>OY730198.1:70461373-71846373 GCA_963422505.1 Pseudognaphalium luteoalbum
ACAGTGAGTCCACAGCCCCTACCTTCTACTTGTTTTAAATGTTTTTAAAATCAGGGGTGGAAAATATAGAACTATGTGCTATTACATGCAACTTGTTTTATATAATTGTTTGACATGCTTTTATACTAAACTGATTAATATAAATGTTTTATGCTTTATACATAACTGTTAATTATATGAAATGTTTTTCATAACTATTGGGAAATTAGACAACGCATCTTGGTACGAACCTAGTTTTACGTGATGTAGTTGTAGTACAGATAAGTCCCAGTGCTTGCAAATTATAACCATTAGCTAGGTGACTCTAGCCACTGAGTATACAGATAGTACTATCGATTTGACAACCCTCCCAGGATATAACTCGTTGGTCATTCCAACCACACGACGGCAGTCGTAACGAGGAGTGTATACTTACCATGTTACTGAGGCAACAACAAAACACTAGTCGTGGATTGGTTATAGCACTAGACGTCGATACTTTAACTTTAAAGGTGTCGCTCACCTTAGAGGGATCATAGTCTATATTTCCCACATAAACTAAACAACTAAACTACAACTTGATTTGAGAAGGCTATTCCCTATGATAACTAATAGGATATGTGTTCCTACACGATTGCTTTTGTAGAAATGTTTACTTAATTATTAAACTTGTATTTCTTGCAAACTATATCTGGAAATGTTTATTTGATTTATAAACTTGTGTTTCCTGCATACTATTTATTAGGAAATGTTTTTGATTAAACTTGTGTTTCCTAACATGTCAACTCAATGGGAGTAAGAATGACATTCTTACATTACATAGGAAATGTTTTCTTTAATTAGAATACATGTGTTTCCTACTTTACATATAAACATTCTGTTTGTGTACATGAATGATTTATACAAACTTGGTTTATCTACATATATACAAAACCTGTGGATTCACTCAACATTCAATGTTGACGGTTTACTATGTTTTTCAGGGAATTAGGACTCAGGTACTACACATGCATAAAGGACGTAGGCTACCTAGACTGTTTAGGATGCCACTTTTGGGACACTTGGATTTCTTCTGTATTACCAATCTCATTGGTTATACTTACGAAATCTCACTTTTATAAACTAGTATTTATTAAAACTTATGTTGTTCTACAACACTACTACATGTACGGCTTTATAAGTCGTACCCTTTTATAATAACTATAATTTTGACATCTTAAATATATATGTTCTGTATGATCATATGCTCTGATACAGTGAATGCACTATTGTAACGTCAACACCCCCGTTGTTAAACTGTAAACTTAAAATGCTTCCGCTAATTATAAAATGCTTGCGCTAATTACTAAATAAATGTGATTATCGATTTTGGGGGTGTGACATTCTCTCTCTCTCTCTCCAATCAAGTTTATCAAGCTAAAGTTGAAGACAAGAAGATTTTTACAAGTTATTGTAAAGGGAGAGTTTGTTGATACAAACTTGTGTGAAAAAAGCTTATATAGTAAACTTAGCTTGATTGTATTTAGATTAGTGACACTTTTTTATAAAGCAACACTTGTTAGTGTCGCCTAGAGTACAATCTAGTGTCTCTTGACAAGTGTCTCTTTTGATAGTGTCTCTATATAAATAGCAATAGAGTCATTGTTGAAGAAAAACTTTTTTATGTAAGATTTCGAGTGAGACTTTGAGATAGAGAGAGTGCCGTTAAGCTAAATTGTGTATGCATTATCGTATTAATAATAAAAGATCGTATACTTTATCTACTCACTTGCTCATATTCGATTATTTTCACTTTCAAAACACTTTATTAGGATTCCGCACGTGTATTGTGTTGATTCGAACCAAAAGATTAATCGTATAGGGACTATCAAAACTTCAAAATATGTACAAAATTGTCACCTCCTAAATCAGGTTTTTTTTAGCATAAAATGGATGGCTATAACATGTTCACACCGTTCTCATGTAAACATTATATTATCACTGGATCTCAAGTATATAAATTGTTAAAATCAAATGAGAGCACCTTAAAAATAAGAACGTCTAAGAACGTTTCAAATGCACAATTAAACATGATAAAATAGTTAAATTAACAATCATACATCTAAAATATGCAAAGAAAAATAAATGTACACTTATAAAAAGCACAAAAAAACGAAATAAATGATTGATGCACGATTTTCTCTATACATGTGCATCAATCATTTTTATGACTTTTGTGCATTTTGAAAGTTCGAATCTATTTTTTCACACATATTTGAGATGTATGAGTGTGAATCAAATGAATTTGTTTGCTAGTTGTGCATTTATATAATGTTCTCAGTCGTTCTTATTTTTGAAGTGTTCTCATTGGAACTTTATATATTGATGACAACAAAAGATAGTGACTTTTACCCAAGTTTGATGATACAATGTGTATTCACGATATTATTTCCATAGTTTCTTCAGTTTAATATGAGGTAAAAGGAGGAGATTTGTAACACCCGCTAATTTAGGACTTTAATTAGTGCCTAACTACTTGTAATTACATGTATTTAGTATTATATTAATCTAAATATATGTAACTTTCTGTGTAATTACATACACACTTGTACCGGACGAGGTCCGACACTATTTACTATGGACGTTGGTGACAAACTGTCAAAAATAATGTGGATTTATCCAAACAAACATTATTTACTTTAATATATTTACTTTAATATATTATACGATTATACGTTTTATTAAAACGTAACTTTACGCAACGAAAACGCGTGGAACGCACCCGACGGATGAAATAAAGGCAAAGTATGTCTTATATCACATTATTAAGTATTTTAATAAAATACTTTAAGTAAAAATATCGTGTTTTAAATCATTAACAAAATGTGTTGAATAAAACGTTATATGATTAATTAAAACGTAAAATAATTGGGTAAACGAACACCGCACGGAGTGCAACTATGGGAAAGTGATTCAAACACCCACCTAGTGGGTGGGACCCGTGAAAATCTGTAGCAACATGGTGGGGGGGGGGGGATCATACTTTCTTTTCTTCCCTTGGTAAAACACACACTCCATACATGCACACCATACCCATACATTCACCACTCCACTCTTCCATTCCATTTCTCTCCTCCTTCTCTCTTCCCTCTCTCTCTAAAATGACCAGAGGTCAGTCCTAGCACCACCACAGACCACCGTCACCCACCATTGAGCCACCATAAGTCCGCCATACAACCACCGTCGGCCGCCACGTCGGAAAGTTCAAGGAGACAAGTTTTCGCTCTCTTTTCTCCTTCTCCTCACCATTTCTTTGTAAGGACTCATTTATTTTCAGAAGTTATACTTTCTCTATGGTTATTAACATGTGTTAGTGTTCACTCAACTCTTGCATGTCCAAAACATTAACCGAAGGTGATTTAAAACTCATTATCTTGAGTTATACTTTCTGTTCAGGAAGTTGGTCAACTTCCACGATTTTTATAAAATTCATATCTTAACTAAAATGAACGTTTCTTGAGCCTAAAATCAAGTGTAATAAGTCTACTTTTCAAATCCGTAAGCCTCACAAAAAATTGAAATTCATTTGCTATTTTTAGTTACTGAAATAAAAATACATAGTAGATCTGATGAATCTGACCAGAATCTTGACCAAATCAAAATGGGTATATCTTGGGTTATGGAACGAATTAGAACTTGAGACCAATGGGAAAAGATCAAAAAGTTTGTTAGTTTTCCAAATCCTACTGGAAATTTTTGTGAAGTTTTGTAAAACTTAACTTAAGACCAGATTATTGAGCATATGTCACAAAAACGATCTGCTGGACCGACTTCAATTTAAAAATTTTTATCTCGAGTTGTGCTTGGTTAAAATCGATGCAAAAATATGTCTTGGAAAGCTAAGACATAGGAGAACCTTGTGTAAAAATTTCAGAACGATTCGTTAAGTTTTACTTGACCAAATTGATGTTTTAACACGGGTGAAATATAAGTCCGACAATAGTAAAAATCCGACAATGACCTCCGACAATGACTCCGATAATTTGACTTTTTGACTCTCGGGTTGACTTTGACTGTCAGATTGACCCTCAAAAAATTGAACTTTTGGACCCTAAGTTTAAAAATCTACACTTTCGGACCATAACTTTAGCAATACATAACATATATGCTTCGTAACTCAATGCCGCATAACTTAATGTCGCACAACTCACTATCATAATCCGTGAATAACATCCCATGAATAATAATCCGTGAATAACATCCCATGGATCATGCATTCCGTGAATACCATATTGTCGGAATACACATTCCGTGAACCCCAACCCATGGACTTCGACATGGTAGAAAATCCGACAATCCTCATTGTCGGATAACCCGAACCCGGCACTTCTCATTGTCGGATAAAATGTGTCCGTGAATACCTTAGTGTCGCATAAATAATATCCGTGAATACGCTAGTGTCGCATAAGAAAACCTAAGTGTCGCACTATATCACTAACAGTGGTAATAAACAAGATGCATTAACAGTGATAACGAGATAATAGTGGTAATAAGTGATAACTAACAGTAATAACGAGGTAATTAGGCAAACAGTGGTAACGATTTTATCACTAACAGTGGTAACAAATTAAAACAAGTTAACAGTAGTAATGAGGATAAACAAAACAGTGGTAACAAGTTAACGGATTAACAGTGGAAACAAGAATAAACAAACGGTGGTAATAAGTTGAACAAATGTATAAAGTTAATATTTTTAAGATTATTATTACTAACCATTACCAACGGGCCGTACACGTTTTCAAAATACAAACAAGCATTCAATTAAACCAACGTATTTGGACATAATTAGTTGGATGAACAACTAGCATGAATGATCTTTTAAGACATTCACTTATACATACAACCTTATATGCTTAGGGCATTAGAAGGTTGCGGGTTCGCGAAACCTACGGATTACTACTGCTTTCAGACTTTACGTTTATTAAGTTAAACGCTTGCTTACTTGACTCAGGTGAGTCTTACAGCCCCATTTTTACTGTTTTACTTACGGGGTGAGATACATTGCTTACATTTTTCTTGAACACAAGTGCTGAACTACTTACTTTCATATACGGGCTTGCATAAGTTACTTACTAATCCACTGAAGTCCCTCCATCATAGTTTCGTTAGTTATGGACTTAAGCGCGAATATTAGTTAATGGATCCATTAGGGACTGACCCTCCCCGCCCGGGGTAGTAGCGCTACCACGAACCGTTATGTATAAACGGCCGACTTTTATTTGTTTCGTACGAGTGTTTGGATTGGGCACTCGCGGGGGCACTATACGGTACTTGGTTGTACCACCGATTTGCGGGTTAAGCTTCGACTATGAGCTCATGGCAACTTTATATACATATTTACTTATTATTTGCTTGGTTGCAGATACTTGATTTACGCCTGCGGGCACAACTGATAAAAATCTTGTGTTCAAACTATTACTTACTTACAAACCTGTGAGATTCACCAACCATTTTGGTTGAACCTTTTTAGCATGTATTCTCAGGTACACATACGGAGTAGGATTACTCTAGGATTACTAGCTAGACTCGCATGATGTCCAAACTGCATTAATGGAGATTCTTTAGCATTATCTTTTGTAACTTTGGTTATGTAACAGAATCTCCCGTTACGTACGCGGACTCTAGAGGACCTTACTTTTGTAACGAAAACATTATGTTTTCAAACGTTATTTTATAATGGCATGTAACTATTTTACAAACGTCTCATTTAGAAGTCGTTTGCTATACTTTGGTACTTGATTATTGATTAGTAACACCCAAAGCTTGCTTCCGCGCAACATTAAATTTGGGGGTGTTACAAAAATTTTCTTCTTGTTACATAGGGATGAGTACTTTACTCACATGTACACGTTCTAACCGGGATATCCTAGATATATACTGTTTCTGACCATTTCCCCGACTACCCCATAATGTTCAGCTAGTGAGATCTCTTGTAATAAGGATATTAGTACGTCAACCTGTTGGGACATGTTATTGTGACAACAGATCTAGCTTCAAATAGTACTAGAGATTATTGTAATCAAGTTTGTAAATTGGTTTTGAATTGTAATGAAAATATTGGTTGATAAACATTTTAGAGTTAGATGTTAAATGCTGAAAAATGTTGACCATGTTTGACCAAAGACCTGCGATGCGAACTGAGTGAGTTCGCAGGGCAGGGCTGCGAAGCGAGCCGACTGGACTCGCTGGGCCAAGCTGGGCTGCGAACCGATTCGGTCCGCAGAGCCCAGAACCTGCGAACCGAGACGAGTATTTAAACAAATTAGGTTTGAAACCTAATTAACTTTTGCCATAATACCCATACGAATTTTCTGTGTTTCCAGAGATATTCTAAGCATACTAAGAGCTAGGTATTGATAGATAAACATTGGTTTTAATCAGTACAAAGCTAAATAGTAATTGATTTGACTAATACTTGTGAAATAAACCGTTTACGATCCGTAAACTTAGTATTAAGGGATTCCGCACCTTAATACCTAAAGATAACCTCGTTATCGATCCTAATACATACGGACTTACAATTGGTATCAGAGCCTACGGCGAGATACGCGTAGGTTCGAGGTTATTCGGATAATAACGGTTGATTTGGGGTTGTTAGTACGTGATTTGTTGCGTAAAAACGATCAAAATCAGTCTCTGGAAGCTTTAAGGTTCGTTTACGTTCGAAATCTTAGGGTTTAGACGTTCAAAATCCTAAAATTTTCGTTTTTACGGTTTTCAGCCGATTCTGCGAACTGAGTTGCGAAGCGAACCGAGCTTGCGAACTGAACAAAGTTGGCGAACTGAGATTCCGCGAACTGAGTCTGTTCTGCGAACTGAGTTTGATCTGCAAACTGAGTTCTTATCTGCGAACTGAGTTCAATCTGCGAACTGAGTTCTGGTCTGCGAACTGAGTTGGTTCTGCGAGTTGAGTTCCTGCGAACTGAACTTTTTGTCTATTTTTTAATCTCTGGGATTTGCAAACATGTCTGACATAAGTAAGATTATTGAGATGGAACATGAGGTTGGAAAATCTAATGTTCCACCTAAATTGCTCCGACTTGAAGACTACTATGGATGAAAAGACAGGTTTGAATCACACTGTCGGTTCCATGATTTGTCTATTTGGATGTACATCAAGAACGGATATACTGCACCTTCTGCTAAAGTTGGTAGTAAAACTGTGGCACTTACCTATACTCAAGTGAGTGATGAAGAAAAGAAAGATTATCAAATTGAAAATAAAGCTCACTCATCAATTAAATGAGTCTTCCAAAAGAAATCAACCATTAGTTGAAGTCTTTTAATACTGCTAAAGAGCTATGGGAAGCTCTAGAGAAAAGGTGTGATGGAAGTCCTCAAGTTAAGGCAGGTAGGTGTAATCTGTTAAAGAAACAATTCATAGTCTTCAAAGCTATGAAAGGTGAAGACCTTGATGCTTATACCACCAGATATTACCATCTGTTAAGTGAGCTAGATGACCACGACATTACCTATTCTAATACGGAGAAGACTGGCAAGTTTATTGAGGGTCTTCCTTCGAAATGGGAAATGTATGGAGTTATGCTCAAGGATAACGATGAGCGTTATGCAGCTATGTCATTGGAGCAGGCAATTGATAAGCTCCGCGGATATGATTTCACAAAGAAATCAAGAGATACTGATTCTGATCAGGTACGGGATCCTGGGCTTTATCATGGAAAATCTACTATCTCTAATAGTTCATCCAGTTCGACCACTGCCTTACTAGTTGATGATACTGGAGAAACTGGTGAAATGATATCCGAAGATTTATGCTTTATAAGCTCATCTGGAGGTGAAGCAAAAAGCAAGACAACTGGGAAGTCAACTCAAGAGCATCACAAAATGCCCATGAGTGTGAAATCCGCCGAACAACAACTTTTAGTTCTTGCTTCATTTGTTGCTTCATACGAAAACTACATCCAGGATAAGATCAATGATCCAGCTACTTTTGATGAGGATTATGATCAGGTAGACCCAGACGACTTAGAAGAAATGGATCTCCAGTGGCAACTTGCTATGGTGTCAAGGAGAGTTAAAAATTTCTTAAAGCGTACTGGAAGAAAGCTGGTGGGAAATAAAGTTGGGTTTGATAAGTCCAAAGTGAAATGCTTTAACTGTCAAGGTTATGGACATTTTGCTAGGGAATGTCAAAGACCCAAAACTGAGAAATCAGCAAATCCAGAAAAATCAAGTGCTACTTTGTCTACTAAAGCCTTGGTTGTTCAACAACTGGATGGTTCTTATGACTGGAGAGCTTTGACTGAAGAAGCTTTTATGGCTGAAATTGAAGATCCAGTTCAGACTGATGAGACACCATCTTACATGCCTACTGCTGAGGATTATCAAATGAAGATTCCTGATTTGAAGATGCTGGCAGCTGAAGATGATGTGTTGGACTTGGGATCAACTGAAGATCTATGTCCAGATGATTTTGTTGCACAAATGGCTGAACTCCAAACTGAGAAGAAATGGACTGTGAACAAAGACAGCTGGTGGTATGTAGACAGTGGATGCTCAAGACACATGACAGGAGAAAGAAGTCTACTGAAGGACTTCAAAGGTGGTTTGAAACAGCGAGTGAATTTCGCTGGTGATAAAGGAGGAGTGATTACGGGAAAAGGAAAAGTTTCAAATGGAACTTTGACTCTTTAAGATGTGAATTATGTTGAAGAACTAACTCACAACTTGGTGAGTGTTTCCCAAGTCTGCGATAAAGGTCATCCAGTTCATTTTAATGAAAAGGAAGCCTTAGTCCTGAAGCCGGGATTTGTTATTCCCGAAGATTGGATATTAATGAGGGCACCAAGGAAGAAGGACATCTATGCTATTAACATGGGTGCTCCAAATACTTCAATGGAGTCTACATGTTTATCATCCAAGGCTTCAGAAGCTGATTCTATTCTATGGCATAGGAGAATGGCACATTTGAACTTTCGAAAAATGAATCACATAACCAAAAATGGTTTAGTTCTGGGTGTGCCACAGAATCGTTTTGAGTTTGAAGACAAGTGTTTTCCTGTTTGAAAGGAAAACAACATAAGAAACCACACAAGTCTAAAACAGAAAACATAATAGCCTCGTCATTTGAATTGCTACATATGGATCTCTTTGGCCCAATAAGCAAGAGAAGCATTGGTGGCAAATGGTATTGTCTGGTTGTTACAGATGATTTCTCTAGATTCTCATGGGTATTCTTTTTGAAATCTAAGGATGAAACTCCAGGAATGCTTATGGAGTTCTTAGATTTAGTAGAAAATGTCTATAACACGAGAGTTAAGAGAATTCGTAGTGACAATGGTACATAGTTTAAAAATTCTACGTTGAATGTTTATTGCTTAAGTAAAGGAATTCAACATCAATTCAGTGCACCATATGAACCACAGCAAAATGGTGTTGCTGAAAGGAAGAATATAACTCTTATTGAGGAAGCAAGAACCATGCTTGCTGATTCAGGGCTTCCGGTCATCTTTTGGGCAGAAGCAGTGAATACAATATGTCATGTTTTGAATAGGGTACTAACTGTTAAGAAGCATAACAAGACTTGTTATGAACTTTTGAACAAAAAGAAAACCTAATTTGAAGGGATTTGAGCCCTTTGGTGTATCATGCACCCTATTGAAGACTAGCAATCAACCTAAGTTTGGGGAAAAGGCTGACGAAGGATATTTCCAGGTTATATTCCTAATTCACCAAACAAGAAGGTTTTCAATAAAGTCACTGGACGTGTGGAAACTCTCTTCAACATTGAAGTTACCAGTCATACTCATGACAAACACAAGGGATTAGATTGGCAATTCGATTATTCAGATCTGTTTAAGTCATTTAAAGTCCCTATAAGTGACTATGTGGTTAATTCAGAAATCCCAGAACATTTATTGTAGGGTGACGGGGACACTGACCCTACACATACATTGAATTCTTCTTCATATGGGACGTCTGCAAATAATCCATCTACTAGTGCTTCAAAAGAGCCATATGTGGATAAACCTCAAGAGCAAGACAAGTTATCGGAAGTTACTCAAAGGGTATTAGATAATATCTTTACCCCTACAAGGGAATTGAGAGAAAGAATAACTTCTGATGAGATGTACATAACTGATGAGGATATGCCACCATTGGAAGAGATTGACACCAATTTGGATGATGAGATACTTGTTGAACCAGTAACTATGACTAGAACAAGTAAGAATCATCCTGCGGAAAATATCATTGGTGATCAAAATATTCCAATGTTAACGAGGAGTCAAGCTAAAGCTAGTGCTTCTGATTACACCAGCTTATATGTGTCAACTAAAGAAACTGGGTTCATCAATAAATGTCTTTATGCATGCTTTATCTCACAAGTTGAACCTAAAAATTTTCAACTAGCATTGAAAGAAAATTCGTGGGTAGAAGCTATGCAAGAAGAATTGACTCAGTTTAAAAAGCTGAATTTTTAGGAGCTGGTTGACTTACCTTCTGGTGAATATCCTATTGGGAGCAAGTTCGCCACCAACTGTAGCAGCACCATAGGCTAAAATTTGCCCCTTTCCAAAACGGATTTTTCCAATGTATAAACTAAAAATTCCAATGGCTTTGGCTACTATAACCTTCCCAACCACCATTAAATGGGTCTTTAAGTGCAAAAGAGACGATCGGGGAATTGTTACTCGCAATAAAGCTCGTTTAGTGGTTCAGGGATTCAATCAAGAAGAAGGAATATATTATAACGAAGTGTTTGCACCTGTTGCTAGGCTTGAAGCAATAAAGGTATTCTTATCATTTGCAACTTACAAAGAAATTAAAGTGTATCAGTTGTATGTTAAGAGTGCCTTTTTGTATGGCAAAGTACAAAAATTGGTGTATGTCTCTCAACCGCCAGGGTTTGTTGATCCAGATTATCCAGATAGAGTATATCGGTTGAATAAGGCTCCATATGGATTACATCAAGCACCCGGGGCATGGTATGAGACACTATCAAAGTACCTACTTGAGAATGGATTTACAAGAGGTTCAATTGATAGTACACTTTTTGTTAAATGGAGAAAGAATGACTTTCTGCTTGTTTAAGTATATGTTGATGACATCATTTTTGGGTCTTCTGACGAAAAGATGTGTCAAGAATTTGAGAAAGTCATGCGAAAAAGGTTTGAAATGTCTGTTATGGGAGAGTTTAATTTCTTCTTAGGATTACAAGTTGATCAAAAAGAAGATGGTATGTTCATTCATCAAACAAAGTACACCTATGAACTGTTAGAACGATTTAAGATGGATGAAATACGCATATATCATACTCCTATTCCAGAAAATCATGGACTTGGACCAGATACATCGAGTGACAAAGATGTAGATCCTACTCTTTATAGGGCCATGATTGGGTCACTAATGTATCTCACTGCATCCAGGCCTAATATAATGTTTGCAGTATGTATCTGCACAAGATATCAAGCTTCTCCTAAAGAGTCTCATATGCAAGCAGTTAAAAGAATCTTTCATTACCTAAGAGGAAAACCGAAGCTGGGACTTTGGTATCCGACTGGAGGAGACTTGGATTTTATTGCTTACACTGATTCTGATTATGGAGGATGCAATCAAAATAGAAAGTCCACAACTGGTGGATGTCAGTTTCTAGGAGGAATATTAGTGTCTTGGCAGTGCAAGAAGCAAACCTCAGTAGCCATTTCAACATGTGAAGCTGAGTATGTTGCTGCAGGCGGCTGCTGCTCTCAAGTGTTTTGGATTCACCAGCAAATGAGAGATTATAGATTAAACTTGACCAACACTCCTATGATGATTGACAATGAATCCAGAATATCAATAACCAATAATCATGTAAAGCACAGCAAGACAAAGCACATTGATATTCGTCATCATTTCATAAGAGACTGTGCTGAAAAGAAGCTTATTCAGTTAGTCAAGGTCCATCATTGGATAACTTGGCAGACTGTACACAAAAGCTTTTGACAGAAATCGTTTTGAGACATTGGTTCAACTGAACGGAATGAGGAATCCAGAATAACTAGTCTTCCAAAGGAAATGTAATAGTTAGATGTTAGCTTAAGTCTTTATATTGAAAAAAAAGGCGTATGGCATTCATTTACTTGTTACCTTAGGGGAATCGCCTCCGATAAAAGAACAACAGTAGTTCTTTTAGAAATTATTTAAGTTTTTATTTGCATAAACTTGGGAGATGATAGTACATTAGGAGAATAAGCTTAAGAATAATTTGTTGGGAAATAAGATTTCTGATGTTATTACTACTGTTGAAGAATGCACAAGGCATTAACACTGTTAGTGTTATTGTTTCTACTGTTGTTACAACTGTTAGTGTTTTGGTTATCACTGTCTTCAGAGTTAAAGCTGTTAGTTGAAGTCTTCATGAATTACCACTGTTGGTGTTGGTTACCACTGCTAGTAGAAGATTTCAACTGTTATTGAAGATTGAAGATAAGTGTTACAACTGTTAGTGTTATCACTGTTAGCTTGTTTACAACAGTTAACACTGCTTAGGCTAGTTACCACTGTTGGTATATTAGTCTAGTAAATTGTACAAGTGTTAACACTGTTATAGGAATTACCACTGTTTATATAGTCGTGGTAGTTAACACTGTTTATATCTAGAATAGGAGGGAAGTCAGAGTTTGAATAATTATGGAATGTAACTGCTTCCATAATTATAGGAGATTGTTTAGCAGGACTCTATGTGTTATAAATAGAGATCCTTAACCTAGATTAGGTTATCAGTTTTTGTGCAGCTTCAAGGTTTTGTAACCCTAATACAAATCAGTGTATTCGTCTTATATTATTAATAAGATTGGAGCTTTTTATAATTCTGTTATTGTTATTCATATTGATCTTCATTGTATTACTAAGTGTTATTCCGCAAACTTCTTAGTAATCATTCAAAACTGTGGTTATCTAATAGTTTATTAGATAGATCTTGGTTTATCAAGTGGTATCAGAGCAGGTTTAGTTTTGAATCCAGGAAGATCTCAGTTCTACTGTTTTATTGATCATTTTTATAATCATTAAATAATAATAATGGCAGAAGGTAGTGAAGGAATCCAGGTCACAAAGATCCCAATGCTTAGACCTGATGAGTTTGATCTGTGGAAAAACAGAATCAGACAATATATGCTTCTCACAAATTATCAGATGTGGGAAGTTGTGGTTAATGGTCCTCCAGTGACCTTAAACAGTGATGGTGTTCCACTGCCAAGATCTCCACCAACATCTGAGGCAGAAAGAAAAGTCAGATCTATAGAGTACAAAGCTTTGAGTACTCTATTGTTATCTATTCCAAATGAATATCAAAGGCGTTTTGAAGCATGTCAAGATGCTAAAGTTTTAATGGAAGCAATAGAGAAGAGATTTGGTGGTAATGATAACACCAAAAAGAACAAAAGATCTCTGTTGAAACAGCAATATGAGAACTTTAATTCTGTAAAGTCAGAAACTCTGACTCAAACCTTTGATAGGTTTTCAAAGCTTGTGGGAGATTTGGAAAATCATCAAGTAAAAATTGATAAAGATGATTTGAACAGGAAGTTTTTGAGGTCCTTGGGTGATGAATGGACCATGTATACTGTTGGTTTAAGGCAGAGTGCAGATCTGGAAGCAAAGGAATTAGAAGATATCTACAATGATCTGAGGAATTTTGAAGCTGAGGTAGAGATCAAGAAGGTAGGTTATGGGAGCAACAACAATAATTCAGCTTTTATGTCAATGGCAGGTTCTGGATTAAAAGCTGAATCAAGTCAGAAAGGGTCATCCTATGGTACTAGAGGAAGTGGATCTAGTACTACTCATTCAAATCATTTGATGGTGGATATGTAGCATTTGGAAGTAATCCAAAAGGTGGAAGGATCACAGGCAAAGGAGTTGTTCAAAGTGCCAAGTTAAGCTTTGAAAATGTTTATTATGTGGAACAGTTGAGGTACAATTTGCTAAGTGTGAGTCAAATCACAGATAAAAAGAACCCTGTTCATTTTACTGACACTGAATGTCTTATTCTGTCTAAGGAGTTCAAAATTCCAGAAGATATGATTTAATGAGAATTCCTAGGCAAGATAATGTCTATAAGTGTGACTTAGCAAACATGGCACCTCAACCTGATTTAAACTGCTTGATTTCTAAAGCTAATTTAAATGAGTCTACTTTGTGGCATAGAAGGATGTGTCATATGAACTACAAAACCATTAATAAACTTGTCAAAAACAAGCTTGTTAGGGGTTTACCTGAGAAGTTCTATTCATGTGATGATCATTGTGTTTCTTGTCTAAAAGGGAAGCAACACAAAACTTCTTTTAAGTCCAAAGCTGTGAATTCAAACTGTACTCCTTTATACTTATTGCATATGGATTTATTTAGACCAACAAGTATAAGTAGTATGGGAAAAAGATGTTATTGCCTTGTTGTAATTGATGATTATACCAGATTTACATGGGTTTTCTTTCTTAGAACAAAAGATGAGACAGGTGACATACTTAGATCATTTATATCTAAGATTGAGAACCAATTAGATAAAAAAGTTAAAATCATCAGGAGTGATAATGGAACAGAGTTTAAAAATTATGAGATGGATAAATTCTGTGATGAGAAAGGCGTTAAGAGAGAATTTAGTGCTCCTAGGACTCCTCAACAGAATGGAGTAGCTGAAAGAAGGAATAAGACACTAATAGAAGCTGCTAGATCTATGCTAGCTGATGCAAAACTTCCTATGTCCTTTTGGGCAGAAGCAGTTAGCACAGCTTGTTATGTTCAGAATAGGGTAACAGTTGTTAAGCCTTATTTCAAAACCCCATATGAGCTGTTGTTTAAGAACAAACCACTGCTTTACAGATGAGGGTGTATTTGTAGGATATTCTATTCAGAGTAAAGCATATAGGGTGTTCAATCAAAGGACCAGAGTCATAGAAGAATCAATGAATGTCACTTTTAATGAGAATATCATTAATCCTGATGGAATAGGTCCTAAGTCTTTGTTTGATATTGATGCTCTTAACACTGCTTTTAGATATACAACTGTCAATTCTAGTACAGGTACATGCACAGGTACCACATCAAGTAAAGCAGATAGAGTTTGTGAGGTTACATTAGATATGTCCTCAGAAAAGAATAAAGAGTCTTTGGAGTACATTATCTTTCCAATCTGGACTCCTGATCCTCCAGAGGTATTTTCTTCTGATCTGCCACAGTCATCACAGCATATGGAGACAGAAGAACAACCAGAAACATCATCTCAGTTTATGGAGGATTCAGAACAAATTGAAACACCTTCCAATGAAAGTTCAGAACAGCATGGTAATCTTACCAATTTGGAGGAAATCATTCCAGAGACATCCACATCTAATTTTCATGTGAACAAAAATCATCCTCTGGAACAGGTGATTAGGGATGTTAACAGTGGTGTACAAACAAGACAACAAACAGCTGTTACTGAAGAAGAATTACATACATCTCTATATGTGTGTTTTCTTTCTCAAGTAGAACCTAAAAAGGTTGTAGAAGCTCTTAAACACCCTAGTTGGATTGAGGCAATGCAAGAGGAATTGCTACAATTCAAGATTCAGAATGTGTGGACACTAGTTGATCTACCAAAGGGAAAAAGGGCAATTGGCACCAAATGGATTTTCAAGAATAAGAAGGATGAGAGAGGCATTGTAATCAAGAACAAGGCAAGGCTGGTGGCACAGGGGTATACACAGGAAGAAGGGATTGATTATGATGATGTCTTTGCTCCTGTTGCTAGGATAGAAGCCATTAGACTATTCCTAGCATATGCTACATTCAAAGGTTTTTCAGTCTATCAAATGGATGTCAAAAGTGCTTTTCTGTATGGCATGATTGATGATGAAGTGTATGTGTGTCAACCCCCTGGATTTGAAGATCCTAATTATCCAGATAGAGTTTGCAGATTGGATAAAGCACTATATAGGTTGCATCAAGCCCCCAGGGCTTGGTATGAGACTTTATCTGTGTATCTCTTAGAGAATGGGTTCAAAAGAGGCACTATTGATAAGACTCTGTTCACCAAAAGAAATCAAAATGATATTTTACTGGTGCAAGTTTATGTAGATGACATCATTTTTGGTTCTACAAATGATGGTATGTGCAAGGAATTTGAAACTTTAATGCATCAAAAGTTCCAGATGAGTTCAATGGGGGAACTCACTTTCTTTTTGGGGCTTCAAGTTAAGCAGAGTTCAGATGGTACTTTCATAAATCAAAGTAAATATGTCAAAGACATACTTACTAAATTTGGATACTCTGATTCGAAAGTGGCTAGTACACCAATGGAAACACACAAGCCACTATCTGCAGACCCTGAGGGGGAGGAAGTTGATGTACATTTGTACAGATCAATGATTGGATCATTGATGTATTTAACTTCTTCTAGGCCAGATATAATGTTTACTGTTTGTATCTGTGCAAGATTTCAAACCTGTCCAAAACAATCACATCTGTATGCTGTCAAAAGAATCTTTAGATACTTAAAAGGACAACCTGATCTA
This sequence comes from Pseudognaphalium luteoalbum, assembly GCA_963422505.1. Lineage (NCBI taxonomy): Eukaryota > Viridiplantae > Streptophyta > Magnoliopsida > Asterales > Asteraceae > Pseudognaphalium > Pseudognaphalium luteoalbum. Next base: position 70,477,888 of record OY730198.1, read on the forward strand.
GGTCTTTGGTATCCAAAAGATTCACCTTTTGATCTAAAAGCATATTCAGATAGTGACTATGGGGGAGCTAGTATGGACAGAAAGTCAACATCAGGAGGGTGTCAATTTCTAGGAGAAAGGTTAATCTCATGGCAATGTAAGAAACAGACAACTGTATCAACATCTACTGCTGAAGCAGAGTATGTAGCTGCTGCAAGTTGTTGTGCTCAAGTCTTATGGATTCAGAATCAGATGCTTGATTATGGTTTAACTTTCTTACACACTCCTATTCATATTGATAATACTTCTGCTATCAGCATCATTAATAATCCTGTTAAACATTCTAAAACTAAGCATATAGAGATTAGGTATCATTTTATCAGAGATTGTAATGAAAAACGACTTATTCAGATTATAAAAGTTCATACTGACAATCAACTTGCAGATTTGTTCACCAAAGCATTTGATGTGAGCAGATTTACTTTCCTGATTACCAGTATTGGCATGATTAAATCTTTTTAAACTGTCTTTTCATAACTATTTTGATACATCTCTATCATTTTTAAGGATTAGATGCTGGAAGATGTAATTGAGACTAACAGTGATAATCATATTAGTTACGTCTATTTTGTCTTATTCATTATCACTGTTATTACTCAATTACCACTGTATATGTAGTTATCACTGCTTATGACTACCATTGTAGGTTAACACTGTCAGCTAAATAACTACCACTGTTAGTGTAAATAGATTCCACTGTTTTCATTATTTAGTTATCACTGTCAGTATTAATATTAGTGCAACTTTTACCACTGTTAGTATCTCAGTTACCACTGTTTATACTATCTAGTTGTAATTGTTAACTATCACTTGGTATATTTCTATTTACTTTTGCAGGTTATATATATAAAAAAAAAAAAAAAAATTCACTCTTATCACTGTTAGTAATACTAATAAAAGTTTCTAGTATTGAGTTATAATTCCTTTGATCAGGAGTTATTTCCATCAACTAGTTATCACTGTTAGTATTATTAATTTCCACTGTTGTACATTTGTTTCCACTGTTAGTGATATCCTTTAATTGAAATTATATTCCCAAATTGTTTCCACTGTTTTTAGAATAGTTTCCACTGTTTTAAAATGGTTTCCACTGTTAGTGTTCAAATTGGGATTTTTATTTCAAAATTAGGTCATTGACACTAACAGTATAAATACTTCCAACACTTGCATATTTTCTTTTACGCTTTCATAACCACTGCATTTATAAACCCTATAACCACTGCTATCGCAAATCATACACAAATTTCTTCATGGCTTCTTCTTCATCAACCACATCTCAACTCGCTTTAGGCAAGGATCATAACATGATTGCCTATCTGGTAAAACCATTAATAGCCAATGATTACGTAGAGATCATTGATTTTCTGCGTAACTCTACCATTCATCATGCGCTATCTGTCGCACCCAGAATTTCATATGATTACATTAATGAATTCTGGGTTAAAGCAAAGATTGAGGAAGAAGCGGGTGTTTCGAAAATTGTTTCTACAGTTGCTGGGCACCAAGTGGTTATTTCTGAAGCATCCATTCGTTCTTCTCTTCATCTTCAGGATGAAGAAGGTATAACTTCAATTTCTGATGAAGCTTTATACTTGAATTTACAACGAATGGGATATGAGGGTAATTTGGGTGGGTATGTTTTTCAGAAAACAATGTTTTCATACCAATGGAGGTTTTTAATTCATACATTACTGCACTGCTTATCATCAAAACGTTCATCTTTTGAACAATTCAGCAGTAATGTAGCATATGCCTTGGTATGCTTAGCTACTGGTCAGTGTTTTAATTTTTCCAACTTTATTTTTGCTGGTATGCTAAGGAACATTAACCAACCTAAAATTAAGTTTTTAATGTATCCAAGGTTTGTTCAATGCTTTCTAAATGAACAAATATCTGATTTACCTGCTTTGGATAAGATTATAGGTATCTCTTCTTTTAAACCAAAAGTATTTTCAAATATGAAGAGAGATACTTCTATCAAAGGTGTTATGTTTTCTGGGAGGGTAACAGCATTGTTTCCAACTATGCTTCCTGCACCCTCCACCACAGCATCTGTACCACCAACAGAAGCTGAACCAGTTGTTGAAAGAATGGAACAACCCATTCCTTCTTATCCCACAGCAACTGGGGGTAATAATGATCAACAAGGGAACAAATTCACTGTAACCTACACCAGAAAAGCCAAAAAGGCTACACACCAGGTGACTGAGGATCATGCTGCTCAGTCATCTCAGTCCAATAACAGGAGTCATGAACAGCATGTGGTCCATGAGGAGAGGGGTGACCATTCTGTAAGGGCTGCTTCTACTGCTTCTAGCCCACTGGCAGAGCAGGACAGAAGTAACATCAATAAGACCCAAGCAGAGGCAACATCAAAACATGATTCTACTCCTGTAGATGATTTTGGTGGTCCCAGTACCAATAACCAAGGGGAATCTGTTGATCATACTAGGTATGATACAGGTTTCGATACACTTGTCAATGATTCACCTAGGAAGTCACATTCTGATGGTGATGAGGCTAGAACTAACTTGGAATTGACAAAAATGATAGATTATGTGTGGGAGAAGTTTAGGGTGGAAAGGAGAAACAATAAAAAGAAGGATGAGCAGATTGCAAATCTACAGCAGAGGGTTGCTCAATTGGAATATATAGTGGTTAAGGTTTTGAAAGAAGGGAAAAAGTATGTGATAGTTGAGGGTGACTCTGCAGAAACAGCTTTCAAAAAGGGGGAGAAATATTGGACTAACAAAGGTGATGATGAAAAGAAAGAGGATGGTAAGCAGGGTGATGATGAACAGAATGATGATGATGTTGGTGATCACATTGATGAGGATATAGAGATGGAAGCAGCACAAATTCATCAAGAAACTGAGAAGGTCAATGAAGGTGAGAATCAGAAAGAAAATGAGAAGACTTCACAGGCTAAAAGGCAGAAATCAATTCCTGTGCAGTCTGTCAAAGCTAAGAAGCATAAAACCACCACCTTACCTCCAGTTCAGATTAGAGAACCTTCTACTACACCAGCTGCTGCACAATCTATGCCCAAGATTGACCCTAAGGATAAAGGTAAGGGTATCTTGGAGGAAGAGCCAAAATTGAAAAAGCAGAAAACTATGCCTCCTACTGAAGCTACAATGAATGATGATGAATATGCACAGAGGCTATTTACTGAGATAAATGCAGATATGCTAGCAGAGGAAATGGTTGATGTTGAGATAGAACCTGGTAAATTTGTGAAAATGACTAAGGAACAGGTTCAGGAGTGGGATGAAGCACAGCTGAGAGAGCAAAAACAAGATGACATTGAATATTTGGTGAATCAGCTTAAGAAAAAGAAGGCAGATGAATTGAAAAGGACTAGAGCTGCCAAAGCTGCTGCTAAAAGGAATAAACCATTGACAAGAGCTCAACAGAAAAGAAATTTGGTTTTGAAATTAAGAGGTGGTAAATTTCAACTGCAAGACTTAATGCCATGTCTCTTGAGAATCTACAAAGAATATGGGATAGGGATACATTTCTAAACCCTGAGGCTGCTAAGAAAGCAGAAGAAGTCAAGAAAGCCAAAGAAAAAGCAGAAAGAGAAAAGAAAAAGAAGGTAAAATTTGATAAAAAGGTTGAAGATGAAAAAGAATGGGAAAGGATGAGTGCTGAGCTTAAACAGAAGAGCAAACAAGAACTTGCATCAATTCCAGATTTACCAAAGAAAAATTTGAAGTTGGATGATTTGATTGTGGTGCAACCTCTACAACATATTTCTCCTAATAACTCTCCTGGAATCATTGATTGGTCTGTGGTAAACTTTATAGTTCCAATTAAATGTGAGAAAATTAGAGTTGAAAGAGCAGATACTTCTGTTTCATATTGGAGGTCATTCAAAGAGTTGATCAGGGTGATTGTTAGAGAAGATCTGATCAGAATGTATGAGATTGGATCTGAGAAAGGACTAAGCACCAAAAAGTTTGATAGTGTTTATGAATTGAGTGTTTGGTCTGGTATTTCAATGATGTATGAACCAGAAAGATTCAGATTTGAATTCAATACTTTTAGAAATGTGAAGCAGTGGATCTATCTTAGCAATCCAGGTGTTCATCAAGTTATTTTTGATGATGCTACTATGATTTGGATGCTCACTGACAGAGAATATGATATGAGTTTGAGTTTGTTAAGAAGCTTAAGGCATGCTAAATTATTTGTCTCATTCAACAATGATTTGGCAGAGGATTTGGTATATATGATTCTGAATCAGATTCATAAGAAAGAGGAGTATGAGAGAAGACACAGAGATCAAAGATAGTTTGAAAGAGGTCAACTTGAAGAATCAAGAGAAACTTAATACTGTTGGGGACAGATTAAGTTTAGGGGGAGATTGTTGGGAAATAAGATTTCTGATGTTATTACTGCTGTTGAAGAATGCACAAGGCATTAACACTGTTAGTGTTATTGTTTCTACTGTTGTTACAACTGTTAGTGTTTTGGTTATCACTGTCTTCAGAGTTAAAGCTGTTAGTTGAAGTCTTCATGAATTACCACTGTTGGTGTTGGTTACCACTGCTAGTAGAAGATTTCAACTGTTATTGAAGATTGAAGATAAGTGTTACAACTGTTAGTGTTATCACTGTTAGCTTGTTTACAACAGTTAACACTGCTTAGGCTAGTTACCACTGTTGGTATATTAGTCTAGTAAATTGTACAAGTGTTAACACTGTTATAGGAATTACCACTGTTTATATAGTCGTGGTAGTTAACACTGTTTATATCTAGAATAGGAGGGAAGTCAGAGTTTGAATAATTATGGAATGTAACTGCTTCCATAATTATAGGAGATTGTTTAGCAGGACTCTATGTGTTATAAATAGAGATCCTTAACCTAGATTAGGTTATCAGTTTTTGTGCAGCTTCAAGGTTTTGTAACCCTAATACAAATCAGTGTATTCGTCTTATATTATTAATAAGATTGGAGCTTTTTATAATTCTGTTATTGTTATTCATATTGATCTTCATTGTATTACTAAGTGTTATTCCGCAAACTTCTTAGTAATCATTCAAAACTGTGGTTATCTAATAGTTTATTAGATAGATCTTGGTTTATCATAATTACCTTAAGTATTTAAGTACGATGTGTTAGTAGATTCCTATAAGTCACTCTAAGATAACGATTTTAACTAGGACTTTACTTATATTTATTTTATTATACACCTATATCCACTGAGTATAACCTGTCTCTTACTTCATAAGTGATAAGAATTACTTTAGTGTAGTCAGCTTCATCATACGATATATTGATAGGCAGATTATGCTAAGATTTTTGAGCGGTTAAGAAATTCTAATTTCATGTGTCTTATCTTTTGTGAAACTGCTATACCATGTATGACTCAAGTCTTAATTGTTGAATGATAGTACTTCCATGCACTATTATCTAAAACAAAAAACAAAAAGATACAAAGTATCAAAGGACTAAAAGGTGAGTTATATGTTTCTACAGAGCATCATTTAGTAACCTCTACCTTACATATGAAAGATACAAAGTATCTAGTGTCAAGTGTAACTTATATAATTCTAAAGAACATCATTTAGTAACTCCTACCTTATAAATAAAGGATACAGTGTTATGAGTTATACTTGAGTTCCTCAGTATGTTGTATAGTGGAACACACTAGATATTGTTCACATTAACAATAAAAGGTTTGCTCAGAAATCTAGGTATAATGTGTTTATGTGGATCATAATATTGGTAATCATCTTGATCTGTCTATGATAAATGAACATTCACCTTAGTGAATAAGTTCTAAAGAAATTATAAGTTATTTTTCAATAATGTGTTATATCGTGTGGATAAAGGTAAATAAGATATAATTTTATAAATATAAGTTTATTACTAGATAAAATTGTGATTTTATTGTGCTTATATGAATTTCATGATGTATGATTATTAACAATCGTCTTAGACTTATTAAAAATCAATTAAGTTTAGCTTATTCTTTCTAATATGATCCCTAAGCAGATAAACTCTTAATCATTTAAGCATAGAATTTATTTTTGTTTACATTTTGATTTTGTAAAAGTCTATGTTATTATAATTAAATAAAGTTTTGGTTTGATTTATTTATTGTGTTATCCTTTGTAATTAAGTTAAACTGCACTTTATTGTTCCGTGTTGAATAAATGTGACAAAAATGCAATGGGAAGTTAAAAAGTTTGACTAGTACAAATAAATACAATTTCAATTTATATTTAAAGCTAAATTCGCGTTTGTGGTCAAAATTTACGAAGTTGACCAGTCAAAACTGCGAATCGAGATTAGAGTATAAAAGTGACAAGTCAAACGAGTCAAACATCACTTTCCTCTGCAAAGCGAATCCACATCCCTGCGATGTGAGATTCTGCGAAGTGAGTTTGGGTATAAAAGTGACAAGTCAAAGAGTCAAACCCCCACACTTTACACTCATTCTGCGAAGCGAACCCAAACACCCTTGAGAGGTGAATTATCTGCGACGCGAACTGACCATGGTTTCTGTTTGATTTTCGATTTTCGAAGACGAGGAAGGAATTTTCACTTTGTGCATATTATACAACTTTTGATTATGCATCTTAAGAAGTATATCTCATGATCTTTGACCGTGTATTTAACTCGTAATCACTTGTTTTAGGTTTTCGAAGGTTTTGGTTTCGTTTTTCATGAATTATATATTAATTAATGAATTAAAAAACGTGAAACTATTAAGATATGATATTCAAGGCATTACGAACATGTTTGAATCAGTTATTTGATTAAAACTTGCACGATCATCGTTTTGATGTTGAAAAATCACATCAGATGCGTCTGCGAAGTGAGATTCATACACACTTCGCAGCCCGCTCCTGCGAAGCGAACTCAAGGTTTGATCTCGGATCGCATATGGATCTGCGAAGCGAACTCAATGTTTGAACTCGGACCGCAGTTTGATCTGCGAAGTGAACTCAAAAATTGAACTCGGATTGCAGACCAATCTTGCGAAGCGAGCTCTCGAATCGCAAACTGACTTTGCGAAGTGAACTCATACATTTGACCTATGTTGACCGAAGCAAGCTGAGACTCGACTCGCAGCCACTACCTGCGAAGCGAGTTGACAAAGTTGACTTTTGTTGACCTAGAAAATAAAATTAAAATTTAAACCTTTTGACTTGACTTTTGAACTGCATGTTTGATTTATTCACTATTCAGTTTGAGAATCATTTGTTATAACTTGTTTTCGATTTGAGAACCTTATGGTTACAAATAATTTACAAGTAATTTTTTTGATACACGTTTAGGCTTACGAACTTACGTTAATAAGTTAAATATGTGTAATACCTTGGAACTTTGAGTTAACTCATATCGAAAGTCTTCCGACTCATAGCGTAGTCGAGCGGCGTGTCCCGATTGTTAATCGGCAGTATAATTACTCAAATTTTTGCTTGTAACTAACAAACGTTATATAATTTAAGAAATATAATTGAAAAGTTAAGTTTTCTTAATCGTTCAATTAAGTTGTGTAAATTAAGTTGTTAGTTAATAGTAAACTTAGATGTTTGATGATCAATTGATCATTATACGTTGAAGTTTAGATTAACTAATGTTTGTTGGGTTAATCTAATTTCCATTGGTGTAATTTCTGATTACAGATATGGCTGCTAGAAATTTTGCGTCTACTCACAATATCCTAGTGAGTTTGGATGTCAATGAGCGCGGTGTTGAGCGCTTTACTGATATTTTGACTTATTTGGCTAGATCGAGGATTCGATATGCCATTACGGAGTCCCCACCTATATCTCAGAGCATATTGACCCAGTTTTGGGACAATATTGAGTACGATGCTGCGGCTAACCCTCCGGTGATTCGGACGAGGGTTAACCAACATCCGGTTGTCTTCTCTGCTGATGATATTCGACAGATTTTGAGATTAGGTACTGTCGAGCAGGAAGCTGGTCCATCCGTCTACTCTACGGATTTTATTGAGGGAGCTCTAGGTAGGATGGGATATTCAGGTCCGAAGAGAGGACGTCAGTTTATCAAGGCGTTTGTTCTAGGACAGTGGAGATTCTTGTTCCATATCATTGTTACTATTTTCAGTAGCAAGAAGGGAGGCTACGATGAGCTGAGCCCTAAGCTTTTATCGGGTTTACTGTCCCTGGTTTATAACAAACTATACAGTTTTTCTTCGTATATATTCAATTCATTTATTGGACAGATTACAGGAGCTTTCAGATCGAAATTTTTGATTTATCCTCGATTCTGCATGCTGCTTATACGACATTGTATTCCTGATCTACCAGCTTTTGAGGCGAATTTGAGAGTTGACAAGATTGTCTTGCGCACTTATAACGCTTGTTTTCTCAATTCCTCTAAGCGTCTTGATCATATCAAGCCGGAAGCTTGTGATCTGTTTGGGCATATTTTGGACGAGAATTATGTTGCTCCGGCCAACAACGGTTGGATGGATGCAGGAGATCAACATCAAGCTCAACCACAGCCACAGCCTTAACCTGCAGCTGAGCCTCAGGAACTGCTTGAGGATGTTTTGATACAGGCTGGTCAGCAAGGACATCAAGTTATCCCTGAGATTGCGGCTCAGGTTGTGCAGGATGTACTGGGACATCAAGATGATGTTACAGACCCAGTACTTCAAGCAATTGAGGATTATCAACCTCAGGTACTTATTTAGTACTTGAATATAATTATATTGAAACTTAGATGATCGAGATTAATATCTAATCATCAAAGTTTAAATATTCTACATCACAGGATGATGCTGACCCAGAGGTTGCTAGACCTGAGGGTATTTTGAGACACACTGGACCGGATGCTGGGACATCTAGTAGTTTGGGTAAAGAGGTTGCCTCTGCATCTGATTCTGAGGATGAGGAAACTGATGATGATACTGATCCTCGACCCAGATTTCCTATGGGTATTCCTCCGGGAATGATCAAGAAATGATCAACGGTATTCATGGATCCAGTCGACAAGGGCAAGAATAAAGCCGATGAGAAGGATCCTGATTATCATTTGATTGATGAGAATTCAGAGGACGATGAGAGTACACCTCTCGTGACATCACGCAGGAAGCGTATACGCTCTGCTACTACCCAATTAACTATTGGGGATTTGTCTCGTCCAGGTAACTTTTTATATTTAGAATTACTTGTAGTATGCTGTATATTCTACTCTAGAGACTGAGATAGATATTTTCTATAACAGTTGCTAGGGACGACAGCCTGCTCAGGCTAAACCTAAGAGGCAACGATTGACTACTTCTGTGTCTGAAACCTCAGAGAAGGTTAGAGATACATATTATGTTAATATTGCTAACTTAATCAGGGATTGGGACAGATTAGTATGTGATATTTGCTGATTTAAATTAATTTTAGGTGTCTGCTACTACTACTCCTACTTCTCGGTTTCCGACTAACAAGGATAGTCGTGTTGCTGCGGCCTTACTGAGCGATGCATTTGAACAGTTGGTTCAAGATAGAGTACAATCTGCATCTGCACAGCTTGAGGTTCCGACTGCATAGCCACCGGTGAAAGCTTTTGAACGGGTTTCCAATTTGGAATCTCGCGTTCAAACTCTTGAAGCTCAGCATGTCACTCTTGCTAAAGCTCTTACGACTCAAGGTAAAGCTTATAATGACTTGCTGAAAGCACACAAGATGTTGCTTAGAGATGCTGAGGATACCCAGAGTAAGCTTGATCGTCTTGAGAGATTAGTTCTGAATCTATACAAGGACAAGCCGTCTCAGGGGGAGATTCTGGCATACTATGAATCGTGCAAGAAGGATGAGCTAAGGAAGAAGCAAAGAGATGACAAATATGATGATCCCAACGCTCAGAAAGATAGTGAGCCAACTGGTCCTTCAAAGACTAGTGAGCAAGCTATGATTCAGGGGGAGTCTGAGTCTGCTGGTGCTGGTGCTGGTGCAAGTGGAAGTGGAGCTGGTGAGAAGTAGTTATATGTTGTATTTGAAACTGGTATACTTTTGTAATCTTAGATTGATTGTAACATTATTTATAATCTTTGAAAGATTAATGTTTTATAAGTATATAAGTTAATTTGATATAAGATTTAGACTTGTGATTTTACATATAACAAGTGAAAATTATATAAGATTGATTATATAAGATTTAGATTTGAGAGGATCTATAACAAATTAAAATTATATAAGATTAATGATTAGGGGTGATTATACGATTGAGATAAATAAAGGAAATTCTTAGATTGATTCAGGGTAATCAATGAAAGGATTTATATTATATTATCTAAATGTGTTATTTAAAATGATTACAGAAAAGAATGTTGAAAGTGATTCTGATATTGAGATTATTAATGAGGTCGAAGTAGAAGTTGATTATGATCTAGAGGAAGGTGAATTTGTACCTCCTGAAGATTGGACTTCTATTACTAATGTTGGGTTAGTTGAAGGTGTTGATCTTGATGCTGATATTGATGAACATATCATAAACCCTTCAAGGACTAATGTGATTATTCAGGATGAAGAAGAAGAAAGAGTTATAGATTTGGATGAATATCTAAATGATTCAACTGATTCTGATTCTGAAGAAGATCTTCCTGATTGTCATAAAGATAATCCGATGCTTAAGCCTTTGGAGAAGAAGAAAAAGGCAAAGACTTCGATATCAGAATTTGATATTACTGGAAAACGCGTACCTAAGAAAGGTATAATTAGATGGTATTATGACGCAGATTTGAAGCTTTTTGCAATCAAAAGATATGACGGAGTTCAATATTTTGAAAGAAAGCTTGCAGTTTTCAGTTCTTTACCAAGATTTGAAATTCGAAACTTGGCTAGAATGGAGATGAAAAATCCCAGTAATGATCCTTATGGAAGATATGTCGAAAGGATAATCAAGACTGAGGGTTGGTCAATGAAATTTGAACGAATTAAGCCAAGAGTCGGAAGGACTATCAAGTTAAATGAAAGAAGTCAAAGAACAGGAAGACGACTGCGTAAAAAGATATATCCAGAAGTTAAATGCATACAGCAGATACCGTTAAAGCTTATGCCTCAGGATATTCTGGGAAATATGAAGAAATGGCATGTAGAAGCTGGAACTGGTGAAGCTGTGATTTTTGAAGTTGATGATGAAGTGGAAGATTGTGAGAGAGAACTTTTAAGAGTATATGATCATCGACACTTAGTGAATCTTTCCAAGAGTGACTTGTTGATGTTGTACAAGAACAGGATCACTGCTACTGAAGGATGGGGAGATTTAGGAAGAGATTATCAGCTGATGGTTAAAACTTGCATTAAACTGAAAATGTATGATGGAAGTAAAATTTACAAGTGAAGATCAAAGACAACTTGAAGACATAGATGCTAGAGCTATTGTCAATGGGGAGTCTGTTGGGACATGTTATTGTGACAACAGATCTAGCTTGTAATAGTACTAGAGATTTTTGTAATCAAGTTTGTAAATTGGTTTTGAATTGTAATGAAAATATTGGTTGGTAAACATTTTAGAGTTAGATGTTAAATGCTGAAAAATATTGACCATGTTTGACCAAAGACCTGCGATGCGAACTGTGTGAGTTCGCAGGGCAGGGCTGCGAAGCGAGCCGACTGGACTCGCTGGGCCAAGCTGGGCTGCGAACCGAGTCGGTCCGCAGAGCCCAGAACCTGCGAACCGAGATGAGTATTTAAACAAATTAGATTTGAAACCTAATTAACTTTTGCCATAATACCCATACGAATTTTCTGTGTTTCCAGAGATATTCTAAGCATACTAAGAGCTAGGTATTATAGATAAACATTGGTTTTAATCAGTACAAAGCTAAATAGCAATTGATTTCACTGATACTTGTGAAATAAACCGTTTACGATCCGTAAACTTAGTATTAAGGGATTCCGCACCTTAATACCTAAAGATAACCTCGTTATCGATCCTAATACATACGGACTTACACAACCAGACCATCTTGGTGATTGGTTATATATTTGAAACTGGATTATATATCATATAGAATAGATATCATTATATTACCACACTAGCTAAGTAGAATGTTGGCCAAAACTGAGTTATATATCGAATACATATCATTACCAAACTGTAGAATGTTGGTCAAAACGACTTTAACAATATATTTGAAACTATAATTAAGGTGTGTTTAATGCCAACAACAAATTGATAATCACAATATGTGAGAGTACCAAAACTTATGGTTCTTGTATAGATGGATATGATGTAATTCTGCATATTAGAAAGAGAAGGTTGCGTCCGCTACATACACACACAATTCTATACATTCGTTGGAATTCAAGGTGTTCATCTCAATGGCATGACCCTAATTACTTGCGGTTCTCAAGTTTCGTAGACACTAAGATGTACTTAGTTGAATTAGTTTACAGTACTCTCTTAATTTTGGTTAATTCTACGTTTTCCCCCTTTAAAAAGTTAACTGTTTTTTATGTTGCATGCCATAACTCGCCTTTTATTTATTTTTTAATACTTTTAGGAACCCTGAATAGTTTCTAGTTTGTCAGCTTTAAAAAGTTAATTAAGTGATCTTACAGCTGCATCCTAATTATATTGAGGTAATTAAACACCTACTTAAGAAAGCAAGAAACGGGTAACCTTTTATCTTATTTCGTGATTATTTTAGTGTTGTAGTTTCTTATTCAATTCTTTCTTTTTCATTGTTGTTATGTAGCTACTGATTTCTGTCTAACGTCTTTTTTCTTAATCACAAAAAATGTTTAGATAATTATTTTACTTGTAATCCCAGATGGTCTACAAATGAAATGAAAGTCAAAAGTAGTTCTACAATGCTATATTGCAATGAAATAAATGTATAGGAGTCATTTACATCTGTTTGGGTTAGGGCTAGAGCATCTAAATCTGTAAGCATCCCCAAAAGTATTCATAGCTTGCCAATGTTACTTGAATCTATTTTCTACAACATCCTGATTTTATAACAATAATAACTTCCTATATCCTTATAATATATTGTTGTTTAACAAAGTTATATATGTTGATTTTTTTCTTCTTATATGCTTTAATAATAAAGTTTATGATGTCAGATTGACTTAGAGATCGACATGGGACGTAAACTGAAAGTGGTAACGATTCTACTATTCTTATCGACCTTTGTGTGTACTCTGGTGTATTCAACTTCAAATGACGGGCTTATAAGAATCCGGCTGCAAAAAGTGAAATTTCATGAAAGCTATCGTATTGCTCCGGACTTTAATTTGAATGATGGTGATTTTCTTAACGAATTTATCAAAGAGTACAAGAGACAGAGTATAAAGAACCTTGATGACTCCCAAGGGTCTGATATCATACCGCTGAACAACTATATGGATGCTCAATACTTTGGTGTGATCGGTATTGGTACCCCTCCTCAAAATTTTAAAGTGATATTTGATACGGGTAGTTCTAACTTGTGGATACCGTCTTCAGACTGCGTACTTTCAGTAAGTTTTTCTTCCCTATATGTATATAAAAGTGAAGGATATATGATATGAACAGAAATTTAGTGTAACTTGGAATATGCTAATCCTGCAGGTATCATGCTATTTCCACTCAAAATACGACTCAAGTCGGTCAAGAACATACAGTGCAAATGGTAAGTAAGTTGTTCGTGTTGCCGCATGTAAATATTATGCTGTAAATTTTAAATTCCAACTGTGATCCGTATTCAACGTTATTATCAACCAAAAAAAATGTAATATAAAGAAAAAGTTCACATAGGTAGATGACCAAAGCACATGTTAACTTAGTAATTTTCTTTTCTTTCTTTTTTTTTTTTATTTGGCCTTTAAGAAACCCCAAAATGATTTCATCATGATCTTGTATGGGATATTTAAAAATAGAAACAGGTCATTAGACATTATATAGTAGTCTACGGGGTTCATACGTGTGAGTAACTGCTGGATCATTTTGAAGATTATACAAGTGCACTTGTGGTGACATGGTTTTAATTGATTTAATCCGAAAAAAGGAAATCAAGAACTAAGTAGGGTCTTCCAATTGTCTTTCAGCGTAACCATATCTGCTCCTAACTAAGTATCTGCAAATAATGGTTGAAATTCTTGTAGGGAGGCCTGCTGAGATACGGTATGGTAGTGGGTCAATATCTGGATACTTAAGTACAGATAATGTTAGAGTTGGTGATCTAGTGGTTAAGGGTCAGGTAGATTTAACAACTTTGTCCACATGCCACTTATTTCGGTCTGATTCCAGTTAACTAAAAGATTGAGTTTGACGATATTTGAAATAACAAATCAGGAGTTCATGGAAGTAATCGAAGAGCCTGGTTTGACATTTTTGGCAGGGAAGTTTGATGGTATCCTTGGGCTTGGATTTAAGGAAATCTCTGTTGGCAACTCTGTTCCGGTGTGGTACGTTTGTTAGGAAGTTTTTTGTGACCACATTCCTTAAAATATTCTTATTTCTAGTTTTTTAGGCTGTTAATATTTTCATTGTTTATGAATCCAATTACAAAAAAAAAAAAAAAGGAATCAACAAGGGAATAAAAAATCATTTCATTCTAATGATTTTGTGCAAGAAATATTAAGTCTAATCTTCACGTAGCTACTTGCCGTTGGGATTCTCACGACATGGTTTCTTCTATTGAACATCTATTTTATACAGGGAGAACATGGTCAACCAACATCTGGTTAAAGATTGCTTGTTTTCATTTTGGCTAAATGCACAATCTGAAGAAGAAAAAGGGGGCGAAATTGTGTTTGGTGGAGTTGATCCGAACCACTACAGGGGAATGCATACTTATGTTCCAATCACACAAAAGGGTTACTGGCAGGTTCACTTATCTAGTTCCCAATTCTTATCAAAAGAGTATTACTATATATATTGTATAAAATATAGATAACACAAAAGAGTATACTTATTGTGTTTCTTAGTTTGTTACTTATTCTAAACAAGTTTGTTACTTTTGTGTTTCCTAGTTTGATATGGACGATATACTTATTGGTGGAGAAGCGAATGGTATGTTATCTAGAGAGAATATACTAAACTATGCATAATTGCATCTATAATAAGTTGTACTTTCTTGTAGAATTTTGTGATAATGGATGTTCAGCAGTAGTAGATTCGGGAACTTCATTGATAGCAGGTCCAACGGTCTGTCCATTCTAATTCTTGATATTATACTCTACCTAAAATATACCCTGTATTTTCATTTTCTTATGGAAAGGATCAGTCTTTATGGGCATCATGATCATTTTGTATATTGGATGCTTGATAGTGTTATTGCCATATTTTGTGATTGTTGTATTTCAGAGTATGATCACTCAGATAAATCTGGCCATCGGGGCCAATTCAGCTGCTAGTGGTACTTGTAAGAGAGTGGTTAGTGGATTCGCAAACCTAATATTTAATATGATTTCATCATCGGTAAGCAATTTTGATTCTTATTTACTCATTTGATTTTGATTAGAGGTTTTTGTTATTACCTAATTTGTTGTCTAATATATTAATATCCAAACAGGTTGACCCAAAGAGAATATGCCCCATTTTAGCATTTTGTCCAAAAACTGAAGATCACAACGTTAGGTCAGATTTGTAACAAATAAAGATTGCAATTATATTGTTAATTACTTTTCACAATGTAAATAAAATCATTACTGATGATTTTATCCATTCACACAAAGTAATATTAAGTTTTGTTTTCTTTGTGTGCAGTATTCGCATTGAGAGTGTCGTAGATAGAAATGACGGTTTATCATCTGGATTAGAATCAACATTAGAATCCCCAAGATGCGATATCTGTAAGATGATAGTTGGATCTATACATAACGCGATCGCGAAAAACCAGACACGACAATCTGCTATTAAGGCAGCCAGTGGAGTGAGTTTCCTTTGCTTTATAATTTTGTAACATTAATGGATTTTCATTTGATGAGTCCAACTTTGCAGATATGTAGCCTGGTACCAGGCGCTATAGGAGAGGCCACGGTTGACTGTGCAAGACTTTCTTCTATGCCTATTATTTCATTCATCATTGGTGGCAAACAATTCAAATTCTCACCTGACGATGTACACATTCTTCCAGCTATATTTCTTATCTTATTTCAGTTCGAACAAACTATAAACAAACTGTTATTTACTATTAAATTGTCTTGCAGTACGTACGTAAGATTGGCAAGGGTGCTGATATGCAATGCCTTAGTGGTTTCACTTCTTTGGATATTCCTCCTCCTCGTGGCCCACTATGGTACGTTAATAACGAATTATCATTCTAACCGGTCAATTTTAAACATTCATTTTGTTAGTATTCAAACTCAAGTTGAAAGACATGTCTAGCTTTATTTATGTGATATATATGCAGGGTATTGGGCGATGTGTTTATGCGTCGTTACCACATTATATTTGACTATGGAAATCTCAGAGTTGGATTTGCAGAAGCTGCATAAACGGAATTTTATATTTTTATCAAGACCCTGAATACTTTGCTTCTTTAATTTCTCTTTTATATATATATATATCTCTTATATAACAGATTTACTTAGTACATTATATACGCTGAATGTATTGGATGTCATGAGCTTGAAAGAGCTTGAGCGCTCATGTTGTTGCTTGTGAATTGCTTGTGTTAAGTTAATGATGAATTGATGAGATTGTGAACAATACAATATAAGAGCACTCCAATGGCAAACCTTTGCAAAGTTTTTTTGTAAAAGCTTAATTGAAAAAAGTTTTGGCATTAATGCATAAACCTATTTTAAACCTCAAAAACAATTAAAATGTATTAAACAAAGATGAAAGAGGTTGTGAATAGCTTTTATGTTTTTATCAGGACACTACAGGAAGCCCATTGCAAGGTTCCTTGAAGAATCCTGTAAACTACAGTCTTATATGGACTAGTAAAGGTTTGGATATTACCAAAAAGGATGATGCCTTCATTTGGCTCCCAATTCCGCCAAAAGTTTATAAAGCTGTCGGTCATATAGTCACAACTTCACCCGAAAAACCTCCAATAGACAAGGTTAAATGTGTTACAGATGACTTCACATCTTTAACCTAGGTGGGAGAATTTATATGGGGATATAATACTGTCGAGTGTTCAGATAGTGTCAATTTGTATAATACAAACCCGATAACAAAAGAGCTGAGTATTACGACAGGAACTTTTTTGGCACGAAGTAAAGGCTCAGATACACTCGAGTTTCCATGTTTAAAGATGGTTAGGAGCGACCCTTATTCTGCTATGCCTAATTCAGCACAAATTGATACAATTATTCATGCTTATGCTCCTATAGTCTATTTCCACGCTGATGAAGCATTCTTCCCTTTATCGGTTTGATGGTTCTTTCAAAATGGGGCTGAGATACACCAAAAAGATCGAATTCCTTGGCAGGTGATCAAAGATGGTGATAACCTTCCAACAACGGGTCACTAGAAGACGCCTTTTTAGACCTTCCACCTGATGAACCTCAAAAAGATTTAGTAAAAAAGGGCTTTTTGAAAGATGCAGTTGCTTATATACATGTTAAAACAGCACTCGGAGGAATATACACCGATCTCGCCATATGGTTATATAATTACCCTTTAAATGGTGGAGGAAAGTTTCAACTTGGACCTTTTACCATTAACTTAGGAGAGATTGGGCAACATGTTAGTGACTGGGAACACATAACGTTAAGAATTAGTAACTTTCGTGGGATTCTAAAGGCAATCTATTTGTCTCAACACAGTAAAGGAATGTGGTTAACTGCTAAAGAGTTGGAGTACAGTAATGATGTGGGACACCGACGATTTAGGGTTACTGATTAACCCTCTAGAAACCCTAATTACGTGTGTTTAGTTTAGTTTTAGGCTAAATACTTGTAATTACTTGTAACTATTTGTATATTTTATGTGAATATACACCTCCATAATTGATTTATATTACGCTACGTAATTAGTTATAATTACGCTTACGCAATTTGGTGAAATTGTGCAAAACAACCGGACGGAGTCCGACACAGTATAAATACGACGTTGGTGAAAACATCTTTATAAATAACTTGAATCTATTTTTAGAAGTTATTTATCATATATTATTATTTTAATATAATAATACCCGAAAAACCTAGACGTTTCGATTAAAACGTCTCAAACGCAACGAAAACGCGCAGAACGCGCCCGACAACTGAACGAAAGTCAAAATATATTTTCATAGATTAAAATATATTATTTTGTATGAAATTATTATTGAAAACATCGTCTAATGATTCGTCGATAAAAAGTCTAATTAAAACGTTACGCGATTCAATAACCGTAAAACAAACACGCAAATCGAGGCTGATAAATAAACGGAACGTTTTTATACGTGTTTTCAAGTATTTAGAATAAATATTTCAAGTGAAAATAGCGAGATTTAATTCGTTAAATAAAAACGTCGATTACATAATTAACGTACGATTAAACACCGAATCAAACGAGAAAAGTAACGAGTTAAATTGGGAAAAAGTAAAATGACCAAAGTACCCTTGGTGGGACCACATGGGGGCCGGCCACCCCATGTGCCACCCCTCTTGTTGCCCACTCCTTGACCATGCAATATGATGATTACATATTCTTACAACACCACTCTTTATTCATGCATTTCATCACTTAACACTCCACTCTCATTTTCAATTACACTCAAACTCTCTCAAAAACCCAGGGATTTCCAGCCCTTTTACCACAAATAAATCATAAAAGATCACCATACGATCTTGAAGATCAAGAACAATAAGGAAGTTAGCTCAAGATTCATCATTTCTTACATCTCTCTCATTTGTTCTTCATCTTTTTGGTATAAATCACACTAACTCTTCAATAATTTACTTGTTTGCTACTGATTTAGATGTTATTTAGTTCATCTATCATGATTATGTCCAAAACCATTGACAGAAATTGTTTTTATAAATTATATTCAAACATGCAATAATCTGTCCCAAAAAGTCAGCTTACGAAAATAATCATAACTTGAGTTCTAGGAAGAGTTAGACAACGAATTTTTTTAAAAATTTTGCGTATTGAAAAGATCTACAACTTTCGTGTTTTACACTTTTTGCATAAACGTACACGTTTTTCTCTACTAGTCGATTTGTGGGACTGGTCTGGGTAAAAACAGAATCTGGGCTATGCATGGCCATTTATATTGTTTCTATATGAAGATGGGACTTAAAACTCTTAGGAAACATATGTTAGACACTAAACACATAGAAGATCAGTTGGTAAAATTTGTGAGACTTGATTTGGACCAGAAATATGTAAGACACATGGTGAAATAAACCGACAAAAAGTCGAAAATGTGAAATCTTGAAGATTTGGGACTTTTATAAGAACCGACACTTTTGGTGAATTAGGACATGAACCGACAATATATTTGGACTCTATAAACTGACATTTGGGTTGGGTGAAAGTTTCGGGTCAAACCGAGTAAGTTTGACCAAGTCAACAAAAGTGGCTCAATTTCGAAAAACTTTCTATATTTAGAAAATGGTAACAAAAATGGGTTTGGGTGACTTAGTTAGTAACTTGGACCAAAAACTAATTTTGGAAAGTTTCCCGAATGAAAAACCAACACTTAGAACACTTGGATTAAAAATTAAAAATCTGATCAGGCACAAGTGCCGCCCTACCAGCGACACTTACCCAAGTGACCTATAGCGTCACTTACCCTTAGTGCCGCCTGAACCAAGTGTCGCCTATAGCGTCACTACCCCAAGTGACGCTGCCAAGTTAAAAATCACATTTAACGTCACTTGACCTAGTTCCGCTAACCAACCGAGTGTCGCCTATAGCGACACTTACTTGAGTGACGCCCCTAAGTGACGCACAGAGTGACGCCCCTAAGTGACGCCTAAAACAGAAACTTCAAAACTAGTTCCACACTAAGTGTCGAACTCACACAACTCCAATACTTGTATACGATACAACACACGAAAACATATACTTGGAAAGTATACAATGAAACAACACATAATAATATTGATTTAAGATTATTATTACAAACTTTCACCAACGGGTCGTACACGTTTTTGATAAACAAACTTGAACTACTATTTGGACATACTAGTTGATGAACTAGCTTTAGGTGGACATAAACCCCCCACCTACCCGATTGGCTTAAGTGGACATTAACCCCCACTTATACAATCGCTATAGATGGTCTTTTGAGACATCTACTTATACAACCTCATACGTTTAGGGCGTTAGGAGGTTGCACACGGGAGCGAGAACACCCACTACTTGCTAATATTTGATATTGCTTGCTACCTGCTCAACTCTGGTGAGTTTCATAGCCCATTTTTACTGTTTTTCACTAGGGTGAGAATACATATAACTGTTTTATAAACTGCTTTATGATCACAAGTACTGGAAACAACTTTTTGTACGGATTGCATGAGACCTGAATAATCCACTAAAGTCCTCTACTTATCATAGTCATCAAAATTTGTGCGTGAGTATTATTGGGTGGTACCATCAGGGTTTGACAAACCTCGTCCGGGCTAGTCGCGCTAGCCAACCCACGGGCGCAGTATTATTTGTGATTTAGAAGTGTATCGGATTAGTACACTTACCGGAGGCAAACAACGCTAAGCTTGACTATGAGACTCATGCAAATGGTATACTTATATTGCTGTATGCAATACTTTTACTTGTCGTTGGCTAACGATACTTTTACTTATCATTGACGAATGATGCAAAACTTGTGAAATCTTGTGGATCATTTTAGCAACTGATTACTTAACAAACCTATGAACTCACCAACTTTATGTTGACCTTTTAGTATGTATTTCTCAGGTAACCCGCCGCAGTAGGAAGCTTTTGGAAAGCTTAGCTCGAGTCGCATTGTTTTCAAACATCAAGGAACTAGATTGCATTTACTATATTTTAGAATCATAGTTATGTAATTCTACTTTTGTCATGCGAACTCCTATAACTTTTGTAAACATTTGAATTGTGGTAATGTAATATTTTCAAACGTCTCATATAGAGGTCGTTTGCTTTGATCTTTGTATTGTGATATTTGATTTGGTCGGCGCCCCGTGACACCTCCCACTTCCGCTGCCACGTGTTTTAGGGGTGCGACATGATGGAACCAGATCAATCATGTATTCATCTTTACATGGTCATACATTATATTATTCTCCAACTTATCATATACATGCGGCTGCGAAGATTGACTCAAGTGACGTAAAAATGTTATATGATGAATATTTTAAGTTGAACAATTCAAGAAAATCAATACCAATGGTGAATGGGGAAAAGTTTATAGGATTTGTTGCTAGGGATGATATACTGCAAAAGGCGATAATGTGATGGATATTGCTGCGAGTTATAATGCTGTTTATGTTGATTATATCATTATAAACCAGCTGGTTTGGAACCATGGTTGAATTATACTGGAAAAATGGGGTCTCAAGATTACCTATAAATTTACAAAAGCGGTATTGGAGGCTGTGAATGGCTTTCCTGATAATGTCAAAGATCTTGCTATTAAACTATTGTATAAGCTTCCTGGTGAGTTACTTAGAGAAGAATGGCCTGAAGGACCTAAGATGAAAGAAAGTTGGTGATATAGGCTCAAGTATTGAAGATCGAGCTCATGTGTTTCTGGAGGCTCACGAGCGTGTAACTAAAAGGGCTGCACGAAAAAGGGCATAACTTGGGCTACAGGGCTCTGTTTCAGGCCCATGAGCAGGCGAATCGAAGCTCGGTTCGAGGCCCACCAAGCCGCTAACTACCGTAGGTGGTAGGCCCATGCTCGAAGTCCAAAAACGGCCCCGTTTGGAAGATACGGCCAATTCTATGTTTTTTTCTGTTCATTTTGGACTTTTATTTTGGGCTTTGTGTTTGGCCCGTTATGTTTTTAGGCCCGTTTAAAATTCTGGATGTTATTTAGGGTTCCATTTACTTTGTTTGGGATTCAGTTTTAATTTTGAAGTTTTTCGATTTTGCTTCCAATTTTGTGAATCAAAGCATACCCATTCACGGTATTCTTGATGAATCAACGTGCTTGACAGAGTTTTTCCTGGTATTCATAGGAATCAACAGGTTTAAACTATTTATCATAATCGTGCACTACATCAGTTGGTTAGGAGATGAAAGGGTTTAATTGTTGATTACAACTTAGCCAGATGTAATATGGTATAGCATCATGCATGTTATACAAATTCATATTGGTAAGTGATTGATTTACTAGTTAATTGACTTTTCTTGTAAAATCTTGGATTTTACAGTTTGAGGCATCAAAATGATGATGTACCCCAATCAGTTTTATCGGTATTTTGTAACGAATCGATTAAAAAACTTTTGATGCTATTGAAAAGAAGAAATTTATAATCCTATACGATACAGTATCTCAAGTAGACATCGAATAATCAAACTTTTATTTATGTTATTTGATATCATGATATGAAACAGGAGTAATTGTTAACATATAATGAAAACTCATGGAAATACTTGTTACATATAAAAATATTAAATAAGGAACAAGCAATTGCATATATAGTTGGTTATATAGAGAAAAGTTTTTGTTGCTCATAATTTTTCTGTCTTTCAACTAAAAAAAACATAAGGTTAGATACGAATTTTATGCTAAAGTATAAGGGGTAATTTGCAAAAACATGATAACTTTAACCCATATGTTATCCGACTTTTGTTCTTCAGAGTTTGGTTTCAGACACTTCAAATGGCGGCTTGTTGTGTATCTTGTTCATCATCATCATCGTTATCCTTCAATCTCCAACCAGAATTCTTAAAATTTAGATCCCAGAAACCAACTTCATTATCTTGGTGTTCTTCATTTCCCCAATTAAATCTTTCCCTCACTTCAGTTTCATCAAATCGTAATCTCAAGAACCAGGTATGTTGCTGGGGTTATTGTGTTTCGATTACTGGTAATTTTTTATATTCCGAGTTAGGATTTAAAATGTGTAACAATTTGTATGTGTTTTGTGCCTTTAAATGATAATGATTTGAATAAATTAAGAAATTGGAGTTTGAAGTCATTTAGAATTTAGGGTCTATCTTATGCTAGTTTCTTATATAACAACGGAGTAGGTTTTCCGTGTTCAGGTTAGCTAGAGAGCGGCGAGTCTTTTCTGACTTACTACTGTTACTGAACCTTTTCCCTGACCACCCCAAGATGTTTCACCTAGGGTCTAGGGAGGGTCGAACCCGAGACCTCTTGTGAGGGCATCGGGACGCTTTACCATTACGTCAACTGAGTGATGGTTCAAATGAATCAAATATGCGCGTAATATGGCCCGAAATTATGAATCATGTCTGACATGAAGTTTTGATTTGCTAATAGTATGGTAACAATGTTTCTAAAGAGTAAAAAATGTATGCATGCACATATGTTTAATTGCAACTTTTTGTTGTTCATTTGCATGATACATACATATGTATATGCATATATGTATGTAGTATATACACAATTAGTCTAATACATTTTGTGATTGACAAGACAATTATCATGTCCATTTGATTTGTTTAGGCGTAATATGTTTCATTGCTTCATCCACTATTATATTAGGTGTCTTGTTGGTAGGATTGCTGGTTGCTTAGGCGCAATTATAAATGCTACAAAAGAGATTTCAAATAAACAATATATACATTGTTCAACAATTGCTGTATATACATATCTTTTCAAGCTGTCAATCTGTAACAATCTACCATTATAACCTGTTACCCAATCCGCCCATTTTGCCACCTCTAAATACTACTAATAGAATAACATCCGCAACTCTGGAAAACTCATCAACAAATCTTCACCAGCACAATTCTTGTTGGTTGGATAAGTAATTGCTAACTCGCAATTCTGCAATAGTAGTTGCTAGAAACGAGAAATCAAACAAACTATTTTACATTGGTTGTTGTACATTACTATAAACATATGGAAGACTGTCCCTGTCGAAAAAACAATATAAGATGGTCAAGAGAAATGACTACAAAAGTGCTATCTTAACTATCTGAAATTGTCGTTCACATAAAATTTGGGTATACAAATATTGGGCCATGTTTTTTATCTTCTGTATTTCCTAATTACTAGTACTTTTTTATTTATTTTTATTTTGCAGGGATTTGTTGTCCAAGCAGCATGGACACGAAGATCACGAAGCGAAGCAGAAAAAAGACCGAACAAGAAATCATGGAAACAAAGGACGGATATGTACATGAGACCATTTCAACTAAATGTTTTCTTTTCTAAAAGATTCATTCATGCAAAAGTGATGCATAGAGGTACTAGCAAAGTGATATCAGTTGCCACCACAAATGCAAAGGATTTAAGGAATGCATTGCCTTCACTCATCGATAACGAGGCTTGCAGAGTAATTGGGAGGTTAATAGCTGAGAGATCGAAGGAAGCGGATGTATTTGCAGTAGCCTTTGAAGCGAAAAAGAATGAAAGAATTGAAGGAAGGCTGGCAATTGTTCTTGATACTATCAAGGATAATGGTATCATATTCGTTTGAACTTCGAATGATTAGATAGTTGGCATCATTGTTGTTAGCATTCCATGTTAAAACTAGTGATTCTGAGAAACATAACTACTCATCAAATTAGTAAATTTTTACATTTCTTTAAGATCCGAGTCATGAGTTCCTTTTGTGTTGAGATCTGAATATTAGGTATACATAAAAAGGTTAACTTAACCCAAACAAGGGTGAATCACAAACGTTAGTAAAGCAAAATGAGGTTGGTTGAGTAATGAAGTTAGGTTTGCATTCAACTTTTTGACGAAGTAGTGAACATTCTTATCGCCGTTGCTAACTTAAAGTAAAGGAGTGTTTCCATTTCCAATATAGTTGCAAGTGTAGCAGTCAGCATACAAATTTTAAAGTAGTGAAAACATTCTATAATAATAATAATAATATTACTGTTACAACTCATCATGTAATCCTTTTGACAAGTAAAAAAAATAATCATAATACATATAAACTCTGTTCGCATAGGAGCAATGGAGTAACCGTATGCCTGCATGTTACAGTAAATGCTGTTGTAAACCTCAACTGAAACCTATTCAGATGTTGTACAAGAGATATCCCCTATGCCTGCAAAGATAACAATCATATCTCATAAAGCTCAGAATATTAATCAATTCAAAGAATTAATTTCTAAAACACACGGTTCTTCGGACATAACTTGACTAAAAAAAACATGAAATATTAGTGCCTAAGTAAAATATTTTACCTTGTCGCCGACTGGGGTGAAAATAGCCTTAACCGCTTCAAAAACTTCTCCAACAGGCTTACCAGCATCAATCTAAGACCAAATTTTTATTGAACTTATCAATATCACTATGACAATTTTATGAATGACCAGTAGTAACTATAAAGAATAATTTTTTTTTACCTTTTTGACCTTCCCCTTGGAGTTGTAATACTCAATAACAGCGAGACTAGATTCAACAAAAACCTTAAACCGCTTCCTTATTGTCTCAATGTTATCATCTACTCTACCCTGCATGCAGCCCAAAGAGCAAATTTAAAGTCATTCAGGGATAAAAGACATAGTTGATTACCAATAGTCAAATGCATTTACCATCTTATGATATTAAACTAATATCACAAATACTTTTAATCCTCATTCTTCAGATAAGTACTATTATCAACAGAATACTTGTCAAAATAGTTAAAATTGCCAAATTGACGAATAGGTAGTTTTTCTTTTTGGAGATAATCCAAAAAAAGTGAAATTAAATAATGCATATATCGAACCTGGTTGCGGCCCAAGAGGCGCTTCTCCATCTCTTCCTCGGAACAATCAAAGAAAAGAACAAACTCAGGTACAATTCCAGTCTGAATAAACCAGAAAGATTAAAATTTCAGCCACATGTTAATATCTAATACTCCGTATAAGAAGCTTAATGAGAATTAGAATGTAGAACTCACAACTGACTCAAAGGCTGCACGATTTTCCTCATTACGAGGAAATCCATCGATAAGGAATTTGTCGTTCTCATGTTCCATTATAGCTTTCTCAAGAAGCTTGATTGTTACTTCTGAAGGAACAATGATTCCTTCGGAAATCATGTTCTGAATCATGGTCCTGTAAGGGGTAAAAAAAAAAAAAAAGAAGATTAGAAAGACTCTTACCAACACAATTGCACAAAATAACTTTAAACCGCAATTGTTGCAAACCACTCTTTAGCAACAAATATATATGAAAAATATGATCTTACAAAACCAAAGCATGCAGCTTGAAGATATAAACGAAGAAATCCTACAAATTACAAGAGTCTCCAGTACTCAAATGATCCAAAACAAAACATACCCATTTTCAGAACCGGATTTTATTTCTGCCCGGAGAAGATCTCCAGCACTGAGATGGGTATACCCAAAGTGCTCTACGATATTGGCACATTGTGTCCCCTTACCACTGCCTGGACCTCCTGCTCAGTGTCACACAAGTAAGTTACCAGAGACTCTTATTTAAACATATCCTCTAGAATTTTGCAACATTCAACGGATTCAGTGAGAACCTATTTATTATTTTAATTTTGTAAACATTGATATATGGATGTATAATCTTTTAAATTGAAGTCCTAACCTAGGACAAACACAACTTTGGGCTTCTTTATACTAAGAGCACTCACGGCTCCTTCCTGCAATCAGATACACATATTCAATTTCATTGTCAACAACAGTTATTCAAAGAGTGATATAAACATATAATACAGTAATACTATATCGCTACCTTATTTGAAGCATCAACAACAGTTCCCATGAGTCCAAGCTAAAGTGTGTTTAACCTTACTCTGCATCCAATCAAAAGCATTAAAAAAAGTCGCAAACCAAATGGCTTGAAATATTTTCCACTGGTCGATCAATTCCACTTCCACTTAATCTAATAGACGACCGAAGAGACAAGCAATCTTAGTTAACATATTATAAGGTGAAATTTTTAACCAGATATCTACATGTGAATATTGATCAAGGTTATATTTATATATATATGGAATTCATGTATCAGCGAGGCATATAGAATCTTCGGTAAAAAAGCTGACAAAGGGGCTTTCTAAAACACACTTAAATTATTCCCATAAGAGAATTTTCGTACTTCCTATCTACAATTTTATGGTCCATATTTCCATTCTATTATGTCTCAAAATAATTGTCCGGTTCCAATTTCAGCCAATCAGATAAATCTGACATTTAACTGGTTAACAATGTAAGCATTGCACTTTTCTCAAACTATGTATTTATGTTTAGTGAACAACTAAATTGGGATGAATGGATTATTATAGACACATCAAAATGAGTTACATATATACATCAACAGATCCATATGCAGATTTAATTATATAATTCAATCAGTCAATCACAAAGAAGAGTAAATAGGGTCAGCTTCAAAACAGAAACTTTAAAGGTTAAAACGGATCAGATGACTCAGATCCAATATGAACAAGTACGTCAAGTGAAAAACTTGCAGATCGAATCATTACTAAAAGAAAAAAAGAATGAACTTAATCAAATCAAGGAAGACAACTATACAGATTTCAAGTCACACACACCGATCCCGCATCCTCTATTATCCGAAAATAAACACGATGAAAACGCAAATCATACACGAACCTATTATTACCATTTAATTCTACCAGCACTTAAATGAACAAGATTTAACAAATATTTATCAATATAATCATGCAACAATAAAATCAAAAAGATATGCCAAATTGTGTGTTAAATCCATAATTTGTCAGATCACAGTACATGAAAATATTCTAATCAAATCGAATAACTCAAAATACAATGTTGATCAAACAAGTTTTATCAGCGCGTTAATTCAGCAAGATCTAAAACAAGGAATCCAGATAAATTTTCATGTAAACCCTTGAACAATATATGAAATTGAAATAACAACAGATTTCAGATCAGCAACATTTTAGGTACTATTATTATTATGCATCGAATCGAAATGAATAATAGATCTTACGGATGATGAAATGAAGACGTTGGCGATTTGAAGGAGAATTTATTTTAAGAAATGTGTGATGAGATGTAACCAAATTTCGCTGAATTTTAGGGCTTTTATAGGGCTTCTTAATTTCGACCGCGTATTCTTTATTATTTATTTATTTAATAATTTTATTATTATTATTATTATGAATATGAATATGAATATTTAACATTTAATATTATTACTATAGGGAGTATTTTGTACTGTAACAGCTTTTCTTTCCGTCCGTATTTTAGGATCTTTGTCCACCTTTATTCTTCTTCTTTCTTAATTCTTTTATTACTAATGAAATAAATAAAAGGAATAAACGTTTGCTCCCTTTTTAGGGATAATACTCCCTCCGTCTCAATTTTATTGTCCCCACACAAAAAACACGCAATTTAAAAAAAATATTATCATCTCTCTTACTTTTTGATAACAAGACAATTTTACCATTTACTTTTTACCTACCTTTTTGTCTTACATATATAAATTAGGGGCAAAAATAAATTTTATCTCATTATTCTTTTCTATATATGAAAGTGGACAATTAAATTGGGACATCTCAAAAAAGAACAGTGGACAATAGATATGGGACGGAGGGAGTATCATATATCCCCTATATAAACACCTAAACTATAAATTTCCCCACCTAAATACTCAAATTTAGGGGTGTGCAAAATATGGTTCGAACCGTGAGAATCGGCAAACCGTACCGGAACCGTATTGTCCCATACCGAACAGCTTCTCTACGGTACGGTTCTCGGTTCTAATATTTGTAGTTTCACGGTTCGCGGTTCGGTTCGGGTTGGGTCGGTTGTACACTTAGGGGTGTGCAAAACACGTTTCGAACCGTGAGAACCGAAAAACCGTACCGTCCCGTACCGAACCGCTTCTCTACGGTACGGTTTTCGGTTCTAATATTTGTAGTTTCACAGTTCGCGGTTCGATAGCACTTTGCACAGGCCTACTCAAATTACTTTTATCCCCAACATAAACTCTATATCTATCATATTTACCCATTTCCCTTATTTTAATCACAATTAACACTTTTAAAAGCATACAATATAAAGCTAAAGACAATTGTACCCTTCTTGATCCAAACTAACAACTAATACAAAAAACACATGATCCGGTGATCTATACTTCAATACAATCGCTACCAATAATTAAATGCAACATCTAAAATATTTTCTGTATGTATATGACTACGTACCCATTCCAATATAAACAAACCATCAAGTATCTCTCTCTCTCTATATATATATACATACGAAACTCCCACGTACTTTTACACCTCTGCAAATTTTCATTTCTACAAAAATCAATTCCTTTATCTGAAAGACAAAAGCAATGCATCAATAGCACAAAGGCACGTTAATTAATTGTTATTTTTTATTAAATTATCTTAATACAACCCAACCAAAACTAAGTACAACAACAAATTGAAATTAAGGTAGATGTCCTCTACGAAATGCAGATGTGTGAATCATGTGACCACCAAGATAAAGACAACATACCTAGATGGCTAGATACCTGATGTTTTTATATTGTTAGACTATACGGAGACTAACAAGATGTATAATTTTGATCAAAGACTATGATCACGTAAAATTTTGCTTACTCTTTGTATAGATGGAGGCAATGATTGGATAAGAAAAGAATGTAGAAAATATTTGAAGGGAGGATAAGAAGGGTATGATGGTCATTTACTTCATAAATTATGGATTTAAATGTATTAATTGTGATTAAAATAAGGGAAATGGGTAAATATGAGAGATATAGAGTTTAGTTTGGGGACAAAAGTAATTTGAGTGTTTAGGTGGGGAAATTTGTAATTTAGGTGTTTATATAGGTGATCTATGATATTATCCCTAGTTTTAGTCAAATTTATATAGAGTTGATAGTTGTAGTTCGCTTATAAAAATAAACCCAAAACGTATATTAGCTAACATGTTAAAAGGTGCGGTGTAGTTCTCAACTTGAAAAAGTGGTAAACTTGGGGTTATTAACTCGGTTTGCTCTGTCACATGATCTTGCGTGACTTTATTACATTAAAATTGTGTCACATGATCTTACATGACTTTATTACATTAAAATTTTCACGAAACAAATAGATTCTTCTTCCAACATAAAACCCTTCTTTTTTTAACATCCAAATCTTTTTTGTGCAAGTTTTTCTTACATGTTTTTCTCATAACGAAATGAAGTATCCCAACTTAAGTTTAATTTAATATATATATATATATAAATGAAGCTAGTGTAATGTAGTCGTAATATGACTAGAAAAGACTTATATCACTATAGCTTAATCTTAGTTATGTATAAAATCAGAGATAACATATGTAGATGTCACCCAAATTTTGAACTTTATTTTACTTTTGAAGGCTACCCAATCTATATCTCTATTAAATTAAACTTACAGGCCACTTAAGCAAGTATTCACTTAATTTATACTAATTCCGGCTAAAATATATATCGAAAATTTGTAATCTAAGAAAATGCCCTCGGTTTAATAATATATTTAGGTAATGAATCATAGTTTACTTGATTCAATACCTAAATTAATTAATATGGACAATTTTTTATTTGATACTTCAATTTATTAAACTAAAGGGCATTTTCTCAATTTAAAAGTTTTCAATATACATTTACGTTCTAAATATAAGATTTACCATTCATTTAAATTCGTTTTCGTCGTACATACGAGGATAGTTAGTGTATTTCACATACAAAAATATGATTCATGATTTTTTTCTCTCGATATTATTGAAAGGGAGAGTTGTCAACAAGAGACGATCAAGAGATCAATAGGTTGACGATCCAAAATAGGGGTGTTCATCGTTTCGGTTTCTGCAGTTCGAGTTATTCGGTTTTGAAATTTTATTGAGCAAAACTGTAAACCGAACCAAAAAACAAACCGAATTCGAAGTTAAAACCGAAAATTTAACTTTTTAATTTTTTTTTAAGTTAATCTGTTTCGACTTGTAATTTTTCATATGTTAGGGTTTTGTTAGAGTTGAAAGTGAAATACTTGAAGTTGATTTAAGGTTTAAATGTAAATACACTTGTTTTATAATTTAAATATTACACATATACTACGTATATTACTAATTTAATATATTATTAACTAAAATTCGGTTTTGAATTCGGTTTTTGGTTTAACAGGATTCAAAAATTCAAAACCGAAAACTGAACTGAAAACCGAATTTAAATTCGGTTCGATTTTTTTTCGGTTTTAATTCAGTTTAGTTTTCGAATTAAACAATTTCAAACCAAATATTGAACACCCCTACATTTAAATAGTTAAAAGACTTGAAAGTAATAGTACAAGAATTAGTTACAACATATTATGTGTAATGCTGGTAAATTCTGCCCATTTACTTCACATCTGAGTAATTCTGGGTATAATGACATAAAGTTTGGGTTCTTATGGACCGAAGAAATTTTGGGAATGGGCTTAATTCGGTAAAACTCAAATCATGAATGGATCTAAATGAGTGGCCATCATGTTATATTTTTTATATTATATAGTTAAAAATGTAAACTTATTTTGAAAAATATATATATTTTAATGAATTAGAACATTTTTCTATGAAATTTTCAAATAGACCGTTTAGACCCGCACCCGATTAGACCCGAGCCCGTTTATACCTACGCCCGTTTTGACCCGTAGCCCATACCCACTCAACCCGCCCATTTTGTCAGCTCATGTGAATCAAAAAGGTTTTAAAAAGAAAATTTATAGTCATTTTTATACAATATTAATAAAGATAAAGATTAAGCGTTAAGCAACAGCAACCTAGAAAGTGAAAAATCTTAAAAAACAAATAAAGGTTCATGCATAAATTGATTCTGTGGGACCATTTCTTAGTTCATTTTAGTCTAACAGAATATTTTGAACAATTTATATTTAAAAATCATTACCTATCAAGTTGAAGTTTGAACATTCTGTTATCATGCAATTGGAAGAGGACTAGAACAGTAAGAACAAAGTTATAACATTCAATTTTCGGTTTAATGGATATCGAGAAAAAGCATTAGTTTTTACATATATACATATACACCATAGATTTCTTTTTCTCGACACCAAACAGAAATATGCAACAGGTTAAACCCGAATGAAGATTCCAAGTGCTAATAAGACAACAATATGATGCGCCATTACTACCTTACCCATGCTACAGCATCGATCTCATCTCTTGCTCCCTTATATAACTCGAGACGTTTAGCAAGTTCTTGTCTTTTTGACATTAGAGACGGATCTTCATCTAGCAACTCCCCTAGTTGCTTACCCTGAAAATGTTCTCGTTATATGAAAGATAAACTGGCCAAACATGGAAAAAGAAAAACAGAAAGTGCATTTTCAATTACAGAACAATATCACCATTTTCATTTTTCTAGAAAATGGGAGGCGTTTTGTGTCTCTAGAAATGTGAAGAATACTTTGGAAGTGTGTTAGAATGTAAAACATGTTCTCATTTATGAGGGGAAAAAAATGTAGAAAACCATAAATCATAATATTTATAAATTGTTACTTATAGAAGGGCAAATAGGAACTTCCATTTTCTTAAAAAACTTATCCCGAAAACACAAATTTGAACACGTTTTCTACTTTTCTATATTTCCACTTTTTACTACGTAAGTTCTAAAAGATGAGAGTTTCCTTCCATTAAACACGCCCTGAATAATGAAAGAGTTTTCAACAGACTCACCTCTTTCTTTCCTATTTGCAAGTAGAAGTAATGGAGTAGATTATTCCTGGCCTCTTTGACTTGACAATAAACAACTGCCTTTGGAATCGTGTTCTTGAGCGTATCAGAAACCATACCAATATACGATGATACATTTGAGCCAATCCTCCTAAAATGTGCATCTGCATAACGATCTCCTAACGGGTCACTCGGGTTTCCATGTTCTGCACTAGGGATACCACGATCTAAAGGTGGGTTTCTGCGATCAGCAGATACAGCTCTGCGGTCTGCAGGTGAAGGTGTGGGCCCAACTTTCTCCATTTCCTGAGGAAGTTTTCTAAAAAAATCGACTGTCAAGTAAGAAGACTCCATTTCCACCAATCTAGAAACCGTCTTCTTACTTTCTTCACGAAATTGTTCTAATGCTTCACCAGCAGCAGCAGCTAGCGTAGCTTGGAGAGTAGGAAACCGCCTTAACTCCTGTTTCAACCACTTTATGTTTTAAATATGGATTCAAGTGTTATATCATAACATAAAAATGTGTGATTATTGAGTCTGACCTCGGTTAATCCGATTGACTTCCTGACAAGTTCTTTTAGAACAAAATGTACCTAAAGAATGATTTACGTGTAAGCTGCATATAGATCATGAACATTCTACTACGTGTATAATGATGTAAAGAGAACAATGGGTGGTCTTTGGATGTATGTTTCTAAGGTAATTATACGATATTAGACAAATATAATCATATATCAGCTGTAAACATGTTGTGAAAGTAGCATTTGGATGTGCTATTGCTATTTTTAGTTGTAATAATCAGATAATCATCAGTCGTTCACATAATTAGAAAATTCTAATCATTTCAGAAAAAAGAAAAAGAAAAATAAGTTGTCAAAAATGAACTCGACATTCCGTGAATAGAAACAGAAGTGTCACATTAGGTATGAAGAAGGGGTAAATAAGTCACTTCAATTATCCTTATATAATCAGTTTTGTTACAACCAGTCAACCAGTATGAAATCACTAATCAGATAATGAGAAGCTAATTTGTGTATCCAAACATTAAATACTGATTTCTGAAATGCAAAACTAAACACCCGATATAACCAATTAGATATTAAAGTGAAAGCTACTTACAGCATCTACGGAAGCTTCAGCTGGTCCTCTAAAATAATTCAAGGACCCCTCTATAAGGCGTCGATATCCTTGTTCTGGAGCAATCAAGTGAGGCTGATATCCATCTGACTCAGAAACAATTTTCTTCACATTTGGTAGGGAAAGATGCCTATCAAATGGAAGTTTTCTCAATGCAGCAGGAAGTTGGTTGTCAAAAACTCCATAAATTCGGTCACCTCCAGGCCGTCTAACACAACAAAACAGCATATATTGTCAGAATGACAACCTCATATGTTGAAATATATATGATAAATCCCATATGGCAATTGAAGCAAAGAGAAGACAAGGAAACAGCATTGCTTACCCCCCATCTAGATGCTCCTTAAATATTTTGTCGAAAGCACGGCAAAGTTCCAGAATGGTGTACAATTTAGCCTGTAACATTGAGGTGAAATAAGGACATTAAAACCAGAATGCATAGAAACTAGAAGCGACAATATAGGCAGGTTGGGTAACGGGTCAAAACAGGTTAGGGTTGAAATGAGTCATACACTCATACTTAGTACGGGCAGAAACAGGAAGGCTAGGGCAGACCGCCAAACACTTCTAATAATATTTTTTGAGTAGATATCATGAATGGTCCCTGCGGTGCACACGGATTCCCTAGACTTTTTTTGGCGCTATTAGTTCATGAACTTTACTTTTGTCTCGTAAATGGTCCCTCGTCCACCTAAATGGACTAAAATACCCTCAACAATAATTTTTATCGTTAAATTTAAAAATGAAAGAAAAAGGGTACTTTAGTCAATTTCGGTGGATGAGGGACCATCTGTGAGACAAAAGTAAACTTTTTGGACTGATAGTGAGAAAAAAAGGTTAAGGAACGATTTCCTCAAATCCATGTAAACCACAGGGACCATTCATGAAATTTACTCTCTCTTTTTTTCAACTAACAACTTTGTGTAAATTTACATAAGCAATATTAAGACAATAATAATCTAAAATCTTAGATTTAGAAACAAGTTTGAAGGTTGTATGAATCATTGCATTAAAATTAGATTTCGGAAGATTTTCAACCCATATGACTATTTATTTCTTAGCTAATTTTATCGAATCGACCCGTTTAAGGTAAAACACAACCCAAGTAGATTGCCACCTCTGATAACAACAATTATTTCTTACCCCTTCATCAACAGCAATTGGCCTCCCAAGACGGTCCAACTCTGCTTCCATCTCATCAATACCTTTGTTTATCAAGGCAATGATGCCTGGTATTTTTGCCTTTATTACAGATTCCAGATGCTGCAAATAAAATCATCCAAATGTACTCAAGTTTGATGATACTAAATCCATTGCTGTTATCACTAATACGTGTTAACATAAGAACGTGTCTATACACTATTGGAAAGACTTGTACAAACAATACATAGTCCAGATAAGCACACTTGACACATATAGAACTCAGTTTCATGTCTATAGAAACAAAAAGTGCACAAAAACATAAAGACGATACCTGGGATAGAAGTTTTGCAAGATATACAGAACCCATTTTACTAGCCAAGTGTCCATAGTCTGGACTTGTGTAAAAGTATTCCTGCTCCCTTTGCCTTGCATAAATCATATCAGTGTTTTTCATTATATCGGCTTGGGATCTATTCACAATCCCCACCCACGGATGTTGCAGACGATAAGCTCTGCCTTCAAGAACCTTTAGAAAAGACGATATCATCAGTATAAGATATGTGAGAATGTATAGGTGTAGAAAGGGGCAGACGGGGTAACAGGTTATAACGGGTTTGGGACTTTCAGTGAAGAAAGGTAACTTTTGGCTTGGGTCAAGTTGGTTGACCGAAACACTTTTTGCAAGAAACTTACAATTTGTGTGACTCTCAACCCATTTGATCTGTTTCCTTTGAAGTTAATATTTTTGTTTGACTTTTTAGAAATAAAGCATAACCAGAATGGCCAATTAAGCATATGGGTTGAAATGGCCACCTCTAAAATCTTTCACTAAGATATAATTAAAAAGAGAAGAAGGATAAAAAAGATCTCACATCTAATGCATTAGTTCCTTTGTCCATCAGATCAAGTTTAGTCAGCACACCGAAAGTTCTTTCACCTGGAACGTTGGAGTAATCCATAAGAACAAAAAGCACAGATATTGGAAAAAGACATACATATCGACAACAATAAGGTAAGCATACCTGACGGATCCACCTCCCTCGCAAGTTTTATAGCATCAGATGTTGCGATATCTTGATTTGCAGGAGATATCGCTAATATAATAGAGTTGGGCTGAAACATGAATGTCAGATTTAACGACATGCGTAGGAAAAACAAAAATAAACTTTGAAAAAATACAGATCGTATACACTTCATCCTTAGTCACATGAGTTTTCAAAATTCAGCATATAATCAAATTACCTTTTCAACATAACCCCGAACCATCTTTTCTATGTCATCTACTATAGTTTCAGGTTGTCCCTCTGCAAATAAATAGGAACTCTGAGTTAGATAAAAGATATAAATACCAGAGAAATCAACATTAATTATAAAAAAGTAAACAAACTTACCAACAGCAACTTTTGTCAATCCAGGTAGATCAATTAAGGTTAGGTTGACAACTGATAGATCAAGAAAACAATAAAACGTATAAGTATAAGATACAAGGTAAAGATATTTTAACACAGATAGATAAACCCACCTTTAGGGGAGTATATGCTGAGATGAATTGGAATCGGGGATATTTGCTTTGACTTCCCAGTGATTCTGTCTGTTTCATCTTGAATCTCCTGCCGCACCAAAGCTGTGAAACAATTGTGTACTTAATACTAGTTTCTCACATTAATTAATATAATTATAATAAGAAATTCAGACTTGACGTACAAAAATCAGTAAATCTTCTGCGTGGCATATGTCCAAATTCGGCATATTCTTCTCCACCATCTGTCTTATGCAACTGTAACACCAATGGTCTCCTTGTGACAATGCCTGAAATATCCAAGCACACCTGATTTAGTATCTCAAAATATGACACAAGTATAGTAAACAAAATAACTATGTAACCAACCAGATCCTCTAGGAAGAAAATCTCTCCCAACAATGCTCTCCAACACCGATGACTTTCCAGAACTCTATTTTCAGAGCAATCGCAAATTAGCAATAGCACAACATGAGAGAAAAACGCAAATTGATTAGGTATTTAAACTTCTATATTGAAACATCAAGAAAGTAAAAATCAATGGCCAAAATGTAGCTTAATACCTTAAACTTGGTCATCCAGTTTTTATATTACCCTTAACTATTACAAGAACAACATGGTACCCTAGACTTGACAAAAAGGTCAATTTAGTACCTCGACTCAGTCACATGAGAGGCACATGACTGTAGTCGTTAGTTTTTAACTCCTTTTCAATGGAACCCAATTTTGTACATGATAATCTTCTAACTAAAGAGACTTCGTCTTCCTTTTTAAAATTAAAGATACATGCCATTATTATCAAGAACAATCAACAGAACTATACTCATGAAATTCTCATGCCCAAAAAAATAAAATATATATACCTTTGTTTCGCATAAAAACAGTATTTGCAAAGAAAGGGTAAGTTTCTAGACAAAATAATAGGTGGAGGGTTTTCATTCTTCAAGTCATGTCCAGCCTCCTTTGCCACTGAATTCGACCACGCCCACTCTTACCATATTTTGATATTATTAACATGACTCGTTTTGAGGTTATTGATTTATGAGAAGCAATCTCTTATATAGTGGTGATCGAGTACCCTTAAGTGTAAAGGTTTTTTAATGTGGAGGCAATTGATTCATTTTGAGTGTGTGTGTGATAGTTTTAGTAATAGTAAGAAGGCTTTTCATTCAGATGATTTTCATGTGGTAAAAAAATGTTTTGGTTAAAAAATAGTTGAAAACTAACGACACCAATTATCTGCCTCTCATGTGACTGAGTCTGGGTACTAAATAGACCTTTTTGTCAAGTCCAGGGCACCATCCTTATAATAGCTTAAGACTATAAAGTACTATAAAATCCAATTGTCCAAGTTCCGTGTAGCATGCTACATTTTGGCCAAAATCAATTGTGGCAGCAGCAATTTGATATGGAACATAAATATATAGGTACGTAATTTTCAGAAGAATGTTTCTCACCAAAATGCAGCATACGTTCGCTTTCGTATTTTCCTTTTTACTAAAACACACATTCATTCATACCAGTACCACTTAATGTTATATACTACTAGCATTTTTGGTATCACTTAATGGAGCATAACTACATATAGTAGTAGGAAAAATGTACCAAACGCTAAAAATGGAAGTACTCCGTTTGTTACATACTTACATGCCATCAGACGAAATTGAAAACAAGAGTAAAAGTTCATATTTTGACATCCGACTTGTAGCCTAGTTGGTTTTGGAGACGGGCAATTAAACTAAATTACAAGAAATATTCCTGGGAAAGGTGGAATAAGTTGGTCAGACCACCATAAGAGCAGACTGTCTGGTAACCTTTATATACTTACGTTAGATTTCTGAAAGTTCAATTTTTGACAAACTAATATCATACTTTTGTAAAACATGTAAGCAAATTTTGAATTTCCACCTTCACCATGATTAACCGGTTTCGTTTTATATAATAGAATTCTCACTAGTCACTCCTACTTTTGTAAAAACTAAAAACTTCCATTTCAGAATTTGTCGAAAATTACACTTCCACTCCTGGACTACAAGTTGTAACTTTCTGGACCAACCCTCAGTTTGTTTCGGAGGGGAGGACTTTGTGAAGCGTTTTCGAGTATGGGCGAACACTCTCACTAGTCTTGAGGGTATACTAAGCATTGTATTCCACATATTTTGCACAGTGGAATTTAATAAATATCATATTCAAAATTGAAAGTGCTGCAATTTTAACCTAAATACAAAATTCAATAATAATTATAATATAATAATAATAACTAGTGAGTCTTAAGATTCCACTATAATTTCTAACCTCAAATTTTGTACTTGCTTTCAAGTTTCAAATATCAAACAGACGATAATGTTAAATTAATAATTATAATTTACCATTTTTCGAAAAGAAAAAAAAAGAAATTGAAGATGAAGATGAAACCTGGCCGCCGACAACGACGACGGAAGGAAGGG
Organism: Pseudognaphalium luteoalbum; assembly: GCA_963422505.1. NCBI lineage: Eukaryota > Viridiplantae > Streptophyta > Magnoliopsida > Asterales > Asteraceae > Pseudognaphalium > Pseudognaphalium luteoalbum. Next base: position 70,516,807 of record OY730198.1, read on the forward strand.
CGTCCCAGAGGGAATTCAAGGTGGAGTCAGCAGCGCCGTAATCGCCGAGAGCCGTACAAGCTATTTGTATTCGGTTCACCAACCCAATTAAGCTCTCCATGGTTGCAGCCATGATATATAATAATAATAATGAAATTACTAATGGAATTGTGTGGATAAGAACAAGAGAAATAAAGCAGATGAAGAGGTTGCTGGAATGAAGGAAGTCCAGAAGCAGAATGTATTTGATGACTCGGACTGTCAAATGAGGGTGGTAATGGTATTATTAGTTAGGGGGCTGTTTTTTTATTTTTTAAATTTGGTTCATGTGATTATGGTGTGGCATAAAATATGGTAGTGAACTAACAATTTGTTTTGTTTTATTTTTGGATTATTTTTTAATTATGATTTTTAATTTTAAATAGAGTGACATGGACTAATTAATTATTATATTTATGTATGCGTTTTCTAAAAGTATGATAGTGACATGACTTTTTTTATGAAGGAGATTTTTTGTATCATGGATAGGAAATAATTTGATTCTTTGAAATGAAGGTAATTGTTTTAAAAGTATGTTGCTCCTTGTTACTTGTTAAAGATAGTTTTTAGTTGACGATTCAAAAAATTCTTTCCTTGAACAGCCAAAAATGTAAGTAGCTAGGGAAATTTGAATGTTAGACGTTTTGTGAGAATGTCTGAATAATAACCACTATATTATTTTGGTGATTACCTAAATAGTTTGTCTAATTTATAAAACCTTTTTTAGTGCAAAAAATAAGCATATCCGTGGAATATTGGAATATCCAAACCACTTATTTGAGATAGCTAGATGAGTATCTAATGAATGTTAATTAGCTTGCTTTTTAGTTTAAAAAAATCTAATATAAGTTTTGTTTTGTTAGTTTGAGATACATTTGTAGAGTAGAGTTCAAATGGATACATCAATTTTGAGTGAGAATGAGAAAATCAATAATATCGTGTCGTGTGTATAAAGAGAATGTTTCACATGTACAAAGCTCATTTACCCCCCAAAATTAATTATTTCACAAACGACAAATTGAAAAATTATGAAAATTGCACCATTAAATTCAGCGTTTTCTTCTCTTCGATTTGACGTCCTTCAAGGCATACTTTTGACAACTTTTTTTCTTCATTCTTTGGTGGATTTTACAAATTAGTAACACATGTGTTAGTAATTGGTTATACATTTGATTTGTGGTTAGGGTTAGGGTTTAGAGTTTAGGGTTTAAAATTTTGGAAAGCGTTTAAGGCATACTTTTGACAACTTTTTTTGTTCATTCTTTGGTGGATTTTACAAATTAGTAACACATGTGTTAGTAATTGGTTATACATTTGATTTGTGGTTAGGGTTAGGGTTTAGAGTTTAGGGTTTAAAATTTTGGAAAGCGTTTAAGGTTTAGGGTTTGGGTTTAGTGTAACATCCATTCCTCGGGTCTAGTAGTATTTTAATATTTTCTGACTGTGAATTATTATTTAATGTGTCAGAAAATAGGTTCATTTGTTATTTGAAAATAAATGGGTAAAAGAGTCAAAGAATTTATTGTGTATAATAAATTATTAACTGTTTTAAATTAATTCAGTTGACGGTAAATGTTTCCCCGCAAATGATTTTTAAGTTCCAAGCAATGATAAGTACGGGGAATGAAAATTTACCAATTATATGTTATATGTTAAACTCAAACTTATCCCCTGTATACATACATATACACGACATACATACATACATGAAGAAACTTTGAATCAATTCATACAATTATCAAATTGGAGCTTTCATAATTCGAATTCAAGCTTCAAACTCACGGATTATCATCTTCTAATCATCCTAATCAAGTTGTAAGTCTCAATTCTTGAATTATGAACCCTAGAATTTGGGGGGTTTAGTGTTCTTGGTTAAAATCTGAAATTAGGGTTTCAAAAGTGTAAATTAAGGTTAGTTATCATCATTATAAACATGTTGTAATTGCTAATTCTTGAATTTAATGTAAAACCTAGAAAATGGGTTTTGTGTATTGGATTTAATTAGCATGATTAAAGTGAATATGAAGCTTGAAATGATGATATAGTTGTTAGTTGATGCTTAAACAAGGATTATAATCTAAACCCTAACTTAGAAATGAAAGAATTGGTATATGATCATGAGAAAAGTCATGGGTTTAGTTGATTTTGGAAGAATCAATGTTTAAATTGATTGTTATTATGGAATGATTGATAATAATTAATTATTGATGATGATTAATATGATTTGAACTATAAATTGATTATCTGTTTTGAGGCTAATGATGAATTTAGTGATTATAATGGGTTATATGATAAAATTAGCATTGTTTATGGCTAAGAACACTTGATTTAGAATTAAAGAGTAAAGTGGTAACTTATTTGGTTAAGTATTCATTTGACCAAATGTTAGTATTTTGATGAATTATTGATGGTAAAGATTGATAATCTTGGTTATGGTTAACCATGTTGATTAGTGATAATTGAAGTGGATTAATGTGATAAGATGGTCATGATGATCATAATTTGATAAATGATTTTGAATTAATAATGTTAAGATGGTTATTCATAACCTTGGCATGATTGGTGTTAAAGTAATGTAAGTTAATAATCATGTATATGATTGAATTAGAACGTGATTATCATGATCATTAATCATGACTAAGTGAATAATGAATTGAGTAATAATTCGTTGAAATTGAGATTATGTGTCACACCCCGCCAAACGGTAATTACAATTAGTTATGTTTAGTTTGCGGAAGCTTTAATGACGTGGCGGGGCTGCGAACAGTAATTTCAACCAACAGATACATACATACTCAGAGCATATGGTTATTGCACAACATAATAGATAAGGATGCCAGTTCAAACATTTGTTACAAAAGTAGTACGACTATGTAAGTCGTAACAGTAGTAGTGGAGTTTAAAACATTTTAGTTTTAACAATAATACATAAGTTTAAAGTAAGATTTCATATGTATGACCGCAATGTCTGCAGTTATACAAATGAAATCCCCAAAAACGGTCCCGACAGTATGTGGCATCCTAATTAGTCCAGGGTTGTCCATCTTGAATGCATGCGATTTCTTACCCAGCTAATTTCCTGAAAAACATAGAGAAAGTCGTCAACAAATATGTTGAGTGAATTTACAGGTTTATATATGTATGTGGTTAGTTAAACCAAATTTGTATAAATGATTTGTTATTCATTTATAAAATACAAGTCATGTAGGGTTGTTACCCTAAAGTATAGTTATACGTGGGATGTCGTCCCAAAATGTGTTACTGGTTGTTTACCAGTGTAAAAATAAGTTACCGGTATGTTTTCCGGTGTTTAACAGTTGTAGGATTCGTTCTTCCTAAAAGTATGTGGGAATTTACTTAGACGGTGATCCCCTGAAAGGTGAGTTAAACCTCGCAGGTTAAAGTAACACGACCTAACCCTATAACCAAACCACAACCAGAACTTATGTTGTTTGCCTGAACGGACATTTAAGTATACGCTCCACCGTAGGAGGGTCGTCACGGCAATAGTACTATCCGTATACTCAGTGGCTAGAGTCACCTAGCTAATGGTTACAGTAGCATGTCATGAGGTCTTTCATGCACATAATTCAAGTCTAGGTCCGTACTAGGATACCTTGTCTAAATTCCCAACATAACAGTGAATATGTAATATCACAAATCAACAATTGTATAAAAGCAATAGAGCATTTATAGTTTGATTGCATGTGTTGGCATGCAATTTCTATGTTTAACACCCCTGTGTTTAAAAGCAGAAAACATTTAAAAGTAGGGGCTGTAAACTCACAGTGATGTGCTCGGTAAGGAAAGCTAGCAGCCGAAAGGTAATAGCCCCAAGGTATGTTAACCTATATACAATAAATGTATTAACATAAGTACGTTTGATTTGTTTAATCAACTTATGTTAACGGTTTGTTTGTTTGAAGAAATTGTTGATTTCTTAATGATGTAAGTCGTGTGTATGTATATATATATTTATATATATATATCAGTTCTAAGCACGTGGTTTACGTATTAGAATGTATATAAGTTTTATTTGTCGTAAAACTTCTTATTGTATTTATTTCCGTTTATAAAAATAAATAATAAATGTTGTCTTCATTTAAAACTCGTCATTCGTATGTATATATGAAGTATACATATAGGTTTGTCGTTTGTTATAAAGTATGTATATATATATTCATATATATATATATATATAGAATCATAAACGTTCCGTTTTATAAATATTCCTTCCGTGAAATAAATTGGGTCGCTTCTTATGTTTGGAATGTTTTGAAATGTTTTAGAAGTTTATTGGGCTTGGCCCGACTAGTTTTGTTTTCGGCCCAATAACTTAACCCGATTACCTAGTCCTTTTGGCCCATTTATAAGTTTTGGCCCAATAGCCCATTTATTTAACTCATCTTATTTATTTTTACAATTTTCAGTCCAACCCAAAGTCTCAGGCCCAATAAATGTTCAGCCCAGCTCGCGACTAAAGCCCAGTATGCATCACAACCCAGCCCAGCCGATCGGCTTGGGCCAGCCGTTCGGCTTGGGCCTTCAGCCGTTCGGCTGGGGGTTCCGGCCCAAACCAAAGCCCATTCGATCCAGTCCAGATTCATTAGTCCATCATTTGTTTCGGTCCAGTCCACATTCTAACCCATCCGTTCGGGTGAAACATCACAAACCGATCGGTTCAAACAAACCAGCCGTTCAGCTCAGTTTGTTGAGCCGTTCGGCTCATCATAGCCAGCCGATCGGCTGGCCCAAGCCAACCGATCGGGTTGGTTCGTCCCTGTCGTTTGCACTCTGTTCTTGAGCTGTGTTCGATATGTACGTATATATACTTGTTTTGTTACGAGTTTTAGCTCATTTTCACACCATTTTCATGTCATTACATCATTACATCACATTTATATTAACTTTCATATACATGTTTTGTGATTCTTAGCTTGGTTCCATACAACTCATTTCAAAAACAACTCAAACAACCATCAAATTTTTATGTTATATACATAGATTATGATATATATACATGTTATACAACGAAATTTAAGTATGGGAATCGAAAGATTTGAAGTTCCTTACAAAGTGAAGTTGATGGTGGTGATGATGTACGAAGAGGATGATGATGTTATGTTGAATGGATGATGTTTTCTGGCTTGATGATCTCCTGCCTTTGTTGCTGCTGCTGCTTGGTGTTTAGCAAGGAAGAAGAAGAGGAAGATATATGGTGATGATGGTAGATGTGGATGTAAAGGAAATCACAGAAGTAGAAGATGGAAGTGTATGAAATTCAAACGAGGGTTGCAGTATATAATCATACTGCCTCCTCAATTATTTGAGGTGGTGGGATATTTAGCCCGTTAGTTTCGGGTACGGGTATAATTATAGCAATATAAAAGTAAACATTTTATATTTTTATTTTGTAGATGCTCTCCTGGTTCGTTATTTAAATTCGGAATAATGATGTTTTCATTATTTTTGGTTGTTGTACAATTTGTGCATTGGACTGCTAACATTTAATTGAGTGCCAAATTTCCGTCGAATTTCGGGTTCATATTTTGAGGTAATGTTACAAATGTTTCCAAATGAATGAGAAAATTTGAATTTTCCTCATCTTGATTTCTGAATGCATTTTAAAATTGTTTCTGTTCGTTTTATAATACGTTTTATGTTAAACGTATTTTTAACCCGTTTTATCTATAGGTTATAGATACAATAGTACTCGTAATTAATAATTGAATTATTAATTATGTTGTGTCATCAACTTTTGCGGTATTTATCTGTCGGGTTCGTCCCGACACATTTGTACGTAACTTTTAAATACTTACGTATTAATAATACTTTTTGTTTAAAAGTACTGGGCTGTTAGGCTTACATCACATCATTAAGTTTTGTTTTAAACTTAATCAGGAAATTAGCGTAAGAATGCACATGCTTAAATGTTAATCATTACCTAATTTGGAGAGTTGTCACATTATGAATCATGTTGTACGACGTTAACATGAGTTGATTATTATAAATGAGTTACTATCTCGTTATTTATATTGTATTCTCAGATATGGAGAAAGACTCAGTGACATTAGACTACTGAGTGGACAACTGAGGTGTCGGTGAATGGATCTTAATCCTCAGTTTTACTTAGTTGTAACAAGTTTGGTTACAACGGGTAAACGTATTATTACTGCTTTGGATTGGCCATGATAATTTTGGTTTAATAGTAATAATACTGTTGATAGAATGTTTAGTTGGATATGTTGATCTGATTGAACATGTGAATATGTGATCAATTGATATTTGGCCTTCGGGCATCAGTGTATTGAGGTCAACTTGTTGATTGGGTTTGGTTACTATTGTAAGACGACAGGAATTTCCTTGTACATATCGTTAATAGGAAATTAGGTCGTATGAGATTAGTACCAAACTATCGGTCTATTTTGTATTGGCCATACAGATTGACGGTAAGTGTTCTGGGAGAATCCCCGGGTATCATGATATCTCCAGAGCCACCGATCCTCATTGATATGTTGTGTATTGAGATGTTATCTCATTGATATTATGTGTTACTGTTGGTATTCTTGGCTGAAGGTTTCCCCAAGAACCATCGATCTATTTGATGTTTTTGTTTACGATTATTTATTGTAAACAAAGTTGTTATGCTAAGTTGGGATGTTGGTTATGTATTCACTCACTTAGCGTTATGCTAACCCCACCACTCCACTTCTTGCAGGTTATGATTTTGATATAACGGGGATTGGCAAGAAGCTTGTTCGGGATGGAATGTTTGACCAGACGGCTTACTCTGATATTGGATTTGGAATAAATCCAAATTGTATTTGGAATTAAATAACACCCATTTTCGATATAATATGGTTTTTGAAATATTATGGTTTAATTTCTTAATATTCTATAACTGAATTGTTAATGTTTGTTTGGACTTACGCTTCCGATGTAAAATACATTTAAATAATGTTGTAAAAGATGGGGTGTTATATTTAGGGGTTAGGGTTTAGGGTTGGGGGTTTGGGGTTTTGGGGTGAAACCCCAAACACCCAACCCTAAACCCTAACCCCTAAACCCCAAACCCTAAATGCAACACTTTAACACATGTGCTAGTAAATGTGAAACCCACCCAAAAAGTTGGAAAAAAAAACTCGTCGAAAGTATGCCTTGAGGGACGACAAATCGAAGAGGAGAAAACACTGAATTTAATAGTGCACTTATTATAATTTTTCAATTTGTCGTTTGTGAAATAATTGATGTTGGAGGTAAATGAATTTTGTATATGTGGAATATTCTCTTTCTACACACGATATTATTGGTTCCTTCATCCCCACACAATTTTCAATTCTCATTTAAACCCACCCTACATTTGTAATGCAATATAAATATAAAGCTTAAAGACACTAAACTATGATAAAGCTTGAAGCTTTACCAATGGCTGCCAACTAAAAAATACACATGAACAATCTTAGTAGCTCTACCATTATTTAGGTCTCAGTTGAATTTGAACCTTAATTTCTCAAGAGCAACTTCAGAATCAATTGATGGTAGGAACACCTTCAAATCATACATATTAGTTCAATGGATTATAAACGACGACACAAAACTAGAACTAACTAATTACGACACTTGTTCTAACCAATCATGACATATGGACACTTATGTAACTAGGATCAATTCTGTTTTGACCCGTATCTAGAAAAAGATGAAATAAACGATCCTTTAGAGGAAACGTTTACTAATTACTTGATTTGCTAAGATAGCAACCACATAAAGAGAATGAGACCCCAGCATTCGCAGTTAAGCACTCTACAAAAAATATTACATGGTCTAGAACATGACTAGATTTGAGTTTTACATGCTAAGTTGATCGTAAATAGCTCGATTATTTTACATATGTATGTATAACTAAAATAAGACATAATATATAAATTCTAAATGCAAGTCATCCTCAAAAACCGTGACCAATATCGTATGAGCAAACAATGGAACATCAAAATTAAACTTGACTATGGTGTCTTCTTTTTACTTCTTATACCTCGATTCACGGAGCATTTAATCTTTCTTGTAGATTAGTGTTGGGTATTCTGGATTCCACATATTGTTCTCAACGTAACAAAGAATTTCATCCTGCAAAACCAAAGGTTTTTTGGGAACCAATATCAACATAAGGACTAAACAATAGGCAAAATACAATAAACAGGAGCTATTAGGCTTTTGATTCTTCTACAAATTGCACATAGTTATTACAATGCCTCAAAGTCGGTCATCTTTGTCCAAACAAAACACAAAAACAAAGGACCTACTGTTTTGTTTCCACTCATAATTTTACAACTTCAGAGAGAATAACTTGAGAGGGCATAATCCAGTTACGGGACATATTTTGCTACTTAATCATTGATAAAATCTGTAAATAATCTTTAGCCCGGCAATCATAATAGAAAAGAATGTTATGGACCGACATAAATAGCAACAACCTTTTGAATAGTTCTAAGGGACAAAAAAAGTAAATACAAATACAAATAATATGAAATAAGACTAAGGTTCAAATGAGTACACCAACTTTGAGTGAGAATGAGGAACCCACAGATTTCTGCCATGTGTCACTTTATTCTCTCTCCTCCACATTTTTAAAAATTAAATATCTCACAAACGGTAAGTCGAAAAATCATGAAAATTGCACCATAAAATTCAGCGTTTTCTCCTCTTCGATTTATCGTCCCTCAAGGCATACTTTCGATAACTTTTTTTTTCTTCCATTTTTTGGTGGGTCTTATAAATTAGTAACACGTGTGTTAGTGATTGGTTATACATTTAATTTGAGGTTAATGTTAGAGTTTAGGGTTAGGGTTTAGTAGGGTTTAGGGTTTAGTAGGGTTTAAGGTTTAGGGTTTAGTATGATTCAGGGTTTAGAGTTTTATAAAGCGTTTAGGGTTTAGGGTTTGGGGTTTAGGGGTTAGGGTTTAGGATTTAGGGTTTGAGGTTTGGGGTTTCGGGGAGAAACCCCAAACTTCAAACGCTAAACGCAACACTTTAACACACGTGTTAGTAGATGTAAAACCCACCAAAAAAAGGAAAAAAAAAAAATCTCGTCGAAAGTATGCCTTGATGGACGGCAAATCGAAGAGGAGAAAACACCGAATTTAATGGTGCAATTTTCATGATTTTTTGATTTGTCGTTTGTGAGATAATTGATGTTGGGGGTAAATGAGTTTTGTACATGTGGAGCATTCTCTTTCCACATATGGCATGATATTATTGGTTCCCTCATTCTCACACAAATTCCTATTCTCATTTGAACCCCACCCTGTGAAATAAAAAAAAATTGTTGTAACCCTTTTTTATCTAAGGCTTCGGGTCCTTAATTGTTCTATAAAACATTGGATATTGAATGCTGTAAGTTTCCAATGCTTTGAGAAGTTTAAAAAATGAATCTTTATGCTATATATGAAAAGATACTGAAGTCATCTAATCGAATGTGACAGTACCTTATTTAGCTTACAGAGCTCACGAGCATCCATTTCACGATATCCTTCTACTAGATCCTCTTCTATTGCTTCAATGATAACTGCCGCAGCTACCTGTTTTGTTATATCACGTATGCTGGGACACACATATGACGAACACAAACTCTTTTGTTAGAGTGTATTTCACATCAGGATTCAGGAGTTGAACAAAATTAATTAAAAAAAATGATATATCAGCAAGCCATTGCATAAAATTTGTGCAGCAATAAGAGTATCAAGTAATATTCATGTCTATACCTTGAAATTGAAGGGTATATAACTCCTTTGAGGACCTCCTCTTCAGTCATATACGCAGCAAGGCTGTATATATATTGCACAAACGAAACACCAAAAAAAGATCATTACAATATATGAGTTGACTAGAAATATAGAATTGAAATTTAAGAAAAATACCACTCAGCTGCTGCCTGTAACATGCCATCTGAGACTATTCTAGAGCCAGAAAGAAGAGTGCCGAGACCAATGCTGCAGAGTTTAAATTTAGTAATAGATATAATGTAAAAATAAGTAAAACTTTATGATTAGCGCTAAAACTAAGAACTGACCCTGGAAAAAGATACATATTGTTTCCCTGGTTGCAATGGCCTATGTGCCCATTTCCTAAAACAATGAAGATCATTAAATAGATGTTCAAAGAGAAGTCTAAGGTGAGCTTAGAATTATTAGAAGTAAAATATGTAAAGAAATTTAGAACACGAACCAAGATCCACATCAGCAAATGGGCTTCCACTTGCAAAGACAACATTGTCACCCACGATAGAAAATGCTTCTTCAGGGGTGCATTCAGCTGTCATATACAGAAATAAAGAATAACATTAAAAGCTTATGTTAATGTCAAGTTGTTCATATGAAACCAAGCATACCATTGGTTGTAGGATTTGACATTGCAAATATCGCTGGGCGTGTTGAAGTTGATCCTCTAAGGGCTTCCAATACCTACGCACAAGTGAAAAAAGATGATATTACAAATTAGTTATCTATTTGTATTTTTTAAGCATAAAGAGAGAAATACCAATGTACTTAATAAATGTTAGCTATACCTCTTTAGAAAACAAACCCCCAACTGCAGACAACCCTAGGAGTACATCAGGCTTCACTTCCCGCACCTGAATGCAAACAATAGCGACATTCAAATCAAAAATATTATCATCAAATTTCCAGTTCTGAAGCTAGTCAAGTATTCTTGATGTTTGGTTATAATCAGAAGTATCAACGGTCAGATACTACAGGTTGGTCGAGGTGACAATTTTGACTCAACTACTTATCAATGGATTTAAACGGTTTGTGTTGATTTCAAACGGGTAAACGCAAATAACGTAAATGAAAAGAGAACAGATCAAATGGTTAGAAGTGGCCAAAACCCTATATTTAATGCATATAACCTCTTAAATCAGTTTACTCAAAAACTTCGATCGTTATTGAAATGGTATTGTTGTCATAATTGATATTACCGCATTAACTATTTATAAAAACATAATAAAAATAGGTAAACAAATGTTTCTGTTGATCCACCCCGACCCAGCCTGTTTCACCAGTACTAAAAATTATCCATTTCAACCCAAACGTTTGACTTGTTACCCAAACAGTCCTGTCTTGCCACCTCTGGCACACATAGTTTGATAAGGTTAAAGGCATTTAAATATACCACTTCTACAAGACTTGCCCCTTCTCTTAATCCTTGGCGGCCAATCTCTTTGGTCTTCCTTGCAAATGGTTTTGCATCTTCGTCAATATCTTCACGCTCCTCTGTTACCAAACCCTAATACATACCCAAAAACAAGAAAGCGAATCACTTCAGATGCACATCCAACAAATAAACTGATGATTAATGTGGGTTCATAAGGATTATTGATGATGACCATTTGAATAATGAAAATACTTACTTTAGCATCAACGACCCAAAACTGACTCCCGGCAGCCTCAAACGCCAAGTCATTGTTTCCCAACATTCTTGCCATTGTTTTCCTAGCAGCATTCAGAACCCCAATCCCTGCACTGCAGTTGCACATTATCAGGTAGGTATTTTGTATTCAATAATTTTTTAGGGGAAAATAATTGAATCGTGAATATGATGAGGAATAGAGACAGTTCACTTCAAATAAAGAATACGAACCTTCCAGCGCCAGCAACAACAATCTTTTGTTTTGGGAAGTCGATCATTGGCTTTCCTTGTGCTCTGACAGCTCCAAGAAGACCAGCAATTGCAACTCCAGCTGTTCCTTGTACATCATCATTAAACATTCTGTAGCTATGTCTATAACGTTGCAATAGCTTAAAAGCCCACTTGCTTTGAAAATCTTCAAACTAATTCAAGGAATATATCTAATTAACATCTTCTTACAAAATTTATCACAATCACACTGCAATTAGACAAAAATGTCCAGTGACATGTTAGAATACCTTCGAGAAAAATTACCTGCACAATAACGTGGGGCCATCGAGTGAACACAGCCTCCATAAATTCATCAATTACAGCAATATACTCCTCGCCATCAAGACGGTGTTGTTGCAATCCCAAATCTAGACAAATATCATTATCATCATCATCATCTAGAACATAATTTTCTAAAACAAGGATCTAAGAAGTAGATGAGAGTTATGAATGAAGGAGTCTTTGAAGTTCATATATGTCTATACGTTGATAGAATGAAAAAGGATAACATGTAATAAAAAGACACAAGTCCATCAAGGTACATTGAGATCATAGAAAGAAGCATACAAAGGGGGTCTTTAAGAAGGGCCTCGTTATTGGTTCCAACATCAATCATAATCGGAAGCACCTGTTATAAGTAGAAAGAAGATGCTAAGAAGTAGGAACTACACATGAAAAATCTCATAGAGAAACTTAGTATTGCGACAAAGACAAAAGTGTAGTGAAGATGCATTTATCTTGAAACAATCACAAAATTACTAAATAGCGCAAAACTCACTCTTTGAGGGTTTATTCCTGCTGCAGCAACGTATAAATCCAACTTTCCTATTGCAATGCCAATCCCCTGAACACCCAGATCACCAAGACCCAATATTCTGCTTCCATCCGTTACAACAATCATATCAACCTAAGTAAAAGTGGAAGCATTAAAACTTGGACAGTTAAATAGATTTCGACGGAAGATATATATCAGCAGTGCAGACCTGATCAGCGGGCCAGTTATAAACCATTGACATCATCTCTCCACGATCAGCAGCACTGAAATACATTCCCCTTGGCCTTCTGAACAACCCACTATATTTCTGGCAAACAAGTCCAACTGTAGGAGTGTACACTACAGGGGCATATTCCTCGATTTTAGCAATTAGAACCTGCCATAACAAGATAACATACCATTGATTAAGACCTGACCTCTTTATAGCAAGTTTAATCATGATCCAGTTGGTCAAATTAAGATAGATGTAAGCATTCCAACTGTGTGGACTTCTGAATAACCACACACCTTATAGTACATCGTCTCATTTCTGTCATGTAACCTGTTAAGTATCCGCCACTTGGCCAAAGAATTTGTATCTGACGGCCCATCCCTAGCGTTTACCTCAAGTCTCTTAAGGTCAGCCACTGTAGGTTTAACAAATTTAATCAAAATTAAAAATGGAAGTTCATACAAAACTGGTTACCAAAGTATGCCGGTCATTTATGAACTTTTATTAGGAACCTAAAAAGTTACATGAACATATGTGTAGTATATATTAATACGTAGTGTGTAGCAATGTAGAAAAATGTATAGTACTAAGCAGTCTCCAAATATATTTAAAAACAACATGAACAAGGGCCCTCACAAGCCAAACTACCAAGAAAAGATGAATAAGGTCCCTTATTTGGATATTACTATGAAGCACCATGAGGTAACTATGAGTACACTATTCAGTATAAGTTCCTAGTATATGAGAAAGAATCATCGACTGTAGTATTTTAAACATGATGCTTACTTAAGAAATATATCATCATCAGCTATCAAGTTTCATTATATTTCAATGCATGCCACATTATATTAAGTTATTAACATACTAAAAGTTTTCCCTGAACAAGATAAACGTTACAAGTAGCTACTATTTAAAAAGTACATTAGAACAGATAATTAACCTAAGCATTCTCAAACTGTGTCTTTGCAAAGAGAGTTTCCTAATTAAGTTGTAAGAAGTTTAAAGAAGGGATAACAGTCACTTACTGAAACGTTCAATTTGTTGCTCATTGCTCATGACATTTGGAGGTAAAAGTCCTCGTAGTTCAAGACGATCTCGTTCAGTCATAGAAAACGCTGTTCCCTGTCAATCACATTCTCAAGATTATCCATATTTTTCAGGTAACAATCTTTAAGCTCCCTGCACTTAACAGTAACTGTCTCACTTATAAATCATATAAGTCTCTCAGTCTCCCCTAAGTCCACATGATCACACATCCAAATATCAATTCAAAATCATCTCATATGTTCCCTAAACTCTTTAATTCTTTAAAAATATAACTCATAATATCACCTTATCTCTATAATCCAGTAAGCAAAAACACTGAATAACACTTCAATCTCAACTATTAATATCACATTACTATAAGTATTAGTAGCATATAATTATATGATGATTCGAACATGAAAATGAGAAGGAAGTTTAAGGTTGAGATATGAACCTTATTGAACCACGGATCATGAAGAATATCGAGACCTTGTTTATGAACAATCGTAGGCCGGTGACCTTCAATGGTAGTGAAAGATCTAGAAATCCTGTACTGTAATCCTCTGATCATAGACGATGTGAATCGAATCTGGCGAGAGAAATTCGACATTTTCGCTTCCGATAAAGTTGAAGAAGTAAATGATTAGGACCTATATGTATTTATTGTGCCCTAATAATTGGGGGAAGATCTTGAGAGCAGGATCAAGTGGTCACTATAAAGTTGCTGATTTTGGAAGGTGAAACTTATTACCGGTTTTAAGTTTGTTTCTTTGATTACTATTTAAATTTATTGATTTATCGAGTCAGTCAACGTTTTTTCTGTTTTTTTTTTATTTTTTTTTGTCGGCAAGCTTGAAGACTCAATTATCCACCCAGCTTGATCGGGTCGGGTTGGGTCGTAGAAAAAGATTTAACAGTTGGCCATACAAGTACATCAAAAGTTAACCGGCTATAACTGTCAACTCTAAACGCATAAGGTGTTCTGACACCGTTTTCATAATGTTCTACGGAGAATGTTATTGTTGAGAATTTTGTGATGTGATAAATATTGTTTAAGGTTATTTTAATTGTAAATGATTAAGTAAAAACAAATTAATTAAACAATAAATTAACAAAATAACTAAATATAAAATTTATTCATAAAAATAGTAATTAATAATTTTAATTTGAAAAAAGTAAAATATTAGTAGCTTTTGTTAGCCCATTTTGTTTAAAAAAATAGCCCAATTTAAATACCCATTTATTGGATTTGGCCCGATATTTAATAAACCCTGTATTCTTCTTCTTCAACATGCTTCCTGGCTAGACGTGCACAAAAAAACCGGTTTTCAAAATCCGACCTGATTGTAACCCAAAATTGACCCGGTCAAAACTAGTTTTGACCAAAACCGGTTCGGGTTTGACCCAACCCGCTGGGTTGGAACCGGTTTGAGGTTTTAACCGTTGTACCCGGTTTGGAACCGGTTTGGGATGACCCGGTTTTAAAATCGGTTTTAAACCGGGTTTTTTTTCTAGTCGTTTACTAGCCGTTTCCCCCCCCTTTTTTTTACAACTTTGTCATTCCAATTCACTATAAATACAATGCTTGAGTTTAGGTTCAACCACAAACTTTCAAACACTCATACATATCTACAAAAACTCAAAAAACACATACTATATTCTCATGGCAACTCAATCCTCTTCTACTTCCCATTGTTTTGGTTCTTTAAATGCACCAACGATAGTGAAACAATTGCCCAACAAAAGAAATCCGGAGGTGTGGGGTGCTTACAACAAAATGTTGTTGTCGGATGGTACGACTAAGGCACATTGTAAACGTTGTCGGAAATTCTTCAAACTCGACTCCAACACAACGTTGAAAAATCATACCGAGAAGCATTGTGAGGGACTCAAAGGTAATCCGGAAGCAAGTGGTCAATCTTCGATGGCACGAGATGGAACGATTTTTACATATGATACGGAACGATGTCGAGAAGCTTTTGCGGGTTTTGTAATTCAAGAAGCTTTGTCGTTCAACCACTTCGATAACCCTCGGTTTACTAGGGTGGTTCAAAATACACTTCAACCGCGATATAACAATGTAAGTCGTACTACTCTTAAACGTGATGCCCTTAAATTGTGGAAAGAAGCTAAAAAATAACTAAAAATCGGTTTTGAAAATTTAAATACAAGTGTATCATTAACAACCGACGTTTGGTCGGCTCCTCATGGTTTGCCCGGTTCGTACCTTTGTGTTACCGCACATTGGGTTGATCCCGCAACTTGGCAAATGATGAAACGTACCATTACTTTTGAAGACTTTGAGTATCCTCACACGGGTCAAAACTTATTTTACATGTTACGAAATGTAATTAAAACGTTTAAATTGGAAGAAAATGTTTTTTCAATCTCTTTTGACAACGCGAGTAATAATACACTCGTCGTTTCAAAGTTAATACTAAAATACGCACCACCTTTGAAGGGCATTTTTTATCATAGTCGATGTGTTGCACACATCATTAACTTGGTTGTGCAAGCCGGACTAGCGGTTGAAGAAATAGACGACATAAAAATGGCGTATAAAACTATTTTGCAAGACATATTTCAAAGGGGTAAAGCTAGATACAAATCTTATATGAAATTGTGTAAGGAAACAAATTCTATTTTTTAACCCCTAATTGGGACATGCCCGTTAGATGGAATTCGACCTACCATATGTTTTTATGTGGCTTTTGCCAACGCGATTGTTTACAAGTTTTTCATGATCATCTTGGTCAAAAAGGTCTTGCAACACCATTTCCAATCGCATATTGGGAAGATATTAAAAAGATAACCGATTTGCTCATACTTTTCAAAACCGCGACTACTTTATTATCGGGTGTTTATTATCCAACTAGTCATTTGGTACTTAATCAAATTTGGTTAATGACTACAAAATTAAACGACTACCTATATGAATGTCCAATATTTGAAGAAATGGTGGCTCCCATGAAAGAAAAATTAAAAAAAATATTTCAAAGAAATGTCTTCCACCGCAATGAACCCATGTTTGAACCTTTCCGGGGTGGAAATGCTTATCGATAACATTTGTCACAATTTGGATTTGAATGAGGAGGACCCAATGTTTTCACAAAATGCAAAAACATCTTTTAATAAATGTTTACAAGATTATTTGGTGTATATTTTCAAAAATATAGTTTAACATCAAATGTGCCCACTAGTTCGGTTAACTCAATGTATCCTTCAACTTCTTCCAACAATGCGATGTTAAACTTATATAATAGTTTAAGACAAGAAAATAATAAACGGGCAAGGGGAGAAGGTAACCAAAATACCACTAGCGAATATGGGAGATATACCGGAACGGATTTTTTGTCCACTATTCTACCCAATGAGTTCGAACAATTTGATATTTTGGCTTGGTGGAAAGAGAGGGAATCTCAATTTCCCGTTCTAACCATCATGGCCTGAGATTTACTAACCGTCCAAGCTTCTACGGTAGCTTCGGAATCCGCATTTTCTCTTAGTGGCAGGGTATTATCTATACGAAGAACAAGACTCACACCGGCCTCCTTAGAGATGTGCATTTGCTTGAAGGATCACTTAGATGCCGCGGAACGTATACAAAATGTTTCAAGTCTTTAAGGTGAAATGGAATACGAAGAAGATATACACAATGTCGAGGTGGAAGAAGGTGTGACAATATCACTTTACGATGAAGAAATTGGTCTTGATCAAGCTTCGCGCGAGGCTACATCTGAAGAAGATTTCGACTTTTGAAGACTTTGAAGATGTTTGAAAATGTTTGAATACTAGAAGATGTTTGAAGACTTGAAGATGTATACAAGTTGATGATTATGAAAATTACAAAGATTATAAAGACTTCTTTCTATTCGATAATATTTTTAAAAAGACTTAGAAGACTTTTGTTTAAGTTATTGTTCAATTATGTTTGTATTCATAAAGTTCTACGAATTCAATAAAAAAGTTTTACTCCAAACATTGTTTTTCCTTAAAAAGCCTAACGCTCGAACCACTTTGATTTGGGAGTTGATAAATGCAAGGAAGTTTTTACTAAATTCACGGAAAAGTATAATTCTTTATGCTTACAGTACCACTTTTTATACACATGTTTCCTTGCATTTAGTAAAAACTTCCTTGAATGTATCAGCTCACTTTGAATTTATAGACTTTTTTCGATTCAATAGTTTTTTTAAGAAAACTTAGAAGACTTTTGGCTAGGTTATTGACCAATTATGTTTCCATTACTAATGTTCTACCAACTCAATGAAATTTATTTGACTCAAACGTTGTTTTTCCTTAAAAAGCTTAACGCTCGAACGTGTTTGAATTATATAGACTTTTTCGATTCAATAATTTTTTTAAGAAGATTTAGAAGACTTTTGGTTAGTGTAACACCCGTCAAATTAGGACTATATTTAGTGCCTAATCATATGTGTAAATACATGTAATTAGGATTAATTATATGTATCATTATGTGTATTGATATATTCTAATATATGTACACACGTACGCGATTTGATTAAATCGTGCGTTTTTATATCGGGCGGATCCCGATACAATATTATGGACGTTGGTGAAACAAATATCAAATAATATATCCTAATATAGTTGGCTATTACAAATATCATATACATATCAAAATCTAACGCGACAGATCAAACATCAAACTATACGTTTTAAACCACGCGATTTAAAGTCTAACCGACTAATAAACGTAACCCGAGCTCGAGGGCCAGGGCCCGGAGCCCAACCCATGAGGGACTAAGCCCAGACCTCAGCCCGCTCAGGCCCAAACCGACCCTAAGCAACCAGCCAAGCCCAACCCTAATCTTACCATATATGAGCAACACTTACACCTAAACCCATTTCCATTTTCTGCTTTAACCACACTTTACACTCAAAATTCTATCTGATTTTCTCCCATTCCAGCCACACCACCTCCTCCACCACGACCAACAATCTCATCCAAGAATACCCAGACACTCCCTTCACAAATCTAACACCATCCTACACGTTTTTAGCAAGGAAAAACAAGAAGAACTCGACAACCGAATAACAGCAGCATCCTTTCGCTTCTCTCGCCCTATCTCAGTTTCTACTTGGTATAAACTCCTCCTTTTTCCTTTGATTTACTTGGATTAAGTTGGTAAACATGTTGGTGCTTCATACCTACTGATTTATGTCCAAAACATGCTTAAAAATCGGATGAACAACGCTAAGGACCACTAGATAATAGCTTTACCCACTGGACAATAAAATAGATCGGTTTAGATCGGACATAACGAGACCATTTCTTAACAAAATCTTACATTTCATAAGCCTAAAACGAATTTCAAGATGTCTAGTTTCATAATATGTAAGCCTCATGTGATAATTCGTCTATTTAATATTTTTAAGAAATGAAATACAAGTACATGTACCTACTGCACCTTCCTGACCAGAATCTGAGTCAACTTGTAAGAAGCATATCTCGAAAAATACCCAACAAAAACCGATGAGACCACTTGGAAAAGATCGAAAATTCTGTTATCTTTAATTCCCCTATTTGCTCAATCTGTGAAGTTTAGTATAACTCAAATTATGAAATTTTAAATAGAGATATGTCACTGAAAGTAGCTGCTTGACCCTTGACCATTCTATAAATCATATCTCGGGCATTGTTTGACCATTTTAGATATAAAAATATGTTTTAGAGAGCTAAGACATAGGGGAACAACATATAAAAATTTCATAAATTTTTACGGAGTCATACTTAGTCAAATAATCGAAAGAAATCGAGTGAAAACGTAACTGCATAACAAATTCCCCGTCCGTGAATGCCCAAATCCGACAATGCTCATTGTCGGATTAGGCATTCCGTGAATACCAAAAACCCGTGAATCCTTATTGTCGTAAAGGCCCAATCCGTGAATACTAAATTCCGTGAATAACCCCTGTCGAACCATTCCGTGAATAAACCTTATTGTCGGAATGCACGATCCGTGAATCCTTAGTATTGTCGCATGAACAGTGCCGTTTTGTATTGTCAGGATTACGTATATTCCGTGAATAACCTATTATCGGATAAAATACACGTATGAAACTCTTATTGTCGGACCAAACACATCCATGATTTCTTAATTACGGACCAATATTCACGGATAAACAAAACATTTGGATACTGTCGCATGACCCGACCCGTTTCTATTGTCGAATGATTAAACTCATATAAAATTCTCATTGTCGGATAAACACAAACAGAACCTCATTATAGTATGGAATTGTCAGATAAAATCAACTTATAAAGCCTCATTGTCGGACAGATCATTCACGCATATATATATATATATATATATATATATATATACTCCCCGAGTAACATTGTCGGATAAAACTATAATTGACGAAATAAACTTAAATAAAGATTGTATTATCGGATGGAGGTAAGCACGGATATATATGAGCATTTCATTACCGCATACATTATTCCTCAAACGATATATATATGTATAATTATAAGAAAACCTTACGGAAAATTTACAAGAAAAACTAAACGTATCACCAACGGGCCGTACATACACAAGCCAGATGTATTTGGACATAACTAGTGGATGAACACTAGCATGGATGGTCTCATGGGACATCTACTTATATAACCTTATATGTCTAGGACATTAGAAGGTTACGGGTTCGGAGAACCTACCAGCTGTTTAGCACTCTACTTACGTTTATTGATATAAACGCAAAGGCTCAGGTGAGTCTCATAGCCCCTCATTTTTACTGTTTTCAACCCAGGGGTGGGAATACATGCTCAGATTTGTTTTACATATGAACACAAGTACGAAACATCGATATATTGATTGCATGAGTTTGTTTTATCTAATCATGAAGTCCCTCACAACATAGTTTGTTTATATTGCGATAGCGTGAATGTTAGTGTATGGTACCATATGGGATTGACAATCCCCGTCCGGGGTAGTCGCGCTACCACGACTGCGGTCGAACGGACGCATTTTCATTTGTTCATACATGTGTAGATTAGGCACATGCCGGGGGCAAACTCGATCAGGTCCTTGAATGTGGATCCTGGCACACTCAGTTAAGCTCAAACTATGTGCTCATGGCAATAATATACACTCATATTTTATTTGCATGTTTGCAAATCACTAAACTAAATCTTGTGGTTCATAACATGGATTTCATCAACTTACACCTGTGAGCTCACCAGCTTTTTAGCTGACCTTTTAGCATGTATTCTCAGGTACCCAGCAGTAGTAGATCTGCTCATGACATATTAGCCCGAGTCGCATTCAGATTTCAGAAGATTCATATGCATTTCTATATTTTGTACAATTAGATATGCCTTAGAATCTTTTACATGTAGCTATGGGCTTTTGTAACAAGAACAACAATGTAAAACTTTTATATTATCTATGTAATGGTTTTAAACGACGCATTTAGAGTCGTTCGCTTTACCTTATGTGCCTTGTTATTGATTAGTAACACCCACATCTTGCTTCCGCTAAACAATAAATTTGGGGGTGTTACAGTTAGGTTATTAATCAATTGTGTTTCCATTACTAATGTTCTACCAACTTAATGAATTTTTTTTTACCCAAACATTGTTTTTTCTTAAAACGCTTAACGCTTCAACGAAAATTGAATTATATAGAGTTTTTCGATTAAATACTTTTTTAAAGAACATTTAGAAGCATTTTGGTTTAGTTATTGATCAATTGTGTTTCCATTATTAACGTTTTACGAATTGAATGAAAAACAATTGGCCCAAACTTTCATTTTCCTTAAAACGCTTAACGATCGAACGAAAATAACATTTTTATAAAAAAACCGGTTTAAAACCGGTTTTGAACCCGAACCGATTTGGACCCTACCCAAACCGGGTTGGGTCGGGTTGGGTTTTTAGGGTGTCCAAATCGGGTTGAACCCGAACCGGTTTTGGATAACCCGGTTTTGACCAAGTTTGATCAAAATCGGTTTCAGGTCGGGTCGGGTTTTGTGAAACCGATTTTTGTGCATGCCAATTCCTGACTTCCTGCTCCGTCTGCATATACATACTAAAACACACACAGTGCACATACAAAACAAACACACGATGGGAAATTAAAAGTAACGTAGGAAGAAATATGAAAAGAAACGGATAACAAAGAAGAAAGTAGTGTTCATAACTTAAGTACATATCCATACAAAATACCATACCATGATGCCCACAATATATACACTAGGTACATTCAAACCAACTATGATGCCCAAAATACAATACAATCATATTGTCGCACCCCCAAATTCGGGTTGCGGAAGCGAATCGGGTCGGGTCGTGACTAATCAATAATCACAGCACAAAGACATAATGAACGACTCTATATGCGTCGTTTTACAACTTGTATTGATAAAATCAAAGTTTACATCAAAATATAGTTTACATTAGCTCAGTTTGGAATTGAGAGATTTACATACATAATTAATTTATACAAAATATAATAATGCAGCTAAATCTCTGAATGTTTGCATGCTATCATGAGCTAATGATTCCTGAATGCAGTCTAACCTACTGCTGGGTACCTGTGATACATGCTAAAATGGGTCAGCGAAACGCTGGTGAGCTCACAGGTTTGTATGTCAACACATATTGTATGAACCGCAAGATTTAATTGAATTTAAATTGCAATTAAGCAAAATAAAATTTTTACAGCCATGAGCACATAGTCTGAGCTTAACTCGAGGTGTCAGACCACATTTAAGGTATCCTGATCGAGGTGTCTCCCACGAGTGCCTAATCTACACTCGTCTGAACAAATATTAGTACATCCGTTTACCTAGTTAGTGCATGCTAACCCGGACGAGGAGGGTCAATCCTATATGGTACCATATACTAATATTCACGCTACAACGTATTACCAAACTATGCTGAGGAGGGCTTTGAAAGATTAGTGAGATAACTCATGTAGTAATGGTTTGTTTTCGTACTTGCGTTCATATAGTTAAAATAAAACGATCAATGATATCACACCCCTGAGTAAAACAGTAAACTAGGGGCTATGAGACTCACCTGAGTCTTGAGAGTTTAACTTAATAAACTTGAGTGGATTAGCCGAGTTGTCCGAAGACTGGTAACCTGAGGGTGTCCATGATACGCGATGGTTATAAATGTGAGCAGGTATCTATAAAGACTGCCTTTGTAGTTGTTCGTCCAACTAGAATGTCTAAATTACTACGATTTGGTTGATTAACTTGTCAAAGTTACTACGACTTGGTTGGTTTTGAGTATGTTTTGAAAATGTGTACGACCCGTTGGTGATTCATTGTAATAATAGTCTCATTATTATTATTATTATGATTTTGAAGGGTTAAGTTCAAAAACGTATCCCGATGTGTTTCAAAAGTCGTATCGTATAAGTGTTTGAAGTTACACAAGTTGACACTTAGTATAAAAATGGTTTGTAAACATTCTGTTTTTAGCGTCACTTACAGTGACACTTAGGGTTTATGCGTCACTCGGGAAGTGTCACATAAAATTGTGAATTCTATATTAGTAGCGTCACTTGAGGAAGTGACGCATCAAGGGCGATACTTATGCAAGTGTCGGATGCAAGTGTCAGGTAAGGGTGTTAAGCGTCACTAGGCAAGTGACGGGTCAAATCATAATTCAATTATAGGCGTCACTTAGGCAAGTGACGCTAGAAGTGTCAGTTTGGAGTGCCGGGTATTGAATTTGCGACACTTAGGAAAGTGTCGAGAAAAAGGGTTTTATGCGGCACTTAGGCAAGTCGCAAAATTAGGGTTTTAAGCGACACTCAGTGCGTCACTTAAGTGACACATTAAGTGACGCTACGCTGCACTGGTCTATGCGACACTTAGGTCTGTTGGGCGGATTTTGAGCTGAAAACGTGTTTTCCAGTTTCCGTTTGACTTGAAACTTTTACCCAACCCATATTTGGAAATTTCAAGCTTAAATAAACAACTTTTTTGAAAAATAAATGAAATCTAAGAGTTTTCGAGAATTGTCGGGAATCTTACAAGTTCACGCGAGAGAAATCCGGAAAGATAGAAATGTAGATCGTGACTTTGTGAACGTTTTCTTCCAAATGAGCTTGATGATTTGTGGTGGTTTGATGGTGTTATTTGATGATTTAAAGTGGTGATGGTGGTGGAAGTTTTTGAGAGGAAAAGAGAGGAGAGAGGGATGATGAAGGTGATGATAATGAGAAAATGGGGAAAGGGAGGGGGTTTTGGGGTGGAAGGGGGCCCGACCAAGGGTGTAACACCCTCAAATTTAATGTTTTGCGGAAGCATAATTTGAGCGTTACTAATCAATTATCAAGCACACAGATATATAGCAAACGACTCTATATGCGTCGTTTTAACAAAATATATTAATATTAAAAGGTTTACAACAGTTTGAACCCGTACATAGCTCGTGTTCGTAATATGAGAGATTTAACTACATAATTAGTTATACAAAATCCAATAATGCAATGAAATCTCTGAAGTTTGCATGAAGACTCGAGCTAATATGCATCCTGATGGGCAGTCCAAATCTACTGCTGAGTACCTGTGATACATGCTAAAATGGGTCATCTAACGCTGGTGAGCTCACAGGTTTGAGTATCAAATAATATTGTGAGCGCATAGTCTGAGCTTAACTCGAGGGTCGGGTCCCATATAGAGAATTCCGAGCGAGGTGCCTCTACGAGTGCCTAATCTACACTCGTCTCCCAAATATTAGTACGTCCGTTGCAGAGGTTAGCACGACTAACCCGGACGAGGTGGGTCAATCCTATATGGTACCATATACTAATATTCACGCTACTTTCGTATTACCAGACTATACTGACGGAGGACTTTGATTTGATTAGTTGAAAACAACTCATGTAGTATATTGAAATATGTAATCGCGTTCATGTGTTAAAAACAGAGCAATGTATCACACCCCTAGTAAAACAGTAAAAAGAGGGGCCATGAGACTCACCTGAGCCTGAAGAGTTTATCTTAATAAACTGAAATCGATTAGCCAAGAATTGAAGTCCAAAGACTTGTAACCTAAAGGTGTCCACGACACGCGATGGTTATAAACATGAGAAGGTATCTAATAAGACTACCTTGTAGTTGTTTGTCCAACTAGAATGTCCAAATTATTATAATTTGGTTGATTGTCTAAGTGTTTGAAAATGTGTACGGCCCGTTGGTGATTGTTTGCAATAATAATCTCAACTATTATTATTATGATTTCGAAGTGTTATACTTAAAAGTATTTATAAACCTTAGGTGACGGGGGTCCGGGGGCAGCGCCCCTAGTTAGCGGGGTCCTAGGGGTGGCAACCCCTGGCGGGGTCCAAGGGGCTGGCCCCTGGTTGGGGTCAAGATGCCAAGTCAGCTCGAAAATTTTTTATTTCTATTATATTGCTTTGGTGAAAAACGCACCTGGACTTGAATTTGGGTGAAATAAAGTGATAAAATTTTAGGTCTCGACACTTAGTAAAATCTGTGTTTTCTTGGTTCTGTTTCATGCGACACTACGTGCGACATAAGAATTATGTCGCTAGGTGCGACATAGTCTATTGTGTCGCAGATCATATCTGCGACATAAGGACTTGTGTCGCTAAGTGCGACATCCGCAATTTATGCAACATAAAATATTGTGTCGCTATATGCGACGGAAATAGGTTTTGCGACATAGTGTTTTGTGTCGCTATATGCGACATCCGTGATTAGTGCGACATAGTGGCTTATGTCGCTATATGCGGCATATGGTCTGATTTAGCGACATAAAAGCTTATGTCGCAGGTGGCCTGGAGGCTCTGCGACATAACGCGCTGTTGGCTGGAAAATGAGCCAAAAACATGTTTTCCGGCGACCGTTTGGTCCAATTCTTTTACCCAACCCATATTTGGACATTTTAAGCTTAAAGAAACAACTAGAACTTGAAAACACTTGAAATCGAAAGGTTTCGAGTTTTTTTCGGAAACTTACAAGTTAACGCGTGAGAGTTTCGGAAAGATGGAAATGTAGATCGTTGCGAGGTGATCAATTTTCTTCAAACGGGCTTGACGATTCGATGACGTTTGAGGGTGTTATTTGGTGATTTAAGGTGATGGTGGTGGTGTTTGGTTTTGAGAGAAAAAGAAGAAAAAGAGAGAAGGTGGTATGGTAAAATGAAGAAGAAAGAGGGAAAGAGGAGGGAAACAGAGGGGCCGGTTGGGGTGGGGGCCCACCGAAGTGTGGGTCTCCACCTTATAACCCCGTGTATTTGCGCTCCGTGGTGTTCGCTTTTCGATCGTTTAAGTAGTTTTACACGCGTTTAAATATAACTTTTAACATACGAATGTTTTATCATTAACACTTAATAATGGTATTATAAAATACAACTTAACTTTATTTTGGTCGTTTGCGCGTTTAATGTTTTAATCGTGTAGACTTTGTTTGTATGATGCGAAATATTATTAACCTAATATTTTGAGTATAATAGTGCTATTAAATAATGTTACCTTATTTAATAAAAATTATTCACCAACGTCCGTATTTATTTGAACCGAATTACATTCGATTTGAAACTTGTACGATTTGATCAAATCGCATATTCGTATATATTCAACAATATATATATTTCGATATATTAATTAGCCTAAAACCAACTAATTACATGTATTAACAACTGATTAGGTACTAATCACTAGTCCTAATTTGGCGGGTGTTACAAAGGATGGGTCAACAAGGGTGGGTTTCACCAATTTTTGTTTCCCCGTGTTTGCGCTCCGTACGGTGTTCGTTTTCCTTATCGTTTAATCGTTAAATAATATTTTTACGCGTTTAAATATACGTTTTAAAAGACGAATGTTTAATCAATATCTTGGTTGAAGTATTTTACCAAATACTTAATAATTGAGTTATAAAATATAACTTGACTTCATTTTGATTGTTTGCGCATTTAATATTTTAATCGCATAGTCCTTGTTTGTACGATACGAATTTGAGTTGAAGTATTATCTAAATAATATTTTTGGATAAAATAGAGTTATTAAATAATGTCATATTATTTAATAAAATTGTTCACCAACGTCCGTATAAATTGAATCGAATTACATTCGATTTGAATTGCGTACGATTTAATCAAATCGCATAGTTGTATATATTCATCAATACATATTTCGATACATTAATTAGCATAACACAGAACTAATTACATGCATTAACAATTGATTAGACACTAATCACTAGTCTTAATTTGGCGGGTGTCACACATATAAATAAAGGGGATTTATCTTGTTATTTGAATAACTGTGTTTAAAAAGCCAATGAGGTCAGGGGCGGAGCTAGAAGGGGGCAGTTGCCCCCTAGAAATCAAGAAAATAATTTTTTTAAAGATAATTAGTGATAGTTTAGAATTTTGACCACCCTAATGTGATATGGAAAATTTTTTTTTACCCCCATTCTAAAAATTCCTAGCTCCACTCCTGAATGAGGTTGTGTGGAAGAAGAAAAGTCATCTAACAAGAGAAGAGGAGGGAATGAGGGATGTTGTGTGGTGAATGAATTGATGGGAGAGAAAAAGAGGAAACTATCGAATTACAGTAATAGCCCTAATATTACCTATTGAATGTAGAGGTGTTCGCGAATGGTTAACTGGAGACTGATTAACCGGAGTCTCGGTTCGGCATATTTTGAACTTAAATCGAAACTAAAAAATTCGGTTAACCAGTTTTCAGATCGGTTAACCAAATTAACCCTTTATTAGTTAATACTCATTGTAAAAAGTAATTAACAACACACAAATGTACGTACATTAATTATAAAATGTTCATTATATTTAAAATATTTTGATGATAAAAATATAAATGATAATCATTTTACTCTTTATTATTGTGTATTTATATTATACGTATGTAAATCAGTTGAATATAATTAGAATTAAGTGATAATAGTTACCATACTAGACGGAGACCCGTGCTATACAGCGGTAAAAATAAAAATAATGATGAATAATACATCGATAATGGTTGTA
This sequence comes from Pseudognaphalium luteoalbum, assembly GCA_963422505.1. Taxonomy (NCBI): domain Eukaryota; kingdom Viridiplantae; phylum Streptophyta; class Magnoliopsida; order Asterales; family Asteraceae; genus Pseudognaphalium; species Pseudognaphalium luteoalbum. The sequence goes on from OY730198.1 coordinate 70,544,506, forward strand.
TTAATTTACATTGTTACCTTTTATTTTAATTTTGAGTTCTTGCTTTTGCATCAATCTAATTTAGTCCGTTTATCATGTCCATCCCAAAATCATGAACCGAAACCGAAAAACCTATAAATATTGCTTCAATTAACCAAAACTGAAAAATGAAAAAAAAATCTGTTTGGTTAACTTAAATTCGGTTTGATTCAACCTATTTTCAGCTAATTTTCTGGTCTCGAATTATTTTGAACACACCCCTGATTGAATGTACTATAACAGTACAAACGGTTCCCCTATTTTAGGAATATATCTAGAACCTCATGCACGAGAATTTACCTTAATCTTATTGTTGATTAGGTTTGCAAATTATTGTTGATTTTAAGGAAGTTGTTGGTTATGTTTTAACTAAAATAGTTTAAACTAATTCTGAATTGGTAATACTTGGTGATCAAAGAGGAGATATAGATAATTGGCCTTGGTATCTGGAAATGTATCGAATTTTCACCAAATCTCTATTGTGTGTATTCAACTTACGAAATTCAATATTAATGTACTCAACTTGTAAAAAACCTTACATTGATGTACTTTGATGATGTGTCACTCTCTCCTTGTGCCACGTGGCATGCTATGTGTGTGACACGTCATCAAAGTACATCAATATAAGGGTTTTTACAAGTTGAGTGCATTAATATTGAGTTTTGTATGTTGGATACATACAATAGAGATTTGGTGAAAGTTTGATACATTCCCAGACACTAAGCCCTAGATAATTTTGTTACCAACTTATGAGTAAACAAAAGGGGTTAGTACCTGGAAATGCAACTAACTAGCTTGTACCCGATATCTATTGTGTCTACCCAATTTACTCATCAAACTTTCAAAAAGGGTGTTTTAATGTAATTTGGTGACGTGTCATTCGTTGAAGGTGCCACGTAGCATCCGGAGAGTTTTACAAATCATCAACACGTCATCAATTTCAGTACGGTTTTCAATTTGAATTGGGTTTTTAGTTTTGCTCCCAAAATTTTCAAAACCAAATACACTTAACTGAATACATCGAGAAAACTGTAAACCGAACTGATCACTAACAACTAGATATACTCCGTATATGTTAAGTTTTAAGTTATATACTGTAATTAAGTAATTTATAATAATAAGGACAATGATACTACACTTTGTCATATATTACAAAAAATAAAATGAAAACTAAAACATAAAATATGTTTAATTTATTTATGGTTGAAGTAAAATTTAAGTTAATTAAAAAAATAAAGGCAACTTTTTGATTATATACTTTAATACGGAGTAGGCGAGTAGCTAATTAATTAGAACCATATCAAACTCAAACTTCATTTTACAGCACGTTTTGTTTTACAACTAAAAAAACTCGCAGTCTATATTAATAGGAGTTACGTTTAAAATTGATTTTTTATGACTCTATATATATATATACGAACATATCATGCATATTTTTACAAAACAAATTAGTGTGAATTGAACAAATGGAAAATAAACCCATATTTTTGTTCCTTCTTTCTGTTCAACTAATCATCCATAGTAACAATCTCGCTGCAGCTCAACAACCCCAGCCCAATCAAGTAACCGCACAATGTAGAAACACCGGTGATTTCAAGTCCGACGCGCTCCTAAAACAACGAGATGCGGCCCTCGAGGATCTTTCCAAAAACCTTAAATCACCCCAGTATTCAGGTTTCAAAAGCACCCGTACAGGCACCAACCCGGGTGATCTAGTAAACGCCATCGCCCTTTGTCCACCCAATATAAAACCCGAATCTTGTGAAATTTGTATAAAAAAATCAACCCCAATTCTCAAACAAAAGTGCCCTAAACAAAAGGAAGTTGTAATATGGACAATCTTGACCAATATTGATTCATGCATGGTTCGTTACTCGGATTTTAGAATTGAAGGTAAGTATGAAGATTGGGGTTGGACGGTGTTTTCGAGCCCACAAACGGGTGCTGATCGTGAGCTCTTAGATAAGGCCCTTTATAACTTGACAAAAAAGTTAGTCGACCAGGTGGTAGATGGTAGTGACGGTAAAAAATATGCGTCAGGGGATTTAACTTATGGGCAGGGGTTTACCAAAGTTTACGCGGCACTTCAATGTACCCCTGATATATCGAAAGACGAGTGTAGAAAATGTTTGCTCGTAGCAAGAATGGGACTCGAAAATCGAGGAGTTGTGAAAGGGAAGATGTCTGCGAGGATGCTGGGTACCAATTGCTATGCAAGGTATGCACATGACATGTTTTGGCCGAAGAGTTTGACATCATCTGCGGACACTTCAGGTAATTAACCCAGGTCGTTAATCATATAGTTACGACGATAATGGTGTACAAGAATTATTTATTAAGAGATCGATCGAGCTTCGTGTATATCTTACTTATCTTATTTTTATTTCTAGTTGAACAATATATATATAGTAGCATACTATACGTTTATCTCATTCGAATGGTTGGCATCATTTTTATTTGTGATTGTTTTAGCATGTATTAGGTAAAATTCGTATGTGTTTGATGTTTCTGAAGTTTTGTTTATATGTATTCAAGTGTCAAAATTAATTTATTGTATACTTATGTGCATCCGATGACCTGCTAATTAAGTAGATAATCGGTTTTATTCTTATTTTTACAAAAAGAAAATTCGAACAGCAATTCCACATAAGACGTTACATCATCATATTATGCCACCTCATTTCAGTCGTCTACTCTGTCAACATTTCCTTCAAGATAACTGGCGAATCCATCCGCAACAAAGAAAACCCTTTATTTATTTTTGCCATAAACATAATCAAATCACTCCAAACAGACAAAAGAAAAAAGAAATTGGTATGGAAGATTTGGTAGCAAGCTCAACTTTAGTTGATAGATCAACCTTCACATCTCTCTCGATTCCCTGCAATGTTGAATAAGTGCATCTGCAGATTTTAAGAGATAAGAGTCGAGAATAGAAGATGCGATTAGGATGTTGTTCAATTCTTTATGTTAGTGATCTGCTTCGTCAACTCGACTCGACCATTCTTGATTGCTTTCAGCTCATCAACACAATTCTGCATTTTCTAAACCTTGAGCTTTCTTGTATTCTTAAAATTCATCATCCCTCATCGTAGAGATGATCTTCTAAACAGATTGAAGATCAGATCGTCTCGAATAGCTTGAGTAGAGCGAGACTTCAATGCAGCAACTTTAAGTCTGAGAATCCCTTTTGGAAGATAGCTCTTGAATGGATTCAAGAATGGGATTTCCAGACTGCGAAGGTATATATAGTGCCAATAGTGGGTGGTTACTCGTCTATAGTTTGGTGCTGAACTACTATAGGATCATTGACAACTAAGTTTGCGGTCCGTCATCCATCATCAACTTGTAATTCTTGAAATGGAACTAGATGTAAATAAACAACCGAGGTTTTCTTTGTTCAGGTTACACAGGGAGGGCAAGTCTTTTCTTGACTTAGTAGATTACATTGTTTGTCGCTGTAAACATGTAACTTGTTGTAAATCAGAGTTTGATATCTGTACAATTCTAACATCTCAACTCATTGATACAAATTCATTTTGAACTCTTAGTTATTGCAGTTAGCTTTCGTACACAAATCATCTAACTCTAGTATGTTAAGTTATAAAACTCAATCTTAATTAGTAAATATATATGTTAAATTATATATACAATGATTAATGAATAATCACCTGAAGCTGTACAAAATTTCTAAGGTACGTAATGTACAGGTATTTTACATAGTTTTTTTTCCTAAGGTACGTAATGTAATTATGAATCAATATCACTTACTTCAACACAATTTTACAAGTACATGCATTACCTAGTTTGAAACATTGGGGAAGATATATTAATTGTCATCACGATTGTAATACCTTTAACTCAAAATTATAATCCCAACTTTTATATTCAATATTCAATTGTTGCTCACAAATTAGAACCAAATTAAATCAAACTCAAACTTCAATTTACGACACGTTCTGTTCTACAAATATAACTATATTAGATTTGTAGGGGGGTGGGGGGTGGGGGGGGGGGGGGGGGTGGGGTAGGGGGGAGAGAACTTACTGTCGATATCAATAGGAGTTACGTTATAAAATAATTCTTTATAACATTGCATAATAGGGTAGAAATATAGTATGACTGTTTATATCTTTACTTTTTGTACTCTATAAGTGGGAGGATTAAATAATGTTGTTTTTACATAGGTATAGGTATAGTTTTAGTTTATAAATAAGAATATACTATTAAAGTGATAATACTTTATCAAGTCTTATTTTGGTAAATAATATTATTATTGTTTGTATAGTTATAATAATGCAGGTATGTTTAGTGGCAAAAGTATAATAAAAGAAACATGGTTCTGCTGCTTGAGAAGTTTGGTCAGTTATTGACAAGGAAAGAAGAGTTCAAAGGTACAAGATGTAAATTTCTAATTAGGTTTATATAAAAACAAATTATATTGTTTTTTAGGTTTTAATCTATTCTTTCTGTACTCTCTCTCTCAAGTATACGATCTAGGGTTTTCTGTATATTTGGTATCATCTTGATACTATTGTGATTGAGTTGTGTGAATGATCTTTACCTGTTGGTATTGATTCATTGAGAGATTTTTGGTGTAAAGTGAGGAATATTTTTGTCTTGTTTTTGGGTTTATACCCGGTTTTGGTTAATAGAGTGCAGTTGATTCAATCGTTGATGTTATGTTGTTGATTCTAGTCTTTTTTACATGGTATCAGAGCCGGTTGTAGATAGATAGACATATTCTTGTGTTTGATTTCGTAGATCTGAAGATCTAGGGTTTCTTCGTTTCAACGGATTTGGGATTTTTGCGAGAATTCTGGTTTTCTTGTTCGATTGGTACTCGATTCGTTTATTCTCAACATCTGGTTGAATATTCACAACGATTATTGACTCGAGGTTGAAAACCCTAATTTACAAAATTAGGGTTTGTGATACTCTTGGCTGTTCCAGAGTATTTCTTCTATTTCCGCTGCGATTTCTTCTGGTTTTTTCTTTTATTGCTTGCACGGAGTACTTTGTGAGGAATTTCTAACTCTTTCTCATTTTCTTTAATTCATACGTGCTTATTTGTTTATTATCTGTGATTAATTTCAATCTGTGCTGCATATTATTTGTACTTATTGTGTGTTGTTATCTTCTGACTAACTTTTGTTTTCTTTTGGTAGAAGAGAGGTCTCTAAGTAAGACCTAGGGTGGAATCCCTTTGAGAATCCACCTGTAAGGATCCCTGCTTAGACTAACCTTCTAGGGTTGGTTATTTGTTTTTTGACATCTGTGTGTTTTGCTTGTTGATTGTTGACATCTGTGTGTTTTGTTGGTGCATTGCTTGTTGATTGTTAATTATCTGAGTCAATATAGGGAATCAAGTTTCTAAAATGTCTGGGGATGATGTTTCTGGTACATCTGTCACATTGATTAATAAACTTGATTTTGGAGATCCTTTATATCTCCATGCTAGTGATACTACTGGAACTGCATTAATATCAATAAAATTAAAAGGAACTGAAAATTACAATGTGTGGAGCAGAGCAATGACACTTGCTCTTGCTACTAAGAATAAAATTGGTTTTATTGAAGGAACATGTTTAAAAAATGATTATGAACATGATGCAGTTCTATCTGGTCAATGGGATAGATGTAATTCTGTAGTGTTAACATGGATATTAACTGCTATATCTGATGAATTGTATCTTGGACAAATTTTTTCTAATAATGCTGCTACTGTATGGCAAGAATTGAAAGAAACTTATGATAAAATAGATGGGTCAGTTACATTTAATTTACATCATAAAATCAATTCTTTGACTCAGAAAGGAAGCAGTGTTTCAGAATATTATCACAAACTAAATTCTCTTTGGAAACAATATGATGCTCTTATTAAACTACCAACCTGTACATGTAAAGGTTCTCAACAGTTTTCTGATCATAATCAATTAATAAAACTTATGCAGTTTCTAATGGGGTTAGATGATATTTATCAACCTATTAGAAGTAATATTCTTTCTAGAGATCCTCTTCCTAGTGTCAAAACAGCTTTTGCTTTGATTTCTAGAGAAGAATCTCATAGGGATATTGGTTCTAATAATGTTTCAACTTCTAAGTCTCAAAACACTGCTTTCATGGCTAAGTCTTTTACTCAAACTAATAATAATAATAATATTAATAAAAAAATAATGAGAGGACCTAATCCTAATTTTAAATGTACAAATTGTGGAATGTTGGGACACACTGTTGATAGGTGTTATGAGATTGTGGGGTATCCACCTGGATATAAAAAGAAACCATTTAATCAAAATGCACCTAAGTTTGTGGCTAATAATAATAACTCTGTGTCTGATGTATGTGTTTCAAATAATTCTAATATACCATTTACTAGTGAGCAGATTGTGAAACTGATGAATCTTATTAATGATAAGTCAGAATCTGGATCTGGTGTGAATGCAAATATGGCAGGTGATTATATGAACTCAAATGTGATTTTTAATCTTAATTTTGATAAATTTTTTTGTTTTAATAGTCAAACAAAAACTAAAGTATTTGATAAACAATGGATCATTGACTCAGGAGCAAATCAACACATGATATGTAATGAGTCTTGTTTAATAGATGATGTGGATGTTACAAACTTAGGATTAACAGTTGGTCATCCTAATGGAACAAAAGCACTTGTTAGAAAAATTGGTAATTATCAAATTAATAATTCAATTAGACTGTTTGGAGTGTTGTATGTTCCTGAGTACTGTGTGAATTTGTTATCTGTACACAAACTGTCAAGAGATAGTAAATTGTTTGTTGGGTTTGATGATGAAAAATGTTACATACAGGATTTGAATTCAAAAAAGGTGTTGGGGATTGGTGATGAATCTGATGGTCTATACATGTTCAATAGTAATTGGTCAGGTAGGATTAATATGGTGAATTGTTCTTATGCATGTTATGTGTCTAAACAGTTGTAGCATAGTAGATTAGGTCATCCCGCTGATCAAGTTTTACATGTTTTAAAAGATAGTCTGCAAATTAATAATAAACCAATTACTACACCTTGTGAAATATGTCATAAAGCCAAACAAACTAGAGAACCTTTTCCTCTTAGTGATCACAAAACTAAGAGGTTGGGTGATTTAGTTCATCTTGATGTGTGGGGGCCTTACAAAATTCAAAGCAGAGAAGGTTTTAGATATTTTTTGACTGTTGTGGATGATTATACAAGGGCAGTTTGGGTATATCTTTTGAAATCAAAACATGAAACTTATGAAAACATTGTAAGTTTTTCAAAACTACTCAAAAATCAGTTTGATGTTAATATTAAAGTTTTTAGAAGTGATAATGGGACAGAATTTGTTAATTCTAATTTTGAGTTATATTGTAAAAATTTTGGAATTATACATCAAACAACTTGTGTTTATACTCCACAACAAAATGGAGTGGCTGAAAGAAAGCATAGACACTTACTTAATATTGCTAGGTCTTTGATGTTTCAAAGTGGCATTAGTCTAAATATGTGGACTGATTGTATACTAACTGCTACTTATTTAATTAATAGGTTACCTTCTTCTGTTTTGTGTGGTAAGTCTCCTTATGAATTGGTGTATGGATTAAAACCAAATCTCTCCCATATTAAATCTTTTGGGTGTCTATGTTTCTCTACTGTTTTAAATAGTTCTGATAAATTTGAAAGTAGAGCTGAGAAATGTATTTTGATTGGTTTTTCAACTGTGAAAAAGGGGTATAAGTTGTTAAATCTGGAAAACAAAAGCATTTTTTATTCTAGAGATGTCAAGTTTTATGAGACTGTTTTTCCTTTAAAACTTAAGAATAAAAATGTTTCTGAATATGGTGATTTAGATATTAATCATTTGAATTTTTTTGATTTTACAAAAGAAAGTTTTAAAAATCCCAATGATGAAAGGGGAGATAATGTTGATAACAGTGATGGCAGTGGTTCAAATGATCAAACACTTGAATCACATGTAACAGTTAATAATGATGGCAGTGGTTCAATTAATGAACCTCATGCAACATTGAGAAATGATGGCAGTGATTCAAATGTTTTTTTAAATGAACCAAGTGCAACATTGAATGATCATAATAGATTACATTCTGAGGGAAATTCTGATTCTGCATCACAATCTGTACCAATTCATGATGTTTTTCAAACTAGGAGAACTAGTAGTAGAACTTCTGTTGTACCTAATAAGTTTAATGATTATGTGATAGAGGGAAAGGTTAAATATGGTATTGAAAAGGTTGTGAATTATTCTTTTCTTGATTCAGATAATCTATGTTTTACTACTGGTCTTAATAAAAGTGTTGAACCTTCAACTTATTGGGAATCCTCTAAAGATAAACATTGGGTAGATGCTATGAATTTAGAAATGGAGGCTCTTAATAGAAATAGGACTTGGATTCTAGTGGATCTTCCTCCTGGAAGAAAACCAATAGGATGTAAATGGATATATAAAATAAAATACAAGTCAAATGGTGAGATAGAAAGATATAAAGCCAGATTAGTTGCAAAAGGTTTTAGTCAAAGAGAAGGTCTTGATTATGAAGAGACTTTTTCTCCTGTTGTGAAAATGGTCACTGTTAGATGTCTAATTACTCTAGCTGTTAATAATAGTTGGCCTTTATATCAATTAGATGTAAATAATGCTTTCTTATATGGTGATCTTGTTGAAGATGTTTACATGACACCACCACAAGGGTATTATTCTTCTAATGAGAAGAAAGTGTGTAAACTTGTTAAATCATTATATGGTCTTAAACAAGCACCAAGACAATGGAATGCAAAATTGTCTTCTGTGCTTAAAGATAATGGTTTTAAACAAAGTCTTAATGATTATTCTCTATATGTAAAACAATCTGATGATGTGTTTCTTGCTGTGTTGGTTTATGTTGATGATATTATAGTTACAGGAAATAATAATTTTGAAGTTGAAAGTTTTAAAAAGTTTTTAAGTTCTAAATTTTTAATCAAAGATCTTGGAAAACTTAAGTATTTTCTAGGAATAGAAGTTTTAAATACTTCAAATGGTTTGTGCTTGTCTCAAAGAAAGTATTGTATTGAGTTGTTGCATGAGTATGGTTTATTAGGAAGTAAACCTTTGTCTACTCCAATAGAACAAAATATCTCTATAGCTTGTGATGAAACTGAAAGAGATAAGAAACTGGTAAATATTACCAAGTATCAACAACTTGTTGGGAAACTTATCTACTTAACTATGACCAGACCAGATATATCATATGCAGTTCAATGTCTTAGTCAATATATGCATGCTCCTTTAGAATCACATCAGAAACTTGCATTTCATGTTCTTAGATATTTAAAATTGTCTCCTGGCAAAGGGTTTACTATTATAAGATCAAATTTTCTTGATTTAAATGCATTTGTTGATGCTGACTGGGCTAAGTGTGCTGCTTCTAAGAGGTCTGTAACAGGATATTGTGTTTATTTGGGTAATTCTCTTATTTCATGGAAAAGTAAGAAACAAAATGTTGTTTCTAGATCCTCTGCAGAATCTGAATATAGAGCATTGAGTATTGTTACTTGTGAAATTATGTGGATTTTGAAATTACTTGATGATTTGAATATTAAAACAAAGTTACCTGTTCCTATTCATTGTGATAACAAATCTGCTATACAACTTGCTGCTAATCCAGTATTTCATGAGAGAACAAAACATCTTGAACTAGATGTTCATTTTATTAGAGAGAAGGTGGCATCAGGTACTGTTCAAACTTTTAAAATTTCTTCAAATGATCAAACTGCAGATTTGTTTACAAAAGGGTTGAGTACTTCTCAACATAATCTTTTTTGTAAAAAATTGGGAATGATAGATTTATTCCAAAATAAGATTGAGGGGGAGTATTAAAATGATAATACTTTATCAAGTCTTATTTTGGTAAATAATATTATTATTGTTTGTATAGTTATAATAATGCAGGTATGTTTAGTGGCAAAAGTATAATAAAAGAAACATGGTTCTGCTGCTTGAGAAGTTTGGTCAGTTATTGACAAGGAAAGAAGAGTTCAAGGGTACAAGATGTAAATTTCTAATTAGGTTTATATAAAAACAAATTATATTGTTTTTTAGGTTTTAATCTATTCTTTCTGTACTCTCTCTCTCAAGTATACGATCTAGGGTTTTCTGTATATTCGGTATCATCTTGATACTATTGTGATTGAGTTGTGTGAATGATCTTTACCTGTTGGTATTGATTCATTGAGAGATTTTTGGTGTAAAGTGAGGAATATTTTTGTCTTGTTTTTGGGTTTATACCCGGTTTTGGTTAATAGAGTGCAGTTGATTCAATCGTTGATGTTATGTTGTTGATTCTAGTCTTTTTTACATATACACATACAAAATTTAACAAATTAGTGTGAATATATTAAACAACCCATCACAAGATAGCATAGTGGTTGACGTCCTGTTATCCTTATAAAAGGTCTCAGATTCGAACATCACTTGAAGCATATATATCTTGGGGTGGCAACGGGAAGGTTCGAAAATGATCATGGTAATGGTTAGGCCGCGTACATAACAAGCATAAACTTGACCAACCTGGGGGAACTTGGGGTGGCCATGGGAAGGTTTGGAAATAATCACTTAACAGTTAAGCCTCATACATCACAAGCATAAGCTAACGGGAATACCTTTTTTTAGTGTGTGTGTGTGTGTGTATATATATATATATATATATGTGTGTGTGGGGGGGGGGGTGGGGGGGTTAAAATGAGAAGGCTAATTTTCGTAAGAACGTAAGAAACACTTCAAAATTGCTTTTTAACTATTCGAAACATTTTTCTATAAAACTTTTTCAATGATTACAATTAAAATAACTTTTGGAAGCTATGATATAAATATAAATAAAAAATATTAATTTTTTTCGAACTTATTTTTACATTCGTTACTGTTGTGATTATCTAAAATATTCACAAAATATAATATGATAATCACATGTGAATATTATATAATATAATGTGATTATCATGTGTTCGAGATAATCACAAATTATGGCATGATAATCACATGAATATGTGATTATCAAGTTATAAAATGTGAATATATTGAATAAAAAATAATTAAAAGATAATAAAACGTTGAAATTTTATTTATTTAAAAAATAACATCGAAAGATATTTAAAAAAGAGGCTACGAAGAAATTTTTGTAAAATAACATGTTTTAGATGGTTAAAAGTGATTTAAAGTGTTTCTCACATTCTAATAAAAATTAGCATTTTCATTTTAACCTGCGAATATATATATATACACTCCGTATTAAACAACGGAAAACAAACCCATAATCTTTTTTCTCCTTCAACTAATAATCATCCATAGTAATAATCTCACTCACTGTAGCCAAATGTCGCAATATACCTTGAAGTGATAACTAGCGACACTACCTCAGTGTCGCAACTACAACTAACAATTTTAACTGGAATGTCGCATGAAGCGACATTAAACCTTGTGTAGCCAAATCATTCAGTCACATATTGCGACACTAACTCTAGTGTCGCAACCTTTCCAATTTCAACATCATGCGACATTAACCCTGAGTGTCGCCATTCAACGACATTAATCTGCGACACTATCCCAAGTGTCACTGCCTTATTAAAAGTTACTATTTAGTGACACTACTCCTAGTGTCGCAATCCCAAACCAAGTGTCGCATTAAGTGTCGCTAAAAACGGAAAGTTTATAAATACTTTTCACACCAAGTGTCGACTTCACGTAACAATAATACTTATATACGATACAACAAAGAAACATACGAAACATATTTTACTAATGTATCATAACATAATAATAATACTTTGAGAATTATTATTACAAACGTCACCAATGGACCGTACACGTTTTTCTAAACACAAGCAACAAAACAATCACTTGGACATAACTAGTTTAGTGGACATTAACCCTCCACTCATACTTAATTATATAAGTGGACATTGACACCCCACTTACGCACAACCGTATGCATTTAGAGCGTTAGAGGGTTGCTTATCGGGATATTGACACCCACAGCTTGCTTATTATACTAGCATACCAAACTCAGGTGAGTTTCATAGCCCCACTTTTACTGTTTTACACTATGGGGTGAGATTACATACTCTGTTTTTATGATCACAAACAAGTGACAACAACCTTTATATGAATTGCATGAGACGTTAATCCACTAAAAGTCCTCACTTTATCATAGTTCGTTAATTGTATAAGTGCGAGTATTATTAGATAGATCTATCGGGGATTGGCATCCCTATCCGGGCTAGTCGCTCTAGCCAACCCACATACACAGTAGTATTTGATTGTTACGGGTGTACGGGATTATACACCTGCCCGAGGCACAAACCAGGTTAAGCGTCGAACTGTGAGACTCATGGAAATTATATACACTTATATTTGTATTCGTACAAAACTGATAAACCTTGTGATCACTACTTATACTTTTATAACTGTTCAAACCTATGAACTCACCAACAATATGTTGACTGTTTTAGTATGTAATCTCAGGTACGCAGACACAGTAGGATAGCCTACAGGGAACTCTAGCTCGAGTCACATACTTTACAAACAAACAAGAGATTTTCTAAATTACTATTTTTGGTAATAGTAGTTATGTATTAGAATCTCTAGGCTACTAAGCGAACTCGCAAGTTATTGCAACTGTAGTTTGTAAACAATATATTTTCATGAAATGTATTTTTAAACGTCTCAATTAGAGGTCGTTTGCTTATAACTATTGTGTGATGATCCGTGATTAAGTATCAAAATATTAAATTATGCATGATAAATCTAAGAATTAAGACTTTTTGTCATACATCATATTGTGTACCATAAAATAATAACAACCCCGACCCAATCAGGTAATCGCACAATTTAGAAACAAAGATGATTTCAAATCCGACGCCCTCCTAAAAAACCAAGATACGGCCCTCGATCGAGGACCTTTCCAAAAGCCTAATCTCCTGAATACACAGAGTCACCCCCTTAATTGGTTATTTAGTCATCCGTTCACAACAACGCCGGCTCCTCTTCGACCAAGTTTGCTTCTTGCTCTTCCCACTTCGGACACTCATTGTTGTAGTGACCATATTCACCACATTTGAAACATCTAACGTGACTTTTATCTCGTGCACATTCATTACCATCTCGACTTCTCCCGAACCCATGGCCTCCACCCCGGCCACGTCCAAAGCCATTCTGATGTGAACCGCAATTGCCACAATGCTTCCAACCATTCACCTTTTCTTCACTTGCCAACAACAAACCACCTTGAGTGTCCTCTGTTTTCTCGGTTCCTCTTAACCGCTCCTCATACGCCTTCAACCTTCCAACGACTTCATCAAATAACATCGAGTCCAAGTCGAAACACTACTCGATTGACGCCACTATTTGAAGAAACGACTTAGGCATCGAGTCAAGTAGTCTTTTCACCAAGTCTACTTCTTCAAGCTCGTACCCGAGACTCCTTGCCTTTGAAGCTAACCCGGACAGTTTAGTTGCAAAATCATCAACGGTTTCACCCTCCTTCATTCGCAAACTTTCAAGCTCCCTTTTCAATGTTGCAACCCGAGCCGTCCTCACTCAATCCACTCCCAAGTAACGTGTTTTTAATCCATCCCACACTTGTTTCGGGTCAGTGTAACTCGCCATTTTCAAGACCATTTCTTCGGGTATTGCTTGAAACAAGAAAGCGAGGGCTTGTTTCTTCTTCTTTGGATCCGGTTCTTCCCCTATAACCCTCGGCTCAACAGTTTCCAATAGACCATATGCATCGATAATTGCCTTCACCTTGACTGCCCCAACCTGGTAATTCGTTGGGGTCAAGACGGGAACTTGATACGACATCGAACCTTCTTTAGCCGGTACCAACGCCATTCTTTTTTCCTTTTTTTTTGACAGCCCCAACCTCTTAAATTAAGCTTGTCCCGAGAGCACTCTTACACCGATCAAGAAAAAAAGGTCACCAACACCTTTACCGTCTTCCGTCACCCGCAAAACGAACCGAATCAAAGCCACCTGCTTTGATATCTTCCCGCCCGTTTGTCACGCCTTTGGTTAGACTCTCGTAATCGTGAGAACAAGCTCGATCAAGAGGACTCGGGGCTGCTATCAAGAACGATTTATACCCCCTTCAAACGAACCCGAAGCTCTGATACCAAGTGTTAGTTAGGTCAGATTACTCACTCAAACTCATGTATGTAAACTCACAAAGATGAAAGAGAAATAACTTTAAGTATAAAAGAAATAAACTGTGCAAATTGTTGTACTAATTCATATATTTTATTCATATGGAGCAAGGCTATAAATAGCCTCCACAGACTCAACGTACACCTACAAAATAGCCATAAAATCCTATCCACTTGACCCACTCTTCTCACATGATTTTACCCAACGTACATATAACACCCCTCATTCAGTACATGAATATTATACAATTTAACTTGGAAGCGTTGACTTAAAACTTAGTTCATTAATATATATCATAAAAGTGTATAATATTTTTCAAACCAGATACACAATAGTTTAAAACTATTGAAACTACATTACACAAACGGGGTATTATATTTTACAAAACAAGGTTTATACAAAACCATATCAGAGTCGCAAGTCGTCAAACTTTCCCTGCCGAAGCATCCACTTCCTGACTACCCACATAGTAAACAAAATCTGCAGGAAGTAATATGAGGGATTAGCACAAAGCTAAGTGAATAGATTTATCACACACAATTCAACTTAGCTTAACCATAAGTTTACACCAATTAATCGTAAACACACATATTTCAATGAGGATCGGTGGCTCTTGGGATATCATAATACCCGGGGATTCCCAAAGAACACTTAACGTCAATCTGTATGGCCAATACAGAATAGACCGATAACTACTGGTTATTAAACTCATACACAGGTCTCAAACACAACAAATGAATCAAAACCTGTGTAATTCACATAATAACCAAAAGTCCAACTACACGTTGACATCAATAATCTGATACACATATATTCACATATCACGTAGATTCATAGTCAATAATCAAGACTAAACAGTCTAACACATATCTACGTTTACTTGTTGCAACTAAACAGTTACAACTAAATCAAATGGTGAGTTCTAAATCCACTCACCGATACCTCTGACGTCTCCACACTCAGGATTCTTATATCACTGAGTCTTAGGTTGATCTGAAACAGAAAATCAATTATAAGTTAGAAATTCGTTCCATAATCATAATCATATCATATTTATCAAATCAGGTAATCCCTGAAGTCTAGTCAAACAAAAGTTCATTCAAAATGAAATTAAAAAAATCCCGAAATGACGTTTAAAAACTGAAAAATGCCATTTTCGGGCCCTAGATGACCCCGAATGGCCAAAAACCGTCTAGACTCTTAGAATAGTGCCGGGATCATTAGGTTGTTTCCGAGTGACCATGCGAATTTCAATCCAATCCGAGTTAGTGAAATTGTCACCTGTCCGTTACCCCGAAAAGACTTTACGCATTTTCAAAATTTGCGAAATAAAAAGTTGTAAAAAAACTCGGTTCGCAACTATCTCAACTCGCAAGGAAATAACTCAGTTCGCACAGCCATCTCGGCTCGCAGAACTCAATTCGCATAGGGGAACTCAACTCGCTTCACAAGTTCAACTCGCAAAGCAATATCTCGGTTCGCAAGAGCTCGGTTCGCTTCGCAGAACTCAACTCGCTTCGCAACAAGAACTCAGTTCGCAGGACGAACTGGGTTCTGCGAGTTTCGCTGTTCTTACGAGATTTACGAACCAAAACTCATCAAAACTTCAAGGAACTCAATTCTATGATTTCTAATACATCTACTAACATCATATACCACCTAATAACACCAAATAGCAACATAACAATCTTTAATTTGGTTTAATCACTCACAATCCCAATTTATAAAACTCAAAATTGAACTCACTTCTTGGTGAAGATGAAGATGATATGATGCAGATGATGATGATGTTGTTGTTGCTGTTTCGAAATTGAAATCACAGATGCTAGCTTAAATCTAATTTAGTTAGGGTTTCATGACTTTTCCAAGTTCTCACCATGAATGGAGGTGAAGGAAGCTTTTGAATATAATGGGTAATAAGGTCGGCGCACACAACCGCCTCTGTTCTAATTGCTTTAATTTTATACCCGTCCTAAATCTATTGTCTGGAACCTAAAAACCATTTGCGAGAAATAGTATTTTGTTTTACCGTCATCTGTAATAATTTAAAACAACTAATAGTTTACTATTCACAATAAGTCCTAAGACTTATGTACTTAAGTTTCACAAGTAAAATAATTAATAACAAGTAATTCCTAAAACAATTTAAATAATCAAATTAAATTAAAAAATTACCAGACTAGTGGAGAGGATGTTACAAATCTCCCTTCCTTAAGAAGATTTCGTCCCCGAAATCTCACCGTGACCAAACAATCCAGGATATCTGGATTTCAGAGACTCCTCAGTCTCCCAGGTCAAATTGGAACGTTGATTGAAGCTGCGAGAACAATGCTTGCTGATTCAAAGCTTCCGGTCATATTTTGGGCAGAAGCAGTGAATACAGCTTGTCATGTTCTAAATAGGGTTCTTACGGTTAAGCGGCATAACAAGACTTGTTATGAGCTTTTAAACAATAAGAAACCTAACTTAAAAGGGCTTGAACCCTTTGGAGTATCATGCACAATTTTAAAGACTGGACATCAAGCAAAATTTGGTGAAAAGGCCGACGAAGGTTTTTTCTTAGGTTACATGCCTAATTCACCAAACAAGAGGGTCTTTAATAAAGTCACAGGTCGTCTGGAAGTTGTGTATAATATTGAGGTTACTAGTTACACACCGGATGTACACAAGGGCTTAGATTGGCAATTTGATTATTCTGATCTTTTTGCATCTTTTAAAGTTCCCTTAAGTGACTATGTTAGTGATTCAGAG
Organism: Pseudognaphalium luteoalbum; assembly: GCA_963422505.1. Lineage (NCBI taxonomy): Eukaryota > Viridiplantae > Streptophyta > Magnoliopsida > Asterales > Asteraceae > Pseudognaphalium > Pseudognaphalium luteoalbum. The sequence goes on from OY730198.1 coordinate 70,561,470, forward strand.
ATTCCTGAACATGTGTTTACTGGAGATGAGGATACCGGCTACACTCCAATGACAAATGTTCAATCATCTGCAATCCAGATTGTTGATCCAAATCAACCATCTACTAGTGGATCTCAAACGTCCAAAGTAGATATACCTTTAACTGAGGAAGAGCTTATGCAAAAGGTAGTGGATGATTTACTTACACCACTAAGAGAGTTAAGAATAGCTTCGGATAATGATAACTCTCGGCTTTTCAGTAAAGAGGTACCAGATTTGGAAGAACCGTCTGAACAACAAGAAATTGGTACTAACTTAGAAGATGAGATTCCTGTTGAGACTATTGTTACAACAAGAACGAGTAAGAATCACCCGATTGATAATATCATTGGTGACATTAATACTCCGGTTCAAACAAGGACTCAAACAAAAGCTAGTACTTCAAGTTATCCTAATGCGTATGCTGATACGGATGACTTAGAAAGTTTGTATGCTGCACTAAAGGAGACAGGCATTACTAATGAGTGTCTTTATGCTGGCTTTATCTCACAAATTGAGCCTAAGAACATTCAAATGGCTCTTAAAGAAAGTTCGTGGGTCGAGGCTATGCAAGAAGAACTGTCTCAATTTGAAAAGCTACAAGTCTGGGATTTGGTTGACCTTCCAAAGGGTGTTTATCCAATTGGAACTAGATGGGTATTTAAGTGCAAGAGAGATGATCGGGGAATCATTACTCGCAATAAAGCTCGTCTAGTGGTTCAAGGTTTTAACCAAGAAGAAGGTATTGATTATAATGAGGTGTTTGCACCAGTCGCTAGGCTAGAAGCTATTAGAATCTTCTTAGCATTTGCAACATTCAAAGGTATTAAAGTGTATCAGTTGGATGTTAAGAGTGCATTTTTGAATGGCAAAGTTGAAGAACTGGTGTATGTCGCACAACCTCCAGGGTTTACTAATCCTGAGTATCCGGATAGAGTATATTGTTTGAATAAGGCTCTATATGGATTACATCAAGCACCAAGGATGTGGTATGCGACACTGTTAACGTATCTACTTGATAATGGATTTACAAGAGGAGCGATTGATAGTACACTATTTGTAAAGTGGAAGAAGAAAGACTTTCTCCTGGTGCAAGTTTATGTTGATGATATCATCTTTGGATCTTCTGATGAAAAGATGTGTCAAGAATTTGAGAAAGTCATGCAAAGAAGGTTTGAGATGTCTGCAATGGGAGAGTTGAAATTCTTCTTAGGATTACAAGTTGATCAAAAGAAGGATGGATTCTTTATTCATCAATCTAAATATGTTTATGAGCTATTAGAACGCTTCAAGATGGATGAAAGTAAGGTCTACAATACTCCGATTCCAGTCAATCACAAACTAGGTCCAGATACATCGAGTGATCAGGATGTGGATCCTACTCTTTACAGGGCCATGATTGGATCATTAATGTATTTGACTGCCTCTAGGCCTGACATAATGTTTGCTGTGTGTATTTGCGCAAGATATCAGGCTAATCCGAAAGAGTCACATATGCAAGCAGTTAAACGGATCTTCCGTTACCTCAAAGGGGAACCTAAGCTGGGACTTTGGTATCCTATTGGAGGAGACTTAGATCTGGTAGCTGTTGGGATCTGAGCTAAACTTGATAAGTATAGAAGATTAACCACTGTCTGTTATACTGCTAGCCACTGTTATTGAAGAAGCAGTACCACTGTTAGAAGGAGTGCTAGCCACTGCCAGGAGTGCTAGCCACTGCCAGAAGAAATAAAGATCTAGCCACTGCTAGTATAGTTAAGCAGTGTCACTGTTAGTATGTGTCTGTAAAGGGAACTTACTACCACTGTTAGTACAAAGTAGGGTATTCCCACTGTTAGTATATAGAAATCTGTTAGAGATATTTATGGAATAAATTTGAATTCCATAATTATAGGAGATTGTTTAGCAGGACTCTATGTGTTATAAATAGAGATCCTAAACCTAGTTTTAGGTTAAGAGTTTTAGCGCAGCTTCAAGGTTTTGTAACCCTAATACAAATCAGTGTATTCGTCTTATATCATTAATAAGATTGAAGCTTTTTATATATCTGTTCTTGTTATTCATATTGATCTTCATTATATTACTAAGTGTTATTCCGCAAACTTCTTAGTAATCATTCAAAACTTTGTTAGTCTAATAACTTTATTAGATCGATCTGGGTTAAACAAGTGGTATCAGAGCTGTTGGTTAAGTTTTGAATACAGGAAGATCTAGAATTACTGTTTGATTGATTATTTTCAATATTTGTTATTAAATCAATGGCAGAAAGCAATGAAGGAATACAGGTCACTAAGATTCCATTGCTTAGACCTGATGAGTTTGATCTATGGAAAAACAGAATCAGACAATATATGCTTCTCACAGACTACCAGATGTGGGAAGTGGTTGTTAATGGTCCTCCAGTGACTCTAAACAGTGATGGTATTCCAATGCCAAGATCACCACCAACTACTGAGGCAGAAAGAAAGGTCAGATCCATTGAGTACAAAGCTTTAAGTACTCTATTGTTATCCATTCCCAATGAATATCAGAGACGGTTTGAAGCATGTCAAGATGCTAAAGTATTGATGGAAGCAATTGAAAAGAGGTTTGGTGGTAATGATAACACCAGAAAGAACAAAAGATCTCTACTTAAACAACAGTATGAGAATTTTAATTCTACAAGATCAGAAACTTTAACACAAACCTTTGATAGGTTTTCTAAACTGGTTGGAGATCTGGAAAATCATCAAGTGAAGATAGATAGAGATGATTTAAACAGGAAGTTTTTGAGGTCCTTGGGTGATGAATGGACTATGTATACTGTTGGGCTAAGACAGAGTGCAGATCTGGAAGCCAAGGAATTAGAAGATATATATAATGATCTGAGAAACTTTGAATCTGAAGTAGAGGGCAAGAAGGGAGGATCAGGGATCAACAACCAAAATTCTGCATTTATGTCTATGGGAGCATCTGGATCTAAAACTGAGTCATGTCTTAAAGAGTCATTCTATGGGTCTGGAGGAAGTGCATCATTATCTAAAAATTCTAATGATCAAATCTTAGAATCTTTCTTTGCTAGTAATGTGAACTCTTCACTTACTAATGAAGATCTAGATCAATTTGAAGGAGATGATCTAGAAGAAATGGATATTAAACTGCAGATTGCTCTAATCACACAAAGAGCAAAAAGGTTTATGCAAAGAACTGGTAGAAATAACTTTGCACAGAAGAGGAGTGATGCTAGCTGGTTTGACAAAAGCAAGGTTGAATGTTTCAATTGTCACAAGATGGGACATTTCGCTAGGGAGTGCAGAAGCCCAAAGGTTGATCAGAATGAAAGAGGAAATGTCCAAAGAAGTGCAGGTAATGTGGGACAAACTAAGAATGTGCCAATCCAAGATACTTCATCAAATGCACTGGTATCTGTTGATGGATGTGGATGGGATTGGAGTGATCAGGAAGAGCATGAAGTGAAGAATCAATGCTTCATGGCAACTGCAGAATCTGACAAGCAATCAGAAGTTCCATATGAGGTACAAATTAAATTATGTTCAACTGTGTGTAAACAAACTGTGAAACATTATAGAGATCATAACCAGAAAGTGTGTGATGAGTTAAAACTATGTGAAATCAAAAGTAAACACACAATCTATGTAATAGAAAATTTTGAAAAACAAATTCAAGCATTTGAAGAGAATGCAACACAGTTTAAGTATGATATCGAGTATGCTAGGTGGGAGAGAGATACACTTAAAGATCAAGTAGAAGTACTAACTAAGAAACTTACTGAGGTCACATGTGAAAGAGATAGCATAAGACTTAATGTAAGTAACTTAGAAAATGCATCTAAGAGTGTACATAAACTTATCAATTCACAGATTCATGATAAACTTAAAACTGGGTTAGGATACAGTAGTGTACCTCCTCCTTATAACAACAACTACTTTCCTTCAAAAACTGAAATTGATTTAAATTTACTAAAAGAAGGATTGAATGATGATGTTAAAAAGGTTGATCCATTTAACAGTTTAAAAGAAGATGTGAATACTGATGGAGTTGAAATTCATGAGTGGAGTGAGGAAGATGATGAAGAGTGTGTTACATCTGAAGGTGAGGGTAATGTACTGAATAAATCTGTTACACAACCTAGTGAGTGTAGCAATCAAGTTACTGGTCTAGCTTTAGATCTTAATGATAAAAAGCTAGAAGAGGGTAAAAGAATGTTCAGTGAAAAGGAGAAATCGAAGATAGAAAATGTAAGACTCACATCTAATATTCTTAGAAAAGTTCAAAGGAAGATTAGAAATGAAGTGAAATCATCTCTTTCTGTGAATCATGCATCTGCATTGAATAAATGTGATCATTGCAAATGTAAGGATAACTTTTCTTCGTCACAAAATTTTCAAAAACATATTCTCAGAGGTAACCAACGGAATTGGAATCAAATGGTGACTCAAAAACTGGGGAATAATGTTACTGTAATTAAAGAAAAGTTATGCCTTATATGTGGCAGAAATAATCATCTTCATCATGAGTGCTTTCATCATCCAAAAACCTATCAAGCAAATGTGAAAAAGCCATGGACAGCAGTTAATATGGTTAACAAACAAAATTTTAAATCTAAAGTTAATCATACAACTGCTGCTAGGAAGATAAATTATAGGGCAAATCAAGCTATGGTTGCTGCAAAAGTTTCCACTGCAGGAACAAAAGCTAAAGATTTAGCTAACAGTGATAAGACTAGAACAGTGGAAAAGGTTTTTAAAGCAAACAGTGGAAAGAATTTTACAACTAGTTATATTAACACTGGTAGAGTAAATAACACTGTCAGGAATACCAACAGTGTTAATTCGTTTACCACTGGTAGAACAAATAATACTGTTAGGTACTATAATAGTGTTAATCACTTTGCCACTGTTAGACATAATAAGTATAATCGTGACACTGTTAGGCATTATAACTATGGTCCTCCAGCTAATACTGTTAGACCAAAATCCACTGTTGAGTCTAAAATTAGTTGGATTTGGACACCTTTTCAATCAAATATGGCCAGCTGTCCAAAATCTAACAATGCATCAAAATCAATAATCTTCAAGAAAGTTGATTACCTTGATGCATCTGGGAAACCCAAAGCCAAATTGGTTTGGGTTCCCAAGAGAAATTAATTTTTCTTGTGTTTGTTTGTGTGCAGGGCAAGCCAAGAAGTTTATGGCATATTGACAGTGGATGCTCAAGGCACATGACTGGAGATAAAGAGAAGCTACAGAATTTCAAATCATTTGATGGTGGATATGTAGCTTTTGGAAGCAATCCAAAAGGTGGAAGGATTACAGGCAAAGGAGTTGTTCAAAGTGCCAAGTTAAGCTTTGAAAATGTTTATTATGTGGAACAGTTGAGGTACAATCTGCTAAGTGTGAGTCAAATTACAGATAAAAAGAACCCTGTTCATTTTACTGACACTGAATGTCTTATTCTGTCTAAGGAGTTCAAAATTCCAGAAAATATGATTCTAATGAGAATTCCTAGGCAAGATAATGTCTACAAGTGTGACTTAGCAAACATGGCACCTCAATCTGATTTAAACTGCTTGATTTCTAAAGCAAATTTAAATGAGTCTACTTTGTGGCATAGAAGGATGTGTCACATGAATTACAAAACCATTAATAAACTTGTCAAAAACAAGCTTGTTAGGGGTTTACCTGAGAAGGTCTATTCATGTGATGATCATTGTGTTTCGTGCCTAAAGGGAAAGCAACACAAAACTTCTTTTAAGTCCAAAGCTGTGAATTCAAACTGTACTCCTTTATCCTTATTGCATATGGACTTATTTGGACCAACAAGTATAAGTAGTATGGGGAAAAGATCTTATTGTCTTGTTGTAATTGATGATTATACCAGATTTACATGGGTTTTCTTTCTTAGAACAAAAGATGAGACAGGTGAAATACTTAGATCATTTATAACTAAGATTGAGAACCAATTAGATACAAAGGTGAAAATCATCAGGAGTGATAATGGAACAGAGTTTAAAAATTCTGAGATGGATAAATTCTGTGATGAGAAAGGCATTAAGAGAGAATTTAGTGCTCCTAGGACTCCTCAACAAAATGGAGTAGCTGAAAGAAGGAATAGGACACTAATAGAGGCTGCTAGAACTATGCTAGCTGATGCAAAACTTCCTATGTCCTTTTGGGCAGAAGCAGTTAGCACAGCTTGCTATGTTCAAAATAGGGTAACAGTTGTTAAACCTTATTTCAAAACCCCTTATGAGCTGCTGTTTAAGAACAAACCACTGGTCAGTTTCTTAAAATCCTTCGGATGTCCTTGTACTATTTTGAATACCAAAGATCATCTAGGAAAGTTTGAAAGCAAAGTAGATGAGGGTGTATTTGTGGGATATTCTGTTCAAAGTAAAGCATATAGAGTGTTCAATCAAAGGACCAGAGTCATAGAAGAATCCATGAATGTCACTTTTAATGAGAATATCATTAATCCTGATGGAAAAGGTCCTAAGTCTTTGTTTGATATTGATGCTCTTAACACTGCTTTTAGATATGCAACTGTCAATTTAAGTACAGGTACAAGTACAGGTACCAAAACAGGAAAAGAAGAGGTAGCCAGTGAGAAAGAAACAGGGGTGTTCACAGATAGTAATAAAGACTCCTTGGAATACATTATATTTCCAATCTGGACTCCTGATCCACCTGAGTTGCTATCTTCTAATCTTCCACAGTCATCTCAGTCCATTGAGATAGAAGAGCAAATTGAAACACCTGTCAATGAAAGTTCAGGGCAGGATGGTAACTTTACCAACTTGGAGACTACCATTCCTGAGACATCAACTTCAAACTTTCATGTACACAAAGATCATCCTTTGGAACAGGTGATTGGTGATATAAATGCTGGTATACAGACTAGACAGCAGACTACTGTCAATGAAGAAGAAATACATACATCTCTATATGTATGTTTTCTTTCACAAATAGAACCTAAGAAGGCAGTAGAAGCTCTTAAACACCCTAGCTGGATTGAGGCAATGCAAGAGGAGTTGCTACAATTCAAGATCCAGAATGTGTGGACTCTTGTTGATCTGCCAAAAGGTAAAAGGGCTATTGGTACCAAATGGATTTTCAAAAACAAGAAGGATGAAAGAGGCATTGTTATAAAGAACAAGGCAAGGCTGGTGGCACAGGGATATACACAGGAAGAAGGGATTGATTATGATGATGTTTTTGCTCCTGTTGCAAGGATAGAAGCCATCAGATTGTTCTTAGCATTTGCTTCATATAAAGGATTCATAGTGTATCAGATGGATGTCAAGAGTGCTTTTCTGTATGGCACAATTGATGATGAAGTGTATGTGTGTCAACCTCCTGGATTTGAAGATCCTCAATATCCAGATAAAGTTTGCAGATTGGATAAGGCATTGTATGGTTTGCATTAAGCACCTAGAGCTTGGTATGAGACTCTATCAGTGTATCTGTTAGAGAATGGATTTAAGAGGGGAACCATTGATAAGACACTGTTTATCAAAATGGAGAATAATGACATTTTGTTGGTGCAAATTTATGTTGATGACATCATTTTTGGATCTACAAATGATGGTCTGTGCAAAGAATTTGAGAGGTTAATGCATCAAAAGTTTCAGATGAGTTCAATGGGGGAACTCACCTTCTTCTTAGGACTTCAAGTTAAGCAGAATTCAGATGGCATTTTCATCAATCAAAGCAAGTATGTGAAAGACATTCTTGATAGATTTGGATACTCAGATGCTAAGATAGCTAGCACACCAATGGAGACACACAAGGCATTACATGCAGATCTTGCGGGGGAGGATGTAGATGTGCATCTATATAGATCTATGATTGGATCCCTCATGTATCTCACCTCCTCTAGACCAGACATCATGTTTGCTGTGTGTGTGTGTGCTAGATATCAAGCCAATCCCAAGCAATCACATTTATATGCAGTAAAGAGGATCTTCAGATATTTAAAGGGTCAACCACAATTAGGACTTTGGTATCCTAAGAGTTCTTCCTTTGAGCTTAAGGCATATACAGATAGTGATTATGGTGGTGAGAATATGGATAGAAAATCTACATCAGGGGGTTGTCAATTTCTAGGAGAAAGATTGGTATCATGGCAATGCAAGAAACAGACCACTGTATCCACTTCTACTGCAGAGGCAGAATATGTTGCTGCATCCAGTTGCTGTGCACAGGTGCTTTGGATACAGAATCAAATGCTGGATTATGGTCTGTCTTTTCTGAATACTCCTATCTATATTGATAATAATTCTGCAATTAGTATTATTAACAATCCTGTTAAGCATTCTAAGACCAAACATATTGAAATTCGTTATCATTTTATACGAGATTGCAATGAAAAGAGATTGATACAAATTTTTAAAATTCATACTGATAATCAATATGCAGATCTGTTCACAAAGGCATTCGATGTGGGTAGATTTACATTTTTGGTTACCAGTATTGGAATGATCAATCTAACCTAATGAATGTTTGGTCGTAGAATAGATACTAACAGTGCTATTGTAAAAAGAACAGTGCATTATGCTCTAAGTGGTTCCCACTGCTAGCTCATAGTAGGTCTTACATGGTACCACTGGTAGCACATTCTAGCCACTGTTTCTTCTACATTTGCCACTGCTTGCAACTGTGTATAGTTTTGCCACTGTTCTCTAGCTAACCACTGTGCAGGTTCCTAGCTACTGTCAGAAGACAATGTTATTGATTGGTGCTAACATTTTATTTGTTTTGTTTTCTTTTGATAAAAAAAAAAAAAAAAAATTAAATTAATTAGTATGCTTAGAAAGTCAAATGCTTGCTACTGCTAGTACTAAGTTTTGGTTACCTTGGTCGGTTGCCACTGCTAGTACTACTAGATGCTGTTAGTTTTCTAAGTAAATTGGAGTGTGTACTAAATTCTGTTTGCCACTGTTAAAGTTGTGTTATGTCTTCCCACTGTTAGTTATATAGAACGTTGCCACTGCTAGTTCATTTTTCTAGGTCATGCCTCTGTTCTTATGACCAACAGTATATAACCTTAGAACACTTCACTTTTTCATTACGCTTTCATATTTTCACGAATTCACAAATACTCTCTGTAAACCCTCCTTGCAAACTGAACATTTACTTCCTTTTCGATCAATTTCACCATCATGGATTCCACTTCATCCACAGATCTTACTTTAAGTGTTTACGAAGAACATAATATGATCGCCTTTTTAATGAAACCCTCATCTGCGCAAAACTTCACACAAATTGTGGATTTTCTGCGGTCGACCTACATCTTTCACGCACTCACTATTTCTCCAAGGGTTTCTAGAGGCCATTTGAATGAATTCTGGAAAAATTCCAAATTAGAAGTGATAGAGGGGAAACGTCAACTGATTTCTAGGGTTCAAGGAACTCAAGTGGTGATATCTGAGGACTCTATTCGAGAAGTCTTACTTCTTGATGATGCTTCAGGTATATCTTCGATTGATGACACAGATTTGTATGATAACCTTAGGCTAATGGGTTATGAGGGTGATTACACACGTTTTACATTTTTTAAATCACTCTTTAGTCCTCAGTGGAAATTTTTAATTCATACACTTCTTCATTGTTTGTCATCCAAAAGAACTGCATTTAATGAATTTGGATCCCAAATAGCTTATGCTCTTGTGTGTTTAGCTACGGGTCAAAAGTTTAATTTTTCTAAATATATTTTTGAAGGCATGGTTCGAAATATAACTAAAGGGAAGAAGGATATGTTCATTATGTATCCTCGATTTGTGCAACTTATTTTAAATAAACAAATTTCTGATTTGGTTGCACAAGAACTTATTATTGGTGTTGGTACTCTTTCTGCTAGAACTTTTACAGAAATGAGTAAGAATACTAATAAGAAGTTTTCTGGGAAGGAAACAGCATTGTTTTCTGCAATGCTTCCTGCTCCTTCCACCACAGATGTAGTACCACCAACTACATCTGAACCAATTGATGACAGGCCAGTAGTACCAACTAGGTCTGAACACACATCAATTGGGGGTACTAAAAGAAAGCAAGGGACCAAACAACCTACCCAACTAAAGCCACAGAAAAGGCAAAGAAAACAGGCAAGTGAGGCTCCTGCTGCTCACTTGTCTCAGCCATCATTTGTACCACAGCAAGTGACCCCACAGGAGATGGGTGGTCATTCTGGAAGGGCTGCCACTACTCCTTCTAGTCCACTGACAGAGGAGGGCAGTGGTAACATAAATAAGACCCAACCAGAGGCAACTTCTAATGCTGAACCTATGGGTGATGAAGCAGGTGAAGGTCCCAGTACCAATAAAAAGGGGACTTCTGTTGATCATGCTAGGCATGAGACAGAAGATGTTATTGTCAATGATTCATCTAGGAGGTCACACTCTAATGATGATGAGGCTAGTACTTACACAGAATTAACGAATGTACAACTGACAATGGCGGTGGATAAGATTTGGGAAAGATTAATGAAGGAGAAGAAGGTAAATAAAGCTCAAGATGCTATCATTGCAGAACAAGCTGCTAAGATTAGTGAGCAGGAGAAAATTATTACTGATCTCCAAGATAGGATTGCAGTTATTGAAGCCTTGTTGGTTCAGGGCACTTTCAAAAAGGGGGAGAAGTATGCTGAGGAAAATGTAGAGCAGACTGAGGTTGTGTGTGATACTACAGAATTAGATAAAGCAGATACTGAGGTCTTGGAGGATGTACAGACTGAGGTTTTTGAAAGTGTGAATAAAACTGAGGTGGTAGATGAGGTTGAACTTGGAGAAGAAGTAGTTCAATCTTTGAATAAGGGTGATGGTGATGGTGCTCAGGCTGAGGGGGAGTTCAAAGAAAAATCAGAACTCAAAATTACATATGGTAGAAAGAAATCAATACCAGTGTCAAGGGTTAAGGCTAAGAAAGTGAAAACTCCCACTGTTGCTACCACTGTTAAAAATACTGATACTACTGCTACCACTGCTACACCCACTGCAACTGCAACTGCAACTGCTGCTACCACTGCTACAACTACAACTGCTACCAAGAAGTCACCTACTGCTAGAACAACCTCTACTCCTACTGTTAGACAAATTGAAGTTCCTTTCACTATAAGAGAAACAACTGCTACGCCTAAGCCTAAGTCTAATCTTCCAAAGATTGATCCAAAAGACAAAGGTAAAGGTAAATTGGTAGAAAAGCCAAAGGTGAAGAAGGTGCAACAGAATATTGAACATGATATGGAGTATGCATTGAGGTTGCAGGCAGAATTGAATGAACAGGATAGACTTGAAAGTGAACAAAGAGTTAATGAACCTGAAGTAGATGAGGTAGATGTATTGCTTGAGAATGGGCAAATTGTAAAGATGACAAGAGAAGCCAGCAGAATATATGCAGAAATGAAATCAAAAGGTTTAAATGATGATACTGTCTATCGTGCTTTTGAAGCAAAGAAACAAGGTGATCCTCTGCAGATGGCTTTGAATAAAAAGATTGAAAAGGAGAAGAAGGAGAAGGAGGCTGCTAAGAGGAAAGCAAAGAAGCCAACTAAGTCTGAAATGAAAAATGATTTGGTGTGTAAGCTTAGAGGAGGAAGGATTCCTACTATGAGACTGAGGAGTATGTCACTTGAACAATTGCAAAACTTGTATGATAATAATCCTCATGTCAATCCTGCAGCAAGGGAAAGGTTAGAAAAGAAAAGAAAAGATGAGACTGAAATTCAAAGGAGATTACAAGAAAGATATGATTTGATTGATAAGGAGTTGGAGGCAGAAAAAGAATTGAGATTAAAAATTGAGGGTTCTAGAAGGTCATTTATTAGACTTCAGGAGTTGGATGATGATGTGTGTGATCTGGATAGAGATGAGGAGATTTTGGATAAAATGTTTGTGATAAAATCAGATAGATCAGAAAATATTAACTTGAATGATGAAGAATTTTCAGAAATCATCAAGTGGGAAGGAGTGTTGATAGCATCCAAAGATATGGCATATGAAATTAGGATTGAAAGAAAAAATGGTGTTGTCAGCTTCCACAGGTCAATGATTGATATTTTGAAGAGAATTCAAAAATTTGATGTTTATGATATGTACAGAATTGGGTTAGAGAAGGACTTGAAAACTGTTAAATCTAGTCTTGAGAAGTATGTGTGGGAATGGATACAGATGATGTTTGAGCCTGAAAAGTATGGAGATCTGTTTTTAGGTGCTGAGGTGGTTGCTTATTGGAGACATTTTGCAAGAGCAGGGGTACATTGTATTGCTCTTAAGAATGGTAAATTTGTATATATGTTGGAAGAAAGAGAATATATTCTGAGCATAGTTTTGTTAAGACAGATTATAGAAAAGAAATTGCAAGTGGTTGTGAAAACTGATAGAGGAAAAGAAATTATTTACTGGATGATGAATCAGTTTAACAAAAGAGATCAAGCCAACAAGAAAGGTTAAACTTCTCCTATAAAAGATTGAAGCTGAATGAAGAAACTTATTTCAATGCAAGATTGATTAAGTTTAGGGGGAGATTGTTGGGATCTGAGCTAAACTTGATAAGTATAGAAGATTAACCACTGTCTGTTATACTGCTAGCCACTGTTATTGAAGAAGCAGTACCACTGTTAGAAGGAGTGCTAGCCACTGCCAGGAGTGCTAGCCACTGCCAGAAGAAATAAAGATCTAGCCACTGCTAGTATAGTTAAGCAGTGTCACTGTTAGTATGTGTCTGTAAAGGGAACTTACTACCACTGTTAGTACAAAGTAGGGTATTCCCACTGTTAGTATATAGAAATCTGTTAGAGATATTTATGGAATAAATTTGAATTCCATAATTATAGGAGATTGTTTAGCAGGACTCTATGTGTTATAAATAGAGATCCTAAACCTAGTTTTAGGTTAAGAGTTTTAGCGCAGCTTCAAGGTTTTGTAACCCTAATACAAATCAGTGTATTCGTCTTATATCATTAATAAGATTGAAGCTTTTTATATATCTGTTCTTGTTATTCATATTGATCTTCATTATATTACTAAGTGTTATTCCGCAAACTTCTTAGTAATCATTCAAAACTTTGTTAGTCTAATAACTTTATTAGATCGATCTGGGTTAAACAAGAACTTGTTAAAACGTATGATCGTTTAAGCTCTAGACTTTTTAGATCTAATCTAGGATCATTGATAACAAAGATAATAATATGCAGTGGAATAAGAACAACAACAATGTTATCACAACAAGCCCCAATTTTATATGATCAGTATAAAACGGTTATACAAATATAACAGGATCAAGATACCTTGATCTTGAGGCTAAACAAAAACCCTAGACGTCTACATTATGTGTGCACACCTAAACCCTATGCCTATATCCTTTTATATAATAGAGATATTAGGGTTACAAAGAAATCATAATTGTATAAGGAAACAAATTAAAACAATCGTTACTTTTAGTCCCTCATCTTTAATTATTTTGTATCATCAAATCAATAATTCCCTACAATCTTCCCCTATTTGATGATGACAAAATATCCATCTTCTTGCACAAACTTCCCCTTAATTCTTGATTTCTTTTAAACCATGCCATGCATAATAACCAGATGCAAATCTTGATCTTCAATTCTTCTTCCCCTTTTTGTCATAATCCAATAGGGGTCTTGTGAAGATAAGCAACTTCAATCTTTACAACTACATGCTATATATTACACTACTAATCCAACCTTCTAATGACTCAAATTACCCTCCATGACGCATAATAAGAATAATGAATTTGAGCATTAGAAACTTACACTAGTAGTTGTACTATACAACTAGCAGTAGTAATAAAACCTTTATCCCAAATAATTATGCATGAACATCATCCGATGATTAAACACTTTTTCCATAAGCTTCCCCTCAAATCAATATGTTAACCATCTCTTGACCAAAAGCAATAGAAACAATCATAAGAACTGTACGAATAACTAACCAACAATAGCAACAAATACCATGTAGTACCATCCATGACGAGCATCACTAATTCCGCTAGTGTTTGAAAAATGACTAACAGTAGTAATCGGTACCAAGTAGCAGTCATAACGAACAGTACAAATGATTAATACTCTAACAGTCATAACTTTTGTCAAGCAGTAGGAAATTCCTTCAGCCACTTTCCAATAATAGTGTTAACCATTTTTAACTAACACTTTGTTAACCATCTCTTGTATCTCGAATCTTTATAGGCTCTAAGTAATGATCACTGATGAAGAAAATAGAGTATGACAAACTTAATAAAGAAATTAAATCTTCCAAACTTGTACCTTATATCTTGTACTATTCACGACGTTGAACTTATAATCCTATGTATAAGTAGATCGCAATCTCTTTGACAAAAATCCTTATTTTCCATAATAAATCACCGAGCCCACCATAACTCTTTCAAGTGATAGCAAATGTGAGCATTGAGCATCCTAAGTTTAATCTCACACGTTTGCTAGATTTGTCAAGTCTTCGTCGTCACCATACAAATCAAACAAGTTATCTTCAAAGTGTACCATCCTACTTTGAGATATGATAAGATACACGCCTGTAAAAATCAACTCCAATACCAAATAAGCTATAATCAATCTTCTTCGTAATCACTTCTTCAAATAATCTTCAAAAACGAGCCATAAAATCAATATGGATAAATTGTTATGAAAACAATTCAATCGAGATTCAAAACTATTTTCTAACAGTTTTAACCACATACCACTAACAGTGGATTAACTCCAACAGTAATAACCACTTTAAAAATTTCGAACAGTGGTAATCTCATGACTAACAGTGGCAATGTCCTTTGAATTCCACTAACAGTGGCAAGGAATTTCTATTTTTGAAAGGAATTTCGATTGTGCTAACAGAGGCAACGTTGTACTAGCAGCGGGAACGTTGTACTAGCAGAGGCAAGAATACACTAACAGAGGCAAGTATCTTCTACTAGCAGTGGCAAGCATCTTCTACTAGCAGTGGCAGGACATCTAACGAGCAGTGGCAGCAAGTTCAGAATTATATATCTCCCTGATAACACATCTGATCATGCTCAAATTTTTACACGAAGTCCATCAATGTTTCATTAACCACATATCCAAAAATCAAGTCGATCCAACGGTTAACGAATCTACAGTAATTATTTGACTTCAGCTGCACAAAAGAAACCATAAACTTACTGCTGTAATTTCAAAAATATGTATCTCTATGTAGACACATCCGATCACGATAAAATTTTTACATGACTTAGAAACCTGTGTCTTTAATAACATATCCAAAAATCATGAATATTCGTTGAATAACGAAGACACAGTGATCGATTTACTTCTGCCATTCCGAAAAACCCTAAACTTTCAGCAACCAATTTCGACAATAAATATCTCTCAATCAAAAGCTCAGATCAAAAATTCCTCTGGTCAGAATGTGTGCCAATATGTTAAAAAGCTCCAGTTCAAATTTCACGACGATCTAACGGTTAACGAAGGACATCCGAATTTTTTACCATGGCTGTGCAGAAAGTGACGAATTACGAGTTTTTCTTGCAATCTTCTAGGGTTTCTTCGATATGGCTTCTCTTGCTTGTAAAACTTGTAGATCCTAGATAACGAGCCACCTTGCTCTGATACCACTTGTTAAAACGTATGATCGTTTAAGCTCTAGACTTTTTAGATCTAATCTAGGATCATTGATAACAAAGATAATAATATGCAGTGGAATAAGAACAACAACAATGTTATCACAACAAGCCCCAATTTTATATGATCAGTATAAAATGGTTATACAAATATAACAGGATCAAGATACCTTGATCTTGAGGCTAAACAAAAACCCTAGACGTCTACATTATGTGTGCACACCTAAACCCTATGCCTATATCCCTTTATATAATAGAGATATTAGGGTTACAAAGAAATCATAATTGTATAAGGAAACTAATTAAAACAATCGTTACTTTTAGTCCCTCATCTTTAATTATTTTGTATCATCAAATCAATAATTCCCTACAGTAGCATTTACTGATTCGGATTATGGAGGATGCAATCAGAATAGGAAATCTACGACCGGAGGATGTCAATTCCTAGGAGGTAGATTAGTGTCCTGGCAGTGCAAGAAGCAAAGCTCGGTAGCCATTTCTACATGTGAAGCTGAGTATGTTGCAGCTGGCAGCTGTTGCTCACAAGTTCTTTGGATACAACAGCAACTGCGGGATTATGGGTTAAACTTAACCAATACTCCTATGATGATTGATAACGAATCTACTATGTCGATAACCAATAATCCGGTGAAGCACAGTAAGACTAAACATATTGATATTCGCCATCATTTTATTAGAGACTGTGCTGAGAAGAAACTGATAAGGTTAGTTAAGGTTCCGACTGAGGATAACTTAGCAGACCTCTACACGAAGGCTTTCGACAGAGCAAGATTTGAAATGTTGGTTCAACGAAATGGAATGAGAAATCCAGAGTGATTGGTCTTCCAAGGGTATTTTTGTAATAGTTAGAAATTATTTTGTCGTTATTAAAAAAAAAAAAAAAAAAAAAAAAAAGGGTTGGCGTATGGCATTCATTTGCTTGTTACCTAAGGGGAATCGCCTCCAATAAAAGAACAAAATGAAGTTCTTTTAGAAAATTTAAGTTTTTGTCTGCAAAAACCAAGGGAAATGATAGTACATTAGGCGAATAAGCTTAACAATAATAAGCTTAAGTCCTAAGGATAATGTGTTGGTAGGTTCAAGTGAAGTTACTTTAGAACTACAGCAGTTCTATCAGGTATGTGTTTATATTTATTTGATTATACACCTATATCCACAAGTAATAATTTGTCTATTTTATTTATAAGCTTAGATGGTTTCATCAAATGATATACTAGTAGGCAAATTATATGAAACTTTCTAAAGCATTAAGAAGTTAAATAATTACTTGTTTATTATTTTGTGTTAATATGTTATGATGTATGACAAGTGTCTTAATTGTTGAATAATAGTACTACCATACACTGTTACTATATACTGTAAAGTTGACAAATAGTAGTTATATGGGTATTAAATTAATTACTGGTGACTTTGTTGTACTGAGTACAGACCTGAAGCCTTTAATTAATTTAATATTCTCAAATGTATTTTGAATTATGCTAAAAGGGATCCTCTATTGTACTAAGTACAGACCTGGATAACATAGCATGTTCAAGGTATGTCTGATATTTGTCAAAACCTAAATTCAAGTGTAAGTTACACTAAAGTAACCACTACCTTGTCTTAAAATCAGTGATATGTGTTTTACTTGAAATTCTTCAGTATGTCATATCATAGGAAGCACTTGATAATATTCATACAAACAATAAAGTGTTTGCTTAGAAAGTCGAGTATAATTTGTTTATGTGGATCATAATACTGGTAATCGTCTTGAACTATCTATAAGTGAATATTCACTAAAAGTGAATACAGTGTTACATTTAATTATGCTATGTGGATAAAGGTATCTAAGATATAATTTTATAAATATAAATGTGTAAATGATAAAATTAGTTGTAATTTTATTGTATTTTATTTGAATTTCATGAGGTATGTATACTAACAATCTACTTAGACTTATTAACAATAAATAACTAAGTGCTTATTCTTTCTAATATGATCCCTAAGCAGTTACATTCTTAAGCAGTTTAATTATGTACTTGTTTTATTTAATAGTGATTAATAAAATGGTACCTGATACCACTGTTCGTTTATGCGTTTTGTATTTTAATTTTTTGTAACTTTGTGTTTATTTAAAAGTTATTACCCTTTGGAATTAAATTATACTGAATTGTCTCATTTATTGTTGAACAAATGTAACAATTTACAAGTGAAAATTACGTTTTATTTAGACTTGTAAAAATACGGGTTTTATTTATACTTACAATTAAATTCGCGTTTTATTTAAATCTTGCGAGTTGACATAACTTGCGGATCGAGATCAACTTTGGCGAATCGAGTTTTGAAGTATAAAGGGGAGTCAAACGAGTCAAACACTCCACCGAATCCACTTCACTTGCGAGTTCACTTTAACTCTGCGAGTCCAGATACGGCGAAACGAGGCGAGAATCTATTTTCGTTTGATTTCGAATTTACGAGGAAGGAAACGAGCTTTTTGATCCGTGACATTTATACACCTTTGTATTACGATCATATTGAGGTATAAAACAACGGATTTCACCGTAAAATTAACGAGAAATCAAAGTTTTTCTAAACTTAGGGTTTCGGTTAATAACTCGACCGATTAACGAACATTTAGGATGTTATTGGACATGAATCTGTAGGGTTTATGTTAAACGAACATCAGTAAATGTAAAACAATCGATAGATCATGTTGAAATTAACGGATTAATCGATTTTTAAAATCAACTCGCGACGGCTGTTCGTTAAACGAGTTGAGATTTCACCTCGCTACGCAGACTGAACGAAACGAGTTGAGACAAGTTGGCGAGTTGACTTGTTGACCTGTTGAATTCGCGTAATGAGATCAGACGCGAGTTGACTGGTTTGGCGAGTTGACATGCGAGACGAGATGAACTCATCTCGCCACGCCAGATTTTGTGAATCCAAATTTTTTTTTAAAAAAAAAAAAAAAATGTTATCTTTTTTATTTTGTAATTTAAATGTTAAGCCATTTTAGTAATAACATTTATATAATGGATTCACATTTTGATATATATTAGACTTACGACTTTTTAGTAATAAGTTAAATATTTATATACGACTTGAGACTATTTTTGTAACACGTTATATACATATATATATATAGTTAAACTAAAATATTTGATGAATTTTGATTCATAATATATTGTAGTTTAAAGTGTTTTAACGTGCATTAAATTGTTTTTGTCATTTGTGTTTATTTTACAGATATGGCAAGAGCATTTGATAAAGGTCACAACATACTAGTGGATCTAACTCTTGAAGCCAAACGGGCTGACAGGGTTGCAGATATATTACGTTTTCTTGCACGGTCACGTATCAGATACGCTATTACGGCCAATCCACCGATTTCTCAGGAGATATTGAACGACTTCTGGACGGATATTGTGTATGACCAATCGGTCAATCCGCCATAGATCCGAGCAACGGTTCGTGGTCAACCGGTTGTATTTACCGCTGGAAATCTACGAGAGATTTTGCAGCTTGGTACTGAGGATCAAGAGAATGGGGATTTGGTTTTGCCCATGGATTTTATAGAGGGGGCAATTGGGCGTATGGGATATACTGGTGATAGGCGCGGGAACCAGTTTCAGAAGCCTTTGGTAATTGGTCAGTGGAGGTTTTTATGGCATGTGATGAACACCGTGTTTGCACCGAAGAAGGGCGGTTTTGATGAGTTGAGCCCTGCTATACTATCGGCTGCACTGTCCCTGGTTTACAATAAACCATACAGTTTTTGTGATCTTATTTTTGGAGAGATAAGGAGACAGATATCGGGTTCTGTTAGATCCAAATTTTTGATTTACCCGAGGTTCTGTATGCTTATCATATGTTCGCGTTTACCGAACTTGGCTATTCCTGAACCATTTTTGGTGGTGAATAAGATTGATCAACGTGGTTATAATGCCATGTTTCTGCAGACCGTCAGGAAGGAGGGAGTGGTTAAGCCTGAGGTACGACCACTGTTTGGGTACATTGTTGATCCACACTACGTTACCCCGCCGAATCATGGGTGGTTGGACGTAGCTCCTGCTGATGCTGCTGTTGATCAAGCTCCGATAGCTCAGGTGGTTCATGCTGAAGATCCACAAGAGCTTATCGAGGATGTTTTGGAACAACCTGGACATGCTGGGAAACAGGTGAACCCAGATGTTACTGCACAGGTAGTTCAGGAGGTGCTAGAACAGCATGCTCACGCTACTGATACCTTGTTACGGGATATTGATAGTTATGTTCCACCTTCTGAGGTAATATTTTATACTTCGTTGATCGATTTGTTTTATTAATTGTATAGTCTAATTCTATTATTTCATGATAATGATATAGAAAGTTAGTTAATTGGATATTATTTCTAATTATGAATTATAAATATTATTATACATAGGGAACTGAGACTGTAGACCCAGAGGTTACTATACCTGAGGGTGAGCAGTTACGGAGAGATAGTTCTGCAGTTTTACCTGATAAGGTATTAAAAGCTGAATAATCTTTATTTTATATTTATCTAGTTTGATAGAATTATACGTTAATCAAAAATGGTAAATATATTTAGGATACAGTTGGTTCATCTGGTCTTAACGATGAACATACAACTGATGAGTCGACTGATTCTGATGATGATCTGGTTGATTTGGCAACGAGTCGTCTGGTTCAGAAGAAGTTGAAGAGAAAAGTCAATGAACCAGGTCCAGATCTTATCATTCATGATTTGGATGCTGATGAGACTGATACTCCATTGAGTAAACGTTCGAGGACGTCGACTGTTGGAGATGTTGCTCAAGATACACCACAGGTGGAGAAGGATACACCGGTGGTTACTGAACCGATATTCATACCGCTTCAGCATCAGGTTGAGGATCTAGTTCGCGGAGCGAGTTTTCCGACAACGAAGGGAGCTAGATTTGCAGCAGGTTTGCTTAAGCAGGCTTTTACTGTACCTCATGATTTGCTTACTAGACAATTGATTATTGATTCTCTCACACCACCTGGACCGACTACTATTCCAGTTACTCCGACAACAGATGCTGAAAGGATTACATCCTTGGAGTTGCGGGTAAAGGAATTAGAAAAGACAGCGTCTCAGGTTCCGGTGCTGGTGTCGAATAATCTTCGACTGAGTCAGCAGTTACTCAATCAGAGTATCTCATACAATACACTGCTGAAGACTCATGAGACTTTGCTTGCTGACTTCAACATTCAGCATATGAAGATATCTGGCTTGGAGCGATTGGTCTTGAAACATGTTTCAGGACAGTCTACTCAGGGGGAGATATTGGCATACTTGGAAGGTTGTAAAGAAGATGAGCTGAAGAAAAAGAGAGATGCTGATAAAGACGATGATCCCAATGCACCGAAAGATGGTGAGCAGACTGGTCCTTCAACGACTGGTCAGCAAGCTATGATTCAGGGGGAGTCTGGTGATGGTGGTGATGTTGGAGCTGGTACAAGTGCTGATAAAGATGCACCGGTTGATACAGAAGCTGGTAAGACAGCTTAGTATTAGCATAGTGTAGAATAATGTCTGTAACATTTTGTACTGAATAATTGTAACTTAATATTATGTTTAATATATTCGACTTAATCTTATTATTATTTTAAGTAAAATATGTTTTAAATAATTTAAGTTAATAAATATGTTAAGATAAAATAGTGATCGAAAGTCTTCTGACTCAATGAGTAGTCGAGCGGCGTGTTCTGATTATTTTTCGGCGGTCAAAATTTTATAATAACATATGCATTTTAGACTTGAGAGTTTATAACTAACAAGTTAAAAATGTATTTGGTTAACTCGACAAATGATACATAATTTAAAAGTTATGTTGATAATAAGTTAAGATCAATTAAACTTAGAAATTATATAAGATAATTAATAGTAAATTTAAATGTTTGGTGATTTTTCACAATACATTAGAATTTAAAATTAATTATTATTTGTTAAGTATTGTATAAGATTTTAGAGAATCTTAGATTGATTCAGGGTAATCAATAAAAGGATTTTATAAGTTATATATATATATTGCGTTTAAATTGAAGGTTTAAATTATACAAAAGAGTTGATAAAGAAATTCTTGGATTAATTCAGGGAAATTAGTAAAGAATTTAAATTATTAATATTGATTTGTATATGTGGTTTTTCTCTAGGATTTGAGATGCTTGATCTATCTGATTCGGAAGAAGATATTTTTGACGAGATAGATGAAGAAATAGATTTTGATCTTGAGGATGGAGAATTTCTACCACCTACTGATTGGATTGCTGTACCTGAAGATGTGCAAGACATTGGTGTAGATCCAGATCCGAATGTTGATGAACACCATGTGAGCCCATCTCATACAGAGTTTGTTATGGAAAATGATGATGGTCCAACAGTGGTTGATATCGATGAAGATATTGAAGACTCAACCTCGGAAGATGAAGCAGAAGAAATAGTCTTTACAAATAATCCTGCAGTACGATATCGGAAACTTCCAAAACAGAAGAAGAAGATTGGAATTTCTGAAATTGATATAACGAAGAAACGCGTACCGCGTAAAGGGATTATAGGCTGGTACTTTGACTCTGAACTGAAGCTTTTTGCAATAAAAAGATATGACGGAGTTCAATACTTTGAAAGAAAGCTTGCAGTTTTTAGTTCCTTACCACATTATGAAATACGTGACTTGGCTAGATTAGAGATCAACAACCCAAGTCGTGATGATTATGCTAATCGTGTTGAACGAATTATTAGACATGAGGTTGGTACAAATAAATTTGAGATGATAAAGCCAAGAAAGGGAAAGACTGTGAAACTACAGGAGAGAAGTCAAAGGACTGGAAGAAGAAGAAGGAAAAAGATTTATCCAGCTGTTAAATGTGTGCAGCAGATTCCATTGAAGACAATGCCACAGGATATTTTGGGAAATATGAAGAGTTGGCACGTGGATTCAAAGACTGGAGAAGCTGTTATGGTTGAAGCTGATGATGAGATTGAAGGTGGCGAAAGAGAAATCTTCAGAGTCTATGACCATCGACACCTGATGAATATGTCGAGAAAGGATCTATTAAAGTTAAAAGAGAACAGAATTTTGACGACTATTGAATGGGCTGATTTAGGTAGAGATTATCAAATGATGGTTAAGACTTGTATCAAGATGAAGATTTACGCAGGTAGTAAGATTTACAAATAAAGACCAAAGATAAAGCGTGAAGATAAAGACGCTAGAGCTATTGTCAAGGGGGAGTTTGTTGGGACATGTATTTGTGACAACAGATCTATCTTGAAATAGGACTGGTGTAATTATTATTACGTTTGTATATTGGTTTAGATTTGTAAATAAATATTTGTTTTGTTAGTAATATTCGTTAAGTATATGATTATATTAATATTGGACGAATGATTAAATACGAAATATGTATTCACGTTTTATGCGAGTCGAGATCTCAGGTCGCAAGTCTTGCGAGGCGAGATGAGATCTGAATCTGTTAGTATGTCTTGGCGAGCCGAGTCACTGGGCTGACTTGGGCTGCGAGTTGGGCTGGACTCGCAGGCCCATGCGAGCCGAGATGAACTGATGTATATAATGATTTTCATACGTGAAAATCAAAAGAAGATCTTTTATATACTTTTGCTATTAGATCATCATTCCTGCGAATTCACAAACCCAGAGAAAACATAACCTACGGCTAGGCTTTGACGATTCATCGTTTAAAGTTAAGTCATATTAAACGCAATTACAAACTTACTCGTTATTAGTAAGATAACACTGTATTGAGGGATTCCGCACCTTAATACTACAGATAACGAAGTTATCGATCCTAGAACTAGGGACTTACAAACACCATCGGTATCTGTTTCTTTCTAAGTTTAGTAACTTTTCTATCTAACAGCTCAATAGGTTCTTCAACTAACTTCTGGTTCTGATCAACCTTCAAATCTTGCAGAGGAAGAATCTGAGACTGATCTTCAACATTGCATTTTCTTAAATAACACACATTAAATGTATCATGAATCCCTGCAAGCTCTGGGGGAAGTTCAAGTGTAACTGACTGATCATTAACAACTTGACGAATTTTAAAGGGAGCAATGTATCTAGGAGCTAATTTCCCTCGTTTTCCAAACCGGATAACACCTTTCCACGGAGAAACTTTAAGATAAACAAGTTCGCCTTCAGAAAATGTAACTGGCCGACTACGCGGATCTACATACTGCTTCTGTCTGTCACGAGCAGCTTTCAATTTCTCACGTGCAATTGCCACTTTATCCGCTGTTATCTGAACAATATTGGGCCCAGCAAACTGTTTCTCTCCAGCCTCTAACCAACAAGTTGGTGTTCTACAACGACGTCCGTACAACATTTCATATAGAGGCATACCAATACTCGAGTGATACGAATTATTATAAGCAAATTCTACTAATGACAGATAAGAATCCCAAGAACCGCCATATTCAATGACACAAGCTCGAAGCATATCCTCGAGTGTCTGAATCGTCCTCTCAGATTGGCCATCAGTTTGAGGATGATACGCTGTACTAAGATTTACTCGAGTGCCTAACTCATGTTGTAAACTCTGCCAAAAATGAGATATAAATCGAGAATCTCGATCTGACACAATCGATAAAGGAATTCCATGTCTCGATACAATTTCATTAACATACAACTGTGCAAGCTTACTTAGAGATGCTGTTTCACTAGTAGCCAGAAAATGTGCACTTTTGGTCAATCTGTCTACTATAACCCAAATCATATCATTTCCACGTGGCGTTCGAGGAAGTTTAGTTACAAAATCCATAGTCAAGTGTTCCCACTTCCATTCTGGAATTTCCAACTGTTTCAGTGACCCATACGGTTTCTGATGTTCTGCTTTAACTTGAGCACAAATATGACAAGTACCAACAAATTGTGCTATATCTGTTTTCATCGTAGGCCACCAATACAAGGGTTTCAAATCATTATACATTTTGGTACTCCCGGGATGGACGGATAATTTAGATTTGTGATCTTCATTCCAAATCATATCCCGAATACTACCAATCAGAGGAATCCACATACGAGACTGAAATGTATTTAATCCTCTAGAATCATCTATCAACAAATCTTTTCTTTTCAACATAATTTCAGATTTCAAATTATGATCTAATAAGGCTTCTAACTGAGCAGCTTTTATTTGATCCATCAAATCAGAAGAAACTTCTACTTTCATGTAATAAACTCTGTCAAAAGTACCTTTTCGGCTCAGAGCGTCTGCAACTACATTTGCTTTCCCCGGATGGTATCTGATTTCACAATCATAATCTTTAATTAATTCCAACCATCTTCTTTGACGCATATTTAACTCTTTCTGAGAAAACATATACTGGAGACTTTTATGATCAGTACAGATAACGCATTTAGTACCATATAAATAATGTCTCCAGATTTTCAAAGCAAATACGACAGCTGCCAGCTCTAAATCATGTGTTGGGTAATTCTTTTCATGCGGTTTCAACTGACGAGAAGCATAAGCAATAACTCTATCTCTTTGCATAAGGACACAACCCAAACCAGAGTAAGATGCATCACAATATACAATAAAATCTTCAGACCCATTCGGTAATGCTAACACTGGAGCTTGACATAACAATTGTCTCAAAGTCTGAAAAGTTGTTTCTTGTTGCTCTGACCACAGAAATTTCTCATCCTTACGGGTTAATTTAGTCAACGGACCGGCAATTTTAGAAAAGTCCTTAATAAATTTCCGGTAATAACCCGCTAAACCCAGAAAACTTTTGATTTCCGAAGCGTTCTTTGGAGTTTTCCAATTCATTACTGCTTCAACTTTGGAAGATTCAACTTTAACACCATCATTACATATGATATGACCCAAAAATTGTACCTCCCGAATCCAGAATTCGCATTTTGAAAATTTAGCATATAAGTGTTCTCTTTTCAAAGTTTCCAACACTAACTTCAAATGCATTTCATG
Organism: Pseudognaphalium luteoalbum; assembly: GCA_963422505.1. Classification (NCBI taxonomy): domain Eukaryota; kingdom Viridiplantae; phylum Streptophyta; class Magnoliopsida; order Asterales; family Asteraceae; genus Pseudognaphalium; species Pseudognaphalium luteoalbum. Next base: position 70,587,095 of record OY730198.1, read on the forward strand.
TTCTGATTCGGATTTCGCATAAACTAGAATATCATCAATGAAGACAATTACGAATTTGTCGAGAAAAGGTCGACACACACGGTTCATCAAATCCATAAACACTGCTGGAGCATTTGTTAAACCAAATGGCATAACCAGGAATTCATAATGACCATACCTCGTACGAAAAGCAGTCTTAGGAATATCCTGTTCACGAACACGAACCTGATGATAACCTGATCTCAGATCAATTTTAGAAAAAACATAAGATCCCTGCAACTGATCAAACAAATCATCTATTCGAGGCAGAGGATACTTATTCTTTACTGTTCGTTTATTCAATTCTCTATAATCAATACACATTCTGAAAGACCCATCCTTTTTTTTCACAAACAAAACTGGTGCACCCCAAGGAGAAGAACTAGGTCTAATAAAACCTCTATCCAATAACTCCTGAATCTGAGTCATCATTTCACGCATTTCAGAAGGAGCTAATCTATAGGGAGCTTTGGCTACAGGCGACGAGCCAGGAACAAGATCAATCTGATATTCAACTTACCTAACCGGTGGTAAACCAGGTAAATCATCGGGAAACACCTTTGGATATTCAGAGACAACTGGAACCTCAGAGATGGACTTCTTTTCTAATTTGGCATCAATGACATAGGCTAGATAAGACTCACAACCTTTAGACAACGACTTCCTAGCTTTCATCATGGAAATCAGAGGAATATACCCACTATCCCGTTCTCCTCGAGCCACAACGTATGACTCTTCAGAGATTGGGATTCTAATCAGCTTATGGTGGCAATCTATACTAGCTTTAAACTGACTTAACCAATCCATGCCGATAATTACATCAAAACTTGGAATCGGCATTAATAGAAATGATATTGGAAAAGTCTGACCATCTATCACAATATTAGCTCCAGTCACCGAGGTGGTAACAGGAACTAATTTGCCACTAACAATCTCTACTTCTAAGGGCTTAGTTATCACAGTAGGGATCAGTTTCAACTTATCACAAAAACACACAGATATAAAGGAACAATTTGCTCCAGAATCAAATAAAACACGTGCTGGTACAGAGTTTATAAGAAAAGTACCAGTTATGACATCATCTGTGTGGATAGCCTCATCGATTGTCATTTGGAATGCCCTACTTGCTGCTGGCGGAGGATTCTTCCGCTTTTGTCCGAAAGATGACGAACTCCCGACCGAAACCGAACCCTGTTTCCTCGCCTCAGGACACTGTCCAACACGATGCCCTTCTTTCTTACAGTTCCAGCACACATAATTGGGAAACTTACAATTCTTAAACTCATGACCCAATTCACCACATTTAACACATTTGTTTGTCTGAATTGTACATGGGCCAGTATGTTTGGACCGACAAGAACTACACCAATTAGAACTTCCAGATGAACCACTTTTATTACTAAATCTTTGACCCTGACGATTTCCCTGCCACCTGGATTTTCCTTTACCCGAAGAATCTGTTCTAGCCCTTGGAAATGAAGAAGAAGTATCTCTAACTTGAGACTCTCGAAAACCTCTAATATCACTGTCAACCGAGCGTGCAAGAGTAAAAGCTTGGGATAGATTACTAGCTAACCTCACTGTAGTATGGTAATTATGAGGTAAAGTTTCCACAAACTGCTCTATTCTGGTTTTCTCATCAGGAACCCACTGTTACACAAACCGTAGTTTCTCCGAAAACTGTGCTATTAACTCATCGATAGTCATCTTATCGGTTAACTGAAGATTCACAAACTCTCTCCTAATGCGTGCCATATCAAAGTCAGAACAATATTGATTACAAACAGCTTGATGGAAATCAGGCCATCGAATAGCTTCTTTCTGCTGTTGAGTCAAATGACCAGTAATCGAGTCCCACCAAACCATGGCTTCGTCTTTTAAACACTGAATAGCATAAAACACTTTGGATTCTTCTTCACAACGAGTAACATCAAATTTCCGCTCCATATCTCTTAACCAATTTAAAGTTACAGATGGATTTGTACTACCTCTAAACTCTGGTGGTTTACTTGCCATGAACGTTTTAAATGAACAATGTTTATTCGACTGAAAGGGAGGAATATTACCAAACACAGGTATCTGTTGTTGAAAACGTTGCTGAGATGATGCAGTTTCAGTCTGTCTTTTAAATTCTCTGAGATTAATCACCTCATCTTCTAACTGAAAAAGATAATCATCTCTATTTGATTCTTCACGAGTAGGAATAGAAGTACCTTCATGATCATGTCTCTCATTATGAATATCTGAAGGAGGAACATCAATCCTTGAGGCATTATTAGGGTTGGTGGTCGGTTGTTCATTATCTGCCATATCTGTATTTACCACAACAACTCAACAGTTGTTAATCGTTAGCACCTATCTACTAACAATTCCACATACAATGCTAAATCCCATACCCAAGAATGTTTGACGTAACACACTCTAGATTTGTGATTGAACACTTTATAATGCTCAATTCACCCAAATCTATGCTCTGATACCAACTTATAACACCCCTCATTCAGTACATGAATATTATACAATTTAACTTGGAAGCGTTGACTTAAAACTTAGTTCATTAATATATATCATAAAAGTGTATAATATTTTTCAAACCAGATACACAATAGTTTAAAACTATTGAAACTACATTACACAAACGGGGTATTATATTTTACAAAACAAGGTTTATACAAAACCATATCAGAGTCGCAAGTCGTCAAACTTTCCCTGCCGAAGCATCCACTTCCTGACTACCCACATAGTAAACAAAATCTGTAGGAAGTAATATGAGGGATTAGCACAAAGCTAAGTGAATAGATTTATCACACACAATTCAACTTAGCTTAACCATAAGTTTACACCAATTAATCGTAAACACACATATTTCAATGAGGATCGGTGGCTCTTGGGATATCATAATACCCGGGGATTCCCAAAGAACACTTAACGTCAATCTGTATGGCCAATACAGAATAGACCGATAACTACTGGTTATTAAACTCATACACAGGTCTCAACACAACAAATGAATCAAAACCTGTGTAATTCACATAATAACCAAAAGTCCAACTACACGTTGACCTCAATAATCTGATACACATATATTCACATATCACGTAGATTCATAGTCAATAATCAAGACTAAACAGTCTAACACATATCTACGTTTACTTGTTGCAACCAAACAGTTACAACTAAATCAAATGGTGAGTTCTAAATTCACTCACCGATACCTCTGACGTCTCCACACTCAGGATTCTTATATCACTGAGTCTTAGGTTAATCTGAAACAGAAAATCAATTATAAGTTAGAAATTTGTTCCATAATCATAATCATATCATATTTATCAAATCAGGTAATCCCTGAAGTCTAGTCAAACAAAAGTTCATTCAGAATGAAATTAGAAAACCCCGAAATGACGTTTAAAAACTGAAAAATGCCATTTTCGGACCCTAGATGACCCCGAATGGCCAAAAACCGTCTAGACTCTTAGAATAGAGCCGGGATCATTAGGTCGTTTCCGAGTGACCATGCATTTCAATCCAATCCGAGTTAGTGAAATTGTCACCTGTCCGTTACCCCGAAAAGACTTTACGCATTTTCAAAATTTGCGAAATAAAAAGTTGTAAAAAAACTCGGTTCGCAACTATCTCAACTCGCAAGGAAATAACTCAGTTCGCACAGCCATCTCGGCTCGCAGAACTCAATTCGCATAGGGGAACTCAACTCGCTTCGCAAGTTCAACTCGCAAAGCAATATCTCGGTTCGCAAGAGCTCGGTTCGCTTCGCAGAACTCAACTCGCTTCGCAACAAGAACTCAGTTCACAGGACGAACTGGGTTCTGCGAGTTTCGCTGTTCTTACGAGATTTACGAACCAAAACTCATCAAAACTTCAAGGAACTCAATTCTATGATTTCTTATACATCTACTAACATCATATACCACCTAATAACACCAAATAGCAACATAACAATCTTTAATTTGGTTTAATCACTCAAAACCCCAATTTATAAAACTCAAAATTGAACTCATTTCTTGGTGAAGATGAAGATGATATGATGCAGATGATGATGATGTTGTTGTTGCTGTTTCGAAATTGAAATCACAGATGCTAGCCTAGCTTAAATCTAATTTGGTTAGGGTTTCATGACTTTTCCAAGTTCTCACCATGAATGGAGGTGAAGGAAGCTTTTGAATATAAGGGGTAATAAGGTCGGCTCACACAACCGCCTCTGTTCTAATTGCTTTAATTTTATACCCGTCCTAAATCTATTGTCTGGAACCTAAAAACCATTTGCGAGAAATAGTATTTTGTTTTACCGTCATCTGTAATAATTTAAAACAACTAATAGTTTACTATTCACAATAAGTCCTAAGACTTATTTACTTAAGTTTCACAAGTAAAATAATTAATATCAAGTAATTCCTAAAACAATTTAAATAATCAAATTAAATTAAAAAATTACCAGACTAGTGGAGAGGATGTTACAGTACATGTCCCTGAAACTCGGTCAAACAGACTACTACCAAATAACCGATTAACCCAACACACAGGTTTCAAATGTATCCGTTCAGGCACCAACCGGGGTGATTAAGTTAACGCCATCACACTTTTTCCACCCAATATCAAACCCGAATCTTGTGAAGATTGTATAAAAGTATCAGCCAGAATTATTAAACAAAAAAAACTCTAAACAAAAGGAAGCGGTAATATGGACAATCCCAACCATTGCTTTTTCATGCATGGTTCGTTACTCGGATTTTATTATTGAAGGAAGGAAAGTATGAAGATTTGAGTTGGACGGTGTTTTAAAGCACACAAACGGTGCTGATCACGAGCTCTTAGATATGACCTTTTTTATGTTGACAGAAAAGTTAAGGAAACAGGTAATTGAAGATGGTGATCTTAAAAAATTTGTGTCTAGGATTTAACTTACGGGCGTGGGTTAACTACCATTTACGCCGCACTTCAATGTACCCCATATATAAATTGAAAGAAGTATATAAAAACTGTTTGCTCAAAGCAAGACTGGAACTCAAAATTTGAGGAGTTCTGAAAGGAAAAATGTGTGCAAGAATGTTGGGTATCAATGGTTATGTGAGGTATACTCGATCATAACAATTTTCCCCCATAGAGTTTGATATCATCTTTGGACAGTTCAGGTAAATAACCCTATATGGTGAGTTTGTTAATATAAGAGCACTCCTATCAGTGTCTCGGTTTGATCGTCGGTTCCAACCGACGGAGCCAACGTCAATGACATGGCCCGTCGATTTGGTTCCGTCTGTTGAATCCGTCGGCTCGTCCATTTTTTTGCGGGGGAGCTTAATATTTAATTGGTTTTTCTCTTATTGTTTAGTGTATATAAATAAATATAAATTGGTACATGTGGGACCGAAACTTAAAGTGATGGTGTCACTGATTGAACGGGTCCGTCAGTTTGTTAGCTTTGAAAAAAGCTGATGTGATGTTTATGTGGCCCAGTCGATTTCAGTCACGAACGGGAATGCTCTAAAAGTCATAGTTTGTTAGAGATATGGTATTTCCTAGTAATAAACTTGTTAGTATCCGCACTACTACAAAATCATGTATAAACCACCCCTAAAAGACTACAAAAATAGTAAAAAATCGTAAAATCCGTGGTCCATAAGCCAAAAGTTGCGCATTTTTATACTTTTTAATACAACCCAAGGTTTAAAAAAAAAGCGGACCACGTTTCTCACTTGTAAACCGTGGTCTATTCTCTTAAAAGAAATTACCGCGGTTCTAATTACATAGAAGTGGCCTATTATTTTCGAAAGGACCACGGTTCCACTATAAAAACCGTGTTCTATTTATTACTTAATAAAATATAATATATATCACATCTTTTAGAACGATTAGATTCTATCGCGCTATTTTAATTCAACTTTATATGATTATCTTTTAAAACACATTGCTTATTAACCGTGCTATTTAATATTTTTTAGCTCGATTAACTCAACCGCGCTATTTTAATTCAAGATTATCTTTTAGAACACATTGCTTATTAACCGTACTATTTAATATTTTTTAGCTCGATTAACTCAACCGTGCTATTTTAATTCAACTTTATTTTATTATCTTTTTAGAAGACATTGCTTATTAAACGTGCTATTTAATATTTTTAGCTCAATTAATTCAACCGCGCTATTTTAATTCAACTTTTATCTTTTAGAACACATTGCTTATTAACCGTGTTATTTAATATTTTTTAGGTCGATTAATTCAACCGCGTAGATTAAACTTAATTTTAGATCGGTTTATAATAGACGAGTTATTTGATTATCTTTTGGAAAGCATTGCTTATTAACCGAACTATTTAATATTTTTTTAGATCGATTATTTCAACCGCTCTATATCCAAACTTTTCTATTTGTGTTTTAGTTCGGTTCCAAAAGTGATCTATATTACATATTTAACCGATATTAAAAAGCAATTTATGTAGTTGTCATTTGAATTTTCATAAGGACCACGGTTCCTAGTGTGAGAACCATGGTCTATTGTGTAAATAATTGAAAATTTTGAACTTCCCCCCTTTATTTTTTTAGATTCCCCTATATTTTACCACTTTCCCTCTAACATTATTGTATAAAAACCCCTATCTGCTTCATTTTCATTATTTCAAATCTTCGATCTTTAGTTTCAAAATAAAAGCTGATCAAATTCACAAATATCATCTTCATCAAAAACCACTTATTCTTTTTGTCAGATCGGGTGTTCTTCCTTCTAATTTCTCGAGATCTACACTCGTAAGTAAAGTTTGTTCTCTCGATTTACTATCTAACGAGCTTCTTTCAGGTAAATTGTTACTTGCTTCTTTTTCTTTACTCATTTATTACATCAATTTTTTGCTCTACATTTTGTTCTTGTTGCTTTGATGTTGGTTTTAAAGTTATTTAATTTTATATGATATTTTTATATGAATGTTGTATCTCTTCGGGTTATACTTAAAAATTTTACCATAAAAGATAGTGAAGATTCATGATCGCAGTGAAAAAGCAAAGCTGGAGGCATTATTTAGTTATGTTTTGGATGAGTTCTAGATCTTGGGCCTGCTACTGATCTGAATATGTTGTCATCGTTTGTGTTTTGTGATTGGTTTTATAGTTTAAGACATTAGTTTCTCTTTCTAGATTAACATGAGTAATTAATATTCAATATCACAATTTGTAATACTACTTACTTGATTAATCTTTGTTGTTTGTAGTTGTATACTGTGTTTAAAAAAAAGTTGTCTGCAAATTGTTATTTATATTTATATATTTGTTAAAATCGTAATTTTTATAATCTTTTTTTATATATATATTTAATATATTGAACCAATGGAAAATAAATAAAATTAAAATATAAAAATAATATTATTTTTATAATTAGTCAAATAGACCACGGTTCTTAGTGTGGGAATCGTGGTTCTTCTGACAAATAGACCGCTCCAAAATATCTGTGGTTCTTTTTAACTTCAAATAGACTTCTCCTCCTTAGTGCACCTCCCATTTTCCGTGGTCCATATATGATTTTAACCGTGTGTCATTTAAGATTTTGTAGTAGTGCCGTATCATTAGAAAGCTTGACATTAAGAAAAGTTGACTACTTGGAGATCAATAATATTTATTTCCACACACTTTCTTTGAGAACTTAATTAAATTAAGTACATCATTTGAAGAAAATATTTAGAAAAAGCTCGAGATTTTTCAAGGTTTTAGTGTAAGGTTTTTTGGCAAAATATAATCATTTTTACCTTCTTTGCTTTTGCGAATTTTTTGTTATGCTCTTAGAGATGGGAACTTGCAATTATGAGTGACTATATGGAGATTAAAATAGATATACTTCGTACGTACTAATTGGTATCATATTTTATTAAAATAGATGTTAATGGTGTAGAAGAATGAGTTAAGAGATTTAGTTGAAACTATTCGTATGTGTTGACTGTTTTTGAATTGAAGTTCTATTATATTTATGTATTCAAGTATCAAAATTAATTTATTGTGTACTTGCTGTATGCATCCAGCGACCTGTTATATAAGTAGGTAATCGGTTATATTGTTATTTTTACTGAGAAATTTCAAAAAACAATTCCACGTAAGACGTTATGTCATCAGATAATGTCACGTCACTTCGGTTGTCTCCTCTGCCAGCATTTCTGGCAAAATTAGCAGTGACTCCATTTTTTTCCGAATACAAAGAAAGCCATTACAGTTTTTTTATCAGAAACATAATTGAGATTGTCCAAACATAAGAAATAAGAAAAGAGTATGGAGGAACCGTGAATGATGATACTAAGAATCGTCAAAAGAGGTTTAATTCTTCGAACGATGTTCCAATTCCAAAATCGTCCACGGAACCAACATTCCAAGAATCATTAAACCAGGGTACTTCCTTACATTAACTTCCAAATGCAAGAGTCATTCAAACTCTTTCTTCGCAGCATCCTTAGCCTTGGACATTGAAAGATCTGGTAGCAAGATCAACTTTGGTTGAGAAATTGACCTTCACATTTATATCTGCCCTGAAATGTTGAATAAGTGCATCTGCAGATTCCGATAGATTAGAGCCCATCAATTAGAGAAGATCTTCTGAACTGACTGAAGATCGTATTGTCTTGGCGAGATTGAGTTGAGTAAGACTTCAATGCAGCAACTTTAACCGGCTAGTCTGATAATCCACTTTAGGCTTTTAAATGGCTAATTTTAAGAATGGGATTTTCAGACTAAGAGGGTATAGTGGGTGTTCACTCCTCTATAGGATTACTGAAAACAAAACTTGCGGTCAATCATCATCAAAAAACGACTGCTGAAATATTTTAGTGAAAGAACGGGTGTGTGACTCTGATGCATGGAAACGCCTATAAGGGTGCCGTACCCGTTTTTGATACTTCTAGGAAACGGATACTTTATAGAAACACCAGGAAACGTTTCAGTTAGCCGGGAAACGTTTCGAGAGAAGTTTCCATGGAGTTTCCGACAAGTTTCCGACAAGTTTCGGCAAAGTTTCTATTTTTTATAGGGTTTTCATGGGCTATTTATTGGGCTATTTAATGGGCTATATGCCTATATCCGATCGGCTGTTCAATTACGTATCTCTTCTTCTAATAATAATCAATCGATCACCTTTGAAAGATTTAGTATTTTTGGATTTTACACTTTACATCAATATATATGTCTATTTTGGAAAATCTTTAATATATATATATATACATATATATATATATATATATATATATATATTTTATATTTGCCGTATCTATGCCGTATCCGTATCTTGAAATTTTGAGTTTTTCCGTTTCCTGTATCCGTTTCCCGGTGCCGTATCCGTTTCCGTGCAACCTACCGTGTGTCGACTTGCATCGCATCAGCATGAGCTGGATCGCATGCTTCTTCACCGATGTTGTCTTCAAATATCAGATACAAAATTCTAGGGTATGGAACATGTTCGATTTTTCACAAGCCCTAAACTTCCAGGATCGTTTTCTGCCTTCATCATTAGACCATCATGTGTACAACATCATTCAATCAATAAAGAAGAATAGAACGAGAAGTGGTTTGAACCCTCTGTAATATATTAATCTTTCTAAATCTGGGGTTACAACTTTCTGTTATAGATACATATATACTAATCTAATCGATGCATTACTAACAGACACAACGATTGGCATCTACAGGTACATCGCTTGATACTAACTGGTTCTGTGAATCGATGCACCCTTTACAAACTAACTGCCATCGTTTGGGTTTGTTTTCCAGCGTACATGTTCTGTTGGCCCATGGCCCAGACAGAAACTTAACAGCCCTTTATTTAACAATAATACTAATAATGACCCATTACTAATTACTTGATCCATCTTGATAATTTTTGACCCATTTGACATTAAAACTTCCAACATTCTCCCCCCTAATGTCAAATGTCAAAGTCTTCAATCTTCTTGACTTCTTTCTTCCTTACTTGGGCACTCGAATTCTTCAATGCTTGGTTCACTATCATCTTTACTGCCAATCTATTGTGTTATTGCATTTGCATACTCTTTTGCTTTGTTACCCATACTTGCTTCTCGATCATCCTCTCTTGGAGCACACTCACTATCTCCCCTTTGATCCATACTCTTTGATGTAGTGCACGATTATGATAAATAGTTTAAACCTGTTGATTCTTATGAATACCAGGAAAAACTCTTCCAAGCACGTTGATTCACCAAGAATGTCGTGGATGGATATGCTTTGACTCACAAAATTGGAAGCAAAATCGAAATTCTTGAAAATTAAAAACTGAATTGTTTACAATGCTTCATCAACTCTAAATAACATCAGGAAATTTAAGTGGGCCTAAAAAACATAATGGGCCGTCCTAAAAACGAAAAACAAAAGTCCGAATACAACCGAAAAAATTAAATGGGCCTTTTTCGTGCAGCCCTTTTTGTCACACAATCTTGGGCCTCCAGAAACAAAAGGGCATGCTCTTCAACACTTGGACCTCCATCACTCTTACTCTTATTGGTTTCCTTACCAATATTTTGCAAGTTTCTCATGGCGTAACTAGACCCGCTTGTCTATCACTGCAACTTCGTAGTAAGCCTCGGGCAATAACAATTACTTCTCATACATCTCTTTGAACTTCTTACTAATCGTTTCTTGGAAAAACCAATTCCTATGGCCATTCCATTTGTTTCCATATCCTCCATAGCATTGTCTAGAATTCATCCATTTTCTTCACAACAATCTCTTTTCTGTTTGTGTTCTTCAACATCCAAACATCAACGGTGATGTTCCTTCCTTTTTCACTTCATGGTTCTTGATTCTCCTTGTTTTGTTGTCAATTTCAACATGGCCTTTTGGTTGCTATCTGAACCAAATTTCAACAGGGTTAGTGTCGCCATCTTGGTTTCAATTTTCGGTCCTGACTTCTCATGATTCTCAATTGATCATGATTTAAGCGGGTTAACGCTGTCATGGTGGGGTTAACACAATCGCAAATTAAAACTGCAAGAAATCTTCAACTAATCTTTAGATCATAATCGAAAAAACAACCTCTTTTTCTCCTTCTTGTGTTGCGTTTATTTTCTTCATATCACAAACTACAACAATTGATCTTCCTGATCATATCTTCTTTCTCTTAATCGATTTGTCTTTATTGATCTAATCCCGATCAATATCTTCTTTCTCTTAATCGATTCCATGCCTGCCTTCCTGTTTTTCTTATTTCTTCAATCATAAAACCGTTTTCTTGAATGATAATTGTACCATGATTTTTGATCTTTGATTATCGTTTGAACCTTCGTCTCTGATACCATGTTCGATTTTTCACAGGCCCTAAACTTCCTGGATCATTTTCTGCCTTCACATTAGACCATCATGTGTACAACATCATTCAATCAATAAAGAAGAATAGAACGAGAAGTGGGTTGAACCCTCTGTAATATATTAATCTTTCTAAATCTGGGGTTACAACTTTCTGTTATAGATACATACATATATACTAATCTAATCGATGCATTACTAAGAGACACAACGATTGCATCTACAGGTACATCGCTTGATACTAACTGGTTCTGTGAATCGATGCGCCATTTACAAACTAACTGTCATCGTTTGGGTTTGTTTTCCAGCGTACATGTTCTGTTGGCCCATGGCCCAGACAGAAACTTAACAGCCATTTATTTAACAATAATACTAATAATGACTCATTACTAATTATTTGATCCATACTTGATAATTTTTGGCTCATTTGACATTAAAACTTCCAACAGAACATTGGGTATCAATCATTGAATAATAAGAGACTAAAGTCTATGTTGACCCTTTTAAACACTGAGCATATTTGGATACAAAAGCTTCATAAACTTGGTCTGGCAGTAGCTCAAGAATTCTTCTCAGTACATTGAAAATAAGAGACTAAAACATAATGGCTTATTTTCACGGTAGAGTCAGGAAATTATTTTTAAAGGGCGAACTTAATATAATTTTCGTTTGAAGGGCAAATAGGACACCACTAAAGATACATTTTTAACGAATTTTATATAGGCGCCCTAATAATACCACCAGTAATATTTTTTTGGGTTCTAGATTGTGCCCTATTTCCACCCTTTCTTATTTTCTAGATTGTCTAAGATTGATTTGTACACAATCTTTATCAGTTTTTAATTATTAGTTGAATTAGTCTTTTGTAATTCATTAATTGTCCATAAAAGGCCAAAAGGGTATACACAAATAAAAGATAAAAATATCAAAAGTTGGTAAAAGTTTACATCTTACAGTTGTACCAATTATATCTGTTGATTAAAAGATTAACTATACAAAGAGGGCTTAATTATGGGTAAATCACTCGAAAAGGTAATCGACTTGTCAAAATTTACTAATTTGGCCAAAAAGGACCTATATTAGAAAATCAGTGCCATAAAAGGATTTAAGTTGCCGGAATATCAATTGAAGGTGTAATCACTATTTCATTTTTCTCTTTCAAAATTTTGATCGATTTTAGCTGATGTGGTGCTTAAATCTCAAGTATTCAATTGATACGTAACATTCGTGACCGATAAAACATACGCTATAAACACTAATTTTACCTTTTATGTGTTTAAACCCGAATTTTATTTTGAGTGTATAATCCTTTTCTATCGCGATTTTATAATATTTAATCCTTTTATGACACGATTTCAAAATATGAAGTCCTTTTATGACACATTTTTATAAATGAAATGATAATTTTACCCTTAATTTAAAACTTTTCTGACAACTTGAATACTTTTATGGCACGATTTTAAAATGTGAGTCCTTTTTGGACATTTACAAAACTCATATTCCTTTTATTGTTAAATTTTGACAAATTGATTACCTTTTTGGGCCATTTGCCCCTTACTTATATGTTGTTCTTGTGAATCAATTATACTTTGGATATTAGATGAAAGTATTTGCTTGGAGATCGAGAAAAAAGAGATTACTAGTACTCGTGGAGTTGGACAGAAGAGGTATAGATTTAAAATCTTTACTGTGTCCTTGTCAAGAGACTGTTGAAACAATAGACCACTGTTTAGTAGTTTGTAGTGAAGCAATATTGGTGTGGTCTAAGGTGTTTTGTGGGTGGAGAATGGGTCCTGTTAACTTGCTGGATCTAGAGGATCTTTTAGATTCCGAAAATAGATTTGGGGGTAATAGGATTGTGAAAGAACTTTGGATGGTAGTCGTTTGGACGTTGGATTACATTATCTTTGATTTGGAAGAATAGAAATGCCAAGGTTTTTGGGGTAAAGTTTTAAGGGGTGCAGGATTGGCGAGGGAAGTACAGATTCGAAGTTTTGAGTGGATGAAGACAAGACTGAAGACGGTAAAGCTTGACTGGTGGCAATGGATAAGTGATCCGAGATTGTGTGGTGTTGTACAGGAAGCAGGGGGTATATAGTTTGAGTTGTGGAGTGCAAATGTGCAATACATCTTTTGGTGTATGACGTATAGAAATAGTTCAGTTGCTAGTGCTTGTTGTATTCGAGTGTCTGTGCATATATTCCACATGCATGTCCCATGTTATATGGTGCATGCATGATCCTCTTTTATATTACAAGTTGTTTCCATAAAATCTTTTGCTTTTTAAAAAAATAAATAAATAATGCACAATGAATCGACGTACGTGATAAATTTTAGCTAAAGAATAGGTGTGTTTTGCAGACACTTTTTTAGAGAATTACTATAGATTAAGCTTCTAATATTTTAATAATTTCAATTCCCATTCTTATATGAAAAATATAAAATAAAGAAGGAATTATTGAAAAAAAATCAATGAAAATATCCTATTATCCCTTTTAAAAAAATCTTGAAAAAAAATCCTCAACTTCACCTTTAACCCGAATCTCTAGCTGCACCTAGTTATTACCAAACATAACCTTAATCGACCATAGTATTATAGATTTTTATTAACTAATGAGTTAAAAAATATAAAATGTATTTAGGGTGTGTTTGACACCGAGTTTCTGAAGACATTTAGAGACTTGAGTTTCTACTTTTAACAAGACTCGACTCATAAGCCTTATTTGGCAAAACAATAAATTGGGAATTCTTGAAAAAATAAGTCACGGAAGCCCTTAAACAAGATGTTATTAAAGTAGCTTTTGAATAGAATCAAGCTCAAGCTCTAGTCACAAACTCCAACTACAACCCCAACTATAGCTACAAGCTTACAAACTTTAGTTTCAGCTCCAGCTCTAGCTCAAACATTTTTGTAAGTTGTGAAATGGAGAACTTTTGACAAATCTATCATGGGTTCAATCCGAACTCACATTGCGTAACGTGCGTTATTTAAGGAAGGGTCCCATCAAATTCAAAAGAATTCAGGTTATGATTACCCAACGAAACAACATTTCGTAATACAAATATCACCATAACATTCATTTCCAATTTATAACTAGACAAAACAATTTGTGCAGTAAAACTGCAAAATTGTAAATGTACGGTTAGCTTTATTTCGGGGAATGAATATGTAAAAATGAGATAGTTGAAGGGTTAAAAATGTAACATATTAATGTTTCATTTAATCATATCGGTTAACGGCACAAATCTTTTGTGCTGAGCCCAGATGATTTGGCCTTTTAACTAATGTATTAATCCACTTTTCTTTGTTTGCAAAACTAGCAACAATTATAACAACTTTAGGACACTTTCGTACCTATTTTCTTTTCTTCCTTTGTAGTTGATAGTTATTTTCACCATAAAAGCAACAACTTTATTTCTTTAATTATTTGGTTGTTTATACTTTAAAATTGTGTTTTCTTTTTTAAATGAAAGGAATAATTTTGCTTCTATAAAAAATGTAGCACCCGAAAAAATAGTACGTGTGAATTTTCTATACACCACGCTATCAGTTATCGTTATGCTAACCGATAAGCTAACCGATCAATTATCAATTATGACCCCATTGTCTTTTGTTCCTTACAAGTTTGATCCTTTGAGATTAAATGTTTTTGCTTTTGAAGATATGAGTTTCAATTTTGGGTGTCCATTGCAAATTTTTTTACCTACAATTATTATTTATGTAGAAGTTCAAAATTATTACCCTCCCCATCCCATTATAAGTGTTCAATTTTGACTTTTAAAAGTCTTTCTTCTATAACTTTGACCTCAAATATTTTGTATGTGTTATATAATACTTAATATAAAATACGATTGGATTGAATTTTAAATGTATTTTCGTTGATATAATTTTCATCATATATTAATTATATAACATAAATAAAAATATTTACGGTCAAAGTTGAAAAAGAAAGAATTTAAAAGTCAAAAGTGGACATTTGTAATTGAACGGAATTAGAATTTATCATCTTTAGTTTTTACAAATATAATCAGTCTGAGTTTGTTTTCTTGTTATATATGGCTAATCTCGTCATAAATCATCTTATCGTACAATCAATACATAAATACGTATGTGAGTATGTAACATATGTTTTGTTGTTACATATATATGGCTAATCGGGTCGCAAATCATCTTATTGTATAGTCACTACATATATATACACATATCACTCAACACGTTATAACTTTTTATAATGAAAATTTATATGACATCATTCTTTACTTTGTACCTTGCATGTAATTTAAAGAAAACCACCAGGATGAAAAGTGTAAGTTCTAAATAAGTAAATATTCTTTGGATTTGTTATTATTTGTATAAAACAGAATAGTCTAAACAATTAAACATCCTTCCCATTTCCTACCTCTCTCTCCCCCCCTAAAATTTATTCTTCTTCCTTCCAACAATTAAAAACTATATATATAAAACATAAAAATCAACCTCATAATTTAGGCAATCTTTGTTTTAATCAATGAAGCATTGATTTCCACAATTAACTCACATAACTCCATTTCCAACTATTTCCTCTCCATCACAATAGATAGATACAGTCATACATATACATATAGATTTCCATATACAGAAATATAGATAGATACAGATTTGTATATATCTATAGATTTGTATATATAGATGAGGTGTAAGAAGCATTACTCCGATTACAGTAGTACTGTCGGTGTATGCGCTTGTTGTCTCCGTGAACGTTTATTTTCTCTGATTGCAGCTCAAGAACATGCCCTAGCTCAAATCCAAACCCTAGACGGAAAACATCGTTATTCCGATAAGAATCCGGCGTCCGTTTCTCCGTTTATCAGCAGCCGGATAACCGATCATTCTGCCGGCCGTCGTACCGATCATCACCAACAACATCATACTCCGGCCGTTCCACGTCATCATCATAGCTATTCCGATCAACTGTTTTACACAACGCCGCAGGTACGACCTAACAACGCTACCGGCACCAGCGACGGTTATTCGAATAAGAAACGGCGATTTAGAAGATTTTTTTCGTTTCCGAATATATTCAGATCTAGAAACCGAAACTCGGTAGATTCCGCTACAGATCCAAGTCATCCAACGGTATCCGGTTCAGGCAACGCAGAACCGTACGGCGGTGGAAACGCTACTTCATCACCGTCGTGGTTTTCGATTATGTACAACGGTCGCCGCCGACGGAATCCGTCGGTTAACGTCGACGAAGCAGCAATAACCGTTTCCGAACCGGATTTATCTAAAGTAACCGGTGCCGGACGTCCGGTACGGCGAAATTACCGCCGAGATCGAGGAATGTCACCGGTGAGAAACTCAGATGCTGCCGGAGAAGATATAGATGAATCATGTAAAGGTTACGAATCAACGGAGTCATGGAAAAACACGCCGCGTAGGACGCCGGCACGACACGGCGGAGGTCACGTGAGGAATTTATCAGGTATAACGTTTTGTTTGAGTCCAATGATTCGTGCAAGTCCTAATCGGCAACGGAATCAGCCGGAAAATGTTATATCCGGTGAAATCAGAGCTCCGGTGAAACCTCATCTATCACATATAAAATCATTTTGCGCCAATAGATCACGGAAACTTGCTGATTTCGGGAGGCCAAATCTGAACCGTTGATTTCGATGACCGTTGTCGTTGACTCAGTCTTTGACTTCGTCTCAAAGTACGCGATTTTTGCCTTTGGTATCTTCCCAAATTCTTACTTTTAGTTTACATAAACAATAAACAATTCTTTTTTATTATTTTTAATCATTGTAATTTTTTATTTTTATATTGTTTGTAATTACAAAATTGAATGTGGCTTCATATATGATTAGTTAAATGTCCCATAGAATTAAATATATATTTTCTAGATGCTTTAGTTTGAATTTTGTAAATAATGAGAGATTATGAAGTGTTGTTTTGGCCATATTAGTTGTATATTTAAGTAGTTTATTGTTTGAGTGATTGTATTTGGACCATTGTATGTAGTTTATTGTTGTAAATAATTAATAAACATAAAGGACGTCAATAAATAATGTCCCCATATTAAGTGCACCAAATACACTAATAGATTTGAAATAAAAAAATGGTTATTATTATCTGATTAATAACCTTGACCAATTTTATTATATTTTTGCAATTATATCAAACTAAATCTGTCATTTTTCTTTTATATAATGTACTGATGATTATGTTTTTTCTTAATTGTGTAATTTGATTGTAGACACTTTGGGATCGAGTTAGTATAATTTTGCACGGAACCGTATATTATATTTTACTTTGATCGGGTAACTTGTTTTTTACTAATTATATCTATCTTTTGTAATAAACTAGTTAATGGTCATCCTTAGTCACACCAAATGTTAGCTTTTTAACTAATAAAGTACAATGCATATAATTATAATATATCATTATCATTATTATTATAATTAGAAAAAAAGCTATGCTATGGATTTGATTAAAAAGAGTTGACAATATTGAAAGTATGAGAATTGACTGCTTCTTTTGGTCGGTTGATGGATATAAAAGTCTAGGTAAGATTAATGGTTGTGGAAAGAAGATTGTGAGATTCTAGGCTTTTATAGCAAAATTGGTCAAATTTAGGCTTTGCGGGTATACTAATTTTAAATATAGCTTTTTAACCAACTTTTTCTATTGATATATATTATATAGGGTTAAGTGATTGGAAATGCATATAATTATACGTGAATTTTCATTGTGTGCACGTAACTAATTTGATCTTCAATGTATGTATGAAACTTTTAATGATCTTCATTGTGTGTATATCTGTGATGTGTTCTCATTCAGACGGCGACATGTGGCATCTTCACACGTTGACAACTCACAAATATACATACAATGGAGATTAATAAATAGTTTCGTACATACAATGGAGATCAATTTAGTTATGTACACACAATAAAGATTCACGCATAGTTAACATTTCCAGACACTTAACCCTATTATATATGTACTCTCGCATTTCTGTTCTCATAAACAAAATTGGTATAATTTTTGTAGTGTACACAAGTTTTTATAACTTATTTACTAGTTATCACAAGTTAGTTGTCAATTGAGCATAGCATAACTGGCTCTTTGCAACAAATAGTAACGCCTTCGGTTTGAGCCATGTTACCCTCATAGTCACAACCGTCGAATGAGTAAGGTATCCCCTTAATTATGAGTAGTCAATTTATTATGGATTGATGTGAGTTGTCAGTTATCTACCCATTATCACGATTTCGGTAATTTATACTACCCTTATTTAACATTCATTATTCTCTTCCTTACTACTTAAAATGAAAGATGTGAAATCTCTATTTTGCCCTTTCATTCACTCAATTATTAGGGAAGGTCCAAAAATCTCAACACAATAAAAAATTAAAATAGCTTTATGCAATACTACTGTATCATATTACGATTATCAAATTGTATCACGTATTTAATCTAAACAACAATATTCGCATCACCTTGCAACGGTTAATCACTTCATTTTCAAATCAATTTGGAAAATCTTTCTGCGGCATTGCACGCATAATTTAATAGTTTAAATTAAAATTAATTAACAAACGTAACCAATTCGTTTAGGAGTGTTGACTATTACAAATTTTCAAATAACCCTCACGGATATCTTGAATTATTCACATGTCTTTGTAATTTCAAATTAAATTAAATGAAGCCAAATATGAAACTTTAAAAGTTGTTGTACATTCAAATTAAGATCTAATCTAGCTTTTGTGATTTTTAAAACAGTCACTTTAAGACCTTCAACAACCAAGCTAGTTAAAAGATGATAGTAGTGGTATTAATGTTACTACTATTCAATCGGAATTATGTTTTGAAAACAGATTACGCATGTCTGATTTTTAATTTAGAACTGTATATCACAATGAATTTTCTTCTAAACAATTCTTATGTGATTATTCATATATTAAAAACATGATGATCTAGATACAATGTAATTCGAAACATCATCTAAATGTCTAAATATGATAATTGTATGAAGTTGCGAAATAATATAAATATTTTTAACAAAAAGGTGAAGCCCTGAATTTTTTTAATAATAATCGTAATCACTCCTCAAAATTGAGGTGCTTTCAAACAGAATATGAATCTACATATTACAATAATAGTAACACTTCAAATTGGCGATAAAAGAATAACATATAAAATGTATAAAATTAACTTAATTGCTCGCCGAGAAGTTGAAATCAAATTAAAAGAACTCCGAAAAGAAAAGATTCTTATGCAAATGTGGCATGAATCTACAAAAACTTCATCTTCATCTTCTAGTCTATAATGGCGGTTAAGGCACATGGATTGATAAAAACTTTTTGTTGTGGGCATAAGATTAGGGGCATTGTGTGTTGAATAT
The DNA here is from genome assembly GCA_963422505.1 of Pseudognaphalium luteoalbum. Classification (NCBI taxonomy): domain Eukaryota; kingdom Viridiplantae; phylum Streptophyta; class Magnoliopsida; order Asterales; family Asteraceae; genus Pseudognaphalium; species Pseudognaphalium luteoalbum. The sequence goes on from OY730198.1 coordinate 70,606,797, forward strand.
GAGCCAACATCAACCACACTATTAAACAATGTAAGGTTTACAAGCTTTAGGCATACATTGACTTTTGATTTGTTTGGTCAACCATGTGTATTTTATCATCTTAAATTTTAAATTAAAAATATTATGGTTTACAGTATATGGTAATTAAATTGTAACAAACACTGACTATGTATCGATGTTGTATAGCTATAACTTTAATAGGTCTCGTTATTAATGTCTTTAAATTATATGATTGAAACTGATATAGTTAATTAATTAATAATTGTCCATATATATATATATGGTTTCAGGCGAGTTGACCTAGAAATTATTAGTTGACTTTCAATATCATCCGTATAATTTTGCTAAAGTTTAATCGTCACCGTCGCAACCTCTAACTGTTGGTTATGTTTTTGACGGTTTCTTTTGTGGCGGTTTCTTTTGTAGCGGTTTCTTATGTGATGCTTTTTTTCACACGAGAGCTTACTTCTCATAATAGTCTTTAATAATATTTTATATGTTACTTATTAACTTTATCTAATATTTTATTTTAGTTTGATAACTTTTTATAAATAATGCGTGAAATAATTCTGAATATATATTTATAATCAGTGTAATTTTATCTACATTTCGATATAAACTTTATCGTCATATAATTTATATTTAATGAATGTATTTTTTTTCTCGAAATCAACTTTTTTTATATCAAAATGTAGATAAAAATAAACTGATCGTAGTGGTTTATTTGGATTAATACAAAACGTTATATAAGAAAAGTTTAAAGCGAAAAACACAATAGTACGTTAACAACATTATTTGAATATATATACATTTTCATATTAATGCCGATGTATGTTTTTTCAAGTTGTATTTGATCTGCATACTTTCAAACCTCCATGATCAATAATAACAATCAAGAAATAAGAGTAACGTCGTCAATGCATTCTTGACACAATTAAGGAAGAATAGTAACATCGTCGATGCATTGTTACGTTTTCACTTTTATGAATAGCAAAGATAAGATTCAGCATATATATGGGCGGTTAGTCCAGCGACAGGAATGCACTGATATGTTCGGTAGGTATTGAGTTTGAGAAAGGGATTTTTTTCCCTTCCCTAATTGTGTTAATGATATGTAAATAAATAACATCATGCTAGCCTAACGTAATGAATAATGAACCAGATTATGCAGAAGGCCTGGAGTTCGAGACTTAAAAGCCCCATTCTTTTTTGGGCTGACTCATATGCTTTAGGTTGTGATATGTGTATATTGCTTAAGGGTCTGTTTACAGGTATTATCATTTTACATATGTAATTATGTCAATGATAATGTTCTAATATGTTTTAAAAGTTTATTCTAAATTCAAAGTTTTTAGGTGTTTATAATTCACGGGAACAACTAACAATTTGGATTTTAAACGGACGTCCAATCTGTAATGTAATTGTAATAAAGGTCCAAACATAATTCAACTGTCAAACTTCTATGTGATCGTGGTGGTATCTACCAGGATTAATGTTAAAGATTTAAATACTTAAATGAGCATCATGGTATTGTTACACACAGACGTATTGTTACACGCTATGATGCCCAAACATTTGTTATATGTTAACATCTTTAATGCAAATAGAGTTGTATATGTATATTAACTTTACGATATTACTTAGGTTTTTTTATGGCATCCATTTAACTGGGTAACGCCCGGGTTAAATACTAGTTTCCAAATATCATTTGCGATCTAGAAATATACATAACACATCATTAACGTTTATTCCACTTCAACAATTCGTAATTAGTCACATAACGCAGATGCCACGTTAGTATTCGTTCAATTCTTAAAACATCTCTATCTACAACTTGTGTAGTAAAATTTTTGATTTTATTCAACGGAAATTTCATTCTTATGTTAACTTTATATTAGTATTAGGGATTAGGGATGTTTGGGATTGCTTATTTTACCTACTTATTTGAATCATTTTTACATCACATAGAAAGAAAGAAAAACACTCTTCGAAAGTGCTTGTTTGCTTATTTCGTATGTCTAATGTGTATGCACAATAATTGGCTCACGACTCATTTGTTCCATAAAATTGTCTTTTCGAACATCGTAATCGAAATTCAACTAAAATAGTCCTCTTCAATATAGTAATTAATAACATAAAAATTAACATATGATTGATGTCTTTATCATCTCACACTAGCACCATCATGACATTATCATGAGGTATGATAAGTTAATTATTATTAATATATTAATTAAAAATACAACTGAAAATTGAAAGTGGAATGAGTATTATGTCACATTCAAAAGTCAATATTATGTGGCACACAGGCTTCGGTGCCTTTAATTTCACACCAATTTGAATGGCTTAAATTAAGAGGGCGTTTTGGATTGATTATTTTACATGTTTATTTACTTATTCCTTATTTTTACACTAAATAAGCAGAAATAAATATCATTAAGAAAACTGTGTATCTGTTTATTTCATAAATAATAAGCATTTAAAACACACATACTTGTTTTTTAATTAGAAAAGTGCTTACAAATTAACAATCCCAAAACACGCCCTGACTAATTTTTTAAGGAAAAAAATCATTCAACATATAGGCCAGGTCATCTTCAAATAATGTTGAATCATGTAGTCGCATAGCTTTTGTTAAGAATTTTGATAAAAATATATAGCTACTCGAGCTTTGATACACACACATATAATATATATGTGTGTGTGTGTGAGAGATAGATTAATTGTTATAAAGCAAATTAGTTAAAGTTAACTATTTAATCATATAATTAGTTGACAATTCCATGATACTTTACCGTAATTCTAGAAAACGGCATTTTTTAGACGATAGTGAGCAATGATTTATAACGGCTATATTTCTCAAAATTATATATTGTCTTGAATATTAATCCCTATATCACATTTTGAAGGTCTACCTCCATCTAAATTGTAATTATTGTTATTTTTCGAATTTTATATTTTTGAAAAGCGAAAAAACTCCCATAATTAGCTAGGGTGTGTTTGAATGACATGCTTATAAGATGTTTAGGGTGTATTTTAGTGACATGCTTACAAGAACTTATAGAAGTTTAAACATATAATTTGTTTTTAAAGCTTAAGCTACAATCCTTGTTTGAGACACAAAAAGGTTTATTGAGGCAAAAAGTTGATAATCGGCAATCAAGACCGCCTCACAATTGACTTCCTATCCATAATGTGAGGGAGATATATGACCCACTTAACGATTGTGGTTATGTGTAACACCCCCAAATTTACTGTTTAGCGGAAGCAAGCTTTGAGGTGCTATTAATCAATAATCAAAACACACAAGGTATATAATAAACGACTTTATATGCGTCGTTTTACAGATACATTGATAATATAAAGTTTTACAATGTATAAATGTTTACAAAAGCCCAATAACTACAATGTTTAGAGATTAATTGGCATAACTTAGTTACAAAATGTAGTAATGCAAAATAATCTTCTGATGTATATGCTGACTCGAGCTATGGGCATCCTGAATGAACAGATCCTACTGCTGTTGAGTACCTGAGAACACATGCTAAAAAGGTCAGCTAACGCTGGTGAGCTCACAGGTTTGCATAATAAATATGTAAGTGTGAACACAAGATTTAATGGTAACCGTTTGAAATGAATCAAATGATGTATATATCTGCCATGAGGTCATAGTCTGCGCTTAACGTGGGTGTCAGGATCACAATAAAGTGCCTGATCGTGGGTGCCTCCGGGCGAGTGTCTAATCTACACTCGTATGAACAAAAGTTAATGCGTCCGTTTAACCAGTCAGTGCTTGCTGACCCGGACGAGGATGGTTAGTCCTATATGGTACCATACACTAACATTCGCGCTACATAAAGTATTACCAGAACTATGATCGTAGAGGACTTAAAAGTGACTAGAAAACAGCTCATGCAGAATATAGCGAGTTTTGTACTCGTGTTCACGTGTAAAACAGTTAGAGCATGTATTCCCACCCCGAGAGTAAAAACAGTAAAAAGTCGGGGCTATGAGACTCACCTGAGCCTGAAGAGTTGCAACGAAGCAAATGTGGTAAAGTAAAATGGGGTGTCCGAAGACTGTAACCTGCCCGGGCGTTTATAACGCGCAAGTTTAAATAAAATAAGTAGCTATCTTAAAAGATAACCTATGCTAGTTGTTCATCCAACTAGTAATGTCCAATGATTTGATTTGATTGGTAAGTTCGAGTTTTGTAAACGTGTACGACCCGTTGGTGATTATTTGCAATAATATTATTATTATGTCGAAGTGTTATACTTAAAAAGTATTTACAAACTTTAGGTGACGGGGGTCCGGGGGCAGCGCCCCTGGTTAGCGGAGTCCTAGGGGTGGCAACCCCTGGCGGGGTCCAAGGGGCTGGCCCCTGGCTGGGGTCGAGATGCATCTAAGATTTATATTTCTACCATATTGTTATAGGGAAAAACGCATCTAAGATTTGAATTTGGGTAAAATCAAGTGATAAAATTTCAGGTGTCGACACTTAGTAAAAATCTGGGTTCTGTTTCATGCGACACTTATAGCGACACTTACGGTCTTAGGCGTCACTTAGGAAGTGACGCATGAAATAGCAGAATCTGGGTAAGGGCGTCACTTATGGAAGTGACGCATAGTGAGGCGTCACTAGGTGGCTTGGGCGACACTTAGGAAGTGTCGCATAAAATTGGAAATTCTGAGTTTAGGGCGTCACTTAGGTAAGTGACGCATAAGGTGGCGACACTCCATTAGTGTCGGGTATAAGTGTCGGATAAGGCTTCTAGGCGTCACTAAACAAGTGACGGAGGTAAGTGTCGGGAAAAAAAGGGTTTTATGCGGCACTTATGCAAGTGACGCAAGATTAGGGCTTTTAGCGACACTCAATGCGTCACATAAGTGACGCACGAAGTGACGCTATACTGCAGTCTTCGTTGCGACACTTAAAGCTGTTGACGGATTTTTGAGCCAAAAACGAGTTTTTCGGTTTCCGTTTGGTCCGATTCTTTTACCCAACCCTTATATGAATATTTCAAGCTTAAAGAAACAACTATAACTCAAAAACACTAAAAATCGAGGAGTTGCGGGTTTTGTCGGAAACTTACAAGTTAACGCGTGAGAATTTCGGAAAGATGGAAATGTAGATCGTTCCGAGATGGTCACTTTTCTTCAAACGGGCTTGACGATTCGATGACGTTTGAGGGTGTTATTTGATGTTTTAAGGTGATGGTGGTGGATGGTGATTTAGAGAGAAAAGGGGGAAAGAGAGAGGAAGATGGGTGATGAAATGAGAAGGAGGAAGGGAAATGGAGGGAAAGAAAGGGGGAAGGGCCAGCCCACTTGGGTCCCACCCAAGTGTGGTTGGCTCCAAATTTTAATTCATGTATTTGCGCTCCGTGCGGTGTTCGTTTTCCCGATCGTTTAAACGTTAAATAATTATTTTATACATTTAAATATATGTTTTTAAAATATGAGTGTTTATTCAATATTTTTGTTGAAGTATATTACCAAATACTTAATAACTTAAATAGTTTCGTTTGTTTGTGTGTTAAATGTTTAAGTCGCGTAGACGTTTATTATACGATACGAAATGAAATCGAAATATTATCAAAATAATATTTTGGGTATGATATCGTTATTAAATAATTTTATATTATTTAATAAAATTGATCACCAACGTCTGTATTTACTTGAACCGAATTACATTCGATTTGAAACGTGCTCGATTTAACCAAATCGCGCAACTGTATATATTCGACAATATATATTATTTGATACACAAATTAGCCTAACGCAGTACTAATTACATGTATTACAAAAACGATTAGGACCTAATGACTAGCCCTAATTTGGCGGGTGTTACACTATGAGTATGTTAGGGCTTGAACTTCCGACCTTGTACTTATTGTGACAAAGATATCCCCTATCAATTATCAACTGAGCTACACGCCATTAACCACAAAAAAGATTTATTGTTAGGTTATGCACTAAAATCTAGACTTATTACTATTGTATCGTTCTAACTAAACAATCTATCATACTACGTATGAGATTAACAGTTCAAAACTTCTATTATATGATGTGTGTGATTTGAAACTGAAACTGATAATTGTCGATCGTATAGTCCCAACTTTGAACAACGTAACATCCTAAAAGTAAAGTGTCACAGTTTGATTATTAATTATTTTACGTCATTTCAATTCGTTATCTTATCTTTATATAATCTATGGAATATTATGATTCTAAGAATATTATTATCCTATCTTTTTGCTCATGTCACAACAGTTAAACCATCATCATTAATTATTCGTCATGTAAACCACATACGTCTCACAAAAATTACCACGATATGATATGTATATGTGTTAATTATATGGTATTTTAGATTTATAAAAAAAAAGGGTTAAACGTAAAATGTCCAGTTGATGAACGTGTTAAAACCTAAAATGAATTTCTTTTGTTTAGTTTTAATTACAAGACAATTTAACTTATAAAAGATATAATAATTAATTCATTGACTTTAATAGCACAATAACAAATGGAATACAAAAGGGAAATTGCACACTCTGAGAACTTGATTGTCGATGGTCCTACTCTTCTCCAAATTGCATCATATTTGTCGATGTTCACTCAACCTTCTAACCTTCTTTTGACATTCTTTGAACCTAAGTCTTCAAAAGTGGAGCAATGTCGGTTCTCAAATTATCAAAGAGAAACGACCAAGGCCTAATTATTATATATACATATGTACATACATATGTATATACATGTACATATGTATATATACATATTATATATATATATATATATATATGTTATATATAACAAGTATTTTAGATTTGTTGTTTTTTAATTAACAAGGGGTTTATAACCCGCGCGTTACGGCGGAAATTATTCATAAAAAAGGAAGTAGAATTCGTTCTCTTTGACTTAACATGTAATTAACAAGGGATTTATAACCCGCGCGTTTGATTTTTTTTTTCCCATAATTTAACTTAACATTTTTATGTAATATTCTATAAAATTTGTATTAACTTACATTTTTTCAGTTATACATACATATTATTATAATAATAATAAAAACCATAAACAGATCATACATTCGTCAACTTAATTTTATTTAACGACAAAATTATACAAATAATTGCAAACGCTAATTTAACTTAACAAAACTTATATAGTGTTTATTGATATGGACACCTTTTTCTTTAGAAATTATGCAAACTACATTTATATATATTACGCGAACTTTTACCGAAACGATTGATTCATGTTCATAGTGGTTAAAGTTCTAGATTCTTGGTGGTGTACATGAAGATTCAAATTATAAAAAGTATTTTTAGGATAAATATCATCTCCACAAGATATTATAAATTACGTAAAAAATAATTTTTTTATGTATTAATGACATTTTAAAATTTTCGCCCTCACGAAATTATACAAGAAACAAAAATAATTTTTTTCGTCCCCTCCATCTGAATTTTATGGCTCCGCCCCTGTAAAATACCTAACCTTTACCTTTCTTAAAAAATGTTGTTTGTTGGTATAAAACAAACCGTATGAATCAATTTGGTATGTGACTTTTTGAGGATGTATGAATTTCCAAGGGGTTTTAGCAATTTTATAAACATTTGAGTTATTTTATCTTTACTTTATTATAATTTTTTTTATTTTGAATTGATTCATCATTAACATTTCAACGTGTGTTTGGAAAAACTCTTACTCCGTATTTTTACATTCTTTTCAAACAATACCATTAATCGACATGAATTAAATGGGTTATATGCGTTTCTTATTATTCTTCATACCCTTAATTATTACAACGAGTTGTTAATCGTTATAAGTTATAACCAATAGTAAAATATTTGTATGAACCAATAAAAAAGCATCGGACCGAAATCAAAATCTCATCTCCGCTATTAAAATTGTATTCTTTAATAGTCTATCACAATGTTGATTGTTCTAATGGCACTATAAATGTGAATGCCTTATAAGTGTATTACTATTATACTATTAAATTATTATGATTACGTTAACTAAAATATTAATACGAGTAGATATTACTAGAAGAAAATATAAAATTAAAAAAAAGGTATTCTATGTGATTTTTATTTTGAATACATGTAGTGATGGATGGTGATACGTTTGGAAATGTTACACTATAGTGTGTATCATGCAAAATAAAATACCAAAATCGGAAAAACAGAAAACCAGAACAATTTCTCACTTCCAAAATTTCAAATCGAATAGTTTTTGGTTATGTGTATCAATTGTTGAATTTGTATGAAAAGAGCCAATCTAAATCTAAACTTTAAAATATATAAGGTTCGGAACTAATCAATATTTAGTAAAATTATATTATTGTTATTTTATTCAATATTTTTGTATATTAGAGTTTCAGATAATGTTTGAGAAACTATTTAACTTGAGATCAAACTAATAACTCAGTAATGTATACTCCGTATGGGTTAAACTGAAAGTTGGATGATTTAAACTCCGAGGATAAGTTTTAACGGATTATTCATATTGTTGGGTTAAAAAAATTAAACACATATTTACACATATATAATCTTCATAAGAAACCAAACTCACCTACATATATTTACACTCGGATATATAAAATGTATATATTTTATACAACCTCAATATTTACACTATGCATAATCCAGAATAAACATAGGATCCTCACGTAAATGAATCCTTGGTCCAGTATCCTGCATAATCACGTTAGATAAACATATCCCGAATAGGATTCTGCAAGACAAATAATAAGGATATTTCCAGGATCCTTAACTATATTTGTGATCCTGAAAACAGACTTACAAACTATCATTATCCTGAGTAGAGGTGCACAAAGCCCGGGCTGGGTCGGGCTTAGCTCGGGCCTAAAAAAGCCCGGACTTTTTCGGTTTAAAAAATCCCGGGCCTTAAAAAGCTCGGGCCGGGCTAAGCCCGGGCCCTGACAAAAAAACTAGACCTACTAAGGCCCGAACGGGCCTAACGGGCTTAGCCCGGGCTTTTAAAAGCCCGGACCGGGCTTTTTCGGGCTTTCTTATTTTTTTCGATTAGTTATTGTGTACAAATAGTTTTTTATAGTACTTCTAGTTTAGAACAAAATAATGAAGCAAATAAAATTCTACTATTATATAATTAATCAAGTAATAATAAACTAAAAGATTCTAAAAATTAATACAAACAGAATGTAGCGATTGTTGCATACTTGCAATTGCATGAAAGTTTCAAGAGTCACTAAATTAGTACTACACTACTGTTACTTAACAATAATTCAACGGAATTCATATCGATCTTCATAATTTTCACAGGCTAGAATGGAAGTATGGAATCATAATAAGATAGAAATGTCAATTTAGTCTTCAAATTCTTCACCATCTTCAATAGTCTTCCCTATCTTCATCAATAGTATGTAGACTTTGATTGTTTACTTCACTTGGGCTAGGATCTCTACTTCCTTCGTCCTCAATAATATCTTCTTCAATCTCCACAAGTGAATCTTCTAGTGAAGCTTTATCTTGTTGTCGTTTTACGCTATCAAAGTAATCCTTCAAGCAAATACACATCTCCATTGATTGGTTTGATAGATTTGTCCTTCTTATGCTTAGAATCCTACCACTCAATGAAAAACAAGATTCCGAAGCTACGGTGGAAGCTTGAACGGTTAGTAAATCACGTGCCATGGCGGACAAAATCGGATATTGTGGCGATTTTTCTTTCCACCATGCCAAGATATCAAATGATTCAAAAGTATCAACATTTACAAAATTAGTAAAATTGGTTGCTTTAAATCGACCCAATTCATCTAAAGTTGAACTTGATGATTTAGGCTTTTTTGTTGTTAATAAACCAAAAAATACCCCTTTCCCTTTTTTAGAAGATGAGTTTTCTATGTTCTCACTTCTACCCATATGGTAGGATCCTCCCATTTTTCCATATTTCTTATCATAAATCTCATATAGGGATGCCAAATTTCCTTCAAAATATGCCGTATTAAATTTACTAAAGTTAATACCCTCATCTTGATCAAATATTGTTTGAAGATGTTCAATTACGGTCGTAACAACGTTTACATTTACCATGGGATTTAAGGCGGCGGAACATGTAAAAATTGCCGGCAAATCTTCAAAATATTTCAATAGCCTAATCAACATACTTTTGATAATCATATGCCAAAAATCATCCGATAGATATTCACACATCTTGGTCGTCATCAAAAATAATTCTTGTAATAAAAGAGGCGTAGTAGGATAATATACACCTGATAAGGTTTTTGTTGCATTATAAAAAACTTTTAATAGATCGCATAGTTGCACAATATTATCCCAATCTTCTTCCAAAATATCATTATTACCATGAAGTGTATAAAACTCGGTGACCATATTTCTTTGTTTAAGTACACGTTTAAGCATATGTATGTCGAATTCCAACAAATCGGCATATCCGCCAATGGTTTATATTTTGGTTGACCATGTTGTTTGCAATATGAAAAAAAAGCTTCCTGACGTTTTCCATTCTCTTTATATATGAAGTTATTCATTTTTCTAAATTTTGCAACTTGCCCACTAACATGTTCTAAACCTTCTTTTACAACAAGATTAATAATGTGACAAACACAACGCGTGTGGAAAAAATTCCCATCTAAAATTGGATGAAGGTTTTGTATTAATTTTTGGACACAATTTGTATTATTGCTAGCGTTGTCAATAGAAATGCTTAAAAGCTTATCTTTTAAGTTATAAGTGTTAGAGTGTTTTCATAATAATAGAGAATAAGTGACTTCCATCATGTGGAAATCCAAAAGTTTCAAAACATATTGTTCTTTTCATCATTTGCCAAGAGGGCATGTCTATCCAATGACGTGTTATGCATATGTAAAAGAAACTTTTCCATCGAAATTTAAAAAAGTAGTCTTGCATTTCTTTTTTGGCAATCCCCCACATTTTTAAAGCATAGCGTTTTAGAGTCATTCGGGTTACCTGTGTATATATTGGTTGTAAAGTCGTTTGAATCCACTCTGTGACAACGGGATTATCTAAAATAGAGAATGGAAGACCACATTGTATCACCATCTTTGTTGCCATCTCTCGACATAATTGGTCATTGTATTGCCAATTTAGCCCGTCTCTTCCTATTTGCATTTGATCATTTTGGGAAGTTGGCCTCCCCTTTTTACACACTCTGGTAGCAATATGTCGTTGTAATGTAGAGTTACCCGTTGTTGATAAAATCTTGCCACAATGTAAACATCGAGCAAATCGTTTCCCTTCGGTACTTCGAATGAGATCAAAATGTTCCCATACCGGTGCTCTATGCATTTTGCTTTTATCGAGCACAACATAGTTCTCGGATTGAGAAGATGGAGTACTAGTGGATTAAGTACTAAAACCTTGACTTGATGAAGTTTCCATAAGATTATAGAGGTGCAAATTAAATTGAGATAAAAGAAAGATTAGAGACATGAGTAATTATAAGTAGAAGTAAGTAAGGAGGATAAAGATTGTTAAATTGGTAAATAAGATAACAAACTCACTACCTATTTATATAGAAGTAAAAAGATATATCCGTTAGACAGGATGTAGAGTAAATGTCAAATAGCCGTTAGGATTGAAGTATTGTGTAACTAGTTCATGAGAAATGAAGAAGATGATGATGAAATATGTCTGCAAGGTGTGGAAGTTTCAACATGAAATTAACTCACCAAGTGACACCAAGTCACCAATTACTAAAGAGTTTGGTAAAGGAAATAAATAACATTTAATTCCATATCTTGCTTTTAAACTCATATGAGTTGTTAAAGTTGCAGCTAGAGTGCTAGACTTGCAAGTCATCAAATTTAATGTTAATGTTATAAAGTACCTATCGACAAGCATATACAGATGTTGGAGATATCTAATACATAAATATAACATACATAAAAACCAAAATATATATATTAATGTAAAAAGCCCGGGCTTTTTGGAAAAAAGCCCGGGCTTTTTTTAGTAAAAAGCCTGGGCTTTCGGGCTTTTTCGGGCTTTCAGCTTTTTTTCGGGCTTCGGGCTTAGCCTGGCCCGGCCCGGGCTTTCATGGATAATTTCAAGCCTGTTTAGGACTTTCGGGCCACGCCGGGCTTTGGGCCGGGCTTTTACAGCCCGGGCTTTTTCGGGCTATTTCGGGCTTTTTCTAGGCCCGGGCTCGGGCTAAAGCCCATATGTGCACCTCTAATCCTGAGACACGAACATAAAATGCAAATACTTTCCATACCTCTGTGTTGATATTATGATGCTAATAAGGATCTTGCAAAGTCAGATAAAAATTCACCCACAACAATTGTCCCCGAAGTTATAAGGTTTTTCAGGATCCTTAAACGTTATAACTTCTCAGGATAATCGCTTAAATCGTGTTAGGTAGTTATATCGATAACCGCTCCTGAATACTTATAACTATTCCGACGCACGTCGTATCTCATTCAATCTCTATTCTGTCTTCTTCTCGATTCATTCTCAGGTATTACTTCTTTCTCTCCTCTTTCATTTTTGACTTCCTTTCGCACTAACAATGAAACCTGCAACTAGAAACGAGTCGGTCCTTCCCGAATTTATCGATCAAAAAATGATTTCCGACCCTGTTCCATCTTCGCTATTTGATCCCGATATACAGAAATTCAAAAGTGCTTTTCCTAATACTATTTTCTGACCCTATGATCCTAATGTCCATGCTGATCATCGATCAAATCGATGGATATGCTTCCCTGAATTCCCTTTTAACCTAGGGCTTAAATATCCATTCCCGGAGATTTTCAGCGATTTCTTTGGCATGACAGGGTTATGTTATTCACAAACAATGCCTATGATTTGGCGTACTTCTTTTGTCATTCATTATGTCAATGAATCTCACCATACTCACCTTGGAATTCCTGAAGTAGCCCAAACTTATCATCTTCGCTCACACGGCTCCTATTATTTTCTTTTCAAAATCAAGCCCAAACGTAAACACCTTGTCCTTGGTACCACTCAGAACAATCCTAATTGGAAAGAAAGATTTTTCTTCGTTGATCGCAGATCTCTTCCTGATGAAGAATTGATCCCTACTGTTTGGCTCACAAAGGGTAGGATCAAAATTATCTTAGGGTTTCATCCTACATGTATTTTTATTTCTAACTCATCTTGTTTCTTTTGTAGCTATCTTCGAAAATTTAGCTCCCTCTCTTCCTGATACAGAAGAGATAATATAGAACTTCTTGCAAGTTCCCGAGAGTGACAAAACATTTTCATATTCCCCTTTACCGGAAGTCATGAAGCCACAAAAAACAACTCCCAGTACAGCAGGTAAGTTTCATATTTTATCCTAAAAAAAATGCCTCTTTCCTGCTTTCTTATGTGATGATTTTTTGAAACAACATCCTATTTCTCCTTGTCGGACATTGATGATGAAGATGTACCGATTAAGGTGGAAAAATCAGTTAATGAATCCAGCAAGGCTAGAGTCCCTAACCTTCGTTCCGGGTCAACCACCAAGAAGAGGAAGATCAACATCATCGAGGATCTTGATAAGCCGATACTCGACTTTGACAAGGTATACCGTGTCAAATTTGGTCGACTTCCTAATTAAATTTCATCCTCTACGTATTCCTTCATATTTGTCTTTTCTAGGCTATGGAACAAGCTTCCAAACGTTATAAGGAGAAAGTGGAGATGGTTGAAAGCATAAAGAAGACAGTTGCCATTGCCGCAGACACCTCTTCTCAGGAAATTGCTTTCTTGAAGAAAGAGATTGAGGGTATCAAGGCTTTTCCTGCCCAAAAGGATGTTGAGGCTCAGAAGAGAATCGAGGAGGAACGCGAGATTATGGTTGCCGGTGTTAAGAAGGATGCAGCTGCTGCAGTGCTCAAGGCCAGGATCCTTATGGTATCTGAAGCTAGTGCTAAGGGTCTGGACACAACATTTTGGAATATCCAGGTTTGGCAAGATAAGTTGGCTAAACTGAAGGGTGAAGACCCTGAAGTTGGAAATTTCCTCGATGAAACCAGTGGTAAAGGGACCAAAACACCAGCCAAGCAGAATCCTGGTACATCAACACAAAAGGTTACCATTGACATTGAAGATTCTGAGATGGAAAATCTAGCGCCAACATCGGAGACTCCAGAGGGTTCTACCGAAGATGAAGATTTAATCCTGGGCAAGGAAGGTATATAACTAGTCGGAGCTTGGTATTTCTTTTATGTTCTTAAATTCTAAGGGTTGTGATAGTAACAAACAATTATTTGGGGTGAGGTTGACCTGGACTGGTCAACCGTGGTGGTGTATGAATGTGGTTTATGTTGGCCACAAGACAATTTTATTTCGTGCATCTCTTTTGAACTCTTATTCAGGATGAATAATCCTGAAATCTTTTGCTGTGAATGATATTAGGATCTTAACTCTATCTTGTGTCTTCAGGATACTGAAGAGATTCCCTCAGTATATACATATTTGCTTGATAGTTGTTTAGAAACAGGATCCTCAGGAGATTCCCTCAGGATACATCAGGATAATAAGAAGATTCTCTCAATATCCATTCAACATCATAGGCTTCAAGGATCCTTAATCGGTTCTAAGATAACTTTGAGTTTTGGATCCCAAGATTCCAGGATCCTAAAGTATTTCATAGATAATGATAAATCCCGATGAATATTTCCTGTGATGTGAAAATATTAACAATTTGTCAAACAATTGCAAAAACAATTTATTTTTGAAAAATGTTATGATCTTAAAAAGTTTTTATGATCCTTAGATCAACATTGATTTTGATAATCGTAAAAATATTAGAGCTAATAAACTCATCTATTGGACTTAACCAATGTAAACTTTGATAATGTGAAAACATTATAACCAATAGATAGTTTAAGAAAACTATAATAGTGACATGTAAATGCCAAACCGTTAGGTAATGTGAAAACATTACAAACCGTTTGATTCTTGGGCTAAGCCATTTGAGACATGAAAATGCCTAACCAATGGGTAATGTGAAAACATTACAAATCTTAGAGTGATGTGAAAACGACACAAACCTTAGATCGATACGTTTAGTGCGTATCAGTATCGATATTCGTTAGCGCTTGATCTATAGGCCAATGGAAATGAAGTTGTCGGGTACCAGAGGCATCACCGATTCCCTAACCGTGGCACTATAATCAAACATCGTGCGCACCCGACGGGGTGTATAAACCCTAGAGGTGTTTATCCATTTGGAAACCTCTAAACCTTAGAGGATCGCTGGGATCCTTAACGGAGGAGAGATGGCCAACCCCTAATCTTCAATCCATGATCCTCAAATGCATGAACTACAACAAATACAAAATCTTGGGTAAAGATGGGTGCTAGTTTGCCTAACACCCCTCCGATGCTTAAGTCAGTACAATATTCATTAAGGATAGTAATTATGAAAAACTTTCATGCATATACTAATATATAATTATAATACACACATACATATATAGTAAAGATTATTAAGATTAATGAAAAGTTAAGGATCATAGGAATACCTTTCAATGTTGAATAAAAATATTATACTTACACATGGTAGAGTTTCAAATGGATGGTATTCCAGGATCTTGGAAGTAATTCACTATCCATATTGGCCAACCAATATGCCCCCTTTCCAGCATCCGAATCTATTAAGTATGGACCTTCCCACTTTGGTGCTAACTTCCCTTCCACAAGATTCTTAGTATTTTGAAATACTTTCCTTAGCACCAAGTCTCCAACTTGAAACCTTCTTATCCTAACATTTTTGTTGTAAGATCTCGAAATTCTTTATTGGTATGCCGCAATCCTGAATATGGCACGATCCCTTATCTCATCCACAGTGATTAGATCATGAATTAATGCTTCTTTGTTCGCTTCTAAAGTCTGCATTTGGGATCTTGCCGTTGGGATCACCATTTCTGTTGGGATCATAGCTTCGGATCCAAACACCAAAGCAAAAGGAGTTTTTTTGGTTGCCTCCTTTTCTGTGGTCCTATCAGCCCATAAAACAAAAGGTAATTCCTCAGCCCATCTTCCCTTCTTAGCATTCAACCTCTTCTTAAGATTGTTGATTATGATCTTGTTGTTGGATTCTGCCTGTCCATTAGCTTGAGGATGGACCGGTGTTGAAGTTATCATTTTGATTCTCAAACTTTCACAAAATCTAGTGGTTTTTTTGCCAATAAATTGAGATCCATTATCACATACTATTTCCGCTGGGATCCCAAATCTTGTGAGGATATTTCTCTTAATAAATGATATTACATCCTTTTGTTTGACTTGAACAAATGCCTCAGATTCTATCCATTTGGAAAAATAATCTGTCATTGCAAGCATAAACACTTTTCCTCCTGGAGCAGTAGGTAGTTTTCCCACAATATCCATTCCCCATTTCATAAATGGCCATGGTGAGATAATCGGATGCATCGGTTCTGCTGGTTGATGATGGATGTTTCCGTGTCTTTGACAAGCATCACATTTGCGAGCAAAATCCATGGAATCCTTCTTCATAGTAGGCCAAAGTATCCTGTCCTTAAATTTTTTGAAAATAATGCTCTGCCCTAGAATGATTCCCGCAATCGCCTTCATGTATATCCTTAAGTACTGCTTTTGCTTCAGGATCCTCAAGGCATCGCAACAGTGGACCTGAAAGTGATTTTCTATACAACATACCATTTTCAATAGTAAAAAGGGATACCTTTAATCTGAAGGCTTTAGGATTATTTTCATCCGTGATTTTCTATACAACATACCATTTTCAATAGTAAAACGGGATACCTTTAACCTAAAGGCTTTAGGATTATTTTCATCCTTAGGAATCATGTTGTGCTGTATATATTCCATGTTTAGCTGCATCCATGATCCTGACTTGCCCCCAGAACTGATGTATTCGATTTCTCTCTAGCCGGAGGATCCTCAACATCACATACCTGCTCTTCATTGTTATACTTATCAACGATGACAGGTGCTGCAATATGTATAATTGGTATTTTAACATCTGGTGGGATCTTCAGACTTGATCCCAGGTTAGCTAGAGTATCCGCCTCAGTGTTATCCTCACGTGGTACCTTTTGAATGTCGAAGATCTTGAAGCTACCTACAAGATCCTTAACAATCTCCAAATACGCAGCTAATCTATCTACTTTTATAGTATAAGTTCCATTATAATTATTAGCAATTAACAATGAGTCAACATATACATTCAATTATTTTATACCAATATCCTTAGCTAATTGTAATTCTGCAATTAATGCTTCCTATTCTGCCTCATTATTTGTAGCTTGAAATTCACATCTTATAGCTTGAGGCATAATATCGCCTTGAGGTGATTTTAATATTATTCCTAATCCAGTTCCTCTTATATTAGAAGCACCATCGGTATACAATGTCCATTTTTCACTTATTTGATTTAGTTCTTGTATTTCTAAATCTACTTCATTTTGAAGATCACTAGTGAAATCAGCAATAAAGTCTGCTAAAGCTTGGGATTTATTTGCATTCCTAGTTTCATAAATTAAGTTATATGCACTTAACTTAACCGACCATTTAGCTAGGCGTCCTGACATTTCTGGTTTTCTCAAAACGTTTTTAATAGGATAATTAGTTCTTACATGTATAGGATGTGTCTCAAAATAATGCCTAAGTTTAGTAGATGACATAACCAATGCAAGTATAAGTTTTTCGAGATGAGAATACTTGGTTTCAACATCTAATAAGCTTTTACTTACATAATAAACAGGATGTTGTTGCCCTTCACGATCCTTCACCAGTACTGCACTTACAACATTCCGAGAAACCGATAGATAGAGGAATAGTGGTTCACCATTCTCAGTTTTTATCAATAAAGGAGCTGATGACAAATAATTCTTTAACTCTTGAAATGCAGCTTCATGTTTTTCTCCCCATTCAAAATTTTTGTTCTTCTTTAGGATATCATAGAACTCTTTGTATCTGTCTGAGGATCTTGAAATAAAATGATTCAGAGCTGCTATTCTTCCTGTGAGCCTTTGTATATCCTTAGGACTTGATGGAGATTTCAAGTCTAGGATAGCTTTAATCTGCTCTGGACTAGCTTCTATTCCTCTCTTGGTCACCATATACCCCAAGAATTTTCCTGCCCCGACTCCAAAGTGGCACTTCGCAGGATTAAGCTTCATATTGTATTGGTCCAGGATATCAAAAGCAGTTCGAAGATCCTGAAGATGATCCTCAGCTTTCTTGGATTTAACCACCATATCGTCAATGTAAACTTCCATGGTCTTGCACAAGTGATCTTTGAACATCAAGTTCACAAGCCTCTGGTATGTTGAACCTGCATTTTTGAGACCAAAAGGCATAGCAATATAACAATATATACATGTAGGAGTTATGAAGGTTGTGTCCTCCTGATCCGATGGTTCCATCTGGATTTGCTGAAATCCTGATGATGCATCCATAAAAGTTAGGATCTCGTGCCCAGCTGTAGCATCCACCATCGAGTCAATGTGAGGTAATGGGAAAGGATCCTTCGGGCAGGCCAATTAAGATCAGTGTAGTCTACACACACTCTCCATTTCCCATTCTTCTTTTGTACTACCACTATGTTTGCCAACCATCTTGGGAATTTCACTTCCCTTATCATGCCAGCAGAGAGTAATCTCTCAACGTCTGTTTGGATAATAGCGTTCCTTTTCGGTGCAAATTTCCTTCTTTTTTGTTGGACTGGCCTGAAACTATTATCAATTCCAAGTTTATGAGTTATAATATCCTTAGATATACCTGTCATATCCTCTGGTTTCCAAGAAAAAGTCGATTTTCTTTGATTCAAGAACTTCATCAGATCCTGTTCGAGATCCTTTGATATCCCTGATCCTATAAGCACTTTCTCTTCAGGATCCTTGGATTCGAGTGGCATTTCTTTGATGTCCTGTTCCTTAGTATCCAGAACATCCCACGCCTTATTCTTTAATTGTTGTGCTGACGGAGACTTGGTAGTAGACTTCATTGACATTGTGTAACAATCTTTTGCCTTTTGTTGATCACTGCTAATCTTAACCACTCCCCAAGGAGTTGGTAACTTGACACATTGATGATATGTTGACGGTACTTCTTTCATATCATGCAACTAGGGTCTACTAGGATAATGTTATAGCTCGATAAACAATCCATAACACATAATTTTTTAATCGAATTTACCCCCTCAATGTAGATTGGTAGTTTGATGTTGCCAACTGTGTCAGAATTTTTGAATCGAATTTACCCCCTCAACTCGAATTTACCCCCTCAATCGAATTTACCTCCTCTGGAGGTGATTTCCGATTCTGGAATGCCCATTCGTTTTAAGGTCTCCAAGCGAATGATGTTGACTGAGCTTCCTCCATCGATCAAGATCCTTCTCACAAAATGATTGGCAACATAGAGAGTAATTAACAAACCATCATGGTGAGGATCCTGCACATCTTCTAGATCATCCTCATCAAACGCTATAACCTTTTCATCTTTCTTGATGGAAGTCCTTCTTGGTTTATATGGCTTTTCCGACTTGAATTCCCTTGCATGCCTTATAGCTGCAGAATAGGAAGTACCACATATATCAGAGCCACCAGAAATAAAATTGATTACCTTGGCATCTGAAGGTGGGGATCCTACTCTGATAGGGATCCTTCGTTATCCTGAACTTCGGATCCTTTACCCTGTTGTTTGGGGCTAAATTTTATAGTTAGGATACAGGATCCTGAAGTCTCTAGTTACTATTGAAAATTATGTCCAGGATCATAGATATGTTCAGGATAAAGCTAAGACTAAGGATCCCGAGATTCTATGTTTATATGATATAGGTAATCAAGATCTTGGATATATCCAGGATCACACTTGGATCAAGGATCCCGATTATAGATGAGTATTTAGGTATATTCAGGATCCTGAGTACTATAGAAGTCTCAAATATACTCAGGATCTCACATATGTTTAGGATCCCGGATATGTTAAGTATCTTGGGATCAGATGTTACTAATGTTTATTTGTTAGTTTTTGTTCAGGATCTTGGATATTCAGGATCCCGGGTGATCAGGATCCAGGATATATTCGGTATCCCGGGTGAAACGTCACTAATCTTTATTTGACTGTTGTGTATATTGACCAAGTCTATCAGGAGTTAAACGTGGGTAAATCATGCCTATATTTAAGGATCAAGGCTTGGAAGAGGTCAAAAAACGTGTGGAATAACAAGTCAAGGTGGAAGACTGGAGGATCCCAAGTATCTCGGGAGGATCCCTGATTTTTACGAAAGTTGGTTATATTGTAAATCTCTTTCTTTGTAATTATCCTGCTTTTACTTAATAAAATCAACAAAGGCAAGGAACGATTGTTCCTTCCCGAGGTTTTATGCCGGTGATCTAACAAGATCAAGGGCTTTCCTCGTATATCCTTGTGTCGATTGCATTTACTTTATATTTTCATTGTTTAATTTGCATTTTATTGATCTTTTGATCATAAAACCTGCATTATCCTGATTTTATCTTACATTTATCATAAATACACGTACTTATTTTGTTTCTATTCATCTTTTTATCACAATTATTGCATTATCATTCTGTTTCATGCCTTTTTGTTGATTGTAATCATATTTTTATCGTATAACTTGCATTATCCTGAAAATACTTTGCATTTTACTAAAACTTTTGGAATAATCTTATTTACAAACACTTGTTTTCGTTATTAATCATCTCTTTAACAAGGATCAACGTTTATATAGACATAAACCATGTTTTTCATTCAAAATTGCTATTTACTAATATAGATAATCGTGTTTCCACGTAAATATCTTGAAAGTAACTCCAAGCACATTACCTCACAAACTAGATTTGATCACTTAATTGCCTTGGGTAATTTTTGACCAAAACATTGTGGCGCCCACCGTGGGGTAAGTGGTGCTTTTCATAATCAAATTCTTGTTAAAATCCTTATTAATTCACCTTTTTCAAAGCTTTTTGTCAAAAATGTCGACACAAGGACAACCTATATCTTCTATTGTGCCCTCATCGACATATGTGATGACCAATCTACCTCCTGCTTCCCTTCTATCATCATCACAACGGGGACCAGAGAATATCTATAGGAGGGCAACTTCCACAAGATCTAGCTTCTCAGGATCCGGGATCACAGATCAGGATCCCGTTATTATTTCTAACAGGAATATTGTGGCTTTGTTTTCACAGGTGAAAGAGCAATTAGGACGTGTGGAACAGAGTAACGAGGCCTTGAAGAAGGATCTTGAAAGCTTGAGCGGAAGAATCAACACTCCCCCTAATTAGGATACTACTCCTTTTCGGAGCAGGATCCTGGATTTCAACACTCCAGCATTTGCAGGTATTGGAGCAGATTGCATTGCCATGCAAGAAACTACTGGGATCTTGACACCTCGGGATCCTGAGCAGACTCTAGGATCCTCAATCATCTCGCCTAATAGTGGTAATATATCTTATGATTGTTCTTTTGGTACTAACAATGTGCAGGATCCTGGAGTAAGCCCTATAATAAAAAGGGAATTGTAGAAACTGAAAGACATGATATCAAGTGTTCCTGGTGTTGTTCAACCTATTCCTGAAGTCGCTCCATCAGCCCACAGGATCTCGAGATTTGCACCACCGATTTGTGATGCTAAGATCCCGAAAAGATTAAAGACTCCTAGCATGAAGCTTTACGATGGAATGACGGATCCTGAGGAGCACGTCGCCCAATATAGGGAAAGGATGGAGATCATTCTGATTCTTGCTGATCTCAGAGAAGCGTGCTTATGCAAAGGATTTGGATCAACTCTGATAGGATCCGCTTTAAAATGGCTGTTAAACGTTCCTCCCTATTCTATTACTTCGTTTGCTCATATGGTTAATTTATTTAATAATCAATTTTCTTGTAGTAGAATATTTGAAAAATTAACCATTGATTTATATAGAATTGTTCAAAGGGCTAATGAGTCTCTTCGAGATTTTGTAGGAAGATTTGGAAGAGAATCTTTGGATATACCTAACCTAGATATGGCTACTGCAGTACAAGCCTTTTAGATGGGGATCAATAGGGATTCTCCATTTTATGAGGATCTTGTGATGAATCCTTGCAGAAATCTTGATGAAGTCGGGAATAGAGCTCAGAGGTTCATAAGGCTAGAAGAGGACGCATTGATCTAGAAAAGTGTAGAATCTTTATCAACATATGACAGGCCCAACAGGAAATCAAAATCATCCTCGTACAGATCCAACAAGAACAAGTCTTATGCCAGAAATGAGGATCGTCGGATCATAGCAATTGGAGAGGATGACGAAGAATATCCTAGGCTAACTGATTATTGTTTTTCTGTTGACACTACAGGGATCTTGTGTGCTATGCAGGGTCTTGGAGATAAGGCGAGATGGCCAAAAAGAAATCATAAAGCCGTTGCTTTAAAGGATAAGACTAAGTGGTGCGCATATCATAAGGATTTGGGTCACGTACTGAGGGTTGCATACCCCTCAGAAAGGAAATCAACCACCTACTTAGCAAGGGATACTTGAAGGAGCTACTTGGAAGAAAGAAGGATCAAGGTCGGGATCATGACAAGGCTCTGGATCCCGAAGCTCAGGATAATCATAGGATCCCACACAGAGCAGGATCACCACCATCGGACGCCAAGGTAATCGATGTAATTTCTGGTTGCTCTGACATATGTGGTACTTCTTATTCTACAGCAAAAAGGCACGCAAAGGAGTCCAAGACATGAAAGCAATATAAACCAACGAGGACTACTACTCAGAAAAATGAAAAAGTGGATCTTGATAAATGGTGGAAGCGCGATTAATATCATCCTCTTGGAGACTTTGAAGAGAATGGGCATACCAGAATTTGAGATCATCTCCAAGTCCACTATGTTGGTAGGATTCAGTGGTGAAGTGAAGAATACAATCGGCGAGATCAAACTGCCAATTTACATCGAAGGGGTAGACCCTGGATTCATGATATGAAAGTTGTGCCCTCAACATATCATCAATGTCTTAAGTTACCTACTCCTTGGAGGGTATTCAAGATTAATAGCGATCAACAGGAAGCGAAGGATTGCTACAACATCAATGAAATCTACTACCAAGCCTCCGTCATCATAGCAATCAATGGAAAAAGGCATGAGATATGTTGGCTACAATAAGATAAGGTATCAAAGAAGTGCGACTCCATTCTAAGGATCCTAAGGTGGAAAAGGATAGGACGAATGTTATTGTGTGCTGATATGTTCAAGGAAGCAAGATTCCTGATCTTGGCAAACATGGTGGTGGAATACAAATCTAATGGTTAGATCATTACTCGTAAATGTGGCGGTATCCCGTAATATGAACGATGTTGCATAAGTTAAAGATCCTAAAAGGTAACTTTGGGATCTTCGACTGATGCTATGTTGGTGATCTTGAGTTTGAGGCTAATTGGACACATCAGGTTCTGGGGACAAGTCAGGATTATAGATGTAGTCAATCATTAAAATTTTTGTAGAAGGATTATTATTGTTGCGATATTTTGAGGATCCTGAAGAATAAGCAAAAATGAAGGATATGCACGAAGGAATTTGTGCAAACTATCCTGGGGGCATACATGGAAATGTTCAGAACCGATACATCCAATTATCTATCTGTGATCAATGCTTGATTGGCTTGGATGCTGGAAAACGGGGACTTGTTGATGGAAAACTACTTTCAAGATACTGAAATGCAATTCACTTGAAGATCTATCATGTGTGAGTTGAGTATTTACATTCAACTTGAGAAGGTACCCTATGATCCTTGACTTTCCATTAATTTTCACATTCCTTGTTATATATATGTGTGTTTTATAATTATGTTGTAATGTATGCATGTATTTAATTATTTTAATTACATTCATTATTATTGGGATACTATACTGACTTAAGCGTTGGATGGGATTCTATGCAAACTACACCCACCTTTACTTGAGATCTTTTGTTTTGTAGACAATGCATTTGTATACAATCGTACAAAGACTAGGGGTTTGGCTACCCCTCCTCCGATTAAGAATCCCAGGGATTCTTCTGAGGTTTAGAGGTTTCCTGACGGATAAACACCTCTCTAAGAATTTGGGTTTAAACACCTCGCCGGGTGTGCATCATGTTTGATTATAGTGTCAGGGTTAGGGAATTAGTGATGCCTCTGGTACCCGACAACTTCATTTCCATTGGCCTATAAATCAAACTCTTCCGATTGTCGGTACTGAGTGCACTTGGTGCCGACCTAAGGTTTGTGTCGTTTTCACGTCACTCTAAGGTTTGTAATGTTTTCACATTACCTAAGGTTTTGGCGTATTCACGTCACTAAGTACATAAGGCTTGTAATGTTTTTACATTATCTATTATGTAAGGTTTGTAATGTTTTCACATTACCAATTGGTTAGGCATATTCATGTCTCAAATGGCTTGGCCCACGAATCAAACGGTTGTAATGTTTTCACATTACCAAATGGTTTGGCATTTACATGTCACGAAAATTGATTTATCAAAAGTTTTCTTAAGATTTGTAATGTTTTACACATTACCAAAATATTTCTATTGGCGTAGGCCATAAAAGATTCAAATGGTTGTAATATTATCATATTACCAAAATATTTTTTGGATTTAATCCAAAGGTTATGATTGTTATTGAAACACACCACATTATTATTATTTTTTTTTTTTTTTTTTTATCGGAAGCGCAAACATATTTATTATATATAATAGATGACATAAAGTCATCTACAAAATCATTATACAATTCATAAGTGTTAGATGATAATTTACAAACTAGTAAAATGTATCGGGACAATATATATATATCAAAATAATATCAGAGTAGCTATGGTCAACCACTTCCAAGCACTCCTTGCCCAGTCCCATTCTAGTCAAAACCTGCAAGGAAGTAAACAACGGGATTAGCACGAAGCTAAGTGAATAAACCTGTTTCAACCAGTTTGACTTAGCTCAACATAATTAATTATCAACAAGTAACACATAGATTCAACATCATCCAGAGGATCGGTGGTCCTTGTGGCGCCCTCAGACCGCGGTGGCCCACCAAGCGACACTTACTATCACTGCAGGCCATTACAGTGATTTACCGATAACTGTTTGCTACCTTTAACCAACATAAGTTCATTCACAACACATGTTCACAAACCCTATGATAGTTAACCTGTAGCCTCACAGTCCAACCATTGTTGACCTCTATATCAACTTTTGCCCAAAGGCAACTTATCACACATTACACTTGTACTTCATAAATCAATATTCAACAATCAACTTTATTAATAACAACTTATGTTCATTTGTTGTAACCAATTATGTTACAACCAATTCATACTGAGAGTACAAGTCCACTCACCTGTTCACTTCAGTCCACTTACTCAGTTGACTAATTTACTGAGTTCTTGGTGTATCTGTAATCACCACAAAACACATAAGTCAATAACTTGTCATACATCAATAACCTTATTTGAATCATGATATTATACAAGTAATCACACAATCATGAATATATATTAACTATGCACTTGGGAGTATAACACAAAATAAAAACTGATTTGAGCCTGTAGCTTATCAAAGCCGATCGGCTTTCCTTCAGCCGATCTGCTTCTTTATTAGATTTTATGCCATTTTCTCCTGACCCAAGTTCTGTCGTAAATTTGCACTAAGCTAGCAGATCTGCTAAACATAGCCGTTCGGCTTTGTATGATTAGCAGATCGGCTTAAGATAGCCGATCGGCTATCCTGTCCAAACCCAGAAATTCAGGTCAGTTCATCAGCTCACAGCACGAGCTAAACCCAATTTTTCTCCATTTCCACATACAAAATCATACAACCAACATATTTAGCTGTAAATAAACATCATGCTACTTCTAGTAACTTCAGATAACATCATTTAATAACACATATCATAAATCAATTCACTTTCTCATTCTTGACCTAACAAATTCAAGTTCATCAAATTCCAAACACTTATACTTCAAAGAGAAGTTTAAAATGATATTGTTGATACAAAATCTGATAGCAACTTCAAAGAACATCAATTATCATGTATAATTCAAGAATTTACTAACTTTTAACCTAAACTCAATAACTATAAAATAATTCATATAATCACACTTACCACTTAGAAAATCACAAGAAGAAGATGAAGATAATCAACTTGTTGAGAATCACCACACTTAACTTGTTAATCTTCAGTATATACTTTCAATTTGAGAGGATTGAAGAAGTATCAAGCAAGGGTTTGAGTTCATGTAAGTTCTCCAATTTGGGGAAATGAAATGCAGAGATTACATACCTCCACCCACAAAACCGACTCTAGTAGTTTAATTATTATATCCGTCTTAATTCTATTGTCTGGAACCTAAATACTAATTGCGAGAAAACTATTTTATTTTACTGTGACCTATAACTATTTAAAACAGTTAATATTTTACTACTCACAATAAATCTTTACCCAAACTTTCTAAATTATAATCCAAAACATATAAAACACAATATATGTAATTATAACAATTAATAATATAAAAGTAAAGGAAATTACCTAATTACCCTCAGGTCACGAAATGGGTGTTACAAATCTTCCCTCCTTAGGAAGATTTCGTCCCCGAAATCTCGCTAGTCACAAATAAATGAGGGTATCGTGAGCGTATGCTTGACTCAGTTTCCCAAGTAAGATTCTCTCCCAAACTATGTTTCCATTTAACTAAAACCATTGGTATCTCTTTCTTTCGTAACTTAGTCACCTTTCTATCAACTAATTCAATAGGTTCCTCTACTAATTTCTGACTAGAATCAACTCTAAGGTCTGGTAATGGAAGAATTTGAGATTGATCTTCCACATTACATTTCCTCAGATAACAAACATTAAAAGTGTCATGAATACCCGATAATTCAGAAGGAAGATCTAAGGAAACTGTTTGATCATTAACTACTTGTCTGATTCTAAATGGACCAATATACCTGGGAGCCAATTTTCCACGTTTTCCAAATCTGATTACACCTTTCCATGGGGAAACCTTCAAATAAACTAATTCACCCTCAACAAAATTAACAGATCGACGACGTGGATCAGCATACTGTCTCTGTCTATCTCTAGCAGCTTTCAGTTTCTCACGAGCTATAGCAACCTTATCAGCAGTAATCTGTACAATATCAGGACCAACAAATTGCTTTTCTCCAGCCTCTAACCAACAAGTAGGCGTTCTGCAGCGACGCCCATATAACATCTCATACGGTGGCATGCCGATACTAGAATGATATGAGTTATTATAAGCAAATTCTATCAAAGGCAAGTGAGAATCCCAAGAACCCCCATACTCTATCACACAAGCTCGCAACATATCTTCCAGAGTCTGAATGGTATGCTCTGTCTGACCATCTGTCTGGGGATGATAAGCTGTACTGAGATTAATTCTGGTACCTAATTCTCGCTGTAAACTCCGCCAAAACCCAGAAATAAATCTGGAATCCCTGTCTGACACAATAGATAGCGGAATTCCATGTCTCGAAACTATCTCATGAATATACAATTGGGCCAACCGAGTCAAAGAAGCAATCTCACTGGTAGCCAGAAAATGAGCACTTTTGGTCAATCTGTCAACAATTACCCAAATCATATCGTTACCTTTCGGAGTTCGAGGAAGTTTAGTGACAAAATCCATAGTAATATGCTCCCATTTCCACTCAGGAATATCCAACTGTCTCAATGAACCATATGGCTTCTGATGCTCTGCTTTCACCTGAGAACATATATGACAAGTTTCTACAACACGTGCAATATCAGTTTTCATTGTAGGCCACCAATATAAAGGTTTCAGGTCATTATACATTTTTGTACTTCCGGGATGAATAGATAATCTAGATTTATGTGCCTCTAACAATATCAAATCCCGAAGTCCCCCAATCAATGGAATCCAAACTCGAGACTGAAAGGTTTTCAAACCCCGAGAATCATCAACTAACAATTCCTTTCGTTTCAGCATAATCTCAGATTTCAAATTAACATCCAATAAGGCTTCCAATTGGGCAGCTTTTAATTGAGAAATCAAATCAGAAGAAATCTCTAAACGCATGAAACATACCCGATTAGGAGATGACTTTTGACTCAACGCATCCGCTACCACATTAGCTTTACCTGGGTGATATCGGATTTCACAATCATAATCTTTGATTAGCTCCAACCAACGTCTTTGTCGCATGTTTAAATCTTTCTGTGTAAACATATATTGCAAACCCTTATGATCAGTACATATCACGCATTTAGTGCCATATAAATAGTGTCTCCAAATCTTCAATGCAAATACAACAGCTGCAAGTTCTAAATCATGAGTAGGGTAATTCTTTTCATGAATTTTCAATTGACGAGAAGCATAAGCAATTACCCTGTCCCTCTGCATCAAAACACATCCCAACCCAGCGTGAGAGGCATCACAATAGACAATAAAGTCATCAGAACCATCTGGTAACGCTAAGACTGGGGCCTGGCATAATAACTGTCTCAAAGTTTGAAAAGCTATTTCTTGTTGATCATCCCACTGAAATCTAACATTCTTACGTGTCAATTTAGTCAACGGGCTAGCAATCTTAGAAAAGTCTTTAATGAACTTTCTGTAATAACCCGCCAATCCCAGAAAACTTTTAATTTCAGAAGGAGATTTAGGTGTATTCCAATTCATCACTGCCTCAATCTTAGACGGATCTACTTTTATCCCGTCATTACAAATAATATGTCCCAAAAACTGCACCTCCCGCAACCAGAATTCACATTTTGTAAATTTAGCATACAGATGTTCTCTTTTAAGAGTTTCCAGAACAAGTCTCAAATGATGTTCATGTTCAGACTCAGACTTTGAATAAATTAGAATATCATCAATAAACACAATCACAAACTTATCAAGGAAAGGACGACATACTCTATTCATTAAATCCATAAACACAGCAGGAGCATTAGTCAATCCAAATGGCATAACTAAAAACTCATAATGACCATATCTAGTGCGAAAAGCAGTTTTGGGAATATCCTCTTTGCTAACTCGTACCTGGTGATAACCTGATCTCAAATCAATCTTAGAAAAATATGAAGATCCTTGTAATTGATCAAATAACTCATCAATTCTAGGCAAAGGATATTTATTCTTAACTGTTCTTTTATTCAATTCCCTATAATCAATACACATCCGCAGTGTACCATCCTTTTTCTTCACAAATAAAACAGGAGCACCCCAAGGAGAGGAGCTAGGTCGTACAAAACCCTTATCTAACAATTCCTGGATCTGAGTCATCATTTCACGAATTTCAGAAGGTGCTAATCTATAAGGAGACTTAGCTACAGGAGTGGAACCAGGAATCAAATCAATTTGATACTCAACTTCCCTAACAGGAGGTAAACCAGGCAACTCATCAGGGAAAACTTCCGGGTATTCAGAAACCACTCGGACATCAGACACTATTTTCTTTTCTAGCTTGGTATTCACAACATAGGCCAAATAGAACTCACATCTTTTAGCTAAAGATTTTCTAGCTTTCATTACTGAAATTAAAGGAATACTGCCTTTTTCCCGTTCTCCGCGAGCCAATACATATGACTTATCGGAAATTGGGATTTTTATCAACTTTTTGTGACACTCAATATTGGCTTTGTTTTGACTTAGCCAATTCATACCCAATATCACATCAAAACTAGGAATAGGTAATAAAAGAAATGAGACAGGAAAATCATGACCTTCTATTGTAATATTAGCACCAGTTACTGAAGTGGTAACAGGAACCAATTTGCCATTTGCTATTTCTACCTCAATAGGTTTCACAATCCGCGAGGGAGTCAACTTTAACTTTCCACAGAAATTCACAGATATAAATGAACAGTTGGCTCCAGAATCAAAAAGAACACGTGCTGGTACAGAATTAACAAGAAAAGTACCCGTAATGACGTCCTCGGTGGTGACAGCTTCATCCACTGTCATCTGAAATGCACGACTAACAGCTGGTGGCGGATTTTTCCGCTTTTGGCTCGAAGAAGAGGAACCACCACCCATACCCGATCTCTGTCTCTGTACCTCAGGACAATCACCAGCTCTATGGCCCTCCTTATGACAATTCCAGCAAACCGGATTAGGATAAGTACAATCTTTAATTAAATGTCCCAATATCCCACATTTTACACATCTCAATGTCTGAATAGTACGAAGTTATTTCAAGTTCTCTGAGGAAATCTCCTCAGAATCCTAGAGGTGTAAGTAAAGTAAGCATGTGATGGAGAATCCTCCTATTACCTTGAAAGACCTACAGATATGATCGGAATAAGCATAAATTGGGGGAATCTTCCAAGTATTTTCAAAATCAGATTATCTCAAGTACATCCTGAGGGAATCTCCTCAGGATCCTAGTCATCAATATAATATAAATATAAATCCTAATTGGTAGCCTTGGTTTCTTTGGCTTCCTTGTTCTTTCAGTATCTTGAATAACTTTTCAAGATTCTGACGTTACTTAGAAATTTTACGATTGAAGGTCTGTTCCAGGATCCTAGAATATTAGAATCCCTGGAACAGGATTATTTCGAATATATCTTGAGGGAATCTCCTCGGGATTCTGAGTGTATGGATGAAATAAACATATATTGGGGGAATCTCTCCACTATCGTGAAGAAAGAAGATAAATAAGAGATGATAACACACATCAAATGAGAAGGCAGCCTCCCTGATCCCTTTCTCTCCATCGTCTTCATCCATGGTGAGTTTTGCTCATTACCAAGAATTTATCATTTCAGATTGTTTAATGAGAATCAAGAGGAGCCTCTGTATGCTCTCTCTCTCTCTCTCTCTCTTTCTCTACATTCATCATCCCAGTTTGAGCCTTGCTCATTACTGAAATGCATCTCACTAGATGGTATCCATTGGATTCACACCACCCTTAGTGTCGTTCACTACACTCTAACGGGTTATCCATGTAAATTACGGAGTATAACGAATCGAACCAAGCTAATCCACACTTGGGTTTAGCTTATCTAGAATAAAAGTTCCACAAGCGAAAATTGGAATGTTCAAAATGACTAAGTGGTCAACATAAACCACTTGAACACTGCCATGGCTAATCATATCAGGTTAACCTCATTATTGGCATAGCCCAAGTATGTATAAAATTGATAGGAATGGGGGCATCCCTTTTGGATCCTGAAGATAGTTGATTTGTAGAGATTTTTAAAGAAACGCCATGATCAAGGTCATAAAAATCCATGATGCTTTGGATAAATAAAAAAGTTATGTCAAACCATGAGTACAGATTGGGAGTAAAGATCACAGAGAATTATCAAGAAAATGGTAAAAGGAAGCTCGAGGAAACAAACCCAGAGGATTGTATCACATGGAAATGTTTCGCTGGATCTTAACCGAGCAATATTAACATCAGATCAAACCCAGGATTCAGGTATGTTTATTGGTTATTAAAGTCATTGTGGTATTTTTCGTAGAAACTTGACGAAGAACAGGTAGCCAAGGCCATTATGGAGTATGAAGTCATACAAATGAGGTATGAAAGGGTTTATGCTTATCAAATATTCAATCAACGTGGACATGGTTCCCAATGCACGGTAATATCTTGCCTCATTTATTTAATGTTTATTTTTAGAAGTTGTGTCACCATCAGAGACCTGAAGATAACACAACTTGGGGGCAATTGTTTAGGGCTAAATTTTATAGTTAGGATACAGGATCCTGAAGTCTCTAGTTACTATTGAAAATTATGTCCAGGATCATAGATATGTTCAGGATAAAGCTAAGACTAAGGATCCCGAGATTCTATGTTTATATGATATAGGTAATCAAGATCTTGGATATATCCAGGATCACACTTGGATCAAGGATCCCGATAATAGATAAGTATTTAGGTATATTCAGGATCCTGAGTACTATAGAAGTGTCAAATATACTCAGGATCTCACATATGTTTAGGATCCAGATATGTTAAGTATCTTGGGATCAGATGTTACTAATGTTTATTTGTTAGTTTTTGTTCAGGATCTTGGATATTCAGGATCCCGGGTGATCAGGATCCAGGATATATTCGGTATCCCGGGTGAAACGCCACTAATCTTTATTTGACCGTTGTGTATATTGACCAAGTCTATCAGGAGTTAAACGTGGGTAAATCATGCCTATATTTAAGGATCAAGGCTTGGAAGAGGTCAGAAAACGTGTAGAATAACAAGTCAAGGTGGAAGACTGGAGGATCCCAAGTATCTCGGGAGGATCCCTGATTTTTAGGAAAGTTGGTTATATTGTAAATACTATATAAACAGAGGAAAATGATCGTAGGAAGGGACTTCTCTCTGCACAATCACGACGGATTACACAACTTACACTCAAATATTCACACTTTCTTCACTGATTCATGACCACAAACACTTTAGATCGATCATTTGTACTCTTTCTTTGTAATTATCCTGCTTTTACTTAATAAAATCAACAAAGGCAAGGAACGATTGTTCCTTACTGAGGTTTTATGCCGGCGATCTAACAAGATCAAGGGCTTTCCTCGTATATCCTTGTATCGATTGCATTTACTTTATATTTCCGTTGTTTAATTTGCAATTTATTGATCTTTTGATCATAAAACCTGCATTATCCTGATTTTATCTTATATTTATCATAAATACACGTACTTATTTTGTTTCTAATCATCTTTTTATCACAATTATTGCATTATCATTCTGTTTCATGCCTTTTTGTTGATCGTAATCATATTTTTATCGTATAACTTGCATTATCCTGAAAATACTTTGCATTTTACTAAAACTTTTGGAATAATCTTATTTACAAACACTTGTTTTCGTTATTAATCATCTCTTTAACAAGGATCAACGTTTATATAGACATTCACCATGTTTTTCATTCAAAATTGCTATTTACTAATATAGATAATCATGTTTCCACGTAAATATCTTGAAAGTAACTCCAAGCACACTACCTCACAAACTAGATTTGATCACTTAATTGCCTTGGATAATTTTGACCAAAACACCTGTCATGATCCTTCCCGTGATCCTTCACTTTTCAAGTAAATCCTTCAAATATCCTTTGTTAAGCAGATGGTTGATCTCTTTCCGGAGGGCTATGCAATTCTCAGTTAAATGACCAAAATCTCCATGGTATGCACACCATTTAGACTTGTCTTTCCATGCGAAGGATTTGTCACTTTTCTTTGGCCATCTTGCTTTGTCTCCAAGATCCTCCATGGCACATAGTAGACCTGTTGTATCTATAGAAAAATTATAATCAGTTAATTTAGGATATTCTTCATCGTCCTCGTCGATAGTGTTCATACGACGATCTTCATTTCTAGCATAAGGCTTGTTTCTGTTTGATCTGGACGAGGATGAGTCTGATTTCTTGTTAGGCCTGTCATATGTTGATGAAGAATCCACTCTTTTCTGTATCTCAGCATCTTCTTCTAATCTAATGAACCTTAGAGCCCTATTTCTGACTTCATCCAAGTTCCTGCAAGGATTCATAACAAGATCCTCATAGAATGGAGAATCTCTTTTGATCCCCATCTTAAAGGCTTGTACAGCAGTTGGCATATCTAAATTAGGTATATTCAAGGATTCTCTCCCGAACCTCCCTACAGAATCTCGAAGAGACTCATTAGCTTTTTGGACAACTCTGTACAAATCAGTAGTTAGCTTTTCAAATGTTCTACTGCAAGAGAATTGATTATTAAATAAATTGACTAAATGACAAAATGAAGTAATAGAGTAAAGGGGAATATTCAATAGCCACTTTAGTGCGGATCCTGTGAGAGTAGAGCCGAAACCCTTGCACATGCATGCTTCTTTAAGATAAGAAGGAATTGGAATGATCTCCATCCTTTCCATGTATTGCGCGATATGCTCCTCAGGATCCGTTGTTCTATCATACAGCTTCATATTTAGAGTTTGGAATGTTTTTGGGATCTCAGCATCACAGATGGGTGATGCAAATCTTGAGATCCTATGTGCCGTTGGGGCGGCCTCAGGAATTGGTTGTACAACTCCAGGAACGATCGATATCATATCATTCAATTTTTGTATTTCCCTTGCCATCACAGGGCTAACTCCAGGATCTTGAAAATTGTTAGTCCCAATAGTATTATTAGAAGTATAATTATTGAACATGTTACCACCGTCAGGAGTCCTGTATGAGGATCCTGGATCTGATTGTTGACCTCTTGACGTAGAAATTCCTGTAGCATAGATTGGATCTGGGATCCTAGCACTCCCCTACATGGATATGAAGTCTCCTTGATAACTCGAAGATTGGAGGGGAATAAAAGTCAAGGATCTTGCTTCGGATAGGAGTAGTGACTTGAGTAGCAGGAGCATTACTCTTTGTCCTCAGGTTCTCCATATTCTTCTTCAGGATTTCATTGCTTCTTTCCACTCGTTGAAGCTGCTCCCTCACTTGTGTAAACATAGACATAATATCCTGGTAAGAAATCATAACGAGGTCCGGATCCGATAGGAATCCAGCCCCTAAAGAAGTGGATCCGGCCGACGAGATCCTAGCATAGACGCTTTGTGGATGTGATTGAGATGATGTGAGGGGTGGAGCAGGAGGAAGGGTGGCTGGCACAGACGATGATGATGGCATGGTAGATGACGTAGATTATCCTTGGCTCGACATTTTTAACAGAAATTTTTTGAAAAAATGACTCAACAAGGATTTTAACAAAAGTTTGATTAAGTAAAACACCACTCGCCCCACGGTGGGCGCCAAATTGTTTTGGTCAAAAATTACTATAAGCAATTAAGTGATCAAATTTAGAAAAGTGAGGTTGGGTGCTTAAAATTACTCTCAAGATAATTACGTAGAAACATGATTATCTATATTAGTAAGACAATATTTCGTATGAAAAAGGTAGATTAAATATATTGATCCTTGTTGAACGAATGTTTAATATAAAAGCTCAAGAACAGATTGAGGATAATGCTATTTTGACAATGAAAATGTAAAGAGAATGCGATTGAAGCAATATGAATGATAAATAAATAAAAATGACACAATGATATACTAGGAAAGCCCTTGATCAAGGTTGATCACCGGCACAAAACCTCGGGAAGGATCAAACGATCCTTGCCTTTGTTAATCTTATAAAAATGAAAGTAATTGATTACAAACTAAGAGCACAAGGATGATCGGCTATGTGATTATCTACGAAATTGACTAAGTGTTGATGAATGTGTTTGAGATTGAATGAGAGCAGAGTATAAGTGTTTTTCAGGTATATAATAGTAAGTATTCTTTATCCTAATCGATCATCCATGCCTCGTTTAAATACTAAGAGCGTATAACAATATTTCCGAGAT
The DNA here is from genome assembly GCA_963422505.1 of Pseudognaphalium luteoalbum. Lineage (NCBI taxonomy): Eukaryota > Viridiplantae > Streptophyta > Magnoliopsida > Asterales > Asteraceae > Pseudognaphalium > Pseudognaphalium luteoalbum. The sequence continues at coordinate 70,642,141 of OY730198.1, forward strand.
TTCAGGGATCCTCCGATGAAGGGTGAAGAATCCCAACGTCTCTTTTGACTTCGTTTAACACGTGCAGCTGACTTCGTCTTCATAAAATCGTATCAAGAGCTTGTCATGCAATCTGGAGCATATCTCACTTGATGCGTTCCTCTTATGACCTGGTCAATACTCGAGGAAAACAAATATGGTAAACAGCACACGATCCTAAACTAATACAGGTTCAGGATCCTGAGCTATGCATAATCCAGAATAAACATAGGATCCTCATGTAAATGAATCCTTGGTCCAGTATCCTGCATAATTACGTTAGATAAACATATCCCGAATAGGATCTTGTAAGACAAATAATAAGGATATTTTTAGAATCCTTAACTATATCTGTGATCCTGAAAACAGACTTACAAACTATCATTATCCTGAGACACGAATATAAAATGAAAATACTTTCCATACATGTGTGTTGATAGTATGATGCTAATAAGGATCCTGCAAAGTTAGATAAAAATTCACCCACAACAATAGTGTCCCAATGGATTACTATTGTGTGTATGGTTTGTATTATGCCGAAATTGAAGTATGCTGATATAGTCATTAAGGAGTCATTAGTATTATTGAATACATTGACTAAAAGTCTATATGTGAGGTTTAAACCTAAAATATAAAGTTTTAACATGATAATATGCATATATGAAAAGTGAAATGGCTTATTAAATGTGCCATTTTATGGCTAAATGAGTTATCAATATGCCCTTGATTTGTAATGGGCTAGGATTATGATGTGTTGGTTCCATTATGGTTGAATAGGCCAATTGCATTGATAAATGTGTTTATGAAAAGAATATGACTTTGAAAGTCAAATTGTAAATAAAGAGTCTCATATAGATGTATGGAAAAGGTATAAAATCATTTAAATATGATTAATCTTATGGGGTCAAACTTGTGGAAAAGTTATTAGAAACTATTGTTGATTGGTTAGTTGAATTTGAAGTTGACAAATAGTCAACAACGTATAATCAAACATGAGTTAAATTTAATAATGTTCACTTGAAATATAAATTGAATTTCTAATGGGTCATTCACGAATCAAATGAGTTATCACAGGTTATGGAACCTTGATTAATTGTTTTAAGTTTGTTTTAGCATGCTGAAAGCGTGTGTAAATGGCTGAAACTCATAAGCAAGCGGTTTGTGATATGAGTTGTTAAACCAAAATGTAAAAAGGAAACCTTTATTATGAAATAATGAAGGTGTTGTGAATTTTCAGGTTTAACTATTAAAAAGTTAAAAGGTTAAACATATGCAAAGTTTGTATGTTAAAACTATTTTGGTAGACCTGTACAGGTATGTAATCGCAAAGCGATTTGTGTAGAATCGTCACACGATTTTATATGGATTGTGACATGATTTTGGGATAATCATAATATGTTTTGATGTTTGTTTAATTTTTGATTAAAGTATTCTGATAAGTGGATTCACATCTTGTTATGTTAATTATATTAAAACTGAATTATGCACAAATTTTGTGCAAGTCTCATTGTTAAATCAATGATTAAAGGGATATGAATTGTAAAAGAGTAATAACATGAGTTTTAAGGGGGAGAGAGAGAACTGAGATATCATAAAAGATGATTATGATACAATGAAATATATAAAGTTTGTTGATTTGTACTTGTTTCCATTACCTATTGGTATGAATATGTGTTTATTGGTTTATGATGTTAAAGGCCTAGTAAAGGCTTTGATAGCTTGAATAGCTTATTTTAGAAAATAAATTTGAAATGTTGTCGATAAGAAAGGTGAATTACTATGAAAGTATTAGTTGAAATATGGAAATAATGATTATGTTTCCATTATTGTTGAGAGTCATGTGAAATCATCTATATTATTGTAGATTTTGTAACTGGATGAAATGATAAATTGCAACTAAAAAGAGTTAAAATGTGAAATAAGTTAATGTAGAGGTCAGTTGAATATGGGTAATATGATATTCTAGTACATATGCTGATTTAGCAATGTACTAATTTATTTTGACTTAGCGCTATTAAATAGAATTTGGTGTTAAGTAATCATGGGATTATGGTTTTACCTATAGATTTTCTCTTTTACGTTGCTTAGTAATATGTGATTAAGGTTGTATAACTTCGAAGTACTTGCGAGTAAGAAGTTTTATTTAACCAAGGAATATTTGAAATTAGGAATTTGATTAAGTGGTAACTAAGATTCCTAATATTTTACCACTTAAAGTGATATATGTGGATACTGGCTTGGCTGCTAGTATGATATAAATTCGAAATTCATTATTGATATGTGTATTGTGGTTTTATAACCACTGTTATTGTTATTACTGTTGAAAAGACATAAGTAGTTAAACTGATTTTAAAAATTCTGGCATGTTGCTAGTTTCTGGTTGTAAAAATATAATAAACGAATATTGCTTCTCTTATTTTAAGAGATTACGTAATCTAAAGTAATTACCTGGTTAGTTATAAACAATTCAGGTAAATGGTAGTTTTATAGATAAAGATAGGGTTTATGCACAGTGTATGTGCAGGGATGAAAGATAGAAACATGTACATTTGGATATATGTGCATGTGGAAAGAATTGAACTATACAATTATTATTATAAGTTGCTCAAAAGGGGAAATGTATGTTAAGCTATTTGATTGAAAGGTAATTAGTATGTGATAATGATACTCTAAGTCAATTTAGTGTGATCATATTTCGAGGACGAAATCTCTTTAAGGGGGAGAGATTTGTAACACCCACTTTAAGAGCCTAGTGGCATTAGGGTAATTTTCTGACTTTAAATTAATTGTTTATTGTGTTAGGAAATTTAAATATTTATATTGTTAAGTTTATTGTGAATGATTAGTCAATTAGTTAAATAACATATTGTGACTAGTAAACTATTGATTGTTTTAATTTTATATAGTTGAAGGTAAAATAAAATATTTAAAATCGTAAATGATTTTAGGTTCCAGACAATAGATTTAGAAGGGGACTAACTTTAAACGGATACGGGGTCGGTTGGGAAATAGGCCACGCGATCATGTAAATTTGCATGATCGCGTGGTTTTCGTATAAGCACATACTAATTTCATCTTTAAGAACACGTATAAGAGTAGGTGAATAACAAAAAACATCATAGGTTTTTAAATTCATCAGTTAATCTAGCTGGATATAAGGTACTCCTTTATTCCTTTCTAAATTTATGTGTTATCAAATTCAAAATCATCAAATCACAATTATCTTTACACAAAATTATAATTCAAAACAAGTTTGACCTAAACTTCAGACAGATTATAATTCGTATATAAAATGTAATTACAAACTTCGCTTTCATGTCCTGTATCAATAACATAGGTACGGTCGATAGGACTTTTAGAATTAGCATGCCAACAACTTACACATAATGAAACTATGCAAGTAAAGATCATGCCTATAATATTCATGCGCTATTTAATTAGTGATGCTTCTTGTTGCAAGCCCGTATGTAATATCCTGTTTTCGGGTCTAGAAATAAATGGTATTTTATTAAGTTTTAAATGATTATTTAAAGTAATGAGAAATAATTTTAGTTGGTTTACTTTAAAATAAATAGGTAAAAGAGTGAAAAGATTTATTGTGGCTAATAAAATAGCATTTGTTTTAAAAAGTTTTAAATGACGGTAAAAATAAAAGATATTATTTTTGCAAATGGTATTTTGGTTCCAGACAATAGAATTAGAAGGGAATAAAAAGTTACATTGTATTTATTTAGGTCTGTTGGATTAAAACGACATATTACACTTAACTTCTTAAAATTGGGATTTCTTTCTTTCAACTCATTTCATTCTATTTCTTTGAAAAATTTGCAACAAGAGATCATAATTAAAATTTAATTAACTTGAAAGGGCTGTCATTTGGAGATTACATCAGGTTATATTCATCACCTTCATCTTGTTTTCTTTATTCATCTGTAAGTATAGTTTTTATTCTAACCTAAAACGACAATTTTGGGAAAATTGATTATGTTATATAAATTGAAGTTTATAGAGTGATTCTTTGTTGTTATGAATGATTGTGAAGTTATTTGGATATTAGTAATTAGGTCATATGATTGATTATTGAATATGAAATGAATATGCTAGTGTTTTTGATAGATATACATGAATACATGAAATTGAAGTTAAAGTGATATATAATTTGATACATGATGTTAATAGTCATCATTTGAAGTTTATATTGGTATAGAATCGTTTATAGCATGTTGTTGTATTGTTTTGGGGACCGGAATTGGGTTTGAGAAGAATAGCAGCAGCGACGCTCGCAGGATGAACACAGTTCATGATGCGAGCTGAGTTCTTCCTGCGGTGCGAACTGAGTTTATCCTGCGAAACGAGTTGAATCTCGCAAAGCGAGTTGATTGCGAGCCGAGTTCAGCTCTACGAACTGAACCAAGTTCTGCGAGCCGAGTTGAGTTGCGAACCGAGATTCTGCGAATCGAGTTGACTGAGCGAACTGAGACCTTGCGAACTGAAATTTTAAAATATTATTTTGCAAATTTTGAAAACGGCAATTTTGGGCTTTCGAGGTCAATTAGGGGTCGAAAATGGCATTTTTCAGTTTTTAAACGTCATTTCGGAATTTACTGATTTCTTATCTGATCAAACTTTTGTTTGCTTAGACTTCAGGGATTACCTGATTTACTAAATATGCTAGAATGATGATTATGGGATGAGTTACTAACTTGTTATTTTATGTGTTCTCAGATAAACAGAAGGAAACTCAGTGATATAAGACTATTGAGTTCAGAGACTGGGAATATCTTTGAGTGGTAACCGTAACCTTCGGTTCAACCCAGTTGTAACAAATTTCGTTACAACGGGTGAACATATATATGGTTATTGGTACTGATTGTTTAATCTTTTGGGTTACTGTTATTAATGATTTGGGTTGATTGGTTGTTGTTATTCCATGATAGCATGACTATTATGCATTATGTGACTATAAGGATTATTCAGAGGTCAACATTGGTTGAGTTTGTTGCTATTGTATGGATGGCGGGGTTTTCGATACACATCGTTGATGGATGAACCCTAGTCAGTGAAGATAGCTTCAAACTATCGATAAATCACTGTGATGGCATACCAATGATTTAAGGTGTTCTTGGTGTGGCTACACAAGAACCGCCGGTCCTCTTTGACGTTATGTGCTTATGTGTTTATTTGTTGTAAGATTTGTTATTTCAGGATTGAACTGTCAGATACAATTCCATTCACTTAGCTGTGAGCTAACCCCTCGTTATTTAACATTTTGCAGATTATGTTTGGGTTAAGGAATGGGCGTTTGGGATTTTGGATGGAATGTTTGACTACCGCTGCGACTACTCTGATAATTTTTTGGAAATTATTGTTATTGTGAAACTCATATAACACCCAACAGTTAGTACTTTGTTTTATAATTAAATAATTATAACTGATATGTTTTGGGAAATTGTAAAGATTTTGTAAATATGTCAGGATATACACTTTTGGTATTTGTAAATATAATAAAATATGTGGTTAAAATAATGGGGTGTTATACCATAGCTCGTTGCCTATGTAACACAAAATAAAAGTTAGAAAGAAAACATCAAAAACTTTGCGAAAGAGTGATAATAACTAAAATACATCACATTAGTAGAGAATATGTAACAACATGAATCATGTGTGATATCGTTCATTACGTATATATAAATCTGTCGCGATATCATTGTTTTACATTTGTATTTGAGTCAATTTTATGAAATTTTAGTACTTATTTGGATTGGAAATTGATCTCAGCTAAAACTCTTGGAATGATGCTAAAAGCTTGGAAAATGTTGAAGTTTGTTTATATCTGGAAATCTGGTGTCTACTGATCTGGCCTAGAAATCATCAACACGCGATCGCGTGTTCGAAACTCAGAGGATCGCGTGTGTTGGTTCACGCAATCACGCGGATTGGTTACCACGACCGCGTATTAACTCAGTCGGGGGCAAATGGCTGAAATCCAAAGGATCGCGTGAGTTTAATAATTTGTTCGCATACGTGCTTGAATGAAAATCACACGATCGTGTAAATTTGCGCGATCGTGTGTTTTAGTTCAAATCGGTTACAGCGGCTCACTAAAGTTCAATGGATAAGGACCTCATCAATATGCGATCGCGTGTGTTGATCCACGCGATCGCGTAACTCGGCGGGCCAACTTCACCTGCTCCAAAGACTTTATCTGCTACTTTGTGGGATTGGTAATAAAATATACGGGGAAGCTGCGAAGGAGGAGAAAAAAGAGATGGCAACCCGTACCTCATTTAACGCCCATCCATCTTCTTGCTCCCCACTACATGGAAATTATAATTATTATAATCCCACGCCATGTCTTTTGGGCAGGTTTTATGGATCTTGGTCTAGAGCTCACACTACATCTCCAGCTCCAATAATACATCACTCTCACTCACGAACTACTTCTAGACCTAATTTCACCAACAATTTCACACATCAAAAATTCTCTTAGGAGACTATCGGATTAACAAACAATAGTGAACTTTGAAGCTAAAATCGTGATCATCTTCATTTGGGTATAAAAAATATATTAGAAGTTGTAATATTTGATTAACATTATTTATATCAACTGAATCATGTTACTTTTTATTTCAACTCTTGTTTGCTTCAGCTTTGAGATTATGATTATGATTAATGGCTAAATTTTCTATATATCCGCTTGGATGAATTAACTAGTGATTAGGGGTGTATTATTTTTGGGTGTTTGTTTATGCTTGAGTTTAAAATTCCTCCATGAATTTATATGTATTTAGCTCAAATAATTTGTGAAACCTTTTTGTAGTTTTAACTAGCAACTTTAACGAATGTTTGTTGTTAGTTGAAGTTATTATCATTTGTATGTCCATGTAGAAATGAACCATTGTTTGCGGTTGCGAAAATTGTTATAAGTTTGACAAATGAGCTAAAATTTATACAAGTTAGCGAATTTAGCAAACGTCTTTCGTGTGGATGAATTGTAAACTCACAAACTTGAACTCCATGTTTAATCGTGAACCTTGCGTATTTGAGCATAGTTCCATTGTTTTAACTTGTTTGGTGATTTGCTAGTGGATATAGCGAACGTTTTCTACTTGGTAAAATACTATCGATTATTTGTCTATAAATGATTGAACAAACTTTACGGATGTAGTTTTGAAATAGGTTAGATAATTTAAGCTCAAACGTGTACTTTGGAATAGGTTAGTTTTCTACTTGGTAAATTACTATCGATTATTTGTCTATAAATGATTGAACAAACTTTGTGGATGTAGATTTGAAATAGGTTAGATAAATGTTGAAGTTTATTCATATCTAGAAGTCTGGTGGCTACTGATCTGGCCTGAAAATCATCACACGCGATCGTGTGTTCGAAGCTCAGAGGATCGCGTGTGTCAATTCATGCGGATTGGTTACCACGATCGCGTATTCAGTCAATGGCAAATGGCTGAAATCCAGAGGATCGCGTGATTTTAATAATTTGTTCGCGTACGTGCTTAGATGAAAGCACACGATCGTGTAAATTTATGCGATCGCATGTTTTAGTTCAAATCGGTTACAGCGGCTCACTAAAGTTCAATGGATAAAGACCTCATCAATATGCGATTGCGTGTGTTGATCCACGCGATCGCGTAACTCGGCGGGCCAACTTCACATGCTCCCTAGACTTTATCTGCTACTTCGTGGGATTGGTAATAAAATATATGGGGAAGCTGCGAAGGAGGAGAAAAAAATTTGGCAACCCATACCTCATTTAATGCCCATCCATCTTCTTGCTCCCCACTACATGGAAATTAGTATTACTATTATACCACGCCATTTCTTTTGGGCGGGTTTATGGATCTTGGTCTAGAGCTCACACTACATCTCCAACTCCAATAATACATCACTCTCACTCACAAACCACTTCCAGACCTAATTTCACCAAAAATTTCACACATCAAAAGTTTTCTCTGCAGACTCTCGGATTAACAAACAATAGTGAAGTTTGAAGCTAAAATCGTGATCATCTTCATTTGGGTAAAAAAAACATTAGAAGTTTTAATATTTGATTAACATTATTTATATCAATTGAATCATGTTAATAAATATTTAAATGTTTGCTTCAGCTTTGAGATTATGATTATGATTAATGGCTAAATTTTCTATATACTTGCTTGGATGAATTAACTAGTGATTACGGGTGTATTAGTATTGGGTGTTTGTTTATGCTTGAGTTTAAAATTCCTCCATGAATTTATATGTATTTAGCTTTTGTGAAACCTTTCTGTAGTTTTAACTAGCAACTTTAACGAATGTATGTTGTTAGTTGAAGTTATTATCATTTGTATGTCCATGTATAAATGAACCATTGTTTGCAGTTGCGAAAATTGTTATACGTTTGACAAATGAGCTAAAATTTATACAAGTTAGCGAATTTGGTGAACGTCTTTCGTGTGGATGAATTGTAAACTCACAAACTTGAACTCCATGTTTAATCACGAACCTTGCGTATTGGAGCTTAGTTCTATTGTTTTAACCTTTTTGGTGATTTGTTAGTGGATATAGCGAATGTTTTCTACTTGATAAATTACTATCGATTATTTTTCTAAAAATGATTGAACAAACTTTGCGGATGTAGTTTTGGAATAGGTTAGATAATTTAAGCTCAAACGTGTACTTTGGAATAGGTTAGCTTTCAACTTGGTAAATTACTATTGATTATTTGTCTATAAATAATTGAACAAACTTTGCAGATGTAGTTTTGGAATAGGTTAGATAAATGTTGAAGTTTGTTCACATCTGGAAGTCTGGTGTCTACAGATCAGGCTTGGAAATCATCAACATGCGATCGCGTGTTCGAAGCTCAGAGGATCACGTGTGTTGATTCACGCGATCACGCGGATTGGTACCACGATCGCATATTAAGTCAGTCGGTGGCAAATGGCTGAAATCCAGAGGATCGCGTGAGTTTAATAATTTGTTCGCGTACGTGCTTAGATGAAAACCACGCGATCGTGTAAATTTGTACGATCGCGTGTTTTAGTTCAAATCGGTTACAGTGGCTCACTAAAGTTCAACGGATAAAGTCCTCATCAATACGCGATCGCGTGTGTTGATCCACGTGATCGTGTAACTCGGCGGGTCAACTTCACATGCTCCAAACTTTATCTGCTACTTCGTGGGATTGGTAATAAAATAGATGGGGAAGCTGCGAAGGAGGAGAAAAAAGAGATGGCAACCCATACCTCATTTAATGCCCATCTGTCGCACCCCCAAATTCAGGTTGCGGAAGCGAATCGGGTCGGAGCGCGGCTAATCAATAATCACAAGCACAAAGAATATAATGAACGACCACTAAATGCGTCATTTTACATTGTATTAATAAAGCCAAGGTTTATATCAAAAATATTGTTTACATTAGCTCAGTTCCTTGAAATTGAGAGATTTACATTACATAATTACTTTATACAAAATATAATAATGCAATAAAATCTCTGATTGATTAAATGAAGACTCGAGCTAATGAATCCTGATTGGGCTGCCAACCTACTGCTGAGTACCTATGATACATGCTAAAATGGGTCAGCGAAACGCTGGTGAGCTCACAAGTTTGTATGTCAACACATATTTGTATGAACCGCAAGATTTATTTGAATTTAAAATGCAATAAGGCAAAATAAAAGTTATACAGCCATGAGCACATAGTCTGAGCTTAACTTGAGCATTAGGTCCAATTAAGGAAACCCAACTGAGTTGCCTCCTACGAGTGCCTAATCTACACTCGTCTTCCCAAATGCTAATACGTCTGTTTGACCAGTTAGTGCGTGCTAACCTGGACGAGGATTGTCAATCCTATATGATATCATATACTAACATTCACGCTACAGATGTATTACCAAACTATATTGTGGAGGGCTCTGAAATGGTTAGTGAAAATAACTAATGTAGTATTTAATTATATTGTACTTGCGTTCATATTGTAAAATAAAACGAGCAATGTAATCACACCCCTGATGAAAACCGTAAAATAAGAGCTATGAGACTCACCTGAGTCTTGAGAAGTTTAACTTAATAAACTTGTTTGATTAGCCGTGAATTGATATCCGAAGACTTGTAACCTGAGGGTGTCTAAGACACGCGATGGTTATAAACATGAGCGGGTATCTCGAAAGACTACCTTTGCAGTTGTTCGTCCAACTAGGATGTCCAAATTACTACGATTTGGTTGATTGAATTGTCAAAATTACTACAATGTGGTTGTTTAACTTGTCCAAGTTACTATGACTTGGTAGATTTGTGTAACACCCCCAAATTTAATGTTGCGCGGAAGCAAGCTTTGGGTGTTACTAATCAATAATCAAGCACCAAAGTATGGCAAACGACCTCTAAATGAGACGTTTGTAAAATAGTTATATTCCCATATGAAATAATGTTTGAAAACATAATATTTTTGTTACAAAATAAGGTCCCCTAGAGTCCGCGTACGTAGCGGGAGATTCTATTACATAACCATAGTTACAAAAGATAATGCTAAAGAATCTTCGTTAAATGCAGTTTGGAAATCATACGACTCTAACTAGTAATCCTGGAGTAATCCTACCCCGTACGTGTACCTGAGAATACATGCTAAAAAGGGTCAACACGAATGTTGGTGAATCTCACAGGTTTGTAAGTAAGTAATAGTTTGAACACGAGATTTTTATCAGTTGTGCCCGCAGGCGAAATCAAGTATTTGCAACCAAGCAAATAATAAGTAAATATGTATATACCATTGCCATGAGCTCATAGTCGAAGCTTAACCCGTAAATCAGTGGTACAGCCAAGTACCGTATAGTGCCCCCGCGAGTGCCCAATCCAAACACTCGTACGAAACAAATAAAAGTCACCCATTTATACATAACGGTTCGTGGTAGCGCTACTACCCCGGCCGGGGAGGGTCAGTCCCTAATGGATCCATTAACTAATATTCGCGCTTAAGTCCATAACTAACGAAACTATGATGGAGGGACTTCAGTGGATTAGTAAGTAACTCATGCAAGCCCGTATATGAAGAGTAAGTAATTTAGCACTTGTGTTCAAGAAAACGTAAGCAATGCATATCACCCCATAAGTAAAACAGTAAAAGTGGGGCTGTAAGACTCACCTGAGTCAAGCAAGCAAGCGTTTAACTTAATAAACATAAATTCTGAAAGTAGTAGTAATCCGTAGGTTCCGTGAACCCGCAACCTTCTAATGCCCTAAGCATATAAGGTTGTATGTATAAGTGAATATCTCAAAAGATCATTCATGCTAGTTGTCCACTCAACTAGGAAATGTCCAAGCATTTTTTTGTACGTTTGAAATTATCTTGTAAGTAAGTGTGGCCCGTTGGTGACGGAGGGGTAATAATAATTTACATATTATTATTATGTAATTCATCGTGTTTGTATACCTTGTAAAGCATATACATAAGTTAGTTATTTGCTATTAACGTTAAATCGAGCATGTCGTGATATTGTATGTATTCAAGGCTTGGTATAAAAAGTATCTTTAAGTTTCTGTTTCATGCGACAATACATTTGGTCCGTGAGTCAAAGAAAGTCAAAGGCCACAATTTATCCGACAATAGGGTACTGTGTCAATAGGATTTTCGGACACTGTTTATGCGAGAATGGGGATTCACGGGCACTGTTCATGTGAGATTAGTAATTCACGGACTTTGTTTATGCGTTAATGATATTCACTGATTTTTGTTTATGCGTGAATGATATTCACGGATCGTGTTTATGCGTGAATGATATTCACGGTTTTTGTTTATGAGAATGGTATTCACGGAGTTGAGATTTCCTGCGATAATAATGAGGATTGACGGACCAATGATTTTCTAGAATACAAGTGTTATACTTTGTTCCCACTGTTTACTAAACTCGTTATCACTGTTCGTTATAAACTCGTTACCACTGTTAGTTAATAAACTCGTTACCACTGTTTGTTATAAACTCGTTACCACTGTTAGTTTATAACCTCGTTACCACTGTTAGTTTACAACCTCGTTACCACTGTTAGTTTATAACTCGTTACCACTGTTTGTTATAAACTTGATAAGCCTTTCGATTTGGAGCATTTCTAGTCCGATTTATACCTAACCAAAAATCACACATGTCCTCATATATGTCTAGTTCTTTTCTACACTTTATGGTATTTTTATATGTTAATTTACTATTTTAAACAAAAATAGTTTTAAGGTGTGGTCAGACTTGGTCCAAAACGGTTATATGTTTAAAGATTGAGTTATACACGAAAATAAGGACATTTCTGGAAATGGTCATAGAAGAACTTTTTAAAGTTGACAAAATATGTGAGGTTTTGGCACTGGTCTCATACGTTTTAGTGGTCTATAACTCAAGATATGGTCTCTAGAAGGGGATGAATGTTTCTGTCCGCCCGAACAGTAATGCGCACCTTAACGGAAATATTATTCTAAAATAGTAAACCAAATCGATATGTCACGAAATAGATTTCGTTGGAAAGATAACACCACGAGATACATTTTAGGATTAAGAAGTTACCATTTTAGTTAAGAGATGAATTTTAGAAAAATCATGGAATTTGACCCTTTTTCTGGACAGAAAGTTAAAGTAGCATTTCAAGTTGTAAAATGCGTTTGGATTTATGTTTTGGACATATCCAAGCCGAGGGAGTTCTATAACATGTAAATAAACATAAAGCAAGTACTTTAGAAGAGAAATGAAGTTCTTACAATGGTTGTTTAGTAGAAGAAAAAGAAAGAAGGAGTAGAGTGCTCGATTCCGCGTGTATTCTCGAAAATCTTCGTCGCGGTGATATGGCGGATTGTGGTGGCTTAATGGTGGAATGTGATGGTTGTTTTTGGGCTGGAACTCTGTGAAAAGAGAGAGAGAGCCGAGATAGAGAGAGAGAAGGAGTAGAGAGTGATAGAGGAAGTATGGTGTGTGAAGGAGTGATGGTGGTAATGTTGAGTATAATTCAAGGAAGGATGGGGAGAGTATGGCAAGCCATACTCTTGCCATTTTTCTGCAGGAATCAGAGGGGTCCCACCCCATGTGGTGTGTAAATTTGTTTCCCCAAAGTTGTGTTGTGTGCGGTGCCCTTTTACCTGTTCGTTTTACGTTTTAATTAACCGTATAACGTTTTTAAATGTTATAATTGTACGCGTGTAATCTCGATATTTTTACTTGAAGTATTTTATTAAAATAATTAGTTTTGAGTTATAAAGATATAACTTGAGTTTATCTTTGTGTGTCGGGCGCGTTTCACGCGTTTTTGGTCGTTTCTGAGCATTATATATGATACGAAATGCTTGTGAAATATTATCGCAATAATATTTGGAAATAGATATGTTTATCAAATAATTTCGTATTATTTAATAAATTGCGTTCACCAACGTCCAGTTAAGTCGGAATCCATCCAAGCAAATCGTGTAATATCAATTTATTACGTACGTGTGTATATTCAATATACGTTATATTACAAGCAACTTAGTTCTATTTCAAACTAATCACAAGTAATTACAAGAAAGCTTAGAGTAAATTAATACGCCTAAGTACGGGTTGTCACATTCTCCCCTTGTTAAAAAAATTTCGTCCCGAAATTAAGTTGTAGTAGGAGTCTGAGTGGGGGTCGAGAAGAGGTGTGGGTATTTCTCGTGTATCTGATCTTCTCGTTCCCAGGTGAATTTAGGGCCTCGCCTAGAATTCCATTGGACCTTAACAATGGGAATGTGACTCTGTTTTAAACGCTTGACCTCACGGTCCATAACTTCCACGGGTTCCTCGGCAAAGTGTAGTTTGTCGTCAATGTGTATCTCATCGAGAGGTATAATTAGTGTCTCATCAGACACACATTTCTTCAAGTTAGAAATGTGGAAAGTAGGGTGCACACTACTGAGTTCAGGAGGTAGCTGCAGTCTGTATGCCACTGGACCAATCCTTTCAAGGATTTCGAACGGTCCAATGTACCTGGGATTCAGTTTCCCACGTTTGCCAAAACGAATAACGCCTTTCCAAGGTGAGACTTTCAGAAGTACTCGATCTCCAACCTGGAATTCGAGGTGTTTGCGTCTCACGTCAGCATAGCTTTTCTGACGATCACGCGTAGCTTTCAATCGGTTTTATATGCCGACGATCTTTTCAGTGGTTTCGTGAATGATTTCTGGGCCAGTGAGTTGTGTATCCCCCACCTCAGTCCAACAAACGGGTGATCGGCACTTACGACCGTATAGTGCCTCGAAGGGTGCAGCTTTGATGCTGGTGTGGTAGCTGTTATTGTATGAAAACTCACACAACGGTAAGTGATTTTCCCAGTTGTTACCGAAGTCAACTACGCAAGCTCGTAGCATATCCTCCAGTGTTTGTATAGTTCGTTTGCTCTGGCCGTCAGTTTGAGGATGATAAGCTGTACTCATATCTAGACGAGTACCAAGAGATTTTTGTAGTGTTTGCCAGAAGCGAGAAGTAAATCGAGCATCTCGGTCAGAGATAATCGAGATGGGCACACCGTGTCTTGACACGATCTCTTTCAGGTAAATTCGTGTCAAACGTTCCATCTTGTCAGTTTCCCTGATGGCTAGGAAATGAGCAGATTTAGTGAGTCGGTCTACGATCACCCAAATGGTATCGCAACCGCTAGAGGTTTTTGGGAGTTTGGTAATGAAATCCATGGTGATTTGCTCCCATTTCCATTCGGGGATTTCCGGTTGATGTAGTAAACCAGAAGGTTTCTGATGTTCATCTTTAACCTTAGAACAAGTGAGACACTTGCCACCGTAGGTAGCAATGTCGGCTTTCATGTTGGGCCACCAATACAACTCCTTGATGCCATGGTACATTTTGTCGGCACCAGGATGTATAGAGTATTTAGACTTGTGTGCCTCGTCCATCACCAAGTCTCGTAAGTTCCCATAGTTGGGCAACCAGAGTCGGTCAGAGAAGTACTTGGCCCCGTTTGGTTTGGTTTCCAGTTGTTTGTCCATGCCTCGCAAGGCCTCGTGTTTCACATTTTCAGCTTTGAGTGCTTCGAGTTGAGCGGTAAGAATTTGGGTTATCAGGTTGTTGTGTATAGTCATACTAAGTGCTCGGACTCGAAGGGGTTTCACTCGTTCCTTACGACTTAAGGCATCAGCAACAACGTTTGCCTTGCCTGGATGGTAACGTATTTCGCAGTCGTAATCAGTAAGTAGTTCGACCCAACGGCGTTGTCTCATGTTTAGGTCTTTTTGGTCGAAGATGTGTTGGAGACTTTTGTGGTCGGTGAAAATTGTACACTTGGTACCGTATAAGTAGTGTCTCCAGATCTTTAGGGCGAATACCACTGCCCCCAACTCTAGGTCATGAGTGGTGTAATTCTTTTCGTGGACCTTGAGTTGTCGAGAGGCGTAAGCAATGACTTTGTCTTGTTGCATCAGCACACAACCGAGACCTTGGTGTCAAGCGTCACAATATACCATGAAGTCATCGTTGCCTTCGGGTAAAGATAAGATAGGTGCACTGCAGAGTTTTTGTTTGAGCAGCTGGAAGGCTGACTCCTGCTTATCAGTCCAATCGAATTTCTTTTCCTTTTGGGTCAGTGCAGTGAGGGGTTGAGCTATTTTTGAAAAGTTCTCAATGAATCGCCTATAGTATCCGGCGAGTCCTATGAATTGTCGTACCTCGGTGGGTGTAGTAGGTGCTTGCCAACCCTTGATGGCTTCGATTTTTGAAGGATCAACATGAATTCCTTGACTGTCAATCACGTGTCCAAGGAATTGTAGAGTTTGCATCCAGAACTCACACTTGGAGAATTTGGCATATAACTCCTCGTGCTTGAGTACTTCTAGAACGGTTTTCAGGTGTTGCGCGTGTTCTTGTTCATTGCGCGAGTAAATCAGAATGTCGTCAATGAAGATGATGACAAACTTGTCAAGGTAAGGCTTACACACCCGATTCATAAGGTCCATGAATACTGCCGGTGCGTTGGTCAAGCCGAATGGCATAACTTGGAATTCATATTGTCCGTAACGGGTTCGGAATGCGGTTTTTGGAATGTCGGCATCTCGAACCCTCAATTGATGGTAACCTGAATGCAGGTCGGTTTTTGAATAACAGCTTGACCCTTGAAGTTGGTTGAATAAGTCATCGATTCGGGGAAGTGGGTATCGATTTTTCACAGTCAGTTTGTTCAGTTCCCGGTATTCGATACACATCCTGAAAGATCTGTCTTTCTTTTTCACAAAGAGGACCGGAGCTCCCCACGGTGAGGAACTTGGTCGAATGAATCCCTTGTCCAGGAGTTCCTGTAACTGAGTGGACAACTCATGCAACTCGGACGGTGCTAATCGGTAAGGGGCTCGTGCCACGGGTGCAGCTCCAGGCACAAGGTCAATTTGAAATTCGACTTGTCTGGGCGGTGGAAGGCCAGGCAAGTCTTCAGGAAAGACTTCAGGGAAGTCTCGTACAATAGGCACATCCTCGAGCCGCTTTTCCTCCAACTTCTTTTCTGTTACGTGTGCGAGGATTGCCTGATATCCTTTTCTCAGATACTTTCGAGTTTTCATGCAGGATATGATGTTTATTCTCGTTCCACCAGTCTCCCCTTGTATTGTCAAAGTTCTACCAGTGACGAGAGGAATACGGACGAGTTTCTCGTAACAAACAATTTCGGCGTGGTGTTTGGACAACCAGTCCATACCAACGATAATATCAAAGCTTCCGATTTCAACGGGTATCTGGTCTATAGATAAAAGTTCGCTTGCTAGGTTTAGGATGCAATTGCATATTATACTATCCGCTTCAATTAGTTTGCCGTTTGCTAATTCTACGATGTACTTAGCATCTAAGGTAGTGGGGGTAGCATTGAGCAATGGGCTAAATTCATCAGATATGAAACTTTTATCGGCACCAGTATCAAATAAGACTGAAGCGGTTAAGTCGTTGAGAAGAAACATACCCGTAACAACGTTCGGGTCTTGGCGGGCTTCCCCCGAGTTCAACACAAAAGCTCTGCCGCGAGCGTTGGTGTTGTTGTTCCTGTTATTTCTTCTCAGCTTTGGACAATCATTCCTGAAATGTCCGGTGTTTCCACACTCAAAGCAGGCCTTTGGTGTGTTAGAGTTTGGGATTGTGGTGTTGGTTCGACAATCTTTAGCTAATTGCCTGAAACGTTTGCACTTGCTACAAGGGCAAGAACCATCGTGGTGACGGTTGCATTTGGAGCAATAGGGTTTGCTCCCACTGTATCCTTTCTTTTCGTCGGTACCAGCAGCATAGGCCTTTGTAGTATCTGGCCTTTTGTTTTGGTGTTGACTTTGGTTTTGGTTGTGGTTGGTATTCCATTTCCGTTTGTTATCCCCAGATCGATTTCCAGTATCCTTTCCAGCGGATGTTCCACGACGGACTACCTGAGCCATTAAGTTATGTGCCATACGGACGGCACTCTGAATAGTCCCCGGGTTGGACGCAGTTACCATCCCCTGAATCTTGGCTGGGAGTCCCCAGATATACCTTTCGATCCTCTTGTATTCAGGATCGACCATTGTTGGGCACAAAAGTGCCAGCTGGTGGAAGCGGGTAGTGTAACCGGTGATATCATCACCTCTCACTGTGAGGTTCCAGAATTCAACCTCAAGCTATTGTAGCTCTTCTCTTGGACAATACTCATCTGTCAGCATCTTCTTTAGATCTTCCCAAGGGAGTTGATAAGCGACATCAATCCCCACAGTTTGGGCGTTGGTATCCACCAGGTAAGGGCACCATCCATAAAGGTGCAGGTAGAGTACTTAACCTTGCAATCCTCGGTGCAGTTGCAGATTCGAAAAACAGATTCCAGTTTCTCAATCCATCTCAGTAAGCCAATGGCTCCTTCAGTTCCCTTGAAGTTTAATAGTTTGCAGTTCAGAAAATCCTTGTATGTACAAGGTTTGGCAGTTGATACTGTGTTGGTGGTATTTTCGCTGCCCTGGTTCGGATTTGAACCACTGTTTCGCTGTGCCTCTTGAGCAGCCAGGGCATCGGCTACTCCTTGGGCAACGAACTGGGCAAGTTCAGAAGCGGTGAAAGTCTGTTTCCTTGGCGGCATGTTCCTTTAATAAAAAGTTAGGAGGTATGTGAGATTTTGTGCAAGGAGTATGATTATCACGGATGCATATCCATAAAGAGGTAATATACGATATCACTATAGGATTATCAATAACATAAGATAGATATATTTGTAACCACTCAAGGTACGAGTTCAAAAGATTTCAGAATTCTAAGTTCACAAAAGATGCCGGGAATATTACATCCGGCCGGGTTACAAGAGTTTACATAGCTAGCTAATAGGTTACATGATAACCACTGCACTAATCTTGATGTAGGTTGAGTCGTGACAACAGAGAAGTGAGATGGTTAACAGATTCTGCAAGCCTGGTAACCATTCTAAGAGCATCCTCGGTTTCCCGTAGACGCGTCTCGTATTCTTGCAGCCTTGTAACCATTCTAAGAGATTTCATTTTGGTTACTGATCACTTGATTGTGAATAGTTCCCATGGTTTCGATAGTTTCTCCCAGTTGGTCGTGAAGTGTGTCCATGTTATCCACAGTGTTCTCGTGATCTTCGGAGACTTGGTTGATACGTTCAAGGGTTGTGAGTCTCCAGTTCTCACGAGTCTCCTGCAGTTCTATGTCCATTTCGCGAAGTCGTCGCTCATGGTGGTTTAGCCTGGCGGCTAAAGCTGGTATGGAATAGGGGTTAGTTCGAGGTGACATTGTGGTCCTCCTAAAAATCCGTGGATTTTGTGATCCATATGGTTGGGAGCGTGAC
Organism: Pseudognaphalium luteoalbum; assembly: GCA_963422505.1. NCBI lineage: Eukaryota > Viridiplantae > Streptophyta > Magnoliopsida > Asterales > Asteraceae > Pseudognaphalium > Pseudognaphalium luteoalbum. The sequence goes on from OY730198.1 coordinate 70,660,948, forward strand.
GAATTGGGTGGTGTGTTTGCCATTCTGAGATAGAGCGTTAGAAAGAATGAGACCTATATTCATATAATACATATATAATATAGCCTAAGATATTGAGCGAGAGTGAGACCTATCTATGTATACATGTATATATATCACATAATAGCCTAAAGTGTCTAATCACAGACATGTTTGAGTCCCGGTTTCTCTCGTGGTCAGAGTCAACTAGTGTATCCCTGTTCATCATAACCATTTCAGACCTCACATCATCTTTCTTTAATTGTACATAGTTGATCAGGCTATGTTAAATTAAAGTCGTATGATGTAATTCCTGAACCAGTCATAACTAATAGGGAGATACTGCCTAACGGTCATAGTCTAGGCCCACTAAATGCAACCTAGTTCGCTATAACCTTAGGCTCTGATACCAATCTGTAACACCCCCAAATTTAATGTTGCACGGAAGCAAGCTTTGGGTGTTACTAATCAATAATCAAGCACCAAAGTATGGCAAACGACCTCTAAATGAGACGTTTGTAAAATAGTTATATTCCCATATGAAATAATGTTTGAAAACATAATGTTTTCGTTACAAAATAAGGTCCCCTAGAGTCCGCGTACGTAGCGGGAGATTCTATTACATAACCATAGTTACAAAAGATAATGCTAAAGAATCTCCGTTAAATGCAGTTTGGAAATCATGCGACTCTAGCTAGTAATCCTGGAGTAATCCTACTCCGTACGTGCACCTGAGAATACATGCTAAAAAGGGTCAACACGAATGTTGGTGAATCTCACAGGTTTGTAAGTAAGTAATAGTTTGAACACAAGATTTTTATCAGTTGTGCCCGCAGGCGAAATCAAGTATTTGCAACCAAGCAAATAATAAGTAAATATGTATATACAGTTGCCATGAGCTCATAGTCGAAGCTTAACCCGTAAATCAGTGGTACAGCCAAGTACCGTATAGTGCCCCCGCGAGTGCCCAATCCAAACACTCGTACGAAACAAATAAAAGTCGCCCATTTATACATAACGGTTCGTGGTAGCGCTACTACCCCGGCCGGGGAGGGTCAGTCCCTAATGGATCCATTAACTAATATTCGCGCTTAAGTCCATAACTAACGAAACTATGATGGAGGGACTTCATAGGATTAGTAAGTAACTCATGCAAGCCCGTATATGAAAAGTAAGTAATTTAGCACTTGTGTTCAAGAAAACGTAAGCAATGCATCTCACCCCATAAGTAAAACAGTAAAAGTGGGGCTGTAAGACTCACCTGAGTCAAGCAAGCAAGCGTTTAACTTAATAAACATAAATTCTGAAAGTAGTAGTAATCCGTAGGTTCCGCGAACCCGCAACCTTCTAATGCCCTAAGCATATAAGGTTGTATGTATAAGTGAATGTCTCAAAAGATCATTCATGCTAGTTGTCCACTCAACTAGGAAATGTCCAAGCATTTGTTTGTACGTTTAAAATTATCTTGTAAGTAAGTGTGGCCCGTTGGTGATGGAGGGGTAATAATAATTTACATATTATTATTATGTAATTCATCGTGTTTGTATACCTTGTAAAGCATATACATAAGTTAGTTATTTGCTATTAACGTTAAATCGAGCATGTCGTGATATTGTATGTATTCAAGGCTTGGTATAAAAAGTATCTTTAAGTTTCTGTTTCATGCGACAATACATTTGGTCCGTGAGTCAAAGAAAGTCAAAGGCCACAATTTATCCGACAATAGGGTACTGTGTCAATAGGATTTTCGGACACTGTTTATGCAAGAATGGGGATTCACGGGCACTGTTCATGCGAGATTAGTAATTCACGGACTTTGTTTATGCGTTAATGATATTCACGGATTTTTGTTTATGCGTGAATGATATTCACGGATCGTGTTTATGCGTGAATGATATTCACGGTTTTTGTTTATGAGAATGGTATTCACGGAGTTGAGATTTCCTGCGATAATAATGAGGATTGACGGACCAATGATTTTCTAGAATACAAGTGTTATACTTTGTTCCCACTGTTTACTAAACTCGTTATCACTGTTCGTTATAAACTCGTTACCACTGTTAGTTAATAAACTCGTTACCACTTTTTGTTATAAACTCGTTATCACTGTTAGTTTACAACCTCGTTACCACTGTTAGTTTATAACTCGTTACCACTGTTTGTTATAAACTCGATAAGCCTTTCGATTTGGAGCATTTCTAGTCCGATTTATACCTAACCAAAAATCACACATGTCCTCATATATGTCTAGTTCATTTATGCACTTTATGGTATTTTTATATGTTCATTTACTATTTTAAACAAAAATAGTTTCAAGGTGTGGTCAGACTTGGTCCAAAACGGTTATATGTTTAAAGATCGAGTTATACACGAAAATAAGGACATTTATGGAAATGGTCGTAAAAGAACTTTTTAAAGTTGACAAAATATGTGAGGTTTTGGCACTGGTCTCATACGTTTTAGTGGTCTAGAACTCAAGATATGGTCTCGAGAAGGGGATGAATGTTTCTGTCCGCCGGAATAGTAATGCGCACCTTAACGGAAATATTATTTTAAAATAGTAAACGAAATCGATATGTCACAAAATGGATGTCGTTGGAAAGCTAACACCACGGGCTACATTTTAGGCTTAAGAAGCGACTATTTTAATTAATAGATGAATTTTATAAAAATCATGGAAGTTGACCCTTTTTCTGGACAGAAAGTTAAAGTAGCATTTCAAGTTGTAAAATGCGTTTCGATTTATGTTTTGGACATATCCAAGTCGAAGGGAGTACTAGAACATGTAAATAAACATAAAGAAATTACTTTAGAAGAGAAATGAAGTTCTTACAATGGTTGTTTAGTAGAAGAAAAAGAAAGAAGGAGTAGAGTGCTCGATTCCGCGTGTATTCTCAAAAATCTTCGTCGCGGTGATATGGCGGATTGTGGTGGCTTAATGGTGGAATGTGATGGTTGTTTTTGGGCTGGAACTCTGTGAAAAGAGAGAGAGAGAGCCGAGATAGAGAGAGAGAAGGAGTAGAGAGTGATAGAGGAAGTATGGTGTGTGAAGGAGTGATGGTGGTAATGTTGAGTATAATTCAAGGAAGGATGGGGAGAGTATGGCAAGCCATACTCTTGCCATTTTTCTGCAGGAATCAGAGGGGTCCCACCCCATGTGGTGTGTAAATTTGTTTCCCCAAAGTTGTGTTGTGTGCGGTGCCCTTTTACCTGTTCGTTTTACGTTTTAATTAACCGTATAACGTTTTTAAATGTTATAATTGTACGCGTGTAATCTCGATATTTTTACTTGAAGTATTTTATTAAAATAATTAGTTTTGAGTTATAAAGATATAACTTGAGTTTATCTTTGCGTGTCGGGCGCGTTTCACGCGTTTTTGGTCGTTTCTGAGCATTATATATGATACGAAATGCTTGTGAAATATTATCGCAATAATATTTGGAAATAGATATGTTTATCAAATAATTTCGTATTATTTAATAAATTGCGTTCACCAACGTCCAGTTAAGTCGGAATCCATCCAAGCAAATCGTGTAATATCAATTTATTACGTACGTGTGTATATTCAATATACGTTATATTACAAGCAACTTAGTTCTATTTCAAACTAATCACAAGTAATTACAAGCAAGCTTAGAGTAAATTAATACGCCTAAGTACGGGTTGTCACAATTTGATTATACAAATTACTACGATTTTGTTTTTTAAATTGTCCAAGTTACTACGACTTGGTTGATTGAATTCTGTTTTGAAAACGTGTACGACCCATTGGTGATTGATTGTAATAATAATCATATCATTATTATTATGATTTTGAAGTGTTCATGTTCAAAAATGTATCCCAATGTGTTTGAAAAGTCGTATCGTATAAGTGTTTGAAGTGACACAATTTTGACACTTAGTAAAAATCCATGTTTTCAAGGTTCTATCTTATGCGACATTAGGTGCGACATAAGGCTTTGTATTGCTAAGTGCGACGTAGTCTGTTCTGTCGCAGATCATGTCTGCGACATAAGGGCTTGCGTCGCTAAGTGCGACATCCGCAATTTAATGCGACATAAGGTGTTGTGTCGCTATGTGCGAAGGGAATAAGTTTTGCGACATAGTATTTTGTGTCGCTATATGCGACGTCCGTAAGTATTACGACATAAACGTTTGCGTCGCTATATGCGACATCCGTGATGTAATGCAACATAGAGGCTTATGTTGCTATATGCGACATAAGACCTGATTTGGCGACATAAGAGCTTATGTCGCAGGTGGCCTGGAGCCTCTGCGACATCACGAGCTGTTGGCCGAAAAATGAGCCAAAAAGGTGTTTTCCGGTTTCCGTTTGACTTGAAACTTTTACCCAACCATATTTGGACACTATAAGCTTAAATAACCCACAAAAAGTGAAAATAATAGATATCGGAGTGTTTCGGGATTTGTCAGAAACTTACAAACTTAACGCCGGAGAAATCCGGAAAGATGAAAATGTAGATCGTTGCGAGGTGGTCATTTTTCTCTATAGAAGCTTCGAGATTGGAGGTCGTTATGTGGTGTTATTTTGAGAATTAAGGTGATGGTGGTGTGGTGAAGTTTGAGAGAAAATGAGAGGAAGAAAAGAGGAGAGAGAGAAAGGAAAGTGGAAAATGAGGAGGGGGGGGGGGGTTTGGCAGATTTTTGGGGGAATTAGGGGAGGGAATCCCCCAATTTTTAATCCCCCGCGTTTGCGCTCCGTGCGGTGTTCATTTCCCTGATCGTTTAATCGTATAAATAATTATTTTAAAATACGAATATTTGTTAAGGTTTTTGTTGAAGTATTTCACCAATACTTTTACTTGGGTTATAAAATATAACTTATTCTTGTTTTGATTGTTCGCGCGTTTATTATTTTAATCGCGTAATTGTTGTTTGTACAATACGAATTTGAGTTGAAATATTATCTAAATAATATTTTGGATAATAATAGAGCTATTAAATAATATCATATTATTTAATAAAATTGTTTACAAACGTCCGTATTAATTGAATCGAATTGCATTTGGTTTGAAACTCGTAGGATTTAATCAAATCGCATACTTGTATATATATTCAACAATAAATATATTGATACATTAATTAGCCTAACACAGAACTAATTACATGTATTACACTTGATTAGATACTAATTAGAAGTCCTAATTTTGCGGGTGTCACACCATCCATCTTCTTGCTCCCCACTACATGGAAATTATTATTATTATGATCCCACGCCATTTCTTTCCTGCGGGTTTTATGGATCTTGTTTTAGAGCTCATACTACATCTCCAGCTCGAATAATACATCACTCTCACTCACGAACCACTTCCAGACCTAATTTCACCAACAATTTCACACATCAAAAATTCTCTCTGGAGACTTTCCGATTAATAAACAATAGTGAAGTTTGAAGCTAAAATCGTGATCATCTTCATTTGGGTAAAAAAAACATTAGAAGTTGTAATATTTGATTAACATTATTTATATCAATTGAATCATGTTAATTTTTATTTCAACTCTTGTTTGCTTCAGCTTTGAGATTATGATTATGATTAATGGCTAAATTTTCTATATATCTGCTTGGATGAATTAACTAGTGATTAGGTGTGTATTATTTTTGGGTGTTTGTTTATGCCTGAGTTTAAAATTTCTCCATGAATTTATATGTATTTAGCTCAAATAATTTGTGAAACCTTTTTGTAGTTTTAACTAGCAACTTTAACGAATGTTTGTTGTTAGTTGAAGTTATTATCATTTTTATGTCCATGTATAAATGAACCATTGTTCGCGGTTGCGAAAATTGTTATAAGTTTGACAAATGAGCTAAAATTTATACAAGTTAGCGAATTTGGTGAACGTCTTTCGTGTAGATGAATTGTAAACTCACAAACTTGAACTCCATGTTTAATCGCGAACCTTGCGTATTTGAGCTTAGTTCCATTGTTTTAACCTGTTTGGTGATTTGCTAGTGGATATAACGAACGTTTTCTACTTGGAAAATTACTATCGATTATTTGGTTATAAATGATTGAACAAACTTTGCGAATGTAGTTTTGGAATATGTTAGATAATTTAAGCTCAAACGTGTAAGAAGGTAACCATGGCGAACGTCCGTTACTTGAGTAAATCATAGGTTTCTAAATTGAAGTTGACATTAGGTGATGGCGAACATTAACCCTATGTTTAATTGAAATTTACACATGCATAATCTAAACCGGTTATAACTTCACTCCCCGAACTTACTAATGACATAATCCACGCAAGTATTGTTTTTATTATCCGAAGTTTTCTAAAATCTAATTTGACTCTTCCTGAGTCCACTTTCCTTGTTTTTAATTTGAAAAGTAACTTTTAAGAACGTGACAACTCGGTCACAAAGCCCCCACATTTACTTTTCTGTACAAATTACTTGCACTTTAACTAAACTTCTTGAACTCTTGTTCCTTGTGTTCGAACCCTAAGTTATCCAACTGTTTTGGTCAAAAATTACACTAAGCAATTAAGTGATCAAATTTATAAATGTGAGGTTGGGTACTATAAATTACTTTCAAGATCATTACGCTTTTACACGATTATCTATATGAGTAAATGATGATTTTAAATGGAAAGTTATGTCCCGAATCCTTTGATCCGTGGATCCTTGTTGAAAACGTGTTTAATGGTGAAAACAAATGTTTGTAAATAGAATTATTCCAAAAGTTTAAGTAAAATGGAAAGTACTTTCAAAATAATGCTAGTTATACGATCAACAGACTAGTAATATGCAAATTATACGATGAAAATATAAAGTGAATGCAATCCACACAAGGATATACGAGGAAAGCTCTTGATCAAGGTTGATCGCCGGCACAAAACCTCGGGAAGGATCAAATGATCCTTGCCTTTTGTTAATCTTATTAAAATAAAAGTAATCGATTACAAACTAAGAGCACAAGGATGATCGGCTATGTGATTATCTAAGAAATTGACTAAGTGTTGGTGAATGTGTTTGAGAATAAATGAGAGCAGAGTATAAGTGTTTTTTCAGGTGTAAAATAATGATTATTCGTCGTCCTAATCGATCATCCATGCCTCATTTAAATAATAGAAGCGTATAACAATATTTCTGAGATTTCAGGGATCCTCTGATGAAGGGTGAAGACTTGCAACGTCTCTTTTGACTTCGTTTTACACGTGCAATGGACTTCGTCTTCATATAATCGTATCAAGAGCTCTCCATATAATCCGGAACATATCTCAGATGACGCGTTCCTCTCGCGACCTGGTCAATACTTGAGGAAAACAAATATGTTAGACAGTACATGATCCTGAACTAATACAAGTTCAGGATCCTGAGCTACGCATAATCCAGAATAAACTTAGGATCCTCACTTTAAGGATCTTCCTTATCTAGTATCCTGCATAATTATGTTAGATAAACATATCCTAAACAGGATCCTGCAAGATAAGAATATTTCCAGGACCGTGATCCTGAAAGTATTCTTATAAATTATCATTATCTCGACTGATATGTAAATATTTTTCATACATGTGTGATGACATTATGATGCTATTAAGGATCCTGCAGTATTAGACAAAAATCTGCCCACAACACCAACTATACTAACACATGATAGGGTTCACTGCCCGGTTATGTATTGGTCTTAGCTCGGTATTTTCTAGTTCATTTTCCAACGATAAACTTTAGAACGGATTTAACACATCAATGTGTAGAGCTTTTTTAAACTTTGTAAAACGGCTCATAAGGTGGCGTTGCACTTACTCTATTTGAAGGTGGACTAATATGAAAGCCTAGTACTACAGAGACTCCTTACTAAGACACCCATAATGTACTATCTGCAAAACCAGCGTATAGATATAACATTTTATTATACCTATGCAAATATATATAAGGCATTAGCAATCAGTTACACATGGTTTTCAATCATGTAATTATAAACAATAGGATGCATATTTTGGATAGAGTTCTGTAAATTATAAATAAGTGTTGATAGTAGCTTAAAGCGTAATAAATTGTAACCCACAGAAAGAAAGTCAAAAACACAAATCACGTTTCAATATATTCCGGCCCTCTAGATTGGAAAGCTACAAAACTTTCATTCACACATTTCATCAAACACTTAACACTTAATGTGCATTTATAATTATTATACGTTCTATAATCTAATTTGATGTACTTGAACTGAAGTCTACTAATAGAAATAGGTTAGGATAATAGTTATTTGATATTAATAAACATTACACCATAAACATACATATCCTACTATCTAGAAAGTGAAATTTATCCAAGCCTTACCGGTGATAAGATAGAGACAAAAGCCTGAATTAAAAAATTACCAACACATAATACCTGTAAGAGAAAAGGAGGGAATATTTTTGTCGCTGTGGCAAGGAAACAGTTTTGTGATGGGGAAAAGGGTTGCGGCAGTGGTTAGTGGTGGTGTATGTTGGCGGTGGTTGGCTAGATGAGCAGAAAGCCAAAAAGAGGGAAGGTGATAGGAGAGAGAGAGAGAGTATGATTTTGAATTACTCAAATTTGAGCATAACTATGTACATGAACCACGTGCATACTTAGTGCTACATTCTAATAAGTGAATTCACATTATTTTTATGAGATAAATCTAGCAAAGTCCAACTATTTAATACATGAGGTATTACTATTTTCGTAGTTTCATATAATTACGCGCGAAACTATCAGAACGAGTCCTACAAAAACGGACGATCATTGGTGAAACAACCTTTTATAAATTACATAAAGCTATTTTTATAATAGTTATTTACTTGATATTTTTATGCAACGATAAAGCATAATGACGAACGAAACAATTACACACTTTATACATATATAGATCGTAACTTGAATGATAAATTTTTTGAACCAAACCCGACAACTAAATGAAACAAAATTTATATTTTGTTAGTTCAAAAAAAAAATCATTCGGAATATTTATACGAAATAAAATAACGTTTAAACAATTTAAAGTACACGCAATTAACGGGTAACGAACTAAATGATTTAAACATACAATATATCTATGGGACAAGTTGGTAAAGACCATACCCCTCCCCTCCTCTTATTACCGGTTTTTCGAACCCCTCCCATACCCATTTTGGTTAAACACTTGAACACACAACCCCATTTCCCATTTTCTTCACACTTTCTTCATCAAACTCTCTCCCTCTCTTGGCTCACTTCGCAAACAGCCACCAGCCATCTTCAACCAAAATTTATCAAGGAAATCAGTCACAAAACGAACCCCATGATCATCTAACATCATTTTCAGCAAAGGAAGAGAAGAAATCAAGGAAATCAAGCATCATCACCACCATTTCCTTCCCCATCTCACCATCTTAGATTTAGTAAGAAAACACTCTCTTTTGACTTGTTTTCATATACTATTAAGACCTAAACATGTGGTTGTTCACTATACGAAAGAATCCAACTCAAAAACTTAGTTTTTCCAAAAATCTAACACATACAGCATCGGCTGCGAACTGAGATTCATCTCAGTTCGCACGATAATGTTTGCGAATCGAATGAGCTGCGAACCGAACAAGCTGCGAACCAAACTGAGATGCGAACCGAATGAGCTACGAACTGAACGAGCGAGCCGAACTGACCTGGTCTGCGAACTAAGGTTCCGCCCTGCGAACTGAGTTCCTGTTTAACGATTCGACATTCGCGTAACAACTACACTTTTTACAATGATGAATTACATACAAAAACATATACTTTTACGAAGTATACAACGAAATGATTATAATAATGATTTAATTAATAATTATTATTACGAAAGGATCACCAACGTATCGTACGCTTTACAAACAAAACGATCTTTCGAATGAGTGAACAATTAACATGGTTTGGCAGTTAGCCGACCACTTATATTATTATCTTTTATGTTTAGGACGCCAAAGACTTTACCGGGCTTAAGCTTTGCTAGAACTCACATACCGAGCTCACGAGGTGAGTTCACAGCCCTTACTTTTACTGTTTTACTGCTTTTGAACTCAGGGGTGAAAAACATAACAAATGTTTTACTACTGTATGCTACAATTTGTAAATGCTTTCATGCTTTATACTTATAACTATTGATTATTGAACATATACATGTTTTACTCAATAGGTTGAGTACTTTTAAACTATATATATTTATGAATGATTTCATACTAAGATTGTAAACTATATATAAAATGCTTTCAGGCTTTTATACGAATTGTTACTTATGAAACAACATTTTTATACTGTTTTGCACACTACGGACTTAGGTGTTAGATCCTACTGACTTGGATCAGATCCTACGGACTTGGATTGAGGGACACTTAATCTCCCTACATTTATGGACCCTACGGACTTGGGTATTGGATCTTACTGACTTGGATCAGATCCGACGGACTTGGATCAGATCATATATATATATATATATATATATATATTACTCATAGTAACATATATAAAAGGAGCTAATCATATACTGACTTGGATCAGATCTTATATATATATATATTACTCATAGTAACATATATATATATATATATATATATATATATATATATATATATACACGCGTATACTGACTTGGATCAAGGGACGCTTACTCTCCCTATAATTTTGGAACAAACTTATTTATAGTACATACACTCCTACAAATACTTTCGATTAAGATACTTACTTTCTTACAAATATATTTTAGGATACTTACTTTACTACAAATCTTATTATAGGATACATGTTTTCCTACCAACACATTTTGGATACGAACTTTCCTACAAACACTTATAAAACCTGTGAATTCACTCAACAATTTTGTTGACATTCTACTATGTTTTTCAGGTAACTAGCAGCAGCAGTAAGACTGCACACATACAGAATTAGGTGACCCATGATGAATTTAAGATGCCATCTTTTGAAGCAATGAGATTTCTTTTGTATAACTAATATGTTTTTAGTCATATTTACGAAATCCACTTTTGTAAAACTTTAACTATATTCCTACTTCTACGATTCGATGAATCGTAACCTTTTGTAAACAAATATTTATGGCATCTTAATATATGCATGTTCTGCGATAATCATATGCTCTGATATGCGTGTTAGTCCTAAATTTGCGTCGACGCCCCCGACTACACTAATGGTTCCGCTAACCACGATTAACGAATTTAGAGGTGCGCCAAGTTCCCTCCAATGTGTAAGTCCGTATGTATTAGGATCGATAACGAGGTTATCTTTAGGTATTAAGGTGTGGAATCCCTTAATACGATGTTTACGGATTGTAAACGGTTTATTTCACAAATATTAGTGAAATCAATTACTATTAGCTTTGTACTGATTAAAACCAATGTTTATCTATCAATACCTAGCTCTTAGTATACTTAGAATGTCTTTGGAAACATAGAAATTTCGTATGAGTATTATGGCAAAAGTTTATTAGGTTTGAAACCTAATTTATTTATAAACTCATCTCGGTTCGCAACTTATGGGCTCTGCAATCCGACTCGGTTCGCAGCCCAAGTTGGCCCAGCGAAACCAGTTAGTTCACCTCGCAGACCTGCCCTGCGAACCCAACTCAGTTCGCATCGCAGGTTCTTGGTCAACCTTGGTCAACATTTTTCAGTATTTAACATTTAACTCTAAAATGTTTACCAACCGATATATTCATTACAATTCAAAACCAATTTACAAACTTGATTACAATAATCTCTAGTATTATTACAAGCTAGATATGTTGTGACAATAACATGTCCCAACACAATGTTTATCTGAAATTTTTTGAGTGCTTGTCCCTAATTCAATCAAACGGAAATCCATATAGACCGGTCGGTGTATTTAGACAGGTTGGTGTATGTAGACCGGTTTTTGGCGGAATTCCTTTTTAGACCGGTTTCATCCATAACCTGTCTATGTATGGGGTCTTAATGTTCTTTTTTATAGTATAACTATATTAAAACATGGGTTTCATTTATATTGGAGGCCATCACAACCTCAAAAACATCTATGCTCCATTTGATCACGCTGATTAGGATTTCACTTCGCTAGTTTTATATTCATGACGAAATCATTTTCAAAAATCAAGTCCCCTTGCGCACAAAAATAATAATAATGGTGTTCACCGACTAACTTTTGGTATTAGACAATTTACAACTCCTCACATATGACTAGACCAAATGTATGATTTATCTTTGTCTGATTAAATAAATGTTATTACACCTCGTATATAATTGACAAACAAAACCGGCTAATTCTCTAGATATAAAAAACAAACTCGTGTTGACTGTTTGTTGACCGTTCAATTGAGATTTTGTTTGATCTTAAGTACATTACGAGGAGTGGTATTTCGAAAAATATGAAAGTGTATAGAATATTAATTTATAACTTTGACCCTATACAAATGGCTAAGATTAAGAGGAAATTCCTTATATGAGGGGAAGGATGAGAATTAAAGACTATTTCAAGACAAAATTGTAAGAGTTATAATCAATGAAATTTATGGGTTTTTAATGCATTTCAAGACCTATAAAAACATGGGTTTTTAATGATTTTCAAGACTTATTTAAATAGGTATAAATTTCATAAGAGTTATACCCTCGTATAAAAAATAATGGGTTTTTAAAGTGTCCGGACGTTAATTATGACAAATGAGATATAAATTACAATTTTTATATAGTTGAGATATAACTTACAATGTACAGTCATATAATCGAGACAAGACTATTGTTAACTACTTTTGAAAAATTGGATGAATACAATACAATTTAATTGGAGACATGAGTTTTAATATATGGTATAAACTAATTTGAGATATCATTCTTATTGCACTCCTTTTATGCGACAAATACGACCACAAGTATTCCATGCATGCAACGTAATAGATGTCCAACAGTCTTGATGAATAGGGGAAACATAACTGATGCTGCTTCTTATATGGGTATCGTGAACATGATGAATTCTAGTAATCCGGAGTTTGTGTAGGATCTTGATGCCTTCACCAAGAATCTTGAACAATGAGTTAATGTGAAGCCGTTTGAACCTTACAGTTGGTGCATACTAGTTTCTTTAATACGTCGCTTTATTTTTGCAAATAACTGGCAACGTAGCATTTTGTCAGTCCCTCCACCTTCATCGAGTGTGGGATCTTTTTCCGGAACACATTGAGGGTGGTATCGAAAATTGAGTACTCATCTAAAGAGATGATTTTTTGGTGTGAAGAGCACCTAGAGACCACACACAATGTTATAGGTGTAATGTTATGTAAGATGTGTCTTCCCATCTTGGTTTTATGCTGTAAGAATTAAAGGATTCGGAACATACCCGATTACATATAGCGGAAGCGATCGAATCGTTGTTTACATCACCGATCGAGATAGCGATCACAGATGGAAAGCTACCATTATTCACAACCTAGATTCCCCATAGACTCAGTTGCATTCATGTACACGAACCCGGACGAGTACTAACTCGTCTCTCTCGATTTCTATCAAGTGTATTTGTTAGTATTGTCATATATGTTAACCTTTTAACATAAAATACTTCTACTGTATATAGTCACCATATGTAACTATTAAGCAGACGAATAGTCTTCATTAAGTATTACTTAATGACTTTATCCATTAGTATTTAATTGTAATTAGTTAGTGGGCGGGTTGGATCCGGGTCAAACCGGATTCATGTTCCAACATCTCCCACTCGCACACCAACTAATTCGATATACTTATTATATCTCGAGAAATCAATCGTGTAACTTGCAAACGGTTCATACCAAAAAAATCGGTCGTGCGGCCTGCATACTATGAGAGCTCAAATTGCTATACATATGTTAGGAGTATATAGCAGCTCAATAAAGTTTGACAAGAGTAGATTTAGTATCCAATATCCTAGATTATTAATCACATTATAAATTCTCATGATCTCTGTTTTACTGATAAAACTCTTGTATTCACAATTATCTTTTATCCCTTAGATATTTCACTAAGACGAGATAATTGGTCGACCGGTGAATACAACTTAATGTGAACTTCTAATGATCTTCCCTCTTCTTAGATTCTTTCTGTGACACCCGCCAAATTAGGGTTAGTACTTAGTACCTAATCATTGTATTAATACATGTAATTAGGGTTAAATTATGTGTATTGATATATTATTATATATATGCACGCGTACGCGATTTGGTTAAATCGTGCGGTTTATATCGGATGGATTCCGGTACCTTTAAAATACGGATGTTGGTGAACAATTTATTAAATAATGTGAAATTATTTAAGTAACTCATTTTTATTATATATTATTTGGATAATACATACAAATGTATTTCATATCGTCTAAAACTAACAGTATGTGATAGAAACGCGCGAAATGCGCCGGACAAACGAAATAAACCCAAATTATATTTTTATAATTCATTATTAAGTATTTTGATAAAAATACTTCGAGTAAGAATAATACGATTATACGCGCATGAATAAAACGTTTCAAAACGTTGCACGAGTTAAATAAACATACAATTACGCAACGATCGCGCAAACCGAGACCTGATAACATTTTAATAACTTGAAATAGAGTATTTAGAATAATAATTTCAATAAAAACAACGCGATATAAATTGTTAACAAAACACACGTATTAAAACGTATAACGATAACTAAACGTTTAAACGACCGGAGAAATGAACACCGCACGGAATACAAATTGAGGGATGGAAAATTGGTAAGTCCACACATGGTGGACCCACCCAAACCGGCCAACCCACTCCACCACCCCCTCCTTGCTTGATTGACTTAGCAAAACCAAACCCACTCCCTTTTTCACATCATTTCATCATCACCATCTCACACTCTTCCTCCACCTTCTTTCTTCCTTTCCTCCCTCTCTCTAAATCATCCCCCAAACACCATCAAAAACTACCATTTAAACACCTTAAATCACCTCACTCATTTGAAGAAAAAGAATCACGAGAACAAGAGCTACGCAACCATCTTTTTGGATTTCTCTCGCGCTAAGTTGTAAGAATCCCGACACTTCCGAAAACTCTTGCATTTTGATTTTCTTGCTTGATTGTTGTTCATCTAGCTTTGTAATGTCCAAAATCTATGTTTAAAACTTGATTTCAAAACATTTTCGGGAAATGTCAGTTTTGGTCATTTTATAAAATCAACACCTAGAAGGACTCTCGACACAAAGTGATAATTCTTACAAGCTTTACTAACTGTTCTAAGACTTGTGCAAAAGTTTCATTTCAAACCGAGGTCGTTTGACCACAAACCCGAGCCTTGAAAAACGACCAGACCCTTTGTGTCGTATAAGGCCTGGAGCCTTTGCGACATAAAGGCCCTATGTCGCAGAACCATTACCTATGTCGCATATAGCGACACAAATGTTTATGTCGTAACACTTTCGGATGTCGCATATAGTGACACATCACCCTATGTCGCATTAAATTGCGGGCGTCGCACATAGCGACACAATGACTTATGTCGCAGTCATGACCTGCGACACAACAACCTATGTCGCACTTGGTGTCGCACCCAGTGTCGCACTAATCAGAACCTTGAAAACACAGATTTTTACTAAGTGTCAAGACTTGAAATTTTATCACCTGCGTTACCCAAATTCATATTTTAAGTGCGTTTTTCACTAAAGCAATATAATAGAAATTAAAATTTATATACAATTTCCCTTGGACCCCGCCAGGGGTTTCCACCCCTGGAACCCCGCTAATCAGGGGCGCTGCCCCCGAACCCCCGTCATTAAAGTTTGGAAATACTTTATACACTGCTTGTCAAACATTTACAACCTTTGAACCACACACGATGCACTCGTACATGATACATATATACTTCAACACTTATAAACAATACAACAAACGAAACACATACTTTAATAGTATACAATGAAACAGTAGATAATAATAATAATGTAAGATTATTATTACAAACTGTCACCAACGGGCCGTACATGTTTTCAAAACACAAACAAACAATCAAACGAATCAATGTATTTGGACATAACTAGTTGGATGCACAACTAGCATAGGTGATCTTTTGAGATACCTACTCAGATATTAACCAACGCGCATCTTGGACGCCCTCAGGTTACAGTCTTCGGACATCATTCCTTGGTTTAGCAATGCACGTTTATCGAGATAAATGCATCAGACTTAGGTGAGTCTCATAGCCCCGCATTTTACTATTTTTACTCCCGGGGTGGGAATACATGCTCAGATTTATTTTACATGTGAACACAAGTACAAAACACGATATATTGACTGCATGAGTTGTTTTACTAATCATAAAGTCCTCCACCACATAGTTTGTTAGTATGGAATTTAGCGTGAATGTTAGTGTATGGTACCATATGGGATTGACAATCCCTGTCCGGGGTAGTCGCGCTACTTTGACTGTGATGTCAAACAGACACATTATCATTTATTCACGCGAGTGTAGATTAGGCACTCGCTCGGAGGCACCTCGCTCAGGTCCTTAAAGGCGGATCCTGACCCCTCAGTTACGCTCAAACTATGGATTCATGGCAGTATTATACACATTTATTTGATTAATTTCAAACACATTATTAAATCTTGTGGTTCATACATTATGTTTATCATTTACACCTGTGAGCTCACCAACTTTTAGCTGTCCTTTTAGCATATATTCTCAGGTACACAGCAGTAGTAGGACTACTCAGAAATTTTATAGCTCGAGTCGCTTGCAAATACGAACATCAAGAGATTTTTCCTGCATTATTATATTTTCTATAAGTAGTAATGCCATAGAATCTTTAATATCAGGATACCGAGCTTATGTAATCCTTATAACTCTTGTAAACTTTTATTACAATCATTGTATTTTATTAAAACGACGCATGTAGAGTCATTCACTTTATCTTATGTGCTTGTGATTATTGATCAGTAGCACCCCAAGTATGCTTCCGCCAAACAATAAATTTGGGGGTGTTACATATTGGTATCAGAGCCTAAGGTTATAGTGAACTAGGTTGCATTTAGTGGGCCTAGACTATGACCGTTAGGCAGTATTCCCTTATTAGGTATGACTGGTTCAGAAATTACATCATACAACTTTAATTTAACATAGCCTGATCAACTATGTACAATTAAGGAAGATGATGTGAGACTTGAAACGGTTATGTTGAACAGGGATACACTAGTTGAGTCTAACCACGAGAGAAATGGGACCATTACTTGTCTGTCTAGACATTCTAGGATATATTATATAATATTATATATATATATATAGGCCTCACTTTCTAAACGTTCTTATCTCAGAGATGGCAAACACTCCTACTGAAACACCACCTACTTCGTCACGTCCTTATCAACCGAGATCACAAAACCCACGGATTTCTAGGAGGACCACTATGTCACCTCGAACTAACCCCTATTCTGTACCAGCTTTAGCCGCTAGACTAAACCACCATGAGCGACGATTTCGCGAAATGGACATAGAGCTGCAG
This sequence comes from Pseudognaphalium luteoalbum, assembly GCA_963422505.1. Lineage (NCBI taxonomy): Eukaryota > Viridiplantae > Streptophyta > Magnoliopsida > Asterales > Asteraceae > Pseudognaphalium > Pseudognaphalium luteoalbum. The sequence goes on from OY730198.1 coordinate 70,678,413, forward strand.
GAGACTCGTGAGAACTGGAGACTCACAACCCTTGAACGTATCAACCAAGTCTCTGAAGATCACGAGAACACTGTGGATAACATGGACACACTTCACGACCAGCTGGGAGAAACAATCGAAACCATAGGAACTATTCACAACCAAGTGATCAGTAACTGAAATGAAATATCTGTTCTACAATCAAGGTTGCATCAGTGCGAGACGACCCTACGGGAAATCGAGGAGGCGCTCAGGATGGTTAGCCGACTTGCAGAGTCCGTTGATCACCTCACTTCTCTATTGCCACAACTCAATCTGCGTGAAGACTAGTGTAGTCTTTATCTTGTAATACGTTAGTACCTATGTAGAAATCTATGTAATTCAACCGGATGTAATAATTCCCGACATCTTTTGTAACTTTAGGTTCTATAACTTTTTGTAAACTCTGAATCCTGTAATCATTTGAACTTTATATCATGAAATGATTACTAACCCTAACGTATTATCTTACTCTGTTGATTGTCATGTTGTATATGACCTCAATATATATACATATGTGATATGTCAATATCCTATACAAACATCTCAGTTATCTCTTTCTTGATTTCTCAGCACCATGCCTCCAAAAAGACACACGTATAGCGATACTGAAATCGCTCAACTTATTGCACAAAGTGTGGCACAAGCCTTAGCTGCCTGACAGTCAAGTTCTGGCAGTGAAGACACACTGAATAACAACCCTACAGCCAGACCATGTTCCTACAAGGACTTCCTCAACTGCAAACCCTTGTACTTTAAGGGCACTGAAGGAGCCATTGGCCTGGTCAGATGGTTCGAGAGAATGGAATCTGTCTTCCGTATCAGCAATTGTGCGGAGGATACTAAGGTTAAGTTTTCCACCTGTACCCTTCAGGAAGGTGCTCTCACTTGGTGGAACTCATATGCCAATTCTTTAGGCATCGACACTGCTTATCTACTTCCCTGGGAGGATCTGAAAAAGATGCTCACGGAGGAGTACTGTCCCAACGAAGAACTCCAGAAATTGGAGGAGGAGTTCAGGCGTTTATCGGTTCAGGGAATCGACATCATTGGTTATACCACCAGATTTCAACAACTTGTGCTGCTCTGCCCATCTATGGTAGACCACGAGCACAAATGCATCCAGAGGTACATTCGCGGTCTCCCAGAAAATATCCAGGGGAACGTTGCCTCATCCCGACCAGCAACCAAGTGCCATCCTCCTGGCACATGAACTCATTGCAATGATTGTCAGTCGTGAAACATCCGCTCCCTCTTCCAACAACAACAACAACAAGAGAAAATGGACTGACAACCACAACAACTAGAACAAGAAACCCGGCACCATCAAGGCCTACACTTCCAATGTTGAACCCAAGCGGGGTTACACAAGGACAAAGCCCTTTTGTTCCAAGTGCAACCGCCATCATGACGGCCTTTGTGGTACTCCTTGCAACAACTGCAAGCGGTACGGGCATCTTGCCAAGGACTGCCGATCTCGCAAGAACAACAACAACAATCCCAACAACAACACCAACACCAATCAACCTGGAGCCTGTTACGAATGTGGAGACACCGGACACTTCAGGAATGATTGTCCGAAACGCAAGAACAAGGGAAACCACAACAATGCACGAGGTAGAGCTTTCGTACTTAACTCTAAGGACGCCCGTCAAGACCCTAATGTGGTCACGGGTATGTTCCTTATCAACAATTTATATGCTTCTGTTCTTTTCGATACTGATGCTGACAAGAGTTTCATATCGAATGAGTTCATCCCACTACTTGATCTTACACTTGTTGCATTAGATACTTTTTATACTATAGAGCTAGCTAATGGCAAACTAATCGAGGCCGATAGTGTATTACCTGATTGCACTTTAACCGTCGCAAACGAACCTTTCCCCATCAACCTCATACCCGTCAAAATCGGAAGTTTCGACATCATTGTTGGCATGGACTGGTTGTCCAAGCATCGAGCTGAAATCGTCTGTTATGACAATCATTCGTATTCCTCTCGTCACCGGTAGTACTTTAATCATACAAGGGGATACCGGTGGGACGAGATTAAATATTATCTCATGCATGAAAACCCGTAAGTATTTGAGAAAAGGGTATCCGGTAATCCTCGCGCATGTTATTGAGAAAAAGTCGGAGGAGAAGCGACTCGAGGATGTGCCCATCATTCGAGACTTTCCAGAAGTCTTTCCCGAAGAACTACCTGATCTACCACCACCAAGACAGGTCGAGTTCTCCATTGATCTTGTGCCCGGTGCAGCACCCGTGGCACGAGCACCTTATCGTTTAGCCCCATCCGAACTTCAGGAGTTGTCTACTCAATTACAGGAACTCCTGGATAAGGGATTCATCCGACCGAGTTCTTCGCCTTGGGAAGCTGCGGTCTTATTCGTGAAAAAGAAAGACGGTTTTTTCAGAATGTGTATCAACTACCGCGAACTCAATAAACTCACCGTCAAGAACCGTTATCCTCTCCCTCGTATTGATGACCTGTTCGACCAACTCCAGGGATCAAGTTTTTATTGAAAAATCGATCTACGGTCAGGATATCATCAACTTCGAGTTCGTGACTCTTATATTCTGAAAACTGCTTTCCGAACTCGCTACGGGCATTACAAGTTTCAAGTGATGCCATTCAGTTTAACGAACGCACCGGCTGTATTCATGGACCTTATGAACCGAGTGTGCAAACCATATCTTGACAAGTTTGTCAATGTCTTCATCGATGACATCCTCATTTACTTGCGCAATGAACAGGAACATGCGCAGCATCGCAAAACCATCCTAGAACTGCTCAGACACGTGGAGTTATACTCCAAATTCTCTAAGTGTGAGTTCTGGATGCAAACCGTTCAATTCCTTGGACACGTGATTGACAGTCAAGGAATTCATGTTGATCCTTCAAAAATCGAGGCTATCAAGTGCTGGCAAGCACCTACTACGCCAACCGAAGTACGCCAATTCTTGGGTCTTGCTGGGTACTATCGGCGTTTCATTGAGAATTTTTCAAAAATAGCCTAACCTCTCACCACACTGACTCAAAAAGACAAGAAGTTCGACTGGACAGATAAACAAGAGTCGGCTTTCCAACTTCTGAAACAAAAGCTTTGCAGTACTCCTATTCTATCATTACCCGAAGGCAACGATGACTTCGTGGTATACTGCGATGCTTCCCACCAAGGTCTTGGTTGCGTGTTAATGCAACGAGACAAGGTCATTGCCTATGCCTCCCGCCAACTGAAAATTCATGAAAAGAACTACACTACCCATGACCTCGAACTTGGAGCTGTCGTATTCGCTCTCAAAATCTGGAGACATTATCTTTACGGCATTAAGTGCACAATCTTACCGACCACAAAAGTCTCCAGCACATATTCGATCAGAAATATCCCAACATGAGGCAACGTCGATGGGTCGAGTTGCTCACCGATTACGATTGCAAAATCAAATACCATCCAGAAAAGGCAAATGTTGTTGTCGATGCCCTCAGTCGAAAAGAACGATCAAAACCACTTCGAGTCCGAGCCCTTAGTATGACTATTCATAACGACCTAAACATTCAAATTCTCACCGCTCAACTCGAAGCCTTGAAACCTGAAAACATCAAAAGCGAAGTCTTGCAAGGCATGAATAAACAGTTTGACATCAAACCTAGCGGAATTAGGTACTTCTCTGACCGAATTTGGTTACCCAGTTTTGGAAACCTTCGGGACTTGGTGATGGATGAAGCTCACAAGTCCAAATATTCTATCCATCCTGGATCCGACAAAATGTATCACGGCATCAAAGAATTTTATTGGTGGCCAAACATGAAAGGTGAAATCGCCACATACATCAGCAAGTGCCTTACTTGCTTAAAAGTCAAAGCCGAATATCAGAAACCCTCTGGGTAGCTTCAACAACCTGAAATCCCACAGTGGAAATGGGAGCAGATCACCATGGATTTCATTACCAAACTCCCAAAAACACCAAGCGGTTGCGATACCATTTGGGTGATCGTCGATCATCTCACCAAATCCGCTCATTTCCTCGCCATCAAAGAAACCGATAAAATGGAACGCCTCACACAAATCTATCTGAAAGAGATTGAATCCCGACACGGTGTTCCCATCTCAATTATCTCTGATAGAGATAGTCGTTTCACATCCCGCTTTTGGCAGACACTTCAGAAATCATTGGGTACTCATCTGGATATGAGTATTGCATATCATCCTCAAACCGACGGCCAAAGTGAACGGACTATTCAAACACCGGAGGACATGCTACGAGCTTACGTAGTTGACTTCGGTAAAAACTGGGAAAACCATCTACCATTGTGCGAATTCTCATACAACAACAGCAACCACACCAGCATCAAAGCTGCACCTTTCGAGGCACTGTACGGTCGTAAGTGCTGATCACTTGTTTGTTGGACCGAAGTGGGAGACAGCCAACTCACTGGTCCAGAAATCATTCACAAAACCACGAAAAATATCATTGGTATACAAAACTGACTCAAAGCCGCGCGTGATCATCAGAAAAGTTACACTGATGTGAGACGCAAACATCCCGAGTTCCAAATTGGGGATCGAGTACTCTTGAAAGTATCACCTTGGAAAGGTGTCATCCTCTTCGGAAAACGCGGGAAGTTAAATCCCAGGTACATTGGACCTTTTGAAATACTTGAAAGGATTGGTCCAGTGGCATATCAGTTGCAGCTACCACCCGAGCTTAGTAGCGTGCATCCCACATTTCACATTTCTAACCTAAAAAAATGTCTATCTGATGAGACACTCACTATTCCCCTTGACGAAATCCATATCGATGATAAACTTCATTTCGTCGAGATCGCAGTGGAAATCATGGACCGTGAGGTCAAACAGTTGAAACAAAGTCGCATTCCCACCGTTAAAGTCCGGTGGAATTCGCGGCGTGGTCCGGAATTCACTTGGGAACTGGAAGACCAAATGCGAATCAAGTAACCACAATTATTCACAGACTCCACTCCACTTACGACTCAGAGCTGAATTTCAGGACGAAATTCTCTTAACAAGGGGAGAATGTGACACCCGCCAAATTAAGGCTAGTACTTAGTACCTAATCATTGTATTAATACATGTAATTAGGGTTAAATTATGTGTATTGATATATTATTATATATATGCACGCGTACGCGATTTGGTTAAATAGTGCGGTTTATATCGGATGGATTCCGGTACCTTTAAAATACGGATGTTGGTGAACAATTTATTAAATAATGTGAAATTATTTAAGTAACTCATTTTTATTATATATTATTTGGATGATACATACAAATGTATTTCGTATCGTCTAAAACTAACAGTATGTGACAGAAATGCGCGAAATGCGTCGGAAAAAGGAAATAAACCTAAATTATATTTTTATAATTCATTATTAAATATTTTGATAAAAATACTTCGAGTAAGAATATTACGATTATACGCGCATGAATAAAATGTTTAAAAATGTTGCACGAGTTAAATAAACATACAATTACGCAACGATCACGCAAACCGAGACCTGACAACATTTTAATAACTTGAAATAGAGTATTTAGAATAATAATTTCAATAAAAACAATGCGATATAAATTGTTAACAAAACACACGTATTAAAACGTATAACGATAATTAAACGTTTAAACGACCGGGGAAACGAACACCGCACGGAATACAAATTGAGGGACGGAAAATTGGTGAGTCCACACATGGTGGACCCACCCAAACCGGCCAACCCACTCCACCACCCCCTCCTTGCTTGATTGACTTAGCAAAACCAAACCCACTCCCTTTTTCACATCATTTCATCATCACCATCTCACACTCTTCCTCCACCTTCTCTCTTCCTTTCCTCCCTCTCTCTAAATCATCCCCCAAACACCACCAAAAACTACCATTTAAACACCTTAAATCACCTCACTGATTTGGAGAAAAAGAATCACGAGAACAAGAGCTACGCAACCATCTTTTTGGATTTCTCTCGCGCTAAGTTGTAAGAATCCTGACACTTTCGAAAACTCTTGCATTTCGATTTTCTTGCTTGATTGTTCTTCATCTAGCTTTGTAATGTCCAAAATCTATGTTTAAAACTTGATTTCAAAACATTTTCGGGAAATGTCGGTTTTTGGTCATTTTATAAAATCAAAACCTAGAAGGACTCTCGACACAAACTGACAATTTTTACAAGTTTACTAACTGTTCTAAGACTTGTGCAAAAGTTTGAACCACACACGATGTACTCGTATATTATACATATATACTTCAACACTTATATATAATACAATACTCGAAACACATACTTTAATAGTATACAATGAAACAGCAGATAATAATAATGATGTAAGATTATTATTACAAACTGTCACCAACGGGCCGTACATGTTTTCAAAACACGAACAAACAATCAAACGAATAAATGTATTTGCACATAACTAGTTGGATGAACAACTAGCATAGGTGATCTTTTGAGATACCTACTCACATATTAACCAACGGGCGTCTTGGACGCCCTCAGGTTACAGTCTTCGGACATCATTGCTTGGTTTAGCAATGCACGTTTATCGAGATAAACGCATCAGACTCAGGTGAGTCTCATAGCCCTGCATTTTACTATTTTTACTCCCGGGGTGGGAATACATGCTCAGATTTGTTTTACATGTGAACACAAGTACAAAACACTATATATTGACTGCATGAGTTGTTTTACTAATCATAAAGTCCTCCACCACATAGTTTGTTAGTATGGAATTAGCGTGAATGTTAGTGTATGGTACCATATGGGATTGACAATCCCTGTCCGGGGTAGTCGCGCTACCTTGACTGTGATGTCAAACGGACACATTATCATTTATTCACATGAGTGTAGATTAGGCACTCACTCGGAGGCATCTCGCTCATGTCCTTAAAGGCGGATCCTGACCCCTCAGTTAAGCTCAAACTATGGATTCATGGCAGTAATATACACATTTATTTGATTAATTTCAAACACATTATTAAATCTTGTGGTTCATACATTATTTTTATCATTTACACCTGTGAGCTTACCAGCCTTTAGCTGACCTTTTAGTATGTATTCTCAGGTACACAGCGGTAGTAGGACTACTCAGGAATTTTATAGCTCGAGTCGCATGCAAATACGAACATCAAGAGATTTTTCTGCATTATTATATTTTGTATAAGTAGTAATGCCATAGAATCTTTCAGATCAGGATACCGAGCTTATGTAATCCTTATAACTCTTGTAAACTTTTATTACAATCAATGTATTTTATTAAAACGACGCATGTAGAGTCGTTCACTTTGTCTTATGTGCTTGTGATTATTGATTAGTAGCACCCCAAGTATGCTTCCGACAAACAATAAATTTGGGGGTGTTACACTTTCGGACTTAACTCAACTCGCTTTTCTATGAGTGCCCTGCCAGGTTGAATTATTCATAACCCTTAAGCAACGCCTTAAGATAGCAAACATCAAGGTAATCCTCGAGATACAAGAAAAAGTCATAAGGATACTCAAATTGAGGTTACTCATACCTTAAGGGACTTACATAACATAGAAGTAGAGATCGTTTTTTTTATTTCCCTTATTGGTCGTCTTACACACATGTGGTATGAATCACATGATGCAACATTTCTCATTTCCCATGGAGGTATGTCTTTCAATCAATGTTGCACAGATGATAACTCAAACATACTCAATGTTCGAATCTGAGTTCATTCATCTACTCATAAAACTCGGTAAGAACTCGCATCTGGTATCATAGACAGATTAGGTGAAGCTAAGTAATTCACCAATTGTTGTAAACTTTACAAGTGTAGCATCACAGATTTTAAGTTTGTACTCTCAATTGTCACTTAGACAATATACTTAAAATGCGCTACTGCTCTACTTATTACTAAAATAATGGAGTTGATCACCCATGTGAGTAGGCTGATCTTCAATCCGTCCGACATACTCTACTAATTAAGAATGTAAACACAATATTTCTTTGTATATAGGATTTGACAAACAAATTGTCATGGACATTAAAACTTAAATATGGTTGTACATTTTTGACATCTACACAACCTTGAGCCTTGATCTGTTACATAAACACAACTCTCTAGTTACTCCAAATGATCTGCTACTTGTGTAAATATGTGCTACATATGTTCCTATATTCTTGCAACCATGTCTCACAAAGTTGTACTTGATATATGTGTGCTTGGTCTCACAATAGAGAATTTGGGTATTTTATATATGCTACGAAAGTATCACAATACGACCTTATCAATACTCAATTGATAAATCAATAATAAGTCGCTAGTTATTCGGAAGGTGGTTAAGCCACACAACTTGTTGAACCACAACTGAAATTTCCAAATAAAACTAGCTTCTGACTTATACGAGACTTTATGCGACTATGTCTTGTTACTCCAAGAGATAACAACTTGGTCAATATATCTATAGCCAACCTTTGAAGTAGATCAATTTTTTTCACAGCATAACATATTAAAGTACTACTTGGATACCTTAGTATCTTTTTCTTGTTGTTGTAGCCTTATGCCACAAACCGAGCTTTGTGTCCTTTGGGAAGCTTAACTAATTCCCAATACTGATTTTGTCTCATAAAATCAATTATTTATCCATTGCATTAATTCATTTTTTCTTTATGGGATTTTTAGGAGTTGATATCGCGTAAAAAGTCACGTTTTTACCACCGATATCTCCCTCATTCTGGAGCAATATTTAGCATTTGGACTCAAATAATGCAAAAGTCATTGATAAAATGCTAAGAAGATCAAAACAAGGTTGCACGAGCAAAATCAGGCAAAAAGGCCAAAAAACGAAGATTCCACGCACGTTTGAAGATTCAAGACATCAAAACGAGGATTCAAGACCAAAGAGCCCATCACCAACATCTATCTGACCCAAGATGTTTGTTTTCAAATTACGAATCCAACAGAAGAAGAATCAACTAAAACGGACGAAGAACGAAGATTCTACGCACTCCGGAAGATCTAAATGATTTGTACCACACATCTAAAGTTCAGAGACATATTTTTGGGATTTCTTTTCATCAAAAGCTTCGTTTTTGAATTACGAATCCAATGAAAAAAGAATCAACGCAAATGGACGCGTAACGAAGAAAACACGCACGAATCGAGAAACGTAGCAACCGACAGCAGACTGGTGCCACTGGCAGCCAGCCGCCGCCGCCAGCCATCCAGCCGCCGGCTGCTGCCCATCACCCGCACGGACTGCACTTTTTGGTACCCGGTGCTAGACCTTTTCCTACTTTTCGTACCTGGTGCCACTACCTTTTTCGCCTTTTGTACCTAGTGCTACTACCTTTTCCACATTTTGCTAATGTGTGCTTCCTTTGGCTAAAATGCACCAAAACTCCTCTATAAATAGAGGCATGGGCTCAGTTGAAAACACACCCCTTAGAACTTGGAAACACCAAGTAACACTTAAAAATACCAACATATTTGTATTTTCTTTTCTTTTATTCTTCCTAGTTAATTAGGCTAGCTAATTAACTAGCTAAGGAAGATTTGTACGGAGGTGCTCCGGGACGCATATTTTAGCTACGAGTTATTGTACTTCTTTCCAGGTGTCAATCTATTTTTCATATTTAATATGTTTGTCCTTTCTTTAATAAATTTAAATATTTATGCCAGAATTGCCATGATTAGCTAAATAACTCAATTGTCTGTTATGATAGTCGTTTAGAAAAGTATTAAATATGTGACTATGTGGTATGTTTTGAGATTGCGGATGGTTTATATTACAAATGGATATAGTAATTAAATCTTTATCGTTTATCTGCCTAACTCATGTTATGACTAAAACTTTATCCAAAAATGAACGTAGCTAACTCATAGGATACATGTCACTTAGTTATACTATGTTAGATTGAGTCATTGAGCTCAGCATGGCCGGTGTTCTCTAGACCACGACAAGATCCAAGAGACACGGAACATGGGAGTAGAGGTAGATTAAGATTAAATTCATGTAGACGATATTTTTGAGACAACTTTCGGAATATCACTTTTGCATGCTTAAATTAAACTGTCGCCTTGATCGTCTTATTGCATGTTCTTGTTTGATTGTTGCCTTAGGATCATCATAATAGTAAAATTTAAATGGCATTAATCCTCGTGAAGTAATATGACGGCCCCTATTCGACTGTTCTTTGATATAGTATTGGAAACGCTTACGGCGGAGTACAAATGTATGGAAGTCAGAACGACCGAAGGTAGTTGTATTATGAATCGAATAGCAAACGTATTACCTAGGTCTCCATTTGTAACACAAATCATCCCTGTCTTGTAACATCCCCAAGTAATGATGATAACTCGTACGAATAAGTGATGACATATTATCCGACCGTTTAGACCAGTTAGCCCAACCTATTCCGGTGAGGATAACCCTCGTTCATAAGATTGTTTATTCAACAAACTATGCCATGATTCGGGCATCTCTGACGACCGAGATTGGGGAATAGGATTCGAGGTTAACTGTTGGATAATGTGGGTGTCATTTGAGAGAACTTTCGGTGTACACTTTAATATATTGTGCAATCCCCGTGACATTCTATTTGCCTGATTGTGGACACCTCCGCGTCAGCCCGATGGAAGGATTGCAGAATAGCTCACATCAACTTACGAATTTATCCTCATTAGAACTTTCCATATTTAACCACTGCTAAACCACGTCATAGTAGACAATCGCTTTAATTTCCGAACACCCGAAGTAACCTCCACCTTTTATTTTAAATTCAGTTTAAATTAGGATAAGAAAACCCAAAACCAAAACCAACTCTTTCAATCCCAGCTGAACGCATAAGAGTTTCTAAACCCCCTAGTTTCAATTTGTCATGCTTTGAAGAACGATCCTAGGTCATACTTGCCCTATGCTAACCCATTTAGCATAATAAGTAACCCTAGGCCCCAGCCTTATAAATTAAAAACACCCACCGTTGTGCTGTGTCACCATTAGAAATTCCAACGACCGGTGCGCAGCGCAACAGGAGTTTCATATGAACCACAAGGTATACCTTTCCGATCTCGTAACGAAAAGGAGGTTCTTTTTCTTGCAATATATATTCCCATGAAAGGGATTCTTGGTTTCTCAAATTGCTCCCACTCGGGTTGATATTTTCTTAAAACAAATTCTTGGATCTCATATTACTCCCACTCGAATTGAGATTTCCTTGAAACGAATTCGCGATTTCTCAATATTCATATTACTCCCACTCGAATTGAGATTTCCTTGAAACGAATTCGCGATTTCTCAATATACTCCCACTCAAATTAGAATTACTCTCATTCGCAATATGTTGAGGAATTGCCATAAAGAAATAGATTCTTTTCCTTAATTCCTCAAATTCTCCCACTCGAATGAAGTTATTATATATGTTTACAAATAAGGACTAATCTTTATTTGTATCTCTTCACTTGGAAACGTATTTTCCAATAATGTGGCATCCGGTATTCAAAGTGCTTACACTCCCACTTTCGTGTTTACCAATAAACACATAATCTTTGGATTGTTCAAAGTATCTCATGAAAATACATTTTCTTTCCTCATGGTCTAAAGTTTACGAAAACATAAAAATGAGGAATGAAAAATATAATTAAACAATCTCAAGAAATATAAGTCGTTCATACGACCTATCCATAACTCATATGTCGTGGGAGATACTGATTTGGAAGACACTTGGTTAAGTACGAATAAGAAAATAACAAATCATCATCACAAAGATGTTATACATAGTTATCTCAATCATCACTGGCATAACCATTTCAAGAAGCGTTATATGCCTTTTTTTTTCCGCAACACGACTTGTTGAGGAGTCATAGGAAAAACAACTTAAAATTGAATACCGTAAGCATCACCGAGTGCTTTGAATATATCATTTCGGTATTTATTTCCTCGATTAATTAAAACTTCTCCAAATTTATATTAAATTGATTTTCAAGAAAACAAAATTTTAGAAAAACATCAAAACGGTTCATATTCATAAGAATCAAAACGGACATAATCAAATCGAGGAAATATTTAATAGAAATAATAAAATGCTTCGTGTCTTACTTGGAAATTTGAAAGGACCACATACTAAGAATGGATCAATCGCAATGGATAACTATTCCAAATGGTTTTCTTGCAGTTTTTCCCACTGAATATTGTGCATAAGTGGACAAATCCACATATTGAATATCATACTCAAAAACTTATTTGAAGATGTATCTAAGGAAAAACTTGGGTTATAGCGTTAATAACCAATATCCATAATGTCACTATCATTTAGGATATAAGCATAATTATAAGAGCTTGTTGAATAATACAATTTAATAGCATTACCTTGGAAGTACGAAACAAGAAGTACATCCACAAAGGATAAAAACAATGAAAACGTAACTACAAACACAATGTTTGCAGGTTTGGAACCATATGGTTAACCCTAATTAGAGCTAGATAATGCCACATAGAACTTAGTATATGTTTGAAGGCCTCAAGCCAATGCTCTAAAAATTCTGTATGTTTTCAGTATATGTAAGGTTCAACTCCTTGTGCTCTAAACTTCTAGATTAGAAAAGATTTATATATATTGAACCAATTGTTCAAAAATAAGAACACACGTGACTATAAATTAGTCAGTCGATGCCGATTGCATCTTTTTAGCAAGATCAATCTCGCTTATATCAACCTATGAGATTATCCATACCACTCAGCAGCAACATAATGTGAGCAATTAATAATGTTCTTACGACTTTTCTTCCCTTAATTCTTCCATTAACGCCATAGGAGCATTTTAAGCCTTTTATGCTCCTATAAGTTCAACAAGGTCTTAATATCGTGAAAACCATTAATGAACACTAAGTTCTATTGAACACATAATTCAATTACAATGAAGTTTGATTGGATGCGAAGTCCAATTAATATAAAGTTCGATTGAAAATAAACTTTAAGTTGAACACAAACTTCTAATGAACACAAAGTTCTACAAAGCTCAAGAACACAAAGTTCTATCAAATACAAAGTTCGATTGAACACGAAGTTCCAAAAAATAATTATTGAACACAAAGTTCATACGGAGACAACTATGAAAGAATTTTTAATATCCATCCATATATACAATCACTCTGCAAATAACTAATTATGTCAATCATAATTCACAATAGGTAATAGAGAAAAATGTCACCACGTTTCCAATTATCGCCTATAAAGCCTACCATGAAACTATAATCAATATGACAAATTAAGATGCAAAGTATCAAATAAGAGCACTTACGCATATTATTTCCAATTTCACTAAGAAACGTAACTTTCATACGCAAAGAAAGTTTAGTATAATCATTATACTAAGAATGCTTAATCAATATGCTCTAAATTTCACAAAAGAAATATTACTTTTAAACAAAATGAAAGATCTTAATCATTACATAAATGATTGACTAATATGCTCAAAAATTGTCAAACAAATATAACCTTCAAACATCAGAGAAAGTTTACTCTAATCATTTACACTAAGAAATGATTAAATAGTATGCTCAATATTTTACAAAGAAGCACAATTTTCATTCAAGGAAAAAGTGCAATAATCATTTCACTAAGGGATGATTAACTTATATTGATCAAAGTTTCACAAAGATTTCAATAATAAAGAAAGTTTAATATAATCATTTTTCCTACCCACAAAAAATGATTAACTAATATTGATGATATTTCATAAAGTAATAAAACTTTCAAACAAAATTCATGTTATATAATCATTGCACTAAGAATAATTAACGAGCATTTTGATCAAATTCACAAATAAATACCGAGTACAATGTTGAACATATATAAATCACTATAATCATTATACTAAATAATGATTAACTAAAGTGCTCACAATTTCACACAGAAATTAATTTTTCAAACGTAATGAAAAAATGTTATAATCATTTGGCACAAAATAATTAACAATACTTGATACTAAAATCATTACACTAGATAATGATTAACTAAGGTGCTTACACTTTCACCAATATATCAAGTTTTCGGTTAAGGAAAAACTATCATTATACTTAATAATGATCAATTGAATGGCTCACTATCAACTTAAAATAGTTCCTTATAATCATTATACTAAATAATGATTAATCAAAGGATTTGCACTTTCACACAAAATTTTTTTTCAAAGACATAAACTCATTATAATCATTTCTACTAAGAAATAATTAACCAAAATTTGACCCTTAACTATATTATTTTTCCTTTTTACAACGGTTTTCTTCTTCTTTTGTAACATATACAAAGACAAAATTAAAAAAAAAAACTCCTAAGAAAACAATTATCGCAAAGATAATTTTGTGCCATAGAGATCAAAACTAGTTTTGGATCCAAAATCTTAACTGGTTTACCATGTTTCATGATTCATAACAAATGTGAATTATAAGATAATTATTACGTTAATAATAACTCACAAAAAAATTCTAATTATAAGCTCCAAATCTTCATGTGGTTACTCATTTAGTACTATGAATGCTAAAGAATATTATTCAAATAATGATTTTAGCATCATGTGCGAAACTAATTCGATAGTACAATTACATAAACCAAATTGATCTCATTGCGACCCCTTCAAAATACGAAAGCCTCATTTCATGAAAAACTTGAGTTTCAAAATTTCATATAACACCTATGCTTGTTGAATATTCAGACAAACTGAAATTTACAATTAGCAAATAATAGGTATCATCTACATTCAATAAATGAGAGATTGAGAATGATACACATTTTATAATAACGCAATCACAAAATTATATCAAACCCATTTCATAAACCTATTATTCGAATAGGTTTTACTAGAAATGGTCATTAGTTCACGAAGAAAGAACTTAACCAAAAACTAATGTGGATGACCTCTGAGGAAATTCCCCATGCTAGAAATAAATTCTCAAAGCAAGCTAATGCTATTAATATCATTCATGTAATGAATTTCTTTGAAACATTCATTTTAACTCTTGATCTTTTATCAATCGAGTTATTCTATAGGTGTTTACAAATAATGGGCCACATACCATATGTTTCCTGTTCTTTCTAGTTAATAGAACATACTTTGAGAATAAATACCTAATTTATATAAAGCATAAAGAAATATGGTAATACTATAGTTCCAATTAATTAAATAACATATATTTAATCATCACAAATACATATTTTATGAACATAGTATCACATTCATATCACACATGATTCATGGAATATGGTGATATTCATTTCAAGGAAGTACTCATATTGAGTAGCTATGATTTCTTTGCACTTAAAATTTAAGAAATAGAAATTTTGCAAGACAGCCAAGGAATATGTTAGCTTGTACTCTATGCTTATAGAGTTGTACATCTAGTTAACATTTTAACTGATAATTAACAAAGCATAACCCTCCTATACGGTTAATAATGACACATGAAATTCTCAACAATTAAATTACTCATCCACCTATTGGATAAACTTTATCTTTCATGTTAGATTAAATCCATCTCAAGATTAGTTTTAACACAAATGGTCTAGATAAAGTAACAAAAGAGTAATTCACACTAAGTAACATGAACCAACAAATGAGCATACATTGAACGTTTCAAATTCAATCAAGGTTGTGTCATATACCAAAATAAATAACATGCAATTACAAAAAGTAATCCAATCATGCTATTCAGTCGCATGTATATATATTCCCATCAATTCGGCAAACTTATAAAAGGTATGCAATTTTATTCGTCAAACAAATTTAACAAATATTCAATCGGGAAATAAACTTACGGCTCTGATACCAATGTAGGAATTAAAGGATTCGGAACATACCTGAATACATATAGTGGAAGCGATCGAACCGTTGTTTAGATCACCGGTTGAGATAGCGATCACAGATGGAAAGCTACCATTATTCACAACCTAGATTCCCCATAGACTCGGTTGCATTCTTGTACACGAACCCGGACGAGTACTAACTCGTCTCTCTCGATTTCTCTCAAGTGTATTTGTTAGTATTGTTATATATGCTAACCTTTTAACATAAAATACTTCTACTATATATAGTCACCATATGTAACTGTTAAGCAGACGAATAGTCTTCATTAAAATGACTTTATCCATTAGTATTTAATTGCAATTAGTTAGTGGGCGGGTTGGATCCGGGTCAAACCGGATCCATGTTTCAACATATGCCTTGGGGATGGGTAAGCCCAATAGAAAAGCTCATGGATCACGCCATGTGGGAGCCAAAAGTGGGGCGACAATATCATGAGGTATGGGTTTTCAAATCCACTTTATTCATTCAAAGTTTTGCTTGTCGATCACAATAAGGACTCTCTTGCTTATGTTACAGACGTGCTACATTCTTGTTCATTCGAAGGTACACGTTCTTAGGTAATAGTTGTTTTTTATTAACACAAAAAACTATCTATTTATAATAGATCAAAAAATAAGGTGCAACACCTCTTTCAAATCTTAGCCTCACCTAATGACCACCAATAACTTCTCTTACTACACTCGTACACCATCATCCCCACACCTTCCTACCGGTGTTCCACGCCTAGCTACTCCCTTTATGTTGTCTTTCAAGTTCATATATTGTTGTTTACAACCTGATTATTTTCACCTTGCGTGTTGTTGCGGAGCTTGAATGTTGTTATATATTTATGATCGAATTATTAGATTAACAAAGGAATGTCAAAATATAAAAGTCGTGCAACATATAATACTTGTAATTTGTAAAACATACTAATTTAATCGTAGACTTATTTAAATGTTAAGAATGATAAAAATGCATATGGATCCTAATTATGACACATGACATATAGTAATGGTAAAATTAATATGTTGCTTCAAACACATTGATATTTAAAATAGAGATCTATGCAAGTTTAGTATGACATTGAAAACTAAATGCTTAAATTAGACATTCTAAATTAAGTTCGATAATAATTGAAGTTAAGAGGTTTTAGGTTTTTAATTTATTTTAAGCTTTATCCATTCAATAAAAAAATTTAGAAGCAGTAGACAAATATCGTTGCTTTTAATATTAAATATTTATAAAAATGATTTGCATCTTTGGTATTATATTATACGGAGTACAATAACAAAATAGTAATATATACAAATAATACGTGTTTATTTACCTTTAAGATTGATATCATATTTTATTATAACATTTTTAATCTTAGGTAGTTTACATAAAATATAAATAATATAGGTAGTTTTCAATCATTTATAATTCTCCCTTGCGTCAAACAGAACTATCTTTTAAAAAATGTTACAAAAAGCTAATCCAGCGGAAATCGTGTTACAAAATTTCTTTAACACTATTTTATATGATTTGACAAATATTAAAAAGAAAAAAAAATCGATTAAGATAATTAAGTCAACATGGTTTTTGATGGTGTTGATATTTTATTGTAGCTTGAAGACAAATTTATTTAGTTTTGTATTGAAGTATACTTAGATCTATAAACCATCAGAGTGGAATTATGTAATTAATCGTTTAAATTTGCAAATACAAGAATAAATAACAGCATCCAAGAAAAGATCTATAAGAAAAAAAATAAGTGAATATTTTTTGAGTTATTAAAAAAGATCTTTAACATAAAACGTGTACTATACCTTCGTATGAACAAAAACGTAGCACATCTGCAAAATAAGCAAGAGAGTCTTTGTTGTGATCGACAAGCAAACTTTAAATGAATAAAGTGGATTTAAAAATCCATACATTTTAATATTTTGATTATTTTGAAACAAATAAAAATTCCTAAACGTTTCAAACACTGAGAAAAGTTATGTTGCAAACAAAGGTATTATGGTTACACTTATATATAGTGTATGAGTTTTTATTTGTTATTTGTCGTACGCAAATAAAGTTTATCAAATTTAAAGCCATTAAATATCCGAGAAAAATAGTTTATAGTTTTCAGTGTATCGAACTAATTACTCACAGTGAACAGTTGATGTATATATAAATTACGATAAATAATATATTGAGAAATTAAGAATATTACAACAACACTAAATTGTGAAATCTTATTTTTTACCCGGAGTTAACCGCTTGAGAATTTAAGGAGTATGCTAATTTGAAACTACAATTATGCTTATTTGATGTTACATATAAATAGTTAAACACAATAAGATTTTGCTTTACATATTGTTGGGAATGAAGATTAATCGAGGTGATATAGTTAAGCAAATAAGATTTTGTTTTACATACTACTTTACATATTCGGTTATTCACTACAAATAATATATCATTTTATAACACTTTTTTCATTACACTTTTAGAAAGTGTAAAAATTATTGGAAAATATTTGATTTTCCCCACTTATATACGTAAGAAAGAAAAGCTCACACTTAAAAATATGGAGAAATTACAACTTTTCAATATTTAAAAGTGTGATAAAAAATATGTAACACATGATTTTCACACACAAGAGAAAATGTGGATAAATTGGGTATTACAAATTATAAGGCCATTTTTTTTAAACACATATCGAAAGCATATATTAAATCCATACATTATAGATTGCATATAATATAAAACCCAAAATGGCAATCCACAATTTCATGGTTTTAAATTCAAACTACTACCTTAATTACAAACTAATTTAAGTGTTATTTAATTCAAACATAATGTTAAACTGTTAACAAGATTTTATAAACCACAGTGAGCTGTCAGACATTCCTTCAACCCGAACTACTTGCAACCCACCATCAAAAGATTAACCTGCAAGAAGTGATGGGTAGGGATTAGCACAAAGCTAAGTGAATAGATCATTACTATCAACCTAACTTAGATTAACAAATGTTTACAGCAAAACATCATAAACAAATACTTCAAAGAGGATCGGTGGTCCTTGAGGTACCCTCAAGCCGCGGTGGCCCCCAAGTAACAGTTGTAACCAACTGAAGGCCAATACAGTGGTTTAACCGATAGTTGGCAACTATTACTTCATACAACACAAGTTCAATTAACAACACATGTACAAGCACTTATGTTGTCCAAGTAATAGTACCCCAACCCAAACCATGTTGACCTCTGAATAAGCACACAATACATAATCATCATGGCAATATGCTTAACATAAACAATATATGTATATCTTATACAAATAAACCAGGTTTACGCTTTGTAACCATGTTGTTACAACTAACTTAGACTGATAGTCAAAGATCCACTCACCCTTGTCAATCACAGTCTCCACTCAAAGATCTTATTTTATTGAGCCTTCGGTTTATCTATGAACACGATCTAAACCCGAGTCAGATTCACATAATATGATTTATTACATTCTACACAAGCATATAAATCAAATAAGTGCACCTACTGTACATCTAATACTATTTAAATATCACAAGTGTACAAGTCACAAGTTATCAAATTTGTCAATTTAAAACATGCAAACGCGATCCTGACTGGAAGGGGTGGGATCGCGTTACTCAGTTCAAGCCATTCTGTAACCGCTTTTCGCTTGCAAACGCGATCCGGCATGAGGGTCTGGATCGCGTTCACACGACCAAACCTGAATGTAACCAAAATACACTTACTAACGCGATCCGGGTTAGGGAGCTGGATCGCGTTCCAAAGAACAAAATCAAAGTGACCCAAAATTATACTGACTAACACAATCCTGGAAAAGGGGGTTGGATCGCGTTTCTAAGAACAAAACGTACTGAGTTCAAATTACACATAGCAACGCGATCCCAACAAGAGTGTTGGATCGTGTTCCCACGTTTTATAGCAGAGGTTCAGACCTGCAACTGCACATTACGAACTCTAATACTGTTTTCACAAACAAAACATAATCAAACACATTTCACTCAGTTTCTTAAGCTATATAAACGTATAGTAACCTCAATAAACTTAATATAACTTCAACAACAACATGCAAGCTAAATTTCCTTTCATCTAGCTTTAATCCACTTAAATGATAAAACCTATTTCATACATTCATAATATAGCATATGAAATTAGGGAAGAACAAGAAAGTGAAGATAGTGAATCAACAATTTCAGTAACCACAACTCAAGCAAGCAACAATGTTCATACATTCATTGATTATTTACCTAAATCATTAAGTAAACTCAAAACTCAAATAAATGCAAACTCACAATTGCAATGGGGAAATAAGATGAACAAGATGAAGGAGATGAAGATGAAATCAGCTACAAACCCTAAAATCACAGCCTTGAAGATGGTAGAATTTGATTTTGTTAAATTCCTTGAGAGTTTATGTGTGTTTTCTTGAAGGTGAAAGGAGATTTAGAAAATGAAATCAAGTTAGATCGACATTTCCTATTAGCTCAAGTATAATGCAGTGTAATATTATACCCCTTCTAAATCTATTGTTTGGAACCTAAAAACCATTTGCGAGAATAATTCTTTTATTTAACCGACATCTATAGTAATTTAAAGCAAATAATAATTTATTAATCACAATAAGTTATTTAATCAATTGACCAATTTATTTCAATTATCTAAATAATATCAAATATTTCTAAACACAATTAAATAATCAATTAAAACAAGAAATTACCGTATTTCTCCTAGGCCCAATATGAGGATGTTACAAATCTTCCCTCCTTAAGGAGATTTCGTCCCCAAAATCTCGCCATGCCCAAAGAGACTAGGATAACGCGTCCTCATGCTAGACTCGGTCTCCCACGTAAGGTTTGGCCCCAAACTATGATTCCACTTAACTAGCACCATAGGAATATTCTTCTTTCAAAGTTTAGTTACCTTACGGTCTAAAACCTCTACAGGTTCCTCTATAAGTCTCTGACTTTGGTCGACTAGCAAGTCTTGCAAAGGAAGGACTTGGGATTGGTCCTCCAAATTACATTTTCTTAAATAGCACACATTGAAGGTATCATGAATACCTGCTAATTCAAGAGGAAGATCTAAGGATACAGTTTGATCATTAACTACTTGTCGAATTCTAAATGGCCCAATGTACATAGGAGCAAATTTAGCACGTTTACCAAACCGAATCACTCCCTTCCAAGGCGAAACTTTCAAATAAACCAATTCACCTACAACAAAGGTAACTGGGCGATGACGTGGATCGGCATACTGTTTTTGTCTGTCACGGGCCGCTTTCAATTTCTCGCGAGCAATAGCCACCTTGTTTGCAGTAATCTGAACAATATCTGGACCTGCAAACTATTTCTCACCCGCTTCTAACCAACAAGTAGGTGTTCTACAACGACGCCCATACAACATCTCATACTGAGGCATACCAATACTTGAGTGATAAGAATTATTGTACACGAGTTAAATCAGTGGTAAATGTGAATCCCAAGATCCACCATATTCTAGTACACAAGCACGTAGCATATCCTCTAAAGTTTGAATGGTGCGTTCAGACTAACCATCCGTCTGAGGGTGATAAGTTGTTCTCAAGTTAATTCTGGGACCCAATTCCCGCTGTAAACTCTGCCAAACCCAGACACAAATTGAGAATCTCTGTCGGAAACAATAGACAACGGAATCTCATGTCTCGAAACAATCTCATTGATGTACAATTGTGCCAATTTACTCAAAGATGCAGTCTCACAAGTGGCAAGAAAGTGAGCACTCTTAGTTAATCATATCATTACCCTTAATTGTCCGCGGAAATTTAGTTACAAAATCCATAGTTATGTGCTCCCATTTCCACTCGGGAATCTCAAGTTGTTTCAATGATCCATAAGGTTTCTGACGTTCGGCTTTCACTTGAGAGCATATACGACAAGATTCTACAAATCGTGCAACGTCCGATTTCAAAGTAGGCCACCAATACAATGGTTTCAAGTCATGATGCATTTTGGTACTCCAGGGATGGATCGACAATCTAGATTTGTGTGCCTCTAACAAGATTATATCTCGAAGACCACCAAGCAAAGGAACCCAAACTCGAGATTGAAAGGTCTTTAATCCACGTGAGTCATCAACCAATAAATCTTTTCTTTTAAGCATAACCTCGGATTTCAAATTATCATCCATCAATGCCTCCATTTGAGCTGATTTTACCTGATCAATCAAATCTGATGAAACCTTTGATCGCGTGAAACACACCATTTCTGATTTTCCTTTTTGACTTAACGCATCCGCCACAACATTGGCCTTATCGGGGTGGTAACGAATCTCGCAATCATAATCCTTTATCAATTCCAACCATCGCCTTTGACACATATTGAGCTCTTTCTGGGAGAACATATATTGGAGACTTTTGTGATCCGTACAAATAACACATTTCGTGCCAAAAAGATAGTGCCTCCAAATTTTCAAGGCGAAAACCACCGCCGCAAGTTCTAAGTCATGGGTAGGATAATTTATCTCATGAGGTTTCAACTCACGCGAAGCATAGGCAATAACACGGTCCCGTTGCATCAAAACACAACCTAAGCCTGCAGAAGAAGCATCACAATACACAATAAAATCATCTAACCCATCCGGTAATGCTAAAACCGGAGCCTGACACGATAACTGTTTCAAAGTCTGAAAAGCTGATTCTTGCTGCTCAGTCCACTGAAATTTCGGGTTAATTTTGTCAAAGGACCCGCGATCTTTGAAAAATCCTTAATGAACTTACAGTAGTAGCCAGCTAAACCCACAAAACTTTTAATCTCTGAAGGAGACTTAGGTGCTTGCCAATTCATAACGGCCTCAATCTTTGATGGATCCAGTTTAACCTCATCCTTACAAATGATATGCCCCAAAAACTGTACTTCACGTAACCAAAACTCGCATTTGGAAAATTTAGCATACAATTGCTCTCTTCTCAAAGTGTCAAGAACCATACGCAAGTGCATCTCATGATCGGATTCAGACTTAGAATAAACCAAGATATCATCAATGAATACAATAACAAACTTATCAAGGAAAGGTTGACAAACTCTATTCATTAAATCCATGAAAATTTCCGGAGCATTAGTCAATCCAAATGGCATAACCATGAACTCATAATGACCGTATATAGTGCGGAAAGTTGTCTTAGGAATATCTGTTGGGTCACTGATCGTCATACTCAAGATGGTCGCTGATCTCAATGATTAAGGGGGAGACTTAGATAATGTCTACAAGCAGATTGTTGAAGTCATTGGTCGCTGATAAGCGAAGTCACTGATGGTGTCTTATTCTCTTAAGTCTCTGACCCACTTACTGAAGATCTCTCTATGAAGAAATGTCTCAAGTCAAGCTCCTGTTGCTGAAGTTTATGTTCGCTGATCTTCTTTCACTCTGTGTTACTGAAAGAGAATGATGCTCAACTTTGTGTGTCGCTGATCATCATCAGCGAGAGTATCACTCTCTGTACGTGAAGTTGATTCTAGTTGAAGATATTGTTGCTGAAGGTTTTCTTGTCGCTGATTGTATCTTAGACCAGTAGAAGAAGAATTTATAAAGATCAAAGACTCAACTATGTGTGTCGCTGATACTCATCTATCAGCGAGAGTCTCCAAGTCTTCTTGAGTTCTCTCATCTGCTGAATAAAAGAAGTCGCTGAAGATTAGCTATTCAAGTCATTTTTTAGAGCATGTTAGCTCGCATCGAGAATGAGGAGAATTGATGTTTCTATCAGCGATTGCAGCATTAAATGCCGCATTAAATAAGAAGTCAACTTTCGGCGTTACCACGGCACCGCACGTGTTCCTCGTAACTTGTAAAGAGTAACGTGGAAGCTTCTGATTGGTCCATAGTACAAGGTGATATTTCCCAAGACAGAATGTCGTGCCATGATATATCACATCTCAACTACCTCTCCAATCATGCAGCGACACGTGTCCATCAGATCCGGAAATCAAGGATTTCAGTGTCTATAAATAGCGTTGTATGTTGTACTTCATTTTGTGTCGATTACTTGTATTGTCACTTGTTTGTCGGTGACTAGTTTGTCTAAAATACAAGTAACCACCAGCGAGTAAACTAGTAGCGTGTTTGTCCACTACTAGCTTACTTCAGCGAGTGAGCAGTTAGCGTGTTTGTCCACTACTGCTCATCTCCTTGTACTAGCTGTATTGTTTGATTTAGATTAGCTTTGGCTAATCTATTCCGCAAATCAACAAGAGATAAATTTTATTAATAAAAGAATTTATCTTTCAGCTACATCTGTTTCAGCATTTGAACTGTTTATCTTATATACATACCTGTGTTCATATTGTTGTTACATTAATATGATTAAAAACTTGTCAAGCAAATATAATTCATCATAAAAGAAAAAGAAAAGTTTTTAATTCTATTCAACCCCCCCTTCTACAATTAACTCACTGTTAACGATTCATAATCACTAACATAATAGTGATTAGGGACTCACAATTGGTATCAGAGCAGAGTTGGTTTAAAATATAATTTAACTAGATCTGCAATGGAATCCGTTAAATACAGTTGTGTTGATTCTGAGTACCAGAAGGGAAATGGCTCCACTACAAAACCCCCAGCATTTGACCCATCAAGAATTGAAACCTGGATGTCCAGGATGATGATGTTCTTAGACCTTGTTGATGATCGTCTCTGTTCCATAATAACTGACGGTCCTCACACTCCTACTGTCATTATTCCTGCTGTTGCAGCTACTGCAACCACTCCTGCACTACCAGAAATGGTTATGCCAAAAAGGGAGGAACAATGGACAGATGAGGACAGGCGTATGGTTAGGCTGGATAAACAAGCTAAAATATACATAAGCATGTCACTTCCTGATGAAGTGTTTGAATCCATTAGATTGTGTAGTACAGCAAAAACATGTGGGACACTCTAAGAAACATTTATATTGGAACCCCCGACATCATTCGCTGTAGAGAAGTAAATCTAACTCGTCAGTATGAACTGTTTGCCATGGAACCCAATGAATCACTAGCCTCCACCTATACTAGGTATCAAGCTTTAATAAACAAAATGGAAAAGGCTAATATAGGTAAAGATCAAAGATTTGTTGTTGAAAAATTTCTAGAACTGCTGCCTAGAAAAGTTTGGGGTACCATTGCAACATGTACTCGACAACGTAATGATTATACTTCTCTCAATCTAACTTAAGTTTATGGTATATTATTAAACTGGGAACAATCTGAAAAACAAGCTGACCAAAGCGAGCACATTCGTGCTGCACTTGGCAGTCAAAAGATTTCTAATGCCCTTGTAGCTGAGCTAGAAGAGATTGATCAAAGGCAGAAAGTTAAGATCACTCAGATGAGTTCAAAGTCACTGATTGCAGATGAGGAAGGTTGTGCTGCTGACAGCAAGTCTGAAGTCAGCTATGAAGAAGGACTAGAAAAGCTGGAAAGAGATATGGCCATGATGGTTGCAAATTTTAGAAAGAACTCAAGGTTCAACAAATTTGCTGGTGCAACATCAAGTGATATCTCAAAGTCAAAAGGTGACTGCTACAAATGTGGCAAACCTGGTCACTTTGCAGCTGAATGCAGATCCAAAGCTGTCAATCCTCTCCCTGAACAAAGGCCCAGCTTCAGAAATGACAAGTATAATAAATACAAGTCAAAATACAAGAAGCTGAAAGCTATGTCCAAAGCTGGTAAGAAGAAGGGTAAAGGATTCGTCGCTGAAGAAGGATCTTTCAGCGACTCAGACTCAACCTCATCATCTGATGAAGAAGAAGCTATGATATGCTTAGATAGAGATTACTGCCTAATGGCTGATGATGCTGACTTCCATGATAACATCAAAGAAGTCGCTAAGAAATGTTCAGCATCCGGCTGGGATCCAGAAACTCTCTACAAGGGCATTCTTAGAGAAACAATCTGGTATCTGGACAGTGGGTGTTCCAGACATATGACCGGATATAAGTCCCTGCTCAGCGACTACCAGGATGAAAAAGGTCCTGATGTAGTTTTTGGTGATAACAACATTGGTAAGACCAGAGGGTATGGGGTCTTGACCAATGGAAATGTGATGTTTAAGAGGGTGGCATATGTTGAAGGACTGAAGCATAATCTATTAAGCATCAGTCAGTTCTGTGATGCCAAGAATAAAGTGCTTTTTGATCATGAAGCTGGAGTTGTTTACAACAAAAATGGAAGTGCTGTCCTGGGTGCTCAAAGGAAAGGAAATACATATGTAGTCAATATGGACTCAGCACAATCAGGAACATGCTTTTATTCCAGAACTGTTTCAGAAGAAAAATGGTTATGGCATAAGCGACTTTCTCACCTGAATTTCAAGGCCATCAGCAAGCTCAGCAAGCATTGCTTGGTAAATGGTCTTCCAAAGCTCACTTTTGACAAAGACAAGCTTTGCTCAGCATGTGAGAAGGGAAAGCATCACAGCTCTTCTTTCAAAAGCAAACAAACATCTTCAGTGACAGAATGCTTTCAACTGATGCATATGGATCTATTTGGTCCAGTGAGTTCTCCTAGTCTTGGTGGTAAAAGGTATTGCTTGGTAATTGTGGATGAATATTCCAGATATACTTGGGTATTCTTTCTCAAAGCCAAAAATGATGCAACACAGGAAATCATATCCTTTATCAAAAAGATGGAAAACTTAAATGATTGCTCAGTTAAACATTTAAGAAGTGATAATGGCACTGAATTCAGAAATATTGACCTTGAAAGTTTCTGTGATTCAAAAGGTATTTCTCAAAACTTCTCTGCACCAAGAACACCTCAACAAAATGGTGTTGCAGAGAGGAGAAATAGAACCTTGATTGAATCTGCAAGGTCAATGCTCATAGATGCTGGTCTTAAGACCCACTTCTGGGCTGAAGCAGTTAACACTGCCTGCTACACTCAGAATAGGTCTTTGATTGTCAAGAGACATGAAAAGACAGCCTATGAGGTGTTAAGGGGGAGAAAACCTGACATAAGTTTTCTTCAAGTTTTTGGCAGTACCTGCTATGTCTTAAAAAAAGAGATCACTTAGGGAAGTTTGATCCCAAAGCTGATGAAGGTACATTTGTTGGTTACTCAATCATTTCAAAAGCTTTCAGAGTCTACAATAAAAGAAGGGAATGTATTGAAGAATCAATGGATGTTACCTTTGATGAATCTTATGATGAATCACTCACTGATCCAAAGGATTATGAAAACCTTATTTTTAATTCAATCAGTGATGACAAGCATGAGGTTCATCCATCAGATTCTGAAAGGGAAGATGATGTCCCTGAAGATACTTCTGGCTCTACTTTAGCTGAGAATAATTTAGGAACTTCATCTTTGCCTACTGATATCCCATCATCATCATCTCATCTCTTGCATCAAAGTAATAACACTCATTTTCAAAATCAAAGCTTAAACACTGCTTCTAATGCTGATGTGTCTGATGGATCACCTTTGAATAACCAAGTCACTGCTGAACCTCAGCGAGTGACAAAATGGACTAGACATATTGATAATCAATTGATTATTGGTGATCCCCAATCCAAAGTCCAGACAAGATCAGCATCTGCTAACTTTTGTTTGTTTGTAAGCTTTGTGTCACTGATTGAGCCCAAGAAAATTGATGAGGCACTCACTGATCATCACTGGATAGCTGCCATGCAAGATGAGCTATCTCAGTTTGAAAGGAATAAAGTGTGGAAGTTAGTACCTCAAGTAGCTGGGAAATCTGTGATTGGAACAAGATGGGTGTTCAGAAACAAGATGGATGCTGATGGTGTTGTTATAAGAAATAAGGCTAGACTGGTTGCACAAGGTTACTGTCAGCAAGAAGGAATTGATTATGATGAAACCTTTGCACCAGTTGCTAGGCTTGATGCAATCAGGTTGTTTTTAGCATATGCAGCTCACAAGAAGTTCAAGGTATATCAAATGGATGTGAAAAGTGCCTTTTTGAATGGCAAGCTGCAGGAAGAAGTGTATGTGAAGCAACCACCTGGATTCACTGATCCCAAGCATCCAGGTTATGTATATAAACTGGATAAAGCTTTATATAGACTAAAACAAGCTCCCAGAGCTTGGTATGACACTCTCTCTACCTTCTTAATAAACTGTGGGTATGTCAGAGGTAAGATTGACAACATACTTTTTATTAAAAAGGATAAAAGAGATGTTATATTAGTCCAAATTTATGTTGATGATATTATTTTTGGATCTACTAACAATGACATGTGCAAGGAGTTCAGTAACCTCATGACTAAAAGTTATGAGATGAGCATGATGGGTGAACTAACATTTTTCCTTGGTCTGCAAATAAAGCAAACCAACACTGGTATTTTCATAAATCAAGGAAAATATGTTAAAGATTTATTAAAGAAATTTGAATTCACCAACTGCTCATCCCTTGCTACACCAATGTCATCTGCAGTCAAATTACATGCTGATCCTGATGGTAAATCTGTAAACATCACTGCTTACAGAGGAATGATCGGGTCACTGCTGTATTTAACTGCTAGTAGACCAGACATTATGTTTTCCACTTGTCTATGTGCTAGATATCAAGCTGATCCAAAGGAATCCCACTTGCTCGCTGTCAAAAGAATATTCAGATATCTGAAGGGTACACCAAATCTTGGTCTCTGGTACCCATATGGTTCAGATTTCTCACTGAAAGGATATTCAGATTCTGATCATGCTGGATGCAAGATGGACAGAAAGAGCACCTCTGGTAGCTGTCAGTTTCTTGGAGAAAAGCTAGTAAGCTGGTCAAGCAAGAAACAAAATTCTGTCTCAACTTCTACTGCTGAGGCTGAATATGTAGCTGCTGGAGCCTGCACTGCTCAAATTCTGTGGATGAAAAATCAGCTCGCTGACTATGGCTTTAACTTTGAAAATGTTCCAATTTATTGCGACAGTCAAAGTGCTATTGCCATAGCCAACAATCCTGTGATGCACTCAAGGACAAAACATATTGATGTCAGATATCATTTCATCAGGGACCACGTCATGAAAGGTGACATTGAATTATATTTCATTCCAACTGATTACCAACTCGCAGATATTTTTACAAAACCTTTAGATGAGAAAAGATTCACCTTTCTCATCAGCGAGTTGGGCATGCTGAACCTAAATGATTAAAACCTGATTGTTAAAATGAGAAAATGTAGTTACTGAGTAAATAATTTATTTCTATTAACTCACTGATCTATTATTCTCACTGATACTATCAGCAAGAACAATAAGTTAGCTTAGTTATATTAAATAAACTATATACTTGGTAACTGCACATGAAAATTCCTTATATCATATAAATAAATTATATCTTATGCTTTACATACCTGAACTAGCTGATTGAATTTGTATTCTAAGTTGAAATTTAATCAGCGACATCAAATGTGAAACATAACATCTACTTTATTTTAAGATATAACTTATTTTCATCTCACTAAAACACGATGTATCAGCGGAAAGTTTCACTTTAATATTGCATTTATTTCGACATATATTCCTTACAATTAATACTTTGTATTTAATTTGTAACGATTTATATTCCTCATAAATACTATATTAAAATATCTTATGGGAGCTCGAAAAGGTACACTTTTTCTGACACCTCGTATACCTTTTCCGGCGCACCACTCCCATCAACATTTAATGTTACCACCCCTCACCATCATCAACCTGCTCCACTACCACCAACCACTCTTATTTTATTATTTATTTTTACCTTTTTGACCACGTACATACTCGTTATAACCACATATTTTTACACCAGCAACCGTATATAAGCAGCGAAACCCCCACCGTTTCATTCTTTACGCTCTCAAACTTTTTAAACTTCATCTTCTTCATATTTTTCTCTGCAAATTTCTAATCTTTTCAACTTTCTACCTTATTTTAAAAAATGGCAAGGACTAAATTTTTCAATAATTCCTACACTCCTACCCCAGAGATTAAAGCTCTTCGAGCCTCTGCGGTCAGCGAGACCCTTGTCGTTACAGTTCCCAAATCTAACTATTTGGGAAATGTAACCTGTACAAAACCTGAGTATGCGGAGGTGATAAACTTTTTGAAAAACCATTTTATCCTCCCTGCTCTTACCTTGTCTCCTGGGGAAATGAACCCAGAATGGCTCAGTGAGTTCTGGTATACCTGCACTCACTCAGTCGTCTCTGGTGTTTCCCAACTCCAGGGTTTTATTGACAATGGTACCCAATCTATAATAATAACTGCCAACACCATTCGCTCTACTTTACAACTGCCGACCTTTGAGTCATATGAGTCACTGCCAGAGAGCGACGTTGCCAAACAAGGCCTCGTCGAGCTCACTGCGATTGAGTGTAAATACTCAGTCGATGGCAGTGGCAATCGTAAGTACTCTACGGTCCATAAAACCAAAATGGATGGTGTTTGGAATGCCCTTTTTACTAATTTTATTCAATCTTTGGGCACAAAATCAGGGAGCTATGATCAATTCAGCTCCCTGGAAGCACAGATCAGTTGGTCACTGGTCAACTCTCTACGAGTTGACTATGCAAGTGTGATCTTTAATGAACTGATCACCAAGGTCGCTGAGCCTGCCAGGGCAAAATATGTACCTTACCCTAGGTACCTCTCACTGATCTTCAGGGATCAGTTTGATGCCTATGATAGGGTATCATTTCAGGGATTTGAGCCCACTCTGGTAGGATCTCAAATTTTTGCAAAACCAGCGACTGCGGTTTTACCTGCTTTTATGAAGCATCCGAGGATCCTTGCACCCCAGCCTGTAACTGCTGTACATATGTCAGTTCCTGCCCCCCCCATCGACCACGTCACTGACCACACCCCCAGTGACTACTGTTGGTCAACCACCAATCAAGAAACCACCAACTGCTCCCAAGAAAAAATCCAAATTAAGGTCCCTGACATTAAAGGATCAGGGACGTAGCAAAAAGAAGACATCTACGGATGCCAGTGGTGAATCAGTGACTGTACGTTCAGTTACTGAGGGCACCACTGCTGAACCCTTAGCTTTAACTGCTTCACTGGACTCCCGAAAGTCCAGTGACTCTACAAAGGGAAAACTACAGACAGCTGCAGTGGATCAAACCACTGTTGGCAGTGATTCGGGTGCACCCCACACCCTCAGCTTGAGTCAACCCAGCCACTTGTCATCCTCACAAAAGGATGACATTTCATTCAAAGGGCAAGTGACATCAGTGAGTGATAACACACTCATAGCTGATGTCACACCACTGGCTACAGACCCGGGCCAACTCTTATCTATCACTGCACCGACTGCCAATGTCTCACCACTGACCCATGGTGAGATACAGGTCGCCACTTCTATTTCCAATGAACCACCAGCTAAATCACAAGCTGATGATGAGGAAATCATGCCCATGGACACTTCTGAGGATACCCAACCCATTCCTCCACCTACCTCCAACTCACCCATCAGAGAGCTTACCCCCACATCTTTCTCCAGTGACAACATCCAAGCTGCTGCTGATCAGACCACACCCCCTGATCATGTAGCCCAATCTACTCCCACCCCCATTATTGTTACCCAAACTACTCCCCCAAACACCTCCACTCACTCCACATCAGATCAGCTACTGATGGAGTACATTGCCCAATCCCAAACCCAAATTAAGATGCTCACTGAAGACCGTGAGGCACTTATTGGCAATGTCTCTGTCCTCCAAAAAGCTGTTGCTGCTCTCACTGACGTGTATAACTCCATTGAACCATGGAGTGCATCTGTTAGTGAGAGGGTCCAAACAGTAGCTGATGCCAGTGCTGCAATCAACCATGCAGTCACTGAGCTAGCCTCCACTTCCAACACCAACTTCACCAATCATGCTGCTGCTATTGCCCAGCTAACCACCAACCAAAATGACCTAGCCATCTCTGTATCCAACTACCTTTATAACACTGACAAAGTTATTAAGGTGCTTCCACAGGTTGTCTCACAGCTCACAAAGACTAGAGCTGAGGTCGCTGCCCTGCGTGAGGAGAACGCAAACTTCACAGACCAGATACTTAGGGCAGTGGATCGGTTTGAGCGAACCAGTCAGGGGGAGAGTGAAGAAGAAGTTGACTTGGTCTTTGACCCAGAGATGCCCCGTAAAATGACTGATCCGCTATCAAACAAGGCTCACAGGGACATAGTGCTCACTACCTATGCACTTCGTCCTATTGCTGAGCAACCTGAGCTGGAGGCCCTTGCAGTTGCTGAACTGCATTGGGTGGATATGGAGATAGCTACTGATATGGTGGCTGTCGCTGAAAGATTTCCTGAGTTCAGTGCTGAAGAGCTCAGGAACTATAATGGGCTGGTACAGCAATGGGCAGTGGATGATACTGCTAGGATTGAGGGTACCTCAGTGAGCTACGAACTGGCTCGCTGGGAATGGATGAATAGGAATGTAGAAGCTGATGCATCTGATGATGAGGAGGATGATACCATCATGCATGATGCTGATGATAATGATGATGATAACAATGATGATGGCCAGGGAGGTGGTCATGGAAATGGTCAGGGCTCAGATGATGAAGATGACATAAATATGGAAGATCAGCAACCCATATCATCTGTTATGAAAAGAAAAAGGACCAGTGACACCTCTCCTGTATCTACTCCTCCATCAAAGAAACAACAGGTCAGTGATCCTCAATTACATACTATCATATCTGAGGTAGCTGCACCTTCTTCTCCATCAGCAACCCTAAACCTATCCTCACCTACAGCAACTACAACCACAACAACCCAAACAGTCCAAATAACCACACCTACCCCAGCAACTATAACACCAATCTCCACAGCAACTCCTTCCAACACTACCACATCAGATACCTCCCCCACAGCATGCCTTTCCTCTGACTCAGCCTCAGATACCCCTTGTCCTGATGAAACAAAAGATCAGAGAATTGCCAGAAAGATAAAGGCAAGACAGGACAGGGAGCAAGAGATGATACTACAAATAACTTTTCAGGCTGAGTTGAGAGAAGAACAAGAAAGGAAAAGGTTGCTGAAAGAGCAATCAGATGCTGACAGAGCGTACCTACTGGAATTGAGCTCCAAAGATGCCAATGAAAGGGCCAGACTTCTTAAGCAAAAGAAAGATCAAGAAGAGTCTGATGCTGCAATTGCCAGGGTACTTGCTGAGATAGAAGAGAGTGAGCTAGAGCAACATAAACTGAAAAGATCAGCTAGCAAGAGCTCTAAAAAGAAAGGGGGAGCTGTCAGAACAGCAGTAGATAGAAAGTGGGATGAGATTGATAGAAAGAGATTTGCTGCCAGAATGACAGGGAGATCAAATCCTGCACCTATCACCAAGGTCAAACTGAAAAAGTCAAGGAACCAATCTCAACCTCAGCTACTTATACAAAGAGGTTCAGAGACTCAATCAATGCTACTTGATCAAGTATGCAAGCTACACAGAGAAGAATGGAATGAGATAAGGCTGGCTATCAGCCACTCTACAAGTGCAGCTAAGGTTGATGTCATGAAGGAGATTGACAGACTCTATCAGAAAATGGTGTCGCTGCAACTCCTCAGACCAGAAGATACTGTCATACATGGTGAGGAAATTGTTCAGCCACCTAGTCCAAGGTATAGATCAGGTACCAGCAGCATCTATCGAATCCCCAACACTTCAAGGCTTAATCTATCTATCCCTGCTGGTGTGCCAAAGCTTGAAGGTCATGAGGTCACTAAAGGTGAAAAGGGTCTGGTATATAGGGACCTAAATGGTGCCCTTAGGTTTCAGAGAGAAGCTGAACTTGAGAAGGTTGATCAAGAACAACTCATACACCTGATCAGGTCAGCTAGCATGCTTCCAACAGATTCAAAGATCAGAAAAGCTATTCTCGATGAAGCCTTGGCCAGAAAGTTCAGATACCTGCCCTCCAAAGACAAATATGAACTTGAAGCTGAGCTTGGTATAGTAAAGGAAGAGGAGATGTGGAGAGATAAATAGATTAGTCATTTTGTAATAGATAGCTTCTGTAAATAGTTTGTTCTATGATATATATGAGGCTTAAACCAAGAAAATCTACAAGTGCAAGTCACTGGGCAACCTCCTATCAGAGACTCAAAATCTTTTCAACTACAAAAATTTACAAGGACAAATCTCTGAACATTCAACTTATCAACAAAGTAAAGGGAAGATTTTTGAGCTTAATACTTACTGCAACTAGTTTGTCTAAGGGAGCTCTGACTTAAACCATTTAGGGGGAGATTGTTGAGTCACTGATCGTCATACTCAAGATGGTCGCTGATCTCAATGATTAAGGGGGAGACTTAGATAATGTCTACAAGCAGATTGTTGAAGTCATTGGTCGCTGATAAGCGAAGTCACTGATGGTGTCTTATTCTCTTAAGTCTCTGACCCACTTACTGAAGATCTCTCTATGAAGAAATGTCTCAAGTCAAGCTCCTGTTGCTGAAGTTTATGTTCGCTGATCTTCTTTCACTCTGTGTTACTGAAAGAGAATGATGCTCAACTTTGTGTGTCGCTGATCATCATCAGCGAGAGTATCACTCTCTGTACGTGAAGTTGATTCTAGTTGAAGATATTGTTGCTGAAGGTTTTCTTGTCGCTGATTGTATCTTAGACCAGTAGAAAAAGAATTTATAAAGATCAAAGACTCAACTATGTGTGTCGCTGATACTCATCTATCAGCGAGAGTCTCCAAGTCTTCTTGAGTTCTCTCATCTGCTGAATAAAAGAAGTCGCTGAAGATTAGCTATTCAAGTCATTTTTTAGAGCATGTTAGCTCGCATCGAGAATGAGGAGAATTGATGTTTCTATCAGCGATTGCAGCATTAAATGCCGCATTAAATAAGAAGTCAACTTTCGGCGTTACCACGGCACCGCACGTGTTCCTCGTAACTTATAAAGAGTAACGTGGAAGCTTCTGATTGGTCCATAGTACAAGGTGATATTTCCCAAGACAGAATGTCGTGCCATGATATATCACATCTCAACTACCTCTCCAATCATGCAGCGACACGTGTCCATCAGATCCGGAAATCAAGGATTTCAGTGTCTATAAATAGCGTTGTATGTTGTACTTCATTTTGTGTCGATTACTTGTATTGTCACTTGTTTGTCAGTGACTAGTTTGTCTAAAATACAAGTAACCACCAGCGAGTAAACTAGTAGCGTGTTTGTCCACTACTAGCTTACTTCAGCGAGTGAGCAGTTAGCGTGTTTGTCCACTACTGCTCATCTCCTTGTACTAACTGTATTGTTTGATTTAGATTAGCTTTGGCTAATCTATTCCGCAAATCAACAAGAGATAAATTTTATTAATAAAAGAATTTATCTTTCAGCTACATCTGTTTCAGCATTTGAACTGTTTATCTTATATACATACCTGTGTTCATATTGTTGTTACATTAATATGATTAAAAACTTGTCAAGCAAATATAATTCATCATAAAAGAAAAAGAAAAGTTTTTAATTGTATTCAACCCCCCCTTCTACAATTAACTCACTGTTAACGATTCATAATCACTAACATAATAGTGATTAGGGACTCACAATATCCTCCTCACAAACCCTCACTTGGTGATAACCTGATCTCAAATCAATTTTAGAGAAATAGGAAGACCCTTGCAATTGATCAAACAATTCGTCTATTCGGGGTAGAGGGTAGTTATTCTTAACGGTTCTCTTATTCAACTCCCTATAGTCAATACACATACGAAAGGTGTCATCTTTCTTTTTAACAAATAACACAGGTGCACCCTATGGAGAAGAACTGGGCCTTACAAAACCCTTATCTAACAACTCCTGAATTTGATTCATCATTTCACGAATTTCTGAGGGAGCTAATCTATAAGGTGCCTTAACTATATGAGTAGAACCAGGGATCAAATCAATTTTATATTCTACTTCTCTAATGGGAGGCAAACCAGGCAACTCATCGGGAAAGACTTCCAAGTATTCACAAACTATCCGAATATCTGAAAAAGTTTTCTTTTCTAACTTAGCATCAATGACATAAGCCATATACGATTCACATCCTTTAGCTCAAGATTTTCTAGCTTTTATCATTGAAATTAAAGGAATACTACCCTTCTCCTTTTCTCCTTGAGCCACGACATATGACTCATCCGAGATTGGAATTCTTACCAACTTCTTATGGCATTCTATATTGGCTTTATTCTTACTTAACCAATCCATACCTAAAACTGCATCAAAACCTGAAATAGGCATTAATAGAAAAGAAACCGGAAAGCTAAGACCCTCAATCAAAATACTAGCTCCAGTCACCGATGCGGTAACCGGAACCATTTTACCATCAGCTACCTTAACCTCAATAGGATTAGTAATACATGTGGGAGTCAATTTCAGTCTATCACAGAAAAGCATGGATATAAAAGAACAATTTGCTCCTGAATCAAATAGAACACTTGCTGGTACACAATTAATAAGAAAAGTACCAGTTATGACATCCTCAGTTCTGACAGCTTCATCAGCTGTCATTTGGAAAGCCCTGCCAGTTGCTGACGGTGTATTCTTTCTTTTCTGGCCAGAAGATGAAGGCCCTCCAATATTACCCGTCCTCTGTCTACTTGCCTCAGTACATTGACCCGATCAGTGACCTTCCTTGTGGCAATTCCAACACACGTGCTTAGGAAAAGTACAATATTTGACATCATGCCCAAACTGACCACACTTGACACATCTAGCCGTTTGTGGAGTACATGGTCCAATATGTTTAGCCTTATAAGTATGGCACCAATTCGATTTGTCCATAATACCGCCACTTTGTTTCTTTCCTTGAGGAGATCCATGCCATTTCTTTTTTCCTTGATTCGCCGAGGAATCACTTTTGGATTTCAAAAAAGATCTTTCTCTGTTTCCCAATTCATGAGCCCGAATATCGCAATCCACAGATCGGGCTAATTCAAAAGCTTGGGTAAGAGAACCCGCTAATCTCAAAGTTATTTGATAGATATGTGGCAACATCCCAACAAAATGATTAATCTTAGTCTTTTCATCTGGAACCCATTGTTGCACAAACCTTAACTTTTTAGAAAATTGGGAGATAAGCTCATCCATGGTCATATCATCCGTCAATTGCATATCCATAAACTCACGTCGAATATGAGTCATATCAAAATCTGAACAATATTTCTTGCAAACCTCATTGTAGAAATCAGGCCATCTAATAGATTCCTTTTGCTGTGGTGTTAAATGTGATGTAATAGAGTCCCACCAAACCATAGCTGGACCTTTCAGAAGTTGAACCGCATATAGAATTTTGATCTCATCCTCACATCGACAAACCTCAAATTTCCTTTCCACATACCTTAACCAATCGAGTGTGACCGAAGGATTGGTGCTACCACAATATTCGGATAGTCCACTAGATTTGAAAGTCTTAAAAGAACATAACTTAGGTTAATGTTGAGGTTGTTGTGATGACCGAGTTTGTTGATCTAGCAAAGATTTCCGTTGTAGATCTCTAAGTTTAAGTACTTCCTCCTCTAATTGTAAAACATAATCATCTCTATCCAAATCTCCTGCTGAAAATGAGGTACCAGATTGACCTCGTCTATCAATAGGATTTTCTGAAGGAGTAACTCCTACTCTAGAGACATTATTGGGGTATCGGCCGGAGGTTCATTATCTGCCATATCTGGAACAACACATCATCTCACAACTCGTTAATTGTTAGTACCTACATACTAACTATTTCTCCTATCATAGCTAAATCCCACTCTTGGAATGTTTGACTAGCACAAATAGGTTTGGAATTGAACACTTATCACATGCCCAATTCACCCAAACCCAAAGCTCCGATACCAATTTATAACACCCTTTACAAATTATAAGGCCATTTTTTTAAACACATATCGGAAGCATATATTAAATCCATACACTATAGATTGCATATAATATAAAACCCAAAATGGCAATCTACAATTTCATGGTTTTAAATTCAAACTACTACCTTAATTACAAACATTAATTTAAGTGTTATTTAATTCAAACATAATGTTAAACTGTTAACAAGATTTTATAAACCAGAGTGAGCTGTCAAACATTCCTTTAACCCGAACTACTTGCAACCCACAATCAAAAGATTAACCTGCAAGAAGTAATCGGGAGGGATTAACACAAAGCTAAGTGAATAGATCATTAGTATCAACCTAACTTAGATTAACAAATGTTTACAGCAAAGCATCATAAACAAATACTTCAAAGAGGATCGGTGGTCCTTGAGGTACCCTCAAGCCGCGGTGGCCCCCAAGTAACAGTTGTAACCAACTGAAGGCCAATACAGTGGTTTAACCGATAGTTGGTAACTATCACTTCATACAACATAAGTTCAATTAACAACACATGTACAAGCACTTATGTTGTCTAAGTAATAGTACCCCAACCCAAACCATGTTGACCTATGAATAAGCACATAATACATAATCATCATGTCAATATGCTTAACATAAACAATATATGTATATCTTATATAAATAAACCAGGTTTACCCATTGTAACCATGTTGTTACAACTAACTTAGACTGATAGTCAAAGATCCACTCACCCTTGTCAATCACAGTCTCCACTCAAAGATCTTATTTTATTGAGTCTTTGGTTTATCTGTGAACACGATCAAAACCCGAGTCAGATTCACATAATATGATTTATTACATTCTACACAAGCATATAAATCAAATAAGTGCACCTACTGTACATCTAATACTATTTAAATATCACAAGTGTACAAGTCACAAGTTATCAAATTTGTCAATTTAAAACATGCAAACGCGATCCTGACTGGAAGGGGTGGGATCGCGTTACTCAGTTCAAGCCATTCTGTAACCGCTTTTCGCTTGCAAACGCGATCCGGCATGAGGGTCTGGATCGCGTTCACACGACCAAACCTGAATGTAACCAAAATACACTTACTAACGCGATCCGGGTTAGGGAGCTGGATCGCGTTCCAAAGAACAAAATCAAAGTGACCCAAAATTATACTGACTAACACAATCCTGGAAAAGGGGGCTGGATCGTGTTTCTAAGAACAAAACGTACTGAGATCAAATTACACATAGCAACGCGATCCCAACAAGAGTGTTGGATCGTGTTCCCACGTTTTATAGCAGAGGTTCAGACCTGCAACTGCACATTACGAACTCTAATACTGTTTTCACAAACAAAACATAATCAAACACATTTCACTCAGTTTCTTAAGCTATATAAACGTATAGTAACCTCAATAAACTTAATATAACTTCAACAACAACATGCAAGCTAAATTTCCTTTCATCTAGCTTTAATCCACTTAAATGATAAAACCTATTTCATACATTCATAATATAGCATATGAAATTAGGGAAGAACAAGAAAGTGAAGATAGTGAATCAACAATTTCAGTAACCACAACTCAAGCAAGCAACAATGTTCATACATTCATTGAGTATTTACCTAAATCATTAAGTAAACTCAAAACTCAAATAAATGCAAACTCACAATTGCAATGGGGAAATAAGATGAACAAGATGAAGGAGATGAAGATGAAATCAGCTACAAACCCTAAAATCACAGCCTTGAAGATGGTAGAATTTGATTTTGTTAAATTCCTTGAGAGTTTATGTGTGTTTTCTTGAAGGTGAAAGGAGATTTAGAAAATGAAATCAAGTTAGATCGACATTTCCTATTAGCTCAAGTATAATGCAGTGTAATATTATACCCCTTCTAAATCTATTGTTTGGAACCTAAAAACCATTTGCGAGAATAATTCTTTTATTTAACCGACATCTATAGTAATTTAAAGCAAATAATAATTTATTAATCACAATAAGTTATTTAATCAATTGACCAATTTATTTCAATTATCTAAATAATATCAAATATTTCCAAACACAATTAAATAATCAATTAAAACAAGAAATTACCGTATTTCTCCTAGGCCCAATATGAGGATGTTACAAATCTTCCCTCCTTAAGGAGATTTCGTCCCCAAAATCTCGCCATGCCCAAAGAGACTAGGATAACGCGTCCTCATGCTAGACTCGGTCTCCCACGTAAGGTTTGGCCCCAAACTATGATTCCACTTAACTAGCACCATAGGAATATTCTTCTTTCAAAGTTTAGTTACCTTACGGTCTAAAACCTCTACATGTTCCTCTATAAGTCTCTGACTTTGGTCGACTAGCAAGTCTTGCAAAGGAAGGACTTGGGATTGGTCCTCCACATTACATTTTCTTAAATAGCACACATTGAAGGTATCATGAATACCTGCTAATTCAAGAGGAAGATCTAAGGATACAGTTTGATCATTAACTACTTGTCGAATTCTAAATGGCCCAATGTACATAGGAGCAAATTTAGCACGTTTACCAAACCGAATCACTCCCTTCCAAGGCGAAACTTTCAAATAAACCAATTCACCTACAACAAAGGTAACTGGGCGATGACGTGGATCGGCATACTGTTTTTGTCTGTCACGGGCCGCTTTCAATTTCTCGCGAGCAATAGCCACCTTGTTTGCAGTGATCTGAACAATATCTGGACCTGCAAACTATTTCTCACCCGCTTCTAACCAACAAGTAGGTGTTCTACAACGACGCCCATACAACATCTCATACTGAGGCATACCAATACTTGAGTGATAAGAATTATTGTACACGAGTTAAATCAGTGGTAAATGTGAATCCCAAGATCCACCATATTCTAGTACACAAGCACGTAGCATATCCTCTAAAGTTTGAATGGTGCGTTCAGACTGACCATCCGTCTGAGGGTGATAAGTTGTACTCAAGTTAATTCTGGTACCCAATTCCCGCTGTAAACTCTGCCAAAACCCAGACACAAATTGAGAATCTCTGTCGGAAACAATAGACAACGGAATCTCATGTCTCGAAACAATCTCATTGATGTACAATTGTGCCAATTTACTCAAAGATGCAGTCTCACAAGTGGCAAGAAAGTGAGCACTCTTAGTTAATCATATCATTACCCTTAATTGTCCGCGGAAATTTAGTTACAAAATCCATAGTTATGTGCTCCCATTTCCACTCGGGAATCTCAAGTTGTTTCAATGATCCATAAGGTTTCTGACGTTCGGCTTTCACTTGAGAGCATATACGACAAGATTCTACAAATCGTGCAACGTCCGATTTCAAAGTAGGCCACCAATACAATGGTTTCAAGTCATGATGCATTTTGGTCCTCCAGGGATGGATCGACAATCTAGATTTGTGTGCCTCTAACAAGATTATATCTCGAAGACCACCAAGCAAAGGAACCCAAACTCGAGATTGAAAGGTCTTTAATCCACGTGAGTCATCAACCAATAAATCTTTTCTTTTAAGCATAACCTCGGATTTCAAATTATCATCCATCAATGCCTCCATTTGAGCTGATTTTAACTGATCAATCAAATCTGATGAAACCTTTGATCGCGTGAAACACACCATTTCTGATTTTCCTTTTTGACTTAACGCATCCGCCACAACATTGGCCTTACTGGGGTGGTAACGAATCTCGCAATCATAATCCTTTATCAATTCCAACCATCGCCTTTGACACATATTGAGCTCTTTCTGGGAGAACATATATTGGAGACTTTTGTGATCCGTACAAATAACACATTTCGTGCCAAAAAGATAGTGCCTCCAAATTTTCAAGGCGAAAACCAACGCCGCAAGTTCTAAGTCATGGGTAGGATAATTTATCTCATGAGGTTTCAACTCACGCGAAGCATAGGCAATAACACGGTCCCGTTGCATCAAAACACAACCTAAGCCTGCAGAAGAAGCATCACAATACACAATAAAATCATCTAACCCATCCGGTAATGCTAAAACCGGAGCCTGACACGATAACTGTTTCAAAGTCTGAAAAGCTGATTCTTGCTGCTCAGTCCACTGAAATTTCATATCCTTTCGGGTTAATTTTGTCAAAGGACCCGCGATCTTTGAAAAATCCTTAATGAACTTACAGTAGTAGCCAGCTAAACCCACAAAACTTTTAATCTCTGAAGGAGACTTAGGTGCTTGCCAATTCATAACGGCCTCAATCTTTGTCGGATCCAGTTTAACCTCATCCTTACAAATGATATGCCCCAAAAACTGTACTTCACGTAACCAAAACTCGCATTTGGAAAATTTAGCATACAATTGCTCTCTTCTCAAAGTGTCAAGAACCATACGCAAGTGCATCTCATGATCGGATTCAGACTTAGAATAAACCAAGATATCATCAATGAATACAATAACAAACTTATCAAGGAAAGGTCGACAAACTCTATTCATTAAATCCATGAAAATTTCCGGAGCATTAGTCAATCCAAATGGCATAACCATGAACTCATAATGACCGTATATAGTGCGGAAAGTTGTCTTAGGAATATCCTCCTCACAAACCCTCACTTGGTGATAACCCGATCTCAAATCAATTTTAGAGAAATAGGAAGACCCTTGCAATTGATCAAACAATTCGTCTATTCGGGGTAGAGGGTAGCTATTCTTAACGGTTCTCTTATTCAACTCCCTATAGTCAATACACATACGAAAGGTGTCATCTTTCTTTTTAACAAATAACACAGGTGCACCCTATGGAGAAGAACTGGGCCTTACAAAACCCTTATCTAACAACTCCTGAATTTGATTCATCATTTCACGAATTTCTGAGGGAGCTAATCTATAAGGTGCCTTAACTATATGAGTAGAACCAGGGATCAAATCAATTTTATATTCTACTTCTCTAATGGGAGGCAAACCAGGCAACTCATCGGGAAAGACTTCCAAGTATTCACAAACTATCCGAATATCTGAAACAGTTTTCTTTTCTAACTTAGCATCAATGACATAAGCCATATACGATTCACATCCTTTAGCTCAAGATTTTCTAGCTTTTATCATTGAAATTAAAGGAATACTACCCTTCTCCCTTTCTCCTTGAGCCACGACATATGACTCATCCGAGATTGGAATTCTTACCAACTTCTTATGGCATTCTATATTGGCTTTATTCTTACTTAACCAATCCATACCTAAAACTGCATCAAAACCTGAAATAGGCATTAATAGAAAAGAAACCGGAAAGCTAAGACCCTCAATCAAAATACTAGCTCCAGTCACCGATGTGGTAACCGGAACCATTTTACCATCAGCTACCTTAACCTCAATAGGATTAGTAATACATGTGGGAGTCAATTTCAGTCTATCACAGAAAAGCATGGATATAAAAGAACAATTTGCTCCTGAATCAAATAGAACACTTGCTGGTACACAATTAATAAGAAAAGTACCAGTTATGACATCCTCAGTTCTGACAGCTTCATCAGCTGTCATTTGGAAAGCCCTGCCAGTTGCTGACGGTGTATTCTTTCTTTTCTGGCCAGAAGATGAAGGCCCTCCAATATTACCCGTCCTCTGTCTACTTGCCTCAGTACATTGACCCGATCAGTGACCTTCCTTGTGGCAATTCCAACACACGTGCTTAGGAAAAGTACAATATTTGACATCATGCCCAAACTGACCACACTTGACACATCTAGCCGTTTGTGGAGTACATGGTCCAATATGTTTAGCCTTATAAGTATGGCACCAATTCGATTTGTCCATAATACCGCCACTTTGTTTCTTTCCTTGAGGAGATCCATGCCATTTCTTTTTTCCTTGATTCGCCGAGGAATCACTTTTGGATTTCAAAAAAGATCTTTCTCTGTTTCCCAATTCATGAGCCCGAATATCGCAATCCACAGATCGGGCTAATTCAAAAGCTTGGGTAAGAGAACCCGCTAATCTCAAAGTTATTTGATAGATATGTGGCAACATCCCAACAAAATGATTAATCTTAGTCTTTTCATCTGGAACCCATTGTTGCACAAACCTTAACTTTTTAGAAAATTGGGAGATAAGCTCATCCATGGTCATATCATCCGTCAATTGCATATCCATAAACTCACGTCGAATATGAGTCATATCAAAATCTGAACAATATTTCTTGCAAACCTCATTGTAGAAATCAGGCCATCTAATAGATTCCTTTTGCTGTGGTGTTAAATGTGATGTAATAGAGTCCCACCAAACCATAGCTGGACCTTTCAGAAGTTGAACCGCATATAGAATTTTGATCTCATCCTCACATCGACAAACCTCAAATTTCCTTTCCACATACCTTAACCAATCGAGTGTGACCGAAGGATTGGTGCTACCACAATATTCGGATAGTCCACTAGATTTGAAAGTCTTAAAAGAACATAACTTAGGTTGATGTTGAGGTTGTTGTGATGACCGAGTTTGTTGATCTAGCAAAGATTTTCGTTGTAGATCTCTAAGTTTAAGTACTTCCTCCTCTAATTGTAAAACATAATCATCTCTATCCAAATCTCCTGCTGAAAATGAGGTACCAGATTGACCTC
The DNA here is from genome assembly GCA_963422505.1 of Pseudognaphalium luteoalbum. Lineage (NCBI taxonomy): Eukaryota > Viridiplantae > Streptophyta > Magnoliopsida > Asterales > Asteraceae > Pseudognaphalium > Pseudognaphalium luteoalbum. Next base: position 70,722,632 of record OY730198.1, read on the forward strand.
GTCTATCAATAGGATTTTCTGAAGGAGTAACTCCTACTCTAGAGACATTATTGGGGGTATCGGCCGGAGGTTCATTATCTGCCATATCTGGAACAACACATCATCTCACAACTCGTTAATTGTTAGTACCTACATACTAACTATTTCTCCTATCATAGCTAAATCCCACTCTTGGAATGTTTGACTAGCACAAATAGGTTTGGAATTGAACACTTATCACATGCCCAATTCACCCAAACCCAAAGCTCCGATACCAATTTATAACACCCTTTACAAATTATAAGGCCATTTTTTTAAACACATATCGGAAGCATATATTAAATCCATACACTATAGATTGCATATAATATAAAACCCAAAATGGCAATCTACAATTTCATGGTTTTAAATTCAAACTACTACCTTAATTACAAACATTAATTTAAGTGTTATTTAATTCAAACATAATGTTAAACTGTTAACAAGATTTTATAAACCAGAGTGAGCTGTCAAACATTCCTTTAACCCGAACTACTTGCAACCCACAATCAAAAGATTAACCTGCAAGAAGTAATCGGGAGGGATTAACACAAAGCTAAGTGAATAGATCATTAGTATCAACCTAACTTAGATTAACAAATGTTTACAGCAAAGCATCATAAACAAATACTTCAAAGAGGATCGGTGGTCCTTGAGGTACCCTCAAGCCGCGGTGGCCCCCAAGTAACAGTTGTAACCAACTGAAGGCCAATACAGTGGTTTAACCGATAGTTGGTAACTATCACTTCATACAACATAAGTTCAATTAACAACACATGTACAAGCACTTATGTTGTCTAAGTAATAGTACCCCAACCCAAACCATGTTGACCTATGAATAAGCACATAATACATAATCATCATGTCAATATGCTTAACATAAACAATATATGTATATCTTATATAAATAAACCAGGTTTACCCGTTGTAACCATGTTGTTACAACTAACTTAGACTGATAGTCAAAGATCCACTCACCCTTGTCAATCACAGTCTCCACTCAAAGATCTTATTTTATTGAGTCTTTGGTTTATCTGTGAACACGATCAAAACCCGAGTCAGATTCACATAATATGATTTATTACATTCTACACAAGCATATAAATCAAATAAGTGCACCTACTGTACATCTAATACTATTTAAATATCACAAGTGTACAAGTCACAAGTTATCAAATTTGTCAATTTAAAACATGCAAACGTGATCCTGGCTGGAAGGGGTGGGATCGCGTTACTCAGTTCAAACCATTCTGTATCCGCTTTTCGCTTGCAAACGCGATCCGGCATGAGGGTCTGGATCGCGTTCACACGACCAAACCTGAATGTAACCAAAATACACTTACTAACGCGATCCGGGTTAGGGAGCTGGATCGCGTTCCAAAGAACAAAATCAAATTGACCCAAAATTATACTGACTAACGCGATCCTGGCAAAGGGGGCTGGATCGCATTTCTAAGAACAAAAAGTACTGAGATCAAATTACACATAGCAACATGATCCCGGCAAGAGTGTTGGATCGCGTTCCCACGTTTTACATCAGAGGTTCTGTCACACCCCCGATTTCATGATTTGCGGAAGCGGCGATTTTGGGTGTGACTAATCAATAATCAAACACAGAGGTTACAAGCAAACGACTCTACATGAGATGTTTATAAATATATTACAAAAGTAGTACAAAGTTTTAAGTCATAAGTTATAAGTTTACAATAACAGCGAGTTCACATTTGACTTTGAAGATTTTAATACATAACCATTAATACAAAACCTAATGCAAGAAAATCTTCATGTCCAAATAGATGCATGCGACTCGTAAGTAGATAGCTTATCCTGAGGGTCATCCTACTATTACTACTCACCTGAGAATACAACACTAAAAGGTCAGCTATAAAGCTGGTGAATCTCACAGGTTTAACATAAACATTGATGTGATCAACATGATTATCCGACGATTTAATACCGATAAAGATTAAATAATACAACCGAACAATGATAAACCAATTAAGGTTTCCGAACAATGATTAAACCATTAAGGTTACCGAACTATGATTAACCAATTAAGGTTACCGACTAGATTTACCGACAATGACATTTGTATTGCATTAAGCCATGGTTCGAGGCCTAACCCGATTTGTGCCTCCCGAACGGTGTTAACACCCATAACAATTACTAAAATGCCCGTTTGTACATGGTTGTAGCTAGCAACCCGGACGGGGACGTCACTCCCATGATAGATCTATCTTTTAGTAATAGCGCCTTATTAAGTTAACGAACCATGCAATGATGAGGACTTTCCCGTATTAAAACACTCATGCAATACCCGAACAATGAAAATCAAGACCGACAATGATAACCAACATGTTTAACAGAGTTAATAATTAAATTAACTAACCGAATAACAATGATCACGAAAACAAGTAAGCATTGTATCTCACCCCAAGTTTAAAAACAGTAAAAGTGGGGCTATGAGACTCACCTGAGTCTACCCGAGCAATGAATATGTCCGACGTGAAATAGACAATCCCCGAATCTCCTAGTGTCCTAAACACGCGAGATTCTAATGAGCATTTGATTATCTAATATTTCTCCGTATTAATATTTATCCATTTTGATTATGTCCAAGTGATTATATTTGTACTTCCGATTAAAGTTTACAAAATGTACGGCCCGTTGGTGACGGATTGAAATTATATTCTAAAGATATATTGTGACACCCGACGATTTAGGGTTACTTATTAACCTACTAGAAACCCTAATTACGTGTGTTTAGTTTAGTATTAGGCTAAATACTAGTAATTACTTGTAACTATTTGTATATTTATGTGAATATACACCCCCGAAATTGATTTATATTACGCTTACGCAATTTGGTGAAATTGTGCAAAACGACCGGACGGAGTCCGACACAAAATACGACGTTGGTGAAAACATTTTTTTATAAATAACTTGAATCCATTTTTAGAAGTTATTTATCATATATTATTATTTTAATATAATAATACCCGAAAAACCTAGACGTTCCGATTAAAACGTCTCAAACGCAACGAAAACGCGCAGAACGCGCCTGACAAGCGAACGAAATTCAAAATACACTTTTGAATCTAAAATATATTAATTAGTGAAAAGTTATCAATTAATATACCGTATCTTTAAACGATAACTAAAAACGTCCAAATAAAACGTCACGCGATTTAAAATCCGTACAACGAACGCGCAAATCGAGATTTCTAATTTTACGAATCATTTTTATAAATATTTTTCTAGTATTTAGATTAAATACTTCAAATAAAAATATTGAAACTTAAATCGTTACTTAAAAACGCGTATTAAACGTTTAAACCCAAACCGAGCGAGTAAACGAACGTAAAACGCAACAAATTAAGCTAGGAATGAAAAATGACCATAATGCACTTGGTGGGGCCCATGAGAACGACCAGCCACCCCTCTCCTCCCCTTTTTGCTGCCCATTCCCCTCCCCCATTCAAATTTTATGCAAGGATATCAATCCCACACTCCACCTCACTCCTCATTCTACACTCCACCCATTTCCACTTTCTCTCTATTCTCTCTCACACTCTTCCTCTTTCTAAACTCCAGAAAACTCAGTCCCTTTCACCACCCAAGAACCACCATTACCACCACCACTAAATCACCATCAACCACCACCATTTGCTAGGGTTTTTCAAGCTCAAGAGCATCATCTTCCTCATCATCACTTGTTCTTCATCTTGTTGGTATAAATCTCCTAAACTCTTCATTAGTTTTACTTACATAATGTTTATTTACATGTTATAAAGTTCATCTATCATGTTTATGTCCAAAACCATTGACAAAAATCGTTTTTATAAATTATATTCAAACTTACATAATCTGTCTCAGAAACGTCAGTTTAGTAAATCGACCATAACTTGAGTTCTACAAAGAATTAGAAGATGCATTTTTTTTAAAAGTTGCGTATTGAAAAGATCTACAAAAAGCTTTTCTATGGCTCTTTCCAGAAATCTATGGATTTTCACATAAATATGAATCTATGCGACTGGTCTGCATGTGCTTGAAAACTGAGTATTGTTCTACCCATAAAATTTTATACCTATCAAGATGGACACTATAATTACTGGAAAAATTAATTTAACCTCTAGACACATGGTAGAACAACTGGTAAAAATTGTGGACTCTAACTCGGAATATAACTAGTTAAGAAAAATAGAGGAAGTGAACCGACAAAACCGAAAAACATAATTATGGACTGTTTTTGGACTTTTATACAAACCAAGACTTTTGGTGAACTCCGACATGAACCGACATCATATTTAGACCCTATAAACTGATATTTGGGTTGGGTAAAAGTTTCAGGTCAAACCGAGTAAGTTTGACCAAGTCAACAAAAGTGGCTCGTTTTCGAAAAACTTACTATATTTGGAAAGTGGTAACAAAAATGGGTTTGGTTGACTTAATTAGTAACTTGGATCAAAAACTAATTTTAGAAAGTTTCCCGAACGAAAACCGACACTTAGAACAATTGGGTATAAAATTGAAAATTAGATCAGACGTAAGTGCCGCCCTACCAGCGACACTTACTCAAGTGACGCCTATAGCGTCACTTACCATTAGTGACGCCTGAACCAAGTGCTGCATATAGCGTTACTACCCCAAGTGACGCTGCCAACTTAAAAATCACATTTAACGTCACTTGACCTAGTGCCGCTAACCAACTAAGTGACGCCCCTAAGTGACGCCCTGAGTGACGCCCTAAGTGACGCCTAAACAGAAACTTTAAAACTAGATTTCACACTAAGTGTTGAACTTCATGTAACATCTAAACTTATACGATATAACTCGATAACACATAAACATGCTTTGTAAGCACACGATACAACATCATAATGATAATGTCTTAACGAATTATTATTACAAACTTTCACCAACGGGTCGTACACGTTTTTGATAAACGAACTTGAACTACTATTTGGACATACTAGTTGATGAACTAGCTTTAGGTGGACATAAAACCCCCACCTACCCGATTGGATTAAGTGGACATTAACCCCCACTTATACAATCGCTATAGATGGTCTTTTGAGACATCTACTTATACAACCTCATACGTTTAGGGCGTCAGGAGGTTGCACACGGGAACGAGAACACCCACTACTTGCTAATATTTGATATTGCTTGCTACCTGCTTAACTCTGGTGAGTTTCATAGCCCCTTTTTACTTGTTTTAAATTGTTTTGGGGGAGAATACATACATACATGTTTTATACAACTGTCTTTATACATGTTTTATACAACTGTTGTTGTGCAACTATTTTTATACAACCGTCTTTATACATGCTTTATACAACTGTTGTTGTGCAACTATTTTTATACAACTGTTTATAAACAAGGATAACGCATGAGTGAGACCATAATCCAACAAAGCCCTCGCACATCGTAGTTCGTTAATTTTGAAGCGTGAATATTATTGGATAGATCTATCGGGGATTGACACCCCCGTCCGGGTTAGGTTGCTCTAACTGGTCAAACGGACGCAGTATTATTTGTTTAAACGAGTGTTCCGGATTAGACACTTGTCGAGGCAACAACAAGGGTTAAGCTTCGAACTATGAGCTCATGACGCAAAGGATAACAAATGAAAACAAAGGATAACAAGGATAACAAAAGATAACAAAGGTTAACAAAGGATAACATGATACTTTTTACAACTGTTTTCGCATTCGTGCAATGCAAAAGAAATCGTGTGTTTCATACTTATGTTTTCAGCTGTTTAAACCTATGAACTCACCAATTTTATGTTGACCCTTTTAGTATGTATTCTCAGGTTTACAGACGCAGTAGGACTACCTACAGGAAACAAGACAGTAGGATGCTTTTGGGAAGCATAGCTCGAGTCGCATATTTTCAAACAAGAGATTTAATTGCATTCATATATTTTGTAGTTATAACTATGTAAATCTGCTTATATCATGCGAACTCCGGATGCTTTTGTAAACATTTAACTTATGGTAATGTAACTATTTTTCAAACGTCTCATGTAGAGGTTGTTTGCTTCAATCTTTGTGTTGTGATATTTAATTTGGTCGGCGCCCCCGTGACACCTCCCACTTCCGCTGCCACGTGTTTTGGGGGTGCGACAGATAACGTGTGTTTTTGCATTTATATAACTCGTTCATGGATGTATCGTATTGTTTACAATTATCCTTATATTCGTTATATTTTATTTCATAAGTTACGAAATTTGGTACGAGGTCCAAAAACTGAAATATGTCATTTTCAACTGCTAAACGACCCCGAAAGGCCTAAAACCGCCTAGGCAATGGAACATAGCCTTGATCATTGGGCCGTTTTCGAGTGACCCTGTGACTTTTAGCCCAAACCGTTACGATAAATTTTTCATCGAGAAGCTACCCTAAAAACTTTTCTGTTTGAGTATTCTAGCCGTTCGGCTATAAAGGTCCAGATGAAATCCAGCCGTTCGACTGATGATTTCCAGCCGTTCGACTGAGGGACCAATTGCAGGTCTGTTCGCGAAATCAGTTGAGAAAACGAGTATAGATTCGATTTTTGGACATAATCTACTCAATGGAACAATATTACATGTTGATATAAGTATATTAAACTCGAATTTAAAAGAAAAGTGAAAGATTTCTTACGAGTAAAAGTTGGAGCCGTGAGTGATGGTGATGATGTTCACGATGATGATGATTAGGAAGAAGAAGATGATTATGATGATGATGTTACTGATTGTTTGGTGTTGATGTTGTTGATGATGAAGATAAGATAGAGGCTGAGAGAGGAAGAGATAGATGTATATGTGTTTGTGTTTGTGTGTGTAAAATGATTGGGATTGGTTGTTATAACCGACCCCAATAATTGTTGGGTGGTACCCGTGTTCGCGTACCCGATCGTTGTGTAGTATAATCTTTCAAAGTGAAAATGTTCTAAATATAAAATTGTATATATTTTTATTCGAAGTATTTTACAAAAATACCTTTAATGAGATATACTAATATATCTTTGTTTCAACAAATTTTGACGGATAGTTTTCAGTGTACAAAATACGTTTAAATTCTCAATCGAGTAAATAATTATTATTCTCATTAATAATACATTATTTAAAAATGGTTTGCACCAACGTCCGTATTTGAGATTGCGTGTTCTTTAAGATTTGATGGTATGTGATTATTAAATAATCATTTTAATGTTATATATATATTTATATATATAATATCCGAAATTTTTTGTTTTATCACGTGTTGAGTACGAATGATTTAGGTTTAATTTAGGGGCTAATTTTGACCCTTTTTGACCGGGTGTCACATTCTCCCCTTGTTAGGAGAATTTCATCCCGAAATTCAAGCGAAACCTAAATACGCGTGTTTCTAAGGCCGACTAAATGACATGTCTAATTCTAAGACATCCGAGTCTCCTCTCCCCTTGTTAGACTTAAGCCTACCGATCATTTAAAAGAATGAGGGAGAGTTCTGATTTCCATTCGACCGTTGTCTATGTGACAAGGTCAATCCGTATCATCAAGCATTACCACGTTTTGGATCTATAATCCACCGAACTATGTAGACCTTACTGTGTCCTTAGAGTTTAGCGTAACTATAGCTACCGTACTAGATGTACAACCGTTCTATATTAGCAAACATTGACAAGTTTTCTTAGCCCCGAAGTTAATTGTATCCTATATATTTGATGACTGCCTAGGTGGTCATTTACTACATACTTTATGGGAGTAAGCAACAAGTATAACTCGAGTGTCATCCTTTAAATCAGAACGATTGGAATTGAAAATGATTACAAAAGAGAAGTCTGCTAATATGACGAGTTTATAAAGGTAGGTAGGTTTATTTTGTTGGTTTTCTAAATTATCTTAATGCAGAAAATAAATAAAGAGATCAAAGGGGATAAAGAGTAGACAACTAGTAGAGCGTGATTGCTGAAACTTCGATACTTAGGGTTTCGGAATGAAATTCACTATAAAGTTAATTAGAGACTTCCCTAGACATATATTAGACGGACAATGAGTATAAATACTAGGACCCTACATTTTAGTCTAAAAGTCTAAATGCATGTCACCGAAGTTTATCACCATTCTGATCAGAAACGGGCCATTTAAACCCTCCTCATTGTCCGGAAGGACTAAATGACCCCTACTGATAATTATATCTTGGGTGTAGGCGTAAGGTAACATATTGAGAGTCTCATAATCACTATTACGAAGTGAAATAGAATCACAATAAGTGTTGAGTCCTGAGCCACTGCCAGATTTGCTCAGAAGACAAGTACTGTGCCGCTGCTAGAAGAAGTCTACCACTGTTAGTTAGTTTTGTATTGACAGTGCCACTGTCAGTTAGAATTAGTCTAATAGTGCCACTGTTGGCATAAGTTTGTATTTTGCATTAAGTACTTAACCACTGTTAGGTACTACCCCTGTTAGTGTATAGCTCAACCACTGTTAGTAGTTGGTTAGAGATAATTATGGAATAGATAGAATTTCCATAATAGTTTGATTCTGTAAAGGACTCTATGTGATATAAATAGAGATTCTATGAAACCCTAGAATATTGACGAATTTCTAGTTATTAGCTTCAAGGTTGTAAACCCTAACACAAATTGTGTGTTCGTGTTGGGAAATGCACAAGGCATTAACACTGTTAGTGTTATTGTTTCTACTGGTATAACAACTGTTAGTCTGCTGGTTATCACTGTCTTCAGAGTTAAAACTGTTAGTTGAAGTCTTCATGGATTATCACTGTTAGTGAAAGTGATTACCACTGCTAGTAGAAGATTACAACTGTTATTGAAGATTGAAGACAAGAGTTACAACTGTTAGTGTTATCACTGTTTGTTTACAACAGTTAACACTGCTTAGGCTAGTTACCACTGTTGGTATATTAGTCTAGTAAATTGTACAAGTGTTAACACTGTTATAGGAATTACCACTGTTTGTATAGTCGTGGTAGTTAACACTGTTTATATTTAGAATAGGAGGGAAGTCAGAGTTTGAATAATTATGGATTGAAACTGCTTCCATAATTATAGGAGATTGTTTAGCAGGACTCTATGGGTTATAAATAGAGTTCCTTAACCTAGATTAGGTTAAGAATTTTTAAGCGCAGCTTCAAGGTTTTGTAACCCTAATACAAATCAGTGTATTCGTCTTATATCATTAATAAGATTGAAGCTTTTTATAATTCTGTTCTTGTTATTCATATTGATCTTCAATATATTACTAAGTGTTATTCCGCAAACTTCTTAGTAATTATTCAAAACTGCTGTTATCTAATAGTTTATTAGATAGATCTTGGTTCATCAAGTGGTATCAGAGCGGGTTTAGTTTTGAATACAAGAAGATTTCAGTTTTACTGTTTTATTGGTAATTTTTATAATCAATATATCATAGCAATGGCAGAAGGTAATGAAGGAATCCAGGTCACAAAGATCCCAATGCTTAGACCTGATGAGTTTGATCTGTGGAAAAACAGAATCAGACAATATATGCTTCTCACAGACTACCAGATGTGGGAAGTGGTTGTTAATGGTCCACCAGTGACCCTTAATAGTGATGGTGTTCCACAGGCAAGATCACCACCAACTTCTGAGGCAGAAAGAAAGATCAGGTCAATAGAGTACAAAGCTTTAAGTACTCTATTACTAGCTATACCAAATGAATATCAGAGGCGGTTTGAGGCATGTCAAGATGCTAAAGTGTTAATGGAAGCAATTGAAAAAAGGTTTGGTGGTAATGATAACACCAAAAAGAATAAAAGATCTCTACTTAAACAACAGTATGAGAATTTTAATTCTACAAGGTCAGAAACATTGACCCAAACCTTTGATAGGTTTTCTAAACTGGTTGGAGATCTGGAAAATCATCAAGTGAAGATAGACAGAGATGATTTAAACAGGAAGTTTTTGAGGTCCTTGGGTGATGAATGGACAATGTATACTGTTGGTTTAAGGCAGAGTGCAGATCTGGAAGCTAAGGAATTAGAAGATATCTACAATGATCTGAGAAATTTTGAAGCTGAGGTAGAGAACAAGAAGATTGGATCAGGAAGTAACAACAACAATTCTGCTTTTATGTCAATGGCTGGAACAAAAGCAGAATCAAGTATTAAAGGTTTTACTTGTGGGTCTGGTGGAGGTGGATCATCATCAAATAATTCTAATGATCAAATCTTAGAATCTTTCTTTGCTAGTAATGTGAACTCTTCACTTACTAATGAAGATCTAGATCAATTTGGGTCAGATGATCTAGAAGAAATGGATATAAAGTTACAAATTGCTCTGATCACACAAAGAGCAAAAAGGTTTATGCAAAGAACTGGTAGAAATAACTTTGCACAGAAGAGGAATGATGCTAGCTGGTTTGACAAGAGCAAAGTTGAATGTTTCAACTGTCACAAGTTGGGACATTTTGCTAGGGAATGCAGAAGCCCAAAGGTTGATCAGATTGAGAGAGGAAATGGTCAGAGAAGTGGAGGAAATGTGGGCCAAAAGAAGAATGTGCCAATCCAAGATACTTCATCAAATGCACTGGTATCTGTTGATGGATGTGGATGGGATTGGAGTGATCAGGAAGAACATGAAGTGAAGAATCAATGCTTCATGGCAACTGCAGAATCTGACAAGCAATCTGAAGTTCCTTATGAGGTACAAATAAAATTGTGCTCAGTTGTGTGTAAACAAACTGTGAAACATTATAGAGATCATAACCAGAAAGTGTGTGATGAGCTAAAACAATGTGAAATCAAAAGTAGACATACAATCTCTGTAATAGAAAATCTTGAAAAACAGATTCAGGCATTTGAAGATAATGCAACACAGTTTAAATATGATATTGAGTATGCTAGGTGGGAGAGAGACACTTTTAAAGATAAAGTAGAATTATTAACTAAGAAACTTGCAGAGGTTACATGTGAAAGGGATAACATAAGACTTAATGTGAGTAACTTAGAACATGCATCTAAAAGTGTAAATAAACTTATCAATTCTCAGATTCATGATAAACTCAAAACTGGATTAGGATACAATAATGTACCTCCTCCTTATAACAACAACTATTTTCCTTCTAAAACTGAAATTGATTTAAATTCACTTAAAGAAGGATTAAATGATGATGTTAAAAAGGTAGATCCAGTTAACAGTTTAAAAGAAGATGTAATCATTGATGAAGTTGAAATACATGAGTGGACTGAGGAAGATGATAAGGATTGTGATACATCTGAAAGTAATGTTGATGTGGTTGAGCAATCTGATAAATCATCATGTGAAAGCAGAAATAGTGTTACTGGTCTAGTTAAAGAACTAAAAGTTAACAAACTAGAAGAGGGTAAGAAAATGTTTGAACAGAAGGAAAAACATCATGATAAACATGAGAAAACAATAACTAACTCACCTAGGAATGTTCAAGGGAAGGTTAGGAATGATGTGAAAAGATCTGTTACTGTGAATACATGTGATAAGTGCAAATGTAAGGATAACTTTTCTAAAACCCAAAAGTTTCAAAAACATATTTCCAGAGGTAACCAAAGGAATTGGAATCAAATGGTGACTCAAAAACTGGGAAATAATGTTACTATGATTAAAGAAAAGTTATGCCTTATATGTGGCAGAAATAATCATCTTCAACATGAGTGTTTTCATAACCCAAAGACTTATCAAAAGAATATGAAAAGGCCATGGACTGCAGCTAATATGATTAACAAACAAAATTTTAAATCTAATGTTAATCATACAAATGCTGCTAGAAAGATGAATTATAGGGCAAATCAAGCTATGGCTGCTGCAAAAGTTACAAATGCAGGAACAAAAGCTAAAGATTTAGCCAACAGTTTAAAGACTAAAACAGTGGAAACAGGAGTTAAAACAAACAGTGGTAAACCTTTTAAAACTGTTAACACTGTTAATTCAACAGTTTCCACTGGTAGAGTAAATAACATTGTAAGGAATACTAACAGTGTTAATTATTTTACCACTGTTAGACATAATAACAGTTATAACAGGTTTAACACTGTTAGACATAACTGTGGACCTTCAGTTAACACTGTTAGACCAAAATCCACTGTTAAGTCTAAAATTAGTTGGATTTGGACACCTTTTCAATCTAATGTTCCCAGATGTTCAAAATCTAACAATGCATCAAAATCAATAATCTTCAAGAAAGTTGATTACCTTGATGCATCAGGGAAACCCAAAGCCAAATTGGTTTGGGTTCCCAAGAGAAATTAATTTTCTTTGTGTTTGTTTGTGTGCAGAGCAAGCCAAGAAGTTTATGGCATATCGACAGTGGCTGCTCAAGGCACATGACTGGAGATAAGGAAAAGCTACAGAACTTCAAATCATTTGATGGTGGATATGTAGCATTTGGAAGCAATCCAAAAGGTGGAAGGATCACAGGCAAAGGAGTGGTTCAAAGTGCCAAGTTAAGCTTTGAAAATGTTTATTATGTGGAACAATTGAGGTACAATTTGCTAAGTGTGAGTCAAATCACAGATAAAAAGAACCCTGTTCATTTTACTGACACTGAATGTCTTATTCTGTCTAAGGAGTTCAAAATTCCAGAAGATATGATTTTAATGAGAATCCCTAGGCAAAATAATGTCTATAAGTGTGACTTAGCAAACATGGCACCTCAACATGATTTAAATTGCTTGATTTCTAAAGCTAATTTAAATGAGTCTACTTTGTGGCATAGAAGGATGTGTCACATGAATTACAAAACCATTAATAAGCTTGTCAAAAACAAACTTGTTAGGGGTTTACCTGAGAAGGTCTATTCATGTGATGATCATTGTGTTTCTTGTCTAAAGGGGAAGCAACACAAAACTTCTTTTAAGTCCAAAGCAGTGAATTCAAACTGTACTCCTCTATACTTATTGCATATGGACTTATTTGGACCAACAAGTATAAGTAGTATGGGAAAAAGATCTTATTGTCTTGTTGTAATTGATGATTATACCAGATTTACATGGGTTTTCTTTCTTAGAACAAAAGATGAGACAGGTGAAATACTTAGATCATTTATAACTAAGATTGAGAACCAATTAGATAAAAAGGTTAAAATCATCAGGAGTGATAATGGAACAGAGTTTAAAAATTATGAGATGGATAAATTCTGTGATGAGAAAGGCATTAAGAGAGAATTTAGTGCTCCTAGGACTCCTCAACAGAATGGAGTAGCTGAAAGAAGGAATAGGACACTAATAGAGGCAGCTAGAACTATGCTAGCTGATGCAAAACTACCTATGTCCTTTTGGGCAGAAGCAGTTAGCACAGCTTGTTATGTTCAGAATAGGGTAACTGTAATTAAGCTTTATTTCAAAACTCCATATGAGCTGTTGTTTAAGAACAAACCACTTGTTAGTTTCTTAAAAACATTTGGATGTCCTTGTACTATCTTGAATACCAAAGATCACCTAGGAAAGTTTGAAAGCAAAGCAGATGAGGGTGTATTTGTAGGATATTCTATTCAGAGTAAAGCATATAGGGTGTTCAATCAAAGGACCAGAGTCATAGAAGAATCAATGGATGTCACTTTTAATGAGAATATCATTAATCCTGATGGAAAAGGTCCTAAGTCTTTGTTTGATATTGATGCTCTTAACAATGCTTTTAGATATACAACTGTCAATCCTAGTACAGGTACATGCACAGGTATCACATCAAGCAAAGCAGATGGAGTTTGTGAGGAAATCTCTGATATGTCTTCAGAACAGAATAAAGAGTCATTGGAGTACATTATCTTTCCAATCTGGACTCCAGATCCACCAGAGGTGTTATCATCTGATCTTCCAATGTCATCTCAGCCTATTGAGACAGAAGTGCAAATTGAAACACCTTCCAATGAAAGTTTTGAGCAGAATGGTAATTTTACCAACTTGGAAGCCACCATTCCAGAGACATCAACATCTAATCTTCATGTGAACAAAAATCATCCTCTGGAACAGGTGATTGGAGATGTTAACAGTGGTGTACAAACAAGACAGCAAACTGCTGTTACTGAAGAAGAATTACATACCTCTCTATATGTGTGTTTTCTTTCTCAAGTGGAACCTAAAAAGGTTGTAGAAGCTCTCAAACACCCTAGTTGGATTGAGGCAATGCAAGAGGAGTTGTTACAGTTTAAGATACAGAATGTATGGACTCTAGTAGATCTGCCAAAGGGAAAAAGGGCAATTGGTACTAAATGGATCTTCAAGAACAAGAAGGATGAAAGAGGGATTGTTATCAAAAACAAGGCAAGACTGGTGGCACAAGGTTATACACAGGAAGAAGGAATTGATTATGATGATGTCTTTGCTCCTGTTGCCAGGATAGAAGCCATTAGAGTATTTCTAGCATATGCTACATTCAAAGGCTTCACTGTTTATCAAATGGATGTCAAAAGTGCTTTTCTATATGGCATGATTGATGATGAAGTGTATGTGTGTCAACCCCCTGGATTTGAAGATCCTAATTATCCAGATAGAGTTTGCAGATTGGATAAGGCACTATATGGGTTGCATCAAGCCCCCCGGGCTTGGTATGAGACTTTATCTGTGTATCTCTTAGAGAATGGGTTCAAAAGAGGTACTATTGATAAGACTCTGTTCACCAAAAGAAACCAAAATGATATTTTACTGGTGCAAGTTTATGTAGATGACATCATTTTTGGTTCTACAAATGATGGTATGTGCAAGGAATTTGAAACTTTAATGCATCAAAAGTTTCAGATGAGTTCAATGGGGGAACTCACTTTCTTTTTGGGGCTTCAAGTTAAGCAAAGTTCAGATGGTACTTTCATAAATCAAAGTAAATATGTCAAAGACATACTTACTAAATTTGGATACTCTGATTCAAAAGTGGCTAGTACACCAATGGAAACACACAAGCCACTATCTGCAGACCCTGAGGGGGAGGAAGTTGATGTACATTTGTACAGATCAATGATTGGATCATTGATGTATTTAACTTCTTCTAGGCCAGATATAATGTTTGCTGTTTGTATCTGTGCAAGATTTCAAACCTGTCCAAAACAATCACATCTGTATGCTGTCAAAAGAATCTTTAGATACTTAAAAGGACAACCTGATCTAGGTCTTTGGTATCCAAAAGATTCACCTTTTGACCTAAAAGCATATTCAGATAGTGATTATGGGGGAGCTAGTATGGACAGAAAGTCAACATCAGGAGGATGTCAATTTCTAGGAGAAAGGTTAATCTCATGGCAGTGTAAGAAACAGACAACTGTATCAACATCTACTGCTGAAGCAGAGTATGTAGCTGCTGCAAGTTACTGTGCTCAAGTCTTATGGATACAGAATCAGATGCTTGATTATGGTTTAACTTTCTTAAACACTCCTATTTACATTGATAATACTTCTGCTATCAGCATCATTAATAATCCTGTTAAACATTCTAAAACTAAGCATATAGAGATTAGGTATCATTTTATCAGAGATTGTAATGAAAAACGACTTATTCAGATTATAAAAGTTCATACTGACAATCAACTTGCAGATTTGTTAACCAAAGCATTTGATGTGACCAGATTTACTTTTCTGATTACCAGTATAGGCATGGTTAAATCCTTTTAAACTGTCTTTTCATAACTAGTTTGATACATCTCTATCATGTTTAAGAATTAGATGCTGGTAGATGTAATTGAGACTAACAGTGATAATCAAAGTAGTTACGACTATTTTGTCTTATTCATTATCACTGTTATTACTCAATTACCACTGTATATGTAGTTATCATTGCTCATGACTACAACTGTAAGTTAACACTGTCAGTTAAATAACTACCACTGTTAGTGAAAACAGTTTCTACTGTTTTCATTATTTAGTTATCACTGTCAGTATTAATGTTGGTGATAACTTTTACCACTGTTAGTATATCAGTTATCACTGTTTATACTATCTAGTTGTAATTGTTAAACATCACTTGGTATATTTCTATTTTCTTTTGCAGGATAAAAAAAAAAAAAAAAAAAAAAATTACTCTTATCACTGTTAGTAATACTAATAAAAGTTTCTAGTATTGAGTTATAATCCCTTTGGTCAGGAGTTATTTCCATCAACTAGTTATCACTGTTAGTATTACTAATTTCCACTGTTGTACATTTCTTTCCACTGTTAGTGATATTCTTTAATTGAAATTATATTCCCAAATAGTTTCCACTGTTTTCAGAAAAGTTTTCACTGTTTTAAAATAGTTTCCACTGTTTTAAAATGGTTTCCACTGTTAATGTTCAAATTGGGATTTTTATTTCAAATTTAGGTCATTGACACTAACAGTATAAATACTCCTAACACTTGTACATTTTCTTTTACGCTCTCATAACCACTGCATTCATAAACCCTATAACCACTGCTATCGCAAATCATATACAAATTTCTTCATGGCTTCTTCTTCTTCAACTTCATCTCAACTCGCTTTAGGCAAGGATCATAACATGATTGCCTATCTGGTAAAACCCTCAATAGCCAATGATTACGTAGAGATCATTGATTTTCTGCGTAATTCTACCATTCATCATGCGTTATCTGTCGCACCCAGAATTTCACATGATCATATTAATGAATTCTGGGTTAAAGCAAAGATTGAGGAAGAAGCAGGTGTTCAAAAAATTGTTTCTATAGTTGCTGGGCATCAAGTAGTTATTTCTGAAGCATCCATTCGTTCTTCTCTTCATCTTCAGGATGAAGAAGGTATATCTTCAATTTCTGATGAAGCTTTATACTTGAATTTACAACGAATGGGATATGAGGGTAATTTGGGTGGGTATGTTTTTCAGAAAACAATGTTTTCATACCAATGGAGGTTTTTAATTCATACATTACTGCACTGTTTATCATCCAAACGTTCATCTTTTGAACAATTCAGCAGTAATGTAGCATATGCCTTGGTATGCTTAGCTACTGGCCAAAAATTTAATTTTTCCGACTTTATTTTTGCTGGTATGCTAAGAAACATAAACCAACCTAAACTGAAATTTTTAATGTATCCAAGGTTTGTGCAGATCTTTTTAAATGAACAAATATCTGATCTGCCACACTTGGATAAGATAATAGGTATCTCTTCCTTTAAACCAAAAGTATTTTCAAATATGAAGAGAGATACCTCTATCAGAGGTGTCATGTTTTCTAGGAGGGTAACAGCATTGTTTCCAACAATGCTTCCTGCACCCTCCACCACAGCATCTGTACCACCAACAGAAGCTGAACCAGTTGTTGAAAGAATGGAACAACCCATTCCTTCCTATCCCACAGCAACTGGGGGTACTAATGAACAACAAGGGAACAGATTCACTACAACCTACATCAGAAAAGCCAAAAGGGCTCCACAACAGATGACTGAGGATCATGTTGCTCAGTCATCTAAGTCTAATGACAGGGGTCATGAACAGCATGTGGTCCATGAGGAGAGGGGTGACCATTCTGTGAGGGCTGCTTCTACTGCTTTTAGCCCACTGGCAGAGCAGGACAGAAGTAACATTGATAAGACCCAAGCAGAGGCAACATCAAAACATGATTCTACTCCTGTAGATGATTTTGGTGGTCCCAGTACCAATAACCAAGGGGAATCTGTTGATCATACTAGGTATGATACAGGTTTTGATACACATGTCAATGATTCACCTAGGAAGTCACATTCTGATGGTGATGAGGCTAGAACTAACCTGGAATTAACGAAAATGATTGATTATGTATGGGAGAAGTTCAGAGTAGAAAAGAGAAAGAACAAGGAAAAGGATGAGCTGATTGCTAATTTACAGCAGAGGGTTTCTCAGCTAGAATACATAGTGGTCAAAGTTTTGAAAGAAGGAAAGAAATATGTCATGGTTGAAGGTGATTCTGCAGAGGAGGCTTTCAAAAAGGGGGAGAAGTATTGGACTAATAAAGGTGATGAGGGTCAAAAGGATGATGATAAAAAGGGTAAGGATGGACAGAATGATGATGATGTTGATGATCACATTGATGCAGAGATTGAAATGGAAACACCAATTCATCAAGAAACTGAGAAGGTCCATGATGGTGAGAATGAGAAAGAAAATGAGAAGACCACACAGGCTAAAAGGCAGAAATCAATTCCTGTGCAGTCTGTCAAAGCTAAGAAGCAAAAAACTACCTTACCTCCAGTTCAGATCAGAGAACCATCTACTGCACCTGCTGCTGCACAAACTATGCCTAAGATTGACCCTAAGGATAAGGGTAAGGGTATACTGGAGGAAGAGCCAAAACAGAAAAAGAAGAAAACTATGCCTCCTGAAGTTACAGTGAATGATGATGAGTATGCTCAGAGGCTATTTGCTGAGATCAATGCAGATGTGCTAGCAGAGGAGATGATTGAGGTTGAAGTTGAACCTGGTAAGTTTGTTAAAATGACAAAAGCTCAAGTTGATGAGTGGGATGATGCACAGTTGAGAGAGCAAAAACAAGATGACATTGAATATCTGGTGGATCAACTCAAGAAAAAGAAGGCAGATGAATTAAAAAGGACTAGAGCTGCCAAAGCTGCTGCTAAAAGGAATAAACCATTGACAAGAGCTCAACAGAAAAGAAATTTGGTTTTAAAGCTAAGAGGTGGCAATATTCCAACTGCAAGGCTTAATGCTATGTCCCTTGAAAGCTTACAAAGAATTTGGGACAGGGATACATTTTTAAATCCAGAGGCTGCTAAGAGAGCAGAAGAAGCACAGAAAGTTAAAAAGAAGGCAGAAAGGGAAAAGAGCCAGAAAGAAAAGATTGAAAAAGAAATGGAAAAGGAAAAGAAATGGAAAAGGATGAGTGATGAGCTTAAACAGAAGAGGAAACAAGAACTTGCATCAATTCCAGATTTACCTAAGAAAAATTTGAAGCTGGATAAGTTGATTGTGGTGCAACCTCTACAACATATTGCTCCTGATAACTCTCCTGGAATCATTGATTGGTCTGTGGTAAACTTTACAGTTCCAATTTAATGTGAGAAAATTAGGATTGAAAGGGCAGATACTTCAGTTTCATATTGGAGGTCATTCAAAGAGTTGATCAGGGTAATTGTTAGAGAAGATCTGATCAGGATGTATGAGATTGGGTCTGAGAAAGGACTAAGCACCAAAAAGTTTGATAGTGTGTATGAAATGAGTGTTTGGTCTGGTATCTCTATGATGTATGAACCTGAAAGATTCAGATTTGAATTCAATACTTTCAGAAATGTGAAGCAGTGGATCTATCTCAGCAATCCAGGTGTTCATCAAGTTATTTTTGATGATGCTACTATGATTTGGATGCTCACTGACAGAGAATATGATATGAGTTTGAGTTTGTTAAGAAGCCTAAGGCATGCTAAATTATCTGTCTCATTCAACAATGATTTGGCAGAAGATTTGGTGTACATGATATTGAATCAGATTCATAAGAAAGAGGAGTATGAGAGAAGACACAGAGATTAAAGATAGTTAGAAAAAGGTCAAATTGAAGAATCAAGAGAAACTTAATACTGTTGGGGACAGATTAAGTTTAGGGGGAGATTGTTGGGAAATGCACAAGGCATTAACACTGTTAGTGTTATTGTTTCTACTGGTATAACAACTGTTAGTCTGCTGGTTATCACTGTCTTCAGAGTTAAAACTGTTAGTTGAAGTCTTCATGGATTATCACTGTTAGTGAAAGTGATTACCACTGCTAGTAGAAGATTACAACTGTTATTGAAGATTGAAGACAAGAGTTACAACTGTTAGTGTTATCACTGTTTGTTTACAACAGTTAACACTGCTTAGGCTAGTTACCACTGTTGGTATATTAGTCTAGTAAATTGTACAAGTGTTAACACTGTTATAGGAATTACCACTGTTTGTATAGTCGTGGTAGTTAACACTGTTTATATTTAGAATAGGAGGGAAGTCAGAGTTTGAATAATTATGGATTGAAACTGCTTCCATAATTATAGGAGATTGTTTAGCAGGACTCTATGGGTTATAAATAGAGTTCCTTAACCTAGATTAGGTTAAGAATTTTTAAGCGCAGCTTCAAGGTTTTGTAACCCTAATACAAATCAGTGTATTCGTCTTATATCATTAATAAGATTGAAGCTTTTTATAATTCTGTTCTTGTTATTCATATTGATCTTCAATATATTACTAAGTGTTATTCCGCAAACTTCTTAGTAATTATTCAAAACTGCTGTTATCTAATAGTTTATTAGATAGATCTTGGTTCATCAGTTCGTATTATTGATAATAATATTGAAGCTTTTGATTAATATTCTGTGTTACAAGTTTGTTCTTCAAGTTATTAATAAACTATTCTGCAAGCTTATTAATAATTAATCAAAGTAATACATATTAAGATCCTTACTGGGATCAACAAGTGGTATCAGAGCTAGATATTGCTTTGATCTTGAAGAATTCTATTGAAGTTTGCAGCTTTCTCTTCAAATACCAAGATGTCTACTGAAACGATGGAAGGAATACAGGAAACAAAGATTCCTATGCTCAAACCTGATGAGTTTGAGTTATGGCAGACAAGAATAAGGCAGTACATGCTTCTCACAGATTATATAATCAAACCTACACCTAGAGGAAATCAAAGGAATTGGAATCAATTGGTGTCACAAAGGCTGGGTAATGGGTTTGAATGTGTGAAAAGAAAATCATGTTTTATTTGTGGTAGGTATAATCATCTCCAACTGGACTGTTACCACAATCCTAACAATAATAGGAACAGTGGTACAGGTCGAGTGTTGAGAAATCAGCCTAACAGAGGCAAGGCTGCAGCCACTGTTAATACTGTAGCAGTGCCACTGTCAGAGGCTAACAGAGGCAAGACAAGAACAGGGGAGGGTTTGACCACTGTCAGGCATGGTACCTCTGCTGGTATTAAGCATTTGCAAAGAATGTTTATACCAAGTAAAGCTACCACTGCAGGGTAATTAATACTAATTTGAAGGTAACCACTGTCAGACCATTAACCCCTGTCAGGTCTAAAACAGATTGTTTTTGGAGACATAAGAATGCATCTACATCAAAAGTGTCCAAAATCAATGAAGAATTGAGATCAATCACCTTTAAGAGGGTTGATGTCAAAAATGCTCAAGGGAAACCCAAAGCCAGATTGGTTTGGGTTCCCAAGAGAAACTAATTATTTCTCTTTTTATATGTGCAGGGCAAGCCAAGCTTATGGCATATTGATTCAGGATGCTCAAGGCACATAACTGGAGATAGGGAGAAACTGAAGGATTTTAAAGCTTTTAATGGAGGAGATGTGGCATTTGGCAGTAATCCTAAAGGAGGAAAAATCACAGGTAAAGGCAAGGTAAAAAGTAGTAAGCTCACTTTCAATGATGTTTATTATGTTGAACAATTGAGATATAATTTGCTAAGTGTGAGTCAAATCACAGATAAGCAAAATCCTGTTTATTTCACTGACACAGAATGCATTATACTTTCTGAAAAACTCAAAATACCTGAAGATAAAATTTTAATGAGAATTCCAAGAAAGAATAATGTATACTGTAGTGATTTAAACAAGATGGAATCTCAAAATGTTAACTGTCTTATATCGAAAGCTACTGTTTCTGAATCTGACTTATGGCATAGTAGGATGTGTCACTTGAATTTCAAGACCATGAATAAACTTGTTAGGAATAGGCTAGTGAGAGGCTTACCTGAAAAGTTATTTGAATGTAGTGACCACTGTGTAGCTTGTCTCAAAGGCAAGCAACACAAGACTTCTTATAAGACCAAGCTTGTTAATACAAATACCACTCCCTTACACCTGTTACATATGGACTTATTTGGCCCTACCAATGTAGCTAGTCAAGGGAAGAAATCTTACTGTTTGGTGATAACTGATGACTATTCTAGGATGAGTTGGGTATTCTTTCTTAGGACCAAGGATGAGACAGGTGAAACACTTCGATCCTTCATAACTAGGATTGAGAATTCAACTAATCAAAAGGTTAAGATCATCAGATGTGATAATGGGACAGAATTTAAGAATCATGAGATGAATAAGTTCTGTGAGGAGAAAGGTATAGAAAGACAGTTTAGTGCACCTAGGACTCCACAACAAAATGGAGTAGCTGAAAGGAGGAATAGGACACTAATTGAGGCTGCTAGAAGCATGCTAGCAGATGCTAAACTTCCGATGTCTTTATGGGCAGAGGCAGTCAGCACTGCTTGTTATGTTTTGAATAGGATTTTGATAGTCAAACCTCATAACAAGACACCCTATGAGTTATTCTTTAAGAGAAAACCTTTGGTTAGCTTTTTAAAACCATTTGGATGTCCTTGTACTGTCTTAAATACCAGGGATCACCTAGGTAAGTTTCAAAGTAAGGTAGATGAGGCTGTCTTTGTTGGATACTCTATTCAAAGCAAGGCTTATAGAGTGTTTAATAAAAGGACTAGGATCATAGAGGAGACCATGGATGTGACCTTTAATGAAAATACACCAAATGTAGAAGGAAAAGGTCCAGAAGTTTTGTTTGATATTGATGCACTAACCCATGCTTTTAGATATCCAGATTTGTCCACTAGTGCAGGTACAAGTGCTGGTGATGATGCAAATGGAGATAGCAGCTCAAGTCAGCCTAAAAAGAATGACTTGGAGTATGTATTATTTCCAATTTGGTCTCCAGATCCACCAGCAGTTTTTCAACAGCTTCAAACAGAAACTGAAGGATCAACTCCTGAAACAAATGGATCATCTGCAAAGGATGATTCAGATAAGGGTACACATGGTTTAAGGGGTTCACATGAAGATCCAGAGAGTGAATTAGAGATACCTGGACTATCAGATGAAGAGCAGAGATCACCAAAGGACTATGAACAAAGTTCACCATTTCAAGTTTTGGAAAGGACTTCTTTGTCAGATTCTGAAACAACTCCAAAGCCTTCAAAAGAAAGAAAGGAAAGAGATTCTTTTTCAGAATCATAAATGGATAATCTTGTGGCTCCTAATTTGGAAAGAGAATTACTTGATACATCCACATCTAAGTATCTGGTTCTTAAAGATCATTCCTTGGATCTGGTCATTGGTGATATTGGTTCACCTGTTTTGACCAGACAGCAGTCAAAGATAAGAGAAGAAGATTTACATACTTCATTATATGTTTGTTTTCTTTCTCAGATGGAACCAAAGAAAGATGTGGAAGGTCTCAAGGATCACAGCTGGATTGAAGCTATACAAGAAGAATTGCTGCAATTCAAGCTGCAAGATGTATGGGATTTGGTTGATTTACCAAAAGGAAAGAGAGCTATAGGCACCAGGTGGATTTTTAAGAACAAGAGAGATGAGAGAGGGATTGTCATCAAGAATAAGGCCAGGTTGGTAGCACAGGGGTATACACAGGAAGAAGGAATTGATTATGATGATGCTTTTGCCCCTGTTGCTAGGATAGAAGCTATTAGATTGTTTTTAGCTTATGCATCTTATCAGGGTTTCAAAGTCTATCAAATGGATGTGAAGAGTGCTTTTCTTCATGGTCTAATTGATGATGAGGTGTATGTGTGCCAACCACCAGGGTTTGAAGATCCAACATATCAAGATAGAGTGTGCAGATTGAAGAAAGCTTTGTATGGTTTACATCAAGCACCAAGAGCTTGGTATGATACTCTATCTGAGTATCTTCTTAAGAATGGATTCAAGAGAGGTACTATTGACAAGACTTTGTTTATCAAAAGATTGTCAGAGAGGATGGGAATGAGCAATACTTGACATCTGTAGCTGATGTGCTCAAAAATGTGAATAGGTTAGACATTCTAGATCTGTATGAGCTTAACAGTCAAAGAAACAGGCAGGCTTCACTGGTGATAATGGAAAGAGATTTGGGAAGATGTTTGAATATGCTGTTTGAGCCTGAACCATTCACTAATTTGTTCTTAAACTGCATTGAACATGTGAATACCTGGAGACACTTTGTTAGAGCTGGAGTTCACATGATTTTGTTCAGAGATGGAGTCACAATCTACATGCTTGATGAAAGACAATATGTTTTGGGGACTCAGATTTTAAGAAATGTGCTTGCATCTCAACTAAGAACTACAGTGATTTCAGAAGGTGCATTCAATGCTTTATACATGGTGTTCAATCAGTTTCATAAAAGAATGGAGCTGGAGAGATTAAGAGAGGAGGAGAAAAAGAGAAAACAGAATCAAGCTCCGAAAGATGAAAAGAAATTTATGAAGAAACTTGATTCATTGCTGAGAATGATCAAGTTTAGGGGGAGATTGTTGAGTCCTGAGCCACTGCCAGATTTGCTCAGAAGACAAGTACTGTGCCGCTGCTAGAAGAAGTCTACCACTGTTAGTTAGTTTTGTATTGACAGTGCCACTGTCAGTTAGAATTAGTCTAACAGTGCCACTGTTGGCATAAGTTTGTATTTTGCATTAAGTACTTAACCACTGTTGGGTACTACCCCTGTTAGTGTATAGCTCAACCATTGTTAGTAGTCGGTTAGAGAGAATTATGGAATAGATAGAATTTCCATAATAGTTTGGTTCTGTAAAGGACTCTATGTGATACAAATAGAGATTCTGTGAAACCCTAGAATATTGACGAATTTCTAGTTATTAGCTTCAAGGTTGTAAACCCTAACACAAATTGTGTGTTCGTATTATTGATAATAATATTGAAGCTTTTGATTAATATTCTGTGTTACAAGTTTGTTCTTCAAGTTATTAATAAATTATTCCGCAAGCTTATTAATAATTAATCAAAGTAATACATATTAAGATCCTTACTGGGATCAACAATAAGTAAAATTTAATTGTAGAAGGGGGGTTGAATACAATTAAAAACTTTTTATGATTTAAATCCAAGTTAATTTCCAAGTTTTTAATTGCGATATATAAACAGAGTATAATAGATATAGATATGACAGTTAAGGTAAATGCGCAATAGTAGCTGAACTGTGATTTTTATTAATCATAAAAACTCACTGAGTATTAATTGCGGAATGGAATAGCCAAAGCTAATCCAAATCAATTACTCAAGCTAATCTATTACAAGATGAGATGAATAGTAGTGGACAACACGCTAACTATTCACTCGCTGCTCGCTTACTGTGCTTAGACAAACTACTCACTGACTAACAAGTGATTAACACGTATAAACGGAAAGTTTCTAAGTACATAGTACTGCTCTATTTATAGTGCAGATATCTTGTAAACATTTTCATCAAATCATGATCTTTGAATGACACGTGTGCTGTTTGATTGGTTTGATCTTCGAGACTTGATTTTCTTCATCGAGTTTGTTATCATTAAGTTAGTCAGCGACCAGTTATAAAATTAGATGAACACAACTAACTGATTATTACACTTGCTGATTAGATCAATTGAAGTTAGTTGATCAGTGAATGTGCTCTACTAAAATTATACCTCATATAGTTGTTTTATTGAAAGCAAATAATAATAAAAAAATAACTAAACAAGCTTGACAAATTATTTAATCATTAAGGTTTAACATACCAATCTCACTGATAAGAAAGTTAAATCTTTTCTCATCCAAATTTTTTAAACAAATCTGCGAGTTGATAATCCGTTTGAATAAAATGCAATTCAAAGTCACCTTTCATCACATGGTTCCCGATGAAATGATATCCGACATCAATGTGCTTTGTCCTTGAGTGCATCACTGGATTGTTTGCAATAGCTATGACACTTTGACTATCACAATAGATTGGTATTTTAGTGAAGTCAAATCCATAGTTAGCAAGTTGGTTTCTCATCTAGAGAATTTGAGCTATATAAGCACTGGCAGCGACATATTCAGCTTCAGCACTTGAAGTTGAAACTGAATTTTGTTTCTTGCTGGACCAGCTAACAAGTTTTTCTTCCAGAAATTGACAGCTACCATATGTACTCTTTCTATCCCGCTTGCATCCAGCATGATCAGAATCTGAATATCCTTTCAGTGAAAAATCTGATCCAGATGGGTACCAGAGACCAAGATTTGGTGTACCCTTCAGAAATCTGAATATTCTATTAACATCCAGTAGATGTGATTCTTTTGGATCAGCTTGATATCTAGCATAAAGACATGTAGCAAACATAATGTCTGGTCTACTTGCAGTGAGATATAACAGTGATCCAAACATATCTCTGTAAGCAGTAATGTTTACAGATTTACCATTTGGATCAGCATGTAATTTCACTACAGGTGACATGGGTGTAGCAAGGTATGAGAAGTTAGCAAATTTAAATTTCTTTAACAAATCTTTAACATATTTTCCTTGATTTATAAAATGTCAGTTTTGGTTTGTTTTATTTGAAGACCAAGGAAAAATGTTAATTCACCCATCATGCTCATCTCATAACTTTTAGTCATGAGATCGGGAAAATTCCTTGCACATGTCACTGTTAGTAGACCCAAAAATGATATCAACAACATATATTTGAACTAGTATGACATCTCTCTTATCTCTCTTAATAAATAATGTGATGTCAATCTTACCTCTGACATAGCCACATTTTATCAGATAGACAGAAAGAGTATCATACTAGGCTCTAGGAACCTTTTTTAGTCCACACAGGGCTTTATCCAATTTATAAACATAACCAGGATGCTTTGGATCAATGAATCCGGGTGGTTGCTTGACATACACTTCTTCCTGCAGCTTGCCATTGAGAAAGACACTTTTCACATCCATCTGATATACTTTAAATTTCTTGTGAGCTGCATAGGCTAGGAATAGCCTGATAGCTTCAAGTCGGGCAACTGGAGCAAAGGTTTCACCATAGTCAATGCCTTCTTGCTGACAGTAACCTTGTTTCTAACAACCACACCATCAAAATCCATTTTGTTCTTAACACCCATCTTGTTCCAATCGCTGTTATGCCAGCAGGCTGAGGCACCAACTTCCATACTTTGTTTCATTCAAACTGCCCAAGCTCTTCTTGCATAGTTGATATCCAGTTGTGATTAGTGATTGCTTCATCCACCTTCTTTGGTTTCATCAGTGAAACAAAGCTAACGAATAGACAAAAGTTAGTAGTTGTTGATCTAGTCTGGACTTTGGATTACCAATAATTAATTGATTATCAATATGTTTTGTCCATTTAGTCATTCGTTGAGGTTCAGCGGTGACTATCTTATCCATTGTTTATCCTGAAGACTGATCAGCATTAGAACAGTGAGTATTATCACTTTGTGTGCTTTGTTTTGGACAGTGAGTTGATGATGATTGATTTTGATTTGGCAAAGATGATGTTCCTGAACTATTCTCAACTGAAATAGAGCTAGAATTATTTTTAGGGACACCATCTTCCCTTTCAGAATCTGATGAGAAATTTTTATATATCTCACCATTAACTTTGTTGTTGTTTAATAAATAATCTCCATTTTGGTTAATTCATTAAAGTCAAGAGATTCATAATCTTTTGGATCAGTGAGTGACTCATCATAAGCTTCATCAAAAGTAACATCCATTGATTCTTCAATGCATTCTCTTCTTTTATTATAGACTTTGAAAGCCTTAGAGATTATTGAGTAACCAACAAATATACCTTCATCAGCTTTTGGATCAAACGTGCCTAAGTAATCTCTTTTGTTTAGGACATAACAGACACTGCCAAACACATGGAGAAAACTTATATCATGTTTTCTGCCCCCTTAACACCTCATATGTTGTCTTATCATATCTTTTGACAATCAGTGACCTATTTTGAGTGAAGCAAGATGAACTTACTACTTCAGCCCAGAAATGGGTTTTAAGACGAACATCAATGAGCATTGACCTGGCAAATACAATTAAGGTTCTATTTCTCCTTTTAGCAACCCCATTTTGTTGGGATGTTCTTGGTGTTGAGAAGTTTTGAGAAATACCTTTTGAATCACAGAAACTTTTCCAGGTCAACATTCCTAAATTCAATGCCATTATCACTTCTTAAATATTTTACCAAACTACCTTTGCAGTTCTCCATTCTCTTGATAAAGGATATAATTTCACTTGTTGCTTCATTTTTGGTTTTTAGAAAGAATACCCAGGTGTATCTGGAATATTCAACCACTATTACCAAGCAGTATCTCTTTCCACCAAAACTTGGAGTACATATTGGACAAATAGATCCATATGGAGTAGATTGAAACATTCATTTACTGATGATGTATGTTTACTCTTAAAGGATGAATTGTGATGCTTTCCTTTCTCAAATACTGAACAAAGCTTATCTTTATCATAAGAAAATTTTGTAAGTCCAGTGACTAAACCATATTTGCTTAATTTATTGATAGCTTTTAGATTCAGATAAGAAAGTCACTTATGCCATAACCATTTTTCTTCTGAAACAGTTCTGAAATAAAAGCTTGTCCCTGACTAAGCTGAGTCCATATTGACAATATATGTATTTCCCTTTCTGTTAGCAGCCAACACAACACTTCCTTTTTTTGTTGTAAACCATACCAGCTTCATGATCAAATAGCACTTTATTTTTGGAATCACAAAACTGACTGATGCTCAATAAATTGTACTTCAGTCCCTCCACATAACAACTCTTTTGAACATCACATTACCATTTGTTAAATCATCATAACCCCTTGTTTTGCCAATCTTATTATCACCAAACACTACATCAGGACCTCTTTCATCCTAGTAGTCACTAAGAAGGGACTTACATCCACTCATATGTCTGGGATAACCACTGTGCAGATACCAGATAATGTCTCCAAGAATGCCTTGCATCAATAATCAAGGTTAGTTCAACTGATGAACCCATCCTGAGATGGGTTCATAGTGGCTAAGGCTTGAATTTGGCTTCCACTAATTTGCATAAATGATGTCCGAATGCTCACTTATGATCACATGTTTTGAAAATGGTGTTGCTGAGCATTTAGATGATAAGTGTTGCCTGTTTCCACATTTGTAACACTTTCTATTTGCATAAGTGGCCTTCTTAACTTTCTTTGATTTAAGTTGCTGAGCTGACACTGACTTACAACTTTTCTTGCATATTTCTACCTCTTGTTTCTTTGACTTAGGGTCACTGATAATATTATTATCAGTGACTGAAGCAGTGTCAAAGAGGTTGCTGCTGATACCTTTTTGATCATCAGTGACTGATTCAGTGAACTTTGAAATTTTTGAAAGATTATCAGCTTTAAAACTTTTGTTTTTACAATCAGTCTTTACTACATTGCAACTATTAGTGAGTAGACCACCATTTATGAAATAATTTGGTCTTGGCTCACTGATAATTGATATTGCTTCAAATATAGTTTCTGAGAAATATCCATCAGAATTAAAATGGGATCAATCTTCGTAGAGTCAGTAAGTGAGGCAGCATATCCATAATCACCTCCCAAAATAGCTTTTGCTTGTTTTGGAATTTGATTATTTACACACTGATTTACTCTCATTTGAAATCTCATAGCATCTTCTTGATCAATCATATCAAATTGCAATATATTACTGTGAAGAGCTTGAAGATCATTCTTTGACATATTAATCAGGCTAAGAGGATCAAAAACTCTAAGAGTGTAGCCAGTAACATGTTTCCATTCTTTAGCATCACGTCCCGGTCCCTTTTTAGAAAAATATTCAATAACCGCCTCTCCAGTAACCGAGTCATACCACCAGAACCTAAAATTTCCCAGCACATCAAATGGTAACTTTTCAAATGGCACTTGGGTAAGATTCTTGGTTGGAGGATAATGATAACCATATATGGGTTGGCGCATCCTCGGGTCCAGCTTCTTTTTGTTAGAGAATCGAATCCCCATCACTGGTCGAATCCACTTAAATTTCCTTGAGTCGATTTCTCGACGCAGGATGTTCTGAAAGAATTCAGCTTCGCGATTGTCAGTGGAATTGATCATATTCAACTGAGCTAGTCGATTTAGATCAACCTTCGGTAATGTAGTCAAATGATCTAGCCTTGCCTTAAAATATTGAATGCCATCTTGCCTTTTGATGACAAACAATCTGAAATCAACATCAAACTTCCAAGACTTTATCAGCCCAGATAAATCACCGCGAACAGAATATGCTCGGCATCTTTTCAGCTCAGGCGTTGGAGGCAAAATCCATTCTGGATACCTTTTAGGTTGAGCGGTGGACGTTGAGGTACCAGCAGAATGCGAAGAAGGTTTGGCAGAGGCTGCAGAAGAAGCAGCAGGAACGGTATCATCATCTGATTCTACCTCCTCATATGGATTTTCTTCGAACACATCTTCATCAGAAACTACATCAGGTTCAAATTCCACTTCATCATCAAATATGCTCGGACCTCTATCCTCAGTAGATGCTCCAAATACTAGATTTTGTAGATATTCTAGATTTGCATGTGAGTAATCAACATTTAATGGCATTGGTTGACCAGGAACGTGAGAAGAAGACGCAAAATAATCCAAACTGATATTTTCATTAACATCAGAATCATTAATTACATTTACATTTTCTTGGCCTGTGGTTTCCGGTTCTAACTCCCCCGGAACCACAGCCATAGTTTCTAATTCTAACACACGACGCTCAAGTTCTGGTACACGAGCAGCCGTGGTCTCTAGCTCCAAAAGTCTTGACGCTTGAACCTGTATAAGAGCTTGTTGATCGTGAAGCATCTGGTTCATTTGCGCCATATCTTCCATCAATTTCTTTAAGAATTCCGGCTGGGGCTGAATATCATCAGAAGCAGCAGTCGAGGTTCGTTGACGACGTTGCTGAGGAACATCATCGGATTCTGTGTCCGAAGAATCCCGAACCCGCTTACCCTTATCAGCAGCGGAAGATGTAGCAGCAGCAGCAGGTGTAGAAGTTGGAAAATTTTCAATATCGACCAGAACTTCTTCCAAAACCGCTTCATCAACTTGCGGTGGTGGAGCTGCAACATCAAGAAATCCATTATCCGGCGGAGGCACATATTCTTCATCAATCACGTGGCCGAATAACGGAACATCAGGCAGAGCTGCCTGACCTTTTGGGGGTGTTGCACAATCCCCAAATACCCTGACCAGCATTGGAGTCAAGGTCAGAATTGAACTTGGGTCAGGCTGAATCCCTACATTCAGGGAATTCAGGATCAGCTGCAAAAACCGTGGATACATAAACCACATGTGATCACCGGCTCGTAGATTATCCACTAGATGCCCAAAGATATAACCGGAGTAGTTGAAAGGTTTGTTGTAAACCAATCCCAGCATCAGGGAAATTGTCCCGTAGCTCATCCCATCAAATCCAGCCTTCCTTGGCGAAAGGCACACAAGGATAATATGTGCCAAGTACCTCCAGACTCTGCTCAAATGCTGTTTCCTATATTGGTCTGGAGGAATAGCCGGATAGCCCATGCGCTGAAGACCTCCAGCGATAAAACTATTCTCAAACTGAGTTGGAAACTCAGAATTGTCATCAAAAGCCAGAACTTCTCGTATCGTATCCTCTGTAATCTCAATACGATGGCCGAAAACAGTTGATATAATCCTTCGATAATCTCCTTCTGTGTTAATCACAGCATTCGCATAAAATTCCTCGATCTGATTCAGGTAGATTGGACACGAAGCTGTTATAGCATGGTAAATCCTCGAGCAACGTAGAAACTGGATCATCGGATGAAACGGAATTGAATTGGCGTGCGTATCATCGAGAAAAGCCACAACATTATATCGTGGCTGTGTGCGGCGAGCGTAAATAGCTAAATTTGCCATCTGATCAAAAATAAGATAGAGATAATACACAAAGAAAAGTTATACCGTTAGAACACATAAAATATAAACTTTTCTTTCAAAATTACCTTTAGGCGACACTTAAGTAGTGTCGCTAAAGAAAGTAGCGACACTTGGAGGAGTGTCGCTCAGAAGCACAAAAATTCACTAAGAGACACTTAAGGTAAGTGTCGCAGTATTGCAAATAGAAAGGCGACACTTAAGATGAACTGTAGGCGACACTTAAGTAAGTGTCGCAAGAGACAAGGCGGCACTTAAGTAAGTGACGCATCAGCTTGTTGTTCCTTTAAAGGCGACACTTAAGGTAAGTGTCGCAATAGACAGTGCGGCACTTAATCAAGTGACGCATAGCAAGAGGCGACACTCAAGTTGAGTGCCGCAGTCAGGGTTCAATATTACCATGATGCGACACTCAAGGTGAGTGTCGCTGCGAGTGTCGCAAAGATGAACATGAACCCAGAAACCATAAACCCAGAATTCAAAATTTACACAAACTTCAAATCTAGGTCGAATTAGGTGAAAAACTTGACATATATATGTATATCGACTATAACGAACGTAATAGAAACATCTATTTAACATGTATTTAGCCAAAATTTCAGTTTCTTCAAAAACCTAAACTAAACATACGAGCCCTAGATTAAAACGAACTAAAAACGTAATGATACAAAGAAAAACTAGTACCTTTTGATGCGTATGATCTAGTAGAACAGGAATCTAAGAAAGAAATCAAAGAAGGATGCGAAAACAGCAGGCAATCGTGTGACAGAGCGAGTGTCGCTAGATCGAGAGCGAGTGTCGCAGGTTTTGAGTGAGTGTCGCTAAGTAAATGTGAGAATAAATGCCGCAGGGAGGCGTTTATATACTCCACACTATAGGCGACACTCGCAGGCGACACTCTATGCGACACTTAGTGAGTGTCACAGAGTCAAAATTTTGAAAAAATTTCTAAAATTTTTCAAATTCTTTCGCGAGTCGGTTTTGGCTATTTGGTGACATTTGACTTAAAGTAAGACAAAAAATATTAGAATAAGTATAACTTAACTAAGAATTCAAAACAGGTACACTATTTTTGATGACGGGGTTGTTTTGGGTCTGGTTAGGGATCATATTAAGTCATCATACATTACTTTACATATGTTTGCTATTATTCCAATTATCAGTATACTTGTCCTCTTTAAATTTACATAAGATATTTAAAATAAATTTAATGACACACAGTTCAAGACAATTGTTCATATCATTATCCGCTTAAACAACTAACCTTCATTCATCAGAGATAACCTTTTATTGTTAATATGTTCAATCTTTTGCAGTTCACACATATGACATAACCCTAACATCTACATATGGTTAATCTTTATATTAAGAAAAATTATATGAAACTTATTTTTAAGAATCAAGACATTGGTGACAGGTCTGTACTTACGTACAACAGAACGACTTTCTTGATTCAGGTTTAAACAAAATCAATTTTCGTCAAGTCATTGGTGACAGGTCTGTACTTCCGTACAACAAAGCGACTTAACTTGACTTAAGTATGTATTTTTATTTGAAACTCTAAGATTTTGCAAGTCTAATTAACTCACAGCTGTTTAATTTTTAAGATATAGTACCAGAGACCAGGTCTGTACCGACGTACAACAGAGGAAACCAATACTATATCCCCCAAATAAATTGATATAAAATTTCAGAATATAAAAATTGTCCATATTAAATATAGGAATTAAGACACATCGTCATATGTCATATGATGTTTACTACATAAAATGAACAAGTAGTTGGAATTACTTTTTAATATCTCTGAGAACAAATAGAGAGTTGCCTATGAACATATCATATGATGAAGCTGTATGATAAGAAATTTATGATAAATACATTACTAAACCTACTGATATATCAGAGATAATATTTAACATTTGCATTTCGTGAATGATGCTTAATGTACTATCATATCCTAAGTTGTTTACAGACACAACCCAACGTCTTTTTATAGATGTAGCAATAATGCATTACTTTAATACTAAGAAGTATAAAGTGTGGCTCTTGCAATTTTTTTTTTTTTTTTTTTATGTAAAATCAATGTCACTGTAACGATTTAAAAAATCGTAAACCAAGCATAGAAACTAATTCATCAAAACGAGAACGGGAAAAGGCCTTAGTAAACAAGTCAGCCTTTTGCTTAAGTGTTTCTATTTGGATAAGGTCAATAAGGTGTTTCTCATAACAATCCCGTATAAAGTGAAATCTAATCTCTATATGTTTTGTTTTAGAGTGCTGTACGGGATTGCGTGTGATAGATATGGCTGCAGTGTTATCTATATGTATAGGAGTAAGAGTTAAGATGAAACCATAATCGCGAAGTTGATGCTGAATCCACAGAACTTGTGAACAACAGCAGGCAGCAGCAATATATTCAGCCTCGGCTGTGGAGGTTGAAACGGTTGTCTGCTTTTTACACTGCCATGACACTAAGCGCGGTCCAAGAAACTGACATCCACCAGATGTGGACTTCTTATCCTTGTTGCATCCGCCATAATCTGAATCTGAATAAGCAGTCAGAGTGAAGTCGTCTTCATTTGAGTACCATAGACCTAGAGTGGGTCTATATTTGAGATACCCAAAAATCCGCTGAACTGCCTTCATATGAGAAACCTTCGGGTGAGCTTGGTACCTGGAACACAAAGAGACAGCAAAAACAATGTCTGGTCTTGAAGCAGTAAGATACATAAGAGAACCTATCATTGAACGATAGTCCTTCTCATTACAATCATCATCTTCCTCAGCAGGTCCAAGTTTGTGAGATACCTCAATGGGGGTGCCATAAGTCTTACAATCATGCAAATTATACCTAGTCAACATGTCATTGACATATTTTGACTGATGGATATAAATGCCTTTGTCAGATTGTTCAACTTGGACACCTAAAAAGAATGTAAGTTCTCCCATTGCACTCATCTCAAACTCATACTTCATAAGTTGCTCAAATTCCTTGCAGAGAGCATTACTTGTAGAGCCAAAGATGATGTCATTTACATATACCTGCACAAGTAACAAATCATTTTTGGACCTTTTTGTAAAAAGAGTGCTGTCAATCTGTCCTCTTGAGAATCCATGCTTGAGTAGATGTGTAGACAGCCTCTCGTACCATCCTCTTGGTGCTTGATGAAGACCATACAAAGCCTTGTCCAACTTGCAGACATAATCTGGATGTATCGAGTCTTCAAATCCAGGAGGTTGCCTGACATAGACTTCCTCCACAACTTGTCCATAAAGAAATGCGCTCTTCACGTCTAGTTGATAAACCCGAATTACCTTTAAATGAAGCATAAGCCAAAAATATACGAATAGATTCCAGTCTAGCAACAGGGGCAAATACTTCATCGTAGTCCAAACCTTCAATTTGTGTAAATCCTTGAACTACTAATCGAGCCTTATTCCGGACCACAACACCGCGATCATCCTTCTTCACACGATACACCCAACGAGTTCCAATTGCATGGACACCCTTGGGTAGAGGGACTAATTCCCAAACTTTCAGCTTCTCAAATTGATGCAGTTCTTCTTGCATCGCTTCGATCCAATGTGGGTCCTTTAATGCATCAGCTGTTTTCTTAGGTTCAACTTGAGATAGAAAACATTCTTCCATCTCAGTGACAAGACATTCCAAGGAGGCTGTAGGAGGTACTTCAGAGGTTGAAGCAGACATGTCGGTTACAGCCAATTGATGTCTAGTTTGAACTCCTTTACTTAACTCACCAATGATATTATCAGTGGGGTGAGTTTTATGAATCCGAGTCTGTGGAATTGGGTTAGGCACAATAACTAATTCCAATTTATTAAGATCTCCTTCAGTAGAATTTGACTCAGATGGAGGATCGTTGGCTTCAACATTGTCTTCTGAGGGACTAGCCATATCTAACGGTTGAGGAGATGGAGAATCTGTTGTTGGAATTGATGCATCAACTAATGGTGTTAATGCTGAGGTCGAAGATGTATTAGGTTGGACAGATGATGTAGTTGGAGTGTGATCTACATTAATGTCCAAACCATGTAGAAGAGTGACAACTGTTTCTTCATCATCAACATTCTCAGGTGTTGGAATATTGAATGAGTCAAAGAAACTATTGTACTGAAACAGATTTTCTGGTCCTTTACCTTCAGGAGGAGCTGTATAGCGTAAACACTTGATTTCATAATGCTCCTCAATACAATTTGTAGATAAATTGTAAACTCTCTTGTTAGGAGAATTTACAAAATATCCCAAGAATATTCCATCCATTGATTTTTCACCAAACTTGTCCTTTTGAGTTCGAGACATAATGGTGCAAGGACATCCAAAGGGCTCCAGAAATTGTAAGTTTGGTTTACGGTTGTTAAACAGCTCATAGCATGTTTTGTTTTCCTTTTTAACCGTCAAAACCCTGTTTAAGACAAAACATGTTGTATTTACCGCCTCTGCCCAAAAAGTGATTGGAAGCTTAGAGTCGGATAACATAGTGCGCGCAGCTTCAATGAGAGTCCTGTTCTTGCGTTCAGCGACACCATTCTGTTGAGGTGTATAAGCAGAGCTGAACTGATGATGAATACCCTTCCTTAAACAGTACATCTCAATTGTTTTGTTCTTGAATTCCGAAACTTCTAAAAAGGAGCCAACAACGTGCACAGTAAAAGCGGTACACCCTCTACCCGTTTAAAGAATTGATTATCTCGTCCGATATTCCAAACACTAAGTGTGGGATAATCAAAACCACACTACACTTACGAAACAATCCAAAATAAGTAGAATCTCTAAGTGTGGGATACTTCAACAAGAGGTACTCAACGAATAGATTCGAACATTAGGGACAATGTTCCTCTAAGTGTGGGATATACGGCCTTCAACCGCAAATTTTTACCTCTTGTCCGTAAGTCAAACAATATTTTCATTAAAAAGGCTAAAAATGGATAAAATTTCAAATTTTTATAGTCAAAAATCATCGTTCTTTAGAAATCCTATCTTTCAAAATTATAAATTACAGCAAGAAACGAGTTTTGACAATGAAACAAAGCTGTTTTAGAATAAGATACAGACGAAAAGGGCAACACATGGCTAAGCACACATTGACCAAAACATTCGATTCGTGAGGATTGAGCCCATCATTAGCATTCATCTCTAAAATGCTTCACTTTTCATTTCATGTGTGTGCCGATGTATGCATTTGAATTAGAACTTGCTCTTGTAATGCATTTCGAGATCACACCGATGAGTGCCATACGTGACATAGGTACAACCCATCTTGATACCTCTAAGGAATCCAAACACCCTTCCACCATCAAACATCCATCCACTCAACATTCACTCTTCACACCTAATCAAAACCTCTGAATATTCGTTCCGAACCTACAGAAGTTTCATTTCTCGACGAACTCTCAAAGATACTCTTGATTTTCCAAGACTTCTGCAGCCTAATTGATAAGCATCAAATAGATAGTATATTTTATAGTAATTTATCCCTATATTTGTATATATTTTAATGCATTTATATGATTTTAGATACTTATTTTGTTAATATTTGCATAGATGTATTTTAAAGTGGAGATTGAAGAAAATGAACGAAAACAAGGCAAAGATTGAAGAAAAAGAAGATTAAATGAAGAATCGAAGAAAATGTAGCTTAAACCTTGAAGAAATGAAGAAGATGGCTCAAAAGTGTAGTGATAACATCAATTAAGTGTTTTAAATAAAGCTTGGATAAAAGAAGCGGAAATTAGATCAAAAGCTGAAGAAAAGTGTAAATGCTGAATTTTCTGCGCGCTGTTAGTATTTTGACCATAACTCTCTCATACGGAGTCCAAATGAGTTGATTCAACTTGGAGAATTTAGCTAACACATTGGGCTACAACATATCAAAAATTCAGATTATTTGAAGAAAAACTCAACCGCCGTTTGGGCCTTTCAACCGGCGGTTGGAACTGAAAATTCTAGAATCTGGTGGAAACGAGGAGTTGTACTTGGAGATAAAGTACCCAACCGCCGGTTGGACCTTCCAACCATCGGTTGGGACCAATTTTCAGTTATTATAAATAGAAAACTCATTCCAGCTTCAAGGGATATACCATATACGATTCTTAGAATACAAAGTCGATTATTAAGGTTTTAGGTCAACTTTAAGTGCGAATTTGGAGGCTAAGGAGCTAGAGTTTGAAGGTTTTCAACCCTAGGAAAAGCTAGTTCGTCAATTGGTTCGGTTTCTTTATCCTTGTAACTTCACTAACCTTTTGGGTTACTATGGATATTGTTTATTTGAATTAATTGCTTGTTAGATTTTCATTATGAATGTTTAAATGTATGTTTATTAGGTTTATTATATGAATTATATGTTTATGTTGGAACTATATTATTGAGTATTATTATGCAAGAATTATTTGTTATATTATGTTAATGATCATAATTAACTGATTTATAGATAAATTTCACTAATCTGTTGGGTTTTTAAATTAAGTGATTATGTTTCATTAGATGTTAAGTAGCATTATAATTCAACCGACCCTGGAATTGTATCAATAATATGTTGATAGATCTTAATAAATAGTGATACTTTACATAACCTTTGACTGTATTGCTATATGAGAATTGTCATAACCTTTGAGGTTTTCTACATTAGTAAATCACAATAATAATAGCCAACACGCAAATAGACATAAGTTGATATAATAAGTTTAATAAATAATAGTTTAAATAGTCATAATCTTCTATCCAATTGAGTATTCTTAAGTTGTTCCTTAAAACTTATCTATTAAAGAATTGGTATCAATTATAAATATGTTCGATCGGAACTAAAACGTCCCCCCTATCTTATATATTATTGTATATTATTGCATAAATTGTATATTGATTGTAATAATTGAAATTAGATAAATAAATAGTTAGTTATAGATTAAATCACGTTCCCTGTGTTCGAATCTAGACTTACTTATAAAGCTATATTCTATGATCAGGATAACACTTGCCTGAATTGTGTGATAGTATTATTTAGTATTTCTTTAATTAAAACTTGTGATTATAATTGCCTATACTTAGCACACATCACTAATACAAAGCCATAAAATATATTGGAGTGTTCCCCAAAGGATGAATATCATCCGTAAAAGGAGCACCAAGAAAAAGAAAATTCAGCAAAAGCTGTCAGAAGAAACCAAAAAGCCCAAAAATCAAGTAAAAGGGCCAAGAAAAGAAAAATTCCAAAGAAAAAAAAAGGCTATGTAGTCCTTTCAAAATCTGAGAAATTCCAAAGAGA
Source organism: Pseudognaphalium luteoalbum (assembly GCA_963422505.1). Taxonomy (NCBI): domain Eukaryota; kingdom Viridiplantae; phylum Streptophyta; class Magnoliopsida; order Asterales; family Asteraceae; genus Pseudognaphalium; species Pseudognaphalium luteoalbum. Next base: position 70,761,561 of record OY730198.1, read on the forward strand.
CTCTCTCAAAAAAAGTTTCGAGAAAATACAAGGAAAACCCTCACACCTTCTTCACCCTAAAACATCCGATTCCTTCCAAGATATCTCGAAAGGTTAGTACCGTCCTCATCAAAAGTGATGGAGATTTGATTCTCGATCAAGCCTATGACGAGAATGCTGCATGACAGGCTATCTGAGTGATTGACACTAGTAAGTAGGAAACCCTAAACACTTGAGTGATTTGAGTGACCCACTTGTGAGGATTACCTAGTCATGATCATCACATATGTTATTGCTCGAAGAAGGTATCAAATTCTATAAACCCTTAGTTTCCGATGAAAACTCTTTTATAACTGTAACTTTATATTCTTTGGAAAATGGTATCTCTAAAAACTAATGCAACTAGAATCCTTCCAGAAGCTTTTAAGAATGAGTTTGCTTGGGGACAAACAAAGTTCTAAGTGTGGGATACTTGATATCACGTAAAAAGTCACGTTTTTACTACCGATATCTCTCTCATTCTAAAACAATTGTTGGTACTTTAACCCAAATTCAGTATAAATCAGTAGTATTATGTCAAGATGGTAAAAACAAGGTTGCACGATGAAAATCAAGCAAAACGGATTGAAAACGAAGATTTCACGCACGTTTGAAGATTCAAGACATCAAAATGAGAATTCAAGACAAAAGAGCCCATCACCAACATCTATCTCATCCAAGATGTTCGTTTTCAAATTACGAATCGAACAGACTAAGAATCAACTAAAACGGACAAAGAATGAAGATTCTACGTACACCGGAAGGTCCAAATGATTTGTACGACACATCTAAAGCTCAGAGATATATTATTGGGATTTCTTTTCATCAAAAGCTTCGTTTTTGAATTATGAATCCAACGCAAAAAGAATCAACGCAAACGGACGCATAACGACGAAAACACGCACGAATCGAGAAACGAAGCAACAGGCAGCGGGCAGGTGCATGTAGCAGCCAGCCGCGCCGGCCAGCCACCAGGCCGCTGCCGGCTGCCACCTGGCCACCACCGGCTGCCACCCTCCCGCACGGATTGCGCTTTTTTGTCCTTTTCGTACCTGGTGCCACCACCTTTTTCACCTTTTCTATTGTGAGCTTTGGGATGCTAACTTGAGCCAAGCCTCTCCTATAAATAGCAACCCCTAGCTCTCATTTCAACACACTCTCATATTCACACTCATACTTATACTCTCACTCTTCCATTTCCACTTTCTCACTCTAAAAGTCTCTTATATTTTAGTCTAGGGTTATTGTAATTAATCTACGGATTAACATAGAGGTTAGAGCGAACGTTAGGAGTTTGGAGATTCATCTTTGTACGTGTGAACAAGTTGTCAATCATAATAATACGCTGCTACGCATTTATTTCCGGGTGATATCGAAACCTTTATCATACTTGCTTTATTTCATACTTTAATTATGTATAATTGCCTTGTATGTGATTTGCCTATTGCCATGAATTGCGAGTAGTTTATTATTGTGATTGTTGATGATGTAGATAATTATAAGTAAGGATGACATTATACAATTAAGTGTACGACAATTGTAAAAGTGATGTAACGGCCCCTATTCGACAGTTTATCTGATATAGTACTGAAAACGTTTTATACGGAGTACAAATGTATGGAAGTCGATAAACGACCGAAAGTAGTTACATCACTGGAATCAGCTCTGGTTTAACAGTTGGAATTCCGAAAGGATAATACAACTTCACAACTAACTGGTATATCCTACGAAAGTCAATGCACAGTGAAATGATATTCGAAAACGCGTTCAGATAAAATAGGAATTAATGACCTTTGTATCGTTAAGACTTTATGAACTTGAGTCTAATTTATGGAGTACCCTTTCTAGTTATCCACGTGACTACAACCTAGTAATTAGGACTTGATCAACCTTAATTATGGTAAGTAGTTATCTGTGCCCATGACATGCAACAAGTAAGACACAGTGAACCCACTCGTTGTACATATTAGGTTTACATTTCTGCATCGCTTTACATTTAGTTAGTTTAGAGTGTCACATTCACCGTCAATTACTCCTGACCGCATGTCTGATGTAAGAAGCAGTCGAACTACCATGTAAAGTACACTGTTTGATTACTGAAAGGCATGGCCTGCATATGAAACACATTTTTATAAACTGCAAATAATCCAGGGATGTATAACTGTTTGAAAAGGAGAACTGAAGTCATAAGTTGAAGTAACCAAGCCTTAATGCACAAAACAAGACTTAGGAATAAGAATAACATCCTAGTGACCTAGAATCCTTAAAACACTAAGTCTTACATAATCAGCGGTCAAAACATACAAAGTTATTAATCTGCATGCTAATGAAATACTAAACTATTTTAGGGGTTAAGAAAGGTCGGACCTATGAGACGATACGCTACTGATTCATGCACCTCGGCGTTAAGCCAAGATAGGTTGTTTATCTTTCAACTAGATAAGTATTGGAAGTTTGCGTATTGCTCCGATCAGAATCATGATAACCTAGTTCCTAGTGACATGCCAATGGGAAATTTAGTTGGTAGGGTTCTAGAGTTTACACCTGATAGTTTAAATCATTACACTTAGCATTATCTTTGTTTAATCTGTCATCCTGAACATTAATTATCGAAATCTTAGCAATCACATATTTATCTTTACCTGTTTTCCTGCACTTTAAATTCCTGCAATTTACTTTCCTGCACTTTAATTACTTGTCTTTAGTTTAAAACCCCCAAACCTACCTACTTTGTTCCATCCTGAATATTTCCCTACCGAAAGCACCAGCTTTAATCACCCACACATTTGGATTCATAGAACGATCTTAGGTCATACTTACCGCTTACTAACCAGAGTAGGTAGTACGTATAATTTAAGCCCAGCTAAATATAAATTTTAAAAATCCCTGCTGCGCCCGCACTACCATCAGAAATCACAACGACGTTGAACCGACGGTTGCGGGTGCAACAGGCACACAACGATGTCACGGTAAAGTGGGCACAAAACGATGCCACGGTATTGCAGTGGGCACAAGTCCGATATCGCAGTAAAGCGATACAATCGATGGATGGTCGAGCTTATGCTCGTGATCCACACTCATTCACGGATGGGCGAACTTATGCTCGTGATCCGCCACAAGTTAATGGGTCGGTGGAGTTTCTACGCGAGGCTTGTAACACCCCCAAATTTACTGTTACGCGGAAGCAAGATTTGGGTGTTACTAATCAATAATCAAGCACTAAAGTAAAGCAAACGACATCTATATGCAACGTCATACAATAGTACAAAAGTATTACATTGTTGAATCATAATAACAAGCTTCGAGTTCGAAGATGATTTCCTAGAGATTCAGATACATAACTGATATACAAAAAGTAATGCAAAAGAATCTTCACAAGTTGGTATGCATGCGACTCGAGCTATCAGTCCTGGGGTAATCCTACTCCATTTGTGTACCTGAGATACAAAGCTAAAAAGGTCAACCAAAAAGGTTGGTGAATCTCACAGGTTTAGTAATAAAGTAATCGTTTATGAACCACAAGTATGTACCAGCGTTGCTATCAAGCAAAGTAAGTAAATCAGTATGTACGCACAGTTGCCATGAGCTCATAAGTTGAAGCTTAACCGTGTAGTGTGAATATATCACGTACCCCCGTGAGTGCTATCCGCACACTCATATGTAACAAATACTAATATGCATGTTTCTACGTGTAAATCAGTACGTGGTGGCGTTACCACCCCAGGCAGGGATTGTCAGTCCCAAATGGATCCATTTACTAGTAATCGCGCTTAAGTCCATAACTAACAACTTATGATAGGAGGATTTCAGTGGATAAATGTAACTCATGCAAAGTTCGTGTAAAAGCAGTAGTAAAATCAGTACAGTACATTGCGTTCACATGTAAAACGGTAGCTAAGTATCTCCCCCAAAGTATAAAAACAGTAAAAGTGGGGCCGTAAGACTCACCTGAGTCAAGCAAGCTAGCGTTTAACTTAATAAACGTAAAGTCTGAAAGCAGTAGTAATCCGTAGGTTCCGCGAACCCGCAACCTTCTAATGCCCTAAGCATATAAGGTTGTATGTATAAGTGAATGTCTCAAAAGATCATTCATGCTAGTTGTCCACTCAACTAGTTATGTCCAAGTATTTGTTTGTACGTTTGTGATCATTTTGTAAATAAGTATGGCCCGTTGGTGACGGAGGTGTAATAATAATTCAAGTATTATTATTATGTAATTCATTGTGCTTGTATATCTTGTAAGTGTAGTGTTTTATGTATTCAATACTTAGTATAAAAAGTATTTTAAAGTTTCCATTTCGTGCGACAATATGTAACCCGACAATGCCATTTACGGACACTGTTCATGCGATAATCATATTTTCGGAATTTTGTTCATACGACAATAGCATTCACGGAGTACTATTCATGCGTCAATGGCATTCACGGAATTTGTTCATACATTAATAATATTCACGGAGTACTATTCATGCGACAATAGCATTCACGGAATTTAGTTTTTATGCGACAATGAGTATGTATTCACGGAATTTAGTTTTTATGCGACAATACATTCACGGACTATTTGTGATTTTAATCTAAAATAGTAAACATCATCAAATCGTTCTGAAATTTTTACACAAAGTTTCTACATATGTTATGTACTTCCTGTAATTTTTTATGATTTTTGGAGGTCGTTTGATATTTTATAAAAATTCAAAAAGTGTCAGTGTTCAGTTTAATCCGAGATTAGACCACTTTTCACAAACCTAATTTTCTGGAGAAATGGGTGTATTTATGGAATGATCCAAAGAAGAAATTTTTCTACATAACAAAATTACCAAGATTTTCCAAGTGGTCTCATACGTTTTTGAGTTCTAGAACTAGAGATATGGTCTCGAGAAGTTACTGAAAATTCCTGTCTGCCGGAACAGTAAACCTATGTCACCGGAGAAAAATGTTTTCGAGTAGAAAACGGAGTTAAAAAGACACGAGACTAATTTTGTTGGAAAGATAACTTCTTGTACTGCATTTTAGGCTTAAGAAAAGTCCATTTTGGTGTTGTAATGATTTTTATAAAATTCGGGGAAGTGGAAACAGAATCTGGACAGGAAGGTTAACTTCCTGTTTTCGAGTTTTAATTTGTGTTTCGACTTATCTTTTGGACATTAACTAGTTGAATAAGCTACATAACATGTTAATACATATGTTATAAGTAAAATACAAGAGCTTTGAAGTCTCACAATGGTGTATAAAGAAATGGAGACGGTAGGAACGATGTACGCGCGTCGGTGATCGTTTTGGTGTCTTCGGCTTCGTGTTTCCTTCAAGAGTGAGGTGGTGGTCAATGGTGGGTGACGGTGGTCTGTGGTGGTGGTAGGACTGACCTCTGGTCATTTTAGAGAGAGAGGGAAGAGAGAAGGAGGAGAGAAATGGAATGGAAGAGTGGAGTGGTGAATGTATGGGTATGGTGTGCATGTATGGAGTGTGTGTGTTACCAAGGGAAGAAAAGAAAGTATGATCCCTCCCCATGTTGCTGCAGATTTTCGTGGGTCCCACTCACTAGGTGGGTGTTTGAATCATTTTCCCAAAGTTGCATTCCGTGCGGTGTTCGTTTACCCGATTATTTTACGTTTTAATTAATCGTATAACGTTTTATTCAACACGTTTTGTTAACGATTTAAAACATGATATTTTTACTTGAAGTATTTTATCAAAATACTTAATAATGTGATATAAGACATACTTTGCCTTTATTTCATCCGTTGGGCGCGTTCCACGCGTTTTCGTTGCGTAAAGTTACATTTTAATAAAACGTATAATCGTATAATATATTAAAGTAAATATATTAAAGTAAATAATGTTTGTTTGGATAAATCCACATTATTTTTAACAGTTTGTCACCAACGTCCATATTTCGATTGTCGGATATCCATCCGGTTCATCAGTGTACGATTTAAACAAATCGTATAAACGTGTATGTAAGTACACATAGTGTTACATATATTTAGATTAATATAATACTAAATACATGTAATTACAAGTAGTTAGGCACTAATTAAAGTCCTAAATTAGCGGGTGTTATATTCTCCCCTTGTTAGAAGAATTTCATCCCGAAATTAGATCGTAGTCGCGGTGTGATTAGAGTCAGTGAACAGGTGTGGATGTTTCAGTCGCATTTGGTCTTCCCGTTCCCAAGTGAATTCAGGACCACACCTTGAATTCCACCTGACTTTAACAATGGGAATACGACTCTGTTTTAAGCGTTTGACCTCACGGTCCATAATTTCCACGGGTTCCTCGACAAAGTGTAGTTTGTCGTCAATGTGTATCTCACCGAGAGGTATAATCAGTGCCTCATCAGACAGACATTTCTTCAAGTTAGAAATGTGAAAGGTAGGGTGCACGCTACTGAGTTCAGGAGGTAGCTGCAGTCTGTACGCCACTGGACCAATCCTTTCAAGGATTTTGAACGGTCCAATGTACCTGGGATTCAGTTTCCCACGTTTGCCAAAACGAATAACGCCTTTCCAAGGCGAGGCTTTCAGAAGTACTCGATCTCCAACCTGAAATTCGAGATGTTTGCGTCTCACATCAGCATAGCTTTTCTGACGATCACACGCAGCTTTCAGTCGGTTTTGTATGCCGACGATCTTTTCAGTTGTTTCATGTATGATTTCCGGACCGGTGAGTTGTGTATCCCCCACCTCAGTCCAACAGATAGGCGACCGGAACTTACGACCGTACAGTGCCTCAAAGGGTGTAGCTTTGATGCTGGTGTGGTAGCTGTTGTTGTATGAGAACTCACAAAAAGGTAAGTGATTTTCCCAGTTTTTATCGAAGTCAACTACGCAGGCTCGTAGCATATCTTCCAGTGTTTGTATGGTTCGTTCACTCTGGCCGTCAGTTTGTGGATGATAAGCAGTACTCATGTCCAAACGAGTACCGAGTGATTTTTGTAGTGATTGTCAGAAGCGGGAAGTAAATCGAGCATCTCGGTCAGAGATAATCGAGATGGGCACGCCGTGTCTTGACACGATCTCTTTCAGGTAGATCCGTGTCAAACGTTCCATCTTGTCAGTTTCCTTGATGGCTAGCAAATGAGCAGATTTAGTGAGTCGGTCCACGATCACCCAAATGGTATCGCGACCGCTAGGTGTTTTTGGAAGTTTAGTAATGAAATCCATAGTAATCTGCTCCCATTTCCATTCAGGGATTTCCGGTTGGTGTAGCAAACCGGAAGGTTTCTGGTGTTCGGCTTTAACCTTAGAATAAGTAAGACACTTGCCAACGTAGGTAGCAATGTTTGCTTTCATGTTGGGCCACCAATACAACTCCTTGATGCCATGGTACATTTTGTCGGCACCAGGGTGTATAGAATACTTAGACTTGTGTGCCTCGTTCATCACCAAGTCTCGTAAGTTCCCGTAGTTGGGTAACCAGAGTCGGTCAGAGAAGTACTTGGCCCCGTTTGGTTTGGTTTCCAGTTGTTTGTCCATGCCTCACAAGGCCTCGTGTTTCACATTTTCAGCTTTGAGTGCTTCGAGTTGAGCGGTAAGAATTTGGGTTATCAGGTCGTTGTGTATGGTCATACTAAGTGCTCGGACTCGAAGGGGTTTCACTCGTTCCTTACGACTTAAGGTATCAGCTACAACGTTTGCCTTGCCTGGATGGTAGCGAATTTCACAGTCGTAATCAGTAAGTAGTTCGACCCAACGGCGTTGTCTCATGTTTAGGTCTTTTTGGTCGAAGATGTGTTGGAGACTTTTGTGATCGGTGAAAATTGTACACTTGGTACCATACAAGTAGTGTCTCCAGATTTTAAGAGCGAATACAACTGCTCCCAACTCTAGGTCATGAGTGGTGTAATTCTTTTCGTGGACCTTGAGTTGTCGGGAGGCGTAAGCAATAACCTTGTCCCGTTGCATCAGCACGCAACCGAGACCTTGGTGTGAAGCATCATAGTATACCACGAAGTCATCGTTGCCTTCGGGTAATGAAAGAATAGGTGCACTGCAGAGTTTCGTTTTGAGCAGCTGGAAGGCTGACTCTTGTTTGTTAGTCCAATCGAATTTCTTTTCCTTTTGGGTCAGTGCAGTGAGAGGTTGAGTTATTTTCGTAAAATTTTCAATGAATCGCCTATAGTATCCGGCGAGTCCTAAGAATTGTCGTACCTCGGTGGGTGTAGTAGGTGCTTGCCAACCCCTTGATGGCTTCAAATTTTGAAGGATCAACACGAATTCCTTGACTGTTAATCACGTGTCCAAGGAATTGTACAGTTTGCATCCAGAACTCACACTTGGAGAATTTGGCATATAACTCCTCGTGCTTGAGTAGTTCTAGAATGGTTTTCAGGTGTTGCGCGTGTTCTTGTTCATTGCGTGAGTAAATCAGAATGTCGTCAATGAAAACGATGACAAACTTGTCAAGGTAAAGCTTACACACCCGATTCATAAGGTCCATGAATACTGCTGGTGCGTTGGTCAAGCCGAATGGCATCACTTGGAATTCGTAATGCCCGTAGCGAGTTCGGAAAGCTGTTTTAGGAATGTCGGTGTCACGAACTTGTAGTTGGTGATAACCTGACCTTAGATCGATCTTTGAATAAAAACTTGACCCCTGAAGTTGGTCAAACAGGTCATCAATACGAGGTAGTGGGTAACGGTTCTTGACGGTTAATTTGTTGAGTTCACGGTAGTCGATGCACATGCGGAAAGAACCGTCTTTCTTTTTCACAAACAAGACCGGGGCTCCCCAAGGCGAGGAACTCGGTCGAATAAAGCCTTTATCCAGGAGTTCTTGCAGTTGCGTAGACAACTCCTGAAGTTCAGTGGGGGCTAAACGGTACGGTGCTCGTCCCACGGGTGCTGCACCGGGCACAAGGTCAATAGAAAATTCGACTTGTCTAGTTGGCGGTAGGCCAGGCAAGTTTCTCTATAACATGTGCGAGGATTGCTGATCGCGCCCAAACGGTCAGTCGGGTTTTCACCCCGTCGTCATACCGTCCGTCGAGGCACGGATCAGCGAAGTTTTAAAATTTATATGTGCGGGGCCTAAGTATACCTAGTTACTATTGGTGTATAGCAATAAGGATGACCTAGGGTCGTTCTTTGAGTCAGTGTATTGTGGATCTTGGACGAAACAGGCGTACTTATCAATCTAGCGGGTTTTAACAGATTTGGTTGGGGTTTTGTTTTTGTTGTTTTCTATACTTAGGCAGAAAATTTAAACTAAAGTGGAATAAAATAAATGTAAATAGCAGATAATCAAGAGAGGGGTGTTTGCTATGATTTTGGTAGCCTTATTGGTTGGAATGAGAATGTATTCTAAAGGTTTGTATTTTATTTATTTCAGGTATTATGTGGAGTGAGCACTAGCCCCCTACTGATAGATTTCTCGATCAGTATGTCACTGAGCAACTAGGCTATCCTGATTCTGATCGGAGTAGTTTATCCAGCCCACAACACTAACCGGTGAAGGTATAGTGACCCTTATCTGGGATGAAACCCTGGGTGCATGAATAAGGCGACAAACCAACTCGATGTCCGACCTTTCTTAACCCCACAATAATATCTAATCTAAATAAAACATTTAAGACCAAATTTATTGAGTGTGCTTGATTACTTTCTATCGATGGTTTTGTGAGTCTGGGTGTTGAGTCATGACTCTTGATTCACATAGACCGATAACAACGACTCTTTCCGTGACTCTCACACTGTACTCCACCGGAGGTGTTTCCATTGCTGAACCAAGGACCTAGTCGGTACCAGCTCTGCTGATCACAGAGTTACCGTTATTCCACAAGGCTTAGTAACTGCGGCTTTTCCTCGGCTTCCACGTGTTAACTACACCGGAGGTGTTGTCGACGCTATACCGAGTAATCAGCCGTCTTATGGTACCTTTACATTGCTTCATAAAAGCTAACCCAGACTACTTAACTAAGTTTGTATATAAGCATAATATCAGCCATCTATGATATAAACCAGCCCTTACTTTTAAGTCCCAATAAATCCCTAATTTGTCAACAGTGCACTATTCACGTTCAGTTAGAAAACCATATTTCCACGGGCACAGTGTACTTTGCGTTCAAAGTAGAAAGCATTATTTCCACGGCTCCAGTGTACTTAGTGTTCAGTTTGAAAACCATATTTCCATAGCCACAAAGTACTTTGCGTTCAAATTAGAAAACAGTATTTCCTCGATGACAATGTACTTAGCGTTCATTTAGAAAGCGATGTGAACACGGTTTAACAAATCAGACCATGTTCATGTTTGACACAGATAACTAAGTACCTTTGATGGGGTTCGCGACGTCCCATCATAAAGGCCGTAATCACGTTTACTGGTTGAAAGGCGATTAGTTTGATAGGTTTAAAATCATAGATAGAAAGTAAATCAAAGCACTATAATATCATTCCAACCAATTTACGACTAACTACATCATAGCAAACACGCAATATCACTACTCGCTAATCATGGCAATCAATCCTAAATCTAGCATGACAACAGTAATAACAATCATCATAATGAAATAGATAAAGGATAGATATAACCGTAATAAGAGCGTAGCTGAATACAACTTGAACGTTACACGAGCAGAACTCCTAGTATGCGCCAAGCAATATTACAAGATTTCCCCTCTACTAACTAACGACTAATCTACTACTAATTATAACATAAACCTAGAGAGAGAGTAGTGAGAGAAAGTATTGAAGTGTGAAGGTGTAGGGTCGTGTGTTGAAATGATGAAATGAGGCTTGTATTTATAGAGACCGCACAACCGTATCCGTAGACCGTATCCAAACCTTCAAACGCACAACCATATCGCAAAGGCGAATAAAAATCAGATTTTTATCACCCAAACGCACAATACGGCTGAGCTGGACCGTATACGGCTGAACTGGACCGTATACGGCTGTGCATAGGGTGAATACGGATGAACTGGACCGTATACGGCTGTGCATAGGCCGTATACGGCCTGCACAGACCGTATACGGTCTAGGTCCAGCCATATACGGCCTGGACCAGCCGTATACGGCCTGGTTCAGCCGTATCCAGCTCCTTCGGTTCTTCGTTTCTTCGTTCGGGCGTAACTTCTTCGTCGTTTATCCGTTTTGAGCGTTCTTTATATCCACGCGTTCGTATTTTCCTAAAGAAGAAAATGACATAAGTTAGAGGTCATAATTCTTTGTGGAGCTCAAAAAGTGCTAAATTACGTGAACCGAAGATTCAATGATCGTTTGTGCTCTGTTTTACTCATTTTTAGGTTGTTTTTGTCGATTCTTGAAACATTGTCTATATTTTAGCCCTTATGATGAAATGTGATATTTAAGTTCATATTCAAGTGTTTTCATTAATAATTGGGCCAAAATGGTGAGATAATGGCACACAAAAACATGACTTTTTGCGTGTCATCAAATATCCCACACTTAGACTTTGCTTGTCCTCAAGCAAAACTCAAAATTCTCACTTGCTTTTAGGAAAAACATTTTGAAAACACGAGTTTATTTTTGGGGTGAATCAAAATATCTTAAAGACACCCATCCTCAAGCAACATATCCTGGAAATAAGCGAAAGTAAGGTATTCCTTTCAGAGGTCTGAAATGATTCTCTTAGGCATGCTTTCAATTCTCGCGATCTTGGAATATACATGACTAGGCGATCTCACCAGGTGGTCACTCAATTCACTCAAAAGTGTTTTGGGTTACCTATCAATTTAATCAAACGAAATCGCTCATAAGCCAGTCATGCAACATCCATCATCATAGGCTTGCTCGAGAATCATATCTCCACCACTTAGGTGAGGACGGTGCTAGCTATCCCAGGACATTCAGAGTGGGTTGTAATGGCAGGTGAGGGTTACGGGGTATGGATAGGTGGGGAAGTTGTAAAGGGTTTTGCTTATCTTAGGACTTCTAAACTTTTGAAAAACAATATTTAAACAACCTTTTTAATGAAAACGGAAACGGATAACAATACGGGAAGAAGACAGCTATTTTGACTTCTATCTTTTGAAAATACACAAGAGGATTTATGAGTTTTATAAGAGCGGGAATTTTTTCGAGAGATTCGAAGCACTTAGCTTTATTCTATTTTCTTTTTCTTTTTCTTTTGCTTCTATTTTTGGATTTTTCTAGGGATTTTTATTTTGTTTCTTTCTTTTGCCCTTTTTGAAATCCTTTTCTTTCTTTCATCTTTTTCATTCTTCTGATGACTTTGCATTTACTTGGTGTCAATTTTTCACACCGTAAACTCTCAACTTTTGATTTTTTATCAAGGGAACGCACGCGAGAGATTTTTAGTAAACACCAGTATTTGTGATTTGGAGTGATAGCAAAAAGGATATTTAAATGATCATTTTCCACAAGCTGAAAGTTTCTAAGATAAGTTTTGGTGGGTGTGGAATAAATGGTTTAAGGGTTAAAGGGTTTTGAAAGAAATGAACAGGCTAAGGCTCAACAGGGTTATCTAAGCGGATCATCAACACTAAAGATGAGTGTTGGAAGGGTTTTGGGCTTGAAGAGGTATGATGAAAAGGGGGTTAAATCCTAAGGAATGTCAAGGTCATTTAACTGCACCTATACCGCGTACGGTACTCTACCAATGTGGTCTCGAAGTGCATACCAGGAGCAAGTTCTAATTCCGGATGCATGCATCGGCACACTCAAACAAACGAATAGTGAAGCATTAAAGATAAATGCTTATATTGGCTCAAGATACCTCACTGCAAGTTTTTGGGTTTGTTTGTGCCTAGCCATGCGATGCCCCTCTTAGATTATCATTTTAGACCTAAGAAATTCCTATCTTATTTACTCTTAATTTCCAAAATACCCTACTCATATACGAAAATGTTCCTTCTTAAGATATTTTAACTCAATAAAAATTTGAAAATTTTTAGCAAAAATGAGTTTTTATGAAAACTAAGCTAACTGAATGAGTGCCATCTCCACTGTCGAAGTTAAGCTTATGATTTTGATAAAAAGTGAGTTTTTATGAAAATTAAGCCAACTGAATGAGTGGCATCTCCACTGTCGAAGCTAAGCTTATGATTTTGAGAAACATTTTCTGAGTTTGCTTTTGGAAATAAGAATTTAACAAGAAAACCTAAGGTATTCTATACCGTTATCCCACACTTAGAGGAACATTGTCCCTAATGTTCTCTTGAGTTGGGATTTGAGAAAAATCCCACACTTAGAGTTTGAACAAATCGGAAAACGTTACTCAAATGTTTATTTTGGGCTGGAATCCACACTTAGTGATAAGCTTGGGATATGGTATAGACTACTTTAATGAGAAATTAAAGCTAACAATCATATCAAAAACGAGAGTGAGAACGAGAGAACTCCCCTATCGATGCGAAGGTGGAAGGATGGAATTTTGGAGGATGCGCTGAAGAGGAGATCCTTGACAGGAATTCTTCTTTAGCGGTGGCTCCATAAAGATCTTTCGGCATTAGCGTGCGCATTTTACAAATAACAGCTTTGTCTTCCATCTGTACACTTCTTTCACTCTCTTGTGAAGATATCTCGTAAGTGTGAACACGTTGGGTATATTTTTACCGACTTCTTATTATAGCTTTTTACCGAAAGTGCCTAAATCCAGAATGCGAAAAGATGTTTTAATTCAAAACGGGTTTTAAGTCATGTGTTTTTAAACGAGTTCGAGCATAATGCGTGAAAGTAGCACGCAAGTACCTCAAATGCTCGAAACACATGTCTTGTTAAAATTTAATTCCTATTGTCCTGGATTTAGGTGGTAAAAGCTGAAGTGGTGTTTTGAAAGCATTTTGATACCCAAGTGTGAAAGATAGTCAGAGATATATCACTTCTTGGAATTTAAAAACTAATACTAATACTAAGGATACTTATTGCACGGGTTGCCTCCCGAGAAGCGCTTCTATTTAGAGTCGAGGGCTCGACTTTTCCTCTTGGATCAGCCAGAAGAGGAATTCCCAGGACTTGGGATGCGGAATGGAAGTGTCCTGGGGTTTGGTGGGTAGAATCTCATAAAATGTCATGCGACGACTTCTGTGATGTTTGGGATTCTTGCCACATGAAGAGGATAGGTATGGAAATGCTTCTCAGTAGTCCTTTGCAAGTATAAAAGATCCATTATAGCATCTTGGATTGCTTTGGAGATTGGTCCATTAGTGTCCACAAGGATGGCTCCATCGTGCTCAAGAGTCTCACGCACCGGTCGATCTGTCCGCAGGGTGTCCATAAATCCGAAGAAGCGTAGGTGGATGTCTTCATGAGTGGCATTGCTGATGTCCCTCCCTAGTTCTTCAATGGATCTGAGTATGCCTTGGATCAGCTGTTTCTGATGGTCGGTATACGTGAGCTCTGGTTTCAGGAAGATGTTAATCATCCTGTTGTAGACCTCACGCAACCCATTGTGGAATAGCTGTCTGGGCTGCTCCCATAGGATAGAACCGAAAATGTCCTTAAGTCGTTCAGAGATGAAATATGCAACGTTAACCGTCAAACCTTCTGGAACTGAAGAAGGGATGGCACGTGCTCTCTCGTCTGAACTGACTTGTTCTAACTTTTCGACGATTATCTGGGCGTGATGCTCGATAGTGTAGCTGATGAAAAACCTGTGTGGTGAGGACTCGTCAATGTGATCATTATCTACCAAAGAATCTAGAAGTCCTTTGAGATCCGCCATTAGCTGAACATCTACTTCATTTTCAGGGTTCCCAGTAGCATAATCCATGTTGTGTCTGAAATTTTTGAAGAATTCCATCTGTTGGCGCGAATATGGAAATGCGGACATGATAAATGCTTGATACACCTGGCCATACGTGGTCTTCTGTGTTTCATAGAATTCCTCTTCATCGGGGAAAGGCTCATCATTGTCTGATGATTCTTCTGCAAGGTCGTTGGCGAAGGCGTTGATGCGACTAACTAGATGTTGCGGACTCAGGTAGGAGTTGGCTTGATAGACCTCATATTCAGTCTCAATGTCCTCAATAATATCCCTCTGACGTTGCGTGTATTCAATAGTAGAATCTCGTATAATCGCAATCAAAGTTCGAAAATCCTCCCCGTGTTCTTCAATAGCACTAAGCATTTCTTCTGGTTCAGACACGATCGGGATTTCGATATTTCCTATAATAGGAGGAGGGATAATGACTGGAGGGGGAATGATCGGAGTGAGGTGAAGGCGAATGGAGCGAGTATCGATCGGAACATCAATGAAAACGATATCGTCCTCGTCACCCCAGATTGCTGAAGTGTCTGGAAACTCAACAGCGTTGGTGAGTGGTTGAGACTCGTTGGTGATCTGTGATACTGGCTGGGAAGAGTCCATCTCGATATCCCTCTCGTCCTGAGAATCAGAATCATCGCTTGATCCAGATGTACCTCCAAGCTTAAAATGTGATCGAGGCTCGGATGAGTCAAGGGGTGGAATCCCTCAAGGAGGTATATGTGGCTTGAGTAGAGACTCATCATCCAGGGAGTGGTCAATCGAAGGTTCCTCTGAGTCGCTCTCCGGCAGAGGAATGAAGTTTAAGGCATAGTCTATCTGCATGATCTCTGCGGTTGGAGGGTGTGTCTCAGGTGTAGCTTCCACTGGCTCTTCCTCTTCTTCTTCTATCTCCTCTTCTTCTTCCTCAGTTTCCTCTTCTATCTCTTCTTCCTCAGTGTCGGAAGAAATCGTGATGGGCTCGTCAGACATAGGGGTGTCTAGTTCAGTGTCATCATCCGTGGTAACTCTTCCTGTTGAAATCGCACATATCTCCGCATGCTCTGTGATAGACTGATCAGCTTGATCGATCTTGAAGGTGATAGTCTCTCCATGAGATCTAAGACTGATAGTCTGAGAGTAAACATCTATGATAGTGCGTGCGGTGTTCAAGAATGGTCTACCTAAGATGATAGGGATATGGACATCTTCCTGAATGTCCATCACTACAAAGTCTGTGGGAAATAGGAACTTATCAACTTGAACCATGATGTTCTCAGCTATTCCCTCAGGGTATCTAATGGATTGGTCAGCTAGCTGGACACTCATTTTGGTTGGTTTAAGGGGTCCTAATTCCAATCTAGTGTAAAGCGAATAAGGCATCAGGTTGATACTGGCTCCTAGGTCGGCTAGAGAGTGTATCATGCCCGAGTGATAGATCGAACAGGGAAGGGTAAAGCGTCCAGTATCTCCTAATTTCTCAGGGATAGAGTTCTTTATAAGAGCTGAACATTCCGCGTTCAGTGGGATATTGGGTACTTCGGGTACCTTATCCTTTGTCGACAAGAGTTTTAGGATGTATTTTGAACTGGAAGGGGTTCGGGACACGGTGTCCACGAACTTTCCATCGAGACGGAAGTCGTTAACCTTATAGGCTTTCTTAAGACGGCCGGGAAACGGGATGCGTACTTCCCTTTGTGGTGTAAAGACAGACGGGGACTCAACTATCGGCGGGACAGGAGTATCTCTCTTCACCGGAGAAGGAGTGGGAGGTTGGCTCGGTGCCACCTTCTTGTCTGTAGTACTCATCTGTTTGGCCTCTTCTACGTGTGGGTTCTGTACCGTATTACTAGGGAGATTACCCTGGGGCCTAGAGTCAAGACGTTGGGCTAGCTGTCCTATCTGGGTCTCAAGATTTTTAAGAACGGCCAGTTGGTTCCTAATGAATAGGTCGGTTTGGTCCTGCCTTACGCTAGTCTTTTGGTTAATTTGGTGCTGGCCTTGGATGAACTTAGTGAGGGTATCATCCGTACTAGTAATGGGCACTATGGTCTTAGAGGGTTCGGTCGATTGATCTGCGTTTGGTGCAGTCAATGATAGTGGTTGGTTATAGGTGAGTTGGGGTTGTTGTTGGTAAGTCGGGTATCTAGGTTGGTAGTTGGGCTGAAAGGGTGGTTGGTTCCTAGGTGGGTATTGGGTGCCTCTAGTCCTAGGCGGAGAGGTTCGAGCGAAGCCAGGTGGATTTTGTTGGCGAGCTGGAAATTGAGCATAGTAAACCGTTCCATCAGCAGGATCTTCGTACTCAACCTGATAACTTTCTGTTGGGAGGTTGGCACAGTTCTGGCATGCATGAATTTGATGCTGGGATGGTTTCTTCATTTCGCCGATCTGCTTCGTCAGGTGCTCGATCTTCTCTGTCAGAGATTTGATAGCTTCGGTCTGAAATGGATTGGGTGCAGCAATCGGTGCTGATGATGAGGAATGCTCACCAGAGTTCCAGTCGTGATGGTGCATCGTCATATTCTCGATCAAGTTCCAAGCTTCCTCATCGGTGAGTTGCATGAAATTGCCCTGAGCAGCGGCGTCAAGGGTAATGCGATGGTTCGGAGCGAGACCGTTGTAAAACGTGCACAGCTGACTGGTTTTTTCTATAAAGTGGTTAGGGCATTTGTTCAACAGACTCTTGTATCTCTCCCATGCTGTGTAGATAGATTCATCATGAGCTTGGTGGAAGTTCATGATGTCATTCTTGTACTTGGTTTGCTTAGCCGGAGGAAAGTACTTAGTAAGGAATTTTGTAGCCATATCCGTCCAGGAGGAGATAGAGCCGGTCTCTAATCCCTCAAACCAAGTCAAAGCGTGGTGAGTAAGCGAATAGGGGAATAGGTATAGACGGACTATATCCTGATCAACCCCGTTCTGCTTGTACGAGTTGGTAGTCTGAATGAATCGGTTGATGTGGGCGTTAGGATCGTCATGGGGTAAACCATGGAATTAGCAGAATTCCTTGATAAGGTGAACGATATGATGTTTAAGCTCGAAGGACGCGCCGTCGATGACCGGATAGCTGATGGGTCCACCTCGACCTTCAATTGATGGTTTGGTGCTGTCGGCAAGCGTGACACGTGCAGCCATCGGTTGTCGGTTGCGGAAGCGTTTCTCCTTGCGGATCGTTCGGATGATCTTCTCAGGATCGGGTATGAAAGTGAGAGATTCGAATCCGGATGATCGGGTCAAATATCGTTGTGTGTTGTGGGAAGGAATTTTCGAATGGAACAAGGAAAAGGGAAAAACCTAAACTAAACTACGGGATACTAGAAAGAAAAATTCGTCTGGAACGTTTTCAGATCTTACGGCTCACTCCCCGGCAGCGGCGCCAAAAACTTGATCGCGCCCAAACGGTCAGTCGGGTTTTCACCCCGTCGTCATACCGTCCGTCGAGGCGCGGATCAGCGAAGTTTTAAAATTTATATGTGCGGGGCCTAAGTATACCTAGTTACTATTGGTGTATAGCAATAAGGATGACCTAGGGTCGTTCTTTGAGTCAGTGTATTGTGGATCTTGGACGAAACAGGCGTACTTATCAATCTAGCGGGTTTTAACAGATTTGGTTGGGGTTTTGTTTTTGTTGTTTTTTATACTTAGGCAGAAAATTTAAACTAAAGTGGAATAAAATAAATGTAAATAGCAGATAATCAAGAGAGGGGTGTTTGCTATGATTTCGGTAGCCTTATTGGTTGGAATGAGAACGTATTCTAAAGGTTTGTATTTTATTTATTTCAGGTATTATGTGGAGTGAGCACTAGCCCCCTACTGATAGATTTCTCGATCAGTATGTCACTGAGCAACTAGGCTATCCTGATTCTGATCGGAGTAGTTTATCCAGCCCACAACACTAACCGGTGAAGGTATAGTGACCCTTATCTGGGATGAAACCCTGGGTGCATGAATAAGGCGACAAACCAACTCGATGTCCGACCTTTCTTAACCCCACAATAATATCTAATCTAAATAAAACATTTAAGACCAAATTTATAGAGTGTGCTTGATTACTTTCTATCGATGGTTTTGTGAGTCTGGGTGTTGAGTCATGACTCTTGATTCACATAGACCGATAACAACGACTCTTTCCGTGACTCTCACACTGTACTCCACCGGAGGTGTTTCCATTGCTGAACCAAGGACCTAGTCGGTACCAGCTCTGCTGATCACAGAGTTGCCGTTATTCCACAAGGCTTAGTAACTGCGGCTTTTCCTCGGCTTCCACGTGTTAACTACACCGGAGGTGTTGTCGACGCTATACCGAGTAATCAGCCGTCTTATGGTACCTTTACATTGCTTCATAAAAGCTAACCCAGACTACTTAACTAAGTTTGTATTTAAGCATAATATCAGCCATCTATGATATAAACCAGCCCTTACTTTTAAGTCCCAATAAATCCCTAATTTGTCAACAGTGCACTATTCACGTTCAGTTAGAAAACCATATTTCCACGGGCACAGTGTACTTTGCGTTCAAAGTAGAAAGCATTATTTCCACGGCTCCAGTGTACTTAGTGTTCAGTTTGAAAACCATATTTCCATACCACAGAGTACTTTGCGTTCAAATTAGAAAACAGTATTTCCTCGATGACGATGTACTTAGCGTTCATTTAGAAAGCGATGTGCACACGGTTTAACAAATCAGACCATGTTCATGTTTGACACAGATAACTAAGTACCTTTGATGGGGTTCGCGACGTCCCATCATAAAGGCCGTAATCACGTTTACTGGTTGAAAGGCGATTAGTTTGATAGGTTTAAAATCATAGATAGAAAGTAAATCAAAGCACTATAATATCATTCCAACCAATTTACGACTAACTACATCATAGCAAACACGCAATATCACTACTCGCTAATCATGGCAATCAATCATAAATCTAGCATGACAACAGTAATAACAATCATCATAATGAAATAGATAAAGGATAGATATAACCGTAATAAGAGCGTAGCTGAATACAACTTGAACGTTACACGAGCAGAACTCCTAATATGCGCCAAGCAATATTACAAGATTGCCCCTCTACTAACTAACGACTAATCTACTACTAATTATAACATAAACCTAGAGAGAGAGTAGTGAGAGAAAGTATTGAAGTGTGAAGGTGTAGGGTCGTGTGTTGAAATGATGAAATGAGGCTTGTATTTATAGAGATCGCACAACCGTATCCATAGACCGTATCCAAACCTTCAAACGCACAACCGTATCACAAAGGCGAATAAAAATCAGATTTTTATCACCCAAACGCACAATACGGCTGAGCTGGACCGTATACGGCTGAACTGGACCGTATACGGCTGTGCATAGGGTGAATACGGCTGAACTGGACCGTATACGGCTGTGCATAGGCCGTATACGGCCTGCACAGACTGTATATGGTCTAGGTCCAGCCGTATACGGCCTGGACCAGCCGTATACGGCCTGGTTCAACCGTATCCAGCTCCTTCGGTTCTTCGTTTCTTCGTTCGGGTGTAACTTCTTCGTCGTTTATCCGTTTTGAGCGTTCTTTATATCCACGCGTTCGTATTTTCCTAACGAAGAAAATGACATAAGTTAGAGGTCATAATTCTTTGTGGAGCTCAAAAAGTGCTAAATTATGTGAACCAAAGATTCAATGATCGTTTGTGCTCTGTTTTACTCATTTTTAGGTTGTTTTTGTCGAATCTTGAAACATTGTCTATATTTTAGCCCTTTTGATGAAATGTGATGTTTAAGTTCATATTCAAGTGTTTTCATTAATAATTGGGCCAAAATGGTGAGATAATGGCACACAAAAACATGACTTTTTGCGTGTCATCAATTGCCTGGTACCCTTTTCTCAAGTATTTCCGGGTTTTCATGCAAGAAATAATGTTAAGTCTCGTCCCACCAGTCTCCCCTTGTACGATTAAAGTTCCACCGGTGACGAGAGGAATACGGACGATTTTCTCGTAACAAATAATCTCGGCGCGGTGTTTGGATAACCAATCCATACCGACGATTATGTCAAAGCTGCCGATCTCGACAGGTATAAGATCAATAGGGAATAGCTCATCAGCTAAGTTCAACGTGCAGTTAGGTATCATACTATTGGCCTCAATGAGTTTGCCATTTGCCAATTCTATTGTGTACTTAGAATCTAAGGCAACAGGTGTAGTGTTAAGTAGTGGATAAAACTCATCGGATATGAAGCTCCTATCAGCACCAGTATCAAATAACATAGAAGCAGTCAAATTGTTGAGAAGGAACGTACCCGTGACCATATTCGGGTCCTGGCGGGCATCCCCAGCGTTGAGTACAAAAGCTCTGCCCCGAGCATTGTTGTTGTTGTTCCCTTTCTTGTTCTTCAATTTGGGGCAGTCACTTTTGAAATGTCCAGCAACTCCACATTCATAACAGGTTCTGGGAGTGTTGGGTTTGGAGTTGGTATTAGCAGTGTTGGTTCTGCAGTCTTTAGCAAAGTGCCCGAATTGCTTGCACTTGCTACATGGGCAAGAACCCTGATGGTGTCGGTTGCACTTAGAGCAATAGGGCTTGGTTCCCTTGTACGCTCCCTTGTCATCAGAACCGGAGGTGTAGGCTTTAATGGTTTCGGGTTTCTTGTTTTGGTGGTTGTTGTGGTTGTCGGACCATTTTCTTTTGTTGTTGTTGGAGGATGGAATGGGTGGTTCAGGATCCTCGTTCATGGCCATGAGTTCATGAGCCAATCGGATAGCACCATCAATGGTGGTTTGGTTTGAGGAGGGGACGTTCCCCCGGACGGGTTCCGGAAGACCGCGGATGTATTTTCTGATCTTGTCAGACTCGGTGCTTACCATTGTTGGGCATAGGATGGCAAGTTGGTTAAACCTCGAGGTGTATCTATCAATGTCGGTCCCCTGCACCTTTAGGTTCCAAAATTCTTCCTCCAGCTTCTGGAGTTGTTCAATAGGGCAGTACTTGGCAGTGAGCATCTTTTTCAGATCCTCCCAAGAGAGTAGGTAGGCATTGTCGATACCCACTGATTGGGCATATGAGTTCCACCAGGAGAGGGCACCACCTTCGAGGGTGCAAGTAGAGAATTTGACCTTATCTTCCTCTGCACATCTGCTGATGAGAAAGACAGATTCCATTTTCTCACACCACCGGATCAGCCCGATGGCACCTTCCGTGCCATTGAAGATGTGAGGTTTGCAGTTTTGAAAATCCTTGTAGGAACAAGGTTTGGGTTGAGATCGGTTGACGGTCGAGTCTTCGCTGCCTGATGTCGGTGCTCGTGTTGCCAAGGCTTGGGCCACACTGCGGGCAATCAGATCCGCTATTTCGGTTTCGCTGAGGGTGACCTGGCGTCGGGGAGGCATGATGCTGAACAAGAAGAACAAGAAAAGAGAAATAAGAGGTTTGTACGAATTTATGATATATCTCATGTGTATATGATGGAATATGCGATAACAGAGTGACGTGATAACCATATTTCATTAGACTACTAGATTAGATACAAGGCGTGAGTTCTAGAAGGTTACATAATATAAGGAGTACAAAAGATGTCGGGCATTGTTACATCCTGTCGAATTACAAAAGTTGCGCCTAGGTAATTACTAGATTTTCAGAGTAAAAACTACACTAGTCTTAACGTAAATTAATTGGTTCCATCAGTGCAACAAGGCGATCCACTGTATTTGCAAGTCTGCTGGTCTGTCTGGCATTGTCTTCGGCCAAAACCAGTCATTGTACCAGTTCACGCGTGTACTCTTCAGCTTCTCGTGAGCGTTGCTCACATTCTTCCATCCTGAGTCGTAAAAGTACGGTATCCGCGCCTATTTCCACTACTTTATCTCGAAGGGTGTTCATGTTGTTGACTGTATTTTCGTGATCCTCAGCAACCTCATTAATACGTTCCAGTGCCGTGAGCCTCCATCGCTCGTGGGTTTCCTGAAGTTCCAGGTCCATGTCCTGCAATTGTCTCTCGTGGCGATTCACTCTGGATGCTAACTCCGGAACAGAAAGGTGTGTTGGTTCCCAAGTGTCAGGATTGGGGTAGGGGCTAGCTCGAGGTGGCCTACTGGTCCTCCTGACTACTCTCAGATTTCGCGATTCGGATTGATAGCGTGACGAACTAGACGGTGTGTTTGTCATTTCTGAGACAAAGCGTTTAGAAATAATAAGGCCTATATTCATATAATACGTATATAATATAGCCTAGAGTGTCTAGCACAAACATATTGGAGTCCCGGTTTCTCTCGAGGTCAGAGTCAACTAGTGTATCCTGTTCAGTCATGACTCCTTTCAGATCTCACATCATATTCTTTTAATTGTACATAGTTGATCAGGCTATGTTAAATTAAATCAATATCATGTAGTCACTGAACCTAATCAAACTTAATAAGGAATAGTGCCTAACGGTCATAGTCTAGGTCCACTAAATGCAACCTAGTTCGCTATAACCTTAGGCTCTGATACCAATCTGTAACACCTCCAAATTTACTGTTGCACGGAAGCAAGCTTTGGGTGTTACTAATCAATAATCAAGCACCAAAGTAAAGCAAACGACATCTATATGCAACGTCGTACAATAGTACAAAAGTATTACATTGTTGAATCATAATAACAAGCTTCGAGTTTGAAGTTGATTTCCTAGAGATTCAGATACATAACTGATATACAAAAAGTAATGCAAGAGAATCTTCACAAGTTGGTATGCATGCGACTCGAGCTATCAGTCCTGGGGTAATCCTACTCCATTTGTGTACCTGAGATACAAAGCTAAAAAGGTCAACCAAAAAGTTTGTTGAATCTCACAGGTTTAGTAATAAAGTAATCGTTTATGAACCACAAGTATGTACCAGCGTTGTTATCAAGCAAAGTAAGTAAATCAGTATGTACGCACAGTTGCCATGAGCTCATAAGTTGAAGCTTAACCGTGTAGTGTGAATATATCACGTACCCCCGTGAGTGCTATCCGCACACTCATATGTAACAAATACTAATATGCATGTTTCTACGTGTAAATCAGTACGTGGTGGCGTTACCACCCCAGGCAGGGATTGTCAGTCCCAAATGGATCCATTTACTAGTAATCGCGCTTAAGTCCATAACTAACAACTTATGATAGGAGGATTTCAGTGGATAAATGTAACTCATGCAAAGTTCGTGTAAAAGCAGTAGTAAAATCAGTAAAGTACATTGCGTTCACATGTAAAACGGTAGCTAAGTATCTCCCCCAAAGTATAAAAACAGTAAAAGTGGGGCCGTAAGACTCACCTGAGTCAAGCAAGCAAGCGTTTAACTTAATAAACGTAAAGTCTGAAAGCAGTAGTAATCCGTAGGTTCCGCAAACCCGCAACCTTCTAATGCCCTAAGCATATAAGGTTGTATGTATAAGTGAATGTCTCAAAAGATCATTCATGCTAGTTGTCCACTCAACTAGTTATGTCCAGGTATTTGTTTGTACGTTTGTGATCATTTTGTAAATAAGTATGGCCCGTTGGTGACGGAGGTGTAATAATAATTCGAGTATTATTATTATGTAATTCATTGTGCTTGTATATCTTGTAAGTGTAGTGTTTTATGTATTCAATACTTAGTATAAAAAGTATTTTAAAGTTTCCATTTCGTGCGACAATATGTAACCCGACAATGCCATTTACGGACACTGTTCATGCGACAATCATATTCTCGGAATTTTGTTCATACGACAATAGCATTCACGGAGTACTATTCATGCGACAATGGCATTCACGGAATTTGTTCATACGTTAATAATATTCACAGAGTACTATTCATGCGACAATAGCATTCACGGAATTTAGTTTTTATGCGACAATGAGTATGTATTCACGGAATTTAGTTTTTATGCGACAATACATTCACGGACTATTTGTGATTTTTATCTAAAATAGTAAACGTCATCAAATCGTTCTGAAATTTTTACACAAAGTTCCTACATATGTTATGCACTTCCTGTAATGTTTTTATGATTTTTGGAGGTCGTTTGATATTTTATAAAAATTCAAAAAGTGTCAGTGTTCAGTTTAATCCGAGATTAGACCACTTATCACAAACCTAATTTTCTGGAGAAATGGGTGTATTTATGGAATGATCCAAAGAAGAACTTTTTGTACATAACAAAATTACCAAGATTTTCCAAGTGGTCTCATACATTTTTGAGTTCTAGAACTAGAGATATGGTCTCGAGAAGTTACTGAAAATTCCTGTCTGCCGGAACAGTAAACCTATGTCACCGAAGAAAAATGTTTTCGAGTAGAAAACGGAGTCAAAAAGTCACGAGAATAATTTTGTTGAAAAGATAACTTCTTGTAATGCATTTTAGGCTTAAGAAACGTCCATTTTGGTGTTTTAATGATTTTTATAAAATTTAGGGAAGTGGAAACAAAATCTGGACAGGAAGGTTAACTTCCTGTTTTCGAGTTTTAATTTGTGTTTCGACTTATCTTTTGGACATTAACTAGTTGAATAAGCTACATAACATGTTAATACATATGTTAAAAGTAAAATACAAGAGCTTTGAAGTCTCACAATGGTGTATAAAGAAACGGAGATGGTAGGAGCGATGTACGCGCGTCGGTAATCGTTTTGGTGTCTTCGGCTTCGTGTTTACTTCAAGAGTGAGGTGGTGGTCAATGGTGGGTGACGGTGGTCTGTGGTGGTGGTAGGACTGACCTCTGGTCGTTTTAGAGAGAGGGGGAAGAGAGAAGGAGGAGAGAAATGGAATGGAAGAGTGGAGTGGTGAATGTATGGGTATGGTGTGCATGTATGGAGTGTGTGTGTTACCAAGGGAAGAAAAGAAAGTATGATCCCTCCCCATATTGCTGCAGATTTTCATGGGTCCCACCCACTAGGTGGGTGTTTGAATCATTTTCCCAAAGTTGCACTCTGTGCGGTGTTCGTTTACCCGATTATTTTACGTTTTAATTAATCGTATAACGTTTTATTCAACACGTTTTGTTAACGATTTAAAACACGATATTTTTACTTGAAGTATTTTATCAAAATACTTAATAATGTGATATAAGACATACTTTGCCTTTATTTCATCCGTCGGGCGCGTTCCACGCGTTTTCGTTGCGTAAAGTTACGTTTTAATAAAACGTATAATCGTATAATATATTAAAGTAAATATATTAAAGTAAATAATGTTTGTTTGGATAAATCCACATTATTTTTGACAGTTTGTCACCAACGTCCATATTTCCATTGTTGGATATCCATCCGGTTCATCAGTGTACGATTTAAACAAATCGTATAAACGTGTATGTAAGTACACATAGTGTTACATATATTTAGATTAATATAATACTAAATACATGTAATTACAAGTAGTTAGGCACTAATTAAAGTCCTAAATTAGCGGGTGTTACAAGGCTGTTAGCTCAATCATGTCCGGGTTAGCACACACTAACTGGTTAAACGGACACAATAAATACTCAATCATGTCCGGGTTAGCACACACTAACTGGTCAAACGGACACAATAAATACTCAATCATATCCGGGTTAGCACACACTAACTGGTCAAACGGACACAATAAATACCCAATCATGTCCGGGTTAGCACGCACTATGTGACAACTCTCAAAATTAAGTACTGATTAACATTTGAGCATGTGCATTCTTACGCTAATTTCCTGGTTAAGTTTAAACAAAACTTTTAGATGTGATTTAAGTCTAGCAAGCCTGGTACTTTTAAACAAAAAGTATTATTTAATACGAAGCTATTAAGTTTGCGTACAAACGTATCGGAACGAATCCGACAAACCTGAATAACAAAAGTTGGTGACACAACATAATTAACAATGAAATTATTAATTTCGAGTGATATTATATCTATAACATATAGATAAAACGACTTAAATGTACGTTTAACATAAAACGTATTATATAACGAACAGAAACAATTTTAAAACGTACCCAGAGGTCAAGATTACAAGAGTTCTAATTTTCTCATTCATCTGAAAGGATTTGGAACATTACCTCAAAATATGAATTCATAATTTAACTGAAATTTGGCGCCCAATTGGATACGCGCAGTAAAAATGTATAAATGGTACAACAGTCTAAAATAATGATAACATCATCATTCTGACTTTAAATAACGTATCTGGAGTTCACCTACAAAATAAAAATATAAAATATTATATTTTATATTGCAATAATTATACCCGTACGTGAAATTAACGGGTTAAAAACTCTCAATATTTACACTGATAAAAATATCAGTCGACACTTTCTATTCATCACCTTACTTCTCATTTGAAAATGGGAACTTAAACCATTTATATATACACAAAACTCTTGATCACCAATAATGCAAGTCACCTAACAAAAACTTCATTCTGTGTGTGTGTGTGGGTGTTGCCTGTGTCGAGCAAAGGAGCAGAAGGAAACACAAAGGCAGGAACCAAAACCCACCTTCAACTTCACCATCTCATTCCCCATAATCACAATTAAACTCTCAAACAAACACAAATGGTTTCTTGAATCATCTTCATATCATCGATCATCATCATCAGTCCATCGTCATCATCATAATCACTCCATTGTAAGGAATTAAAAACCATAACTTTTCATATATATATTTTCATAGTATTTTGATAATACTATGATTATGATGTATGTATATATTATGTATGTAAACTATGTTATATACTGATGATATGGAACATATAAACACGAAAACCGCTCGAATTATAGCATAAAAACACCTTGAACTCGAGTTGCAGAAGTTGAAAACGAAACAGGGGAAGCCGGCTGGAGACCCGAGCCGATTGGCTGGGTGGCCCAAGCCGAACGGCTGGCAGACCCGAGCCGAACGGCTGGCAAGCCCAAGCCGAACGGCTGGGCTGGGCTAGGTGGGTTGGGCCGTGGGCTGGGGGCTGAGTTGCGAGCTGGGCCGAATGTTTTGGATTTGGTCCGAGTTAATAAATAAATGAGTTAATTAAACAAATGGGCTTAATGGGCCGAGTTATATAAACGAGTATATATATTGGGCCGAAAATATATCGGGTCGTATGTGTGTTAATGGGCCGGTTAAACGGGCCGTTGGGCCAAGGTAATATAAACGGGTCAAACGAGTTAAATAAAATGGACCAAAATGATTTACATTTATAATTGGGCCCAAATAGATAAATGGGCTAAACGATGGGCCTAGCCCAATGATTTAAGTTTTATAAATGGGCCAAACGAATTGGGTTGAGCCCAATGGGCCATAAAACTTTAAAACAAACGCCAACTTCAACCAAGAACGATGATATATACTTATTTAATAAACCTAATGAGAAGTTTTATAACAAATAAAACTTATATATTTTATGCGTCAACCACGTATTGAAAACTAATATATGTATATATATATAGACATATATATATATACACACGACGAATACAGCGTATTGAAATTATAATTATATATTTTCATATATATACATAAATGGAATATACGTTTAACAAACGTACGAAATATAATAAATGACAAGTATCATTATATACATATATATATAGGATAAAAGTATATATATATATGTACAATGGGAAGAAAACGACATTTAAGCATATATATACAACTACGTACATGTATATATATACTTAACAAGATACACGACATGAGGTATATTATTTGCATTTCAACATATAGTCACCAACAACTAGTATCATTTGAGAAATAAACAATTTCTTCAATACAAATAAACTATTAACATAATTTGAATAATAATCAAAATACTTATGTTAATACATATCATGTTTATAGGTTGACATACCTTGGGCGACCACGAATTGCTAGCTCTCACATCACGCAAATACAGTGAGTTCACAGCCCCCTTTTCACTGTTTTAATTGCTTTTAAGACTTGAGGTGAAAAACATAGCTAAAGTTTTTGCTATAACATGCAATAACTGTTCATAATTGTTTTGGTGCCTATGTGTTACTTAATTGCTTTGGGTTATGTGCTACTGATTATATGTGGATTCTTATAGACCCTTGTACAAACTGTTACGATAGGATAATTGCTATCCTATAAACCTTTATGTACGAAACTTATTTGACTCCCACGTCAACAACTCGCAAACGAACATGGTTTAACAAACCACTTCACAATCATAAAACCTGTGAATTCACTCAACAATTTTGTTGACGTTTTACTATGTTTTCAGGTAACTAGCAGCACAAATAAGACTGCACGCATATGGAGTTAGGCGACCCCCAACTAATTATGATGCCATAATTCGGGACTTTAAAGATTTCTTTGTTTAATTGATTTACGTTAATCATGCTCACGGAATTGTTATTTTGGAAACTATCTATTTTATAAAAGATGATATTTTCTTATACTATTCTACAATGGTAATGAGTTGTAGTTCTTTTATTACAAACTAAATTCATAAATGGCATCTTAATTTACCGTTCAGCAGTAATCATAAGCTCTGATCTGGCATGATGTTTTACGTTAACGTCAGCACCCCCGCTTATTCTAATGCTTCCGCTAATCGCGCGTTAACCGTGCTGACTAAAAATGGTGGTGTTACAGATTGGTATCAGAGCCATTGGTTATAGCGAACTAGAGTTCTTTAAGTGACCTGAAAGCCTTAGAGACCTAGACTATAGCCTTGGCTAGAACATGCATGCACATATTTGCATACGCCTAACTCACTATATGACAACTACTGTCGCAATGCATAATTGCGTGTTCCTACACGTGACTTCTCAAATATGGTTGGGGTAACAAGGACGACTCGATACACGAGAAACCATCAACCAACATCATCACACTTTTATGACCTCCCCCTTGTTACGAACAAACGTATATAAAACTAATGGTTCCTACCTTGGTTGCCGCACTCCACACACTATTCAGGGAACTCCCTGATACACGAAATAATGTTTAAAGAGATCACAAAGCGATGCACCCGATTGGATGGAGACATGATCCACATACGAGCGCCTAAGACTTGTTGAAGGCCATACAAACTTGGAAAACGAAACTGCCCATACTACCTATGCCCGAGCACAGATGCAAGAAGAGCATGCTCGAGTGGCAGAAAGTACAGCTGAGATCAGCATGATGATAACTATATGATGGCAGAAGTGGTACTTATCGTATATGCGTAAAAATCTATGTATGGCGGGCTGTGCCCTACTATACTATGCTAAAACCTCTATTCAACACATACATACAAATTTTGTCATATCTTATATGAACATAATTGTACGAAAACCATGTTTGACAACTACTTGGTCATGGTTGACCATTACGTAAGCAAACCCACTTTCCCAAAGGATCAAAACAAATCCTCACTAAGCATTTAACGATTAGGACTGACAACTTATCGGTCGAATGGATGGAGAGAACAAAGGAAAGTGTGATACATATTGGGGTAACGAGCCTTGAGTACTACAAGAACAAACATAGTAAGGTGTCGTATCCACTAATCGAGATGGAATCTCAAACAACCACTAGGGTAACCAGGCCCAATTATGTGAAACAAACTCCTCCCCACAAATGACAAACTTATTTTGACAATTTTTATTATATTTTTGGATGACATCCCAACGAGAACGATATTTTGGATTACTTTCCAACAAGAACTATATATTGGATAACATTCCAGTGAAAACTATATTTTGGATAGCGTTCCAATGGAAACAATAATTTTGAATAACATTCCTATAAACACTTTGAATGGGATACTGGAGAACATACCAGTACGCATTTATGAACCGGAGAACGACGGGTATCCTTTTAAATAAACCGGAGAACGTACCGGTAACGTTTTGAGATACTGGAGAACGTACCAGTAAGGCTTTAAACCGAAGAATGACCGGTGGATTAACTGGAGAACGACCAGTACTATGATTTGCTGGAGAACGACCAGCAGTATTACAAACCGGAGAACGACCGGTAGACTTTGGAAATATTGATCCTTAGTTGGATCAGCCTGCGTTTCCTATGATAAATACTTTGGGAAATGTTATTTTAATAAATAGCCTGTGTTTCCTACGATAACTATTTTGGGAAATGTTATTTTTACTAAATAACGTGTGTTTCCTATAAACCATTACTTTAGGAAATGTTTCTCTAAATTGATAAACTTGTGTTTCCTACAAGTTGTAATTTGAGTAGACATCTCAACTAAACTGTATTTTGGGTGATATCCCAACGAAATCTTACTTTCGGATGACAATTCAACTAAACGAATTTTATTGAACCCTAACACCGTCACCGAGATGTCGTGGAGAACGATGACTCAACTTTTAGAAGTTGACTCACGTAAACTAGATGACAAACACGCTATAGAACTAGCCGATGGTAAGTTGATCGAATCAGGAGGAATAGTACCGGGATGTATCCTAACGTTTGGGGATCATCTCTTCGATATAAACTTGCTACCGGTAGAGTTGGGGAGTTTGACAACATAGTCATTAGGGAGTGGGTTTGTCGAGAAATTGAGATGAGATTGTAAGATCCAATAAGTTAGCACGAATACCCCTACCCACTATCTATTATCTCTAATGGAGATAGGAAATATACATCTTGCATTTGGCAATTACTGCAACAGGCTGTGAACATTGGTCTCAATATGAGTATCGCCTACTATTCACAAAACTAACGACCAAAACAAACGAACGATACAAATGATTGAGGACTCGTTAAGAGCCTGTGTAACTAATTATGGAGGAAATTGGGATGTTCGTCTCCCACTAACCGAATCCTACTACAACAATAGTTACCACACTAGGATACAAATGACGCCATTAAGGCACTATACGAAACAAAATGCCGATTACCACTCTATGGGATAGAGTGGGTGATAGACAACTTTGAACGCCACAATGACAACCTTGCACTTCCTCCAAAAATTTACTCATTGCTTTCAGTTAACACTAACACATGTTGCTCATTCCTCAATACCACTTTCACTGATTTGACATCAAGTGCAGAATAGGGATGACCTATCTAAGTCAACGATAAACTCAGGGTTTGCATTTAGCAGACAAGTCAAATTACCATTTGGTCAACTGATTAGTCATGAAAGGACTACTGTATGTATGGCTACCCTGCAGCCACGATATAACTACGATTTGAACCATAAAATAGTCAGGACTCGACTACTATGATAGACAATCTAGGCCCAATATCTGTTAAATGACTTAGTTACAACTGAGACATGAGGCAAAGTAAACTTCCAACAAACTCTTCTTACGTACATTTCTCCCTATACCATTACTAACCGGAAAAACCCTGGCGATATGAGCGGTAAAACTTAATCTCCGCTACGTAGGACTATTTGAAAGTCCTTACAAGAAACCCTGTCACATACAGGTTTGAACTAGCACGAGAGTTCAACAACGTTCACGACATTTCCCATTTCTAACATGAAAAGGGTGCTCTCTAACGAGACCTTAATTCCTTTCTTCCGACATAACTACTGTTGGCATAAAAATTTAACTTTGTGGAGGAACATTTCAAAACGTCGACTAAAGTTTTGCAGCTAGCAAACTAGAAACACTATCAGATATATAATCTGCAAAAGTGAACTATACTCGTACTACAAGCCGTTAGGATTGTTACAACAACTTGAAACGTCGCAACCGAACTATAAACGCAAGAAACGAAACACGAGTGTTAGACACTCACGACTTGATTCAAATTTCGAGGACGAAATTTCTTTAACAAGGGGAGAATGTGACAACTCTCAAAATTAAGTACTGATTAACATTTGAGCATGTGCATTCTTACGCTAATTTCCTGGTTAAGTTTAAACAAAACTTTTAGATGTGATTTAAGTCTAGCAAGCCTGGTACTTTTAAACAAAAAGTATTATTTAATACGAAGCTATTAAGTTTGCGTACAAACGTATCGGAACGAATCCGACAAACATGAATAACAAAAGTTGGTGACACAACATAATTAATAATGAAATTATTAATTTCGAGTGATATTATATCTATAACATATAGATAAAACGACTTAAATGTACGTTTAACATAAAACGTATTATATAACGAACAGAAACAATTTTAAAACGTACCCAGAGGTCAAGATTACAAGAGTTCTAATTTTCTCATTCATCTGAAAGGATTTGGAACATTACCTCAAAATATGAATTCATAATTTAACTGAAATTTGGCGCCCAATTGGATACGCGCAGTAAAAATGTATAAATGGTACAACAGTCTAAAATAATGATAACATCATCATTCTGACTTTAAATAACGTATCTGGAGTTCACCTACAAAATAAAAATATAAAATATTATATTTTATATTGCAATAATTATACCCGTACGTGAAATTAACGGGTTAAAAACTCTCAATATTTACACTGATAAAAATATCAGTCGACACTTTCTATTCATCACCTTACTTCTCATTTGAAAATGGGAACTTAAACCATTTATATATACACAAAACTCTTGATCACCAATAATGCAAGTCACCTAACAAAAACTTCATTCTGTGTGTGTGTGTGGGTGTTGCCTGTGTCGAGCAAAGGAGCAGAAGGAAACACAAAGGCAGGAACCAAAACCCACCTTCAACTTCACCATCTCATTCCCCATAATCACAATTAAACTCTCAAACAAGCACAAATGGTTTCTTGAATCATCTTCATATCATCGATCATCATCATCAGTCCATCGTCATCATCATAATCACTCCATTGTAAGGAATTAAAAACCATAACTTTTCATATATATATTTTCATAGTATTTTGATAATACTATGATTATGATGTATGTATATATTATGTATGTAAACTATGTTATATACTGATGATATGGAACATATAAACACGAAAACCGCTCGAATTATAGCATAAAAACACCTTGAACTCGAGTTGCAGAAGTTGAAAACGAAACAGGGGAAGCCGGCTGGAGACCCGAGCCGATTGGCTGGGTGGCCCAAGCCGAACGGCTGGCAGACCCGAGCCGAACGGCTGGCAAGCCCAAGCCGAACGGCTGGGCTGGGCTAGGTGGGTTGGGCCGTGGGCTGGGGGCTGAGTTGCGAGCTGGGCCGAATGTTTTGGATTTGGTCCGAGTTAATAAATAAATGAGTTAATTAAACAAATGGGCTTAATGGGCCGAGTTATATAAACGAGTATATATATTGGGCCGAAAATATATCGGGTCGTATGTGTGTTAATGGGCCGGTTAAACGGGCCGTTGGGCCAAGGTAATATAAACGGGTCAAACGAGTTAAATAAAATGGACCAAAATGATTTACATTTATAATTGGGCCCAAATAGATAAATGGGCTAAACGATGGGCCTAGCCCAATGATTTAAGTTTTATAAATGGGCCAAACGAATTGGGTTGAGCCCAATGGGCCATAAAACTTTAAAACAAACGCCAACTTCAACCAAGAACGATGATATATACTTATTTAATAAACCTAATGAGAAGTTTTATAACAAATAAAACTTATATATTTTATGCGTCAACCACGTATTGAAAACTAATATATGTATATATATATAGACATATATATATATACACACGACGAATACAGCGTATTGAAATTATAATTATATATTTTCATATATATACATAAATGGAATATACGTTTAACAAACGTACGAAATATAATAAATGACAAGTATCATTATATACATATATATAGGATAAAAGTATATATATATATATGTACAATGGGAAGAAAACGACATTTAAGCATATATATACAACTACGTACATGTATATATATACTTAACAAGATACACGACATGAGGTATATTATTTGCATTTCAACATATAGTCACCAACAACTAGTATCATTTGAGAAATAAACAATTTCTTCAATACAAATAAATTATTAACATAATTTGAATAATAATCAAAATACTTATGTTAATACATATCATGTTTATAGGTTGACATACCTTGGGCGACCACGAATTGCTAGCTCTCACATCACGCAAATACAGTGAGTTCACAGCCCCCTTTTCACTGTTTTAATTGCTTTTAAGACTTGGGGTGAAAAACATAGCTAAAGTTTTTGCTATAACATGCAATAACTGTTCATAATTGTTTTGGTGCCTATGTGTTACTTAATTGCTTTGGGTTATGTGCTACTGATTATATGTGGATTCTTATAGACCCTTGTACGAACTGTTACGATAGGATAATTGCTATCCTATAAACCTTTATGTACGAAACTTATTTGACTCCCACGTCAACAACTCGCAAACGAACATGGTTTAACAAACCACTTCACAATCATAAAACCTGTGAATTCACTCAACAATTTTGTTGACGTTTTACTATGTTTTCAGGTAACTAGCAGCACAAATAAGACTGCACGCATATGGAGTTAGGCGACCCCCAACTAATTATGATGCCATAATTCGGGACTTTAAAGATTTCTTTGTTTAATTGATTTACATTAATCATGCTCACGGAATTGTTATTTTGGAAACTATCTATTTTATAAAAGATGATATTTTCTTATACTATTCTACAATGGTAATGAGTTGTAGTTCTTTTGTTACAAACTAAATTCATAAATGGCATCTTAATTTACCGTTCAGCAGTAATCATAAGCTCTGATCTGGCATGATGTTTTACGTTAACGTCAGCACCCCCGCTTATTCTAATGCTTCCGCTAATCGCGCGTTAACCGTGCTGACTAAAAATGGGGGTGTTACACACTAACTGGTCAAACGGACACACAATAAACACTCAATCATAGTTCTGCGGGACTAAAATCAACTGTTGCTGGATGCAACACAATAAACATTCGATCATAGTTCTGCGGGACTACAATATATTTTTTCTGGACACAACATATTATGCCCCGCGGGCATCTTAACGCTTTACTACAACATAAGTAACATTATTACTTGTTATCATATGACGCGGTCATACAATTAACCGATTCATACCTAGGCCTGTATTGCCTCACGTCTGTAGACTCAATTATACCTGATAGGTATCAAGACATGGTAAGTCACAATCTTTATGTACTTAGGTACACGTCACCACTACTTGGGTATGAAATACCCCGTTAGATGTAAACACATTGGTGTTACAACTTCAATACAAAATATATCAAAATCGTGGATTTTGAACTACTTTTCGAAGCTTATAAGGTTTTATACTTTATGTTTCAACTAACAATCCTATGAACTCACCAGCTTTATAGCTGATTCGTTTTAACATGTGTTCTCAGGTGCCCAGTAGAATTAGGATTGCTACAAGCTTTGCTAGCTCGAGTCGCATGTTTTCAAACTACTGGATTTCTCTGCATAACTTTTGTATTATAAATTATGTATCGGCATTATTTTGCGAACTCGCTACTTGTTTTTATTTTGGAAATGTATAACTATTTTTAAACGTCTCATTTAGAGTTGTTCATTATGTACCTTTGTGCTTGTGATATTTGATTTGGTAACACCCGACCCGACCGCTTCCGCAACCCAAAATTTGAAGGTGTTACAGATTGGTATCAGAGCCTAAGATTATAGTGAACTAGGTTGCATTTAGTGGGCCTAGACTATACCGTTAGGCAGTATTCCTCATGAAGTATAACTGGTTCAGGGATTACATCATACGAGTTTAATTTAACATAGCGTAGCTAACTATGTACAATTAAATAAAGATGATGTGATATCTGAAAGGGGTTATACTGGATCATGAATGCACTAGTTGACTTTGATTGTTACGTGCTAGAAACCCTAGGCTATTATATGTACTGTAGGTATATATTAATAGGTCTTGCTTATGTACTACTTCTATATATCTGTATATATATACTGAGTATATATAACACAATCCCGTTGTACCATCATATACTCGCGAAGAGGCACATCGCCATCTTCCTCACCATCACGACTCGACACTCTCTCTATATGTATGCATAGGAGAATATGAAACCTGTTGAACCTCGGAAAGGAGGCATAAACATTACCAATTGGGATGGAAACCCACACATGCTAAACGTTCACAAAAATTTAAAACAAACAAATTTCTCACCATATGAGAAATCATTCCCAGGGCGTGTCACGATCAGTACCCTCATATTATTTTCACTAGCTCTCATCGTCGGGCAAACGATCACCAATCAAAATTGGCCAACCACAACACTCAAACATTTTGGAACGTTCTTCCAACAGTTAAACTGAAAATCAATGACTTATTTGCGCCTCGATATCAACTTTGACCATACTGATCACCATTGGATTAGTGTTCACTAAGTCCACAAAATCACCTCAATCACAACTTGATCATTTAGATCATCACGATTCAATACCTCAGTGCCTACCTGGTTCGATACCTTGGCACTTATATTTTAGCCTTTGCGCTACAATTGGGAAATTACAAAACATCAACGCATCTTTGGCCTTAGGGCTACACTCGAACAACACACAGCACGTGGTGCTGCATTACACGGTATGTTAATACCACAATTTAGCACATTAGTGCAACACTCACAGTATGTTGATACTGCAAATGGCACATTAGTGCTACACTCACAGTACATGGGTACTGCATTACGGTGCTTCGGGCACTGCATTACGGCACGTGATGCTGCATTTCATAGTACTTCGGTATTACACTCATAATACAATTATATTACATTACTGTGCTTATAGCACTACATTACGGTACGTGGTTACTGCATTCTAGTACTTAGGGCACTACACTTTAATTTATTAGAATTACATCTACAGTACGTTAGTATTGCAATATAATCTGTTAGACTACTACAATGACCTAGTCATGATTGACCTACATTGGGAACACTATTTAGTCGTTATCACCACTGCACACTGAAACTACAACATCTCAACTTACTCATTCTAAGCATACGTGAGCTATTCACGTCATGACAACTTAAAAGTCCGAGGACTTTCAAAAGCATAACTTGATTAACTTTCTGGGTCACATCACTACAAATCACTGATTTTCACGTCGCGCTAAATCAAAATCTTTAAATAAAGATCTCACACCTTGTCGTTTCATTCTTGTTTAAGAATCATGCCGCCTAGACGACAAACTTACACTCAAGCTGAGCGTGACCAATTCGCTGATCAAAGAGTGGCTGATGCTCTAGCTACTCGAAACCTAGCGAGACCATGCACCTATAAGGAATTCCTGAACTGTAACCCACTAAACTTCGCTGGAACTGAAGGGGTTGTCGGATTAATCCGATGGATCGAGAAAATGGAATCTGTATTCTACATTTGCAACTGCCCCGATGACTGCAAAGTCAAGTACGCCACGTATACCCTCCAAGATAATGCCCCTATCTGGTGGAATTCCTACGCCCAAACTGTAGGGATCGACACTGCTCACAAACTTCCTTGGGAGGAACTAAAACGAATCATGAGGGATGAGTATTGTCCTAGTGAGGAACTACACAAACTCGAGGATGAACTTTGGCACCTCACCGTAAAGGACAGCGACATCATGTCATAAACCAATCGTTTTCACCAGCTGGCACTTCTTTGCCCAACCATGGTGAACCCTAAAAACAAACAAACCGAAAAGTACATCGGAGGACTCCCGATGCAAATTGAGGGAATGGTCACTGCCTCCAAACCCTCCACTATTCACGATGCTATTCGCATGGCTCACAAACTCATGGCACAGGTGGTCCGACGCGTTTTGCTGATTGTTATTTTAATGAGGAAAATTTTCCAGCACTTGGAGGAGAAAAGAGAACTCAAGAAAAAGATGTTTCATGGTGTGAACCTTCATTGTTGTATCTTGATCCTCGCACTAAACAAAGTGAAACAGAAGTTCAAAGGATCATGCACTTGCAAGAAATTGCTAATCAGATACCTGATGCATTTACTAATACAAAGAGAGTGACTAAATCTTATATACCAGCTGCTAATGCTCCAGCTCGAGTAGAAATTTCAAATGATCAAAATAATGATAAAGTCGCTCAAGAATCTAAAGCACGTTTGAAACGTGAGAGACCAATTGGTTCATAAGATAAAAATCCTAGAAAAAGAAAAGGATTAGAACATTCAATTAACCATACGGATGATGTATTAGAAGAAACACAAAATGTGGATACTTCCCAAAGAGAGGAAGTCAATGACATCAATAAAGAAATTGCTATCAATTATGGTCACACGAAAATATTGTGGAATCGATTTGAAATGGAAAATATTGATGAAATATTTTCTTATGTTGTTGCATGTGACATTATTGTTGGAAATGATGATCCCGAACCAACATCCGTCATGGATTGTCAAAATAGACAAGACTGGAATAAATAAAAAGAAGCAATACAAACGGAATTAAATTCGCTTAATAAAAGAAGTGTTTTTGGTCGTATTGTCCTCACTTCTAAAACCATAAAACCTGTAGGGTACAAATGGGTTTTCATAAGAAAGCGAAACGAGAAAGATGAAATCACAAGATACAAAGCTAGACTTGTAGCTCAAGGTTTTTCTCAAAGACCTAGAATTGATTATGAAGAAACGTATTCTCCTGTTATGGATGCAATCACGTTTAGATATTTGCTCAATCTAGCAGTATCTGAAAATCTTGAAATGTGTCTTATGGATGTTGTTACAGCTTATCTATATGGATCATTAGATAGCGATATCTATATGAAGATCCCAGATGGATTTACAATGCCTAAATCATTAAGTGCAAAACCTAGAGAAATGTATTCCATCAAACTACAAAGATCTTTATATGGGTTGAAACAATCGGGATGCATGTGGTATAAAGGCTTAAGCGATTACTTGATGATTAAAGGATATACAAATAATCTTATTTGTCCATGTGTCTTTATTCAGAAAACATCTGGATTTGTGATCATTGCTGTCTATGTTGATGATCTAAACATCATTGGAACGAATAAAGAAATCCATGAAGTCATTGTGCATTTGAAAAAAGAATTTGAGATGAAGGATCTTGGAAAAAACAAATATTGTCTTGGTTTACAGATTGAGCACATGCCTAATGGAATACTTGTTCATCAGTCAAATTACACGCATAAGGTATTAAAACGTTTTAATATGGACAATGCTAAACCTTTAAGCACTCCAATGATTGTTAGATCACTTAATGTGGACAATGATCCATTTCGTCCTCGCGAAGAAAATGAAAAGGTCCTTGGACAAGAAGTACCATACCTTAGTGCTATTGGAGCACTTATGTATCTTACAAATTGTACTAGACCTGACATTTCTTTTGCAGTTAACATGCTTGCAAGGTTTAGTTCCGCACCAACCAAAAGACATTGGAATGGAATCAAACACATATTTCGATACCTACGTGGAAGTGCTGACTTAGGTCTATTTTATTCCAATAATTCAAAACAAGGATTGGTTGGTTATGCAGATGCAGGTTATTTATCTGATCCTCATAAAGCTAGATCTCAAACTGGATATGTATTCCTGAATGGAGGCACTGCAATTTCATGGTGTTCTCAAAAACAAACACTTGTAGCAACATCTTCAAATCATGCTGAAGTCATTGCATTGAATGAAGCTAGTAGAGAATGTGTATGGTTAAGGTCAATGACACAACTCATTTTATCCTCATGCGGAATAGAGAATGAAAAGATACCAACTGTGATTTATAAAGATAATGCAGCTTGTATTGCACAAATGAAAGAAGGGTATATTAAGAGTGACAGAACTAAACACATACCTCCAAGATTCTTTTCATACACTCAAGACCTTATCAAGAATAATCAGATTGAGATGCAATATGTTCAATCAAGCAATAACTCAGCAGATCTTTTCACGAAGGCACTTCCTACTGCAATTTTCAGAAAACACATTCATAGTATTGGAATGCGACATGTTCAAAACATGTAATGCATTATGGTTGTTTACATGAAGGGGAGTCAACTATACGCTGCACTCTTTTTCCCTTAGCTAAAGTTTTTTCCCACTGGGTTTTCTTTAGCAAGGTTTTTAATGAGGCAGTACTTCAATGTTGAACTCTTGTTTGAAATGTGTCATCCAAGGGGGAGTGTTATGAATTATAAGTCAATGGATGAACACATTTTCAACCCTCATGTCTAATCCTTGTCTAGCCATAGTTACTTGCAATTATATTCATTTGGTAATTCAATAGTAGAAGTTGTAGTATAAATACAACCTCAATATAAAGAAGTAGATTGCACCTTCTTAATACACTCTAAGTGTTTATACTTCTCCCTCAAAGTTCTTTATCTTTATTCCTAATTCCATACAAAAGTTCTTATATTATATTGCTAATAGATCCTTAATTATAGTTAAATTACAACAAAAATAGCTATAAAGCAATAGATATAGTACAATGGGTCCCACCCACAAGATAGATTTCTCGTTGACGTAATGTTCAGTGTTCACCTCATGTTATGCGCATAGAGGCTACAGTGGAAATAGTCATGACACATCACAGTTTAAAGTTATTTTAGATGATGCTACATAATACCACTGTGGATTCAATTTTTTGAGTTCTAATGACTTAAGCAAACTAAGAATTACATTTTTTTTTTTTACATAAAGAATATGGTATTTTTCTTCTTTGACTTTAAACAAAGTTTTAAGGTTTTTGTAAGAAACAAGCACGTTTACACCCGTGCGTTACGACGGAATTTGAAAATAAAAAAATTGTTAATAATGTTAGCTATATAAAATTATTATTATAATTTCAAGCTTGACACAAAATGAATGATCTTAATAATAGGTTAAACTCCTACATGTAAGGTAATTACTTATCTATTGTGTAAGAAGTTGTAGTTCTTGTTAACATATGAAGCTAATTACTCCAATATGAAGCTAAATATGTACAAAAATCTTATGTTCAATACCATGTATCTCACGATTCTGTCGATCATCTCGGACTTCAAAAAAGTATATGAATAGTCCATTTTCTGAAACTTTTATTAATTGGTAGTTCAAAATGAACCATTTAAATAGTTTATTTTTATATGTAGTCCATTTTGGACTATCAATGAATAGAAGTTTCAAAAATTGAATTGTTCAAATACTCTATGTAAGACCATCTCCAATGCATTTAACCATAAAAAGTTCATTGGACTGACACATCAGCATTTCATCATTCTCAATAAAAATTATGTAGTGCATTGAACCTTAGGAATTCATTAGACCGACACATCAACGTATTATTTTTAAATATTTAATTCATGTTTATATTTATATACGTATTTATATATACATGTAAATGTAAATGTTATTAAAAATATAGTATTATTCTATATGTACTCAAATATTGCATAAATTTAAAATTACACTAATTTAAAAGAAATTTACAAGCTGCGTAAATAAAACTAAAATTTGATACATAGAGCAGTAATGTTACATAATAAATGGACAAGAAGCAAACAAGTTATATTAGAATATAATAAGAATTAATAATAAAATTGGTGGAGGAATGAAAAAAAAACTATAAATATGATTTATATTTATATAGACGCAATATATATGGACGGGAAGCAAATGAAGAAAAATAGAAACAACAAATTATAAAATTAGTGGAGGTCCTAGAGAATTAAAAAAAGAGTTTAATATTTGTTGGATCCATATCCGTACGCTTTAAAACGGGTTGGAGCAGATTCACACAACCTTTTTAGTGTAGCATGACATGGCATCCCACAATGGGTTAGATGCATGCATGCCTGTCATTTGGAATACTATTAGACGGAGCCACGTATGAGGATTGTGGTTGCTCTAAGTCAAGGACGACAGGTGGAACAAAGTGAAAAACACAATGATGATTTAAATATTTTACTCTACACGTCTAATTATAAATTTGTTTGTAGATAACGATCATACAAAAATGGAAATTAGTGTTAAATAAAACATTTTTGAGTTAAGCAATAAAAAGACAACATGTTATATGCAATTTACAAAACATACAATTTTAAAAATGGAAGAAAAAAATTCAACAATGTATTTTTATTTTTAAATAGTAGAGTAAAGCATTCCAAATTTTCCCTAAAATGATATTGATGGTTATATTTAATAATTTATATAAGTAGATTTATACTTTTAAAATGAGTATTATATCATAACTAGGCATTGAGCCTGTGCAATGCACAGACGTTTGAAAAGTACAATTATATTGTAATTGGTAAGTAGCCGATATATTAATGGGCATATAATCAGTGTTATTTATAGCACAATTAATTTGTAATGTTGACCAATTACTTTACGTTTACTTCAATAATAGTTTTCATATATATCATTCCTTGACTTTTTAGCATAAAGTTATAAATCAAACTTCTTTACAAACTGTAACGTCCTCAATACCGGTCTGGTAATTTCTTTACCTTTAATTAATTATTTAATAAGTTATAAGTAAATTTCGTATTATTTGCTTATGTGTAACTTATTGTGAATAGTGAAATATTATTTGTTTTAAATAGTTATAGGCGACGGTAAAATAAAATAACTATTTTCGCAATCGGTTTTTAGGTTCTAGACTGTAGATTTAGAACGGGTATAAGATACCCAAAATTGAGTTGGTTTTAAAAGGAGGGACGACCTCCTTTATTTCCTTTTTCCCCATTTGGTTTGTGAAGTCAGGAAAAAAAAACTCATAGCTAGTTTCAAGAAACCCAAAATTCTTACATAAACTAAATTCTTGCAAGTGTAATCTTAAGACAAAGTTGAATCTACTGTGTTCTTCATCATCATCTTTGTTCTCAAGAGTTGTAAGTATTTAATTTATATTTGAGTGTTCTTTTGACTTTTAGGTCAAATAGTTAAAATTGAGCAATTGGTGTGAAATGATGATTGTTGATTGTGTTTATGAGTATGATTGGTATTAGTAGATGCAAATTGGTGTTATGATTATGCTAATTGAATCAAGGAACTTATAAACTAGTGATATTGATGATGAACTTGCTTTGGGTTAAAATTTCAAGAATTTGATGTTTGATGCATATGAAGTGTTGTTGATGTTGTTTATATACATCTAGAGTAATAACTTATGCTAGTTATAAGATTAGAATAGAGCTACAACTTGAATTTGGTCAAAAATTGGGTTTTGGTTCGTATATATGTTGTGCAGGAATAAGAGCAGGGTAAACCTGCAGGTAGCAGGTACCTGACAGGTATTCTTTTACCCAGCGGGTAAACCGTGAACTAGGCTTAGCATTTTAAGCCGGGTACCCAGCGGGTAGACGGGTACACGGCGGGTAACGGGTCCGGTAAGTCTTTATACGGCAGGTAAACGGTACCGGGTAACTAAAGTGAGTTTCTGATCAAAAAAGAGCTTGGATGAACCACTTGTACCAGGCGGGTAAAGAATGAATCCGGCGGGTAAATATGTGTATCGGTCGGGTAACCCTTGTACCCGGCGGGTAAAGCCCAGTTCATCAGCATTTGATTTGTTTGACTTAATTTGAGTCTAATATTCTGCAATATGCATAGTTGACATGTATGTG
Organism: Pseudognaphalium luteoalbum; assembly: GCA_963422505.1. NCBI lineage: Eukaryota > Viridiplantae > Streptophyta > Magnoliopsida > Asterales > Asteraceae > Pseudognaphalium > Pseudognaphalium luteoalbum. Next base: position 70,805,631 of record OY730198.1, read on the forward strand.
TTATAAATTGGTTAGTGACTTCTAGTTGAAGTAAATGCATTCGAAATAAGTTACCAACTAGTAGTTTGATTATTTCAGATAAATCGAAGGCTCAGTGACATAGTGATCCTGAGTGTGGAGGTGCTAGAGGTATCGGTGAGTGGATTTAGAACTCACTCTTTGATTTAGTTGTAACCGTTTGGTTGCAACAAGTAATTGTTGATATGTTGATAGAATTACTTAATTAGCATTGTTGATTGAGACCTTATATGCTAGTTGACATGTGAATACAAGTTGTTTTGAGGTCAACACGTTGGTTGAGCTAGTTGGTTATTGTGTGAATTACACGTAGTCTTGCTTCATTTGTTGTGTGTGAGACTTGTGTTTGAGTACAATAACCAATAGCTATCGGTCTATTTCGTATTGGCCATACGGATTGTTGGACAAGTGTTCTTGAGAGCCACCTCGGCAGTAGGGTTTCTCAAGGACCACCGATCCTCATATTTGAACTATTGATTGTTGATATAGATGTTTACCATGGTTTGGTGTAAACAAGTGGTTATACTAAGTTGATTAGTGTGTGATAAATTCATTCACTTAGCTTCATGCTAATCTCTCAATCTACTTCTTGCAGGTGTTATTTTGATATGTGGGTTGCAAGAAGGGAACGAAGAATGTTTGATGCTAGCAACTCTAATATAGTTTATATGAAACTATGTTTTTGCATAATATAATACCCTGTTTGTATTAAGTAAATGTTGGTTTTGTAAACGTTAAACATGTGGTGTATGTTTATATTATAAGTTTATAAAATAATATTTTGTTTAATACACTTCCGTAGTAGAAAATAATAAAGAAATATCTTTAGAAAGAGGGGTGTTATAAGTTGGTATTAGATCAAAGGTTTCGATGAATTGAGCATTGTAAAATGTTCAATCTCAAATCTTGATCGCGTTGAGTCAAACATTCTTGTGTATGGGATTTAGCATAGATGTGAATTAGTTAGCAGTTAAGTACTAACGATTAACGAGTTTTGAGTATTGTGTTGATTTCAGAGATGGCAGATAACGAACAAATGACCGTGAACCCTAATAATGCCTCAAGGATTGATGCTCCACCGTCAGATACTCATAACGAGATACACGATCATGAGGGTACATCTAATCTTGCTCATGGAGAATCTAACCGAGATGATTATCTGCATCAACTAGAGGATGAGATAATTACTTTGAGGGAGTATAAACGCCAAGCTGAAACTGAATCCTCTCAACAAGAATGACCTATTTTCGGTAATGTTCCACCATCTCAATCTCAACCAAGTAAACATTGCTCTTTTAAAACCTTCATGGCTAGCAAACCACTGGAATTTCATGGTAGTACAAATCCTTTCGTGACTTTAAATTTGTTGAGAGACATAGAGAGAAAATTTGGTGTGACCCGTTGTGAGGATGAATTAAAGGTTAGCTATGCGGTTCAATGTTTAAAGGATGAAGCTATGGTTTGGTGGAATTCGATCACCGGCCATTTGACCCAACAACAAAAGGAGTCTATTAGATGGATTGACTTTCGCAACGCCGTGTGTAATCAATATTGTTCAGATTTTGATATGGCACGTATTAGAAGGGAGTTCGTGAATTTGCAACTAACTGAGAATATGACAATTGATGAGTTGATATCCCAGTTCTTGGATAAATTGAGATTCGTTCAACAGTGGGTACCGGATGAAAGAACTAGAGTTCAGCAGTTTGTTGAAACCTTGCCACCAAATTACCGTACTATAGTGAGGTTAGCGGGTTCTTTGTCACAAGCTTTTACGCTTGCTAGATCTATTGACAGTGATATGAGAGCTCAAAACCTTCAAGTTAAGGATACGTCATCTTCTAGACATAGAGGTGATTCTTCGAGCAAAGGAAAGTCAAGATGGCAACGAAACCGTCAAAACAAGAAAAGTGGTAACAAAAGTGGTTTCTCTGGAATATCAGTTGGTTCTAACTGGTGCAGTTCTTGCAAGTCAAAACACATCGGTCCGTGTACTCCTCAAATGAACAAGTGCCTTAAATGTAGTGAACTCGGGCATGAGATCAAGAATTGCAGGGTTCCTAATTTTGTTTGTTGGACGTGTAAAAAGGAAGGACATCGGGTTGGTAATTGTCCTGAGGCGGGGAGACAGGGTTCATCTTCGGTCGGAGGTTCGTCATCTTCCGGGCAAAAGTGAAAGAATCCTCCGCCAGCTACCAGTAGGGCGTTTTAGATGATTGTTGATGAAGCCATTCACACGGAGGATGTTATCACTGATACTTTTCTCATAAACTTTGTACCAGCGCGTGTGTTGTTTGATTCTGGAGCTAATTGCTCTTTCATATCTGTGTACTTTTGTGATAAACTGAAATTGAGCCCTACTTTTATTACTAAGCCCATAGAAGTAGAGATGGTTAGTGGTAAATTAGTTCTTGTTACCACCTTGGTGACTGGAGTCAATATTATAATTGATGACCAAACTTTCCCAATCTCGTTTCTGTTGATGCCAATTCCCAGTTTCGATGTAATTATTGGTATGGATTGGTTGAGTCCCAACAAAGCAAGTATAGATTGCCATAAGAAGTTGATAACAATCCCAATTTCTAATGAGTCATACGTTGTGGCTCGAGGAGAACGGGATAAAGAGCACATCCCTTTTATTAGCATGATGAAAGCTAGGAGGTCGTTGTCTAAAGGTTGTGAATCTTACTTAGCTTATGTGATTGATGTCAAACTGGAAAAGAAATCTATTTCCGACATCCGGGTAGTTTCTAAATATCCAGAGGTATTCCCCGATGAATTGTCTGGTTTGCCACCTGTTAGGAAAGTTGAATACCAAATTGATCTTATTCCTGGCTCGACGCCTATAGCCAAAGCTCCCTATAGATTAGCTCCTTCTAAAATCCGAGAAATGATGAATCAGATACAAGAGTTGTTAGATAAAGGATTCGTTAGATCTAGTTCTTCACCGTGAGGTGCGCCGGTGTTATTTGTGAAAAAGAAATACGGGTCTTTCCGAATGTGCATTGATTATAGGGATTTGAACAAAAGAACGATAAAGAATAAATATCCCCTACCTCGAATAGACAATTTGTTTGATCAGTTGCAGGGGTCATCGGTTTATTCTAAAATTGATCTGAGGTCAGGTTATCATCAAGTTCGGGTTCGCGAACAAGATATACCAAAGACTGCTTTTCGTACCAGGTATGGTCATTACGAATTCTTGGTCATGCCTTTCGGTTTAACAAATGCCCCAGCAGTTTTTATGGATTTGATGAACCGTGTTTGTCGACCCTTTTTGAATAAATTCGTGATTGTCTTTATCGATGATATTTTGGTGTATTCTAAATCCGAATCAGAACATGAAACACATTTGAGATTAGTGTTGGAAACTTTAAAAAGAGAGCAATTGTATGTAAAATTTTCTAAATGTGAGTTTTGGATTCGGGAAGTGCAATTTCTGGGTCATATTATCTATAAAGATGATGTTAAAGTTGATCCCTATAAAATTGAAGCTGTGATGAATTGGAAAGCTCCAAAGACTGCATCTGAAATAAAGAGTTTCCTGGGTTTGGCGGGTTATTACCGGAAATTCATTAAAGATTTTTTCAAAATTGCTAATACGTTAACTAAATTGACCCGTAAAGATGAAAAGTTTGTGTGGAATGATCAACAAGAGAATGTCTTTCAAACCTTAAAACAATTATTGTGTCAGGCCCCAGTGTTAGCATTACCGGATGGATCCAATGATTTTATTGTTTACTGTGATGCATCGTATGCTGGGTTGGGTTGTGTTCTTATGCAGCGAGATAAAGTTATCGTTTATGCTTCTCGCCAGTTGAAACCTCATGAACGGAATTATCCCACTCATGATTTAGAATTAGCAGTTATTGTGTTTGCATTGAAAATCTGGAGACATTATTTTTATGGAACAAAGTGCATCATCTGTACAGATCACAAGAGTCTTCAGTATCTGTTCTCTCATAAAGATTTGAATATGCAACAGAGGCGATGGTTGGAGTTAATCAAAGATTATGATTGCGAAATACGATACCATCCAGGCAAAGCAAATGTGGTTGCGGATGCCTTGAGTAGAAAAGGTACTTCTGATAAACTTTATTTTCTACGAGTTGATATATCTTCTGATTTAGTGGATAGAATCAAAGCTGCACAGTTGGAAGCTTTGTTAGATTGTAATCTGAAATCGGAAATTATGTTGAAAAGAAAAGATGACTTGATTGATGATTCTAGAGGATTGAAGACTTTTCAGTCTCGTGTGTGGATTCCTCTCATTGGTGGTATTCGGGATATAATCTCGACTGAAGCTCATAAATCAAAATTAACCATTCATCCCGGGAGTACCAAGATGTATAATGATTTGAAATCCTTCTATTGGTGGCCTACGATGAAAACCGACATAGCACAGTTTGTTGATTCTTGTCACATTTGTGCTCAGGTTAAAGCTGAACATCAGAAACCGTACGGGTCACTTAAATAGTTAGAGATTCCGGAATGGAAATGGGAACATTTGACTAGGGGTGAGCATAGAAACCGATTAACTGACCCATAACCGAATTAACCGATTTAACCGACCCAATTTACCGACCCAAAGCTTAACCGATGGTTCGATTATTATAATTCCATTAACCGATTAGATCGGTTATGGTTACGGTTAAGACCCATTATCCGAACCTATTTAACCGAACCGACCCACCCTTAGTTTTTTTACTTATATTTTCATTATACAAATAAATATGTAATATAAATAGGTAATATATGTTGAGCTAATTTTTTTTTAAAAAAGGTAAAAATTTATTGAATACCAACCAAAATATACAAAGATTCAAGAAGGGGATATCTATCTAAATAAATCTATCTATACAAACATAAAAACCACCCTGCATGACAGCACAATACTATTTACATTTCTACTAAGGCACCAAACTATCAAATTGTGACAGAGCCGAATATAGCTTTCGAACCAAAACTAATTCCGTGATTTTCCTGGCCTTCAGAAATAAAACAAGCATATAGATGCATCCAAAAAACCTTTACCCGCATCAATACATCCCACGCCCACAGTAGCAAAAACTACCCATTTAACACCAATCTACTGCTACTTACAGTCATTGGATTATATTTATAGATGCATACAATTTAATACTAAGTAGCATAATGACCCGTTAGGAAACTTTCAAACTTTAAGTCCACTAGTTAATTATGTAGTCCATTCCATTTTTAGGTTACATTCAAAGAATTAAAGCCACTTTCTCTTCTACCCGTACATACAACCTTTAGAAATAGTGATGTTCTTCGCAAGATATCGACAACACCACCACAACTAGGAGCTCGATGATTCCATTACTTCATAAGTTTTCTTTTTAAAGCGGTTAACCAATGGTTAACGGTTAACCGACCCAAAATTTACCCAAAAACCGATTAACGATAACCGATTTAACCGAAACCGAACGGTTAAGAAATTTCCATAACTGAAATTTCGGTTGGGTTCGGTTAAGGGTCATAACCGACCAAAACCGACCCATTCTCACCCCTATAATTGACTATGGATTTCGTGACCAAACTTCCTAGAACGCCACGTGGAAATGATATGATTTGGGCTATCGTTGACCGTTTGACCAAGAGTGCACATTTTCTCGCTACTAGTGAAACAACTTCTTTGAGTAAACTTGCACAGTTATTTGTCAACGAAATTGTATCGAGACACGGAGTTCCATTATCGATTGTTTCTGATAGAGATTCTAGATTTATTTCACATTTCTGGCAGAGCTTACAACATGAGTTAGGCACACATGTGAATTTAAGTACAGCATATCATCCTCAAACTGATGGCCAGTCAGAGAGAACAATTCATACACTCGAGGATATGTTGCGTGCTTGTGTCATTGAATACGGTGGTACTTGGGATTCTCATTTACCATTAGTGGAATTCGCCTATAATAATTCTTATCATTCCAGTATCGGTATGCTGCCGTATGAAATGTTATATGGGCGTCATTGCAGAACGCCTATATGTTGGTTAGAAGCAGGGGAGAAACAGTTTGTTGGGCCCGACATTGTTCAGATGACAGCAGATAAAGTTGCGATTGCTCGTGAGAAACTAAAAGTTGCACGTGACAGACAGAAACAATATGCAGATCCGAAAAGATGAGTCGTGTCATTTTTTGAGGGTGAAATGGTTTATCTCAAAGTTTCCCCTTGGAAAGGTGTGATCAGATTTGGAAAGCGTGGAAAGCTCGCCCCGAGGTATATTGGTCCATTCAGAGTTAGGCAGGTAGTAAACGATCAGACAGTTGCCTTAGATCTCCCTCCTGAATTGTTTGGTATTCATGACACTTTTAATATTTGCTATCTAAGAAAGTGTAATGTGGAGGATCAATCCCAAATCCTCCCATTGCAAGATCTTCGTGTGGACAGAGCCTGTTGAACTTCTAGATCGTAAGGTTACTAAACTTAGAAAGAAACAAATTCCCATGGTGTTAGTTAAGTGGAAACACAGTTTAGGTGCAAACCTTACCTGGTAAACCGAGGAGAGTATGAGATCCAGATATCCTGGATTGTTTGACCGTTATGAGATTTCGGGGATGAAATCCTCTTAAGGAGGGGAGATTTGTAACGTCCTCAATACCGGTCTGGTAATTTCTTTACCTTTAATTAACTATTAATTAAGTTATAAGTAAATTTCGTATTATTTGCTTATGTGTAACTTATTGTGAATAGTGATAATTTGTTTTAAATACTTATAGGCGACGGTAAAATAAAATAACTATTTTCGCAATGGGTTTTTAGGTTCTAGACTGTAGATTTAGAACGGGTATAAAATACCCAAAAGTGAGTCGGTTTTAAAAGGAGGGCCGACCTCCTTTATTTCCCTTTTCCCCATTTGGTTTGTGAAGTTAGGAAAAAAAAACTCATAGCTAGTTTCAAGAAACTCAAAATTCTTACATAAACTAAATTCTTGCAAGTGTAATCTTAAGAAAAAGTTAAATCTATTGTGTTCTTCATCATCATCATCATCATCATCTTTGTTCTCAAGAGTTGTAAGTATTTAATTTATATTTGAGTGTTCTTTTGACTTTTAGGTCAAATAGTTGAAATTGAGCAATTGGGGTGAAATGATGATTGTTGATTGTGTTTATGAGTATGATTGGTATTAGTAGATGCAAATTGTTGTTATGATTATGCTAATTGAATCAAGGAACTCATAAACTAGTGATATTGATGATGAACTTGCTTTGGGTCAAAATTTCAAGAATTTGATGTTTGATGCATATGAAGTGTTGTTGATGTTGTTTATATACATCTAGAGTAATAACTTATGCTAGTTATAAGATTAGAATAGAGCTACAACTTGAATTTGGTCAAAATTTGGGTTTTGGTTTGTATGTGTGTCGTGCAGGAACAAGAGCAGGGTAGGTACCCGACGGGTATTCTTTTACCCGGCGGGTAAACCATGAACCAGGCTTAGCATTTTAAGCCGGGTACCCGGCAGGTAGACGGGTACACGGCGGGTAACGGGTCCGGTAAGCCTTTATACGACGGGTAACGGGTCCGGTAAGCCTTTATACAGCGGGTAATCGGTATCGGGTAACTAAAGTGAGTTTCTGATAAAAAATGAGCTCGGATGAACCACTTGTACCCCGCGGGTAAAGAATGAATCCGGCGGGTAAAGCCCAGTTCATCAACATTTGATTTGTTTGACTTAATTTGAGTCTAATATTCTGCAATATGCATAGTTGACATGTATGTGTTATAAATTAGTCAGTGACTTGTAGTTGAAGTAAATGCATTCAAAATAAGTTACTAACTAGTAGTTTGATTATTTCAGATAAATCGAAGGCTCAGTGACATAGTGATCCTGAGTGTGGAGGTGCTAGGGGTATCGGTGAGTAGATTTAGAACTCACTCTTTGATTTAGTTGTAACCGTTTGGTTGCAACAAGTAATTGTTGATATGTTGATAGAATTACTTAATTAGCATTGTTGATTGAGACCTTATATGCTAGTTGACATGTGAATACAAGTTGTTTTGAGGTCAACACGTTGGTTGAGCTAGTTGGTTATTGTGTGAATTACACGTAGTCTTGCTTCATTTTTTGTGTGTGAGACTTGTGTTTGAGTACAATAACCAATAGCTATCGGTCTATTTCGTATTGACCATACGGATTGTTGGACAAGTGTTCTTGAGAGCCACCACGACAGTAGGGTTTCTCAAGGACCACCGATCCTCATAGTTGAACTATTGATTGTTGATATAGATGTTTACCATGGTTTGGTGTAAACAAGTGGTTATACTAAGTTGATTAGTGTGTGATAAATTCATTCACTTAACTTTGTGCTAATCCCTCAATCTACTTCTTGCAGGTGTTATTTTGATATGTGGGTTGCAAGAAGGGAACGAAGAATGTTTGATGCTAGCAACTCTGATATAGTTTATATGAAACTATGTTTTTGCACAATATAATACCCCGTTTGTATTAAGTAAATGTTGGTTTTGTAAACGTTAAACTTGTGGTGTATGTTTATATTATAAGTTTATAAAATAATATTTTGTTTAATACGCTTCCGTAGTAGAAAATAATAATGAAATATCTTTAGAAAGAGGGGTGTTATACAAACAATGTTCAAAAGTTTGTAAATTAATAACACGTAATCCTTAATTATAATAATACGCTATAATAGGTAATTAAAAAATTTATTTTATATATTAAAACTAAAAATTGAGCCCGTGCGATGCACGACTATTTATATAATATTAGTAAAGTAGTTTGTATGTTATTATGTTTAAGTTTGAATACATAATACATTTAAATTATCTTGTAAGTTATTTTATTCAGTTTTAATACATTCGTTGTACCTATGCAATGCAAGGTAATTTAAAAAATAAAAAGTAATCATATATTTTTTAGGTTTTCAACTATATCTTAATATTGTTGAAAGTTTAAAATGTACAAAAAATAATTAAATTTATATATCTTTATTAGAACTAATTTTCTTAAAACATGGTAGTTGATGATGATAATTTTTGTTAATGTAATGTATAATGTATAGATTAGAAAATGATTCTTTTTCTTATATAGGTAAAATTTATTATATGTTAAATATAATATAGAACTTTTAAAAATTATTATAATAAAGCATATAATTGATAAATAATAGTCTTAGTAATTATTAATGAAGGTTTTTAAGGAAAAAAATAATATGATGATGTGTCAAATTAGGAGGCTTAATGAAAAAGGATATATTATGATATGGCATGTCTAAAAATCAATGAAAAATCTTTATTTTATAGTATAAATAGATTAAGACTTATAAAAAGGTGAGATCGGAAATTTATATGAAAGAGAAAAGAAAAACAAAGAAAAAAAAGAAGAAAAAAAATGAAATGAAATAAAAGATCATTTGTAGAAATTTTATTGATCCACTACTATTCTTTCGATAGTAATTTACCACCTTCCTAGTAAATGTAGATTTCTAACGTACCAACCATATTACAAAAATATTTTTGATAACTTGTTTTGTTTTATTAAATTTATAATTGATTTAACTGGGTTATAAATATGTGTCATCGTACGAGTAGTGTACTAGTATTGAGAAACCTTATTGATTGCTAAGAAAATTTATAAAATGTTACAACATTTTATATTCTTTCTATAACATTCAACTTAATAAATTTTCACTTTTACATGAAACACCTTTATGATATAATCATTTCAATTAAATTTCAATTTGTCATTTAAGTTCTTTAATTTTAGTAAATTTTAAAATAAAATCCTTAACTTACTAAAAAAGAATTTTATTTAATCAACTACTCACTTATATAAGATAAAAATTTAATTCTTTATATAAAATATTATCCAAATCAATCATTAATGTTTCTATTATTAATTCACCGAGTAAGAAATAAAATTACTGGAAAAGGTTAAATAGATTTAAAATAATTAATTTTTTGACTAACTTGTTTTCAAATACTTATAATTTTATAGACTAAAGTTCAAATGAGTATGAGTATATTTGATGAGAATAGAGGAATCAATATCAGTCATTGGATCAATGAAATCAAAGATCTACATTTAACCGGCAAATTTTATTTTGATTAAAACAGCTGACAATAATTTTGGGCGGAGGGGTATTTTAGTAAATATACCATTCAATTAATTTCTTTTTTTTCCTTTTCAAACACAACATCGCATCTTCTTCTCAAATTCCCTCTTGTATCCATCATTTTCACAGCTTATCAAGGTTTTCTCGTACGAACTTCGATCAAAAAACGTTCAGGTAATCAAATGAAACTTCGTGTTCATATATAAATCATATTTCTCTTCGATCTTGGTTGTTTGAATCATCATTTCAACGGTTTTTTTAGTACGGTTTCAGTTTTTATAAACCCTAACGCATAAAACCTTATAAATTGTGGAATTATCAACTGAAAATGGAATTACTTTTGTAAATTAAGTTTTATTTGATTACATGTGTTCATATAAATATTTTTACCATCAGTTTGTATAGATTTGTGATTTTCAAAACCCTAGGTCTCAAAACGGCAGTAAAATTCGAAGTGAGTAACTAAACTTCATTTTTTTTTCTTTTTTAGATGGATATTCGTGATGAACTCGCATTATCAAAGTCTGAAAAGTCTCCTGTTAAAGTTGTTCCGATCAGTGTTCTTCCTCCTGGTATGTTTTTTTTTATATTTTTGTATTCATGTTTTGATAATTAGTTTATATTGATTTTCCGCTATGTATTTGTTTGAATGAATACTTAATTGCACTTGAATATTTTGTAGATAGTTGTGTTTTGACAATGATAATGGCCAATTTAAGTAGAATACATGTATTTTTTGCTGCTGAATATGTGATATCACATGTGATACTATGAGTGATATTTATGATAGTAATGATGATAATTATAAGTAGTATACATGTATCTGATTTTTTTATGCGATGCTTTTTTTGGATGTTTTGTATGTGAGATTTTTATTTTTAGTTTGTAAGACCTTAATGAGATAGTTTTGTTAATTATGATTACTGAATGTTTGAAGGTGTTAGTTGTATGAGATGCTTTTTTTGGTGCTTCATTTTATTACAGGTTTACTTTTCGATCTATCGGTCTCATCACTTCTATTTATTGGTGTTCCATTTGAAGAAAAAAACTTTTCAAATTCTTGATAATAGTTGTTCAAAAGTGGATTACGATGGGAAGTACAAGCAAACGTGTGATCTGGTTGTAAATAACAGTGCATCTCATTTAATATCATTTTTCTTTACGTAATAAATTTATTTTTTACATTATTCTGTTCTCTATTTTTGTTTGTAGAAATCTGTTTTTGTTCGTCATCTTGTTTCTGTTGAACATCCTATGGTTGAAAAATTAATGACGTTGGAGAGGGTAACAATGATGAATTTAAAATGGAAGACATTGGAAAACCATTGTGATTGCGGCATATTATTGATGATGCATATGGAGCATTACTCTGGTCAGATATCAAGCAAATTTGATTGTGGACTTAATAAGGAGGGTCGTTCGCAAGATATGCAACTTATCAACTTTCGAATCAAGTATGCTTCCAAAATGTTGCTGCACGAGTGTAATATTCAGAAGGATAGGGTTCACACCCTTGCTGAGCAGTTTATGCATAATTACACAAGAGAAATGATTGAGAAACAAATTAAGTATGCAATTAGGAACCGCAAAAATTGCACTAAATTGTATGCTGATATAAGTAAACTGTGTCTTTAAGCTATCTTGTAATTTTTTGTTGGTTGTTGCTTATTTATCAACTTCATTTATTTTATGTTGCGGTACCTTGTTGGTTGTTGCTTATTTGTCAACTTATAGTTTCACACGTGGTATTAGATAATATCACATGAGATACCATTAACTATAACTTGTAATAGCGGTAATGTACGGTACCACATGTGGTATCGGATGCTACCACATGTGATAGTGTACAATACCACATGTGATAGTCCATAATACCACATGTGGTAGCAGATACTACCACATGTGGTAGTACCATATATCACAGTCGACAATTAACATTGTCATATATGATGACGTTTTTATTACTCTAAATCACAAGATTACATATGAAACAGTTTTATTTATTCGTAATTTTTATCAGTCATCTCTTTTTTAATTTCATGTCAAGGTAATGATTACCGTGTATAGTACCTCGCAAAAGTATTTATATATGTATAATACCACATGTGAAACTAGAAGTTGATAAATAAGCAACAACCAACAAGGTACTGCAACATAAAATACATGAAGTTGATAAATAACCAACAAGGTACTGCAACATAAAATACATGTGGTATTAAATAATATCACATGAGATACCATTAACTATAACTTGTAATAGCGGTAATGTACGATACCACATGTGATATCGGATGCTATCACATGTGGTAGTGTACAATATCACATGCGATAGTGCATAATATCACATGTGGTAGCAGATACTACCACATGTGGTAGTACCATATATCACAGTCGACAATTAACATTGTCATATATGATGACGTTTTTATTACTCTAAATCACAAGATTACATGTGAAACAGTTTTATTTATTCGTAATACTTACCAGTCATCTCTTTTTTAATTTCATGTAATGGTAATGATTATTCGTAATTCTTACCGGTCATCTCTTGTTATCTTCTCTTTTTTTAGGACTATACTTTTTTTGTTTTACCTTTCTAACCTACTTTGCAAAATTATATATATATATATATATATATATATATATATATATATAATAATATTACATATGGTACCTCATAGTATCACATGTGGTATCAACCATTATCTTTAGGTTGAAATTTATGATTTTTATAAATAAAGTCTTACATTTCACATAGTATGTAGTACGAGTTTGTATTTTTGTACACAAATACTTTTATTTTATAATCAAGTAGCATATGTGGAATCTCTCATAGTATCACATGTGGTAACAACTAGTATCACATGTGGTATCAATAATATCACATGTGATACTTCATAGTATCACATGCGGTACCTCATAGTATCACATGTGGTACCTAATATAGATAATTATTTGACCTACACTATTTGATTATCACATGTGGTATCTCTTGTTACCACATGTGGAACCTCATTGTATCATATGTGGTGCTTCATGGTATCACATATGGTATTAACAAGTATCTTTAAGGTTGAAACTTACGATTTTTGTAAACAAAGTCTCACATTTCATATACTATATAGTAGCAGTAAGTATTTTTGTAAACAAATACTTTTATTTTATAAATAAGTACCATATGTGGTATCTTTAATAGTATCATATGTGGTTGCAACTAGTATCACACGTTGTATTAAGTAGCATATTAGATTGTGCAAAACACAATATGTTATAAAGAAGTATCTTATTATTACAGTTGTAAAAGAACAGGTTACTAAAAAAAATAGTATAGTAAATGAAATTATCTTCTCAATCTAATAACATTTTATTCTTAAAAGTATTATTCCGTTGTCTTCTTGCTTTGCTTGTCGTGCTTCTTCTTTTTCCATCTTCGGCCCTTTTTTTTTCTTCTGCTTGCTTCTTCTCATAGGTTTGCCGATGATGGTCATTCGCCCCACATAATCCGCACTTTTTCTTTGTTTCTATTGCCTTCTCTTTTGAACTCTTCAGCCTTTGATCTCTTCTACAACCTTTATATCTACATACTAGATATAATTACTACATGTGGTATATATAACTTGTTTCGCAATTTTCATACCTATAACTTTTGTTGTAGGTGGCTGTTGCACAAGTTGTTCAAATCCTTCAACTTCAACCATCTGTATGACAATTTCACATATGGTACTATTCAGTTTTCATCAAATTTCATATGCAAATGTAATACTATATATTACCACATGTGGTATAACTCAGTTTCACTAATTTCATACATTTAGCTTTTGCTATAGTTGTCTTTGCATAGCATGTTCAAATCCTTCAATTTCAACCATCTGTTTGACAATTTGTTATTAAAAAATAGTTGCACTTGTGAATCAATTTAACAAATATTTAAAAAAGTATTTGTTTTTGAATAGCCCGGAGCTAACCCGTACAGCGGTAACATCAATAGATAATGATTACCACATATGACATTTAACTACCACAACTGCGAGAGTCTGGTTGGGTTGAACAGTCACTGCATTTTCCTTTTCTCACTTGACAAATGATTTTTCAAAAACCAGACAATATAACGCATTCTATAGTTGCATCAGATGGACAACTATATCAGTGGTAACAGGTCATGGGTCGAGTCCAGTTAAGTTGGACAATCACCAATTTGTATGTAAATTTAATAAATACTAACTTAAAGAACACATATTTTATTCATATATGCAAATTCCATACAAACCATAACCTCAATATTGATGACTGATAACGTAAATGAGTATAAACTTAAATTTCCCAAACAACCTCTTTTAAGCATTTCATCAAACATGTGTTATGCATTCCATGAAACTATTCTAATCAATAACAAAAATCCGTTCGAAATTATTACCAAATTAACAAATCATTTTAATCCAACTACAAAATATGGTACTAGTTAGAGAACATAAGAGACTGTAGTAGATATTACCACATGTGGTGTAACTCATTTTCACTATTTTTTTCATACATGTAGCTTCTTTGCGGATGTTGCACAGGTTGTTCACATTCTTCAATTACAACCATCTGTATTATAATTCGTTATTGAAGAGATTAGTTTTAGATGTCAATAAATTTAACGATAATCATCTTCACATCTCATAACCATCTTCAATTTTTTCCTTACTTCGCAAAATTGTTGAAATTAGTTGTTGAATCAATAGAAATCAGTAGAATATGTGAATACGAATCAAAATATAGATACAAATCATAAAAAACATGAAAAGTCGTACTAATTTCATGGTTCTTACTTTTTGTAGGTTATGTATATGAAAAAACAACGAATCAGTTGAAATCAGTAGAAATTAATCGTATGTAGTGTGTAGTTTACGAAGTTGATCCGCATTAGTGAGATTTGTACCTTCGATTTGTTGATTTGTGAGATCAGAGATGAGATTTGCAAACCCTAGCGAACGTACAGGGAGGTTTCAGTTGTTCTGTTATGATGCTTTTTTAGACTTAATGTCCCAAACCGTCCCTGGGTTTGTCCAAAAAATCACTTTCCGTCCTTTTAACACGAAAAGTCAAGGACCGTCCCAACTTTTGTCCATTTCGCTCATTAACCGTCCCTGTACCAAACGCCGTTAAAAAAACTCGTTAGGAAAGGTCACGTGACCTGCACACGGAGGGTAACTTCGTCAAATCAGGTGCCATATACTACCAACCTTCCCCTCCCTTCCCCTTATTTAATTCCCCCTTTCCTTTAAAGCTTAATTTTAACACATTCAAACTACTCGCTTAATAAAGTATTTTGGAAATGTGAGAACATTACAATCCAGTAATTCAACCAGACCTAGACTTGTAAACAGTTCGATCATTGACACAGTTTTATGATTCAATCAAACCTAAACAATTCAACTAAATAAACAAATTAATTAAGGAATTTAACAATTAATGAGTACCGTGAGTAGTGAGATTGAAATTGACGTAACCGTAACACAGCGATTTATACGAAACACGATCTCGACAAATACGAACAGAATGCAGTGGTCCGATGTCGGAGAACAGAGTATACAGATCGTTTTCAGTAGTATCGGAATGAAGATCGCCGACGTAGAGAGTCGCCGGTAGTAGCAACGGTGGCGCCGGTGGTATCGGAATCGGAACAAATGTTTGCATTGCAATTGCCATAACGAAGTTGAAGAGATTGTGTGGATGAATGTTAGAAACCCTAGCTCTTAAATGCGATATGAAATGTGATTTGATGTTATGTGTGAAGTGTGTTAAGGTTTATATGAGTCTGTATGTATAGGCTATACGTATAAGCAAAGTGAATTAAATAAGGGGAAAGGAGGGGAAGGTTGGTAGTATATGGCACCTGATTTGACGAAGTTACCCTCCGTGTGCAGGTCACGTGACCTTTCCTAACGAGTTTTTTTAACGGCGTTTGGTACAGGGACGGTTAATGAGCGAAATGGACAAAAGTTGGGACGGTCCTTGACTTTTCGTGTTAAAAGGACGGAAAGTGATTTTTTGGACAAACCCAGGGACGGTTTGAGAAATTAAGTCGCTTTTTTATTCAATTATTTTTATTAAATCAGAAAGTGTTGAAGGACGGAAAATACCCCTCCCCCATTAACTGGATTGGACGGCTGAGATGCATTCTTCTATTCCTTTTTGATTTCACATTCTTAATTGAACTCAACTCTAATTTTATAATCACTATTTATATAAATTCATTTAAATAAGAAATACCATCATGAATCCAATTAAATGCTTAATATATATATTAACTTTAATAAATAAATTATTTTCTTATCAGAAACAAAATACCATGGTTTAAAGTCCAACGTAAACTAAAATAAGAGAAAAACCAAAAGTAGGCGGAATTGAAAACCAAAATTGAACCAAAAACACGAAATTAACCTATAGATCTATTTCAAATCCGCGCTCCGACCTCCTCTTGTCACCACTCTCTTCTCAACTCAAAATTCAAACCCTAATTTCACGTTAATCGTTACGACGAAATCATCAAAACACCAACTTTAACCCTAATTCATACCTAAATTTCCTTAATTTCGTGTTTCCCTAAACCCGTACCCAAAATTTAGGGTTTTTCTTCGGTTGAAATTGAGAAAGTCTCTTGATTTTTCAACCTGGCTATGGATTACGAACCTTTTGATAGCAGTGGTGAGCTTTAACTTTTTAAATACTCATTCTTTATTTAGTTTCTAGCTTTAAATTTGTAAAGATTTAATTTGTTGTAAGTTTTCAGTTTGAGGTTAGCTAGGGTTTTATTTGGGTAACTTGTTATTGATCAGTATATCATGCTTTAGTGTAATTTATTTCCAGCATTTGGTTTTTGAGCTAGGGTTTAGTTGTTTTTTTGGTGTATAAGTATGTATGTATGTATGTATGTATGTATATATGCTTGTATTAAAATAGCTGCTGGTACTTTGAGTTAAATGTACTTGAATTCTGTAACTTTTTAAAAGTTAAAAAGACTTGACCTTGGCTATATTAGAGGAGGTGTAGCTTCACTAGTGGAAAGTTTACGTTGGTTAATATAAAATAGAGTGGTCTGTCTTTTGTAGCTCGGTTGTTGAACGATTAGAAGAAGAAAGAAGAATATGGATATTGTGATCAAGTAGGGTCATGTATAAGCTTTCTTTTTGGTTAAATGTTTCTGTTGAGGTGTGTACTTTGTGTTGCCTAGGCATGTGGGGATGCTGTGCAGTTTTTGATTGCAGGATTAGTTATAGCATTTGACTTCATAAAATAGAGTTTAATTTGAAACCTGTTGTAGGAACCGATGATGATCTTCCTCCATCACATCAAAATAGAATTCCAAGAGGTGGGCGTGTTGCAGGAAATGGAAGACCGGCAGTTATGGGTGCTACACAATATCCAAGAATGTATGGGGAAACTGATATGGAAGCCCAAATTCATCACCTTGAACAAGAAGCGTACAGTTCCGTATTAAGAGCTTTTAAAGCTCAAGCTGATGCCATTACTTGGGTACTTCTTGTCTTTCTTCGAATATCTCAATACTTTAAAAAAAGTTGGACGTTGATGAGTTCTTAACAAAATGTGTATCTTCAGGAAAAGGAAAGTCTAATAACTGAACTCAGAAAAGAACTGAGATTATCAAATGAAGAACACAAGGACCTTTTAGGAAAAGTAAATAAGGACGATGTAATCCGCAGAATAAGGTAACAGTTCTACAAATAAAGTTTTCTTATCTTATCTGTACAGGCTATTATCTATTATCTGTTATGGGTTTTTGACTGATAAATGTTTTGGTAATGCCAATAGGGAATGGAGACAATCTGGTGGGATTCAACCCGGGATACTTAGCACGGGCCAAACGGTTCATGATCCATCTCCCAGTCCATCTGTCTCGGCTTCTCGTAAGAAGCAAAAAATGAACCCGTCAGGAGGTTCACAATCTTTTGGTGGGCCACCTGCATCTTTCCATCAACAGCCATCAGCTCCAATAAACTTGCCATCTTCATCAGCTGCTAGAAGAGGACCTTTGACTGGATCCAAGGCCAAAAGCAAGAAATCTGTAAGTCAAGATGCTTGATTTTGATCTTTTTGTGTTTGATCATTTACAGTTTGACATTCATTTTGACAGGCCCAGATGATGGGTGGAGTATCCGCGATGAAAATGCAGTATCCTCCTTCTGGTCCAGCTGGAAGAGGTCAAATTGTAAATCGTGTTGCTTCTGGTGCACTTGCGAACGAGACTGCGGAGACAGCATCATACTCTACATTAATTGGGAGAAAAGTGAGAACCAGATGGCCTGATGACAACAACTTTTATGAAGCTGTTATTACAGACTATAATCCTGTTGAGGTGATTTGAGTTTACACATGCTTGTTAGTGGTGACTGTGTCGACCCATTTACTTATGAATCAGTTGATTCGGGTTAACTTATATTTATAATGGGTCAAACGGGTAGCACAAAATTAGCTTGAAAGGAACCGGACAAAAAGGGTTAAACGGTCGAAAGCTGACCAAAATGTGCTATAAAAACCTTTGAAATTAATTTGTTCAGATTGTTAGATTGTTATGAAAAGTTGTAGTTTTTGTTATTATGTGACACTGATTATATATTATATATAAAGAAAAATCTCTTAATTATTTGGATTTTGGACAAAAAGTATTTCGGGTCAACCTGATGGGCGCCAAGTTTATCTGTATTGAGCTGTCGCACAGGCCACCCGACCCACCTATATTGTCACCACTAGTGTGTTTATTTGATTCTCCTGTAATTTCAAACTCAAGCGCTTTCTCGTGATAATGTCCAGGGTCGGCATGCACTTGTTTATGATCAATTTACAGCTAACGAGACCTGGGAGTGGGTCAATCTTTCAGAGGTAAGTATACACAAAGTGTAGTATATTGCTAGTATTTAAGTTTTAGAGCATATTCTTACAACTAATATTTGATATTTATAAAGATTTCTCCCAAGGATATACAATGGGAAGGTGATGACCCAGGAATTTCTCACAAAGGGGGATATGGGAGATCAGTTAATGCGATGAATAGAGGTGTGGGCCATGATGTTGGTCCTGGTGGCGGAAGAGGTCGGGGGATGGCAAAAGGTCAAATGAGAAAAGATTTCCCACCATCACAAAATGGCATAGGAAAGAAGGGTCCAGATGATATTCAATTACTCAACACGGATGCTCTAATAAAGGAGGTAATAACAGGCACCTTGATTAATATGAAAAGTAGATGTGGCAAATTGGGTGGGTTGGGTAACGGTTATCTCAGATTCTGATCAGGACGGCTTAGTTTTTGTATGGGTCAAAACAAGTTATTTAGAATAGGATTGTCCCAAGACACTTTTTATTTAACAAATTAATTTAATTAATATGAATTTTTCAAATATGATTACAGAAGATTTTACTGTTCATTAAAAAATTATTTATTTCTGAATATGTTGCTTTATGTAATAAATATGTAATTTGGGTGTTTTTTACGCATTTAATCTATCTTCTCTATGCTAATTGAGTAAATTTTTAGTAATTTATTCATCTGGCTGATACGTGTAGGTGGAGAGGGTATTCGGGTCTGGTCATCCAGATTCTATAGAAATAGAGAAAGCTAAGAAAGTGCTGAAGGTAAAAGGAACTTGTTGTTTGAAATGATAATTCTCGTGAGTATACTGTATTGGCTTTTAGATTGCTTATATGTCATTTGCTTGATGCAGGAACATGAGCAAGCGCTTGCTGACGCCATTGCAAGGCTTGCAGATATCTCCGATGGTGAAAGTGGTACAGACTCATTATAATTTACTATCATCTACACCTAAAGCATTATGCTCAAAGAATTCTGCAAACCTTTAGATAGTGGTTGCAGTCATTTGAACATCCCAATTGTGCAAAGTGTCATAAGCCGCGAGAAAATTTGCATTTTTTCAACTGTGTAGTTTTTGTAATCTCATACTTGTTGATAGTGTTGCCTTGATTAGCTCAAAAATGAGGCTTTTTTCACCATCTTTTCTATATCTACTCCAGTTCCAGCCTAAGCTGCGTGTTGAAGGCAATATCTCGTAAACTAACTATTTTAGGATCAGAATTTTGTAAGATCTTAATTCTATTTTTTTGATAGCTTTTTTTTTTCATAACTGATGGTGTCAAAATGGGAGGTTCAGGTTGGTTGGGTAACATGTGGATCAGATTGGGTTTCCCCTAAACATTAATTGTCCCAATATTATTAACAGTCAATGTGTTAGATATGATTATTAAACTGAATTATTTCATTAACAATCTGAGCATTTGGATAAAGAGATGTAGGAGCTAATATGCATATATTGATCTTGGTACTTAAGATACCTTATCATGCCAATTGTTGATTTAGTAATAATACTATTATTTTGATAAACTACTATGTACAAAGTCAAGCATTGCATTTTCTATTTGTTTATCTTGCTGCCTTATTTACATCGAATTTTCTTAAAAATGATCTGCATCAGCACTTTTCATGCCTGCATAGAGATCAAGCTCCAATAGTCCATAATCTCGGTACACATTCTTGGAGCAATTTAGCAACTATAGTTCTATTTGCACTGTGTTTGGAATCTTTTATTTTATTCTTATTACATATATAGGATGCAGATAACTGTGGTTATTTCTGTTACAGATGAAGGTGGTCGGTTCATGCGTGGCCAGCCAATGGGAGAATGACAAATGGCTTCACATATGAGACTTAGGGGCTTCTTGTTAAAACAGAATGGTTTAGGGCTGAATGGTCAACTTCTTGGAATCTTAATTGACTTCCTCCTAGAAACTGTTTGATATGTGTTCTGAATGAACACTTAGAACAGTATGAACGATGAAAATTACTATTTTGACCTTTTGTATGATTTGATTCGCTGTAAGGTTTCGATAGTGTTCCTAGATGACATATTTATAAATAAACTCATTTTAAGTAGAACTAGCTAATACAAATTAGGTTATCTCTTAAACAGTATCATTATGAAATCAAAATATATTGATACTTTGTTATGAATTTCAAGTGAATACAGAGATTATATACCAGTGGCTGTAACAGACAGAATTCAAGATGTTGACTCATAATTCCGAAGTGTTCCATACATTGCTGACTTATTGCATTAGTATATGTTTGCTGTCTTGT
Organism: Pseudognaphalium luteoalbum; assembly: GCA_963422505.1. Lineage (NCBI taxonomy): Eukaryota > Viridiplantae > Streptophyta > Magnoliopsida > Asterales > Asteraceae > Pseudognaphalium > Pseudognaphalium luteoalbum. Next base: position 70,826,898 of record OY730198.1, read on the forward strand.
CCTGTCTGAAGCAAGAATTGTACCTTTGCTAGATGATGGTGGCAACTGTGGAAATATTTGCCCCTGATGAGGGCCACTGCTATTTAAGGGCGAAGAGCAATTATAAGGCTTTGTTTCAGTTTAAAGGTCATCTTCTAGAGAACAAACATGCTCGATGCTAACCGATCTAACATTAAGAAGCAATCAAAAACGTACTTTGCATAGCAGATTACCCGTGGACCCACGGTTGCAAGATAGTTTTGCACAATGTGGACATGTATTATGGTGGTGGATACTCGTAGTGACTCGCTTTGAATCGCAGGGACTATTCGTCTGATACTAGGATATGATATCAAGTAGAACAATTGTACCGGGGAAAAAAGAGTTTAGACATGAAATGCCATGACTAGTTAGTAAATTTTAATCCTGTTATGTATTAGTTGTTGAATGAATGACATGTACATATTATTGGACTAGTTGCACCAAAGTTTAAGCATTTTAGGTGTTCAATTGTTAAATTTTTTTATCATGTTTGTTTCTTATCTAAACTAAATAATGTACAAAGTATATATAATTATTTGGGAGGTGAATTCTATACCATAATAGCTCTTCTATAAATGAACTACACATGATGTAACAACACATACAAGTATACTTCTATCGCATACTACAATTGGTAAAATTCATGTTGATTACAACTGGAGATATTGACACACAATTTCAAGTCTGTTAGTTTCGTAGTTAGCTTAGTAGGTTGCTTTTGATCTTAGATTCGCAATCAAGTGACGTTTCTGGTTTTGTTGAAGCACGGGTTCGTCTTATCTCATACGATCGATAAAAGCATTAGGCCTGTGCAAAGTGTCAGAACCGACCCGAACCGGCCCGTACCGAACCGAACCGGGAACCGAGAAACTACAAATATAAGAACCAAGAACCGTACTGTTGAGAAGCGGTTCGGTATGGGACGGTACGGTTCCGGTTTTCACGTTGGAAATTGCCCAAACCGGCCCGAACCGAACCGAACCGAATACCGAAAATGCATAAAACACACAACCGAGAATCGAACCGAAAGATGTATATTCGGGACGGTTCGATACAATACTGGTACGGTTTTCCTGTTCTTTCGGTACGTACCGACTTTTGCACCGGCCAGAAAAGCATAGGAGGGGTGACATGTTATGTTTAACATATTAACGAACAAATGTATTAATTTATATTTTCATTCATATGTGTTTGTTTATGTTTGTGAAGAACCATATTTTCTTATAAGAAAATCCATCATTTTTTTCATTTATGTTTATTTATTTGTTCAATATAACCTTAAGTATAAGTGGCAAAATGAATGGGTCGGGTCGGATCACGGGTCTAAATGAGTTTGGGTCCAAATGAGTCCGGATCTAGATGGGTTATTTAGAAGGATGAGTCTAAACAAGTCCGGGTCTAATGGGTCTCGGGTCAGGTGGGGTCATCCCTTACCAAACTTTTTTTTTTAATTTGCGTGAAAAATGTAAAAAATGAAATGAGGTGGAAAAAAAATTACCCGCTAACCCATCTAGACGCGTTAGTTAATTGTTGCATAATTGGAGGTTGTATTGAAAAACTCATTTAGATCCATCCAAAAAATTGGGAGGAGACCCAACAAACTCATCCCCTCATAAATATTACTAACCAAATTGACCCATAATTAACCAATGAGTTTAAAATTGTCACCTCTAACCCTAAGAAACAAACACCATAATGATCCGTTGGTGTTGATTACTTGCCTGGATGTAAATCTAATTGTCCTTTTTATTTAATTAGAAATAAATGCATGGTTCGTCTTTCTGATTTATACACAATTGCAGTGTTAGGTAGTGTGCTTTAATTTTTGAACCGACAATTCGAAAATGTAAAAAGTGTTTTTATGGACTATTGGTATAAAAATTGAAGTAAGAAAATAGATAGTGCAAATGTGTCTAAACCACGACGAATAAGTGTGGCATTAATATGCGATTAACTCTTTTAACTAAGATGATTATTAAGATAACTTATACTAAAAGCCCAACGCTAAATTGCTAAAAGGTTTACAAGCGGGTTCGGGTCGGAAACTTGACCTCAAATAGTCAAATCCAAATCCAAATCCAAATCCAAATCCAAATCTAAATACCCAAAATCCTTCTATCATCAGTTGGTTATTCTGCAGAATCCACTCCTCTTTTCACTTCTCACATAACAAACCCTAGCAGGGGTTTATCATCTCCCTCTCGAATTTCACCCAAAATCAACCGTTTTTTCAATAAATTCACCTTCTCAAATCATCTAACCCTTTGTTAATTTACGTATTTTTTCACTCTACAATATTTTAGGGTTTAGATCTGAAACAAAAACATGGAATTCGGTGGACGTAAAAGAGGCAGACAAGATGGCGGTTTCAACGGAGCTCCTAAAAGATCTAGAGACGGTTTATATCCAATTCTCTCTTTACAAATCTTATCATGAATTCCTCAAATTTTTTCTGATTACTGTTTTTTGTTAATCGTATTATGTGTTTAGATCTGTTTGTGTCAATTGATCGTAGCCGTTAATTATTCTATCTAGACATTAAATTGCATATGTAGGTTATGATTTCTCTGAGTTTGAAGTTTTTTAGGGTTCGTTTTGTGGAAATAATCAATTGAAATATGTATACATACTATTAGGTTAATAAGCATTATTTCATTGGAGAAACACATGTTCAATTGAGTAGTTGATTTGGTTAATTAATAGTTATTGTTAGTTGGAATAATGTGATGTGAAGATTGGATGATGTTAAAAATTGTTAATTGGCAGAAGGTTATTTAAAATACGTAACTGAAACAAAGTAATTAATTTTCTGCAACAGAAATGGACTCCTTTACACCTGGTGTAGGAAGCAAATCAAAGCCGTGCACGAAGTTTTTCAGGTTATAATCTTAACTTATACAAGACAAATACCAATATAATTCGTTAAATTGAAGTTCGAATGTGAAGCTCGTATAACATTTACATACCACTAGCTGATGAAATTTGAGGTGAATATAATAAGCCATGGCGTTTGCAGCTGGAGTTATAATAGCAGTTACATATCCAACGATTAGTTTTGTAAAAGACTACTCGGTAATGGTCATTATTATTCAACAAGATTATCATCCAATTAAAACTGACTACCACACAACTGAAAAGCAGCTATCTGGTAATGTAACTTTCTTTAAGTTTAAAACTTTATTCCAGAGGGTAAAGTACACTCATCTGGCTACTAGTTAATGCAAACTATGAAATCCTGTGAAGTTGAGCAGCGTCTTAAAATTATGTCTACAATTTCTACGCTAAGTCATCCATTAATTTGTCCTGGATGCATGTGACATCAAACATTATTCTAGCGAGTAAAATACACTCATCTGGTTACTAGTTTATGCAAAATATGAAATCTTTTGAAGTTGAGCAGCATCTTAAAATTATATATCTGATTTTACGTTAATTTATTCATTAATTGATCTTGGATGCATGCGACATCAAGTTACTTCTCTCGGTATTATTAAAGAACGTAGATAGTAGTTTCCGTAAGGTGAAATTTAGTTTTGTAATCATTTTAGATGTTTTTGATGTGTCCTTGAGTTTTTTTTGAATGATTTTCGATCTCGTTAACAGCTTGAGATTTACATTATGTAGCAAGTGTAAATGGCTTTGAGTTTCTTTGGGTTTAACATCGTGTTTGACAGATGTTATAGTGCATTTTCCAGATTTTACATCTAGCCTCCTGAGACATTGATATGTTAATGATTTGTCAGGCAGTTCCATGCTTATATAGAGATCTCTTTGTTTCTGATATGTGGAACTGTAAATCTTCTTTATTTATTGGACCTTGGCCATATTAGTAGGATGTATTGCAAGTGTACACTTATAGTGTTATACGTGCTTTCTTGAAAAAGATAGAGCAAGTGGTGAACTGACACACAATGGAAATCACCATCACCATGTTTGTAGTTAACAATTTAACATGGCTTTTTGTAGGGGCCTATAATTACTAGTCTTCTGAGGCATTAGAACATTTAAACAATATTCGTTAGGGAAAGCAGATACAGTAGGTTCTGGTCTACATTAGGATTTGAAACGGATTTTCTAATTTGATCACCTCAATTTAATTATATTTGCTGTTGCTCTAAGAATTACGAGTATATGGCTTTGAAAGTGCAAAGATAAATTAAGGGTCCATTGTGGGTGTAGACTTCCTAGTTAGATGCAACTCTCTTCCTGTGAGCTACATTCTTGTTTGTTTTGTCTTTTTGCGCCATTTTTAATTTATTGGGGTGTTTAATATAAATGGCTGTTCAAAAAATAAAGGGTCCATTCTGTCAATGCAAAATGCTAAATATTCTGGTGGGTTAATGAGTTTGTCCGTACGTTTTTCTGGGTGAATTTGCTTTGTCACCTGAATCTTTACATGCTAAAAGGTTCTCCAGATCCTTGAAGATCATATATTGTTTCTGTGTCTTAATTTTGCTGAGCTTGAGGAGGTTCAATCTTTGATGGCACATTGCTAGGAATCAGCTTAAATTACATATAACTAGAGGTGGCAAATTTGACTGGGTCGATTTGGGCTGTTTTATCACCAATGAAGTTTGTAAACCTGGCTAAAATATAATGATTTGAAGTAGTGGCTTGAAGGATTCAATCAAGTCAGAAGTTTATACCTCTTAGATTGCCTTCGTGATAGTAACTAGATAATAATTCAAGTTCATCGTTATTATATACATATTTGATACATTAACTGTATATCACTTTAATAACTGTAAAAATGTGCTGGTGGCTAAATCTGACCAACACATCCTATTTTGGCCTGAACTTATAAACTTATTGGATGCTTGAATTGTTTTTGCTGCGTTTGTCAGTTATTGGCTTCTCATGTTTGTGCTTTTTGGTGATGCAGCACTTCTGGTTGCCCATTTGGTGAAGGATGTCACTTTCTACACTACGTACCTGGTGGCTACAGTGCTGTGAAACAGTTACCAAATGCAGGTGGACCTGGGCCCCTTGGAAGAAAACCTCCTATGAAACAGCCCTTTATTGATGGTCCGCTCAAAAGCAAGCTTTGCAGCAAAGTCAACACTCCAGAAGGATGCAAATTTGGAGATAGTTGTCGTTTTGCTCACAGTGAGATGGAGCTCAGTACTAGACCAAACTTCCAAGCTTTTGAAGATCCCCGTGGTCCACTGGGTCCTGTCAACTATGGTGGTGGCTACCAAGGGCGGATGGATCCTGGCCCACCAGGTCTAGCAGCGGCAGCCAACTTTGGTCAATCTGCCACTGCCAAGATCAGCATAGATGGGGCTCTGGCTGGGCCCATTATAGGTAAGGGTGGGGTGAACTCTAAGCAGATATGCCGCGTTACTGGGGTCAAGTTAGCCATAAGAGATCATGACACGGACCCGAATCAAAAGAATATTGAGCTTGAAGGTACTTTTGATCAGATCAAACAGGCTAGTGCAATGGTGCACGAACTAATCATGAACATTGGTGGTGGTGGTGGTGCAAATGGTCCACCGCCAAGAAAACCTGGCGGTTTCCAGCAACAGGGTGGGCAGGGACATGGCGGTGCAAATAAAATAAAGACAAAGATGTGTGAGAACTTCATGAAGGGACAGTGTACCTTTGGTGATAGGTGCCATTTTGCACATGGACCAAACGAGCTTCGTAGGTAGGCTATGCAACGTGATTTTGCGTGGTCGTTTCGCCCAATAACTTATTGTCATAAAATTATTGTAGGAAGCAGTTTCTATGGTTGTGGTTAAGCAGGAAATATTTGTAGGAACCTTCATATTCTTTTAAGTTTTGATAGACTTGTTTTCTTTCTTCTTTTGGTTGCTATTTTCTGCATCTATCACACATTTGGACCGCAGGCTGCCAAGACATATGAGTGTGTTTTTTTATGGCGAACTTAATGTAGCGTTTTGATGCTTTGTGCTTTTATATTGTTAAAAAATACCGAATACATGCCATTGTCTTTAGTTTGTGATTTGTGCTAATACTATTGATTTGAGTCTATTTTATCTCCGGCGCAGTTGTCTCTGAACTTTTTTCTTAACTTACATTCTTCAAAGTTTTCTAACTTTAATTTTGGCATTTCAAAATTTGAATCGCTTTAAATAACAAGCAACATTTTGAAAACATAAGTAATTTCAAATCATGATCCCACAATTGGAATTTTTGAATACTACAAACATGTAAAGTATTGTAGATAGCAACTCAATAGTCGATTGTCATGGGTAATCTGACGACATATTTTTGGGTGTAACAAACTATCTTTCTGGGGATGTCACCCAGCTCCCGTTCGCAGTTCTCTTAAATACACGCGGCACCTTTGAAGGAAACGCTTCTCTCCAATCTGGATGCTGGATTATGTACTCCCACACCCTGAAACATTACGTCTGTTAAAAAATAGAACTCCAATAGACCGCATGTTGGGATATCTTGAATATGTTTGTGTACCTTTTCTGATTAACAACAAAATCTGGGCCCTCAGCGGAGGGTGATGTTGAAGTAGTGAGAAGAATTTCTATATTAGAACGGTGCCTCATCATTGAGGCAATACGTACTTGCCTCATGCTCCTGTGTGAAATGACACCACTCGTATTATCATCCAAGTGTAATATTCACATATAAGTTGATCCAAAAAAGCAAGAAAAAATTCTTATACTTTCTAATATAATCATACTGAAGTTGAACTATTTCCTTTTAACACGTAACTAGTGTGAATGTTTACCAGATTTTCAAAACTCATTATCAAATACAGAAATGACATTCATCCAGGACTTTGATTTGCATGGTCGAACATGATCTGTTAAGAATCGTTTTCAAATAAAATTAACTTGATATTTGAATTAATTAGAAAAAAGGTAATTTGAAGACTAAGCAACAATCCAGAAAATTATTTATACGATTTGATGCATATTGATGTGACGATGTGTTGATGTCAAAAGGCAATGGCTTTAATAACAGAACTAGGAAGAGGAAATGTACCATGAAAACGGCGCGATGACAATTCGGTCATTTTCAGTTTCATATGTATTTAGTAACCGGCCAGTTAATGTTGGGTCTTCAAAGGAAGCACCTAAACGAATCCTCCTGACGATTTCATCTGGACATCTTGTACTTGTATCAAAACTAGCTGGGACAACTGAACCACTGGATGTCTCCATCTAAGAGATCATAAAGTTGTAGATTCATAGTTAGTAATAGCAACATATCATAGCATTCGAATGCATATATTCCGCGATAATATATTCAAATAGATTATTAATCGCATATACCATTCAAACTGGGGACACACATCCATGAGGGAGGGAGGTGTGAAAATGGAAAATTAATTCATCTTTTTATATATATTTTTGGGAAGGCTGAATATTATAAAGAAACCCATCATATGGAAAGAGACTAACCAGGAGCCCATGGAAGATCGGATATGCATTTCCCTCAGAGTCCCATCTTGTGTTATGCTTAAGCACTTGAAAATTTTGAATTTGAAACTTCACTTCACTCTCTGCTAGTTTTTCTACAATTTTGATACACAGTGGGAATGAATAACCTTCGATTTCGGAATATGCTTTGGACCCAGCATCATGATTGCCCTGCTGAATACATAACAAGAATGGATATTAACTCTTATAGATTGAGTCGTTGGGTATCAGATTTGACTAATTGAGTAAGTCAGTTAGAGGTGGCAAATCATGCAGGTTAAGTGAGACACATCAAAACGAGTTCGGGCGATAACAGGTAATTTTAAATTTGAAGGACACTTTAGGGTTGGATTGACACACCAAGTAACACTTCTTAGTTCAATTACGTTTGAGTTTTATACTGAATGTACTAAAACACGATTACAGAATTTATATTAAAAATAATACAGTAGTACAACTTAATCTAGATAAAACAATTTATGCCACTGTAAGCTTATGGTGACTTTTGACCCTTTTGAGTTTTGACAAGTATGGCCAATTAGACCCATTTCCTCTAGGGTGAGCGGGCATTAATAGAAGTCAACTAGAAGTGATCTGTTTTCGTATGAATGGGTAGAAATTGCCACCTCTAGGGTGAGGCTGTGAGCCACATATTAAATTTGCAAAAGTATTAATATAAATAGTGGCTCAACACATCCCTCAAAATAAAAATTGAATAAACCACATAATTAAATTCAAAGGCAAAGTAGAGGCTGTTGAACCAGACTTCAGGAGCAGAATCCTCAAATGCGCCAACTAAATGAACCTGCATCAAATGCAGGTTTAACATCATATTATATACTAGACAACTTTGATCCATTAACATACTTTTTGATCAATAAGCCAAGCTTATAAGAAGTTACGAAGATACAGAACAGTACATCCAAAATAGTATCATCGCCAGAACTTGAAGCATAAGACAACATCTGGGAGAGGCCAATATCAACCACGCTTGGAGAATCCAAATGGGCGATACACGTCCTACAACCACACTTAGGAGTTAAGAATTAAACAAGATTCGTATATTAGTTAAAATACCGCTAAAACATGTGGACAAAGATTCTTACATGCCACTTTCGCAATTTCTAATGATAATGCCAACACAGGTTGTTGCTTCATCGGTGCCAACAATCTTCATAACAAGGAGAGAGAAGAAGCTTAGATTTTCAAATAAGATAGATTTGTAAAAAATAAAAAACTTAGTCTATAAACTAGAATCCTTTCCTATAAACTAATGTGTGACATTTGCTCAATAAGTGGCACGTTAGGTGTCTAGGATTGCATATTTTCATCTTATTTGCTTATTTATTAACTCTTTCAGAATAAGCATCTTCAATGGTGGTTGTACAAAATATAGCTTATTGTGTATAAAAATACAATAAGCATTGTAAATATCACAATCCCAAACACACTTAGTTTTGGGTACTAGTCAAAAAAGAAAGCACTAGTTTTATTGTAAAAGAAAAGATGTATGATAGATTGTGGTAAGACTAGAAGACATCCTGTTATGTTGAAACTCGAAAACGAGTTGGTGCATATAATGATATTAGTTTATAAAAGCATTGACAAAAAAACCTCCACAAGTGCAGGATCTACAATAGCATATTCTCTTTGGAAGACATACAAGCATTTAGCTTGCATAGAATTAAGTGACCCAGAGTCTTCAGACACCGAAATCTTTCTTTCTGGTATAGCACCAAACGAGCGTGAGGCAGATACCAACTCAGGGTGCTCTAGCAATGCAACTACCATGTCAGGGCCCTACTCAAAATGTACCACGTTTCAGTACTCATAACTGATAAGTAAAACATGATGTAAAGGGAGAATATCAATTGCAGCTAACAGTGCGTAACCTTGTGTGCTTTTAGGCTAGATGAACCGATCAATTGTGTATGTTTGAGTAAGTTGAAAGCTTAAAATAAAGCAAAATAAATAATCATCTAAAAGAAATGCTCTTTGCTGCACCTAACTTCCGTGCAGTTCGTATGAAAAACTGAAGTAATTTATCAAGAAAAGCATCATATATTTCTCATTACATACCTAGTTTAAGCCTCAAAATTTATGTACGATCAACACATTCGAATTTGAGTTTCAATCTTCTATGTTTTTATTCGGTAGCATATGTCGGATAAACCCTAACCAACTCCAAATTCTTTTTACTAGGTCTTCCACATTTCTTAATCTAAAATCTAAAGTGAATAAAAAAAGCAAAAACTTATGATAATTCTATGTCTCAGAAGAAATCATCATACATATATCTTCAAATTTCAATGTCAAACCTGCTACATTAAAACTACACAATCAAATTATATAGATGTAAAACAGCACCTAATAATAACATCATTCTACTTGTATTACAAATTACATATACTACGCGGATATAAAAAAAGTTTAGATTTTTAACATTAACCAAGTTTCTGCTTAATGATCAGGAGAGAAAAAAAAAAGGTTTCTTGTATACATGGTTGTATGAAATTAGGAAGAGTATACTGCAGATTGCAAATGGGATATGAATTACCTCAACTGAAGATGAATCTGACAGAAATTGAATTCCGTTAACGTAAATCATGATCAGAAACAAGAAAATAATAGTTTGTATTGAAGATTAAGAATGATTTATGTGATCAGCCTTAAATGTTGACCATAGCCCTAAAATGGTTTAAAAGTCGAAGTGTTATCACTTTCATCTGGGTTCATTACGTATTAATCTAACGAAACATCACTTTCATTTGAGGAATATTTTAGACGGAATTGTGATTTTTCAAAGAAATTGAAATTCAAGATATATGATTTAGGGTGTTAATTGGTTTGATATTGAGTTTTCTAAGTTTATTCGGTTGGGGTTTGAAATATTTGAGAGTAAAATGGAAAATAGAACATAAAACCGAATTAACATTTAAAACCGTCGGCCAAAGATTCTCTTCATTATGGAGTTGTCGCAGGTTTATCCCTACAAACGCTATTGGATTTGGGTTTTCTTCCTCAATGAAATGTATTGGTGTCCTGACCTAGTGGTAAGGAGTTTTCCCCGTAGTGGAGCTTCTCATTGGGGGTGAGAGTTCGAGCCTCGTTGTGAAAGAGAATCCTGCGACGCAATACTCATCCAAGATATGGGAGAACAACCCCTGTTTTGGCTTCGAACTCATTGGACATGATCGGGTGGACCATAATGGGGATCCGTCAGTGATTCTAATACTGCATTTTGAAAAGAAAAAAAAACATTTAAAACTGAACCAACTATACCTCATAGCCTTAAATTAATAGCGCTTACGTAGCAGCATAGATATAAGTATACATACATTAATAATTAATAATTTGATACTTTTTCAATTTGAATTCAGTTGTCTATTTAATCGAATTCAAAAATTAAAAATCATAAATCGAATTCAAAAGATAAAAAATCGAAAACAGAATTTGAATTCAATTTGGGGGTTCGGTTTTAAATTCGGATTTCAAATTAAGTGATTTCAAACCAAATATTGAACACCGCTAACATATTTTCACATTCTGACAGAAAACTTGATTCTTTTATTTTTAAAACAATTATGTCATGACCATGGAAGAAAATAAAACTTCGTTGGTCATCTTTATGGGTAAATTAGTGATTTTTTTGTATATATTTGCCGAATATTAAGATTTACGTTAAACTCAAGTTGAAGATTGCATTATGATAAAAGAAAGTTGAACATTATAAAGATTATGACTTGATAGAATATATTTAAAATATATTAGTATGTGAAGAAAATTTGGGGCAAAAGATTGATAACCGACAACCTCGACTAACTGTCAATTCCATAATGTAGGGGCATACATGACTCACTCAGCACTTGTGGTTATGGGGTGCCAGAGTTTGAACCCCTAAACCTTTTGCTATTTGGGGCAAAATGCCCCACCTATTACCAACTGAGCTACAAGAAAATAATACTTCGTACTATATAATAACTATAAGAGCACGAGGAGTGGTGACACTGTCATTACAGTGTTCAGGACAGTGTTTGTAACACCCCCAAATTTAATGATTCGCGGAAGCATACTTTGGGTGTTACTAATCAATAATCAAAGCACACAGATATATAGCAAACGACTCTATATGCGTCGTTTTAACAAAATGTATTAATATTAAAAGGTTTACAACAGTTTGAACTCATACATAGCTCGTGTCCATAATATGAGAGATTTAAGTACATAACTAGTTATACAAAATCTAATAATGCAATGAAATCTCTGAAGTTCGCATGAAGACTCGAGCTAAGATGCATCCTGATGGGCAGTCCAAATCTACTGCTGAGTACCTGTGATACATGCTAAAATGGGTCAGCTAACGCTGGTGAGCTCACAGGTTTGAGTATCAAATAATATTCTATGAACCGCAAGATTTAAGTATTGATTTGCATCCAGCAAATAAAGTTACAGATAATGTATACAACCATGAGCGCATAGTCTGAGTTTAACTCGAGGGTCGGGTCCCATATAGAGAATTCCGAGCGAGGTGCCTCCACGAGTGCCTAATCTACACTCGTCTTCCCAAATATTAGTACGTCCGTTTACCCGGTTAGTGCTTACTAACCCGGACGAGGAGGGTCAATCCTATATGGTACCATATACTAATATTCACGCTACTTTCGTATTACCAGACTATACTGACGGGGGACTTTGGTTTGATTAGTTGAAAACAACTCATGTAGTATATTGAAATATGTACTCGCGTTCATGTGTTAAAAACAGAGCAATGTATCGCACCCCTAATAAAACAGTAAAAAGAGGGGTCATGAGACTCACTTGAGCCTGAAGAGTTTATTTTAATAAACTTAGATTGATTAGCCAAGAATCGAAGTCCAACGACTTGTAACCTGAGGGTGTCCACGACACGCGATGGTTATGACATGATTGAGTATCTCAAAGATCACCCTTGTAGTTGTTTGTTCAACTAGAATGTCCAAATTACCATGATTTGGTTGTTTGTTTAAGCGTTTGAAAATATGTACGGCCCGTTGGTGATTGTTTGTAATAATAATCCCACATTATTATTTTGATGATTTTGGAGTGTTATACCTCTATGTGTTTTAGAAGTTGTGTCGCATTCGTGTTTGATGTGTTATACAAGTTTACCACTTTGTGTGAAAGTTTAGATGTAACACCGTTACTCGTGAACCTAGGGTAAGGGCGAAGCCCGTTAATGACGGGGGTCCGGGGGTAGCGCCCCTGGTAGCGGGGTCCAAGGGGCAGAGCCCCTGGCTGGGGTCGAGCTGCCAGGTCAGCTTGGAAAATTTTTATTTCTACTATATTGCTTTGGTGAAAAACGCATCTGGACTTGAATTTGGGTGAAATGGGGCGTCAAATTTGAGCCTCAAAACTTAGTGTAAAATTAGTTTAAAACATTCTGTTTTATGCGTCACTTATAGCGTCACTTAGGGGCTTGGGCGACACTTGGGAAGTGTCGCTAAAAATAGTAAATATGAGCATGTGCGTCACTTAGGGGAAGTGACGCATGGTAGGGCGTCACTAAGGTAAGTGTCGGTATAAGTGTCGGGTATGGGTCTAGGCGTCACTTAGGTAGTGACGGATTGAAATCAGAATTTAATTGTTGGCGTCACTTAAGAAGTGTCGGTTAAAGTTGTTGTGCGTCACTAGTCAAGTGACGGTAGAAGTGTCGGGAAAAGAGGGTTTTATGCGGCACTTAAGCAAGTGACGGGAAATTAGGGTTTTATGCGTCACTTAAGTGACGCACGAAGTGACGCATAGCTGCTGCTGTCTATGCGACACTTAAGTCTGATGACGGATTTTTGAGCCAAAAACGAGTTTTTCGGTTTCCGTTTGGTCTGATCCTTTTACCCAACCCTTATATGGACATTTTAAGCTTGAAGAAACAACTAAAGCTTGAAAACACTAAAAATTGAGGAGTTGCGGGTTTTGTCGGAAACTTACAACTTAACGCGGGGAGAATCCGGAAAGATGGAAATGTAGATCGTTGCGAGGTGGTTCTTTTCTTCCAAATGAGCGATGAAAACCGAGGTCGTTTGGTGGTGTAATTTTGTGATTTAGAGGTGGTGGTGGTGATGGAGTTTGTAGAGAGAAAAGAAGAAAGAGAGAGAAAAGTGGATGGTGAGAATGAGAAGAAAGGAGGGAAGAGAAGAGGGAAAAGAGAAGGGAGGGGGGGCGGCTGGTGGGGTCCACCGAGTGTGGGCTTCACCAGTTTTTCGTTCTCCCGCGTACGCGCTCCGTGCAGTGTTCGTTTTCTAGATCGTTTGAACGTTTAAATATTTATTTCGCGCGTCATACACACATTTTAAGATACGAATAACTTCCCGATATTTTAATTAAAATATTTCACCAATTACTTTAATAATTGAGTTATAAAATATAACTTAACTTGTTTCATTTTGTTTGTGTGTTTGTTATTTTCAACCGCGAAATCCTTGTTTGCACGATACGCAATAAACATGAAATATTATTATTAACATAATATTTTGGATATAATAGTTGTATTAAATAATATTATATTGTTTAATAAAAATGTTCACCAACGTCCGTATAAATTGAATCGAATTACATTCGATTTGGGATTGCGTACGATTTAATCAAATCGCATGTTCGTATATATTCATCAATATATATTGAGATACATTAATTATCCTAATCTAAGGACTAATTACATGTATTAACAACTGATTAGGTACTAATCACTAGTCCTAATTTGGCGGGTGTTACAGTGTTCACTAAAGTGTTTTGGAGAATGTTGTAAATGAGGATTTTGTGGTGTGGTGACAGTGTTCTGGACGTTGTTCTGTAATTTTTATTATTTATTTTATTAGTTTTTAATGTAATTAAATGTATATAAATTGATATTAAAAAAACACCTATATTATATAAAACAACATTTTATTCATTCAAAACAAATAATACAAATTACAATTCCTAAAAATTTAAAATGTATAATTTAAACACACGATTTAAAAAGTCCTAAAAATTGAAAATACAATACAAAATAAAATCAGTCATATCCGGCCCTCAATCCCGAACCCGAAGCACCACCTCCCGCTCCCGTTCGTATGACCATCTTATCGTCTGACAAATCTTCATCTTCTCCATTTCCAACATGTACCTCACTTGTGACGATAAATTCTCAGTCGGCATGGCCAAAATTCTAAGTTTGACATCGAGATCCTTTGTCTTGTAGTAAACTTGTTTGTCGATTCGTATGCCTTCAAAGGTTGTTGCGAGTGATTCATCAAACGAAGCACGAGAGGAACCGACCGAACCAGAAGACGTGGTTTTTTGGGACTTTGGTTTTCTTGACTTCCTTGCGGACGTGGATGCGGATTGTCACCAAATAAACCCTCATTCGGGTTTTGCTCCGTTTGTTGCTCCAGTTCATCATCAAAGTTCAAGTCTTCCAAATTGATCGTTTCGTGACGTCTAGGGATATTTCGTCTACCGACGACAAACGGATCGGGATGGAGCCACTTTTGTTTATCCTTCAAAAAGTTCCACACCATGAAATTTGTGAAACTTTTTTATTCGCTTTCCACCTTGTATTGATGGTGACAACGGATCAACAAATCAGTTGCGTCTTCACCACTCATTTTTGGGCGTTTAGCCTATTCCATACGCCTTGAAACTTGTTGCAATCCACGTTGAGTTTGCTCCATTTTGACGACAACGCGTCTTTTCCCTGTACGAATGGTGGATTGCAGGCGTTGTAGGAATTGATAACTGGATACCGAAATGAAGACCCTTGTTGGTCAATTCCACGGTTGGAATTTTCGGATATATGAAATTTAACTTTCCGCCAAACGAAGCTCGTCCTTCGGTGTCCAAAGGTTACGGTTTGGAATGACTTTTTTTGTTTTGGCCGGTGAGACTTTTTCGGACTTTTTTCCTTTGTTTTTTTTGGATGATTCCGGTGTCGGATTAGTTTCTTCAACGGATTAGACATCAGGTTGTTGTTGACTTTGACGCCCCACTTGAAATTTAGCATAGTTTTTGGGTGACATTTTGCGGTGGTGGTTGCATGGGTTGTGGCTGTTGATTGTATACAAAAGTATATGGTGGTGGTGTTGGGTAAACGTATGAAGCGAAACCTTGGATTTGTGGGTTGGAAGATGATAGATTTTGTTGCGGTTGTGAGGATTGGCACTCGTCCGTGAACAAGTTCCAATTGGATTGTAAATGGTACGGGTTGTTCGGGTTGTTTTGATTGTTCGACATGATACAAAAATGGGATGAATTTTATAGAATTTTGGAGAGTTTTTGAGAGTTTTTTGTAATGAAATGGATGGTTTGAAGTGTTGGAGGTGTGTTGTATGTATAGGTAAAATATATAAAGGTTTAAAAAATAAAAAATGTTTTTTTTTTGAAAAGTTGCATTTGAACGGTTTTTTATTTTTTTTTCTTTTTTTAAGCTCGACCGTTGGACAAAAAAAGATAAGAAAACGTTGCAAATCAAGGCGTCGAAAATCGGACGGTGAGGCTCGGACGGCGTCAGGAATGCCGGTAGGAACGCCGTCCCAGAGTGGGAGAACGCCGTCCCACGACTTTATCGAAGTTGAACGGTGAAAGTTTTTTTATCCACTCTGGGGTGTTCTAAATATAAGCTAAAAATATTCACTAGAGCCGATGTATTAAGTGCACAATTAATTGTTCAAGACTCCTGAACTTGTGCACCATACACGGGATTGACGAGCGTTACCAATCTTCTTTTGCCGCCCAAACACAAGACTTCAACTTGATACGATCGACGATATGAACTAGTCAAGAAATGAATCAGTGACGATAGCATCGTTCCTTGAAATATGTATCACACAAATCATAGCGGGTTGCAACTTTCAAACGATATTACCTATGTAATGTTCCACATAAACATAGCTATATCTAAATATTTATCGCTTATTGACTCCTCTTTATTAATCTGCCATAGACATAAAACGTCATCGTCATCATTTGACACTGAAATCATAGTATGGTATCATAACACAAGCTTAGCTTGAATCCTCCCATGTAGTGATGGAATCATGTCGTTACACTATGCATACTTTGGTAAAACACTTTTTGTATATTTTTCAATAAGCGTACATCTTTTTTTCTAATAAAAAACACAAGGTCTATTTTTTAGCCCATTATTATTTGAAGCACCCAAAATATTTTTGAAATCAAGAAGCCGCTAAACCCACTCACCACATAAACTGCATTCCGATTCCACCTTTCTTCCTCCAAAACCTCAATTTCCATCATCAAATTCAATTAAAAATCAAAACTTTTTTCAAAATCAAGAAACCCTCGTTAACCCCATGTCATCTCCCCCACCACAACCACCACCCACCGCCGCCGCCCCAACCGTCACCGCCGATTTCCTAAAATCCGTTTCAAGACAAAGACCCAGAAAAAACATTCACCACCCATCAATTTACCAAACCTTTTACAACCCACAACAACCACCTTTCCCACCACCACAACGCCACCAACAACCACCACCATCAAGAAGCCACCATCAACAATCTCCGGCGCCGGTGGGCGGTGGAATCCCGTACCCCGTTGCTTCCTCCGGTAGGGGTTTAGTACCCAATTCTGATGGGTACCCGCCACGTCATGTTTCCGGTGGTTATCCTTACCACCGGGCTTATGGGTTTCCAAATTCTGATATTTCTGGTCAAAATTTGAATCAATCGGTCAACCCCATGTCAGCAAATTTGCAGCAACAAAGTTTTATGGGTGCTGGTGGTGTGATCCCCACTAGTGGTCCTGTTTCTGCACACCAAAAGGTTGATTTTTTTTTTCTTGATTTTATAAATGCGGAGTAATTTTTTTGATTTAAATGTTTAATTATTATTGATAAGTTGTATCTATAGCTGTGCATATAGAAGGGAAGGTCTATGAGTGTACTAGGATTAATGGAAGTACAGGTTTGGAGATGATGGTAGAGTTACATTTATAAAGATTCTTGGTTTATCTTGTTTAAAGCGTAAGAGATTCACGTTTGTAATGTAATGATTTAATAGGAAGGTTATAATGTCTGCTCTAGATTAGAAATGGTAATCTTCTTAAGTATAAGTTGGCACTATAGATGACTGGAGCTTGATGAGGCTTTGTTACCTACTTTTGAGATTAATTAGTGCCCCTTGAAGAATCATATAGTTCATTGATTAAAGTTAGAGATACTTCGGTGTTTCCACATTTATTTCGATGATCTGGGCCGTCTCTCAGATTTTCGAGGACCTGTGGAAACCTTTAAGTCTTAACATTGGGACCCTAAACCTCTAAAAGTAATGGTGTTATAATATTTAGAAGTCTACCCGCGTTGTGTAGCAGAACTTAAAAGAAATAGTAATAAAAATGGTTGAGTAATTTAAATTTCAACATTATGAACTAAATAAAGTGTTAAAGAATCGGGTTGGGTCAAACTGTTAAAAAGTTATGCGTGGGTGAGTGTTTGAATAAAGATAATGGGTTTAAATTTGATAGATATTAAGAAAAAAAGGAGGGCAAAAGTTCATCATTTTATCTTAAGACCAACTTAAAATGAGCGAGCCTCACATATGTATGTTTTGATGATGATTGTGATTTGATCCTAAACTGTATGTTGAGATTTAGTCATCATAATCTCTAAGTGAGTGTTAATTAAGAGGGAAACACAAACATGTATGCATCATAAAGGAGTAAGACAATATGATATCGGTTAATGTAACAACTATGAAGTGACCTTGAGCTCAATGGTATCGTTAGCTCCCTCCTTTTGACCCCTTGACTTGCGTTCAAATCTCGAAGGTTAGTTTCATGGTGTGATAGTTTCAAAAAAAGGTAGTGTAACAACTAATACTTTTAATCCAACGACTAATGAGCAATAACTTGTTTTTGGATAAGTATTTGTAAATGTAATCAACTTTACTAAATAATATATAGTATGTATCCAACTTAGAACGCTTCTATTGTGTGTATCAAACTTTCAATAATCTCTATTGTATGTATTGGGTTGTACTTTTGATGACGTGCCATTTATATAATGTGCCACGTGTCATCCATATAACCTGACACATCATCTAAAGGCACATCCGATACATACAATATAACTTATTGAAAGTTCAATACATACAATGGAAACGTTCTAAGTTGAATACATACTATAAATTTTTGTGTAAAGTTGAATACATTTGCAAATACTAATCCATTTTGAATATTTTAATGAAAAAGATAATATTTAAAGCTTCAAAAATTTGGAGTCCATGTGCACTTCCACCACTTGAACACCCTCAAGGATGGCCTTGTTTTGTTACGAAAACTTCTTAACCGGCTCTTTGAATATGACTATCTTAAATGATCAGAACACCAGAATCAATGTATGCCACTTTAAAATTGATTAGTGTGACTTTAAGTCACAAGAATCACTATAGAGGGTATCAAAACAACCATAGTAATCTGTACTATCTTTTGGTTGAGAGTGGATTTTAAACTTGTTTTGAGTTATGGAGTTCTTAATTTAAACCAAAATTACAAGATTGTTTAGTTCGTACGAAGAAACCATCAAGCATTGTGAGTTTTTATTAGTTGGGATTTATTGGACATTATGTTGGTTTTGGAACTTGTATCTTTATAAGTAGGACCAAAGAGATAAGTTGTTTATCTAGACAAAATAAGATGAGTGATTACTAATAAGTATCAAGATACTAAGATATCTCACAATCATGTCTATCCAAATGCTAAATTTGGCAGAAACATTCATATAATGAATGCGTTCTAGGTATTTAGAAAGTTATTAAATGCTAAAGCAAAAAGAAGATCATATGAGAATCGTTGATCATTAACAAAGAAATATATAAAGGGAATTATGTTTATGTATGATCCTCAAGTTCACACCTTATATTAAACTCTATATTTCTTTTTAACTTTTCGTTAATTGTCATTTGGAAATCTTACCTATATTAAGTGCAAAACCTAGACTCAATTAGCGGCCGTAGCCCAGGTTTATTTCATCGGTTTTTTAGGTTTTTCTGTGATGGATAGAACACTGGGCTTCATTAAGGGTGTTGGAAACGGCAGAGGAGTGGCTAAACGTTTATTTATTGATTTAAATGAAAAACCAGAAGAAGAAACAGTAGATCTAGCTGATCAACCCAAGGTAACGCTTTAAAATGATTAAAGCTAACAAGTGATTTTGAACCATACAAATCGAATTGTATAGGGTTGTACTTTTAGTTTTTAAGTTGATATATATAGGGAAAACAATAACTTGGTCTAAAGGTATAACTTATCTTCTTTTGTGCAAAATTCTGCTGTTAGTATATATATATTTTTTTGCAACTCTGTGACATCTGTTTCTTTATTTAATCAAAAAATCATTAGTTTATTTCGTTGAATTAGTCGCATGAAATGCGATGTTTGCTAGGGCGTAATGTTTATATTAACTGCAGGTTGTTGGTCAGTCATCAATTGGTGATGATAATAGCCTAAAAAGTCTAAGGTAATATCATGTTATCCGCGTGTCCTATATTATTTAGTTTGTAGTCATAGTTTTATCGTTGATTTATTTTTGGATAGTGCTAATGTTTTATCTGTTTATGGTGTAGAGATAAGAATGGAGATGATTCTTTCGTCATTATTAGAGACAGAAAGGTGAATTACTTTCTTCTTCTTGTGTTTATGAGGAACTCCATTCTTTGTTATATAGCCAGCAAAATTGTATTCCTACTTGAAAAAAAGTGTACAAATGGTTGCTGAAGTCTGAATTTCTTACATAATTGTCGCTGATTTTCGATGCTTGCCTCTTTGATTTTATGAAGAGTTTACTATACTATAATGTTGTTATAAGTTGTTTTCTTTGGTTGTTTTCAGGTTCAAGTTTCTGAGGGCACTTCCCTTTATGCCCAATGCCGCTCATGGTTAAAGAATGGGGTTACCGTCGAAAATCAGGTACGCATCATGGCTAGCTTCTAGATGCATCTCGTTAGTTCTATTCCCTGTTAGCATGAAATGCATAATTGTAAGTGGTACTCATGAAAAAGAATATAGCCTCTCGTTAGTTCTATTTGCACCAAGTATTTTACTACTTATGCTACCATTTAAGCATTTAATGTAATGCCTACCCCAATAAAAATCATTTTCAAGCTTATAGGCCGTTATAAAATTTTGATTATCGTTTAGCTTTGGAAGATTTCTTTTAATACTTGCCTCTTTGGTTAGCGGCTAAAATGGGCCAGTTTGTGGCCATTGAGAATTCTGTTGCCGAATTTAGTGGAGACTGTCTTCTGTGAAGATTACTAAATATAGTATATATTGTATAGATAGGTCTTGGCGTCTTGCAGTAGTTTAAAATTAGTAAAAGGCTGGGAGATAATACCTTGCTCTTATAACTTTACTGACCTCTAACTCAAAATAACTTCTAAGACTAACTAACAACTGTTCTACTGACCTCAACTAGTTCCTCTTCAATTCAAAATCACCAGTGCTTCCTAAAGAACTCGTGTTGGTTTGGGGTATATTTATGCGGTATGCAGTGTCCTCACTTGTGCCACAAAATTTCGGAGCTGTTCTCTCATTAGTAACAAACCTGTGATTGAAGTGATGTTGCACATGTATGTGCTTTGTTCGGCGGTTCGGCCGTGAAAAGCAGGGTTGTTAGTCATTACTATGGTTGACATATGAAATGTCACAAAATAGCTCTATTTCCTCCGTTTGCCTAAGGTGAAAATCAGCAAATTGTGGAGCCATAAAGCTTGTCGTGCCGTTCTTGCTGTTGTGTATTCAGCTTAAGATGTCGTAGCATCTTGCTTACTCGAACTCCATGTTTTTTTTTGTTTTTTTTCTGGAGCAGCCATTCTGTTGAGCAAATCTAAACTCCATAACTAAAGCGTAAAAAACATTACGAGAAACGATTTTATGATCATTAGAATTCTGGTAAAATTCAGGCAACTTGAATTTTCTAACTCATATTACCAGCTACCAACATTCACAGTTCCAGTTACTTATCAGTGAATTCTCTTTGTTGCATGTTAGAGAATATTAGTAGGTGTATTCAAACAACTGTCACACACATTGTATAAGTAGGCTTAATTTTAGGGATCTTGCATTTAGTGACCCTCCTCGAATAGCTCTAATTAATTATGCATCAATACCATTTTGTTCGTTAGAATACACAGAAAACCATTCCAGAAGTCAGTTTTATATCATAGTATTACAGCCTGAAAGGGATCTTGTCGGAACCCTTGCCCCTGCAACCATCTTCCTGTTCACAACCCCTGTTACTATCCCAAATTAAAAGAACTATTTTTTGGTTTCTTGTTGCTTAAAATTTGGTACCGTTCGTATGCGTGTACCGCTGAAAAACAATTTTAGGTTACTCTCACTGTTCAAGACCCCTAATCAAGACCTCTGTTTACTGATCTGATATTGTTTATTAATTCAGTTTATAATGTAAGACTACTGTTCACACCACTGTTCACACCACAGTTCACGCTCAACCTAACAGCCTTGTTATCCGTACCTTCCTTCCTGGTCTAGTTTCTGATTGTTTACAATTTAGTTCATTATGGGTGATGTGGTTCAACCGTTCGAGTTCAAGATTTAAAGGTTGTAACTCACCTATTCAACGAGGAAGATGTACCTAGATTCCAAGATGATTTTTCTGGATCGGCTGCTACAACAATATGACTATGAACAAAGATCGTATCCAATATTAATACTAATATAACTAATATATCCCATAAACCTGTCAGAGTTGCTAATGGATCCTTGTGTCCTATTGTAGGCGTGTGAACCAATAGTGAAATTCTAAACCTAAAAGGTGGTGATTTGTACACCACCACTTTTTTACCATATACCACCAAAATCATGTTTTGGACATTTTTACCCTTTAACTTGTGAAGGAGTGTTTGAAGAATTTTAAGTTGCAAGGGGTAAAAGGGTCTAAAAATATATTTTAATGGTGTATGGCAAAAAAGTGGTGGTGTACAAATCACCACCCAAACCTAAACCTTCCATCTGTTGTCTTAGTTTCATTTTTTCTGGACTCTTTGACATATGTCGCTTAATTACCAAAGATAATTATTGTTATGCAATCTTCATTCCGACACATTGCATTTTTCGAGATTTACAAACAGTCATGTGATTGGGACGGATTTCGAATTTCAAGTTCTTTATCACTTGCCTTCCTTGCGATCTCCAGTGTCATGGAGTCTCACTATCGACTTGAGCGTCCCTCTTTACCAATTTTTAAAACAACTAAAACTTGAGTTTTAATTTTTTCATGAGTTAGCTTGTGAGTCATGTCAGTTAGGCAAACATACTTGTTATCCCTACTCTTCTAGAGAGTTTGATCAGATTAGTCTATTGTTTCATATAATCCGTTCAGATGTTTGAGGAATGAGGACCTTATCCCATATTTGATATATTTTAAAAAGGTACACACCTATTGCAACTGCATCTTCCTAATACTCGTTTGATGGCCTTTTGCTTTAAGTCTACATCCTGCCTATTTCCACCTTTTATCCTACTTTTCCATTTGGCTATATTGTATTACTGAGGTGTCTATTGTGTTGTTAGCTGCCTACAAATGCCACTCTCATTACAAAAACAGTAAATTCTTTGGATAGAAGTTCAATACCGTGATTGGTTCTTACTACCTGGATGCTATTACTTTCCTTCTGCACCAATGCTCTATAATTTTCACTCCCAAATGGTTTATTTGAGTTTAAGGATAAAACTCTACTCATTTAACTAATTGATCATGGACAAGATCTAGCCACTTTGAGTCCCTTAAGACCTTCCAACATGAAATAACTTATTTACTTCTCGTAGTTACATCCACACAAGAGTCAAATTCACCAATTTTCAACAGTCCAACTGCATATCATTTTGACTCAAACTCAACAACTCATTTACATTCTAGTATCAATATTATAATTGCCATATTTTTAGCTAACTATTGAATTAATGTTAAAACTGTATGTAAGATTGTTTGAGACCTTCATGAGGGAACATTCTACTTTGAGTCATATACTGATATGGACAACGTCTATGCTGTTGCCGAGAATTATATTAGTTACAACACAACTATTACCATCAAACGCAAAACAAAATAATTATTACCAGCAAACACAAGAAAATATTTACTAGTCATCCATTCTCTGACACTCAAGAACTTGTCAGCTAGACTTGGCATAAACTTGGCATCATGAAGTTTATCAGTAATGCCTTGCACACTTTCAGTGGAGAGGTTACCTTTGCCTTCGATTTAACATTTCCATTATGCTCTAATCTCTTACAATAACGGACCGAAGTTGGTGCCTTTTTACTGGAGTCTATATTGGTATGGTTAGGGTTGTTAGTTGATTATGCTCAATTTACTTTTGAATTATAGGTTAATTAAAAATAATCTAGAGAGATGGGTGCTTCTTGAAAGTATTAATACAAATTATAGGCAATCCCCTTAGTATGTGTTGATTATCTGTAATCATCTTTCAGAAAATAGGAAAAAAAGAACTGTGTTGACCCTTAAATTATGATAATTGCTAAATGGAGTAACTTGAACTATGAAAACGTCCAATAGGGAAGTGTTGCAGTTTTCATGGGACGAAAGAGGCATCTCTTTACATTGGTCACTTTGAGGTTCATATTTGTATATTAGTATATAGGATAAGAAATGAACTGAGTGCAGAATTTTACTTGAGCATGAGGAATTGAGGATTTAACAAATTTCTACCCGTCTATAAAGAATAAGTAGGGGACTTCTGTAGACTAAATCAAGAGTTCAATAATATTGGTACTGTGTTGTATCGTGACAGTTGGAGCTTATTAGTTCGAAAATTGCCAAAAGTTGACAATGGAGACTTTTGGCCATTTTAACTTAACAGAGGGAGTATCTATTGTTGTGCAAACTGCAAACTCTCATTAAAGATGGTTTTGCTACAAAAAACCAATTATGATGGTTTAAAAGATTAATAATGCTGTTGCGAATAATTTCTCTTAGTCTATATTATTTACAGAATCTTGATTTAAGTTGATGACCATGCTGCATGTTTTTTTTTCTATCATCAGTGACTTCCTATCTTAATTGTATGAATTAGAAACAGGAGTTGTTTTGAATGATGATGTTCTTCAAGAAATAAATTATCCGGTTCCATGTTTGTTTAATAACAATATAAGTTAACTTGGTGTTTTATTGACAGCCACAATATACGGACTGTGTTAAGTCTCTTCCAAAACCATTGCCTGCATCCATGGTAGAACCAATAAAGGAGGATGAAACAGAAATAGATGAGGTATATTTATGTCTGTGTATCTGTATGTATGTACACGTGGGCTATGTTTCTCCATCGCTGCTAAGAAAATAATGATTTTGACTGTATTTTGTTTTCAGAGAACTGAAGATGTTGAAAATATGTCTGCTAAGGAGCTGTTGCAACAGCACGTAAAGCATGCAAAGAAGGTTCGAATGAGGTATACTTTCTTAAATTATACGCAGTATATTTTAATCTCAACTACATGTAAAGCATTTCATGTTTTATCTTGATGTTGAGCTTTATCTAAATTACTATATTGCCCATATCTTAACCATGGAAATAAGAACAAAATAAACAAACCATCCATAAGACACTATGATCTAGACTTTGAAACCCTACTTCTAAAGCTGTTAATTTTTTTTTTGGTTTGATTTATCAAGTTTTTTACTTTCTCAATGTCTCTAAATGACAGTTAAGCAATGAAAAAGCTATATCATCATTAACTAGGAAACAGTGATTAAATAAATGAGTAGTGTAAACAATAAAACGTGCATTCGCTTCCACCGCTTACTAGGGCAGACTGGCACACTGCTATATTACTTATATTTTGATATTTATTGCTTTTTATGTAGATTGAAGAATCAGAGGCTACAAAAAATCGAAAGGTACAAAGAACGTCTTGCCCTTCTCTTGCCCCCAGTTGTGGACCAACAGCAAAAAAACGACCCGACTTCTTGAAGCTGAGCAGCATTTATATTTTAGTGATTTAGTTAACAATTCAACATTTTTAGTACACATATGGATCTCATTAGACTTTCAGTATTTATGATGATTGCTAGGATGTTTACTTAAGTCAAGGTTTTAACGATCTGAAGAGTTATTAAATCTGGTTACTTTTCTGAACAAATACTCCGTGTAACTAAGTCGGGTCGTATTGTATATCAGTATGCTAAAACCTAACAGTATCATTCCATAAGTTTTTTGATTAGAAAGCTAGAACTTTTACTTCTGTATATTTCATTAAAAAATAACAATGCTGCAAAATTTTCTTATGCAATAAAAACCAATATAAGTAGGGGGTGTGAACGGCTCGGTTAAGTGTTAAAGTCTTGGGCTTGGCTCTGCCTTAGCTCACTTCGAGTCTAGTATATAAAACTTGATCTCTCCTCGTTTGATATCATAAATAATAATTGATCTAAGATAAGTTATTGCTTCTTTTGAACCCTTAAAGAATCTTATAGTTTTATCCTTAGTTACTCATATACAGAGACATGGACTTTTGTATACATATAATAGCTTAAAACACAAGATTAGTAATCATATGATTATATACCTACCACTTTTCTATATTCTTAATTCTTATTATTAATAATAGTATGGTCATAAAGCCTTTTTTGTCTTTTATTTACCGTTTACAAAGATGACAATGAGGTCTGAAATCTAATCCACTTGGTAAAAAGAACTCATTTTCTATTATTATGCAAAAAAATTCAACTTTAAGACATTGCATTCCGATTCCCATATCATTACCAAGTGCATGAAGGTAGACATCTTTTTGGGACTTTATGATACTTTAAATGTTATAAACTTTGCTTTGTCAAATACATATGAAGAATCTATTTAGAGTAAATTGCATGGATGCTCAGTTGTAATTTGTTTTTTGCACGGGGACTTCAAAAACTAGAAGCTTTTTGTGGAGCGAGAGGGAAAAGGGTATTAAGAGAAAGGAAAAGAAGAGGAAATGATGATCTTACCCTCGCGTTTTGGGCACGTGTAATGAATTAACAATGTAAAACCGACGGGGTTAGAGTGAGGGATTGGGGCGCACAACAAACTTATGATCTTTGAACTTCTGATGTAAATTTTTTTTACAGGGAATAACGATGAGAATGTGTGTAAATCTTAGGTATTGCAATTGACTCATCTATCTATAAGGCAAGTGAGGGAAAACGTAACTATGCTCCTATATATATGTGTACACATGTGTTTGTTTATATTTTTATTTAAAATATGGATGAATAATTTAATGCAAGAATCTCAAATCAAATAAAAACATAATTTAATGCACACATATAAATCATGAATTTTTTATTTTATTTTATTTCTAATGTCGTTTTGAGATTTTTGGAGATATGATTGAGGTTTCAAATTTATAATCTGTCGGTCAATACAATATACAACTTCAAATTCGTACATAATTTTCAACTCTAAAAACATTGTGTTCAAGTTCCGAAATCATTGCACATCTTTTTTGGGACCCTTTAGAACTTTAAGGATTAGCCTTTCTTACTTTGCTTTATTTAGTCAAATATCAATATAAATTTTGTTACATCTCAATCATCGTATACGTAATAAATCTATAGTTGTTAATAAAGTTATTTTTTTAAAGACAGCTGTGGAATCATTGACGGACCTACTGGGTCCACCCGATCATCTCCACTAACGGTTACTCCCCTGATAACAGGTACCACCCCTGAGTTCGCAGCCTAGGTGACGCCTTAAAGGGGTTGCTCTCCCATATCTTGGATGAGTATAGCGTCACAGGATTCCCCCTCTCAACGAGACTCGAACTCATGACCTCAAAGAAGAAACCCTATAGGGGAAAACCCCCTTACCACTGGACCAAGACCCCAATGGCTATTAATAAAGTTATTGATCTTGAAATCTCACTAAGAACCAAACATTAGTCTAATACATTCTTCAT
The DNA here is from genome assembly GCA_963422505.1 of Pseudognaphalium luteoalbum. NCBI lineage: Eukaryota > Viridiplantae > Streptophyta > Magnoliopsida > Asterales > Asteraceae > Pseudognaphalium > Pseudognaphalium luteoalbum. The sequence continues at coordinate 70,854,278 of OY730198.1, forward strand.
CCATATGTAAGTTATCCATTTCATTTATGGATTGGACTTCTTACGAGTTCAGTTCCTTGACTCAAATTTTGACTCAATTATTTTTTCTCCGAGTCCCTCAATTGGTAAAGTAGGCATTTCATGGAGTAAACTACATTCCACATCCCCGTGATATGTAATCTATTTCAGTTCAAGTCCCCCGATCAGATTTTTGCGAGTTTACTCCCTTGAGCCGGATTATCGTCATCTCGCTCCTAGTACTTAAAAAAATATAAAATCTAAAGTGGACATGTATGTATACAAATGAATTTTAGGGACTCGGTTTGTGATTGAATAATTAAATAAAGGGGAGTCTTGAATCAAATTTAAATAAAAACTGAAATACTTAAATTCCCACAACTTCTAGTTTTTATTATTTGCTTATATGTACTCTAGTGATGAAATGTACAAAAGGTCAAATAAGAATACAATCTCTCAAGTATGATTTGCTTAGTTGAAACTCATTTACCAATCATGATTTAATACGCAAATTGCCTGCTCCACTCGATTTTGTAACATGGAATTCAATGGGGTTTTTTTTACTCACACCTCCAAATCCCCAATCTTCAAATCAACTCGTACTAATTCCTGAAGATTGTTTAAGATAGACATATTCACTAAGTCTCACTAGTTTCAAACCTATTAAATACCCTTGAAATTTGATAATTCCTGAAGATTGTTTGAGACGGAGCCTTTTTTTAATATTTTTTTACCATTTTCTTCAGGTTTGTTGCTTTTCATTTTGTTTCTTCGAATTTGATAATGAAGAAAAATGAAGGAGAAATCAATGGAGACGCGACCAAATTGTTGGAGCAGATGAAAAGGAATATGTAAATTGTGTACTTGTTTTTTTATTTTTTTTTACCATTTGTGCTAATTGATATACAAAAACATTCATAACTTTGTTACAAATTAGAAAATGTATTTTACATATAAATAAAAGTTTTATAACTATAATAATCAATAAAATGAGTTTTTATTTTTATTACTAAATTATTTATTATTTTAATTAAAAGTAACTTTTGAAGAAAAAATACAATCTAAATAAACAGTAGAATTCAAACTATAGTTTTGAGTAGTCGTGATTATTATTAGATGACTAGGTTAGATGACCCATTCGATTATGCGCTTAGGGTCCATTAAGTTTTCAAGGTTGAAACTACTTTACTTGTTCAATAACTTATGTTCTGGTATAAATCGACATCAAATGTAATCACAATAATATAACAATCAATATATCATTATGTCATAGTTTTACATGGCATAAGAGCTCTAGGTTCAAACCACTAAAAGTTTGCTATCCTCCGATCACCGGCTCCATGCTGAAGATTCGGAGAGATCCTACTACTCTCGCTTTATTATTTTTGTTTGATTGATTTTTTTTTTCTTTTTATCTTATTAACAATAGCCTACAAAACCTAGTCATCAATGTTGATTTAGCTATTAATCAACTAATATTGTCTCATCAACATAACTCTTTGTTTTAACACCAGAAATCATTGTTGTATGCGAAACTAATTTATCATAAATTTGTTGCTCATAAGGCAAAGCAAGCCATGACATAAAAAAACATTACTCTACTTCAACACACTTCCAATTTCATCTCCATACCGAAGGAGGTTCTCGACCTCGTGGCGTATAACCTGTGTTGTATATTTTAGTGCATTGGTGGATTAGTAGACACGGGGTAGGTGATGCGGAAGGCATACCCGACTAAGTTACTAAATACCGGGCTCAACCAAAATTGCAGGGGTCAAGGGGGCCGCCCCCCTTGTGGGGTCCAAGGGGCAGAGCCCCTAGCTGCGGAAATACGTCTAGGTTCAATGAATCTAGAAAAACAGTTTATGAAAACTGTTTTGTAACCGCCATTTTTGGTGATCATATTTCTGCAATTTATTCAAACAGAAAAACACACTACATAAAAACCACACGGATCAAAGATTTTGGTGCCAAAAACTTTGATAATCTCTAGTCTTATCCCAAAGTAGAATTCGTGAACCCGGGCATCGGTTAGGGTCGAATTATTGCTTTTGAAAAGTGAATTTCATACACGATTCTAGAGTATATCCGGATTGAAATCAAACCCTATTTTACAAAATTCCCCAACAATCAAAAGCAATAATTTTACGTTGATTTCAATGGCAGAATCGGTAAAGGATATGACTTCCAAATTTGCGAAACTTGATAAGTTTGATGGGAACGATTTTAGGAGATGGCAAAAGAAGATGAAATTTCTATTGACAACACTGAAAGTTGTGTACGTTCTGAGTACACCATGTCCAGAGGCACAGGAGGAGGAGACTTTGGATCAGACTCGCAGGCGATGCAAGTGGGAAAATGATGATTTTATCTGCCGTGGTCACATCTTGAATGGTATGTCTGATTAACTATTTGACATATATCAAAATGTCGAATCTGCAAGGGATTTATGGAATGTATTAGAGTCTAAGTATATGGCAGAAGATGCTTCTTCTATGAAGTTTCTTAGTAATTTTAACAATTACAAGATGGTGGATTCACGTTCTGTTATGGAACAATACCATGAATGCCTTCGAATACTTGGACAGTTTGTACAACATGATATAAAAATGGATGAATCAATTCAGGTTTCATGTATAATCGATAAATTGCCCTCTTCATGGAAAGACTTCAAGCATGATTTGAAGCATATGAAGGAAGAATTGAGTTTGGTTCAATTGGGTAGTCATTTGCGCATAGAGGAAGGTCTAAGGTGCAAGAAAATGACAAAGGAAAGGGCAATGAAATTGTTGGTCCATCTAATGTCAACATGGTAGAGGAACATAAGGCTGGAAAACAGAATAATAAAGGAAAAGGCAAGCGTAAAAATCATGATAACAATGATGATCCTAATAAGAAGTCTAAAAAGACTTGCTGGAAGTGTGGTATGACTGGACACTTCAAAAAGGATTGTCGGGTTAAGAAAGTTGGTAACAAGAATACCAATGGTGCTAGCACAAGCGGATCGGGTCAGGGGTCTAAGGACCAAAACCCGAAACAAGGTCAGATTTTGAATAATGACTTTAATTTGGCTATAAATTATGTGTCATTTATTTCTGAATCATTTCATATGGAGGATGATGATGTTTCTTGGTTTGTTGATTCGGGTGCTAATACTCATGTATGCAAGCATAGAAATTGGTTTAAGACATATGAGCCGGAAGATGGTATATTGCATATGGGGAACGAATCAACAAGTTCTGTTTGTGGTCGTGGAAGTGTTGTTTTAGAATTTAGTTCTGGAAAGACAATAACTTTGTTTAATGTAATTCATGTTCCTAAGATTCGAAAGAATCTTGTGTCTAGTGCTTTGTTGAACAATAGTGGTTATAAGCAGGTTATCGAGTCAGATAAGTTTATGTTGTCCAAGAATGGTGTCTTGGATTTGGCTACTTATGTAATGGCATGTTTAGACTTAATTTAAATAATTGTGGTAGTATTAATTCTGCTTCTATGACATGTTCTAGTGTAAATGATTCCTCTTTGTGACATGTTAGATTAGGTCATGTGCATTATAAAAGAATGATTGAAATGTCAAAGGATGGCTTAATACCAGCTTTTGACATTCACACTGAAAAATGCAAAACATGTATGTTAACTAAAATCACTAGACAACCTTTTCAAAGTATAATTGCAACTAGTACATAGTGATTTGTGTGATTTGCATGCTACTCACTCTTTAAGTAACAAGAAATACTTTGTTACTTTCATCGATGATGCTTCTAGGTTTTGTTATGTTTATTTGTTGCATTCTAAAGATGAAGCCTTGGATAGATTTAAAACATACAAAACCGAAGTAGAATTGCAACAGAATTCTTTGATTAAAAGACTAAGAACAGATATGGGAGGCGAATATATTGATCCTGATTATTTCCAATCTGTTGGTATTATTCATGAGACGACTGCTCCATATACTCCCCAACAAAATGGTATATTGGAGAGGAAGAATTGGGTTCTCAAGGAAATGGTTAATTCCATGATGTCCTTTTCTGGTTTAAGTGATGGATTTTGGGGGAAAGCCATGTTAACGGTTTGTTATTTGCTTAATAGGGTTCCTAATAAAAGGAGCAAGGTTACACCTTATGAACTTTGGTTCAAGAAAAAGCCAAACGTGAATTATCTTCGTGTTTGGGGTTGTAGGGTAGTTGTAAGACTTCCTGAACCCAAGAAGAAAAGTTTGGGTGAAAGTGGTATAGATTGCATCTTTATTGGATATACTGAGCATTCCAAGGCATATAGGTTCTATGTCATTGAACCTAATGATTCTATATTAGTTAACTCTGTGGTTGAATCAAGAGATACAATTTTTGATGAGAACAAATTCTCATCTATACCTAGACCAAAGGATATTATTCCTAGTACTAGTGGAACTAAGGAAACAGATGAGGTGGAGAGTTCTGAAATGGCTTTAGACAAGTCGCTTGAACTTAGGAAAAACAAAAGTGGAAGGAAACCAAAATCATTTGGGCCTGATTTTTAATTATATTTAGTTGAATGCTCGAGGGATGAAGTTTCTATCCAATATCCTTATTGCTTCAATTTTGAGGAGGATCCAAAAACATTTGAGGAAGCAATGAAGTCTCAAGATGTTGCCTTTTGAAAAGAAGCAATCAATGATGAGATGGATTCCATCATGGATTACAACACTTGGGTGTTAGCTGATCTACCACCTGGTTGTAAACCTTTGGGTTGTAAGTGGATCTTCAAAAGGAAGATAAGAGTTGATGGAACCATTGAGAAATTCAAGGCTCGCTTAGTCATTCAAGGCTTTAGACAAAGACATGGAATTGACTAATTTGATACATATGCACCAGTTGCTCGGATTTCTACTATTAGATTGTTGATTGCCTTGGCTGCAATACACAATCTAAAGATTCACCAAATGGATGTAAAAACTGCATTCTTGAATGGTGATCTGGATGAGGAGGTTTATATGAAACAACCTGAACGCTTTGTTATGCCTGGAAATGAGCATAAGGTGTGCAAACTTGTTAAATCCTTGTATGGATTGAAGCAAGCACCTAAACAGTGGCATCAGAAATTTGATGAGGTGGTTTTGTCTAGTGGATACAGTTTGAATCAAGCAAACAAGTGTGTATACAACAAGTTTGATAATTATGGTAAAGGAGTAATCATTTGCTTGTATATTGATGATATGTTGATTTTTGGCACGGATTTGGAACAAGTCAGTATGACTAAGGAATTCTTGTCATCAAAGTTCTCCATGAAGGATATGGGGGAGGCCGACGTGATCCTAGGCATTAGGATTAAACGTGAGAACAAAGAAATTTCTATTTCACAATCTTATTACATTGAGAAAGTGTTAAAGAAATTTAATTGTTTTGATTGTAGTCCAGTTAGTACACCTATGGATTCTAGTTTTAAACTTATGGTTACACCTGGTGATCCAGTTTCACAACTTGAGTATTCTCAAGTGATTGGCTGCTTAATGTATGCCATGACGAGCACAAGGCCCGACATTGCTTATGCAGTGGGAAAGCTTAGTAGATATACTAGTAATCCTAGTACTTATCATTGGCAAGCTATAAGGCGGGTGCTTAAATACTTGAAGACAACTATGAATTATAGTTTGTACTACATGGGATATCCTTCGGTGTTAGAAGGCTATTGTGACGCAAGTTGGATCACTAATATAGAAGATCATTCTAGTGGATGGGTATTCTTGCTAGGGGGAGGTGCCATATCATGGGCTTCCAAGAAGCAAACTTGCATAACCAACTCGACCATGGAATCTGAGTTTGTGGCATTGGTTGCTGCCGGTAAGGAAGCATAATGGTTAAGGAACTTGATCTATGAGATTCCTTTGTGGCCTAAAGCTATATCACCAATCTCTATTCATTGTGATAGTGCGGCTACATTAGATAAGGCTTATAGTCACATGTACAATGGGAAGTCTAGACACTTAGGTGTTAGACACAGTATGATTCGTGAGTTAATCATGAATGGGGTGATATCGGTTGAATTTGTGAGATCTCAACATAATTTAGCTGATCACTTGACGAAGGGAGTAGCTAGTATAACACCCATGAATTTAGAACATTTTTTTAGAACAAATCGGAAGCGTAATCCCATACAACATATTTTATATACATAAAACTTCAAGTCATAATTATACATTACACAGTACCAATATTAAGTTTTATAATTACTAACAAAGTATTCTAGCTGGGTGTTATATAACAAAATAGTTATTAACTATCAAAATACGATCAGAGTTTCCCAGCTGTCAAACATTCCTTCAAGCAAAACCTCTTGCCCAGATTCCATCCCAAAACTTAACCTGCAAGAGTAATGTGGGGGATTAGCACGAAGCTAAGTGAATAGACTAAACCTAACAGTCTAACTTAGCATAACATAATCTGTTCACAACAATAAACACACTAACAACACAGAGGATCAGTGGTTCTTGAGGTGCCCTCAGTCCGCGGTGGCCCTCCAAGAACACTTATAACCAACTGCAGACCAATACAGAGGTATTACCGATAGCTCATTGCTATCTTTAATCAATATGGGTATAATTCACAATGAATGTTCACCAAACCCATAAGGACTAGCCTATAGCAACTAAGCCCAACCTTAGTTGACCCCTATATTACATTTAATATATTCCAAACTATCATGGAATTCAGTTCAAACAATAAACCTATCAACAATATTTCTACTTTAATTGATGTAACCAAATATGTTAACACCAATTACACTGTGAGAATCAGTCCACTCACCTGTCTCTAGTAATCTCCAACTCAAATATCATATTTTATTGAGTCTTCGGTGGATCTGAGAACATAACAACAATAAGTTAGTAACTTATTCAATCATGTAACAAATTAACTCAATATATACAATCATATCATATAAATTTGCCATGTTACAAGTTAAACACTTAGTAATTTACTACACCTATTTAAGTAAACTATAAGTTACATATTTTTAGTATTACAACATGTTATTACAGCTGCTTACACTATAGTTTAATAACACATAATCAATTCAGCACATAACTCAGCAGAAAACAAAACTGGCTTGTTTTGAACTCGAACCCGATCGGCTACCCATCCACAGCCGATCGGCTAACCCTTATACCCGATCGGCTCACAGCATAACTGATCGGATAGCCTGAAGTTTTCCTAAGACTTTCGTTTCAATGAAATGTTCTGTAACCATTTTGTACTAAACTAGTCGTTCATCTAATTTTACCTATTCGGCTATAATGTCTCACCCGATCTGCTCAGATAGTATAGCCGATCGGCTATGGGACTTAAACACAGAACCCAGCAACCTGCATTTTCGTTTCTACAGAACCCTAACTCCGAATTTACCATATTTACAGCTTCAAAATCAGATTATAACTATTCTATGGTCATAGAAACATTATATAACATCAATAACAACTTGCAAACTCAACTTTATACCAAAATCATTCATGTATCTAACCTAATTTCAATCAAACACACACACACATACACACACACACACACACACACACATATATATATATATATATATATACACAATATAACTTCAAAAACACTTACAAATCTGATAATAAATGGAAGATGATGAAGATAATGATGAAATCAATTGCTATATCACAAATCACAACTCATTTGAGTGATTAATTCCTTGTTTATGGTTGCTATGAGTTTTGGGGTTTGGTTTCAAAGGAAGTAATAAACAATTAGGAAGAGTTAGGGGAATAAGGTTGGTCTCTCACCAACAAAACCGACCCAAGTATTTTAGGTAGTGTAGTTTTTATCCTCTTCTAATCCTATAATCTGGAACCCGAAATACCAGTTGCGAGAAATTATTTTATTTTACCGTCGGCTATAATTATATAAAGCAAATAATATTTCACTAGCCACAATAAATCCTAAGACTTATTTATTTAATTTTTCACAACTAAATACATATAATAATTTAAATTGCGCATTTAAAATTAAGGAAAATACTGTCACTACTAGGTCCAATTTAGGGATGTTACAGCTAGAGACTTGGTTAAAAAGTTTGCATCAGGGATGTGATTAAAGTCCATTTAATTTCTAATGGTGGGACACCCAATTCCCTCCTAATGTGGCATTAGGAGCTGAATTCAATGTGGAAAACCTACACTTAGAGATTGGAGCACATTATGTATTACATAACATCCCAAAGGTATGTGCTCGGATCTGCATGAGGGTTAGGTTGAAGTATAACTTCTTAGTAGTTCTTTTAAAAAAGTGCAGGTGCAGATGCATGATGAAAAGAGCTACCTATATGAATGAGAAGTGTGGCCGCTTCAAGGAGCTTAGGACTTTGGATTTGTATACATTCACGAATGGATATGGACACATGGCCTGTATAGTGTCAAGATTAGTTTATGTGTAGTATTGAACTTATGTGTCTATTATCTTCAGGTATTCAAATGAGTTGAAGGGTTCAATTCTTAGAACACCCTGATTCTCGAATATTTGGAATGTGTAATGTACTAAGATGAAAATTCAATCTGCATGACATTTTCATTTATGCATATATTTGTTTTGTGTTTGATTATGTTTGCAAAGGCATTGCACTAAAATGGGGGAGGAATGTTGTATATTTTAGTGCATTGGCGGATTAGTGGACACGGGGTAGGTGATGCGGAGGGCATACCCGACTAAGTTACTATATACTGGGCTCAACCAAAATTGCGGGGGTCAAGGAGGCCGCGCCCCCTTGTGGGGTCCAAGGGGCAGAGCCCCTGGCTGCGGAAATACGTCTTGGTTCAATTAATCTAGAAAAACAGTTTATGAAAACTGTTTTGTAACTGCCGTTTTTGGTGATCATTTTTTCTGCAATTTATTCAAACAGAAAAACACACTACATAAAAACCACACGGATCAAAGATTTTGGTGCCGAAAACTTTGATAATCTCTAGTCTTATCCCAAAGTAGAATTCGTGAACCCGGGCATCGGTTAGGGTCGAATTATTGCTTTTGAAAAGTGAATTTCATACATGATTCTAGAGTATATCCGGATTGAAATCAAACCCTATTTTACAAAATTCCCCAACAACCTGCACCTACTTGAATGTGGTGTAGCTTATCGGTTAGGAATCGTCAGCCGAAGAGCTATTAGCTCTTCGGTACGGAACTTCTCGTAGTGTATGGTTCGAGGGATCCTTTCATCACGAACCTTCATCCATTGACAACTAAAGGTCATCCTTCGTGACTGCTGAAAGTCACCCTTCATCAAGTGACAGCTGAAGATCATTCTTCATCTATTGACAGCTAAAGGTCATCTTTCATCCTTAGTCAATGACCCATAAGTACTATAGTAAGTCTGTTACTGCAATGCTAGTATAAATAGGCATCCAATGAAATTACAATGATATCAGAATCAATATATTATTAGTTCATATAGCTATACAATGATTATCACTCCAAGGAATCGTCCTACGATATACAGTCGTGGATACTTGGAGTCGTCCTACTATATACGGTCGTGGATAAACATGACTTGGGCAAATTTGCAAGTGATCCTAACAGAATATAAATGAGCAAAAATACAAATTACAATATCCCTGTATGTATCAACTTAAGAAATGATATACTTTTTTATAACTTTTTTATAACTTTGTTCTCAAATGATCACGATATAATCGAATCTAGAAGAGTCGATAGTAACTTTTAAGTAATATAAGGCGGTGGCTAAGGGACATTATCCTCGTCATTATATTAAAGAGTAGTTAGACTTTGTAACTTTAATATCATTATTTGTCTTTGACTTTTATTTAGTTTAATTAGCTCAGAATTATCAGGATAAGCTTATTCACGCTAAAGTGATGACGTGGCCACCATTAGGTCATTCAGTATTATTCAATCAAAATGAGAAATGATTTGAACATGAAAAAGATTGGTCACGTCACAAATATGCTGAAAGAACATTGTATCGTAACCTTCCTATATAAAATGAAAATGTTTACGGAGAGTGCATAATGATTGAGTTACTACGTTTTGAGTTCAACCAAATTTGTGAGGGTCAATAAATTTGTGAGGGTCAATGAGGCAACGTCCCCCTAGCGGTATACAATGGACATATTGCAAACACGAGAACACGTGTATAAATGCATATCAATATGATCTTGAGTAAAAAAAAGATTGAATTAATAGATTTTTATTCCAATGAGAATTTTGTGAACCCAAGCACTTGTAGGGCGCAAATTAATCTCTCTTTTAAAAAGTGATATCTTGTAAACAATTTTCCAATTCCACCGCCGTGCTTGACTTTTCATCGAGAAAATTGTAAGTTTGAAATTAGAGACTCGGTCAAACAACCTTCAGGTATTTGCACGAGTTGATTTGAAGAAAACCTGACTTATTTTTTCAAGTGAGTCGCTAATTTTTTGGTGTCTTTATTTCTTATGAATCATTTGTTTTTGTCAATGTATGTGCATATAGAGACGATTGAGGGTGTGAGTAAAAACCCTATTGAATTAAGTGTTACAAAATCGAGTGGTTAAACAGATGCTACCTCGAGAGATTGTATTTATATTGTTATTTGGCCTTTTGAACATTTCATCACTAATAAAATAACATATGGAACTATGATGTCACATAAAAATGAAAGCTATATATATTGTCCATCTAATCACGACTGTCTCCTTAGAAGGGGAAAGAGCAGATTATGATGATTGTCATTACAATAAGTGTAATTATTATTGTTAATATATTAGTACTTAGTTTACTTTTTCCATTTAAATATACAAATAAATATGATCATGTAAGGAATGAGATAGACACGGCACGGCATAGTAACACGAAATTATTGGAGCACATTTTTTAATTAAGGTACTATTTCACGCACTTGAAAAAATGATCTTTCGATATTTGAGTATAATAATAAAATAAAGTAATTACGTTAGTTAAATATATAATTATATCCATTTACTTTCCACTTTTAAAATTTGTCAGAAAATCATCGCATTTAGTTAAAATACTAGACATGAAACCCGTGTATACACACAGACCAATAAAGGTGTATTTGATTTTATAATTTTGCAAATTATGTATATGCTAAAATTCTATAATTTTGTAAGAGTTAAAAATGATATGCAATAAAGTTCAAAAGTCTATAATTTCCTAAGGTTTTTTGTATGACACCACATTTATTCAAACGTACTAAGGAATTCGAATCAAAGTATAATTAGTAGAGAGATAAGATCAACTTTTCAATAAAAAGGGTTTTAATTATTTACAATACTACCACATTAACACTTCAATAAATAGATTGTAAGCATATTTGAAACTTTGAATTGACATAAGTAGGTTTGATCGTCAAAGCAAGCAAGAAACAAAGTGTTGAACAATCAAGCAAAATGACAATAGAAATCTGACATCGAGACATGATCGCTGAAATCCTCATTGACATTTGATCCAACACCTTATGTGCATTCAAAGATTTTTTTATTTACATAAATATTACCTATTTGAAAATATTTATGAGATCTAGTTGGTTACTAAAAAACATTTTCAAAAGTCGTAGAAGTGGGTTTGGCAAACCCAGTTCATCATTTTTATAATTTAAGAGTCGGGCTTGGCAAACCCGACTTTAACTTTGATTGGACATGCATAAGTCAATTGTACTTTGTTACTGGAGACCGGAAAGTGGAAGTGGATTTGTTAAATCCGACTTCACTTTTCAAGAAAGAGATGAAGGGTTGTCAAACCCGACTCCACTTTTACTTTTTTTTTTTTTTTTTTTTAGATTTTGAGAACTGGGTTAACAAATGCTTACATGTCTTTTTCATTGTTAGTACAAACGTAAATTGATAAACTTGATATTATTTTGATGTGTTAGATTTCATGACTATGGTGTATTTTTCATTGTCTTGGATAATGTTGTTAGACAAGAGTTATAACAATTTGTGTGACCCTTGACAATTTAGGACATCATTTGTGCCTGACTAGATCATAATTACATATATTTAGTTTGGTATTGGGCTAACTATTTGTATCATTTTGTATATTTATATATACACGTACGTAACTAATTTTAATTACGCATAACATTCGAATGGATTCCGACATACACGAACATTGGTGAAACCTTTTAATAAATAACGTAAATCTATTTTGAATTTAAATAGTAGTTATTTACTTTATATTATTATGTTTTAATAATATACGTACAGTCATACGACGTAACCGACACGACATAAACGCACGAATCGTGCCCGAAAATCGAACGAAGCCCAACAAACTTTTTAATAGCTTAAAATAAAGTAATTTAAATAAAACTCCTATCCAAAACTTCGCGATTAAATCGTTAACGAAACATAAATAATAAACCATTTAACGTTTAAACGAACGACGAAATGCACGGGTAAACGAACACCGCAGTAACGTAAATTGGGGAATTAAAGACAACCCCAAGTAACCCCATACCTCTTGTTTATCAAACCCACACTCAACCTCATTTTTACCCATCCCTCCACTTCACCTCCCATCCCCATTTCCACTCTCCCCTCCTCTCTTGCTTCCTCCATCCCCCTCCCACGAAATTCTGCTATCTCCCCAGCCCAATAGGAGCCACCACTCACCAACATAAACTATCATAGCACTGCCATCGAGATTTGCAAGAAAACGTGAGGTATAGAGCGCACAACGTCCTTTCTTCCTCTCTTCATCTACACGAGTTGTAAGGATCATTTACCTAACTTGGTAAATTTTTCTTTCATGAATTTTACTTATAAACATGTTATAATGTCCAGTTAATAAGAATCATGTCCAAAAATGGTGTCGAAACGCGTTTATGAAACCTGAAAATGATAACAATTTACTGGACAAATAATATAGTCGATTTCCATGAATTATTTCGTACTCATTTCTCAACAAAAATAGACAATTCAAAAGATAAAAATTAAGTTTAAGAAGTAACTTTTATTTTCAAGTGGTGTCGTAATTTTTTGACACTGTTTACTTAGTTAAATGGGATAGCCGGACTGACCTGATGGTCAGAAAACTTGGACCAACTTCACGACACCATATCTTGAGCTACACAACTCTAAATGACCTGAGATTTCTTCCTTGAAACAACAAATTTTGTTAGATTTCAAACTAGTATAATTAGCTCTCCTGAAGTGTTGTAGATTTTTCTCAGTAATTATTTATTCGCACGTGTATCTCGATTCGTCAAAATTGGATGTTAGGGAATTTGCCTAATTATTTGACCGACTTAACGTTAACTAAAAATTATGAGAAAATTATTTTGAACATTTAAGACATAGGAGAACGTCGAAATTTTCTCGGATTGTATATCGAATGTTTACTTAGTGAAAACGAACCACGAAAACACCAAAAATCAGTCAAAACTACCACAGGGACTGTTTTGGTAAAAATATAAAAACAACAACTTCGGTGAACTATAAAATGCAACTATTACTTTTTATAAGTCATAAAACATATTTAAGCATTGTATAAAAGTATCAGGTTAAAGCGAACACATTTGACCAATTCCCCGAACACGAAAACCCATCAGGTCGTCTCTGTCGCAGAAGGCCCAAACTAACTGCGACACAAACATTTATGTCGCAAACTCTTATTTGTCTCAACCCACCTGCGACAGACGCCACTTTGTCGCGAACGATTACCATTGTCGCATCACTGCGACATAATCCCCTATGTCATACAATAATCTGAAAATCACAACTCGCGACACAAACTTCTATGTCACATAATTATTTGAAATCACAACCTGGGACACAAGTCTTTGCGTCGCACGCTTATTACAATTCACATCCGGCGACATCACCATTGTGTCGCAACATCCGTAATTTTTACAATTAGCGACACAGACCTCTGCGTTGCAATCCAGTGTCGCTACCTAGTGTCGCAGAACACAGTAGATTTAAAAAACCCTTCGATTACTAAGTACCGAACTCGCGTAACAACAAATAAATATATACGATACAACTCGGAAATATAAGAAATGTAATTTTATAAGTATATAAAGAAACAAACATAATAATAATATTTTGAGAAATATTATTACAAACGTCACCAACGGGCCGTACATATTTTCTAAACATAAACGATAATCAAACATTTGGACATTACTAGTTGAGTGGAAAACTAGCATAGAAGGTCTTTTGAGACATCTACTCATATATAACCTTGTGCGTTTAGGACGCCAGCAGGTTACAGATTTGGACAACATCATTTGCTTTAGCAACGCTTACACACAAGACTCAGGTGAGTCTCATAGCCCCATTTTTATTGTTTTTACTATTGGGGTGAGAATATTACGTATCGTTTTACATGTGAACACAAGTACATAAAAACTCGATATACGGATTGCATGAGTATTAGACTAATCATTGAAGCCCTCCATATCATAGTTCGTTATTTATCATTACTTAAGTGTAAATGTTAGTGAATAGTTCTATTTGGGATTGACAATCCCCGTCCGGGGTAGTCGCGCTATCCCTGGTCAAACGGACGCATTAGCATTTGTTCATAACGAGTGTATGATTAGGCACTCGCAGGAGGCAAAGCACCATCATGTATCGTAAACTCTAAGTATGAGCTCATGGCAATAGTATACACATTTTTGATTGGTTGCAATTCATATAAATTCTTGTGGTTAATATCATATATTTTAATCATTAAACCCGTGAGCTCACCAACTTTATAGTTGACCGTTTTAGCGTGTATTATCATGTTCACAGAAGTAGTAGGACTGCTTTCACAAGAACAGTAGCACGAGTCACATGATTTACAAACAACAAGAGAATTTCCTTCATTGCTATTTTTGTAATAGTAGTTATGTAATAGATTCTCTATGCTTATTCGCGAACTCGCAAATTATGTAAACACTTTGGTAATTAATGTATTATTTTTTAAATGTATTTTTAAAACGACACATATAGAGGTCGTTCAATATAACTTTGTGTGAAAAAATTGATTAGTCACGCTCCGACCCGACTTCCATTGCACATTAAATTTGGGGGTGCTACAATTTGCGTTATTACTATTTTACGTGTTTAGTTGTCGGATTGCTAATAAAATAATGTACATTTAGTAATACAAATAATGAGTATCACTCGTATTTTGTATTAATATTTTGAATACGAGAAAAATACACCATAAATATTTTTCAAAGTATGACACGTATTTTCATTGTTAATGGATGATGATTAGTACACCTATCATAAACTTTCGTACACCACTAACTGCGCTTTATAGTGTTGTATTGTACAACACCATAAAGTACATTGAATGATGTACGGAGAATTTTTGTATTAATATTTACAAAATACGAGTGATGCTCATAAATATTTTCAAATGCTTTTAATATAAATGTATATTATTAATTTAAAAATATTTTCTATCGTATTAATATTGTCAAATCTATTAATATTTATAAGTTCTTAAATTACCTAACGTATTTTATTAGTTCAAAAACATTTTTAAAATACGAGTATCACTCGTATTTTATATTAATAAATGTACAATTTTTTAGCAATCCAACAACTAAACACGTAAAATGATAATAATGCAAATTGTTATATCTCTTGTTTAACAACATTGTCCAATACAATGAAAAATATACCATAGTCATAAAATCTAAGACATCAAAACAATAACAAGTTCATCAATTTACGTTTGTACTAATAATGAAAAATATACATAAGCATTTGTAAACTCGGTTCTCAAAATCTCAAACACTTCTTCTCTTTCTTGAAAATATTTTCGAATACGTATTATTTCCGAACAAAATTCTCATTCAAAACACTCAAAAATCGCGATTAAGCAATCAAGACATATTTGGTTAATGTACTAAGATTACTAAAAATCAAAAAATACTATACGAGTTAAAACTAAGAATTCAACAATAAAGAATACATATTATTTTCGAGGATTGTGTTGTGAAAACTGTTTTATTCATAACCATCGTCGTCAATATTTGGACAGAAAATTGTACATCCCTTAACTCTTAATTTGTAACTGAATATATGTAACAATTACGAAAAGGATTTTGTAGTCTACATTAAAATTTTAGAAGATATATACTGAGGTTTCGACTTGAATTAAATTGTGGAAAAGTTGGAAACTTCTTATGTATTACTTGAATTCATAAAGGAAGTAAAATTCTAATATATATATATAAATTGGTTGAAGAGAATGAGAAATATCATGAAAGTTGGTGTGCAAATTTAAATTTAATAAATGGATAAAATATTTTAGCCAACTTTTTATAAAAAAAATACATCAAATATACAGGATCCGAAAGTGTAATTATTCAAAATAAATTTCCACTATAGGATCGCAACAGAAGTAACATAATCACGGGTCAAGATTGCTCCAATGTATTATGTTTTAATTATATTTGACTGATCGATAGATTAATTTCGTTATGTTCTCACAAAGTAAGGTTCAAATAAGTATAACAATTTTTTGTGAGAATGTGAGAACCAATAAGAATGCGCCACATGTCACTAAACCCTCTTTCCTCCACATTTTTAAAAATTAATATATATCTCCCCAACGGTAAGTCAAAGAATCACAAAAATTGTACCATAAATCAGCATTTTATTCTCTTCAATTAGAGATGTGGCAAGGTATACTTTCGATGATTTTTTTATTTTTTTAGTTTTTTGGTAAGTCCTGAAAACAACTAACACATGTGTTACCAGCGAGTAACACATGTGTTATTAGCTATTAACACATGTGATACTAGCCAGTAACACATGTGATACCAACTAGTAACGCATATGTTACTAATTTCATACAAATTGTAAAACCCACAAAAAAGTCGTCGAAAGTATACCTTGTGGAATGACAAATCGAAAAGAAAAAAATGTTGATTTTTATGGTGTAATTTTTATAATTTTATGACTTACCATTCGTGAGATATTTTATTTATAAAAACGTGGGGATAAATAAGTTTTTTGATACGTGGCATATTCTTATTGGTTCCTCAATTCTCAATAAATTTTACATTTTCATTTAAACCCCATTCTCTATTTATAAACTAAAATAGTGTAATTTGTTGTATTAAAATAACGCAATAACTAGTTTAGAAACCGTAAAATCTGCGAAATCGTTTATGAAATATTGTTAAGTCGCCTTATATATATGTACGTCCAGATTAAGTTATATTATCAATGTACAAATGGTCAGTTAGTCACGTCTTCTTAGCATGTGAAACAGAATGTAAGATATAACTTGAATGATATAATTATATGTATAGCGAATGTTTTTAAAGATTTCATTAGTATATCAAAATATTTGTGAGCAAATGACTGTTTACATATTCACCGTCTTGGAGTTTTGGAATATCTATACTACTATATAATATATGTGTTTAATAGTCTTAAAAGGAAGAAGTAGTAAATGATTAATCAAACTTTTTATTATCTTATTCAACATTCAGACACCTAAATCTATTACCTATAACATTTTATATATATATATATATATATACATGTTGGGTTCTGGTGAGAACAAATCTTAGCCATCCATATAAAATCAAGGGCCCAAAATGAAGGTGATATTTTTTTGTAATTATTGAGAAATCTAGAATAGGGCAGTGTCATTTTCTTAAATAACTTGAACTTCACCTTTTCATTCACAATCTATCATTTTTGTGAAGCATAATTTTTATTGGTTCACAATAATTTTGTAGTTTTCACTCAAACTTTTGAAAGATGAATCTAAATCTTTAACATTCACTATTTGGATAACTTATGTGAAGTAATAACAAAAATTAATACTCACACTTTGTCAATCATTGTTAACTAGATTTAATACATATATCCACAAAGACTCATAAAACACATACACATAGAATTCCCAATTCCCAAAAGCCGTCTCTGTTATTCTCTATCCTTTGTACCTAAACCCTAATAGAATTTCCTTCATTGCTATTTTTGTAATAGTAGTTATGTAATAGATTCTCTATGCTTATTCGCGAACTCGCAAATTATGTAAACACTTTGGTAATTAATGTATTATTTTTTAAATGTATTTTTAAAACGACACATATAGAGGTCGTTCAATATAACTTTGTGTGAAAAAATTGATTAGTCACGCTCCGACCCGACTTCCATTGCACATTAAATTTGGGGGTGCTACAATTTGCGTTATTACTATTTTACGTGTTTAGTTGTCGGATTGCTAATAAAATAATGTACATTTAGTAATACAAATAATGAGTATCACTCGTATTTTGTATTAATATTTTGAATACGAGAAAAATACACCATAAATATTTTTCAAAGTATGACACGTATTTTCATTGTTAATGGATGATGATTAGTACACCTATCATAAACTTTCGTACACCACTAACTGCGCTTTATAGTGTTGTATTGTACAACACCATAAAGTACATTGAATGATGTACGGAGAATTTTTGTATTAATATTTACAAAATACGAGTGATGCTCATAAATATTTTCAAATGCTTTTAATATAAATGTATATTATTAATTTAAAAATATTTTCTATCGTATTAATATTGTCAAATCTATTAATATTTATAAGTTCTTAAATTACCTAACGTATTTTATTAGTTCAAAAACATTTTTAAAATACGAGTATCACTCGTATTTTATATTAATAAATGTACAATTTTTTAGCAATTCAACAACTAAACACGTAAAATGATAATAATGCAAATTGTTATATCTCTTGTTTAACAACATTGTCCAATACAATGAAAAATATACCATAGTCATAAAATCTAAGACATCAAAACAATAACAAGTTCATCAATTTACGTTTGTACTAATAATGAAAAATATACATAAGCATTTGTAAACTCGGTTCTCAAAATCTCAAACACTTCTTCTCTTTCTTGAAAATATTTTCGAATACGTATTATTTCCGAACAAAATTCTCATTCAAAACACTCAAAAATCGCGATTAAGCAATCAAGACATATTTGGTTAATGTACTAAGATTACTAAAAATCAAAAAATACTATACGAGTTAAAACTAAGAATTCAACAATAAAGAATACATATTATTTTCGAGGATTGTGTTGTGAAAACTGTTTTATTCATAACCATCGTCGTCAATATTTGGACAGAAAATTGTACATCCCTTAACTCTTAATTTGTAACTGAATATATGTAACAATTACGAAAAGGATTTTGTAGTCTACATTAAAATTTTAGAAGATATATACTGAGGTTTCGACTTGAATTAAATTGTGGAAAAGTTGGAAACTTCTTATGTATTACTTGAATTCATAAAGGAAGTAAAATTCTAATATATATATATAAATTGGTTGAAGAGAATGAGAAATATCATGAAAGTTGGTGTGCAAATTTAAATTTAATAAATGGATAAAATATTTTAGCCAACTTTTTATAAAAAAAATACATCAAATATACAGGATCCGAAAGTGTAATTATTCAAAATAAATTTCCACTATAGGATCGCAACAGAAGTAACATAATCACGGGTCAAGATTGCTCCAATGTATTATGTTTTAATTATATTTGACTGATCGATAGATTAATTTCGTTATGTTCTCACAAAGTAAGGTTCAAATAAGTATAACAATTTTTTGTGAGAATGTGAGAACCAATAAGAATGCGCCACATGTCACTAAACCCTCTTTCCTCCACATTTTTAAAAATTAATATATATCTCCCCAACGGTAAGTCAAAGAATCACAAAAATTGTACCATAAATCAGCATTTTATTCTCTTCAATTAGAGATGTGGCAAGGTATACTTTCGATGATTTTTTTATTTTTTTAGTTTTTTGGTAAGTCCTGAAAACAACTAACACATGTGTTACCAGCGAGTAACACATGTGTTATTAGCTATTAACACATGTGATACTAGCCAGTAACACATGTGATACCAACTAGTAACGCATATGTTACTAATTTCATACAAATTGTAAAACCCACAAAAAAGTCGTCGAAAGTATACCTTGTGGAATGACAAATCGAAAAGAAAAAAATGTTGATTTTTATGGTGTAATTTTTATAATTTTATGACTTACCATTCGTGAGATATTTTATTTATAAAAACGTGGGGATAAATAAGTTTTTTGATACGTGGCATATTCTTATTGGTTCCTCAATTCTCAATAAATTTTACATTTTCATTTAAACCCCATTCTCTATTTATAAACTAAAATAGTGTAATTTGTTGTATTAAAATAACGCAATAACTAGTTTAGAAACCGTAAAATCTGCGAAATCGTTTATGAAATATTGTTAAGTCGCCTTATATATATGTACGTCCAGATTAAGTTATATTATCAATGTACAAATGGTCAGTTAGTCACGTCTTCTTAGCATGTGAAACAGAATGTAAGATATAACTTGAATGATATAATTATATGTATAGCGAATGTTTTTAAAGATTTCATTAGTATATCAAAATATTTGTGAGCAAATGACTGTTTACATATTCACCGTCTTGGAGTTTTGGAATATCTATACTACTATATAATATATGTGTTTAATAGTCTTAAAAGGAAGAAGTAGTAAATGACTAATCAAACTTTTTATTATCTTATTCAACATTCAGACACCTAAATCTATTACCTATAACATTTTATATATATATATATATATATATACATGTTGGGTTCTGGTGAGAACAAATCTTAGCCATCCATATAAAATCAAGGGCCCAAAATGAAGGTGATATTTTTTTGTAATTATTGAGAAATCTAGAATAGGGCAGTGTCATTTTCTTAAATAACTTGAACTTCACCTTTTCATTCACAATCTATCATTTTTGTGAAGCATAATTTTTATTGGTTCACAATAATTTTGTAGTTTTCACTCAAACTTTTGAAAGATGAATCTAAATCTTTAACATTCACTATTTGGATAACTTATGTGAAGTAATAACAAAAATTAATACTCACACTTTGTCAATCATTGTTAACTAGATTTAATACATATATCCACAAAGACTCATAAAACACATACACATAGAATTCCCAATTCCCAAAAGCCGTCTCTGTTATTCTCTATCCTTTGTACCTAAACCCTAATAGAATTTCCTTCATTGCTATTTTTGTAATAGTAGTTATGTAATAGATTCTCTATGCTTATTCGCGAACTCGCAAATTATGTAAACACTTTGGTAATTAATGTATTATTTTTTAAATGTATTTTTAAAACGACACATATAGAGGTCGTTCAATATAACTTTGTGTGAAAAAATTGATTAGTCACGCTCCGACCCGACTTCCATTGCACATTAAATTTGGAGGTGCTACAATTTGCGTTATTACTATTTTACGTGTTTAGTTGTCGGATTGCTAATAAAATAATGTACATTTAGTAATACAAATAATGAGTATCACTCGTATTTTGTATTAATATTTTGAATACGAGAAAAATACACCATAAATATTTTTCAAAGTATGACACGTATTTTCATTGTTAATGGATGATGATTAGTACACCTATCATAAACTTTCGTACACCACTAACTGCGCTTTATAGTGTTGTATTGTACAACACCATAAAGTACATTGAATGATGTACGGAGAATTTTTGTATTAATATTTACAAAATACGAGTGATGCTCATAAATATTTTCAAATGCTTTTAATATAAATGTATATTATTAATTTAAAAATATTTTCTATCGTATTAATATTGTCAAATCTATTAATATTTATAAGTTCTTAAATTACCTAACGTATTTTATTAGTTCAAAAACATTTTTAAAATACGAGTATCACTCGTATTTTATATTAATAAATGTACAATTTTTTAGCAATCCAACAACTAAACACGTAAAATGATAATAATGCAAATTGTTATATCTCTTGTTTAACAACATTGTCCAATACAATGAAAAATATACCATAGTCATAAAATCTAAGACATCAAAACAATAACAAGTTCATCAATTTACGTTTGTACTAATAATGAAAAATATACATAAGCATTTGTAAACTCGGTTCTCAAAATCTCAAACACTTCTTCTCTTTCTTGAAAATATTTTCGAATACGTATTATTTCCGAACAAAATTCTCATTCAAAACACTCAAAAATCGCGATTAAGCAATCAAGACATATTTGGTTAATGTACTAAGATTACTAAAAATCAAAAAATACTATACGAGTTAAAACTAAGAATTCAACAATAAAGAATACATATTATTTTCGAGGATTGTGTTGTGAAAACTGTTTTATTCATAACCATCGTCGTCAATATTTGGACAGAAAATTGTACATCCCTTAACTCTTAATTTGTAACTGAATATATGTAACAATTACGAAAAGGATTTTGTAGTCTACATTAAAATTTTAGAAGATATATACTGAGGTTTCGACTTGAATTAAATTGTGGAAAAGTTGGAAACTTCTTATGTATTACTTGAATTCATAAAGGAAGTAAAATTCTAATATATATATATAAATTGGTTGAAGAGAATGAGAAATATCATGAAAGTTGGTGTGCAAATTTAAATTTAATAAATGGATAAAATATTTTAGCCAACTTTTTATAAAAAAAATACATCAAATATACAGGATCCGAAAGTGTAATTATTCAAAATAAATTTCCACTATAGGATCGCAACAGAAGTAACATAATCACGGGTCAAGATTGCTCCAATGTATTATGTTTTAATTATATTTGACTGATCGATAGATTAATTTCGTTATGTTCTCACAAAGTAAGGTTCAAATAAGTATAACAATTTTTTGTGAGAATGTGAGAACCAATAAGAATGCGCCACATGTCACTAAACCCTCTTTCCTCCACATTTTTAAAAATTAATATATATCTCCCCAACGGTAAGTCAAAGAATCACAAAAATTGTACCATAAATCAGCATTTTATTCTCTTCAATTAGAGATGTGGCAAGGTATACTTTCGATGATTTTTTTATTTTTTTAGTTTTTTGGTAAGTCCTGAAAACAACTAACACATGTGTTACCAGCGAGTAACACATGTGTTATTAGCTATTAACACATGTGATACTAGCCAGTAACACATGTGATACCAACTAGTAACGCATATGTTACTAATTTCATACAAATTGTAAAACCCACAAAAAAGTCGTCGAAAGTATACCTTGTGGAATGACAAATCGAAAAGAAAAAAATGTTGATTTTTATGGTGTAATTTTTATAATTTTATGACTTACCATTCGTGAGATATTTTATTTATAAAAACGTGGGGATAAATAAGTTTTTTGATACGTGGCATATTCTTATTGGTTCCTCAATTCTCAATAAATTTTACATTTTCATTTAAACCCCATTCTCTATTTATAAACTAAAATAGTGTAATTTGTTGTATTAAAATAACGCAATAACTAGTTTAGAAACCGTAAAATCTGCGAAATCGTTTATGAAATATTGTTAAGTCGCCTTATATATATGTACGTCCAGATTAAGTTATATTATCAATGTACAAATGGTCAGTTAGTCACGTCTTCTTAGCATGTGAAACAGAATGTAAGATATAACTTGAATGATATAATTATATGTATAGCGAATGTTTTTAAAGATTTCATTAGTATATCAAAATATTTGTGAGCAAATGACTGTTTAAATATTCACCGTCTTGGAGTTTTGGAATATCTATACTACTATATAATATATGTGTTTAATAGTCTTAAAAGGAAGAAGTAGTAAATGACTAATCAAACTTTTTATTATCTTATTCAACATTCAGACACCTAAATCTATTACCTATAACATTTTATATATATATATATATACATGTTGGGTTCTGGTGAGAACAAATCTTAGCCATCCATATAAAATCAAGGGCCCAAAATGAAGGTGATATTTTTTTGTAATTATTGAGAAATCTAGAATAGGGCAGTGTCATTTTCTTAAATAACTTGAACTTCACCTTTTCATTCACAATCTATCATTTTTGTGAAGCATAATTTTTATTGGTTCACAATAATTTTGTAGTTTTCACTCAAACTTTTGAAAGATGAATCTAAATCTTTAACATTCACTATTTGGATAACTTATGTGAAGTAATAACAAAAATTAATACTCACACTTTGTCAATCATTGTTAACTAGATTTAATACATATATCCACAAAGACTCATAAAACACATACACATAGAATTCCCAATTCCCAAAAGCCGTCTCTGTTATTCTCTATCCTTTGTACCTAAACCCTAATTTGCCACTGATGCTGCCAGATAAGTCAGGTGGTGGAGTTTTCTCCTTGTGAAGGGAGAGAACCATCCTCGTCGTCGAAGGACTGACCGAACAGTACCGGACAGCAGCCAATGGCTTTTATATTTTATATTTGCTGGGCCTAAGTATAATAAAGCTATAGGTGAGTACAACGATAGGTATGACCTAGGGTCGTTCTTCAAACTACAATGGGATTCAAGGATTTCAATTATCTTTTTTGATTTAGCTGGTTTTCAAGAGTTGATAGGGGTTTTGTTTTGGTTTTCTAACTACTTAATCTAAAAACTAAAGTAAAGTAAATATGGTGAGGTGGTGAGGTGGCTACGAGAACTAAAGGTTAAACGCACGTGTTTACTATGACATTAGTATATGCTATTTAGGGGTAGTTATTTTAGTTAAGGCATTAGCTAAGATGACGGGTACAGGATTTAATAGACGAACTTGGAACATTCAATGATAACAAAGTAATCTACCTACAACCTTTTCATGGCTTCCACGTGTTTGTACTACACCACCGGTGTTTCCACTGGATCGAGAAAATGGAATCGGTCCTCGACATCAGCGACTGCGCAACCGAGAACATGGTGAAATACGCCACGTGTACTCTCGCCGACAAAGCGTTGACATGGTGGAACGCCCAAGTCCAAATCCTCAGACGCACAACTGCTTACTCCATCTCGTGGGAGACTTTGAAACATATGATGATGGAGTTTTGCTCTCCTTGTGAGCTTCAGAAACTCGAAACTGAGCTATGGAACATTCAGATGATCGGTGCTGACATTACCGGATACACGGTAAGGTTCCAAGAGCTTGCATGCCTCGTACCTCACATGGTGACCCCCAAGAGCGAACGTATTAAATGATACACCTGAGGTTTAGCAGCACAGATCAGAGGCATGGTGATGTCCTCCAAACCAACTACTTTTAGGAGTGCAGTGGATCTGGCTCAAAGCTTGACTGATGACGCGGTCCTTATTGGAACCTTGAAAGCTGCTTTAGGGAAAAGTGAACCCAACCGTACTGATGCTGGTGATTCAGGTCAAAACAAACGAAAATGGAACAGTGAAGGTAATGACCGTCAGGGTCAACATAACAGGAATGCGGGAAACACCAGGGCATACGCTGCAATCACCAACACTGAACCGAAACCTTACCTAGGCAAGAGTTCTAAATGTGGAAAATTCGAAAGGCATCACGAGGGCGAATGTTCCCTTTGTGGAAAATGCAGCCAATGGGGACACCGAGCCCACACATGTAGAAACAACCCTCCAACTCAAGCAAACCCTGGGCGACAAAACTATGGATGCTTTGAGTGCGGTGAACCATGACACGATCGAAATCAGTGCCCACAGCTCAACAACGCCAACAACAATCAGAACAACAACAACCGCATCACCAACAACGAACCAGCTCGCGGACGCGCATACGTCATTCGGGCACGGGATGCACCAGAGGATCCCTACGCTAACATTGGTACGTTTTAGTAACCTATTATTTCGCTTAAATGTTACGCTACTAGAATGTCAATTCGAACCCAAAACTTGGTAAACTTTAACCACTATCGAACACACAACTCATTAATCTATACAACGAGTATACATGAACTACTAGAACTTTATGGCAACTTAGAGCGCTATGTAAACTATTACTACTGTTGAACAACACATCTTTTTGGAAAACATATGCAACGGGCGTTCCGACACGATTTTTAAATCTTGGGACGAGGTTTCCCTAACAGGGGGAGAATGTAACACCCCGCAAATTTCGACATAATTATAAACGTTAATTGCACGCATTTATAGGCTAATTCCCTAACTTAGGGTGAATTCACAACACATTTTAGAGATAAGTCTAGCAAATCCCAACTAATTATACGCATAGTATTATACATTCCATAATTGCGTACAAAACAATCAGAACAAACGCGACAAAATTTACGACTGTTGGTGAACAAAATTATTTAATACAATGAAATTATTAAATAACATTAACGTTTATTAAATATTATGTTAATAATACTTACAAAGTATTTTGTAACGTGAAACATTTATTTCGTAAACTGAAACAACTCGAAACATATCCGTAAAAATAAAATAAAACAAAGTCATAACTTTATAATTCAACTAAATCACTTCTATAAAATATCTCAACTAAAAATATATTCGATCACGTATTTGAAAATTTATCGCTTTAAAACATTTTAAAATTTAACGATCGGGTAAATGAACACGGGTTAAATACCAAAAAATTTGGGACAAATTCCCCTCCCTTTTCTTGACCAAAATCAGCCCCACCCCCTTCCTCTTTCATTTCATTTTTCATCATCATCTCATCTCTTTTCTCTTTCTCAAAACCACCAACACCAAAACCACCAAAACCACCATCACAAAACCACTAAAAACTACCACTAAAACACACTAAATCACTTAACTCCTTTGGAATTAAACGTTCACGAGATCAAGAGGAACATTTCCATCTTTCCGGATTTTCTTCGCGACAACTTTGTAAGATCCCGACATTTCCGAAAACTTTTAGATTTCGCTATTTCTTTTGATATTTCGTGTTTATATTACTTAATACATCATGTTTTAGTGTTTTTATCAACTGATTATGTCCAACAACCGAACCAAAACTCGTTTTTCCAAACCGATCTTCGAACTGTTGGAAGTGACGCATCAGGCCCGAAAACAGTGTAGCGACACTTAAGTGTCGCATTAAGTGTCGCATAAAACCCTCTTTTTGCGTCACTTGCTTGAGTGCCGCTAAAAACCCTCTTTTTTGCGTCACTTGCCTAAGTGACGCCACAAACCCTCTTTTCGCGACACTTCGTTAAGTGTCGGTAACAAAGCCTTACCCGACACTCCATGCGTCACTCAATGCAACACTAGACTAAGTGTCGCTACCCCAAGCCTAGTGACGCCTCAAGTGTCGCTAAAAACAGAATACTTGTAACATCTTTTTCACTAAGTGTTGGATTTAACCGAAAACGAATACTTGCATACGATACGATACACGAACGTTACAAACATTACAAACACAATTATATTATCGAAATGTTGATTTCAAACCAACACCAACGAGTCGTATACATTTTCATAACTATGAAACACAAACGTACATATTCAACAGACGCTTTGGACATAACTTGGTTGTACAAACACTAGCATGGATGGTCGACTTAGACATCCCCATACTTATTAAATCTCATACGTTTAGGACGTTAGGAGGTTTCGGACTAGACTTGGGCTTTAGGCTTTGCTAGCACTCGCACTTTACTTAGCTCAACAGGTGAGTTCACAACCCCTACTTTTTACTGCTTTACTACTTTTGAACAGGGGTGGAAAACATAGTCAACTCTTTTGCTACGTGTGCAAACTTTTATATAACTGTTTTGAATGCGAGTTACACCAACTGATTATGACTGCGATCAACACGTTACAACTTTTGTTTATGAAATGGCATTTCATACGAAAACTAAATTGGAAACTCGCTGGAGGATGACCAACTACACATTTTCGCAAACTAACTTTTATGAAACAACATTTTCATAAGTATACAGAAAGTCCCTACGTCTTGGGCAAACATACAGAAAGTCCCTACGTCTTGGGCAAACATACAGAAAGTCCCTACTTCTTGGGCAAGGTTCCATCCTACGTCTTGGGTGAAGGCTCTACTTCTTGAGCAGTGGGTCCTACATCTTGGATGCCAGTCCTACTTCTTGGACACAACCTGAAAAGTTCCTACTTCTTGGGCAGTTATTAATAGGTCCTACTTCTTGGACAAACATTTTAAACTACACTTTTGGGTAACATCCCTCGATAACTACATTTTGGGTAACATCCCACGATAACTACAATTTGAGTAACATCCCACGATTACTACATTTTGGGTAATATTCCCCTACTTTTACACTTGAACAACATTTCAAACGAAACTATCTGACTTTCAGGACAACAAGCATACTCAAACTTGGTTTAACAATTGCAAACATAAAACCTGTGAATTCACTCAACCTCGTTGTTGACTTTTACTATGTTTTTTAGGGAATTAGCTGTACGTAAGAACCGCCTGTACATATGGAATCCTAGGCGACCCGCGAAGTATTTAAGATGCCACTTTTGAAAACGATGAATTTCTTTTATATAACTAATCTGCTTTAGTCATATTTACGAAATCTACTTTTGTAAACTTAATTACTTTACACTTGTACGATTCGATGAATCGTAAAACTTTGTAACTATTTGTGACACCCGTCAAATTAGGACTAGTAGTTAGTGCCTAATCAAGTTTTAATACATGTAATTAGTTCTGTGTTAGGCTAATTAATGTATCAACATATATATTGATGAATATATATATACAAGTATGCGATTTGATTAAATCGTACAAGTTTTAAATCGAATGCAATTCGATGCAATTAATATGGACGTTGGTGAACAATTTTATTAAATAATATAATATTATTTATTAACGCAATTATATCCAAAATATTATTTAGATAATATTTCAATTCAAATTCGTATCGTACAAACAAGGACTACACGATTAGATTATTAAACGCGCAAACAAATCGAAACAAGTTAAAGTTATATTTTATAACGCAACCATTAAGTAAAAATACTTCAACAAAAATATTGGGTAATTATTCGTATTTTAAAACGTATATTTAAACGTATAAAATAAACATTTAACGTTTAAACGATCAGGAAAACGAAAACCGCACGGAGCGCAAATGCGGAGATTAATTGGGAGATTCCCTCCCCAACCCCCCCTAAAATCAGCCATCTTCCCCCCCCCCCCCCCCTTTTTACCCTCATTTCCCACTTATCTCTCTCTCTCCTCTCTTCTTTTCTCTCTAAAAACCAAATCACCACCATCCACCTTAAATCACTAAATAACACCACAAAACCACCTCAAATCACTTGGAGCTTTTGGAGAAAAACGACCACCACGCAACGATCTACAACTCTATCTTTTCGGAATTTCCATTTGACACTTCGTAAGTTTCCGGCGAACTCTCGAAATTCATCGATTTCACTTATTTTTTACGTGTTTATGGTTTCTTTAAGCTTAAAATGTCCAAATATGGGTTGGGTAAAAGTCTCAGGTCAAACGGAGGCCGCAAAACACCTTTTTGGGCCATTTTCCGGCCAACAGTCCGCAGTGTCGCAGAGGCTCCAGGCCACCTGCGACACTAGGCTTAATGTCGCAGAAATTGATTAGTGTCGCATATAGCGACACTATGCTTAGTGTCGCATAACCCTAATGTCGCAGGATAGCGACACTACACCTAGTGTCGCATAAATCGTAATGTCGCAGGAATAGCGACACAAGCCTTAGTGTCGCAAGAATCAAGCTAGTGTCGCATATAGCGACACAGACCCTAGTGTCGCACTAACTAGTGTCACAGGTAGCGACACTAGCCCAATGTCGCATGAAACAGATCCAAGAAATCACAGATTTTATTAAGTGTCAAGACCTAAAATTTTACCACTCGATTTCACCCAAATTCGAGTCCAGATGCGTTTTTCACCAAAGCAATTTAGTAGAAATAAAAATTTACCAGCTCGACCCCAGCCAGGGGCTCTGCCCCTTGGACCCCGCCAGGGGCTGCCGCCCCTTGGACCCCGCTACCAGGGGCGCTGCCCCCGGACCCCCGTCATTAACGGGCTTCGCCCTTACCCTAGGTTCACAAGTAACAGTGTTACATCTAAACTTTCACACAAAGTGTTAAACTTGTATAACATCAAACACGAATGCGACACAACTTCTAAAACACATTGGAACTTAGTTTTAGGTATAACACTTCAAGACCATCAAAATAATAATGTGGGATTATTGTTACAAACAAGCACCAACGGGCCGTACACATTTTCAAAGACTTAAACAAACAACCAAATCGCGGTAATTTGGACATTCTAAGTTAGACGAACAATTACAAGGGCAGTCATTCGAGATGCCTACTCATGTTATAACAATTGTGTGTCTTGGACACCCTCAGGTTACAAGTCTTCGGACATCAATCCATCGCTAATCAATTCAAGTTTATTAATTTAATCGCTCAAGGTTCAGGTGAGTCTCATGGCCCCTATTTTACTGCTTTTCAATCAGGGGTGTGATTACATTGCTCGTTTTATTTACATGTTGAACGCAAGTACAAATCAATCAAATACTACATGAGTTGTTTTCACTAATCAATTTAAAGCCCTCCATAACATAGTTTGGTAATACATCTGTAGCGTGAATGTTAGTATATGATATCATATAGGATTGACAATCCTCGTCCGGGTTAGCACGCACTAACTGGTCAAACGGACGTATTAGCATTTGGGAAGACGAGTGTAGATTAGGCACTCGTAGGAGGCAACTCAGTTAGGTTTCCTTAATTAGACCTGACACTCAAGTTAAGCTCAGACTATGTGCTCATGGCTGTATAACTTTTATTTTGCTTAATTGCATTTTAAATTCAATTATATTATAAAATCTTGCGGTTCATACAAATATGCGTTGACATACAAACCTGTGAGCTCACCAGCGTTTCGCTGACCCATTTTAGCATGTATCACAGGTGACCAGCAGTAGGTTGGACAGCTCAATCAAGAACTATTAGCTCGAGTCAGCATGCAACCAATCAGAGATTTAGCTGCATTATTATATTTTGTATAGGTTAATTATGTACTTAAATCTCTCAATTTCAAACCGGGCTAATGTAAACAATATTTTGATGTAAACTCTTGTTTTATCAATATCAATGTAAAACAACGCATGTAGTGGCCGTTCATTATATCTTTTGTGCTGTGTATATTGATTAGTCGCGCCCCGACCCGATTCGCTTCCGCAACCCGAATTTGGGGGTGTGACACTATTACTCTTGGCATCTTAATATATATGTTCTGTTGTAATCATATGCTCTGATATGTATGCATGTACTTTTTATACGTCGACACCCCCACGTGATCTAATGCTTCCGCAAACTTCTGATAAACTTAATTAACGATTTTGGGGGTGTGAGAAGTATTGTTCCCCAATCTCGGACATTCGAGATATCCACATCATAACATGAATTGTTGAATAAACAAAAATATGAACATGGGTTTCCCACCGGAACAAGTTGGGATGGTCTGGTCTAACGACTAGTTAAATTATTCATCATTATTTCATATAAATCATTATAACTATTCTATGCATGTTAAACTAGTGTATGAAATTAATATATATCTGAAAACCTAATCATATATCCGACATCACAAGAGATACTAGTATGCAAACCCTAAGCAACAATCAAACAAAAACATGCAGTAGAGCAGCATAACAGGGATCAAATTAATTCATGTAGAGTAACTGGATAAATGGTCAAGTCACAAATGTTCTGAAAGTTATCTCTAAAACATTTTTTATATGAAATGGATCTAATTTATCTCTAATCATACGCTCCGTATCTCCCTCCGGTGTATTTCAACCAGGAGAACACTGGCCATGTCGAGTTCATCGATAATCAGACATAGAATAATTAGCGGCATACCATTACAAGTTGGCCAAGTTCTTAGGAGTAGGTTACTAACCACATCACAAGTTGGATAGATAAACATTGGAGATTAATTTCATAAATTCAAATATATTTTAATAGTATACATGCATAACTACTCTAACATAACGACTATCATAGCAAGCATGGATTTGTCTAACTTAGCATGACAATAATTCTAGCAAGCATTTTCAAATAAGCATGGTAATGGCACACCATATTTAAAAATAACGAGATAGAGATTATAATAAAACCTGACGAAGCGTTATTACAAATCTTGCGTAACCGCAGTCTCGGGGCACCTCCGTTACAAATAAGCTCGAAGCTTCTAATCTACTAACTAAACTAACTAATTCTAGAGAGAGAGTAGAGAGACAAAGAAAGAGTGAAGAAGTGTGTGTTGCATGAATGGATGATGAAAATGTGGAGGTGGGATGCTATATCTATAGTATTTGCTCGCCCGTGTTTCTCGCCCGTATTTCCTCCACCAAAATCCCAACCGTATTTCTTGCCCAAGTAAAAATCTTCAAGAATACGGGCAAAACACAAAAATACGGGCCATCCGGCCGTATTTCGGGTGAGATTTCAAAAATACGGGCGAGACCCAACCGTATACGGGCAAGACAGGCTGTATACGGATGGGATCAGGCCGTATATGCCTTAAACAGGCCGTATACGGTCAGGTATTGGCCGTATATGGCCAGTCTTGGCCGTATATGACTTGGCTCGGGCGTATTTTTGCTCTTCGGTTCTCCGTTTCTTCGTTTGGGCGTAACTTCTTCGTTGTTTATCTGTTTTAAGCGATTCTTATGCCCACGATTTTGTAATTTCCTAACAAATAAAATTACATAAGTTAGAGGTCATAATTCTAAGCGTAGCTCAAAAAGTGTTGGAACGAGTGAACAAGAATGCTTATGATCATTTTCGTTAGATTTATCGTGTTTTTTCGACCATTTAATTAATTTTTAAAATGTTATCTATATTTTATCCCATGTCATTTAGGATATTTTCATCATAAATTGGGCTAAAAAGGTGAGAATAATGCACGTAAAAACTTAACTTTTTGCGTGTCATCAGCCACCAACACCGCCGCCACCATCTTCCTCCTACGCCATCATCTAAATCCCATCATCCTAACTGTCGCCACCATTCCTTTCCATCATCCTTCACCGTCATCAAACCATCATCACCCTAGCTTCCGCCACCATTCATCTCTGTTCTCCGGTCAAACCCTAAACTCGCAAGACGGTGGTTGTAACACCTCAATTTTCGTAAGTATATATTTCAGAGTTAAAGTTTAAATTGAATGTTATGTTAACATTTGTAAGAAACTAGTAGTGGCCAAAGTAGAAGTTTCTAAACTTAATAAGTTAGTTTGCGGCCAAAATATAAAAAAAAATGACTAGATGGTTAAAAGTCAAAATATCTTTAATTTAATCCTCCTTGTAAACTCTGGAATTTTATTTCTGGAGATGTGTATATGTGTGTACATACGTATGCCAGAGAGAATGAGAAAGGAGAAGCAAGAAAACCTTAAATTGAAGCTTCATTCTTGTTATTTAGAGTCTAATTCTTACATAATCACCATTTCTGAGGTAAGAGCAACACACTAATACATTTAGTTTGATAGTTTTGATTAGTTCTTCATGAACCCAAAAATGGGTTTTGATAGAATTGTTAAGTATTTGGATGTATAAAGCTTAGATGATGATTATGGTAAGTGAAACAGCTTATGTAAGTGTTAATTGATGAGTTTTAGTAAGAAACTTGAGTTTTCATGATTTAAGCCAAATAAGGAAATTGGTGTATGATGTTAGTGATGATGAGTATGTATAAGTGAGCTTGTGTAGATGGTAAATGATGAATTTCATTGTAGTAATTGAATTATGTTCAATTTAGCTAAATCAAAGAATTAGTATGTATGATGATGTAGACGATGATGAAGAGTAGTTATTGAGAAGTTGTAATCATGTTGTAGTAAATCTTGATTAATTGTGTAGTTTGGATAACTTTGAGATTTAGATTGGAATTATGTTCTTGAATAAACATAAGTGTAGTTTTGTATGAACCAAAGAAAATAGTTTAGTTAGTTAGGAGAAGTGAGAAATTTCTATGTAGAAGGTTGTTACTTTAAGTAGTGAATAACCTTGTTTTGTATGCTTATGTAGGTGACAAGAAGTATTGAGCTAATCATTGAGCATGAGCATTCAAACATGTGGCAAATGTAAGTAGTAGGGATTGTAGTTCATTAATTAAGCTTGTTTGTGAATCCTTAGTGATGATCAAATAAGTGTTAGTTAGTGATGAATAGTTTGTTGTAAACATGGCATACGAGTATGTCAATTGTGTAGTTGATGTAAATGTAGTATATTGTATGTTAATTGTGTGGTTGATGTAAATGTAGTATATTGTATGTTAATTGTGTAGCTGATCTAAATGTAGTATATTGTATGTTATTTGTGTAGGTGTTGTGTAGACATAGTATATTGTATGTCAATTGTGTAGTTGTTGTAAATGTAGTATATTGTAAGATAATTGTGTAATTTATTTTAGATGTAGTGTATTGTATGTTATTATGTACGTAAGAAATGGAGGATTCAAGTATGACATTGCCCAAGTTTTGACTCTATTGTAGTGTTCCTTTGAATAGGAACAATGTAGTAAAGATTGTTTCTTTGAATAGAAACAATGTAGTCAAGAATCTTATTCATGAGTAGATGGGCCTGATAACACGTAAAAAGTCATTTTTTACGTACATTATCTTTCACATTTTAGGCAAAAAGTTAACAAAAATATACTTAAAAGGACATTATTCATAAAGTTTTGTTAACTAAGTCAAAACGGAGTCGATGTTTGAAAAATCACTAAAAATGGCATAAAAAACGTAAGAAACCGGGCAAAACTGCTTTATCGCACCTCCGTTCACTCGTTTCAATGCATTTTGAGCTACGAAAAGAATTATGACCTCTAACTTATGTCATTTTCTTCGCTAGGAAAATACGAACGCGTGGATATAAAGAACGCTCAAAACGGATAAACGACGAAGAAGATACGCCCGAACGAAGAAACGAAGAACCGAAGGGCCAGGATACGGCTGAACACAGCCGTATACGGCTGAGCCAGACCGTATACGGCTGGAAACAGACCGTATATGGCCTGTGCAGATCGTATACGGCCTGTGCTCAGCCGTATACGGGCCAGCTCAGCCGTATTCACCCTATGCACAGCCGTATACGGTCCAGTTCAGCCGTATTCACCCTAGCTCAGCCGTATTGTGCGTTTGGGTGATAAAAATCTGATTTTTATTCGCCTTTACGATACGGTTGTGCGTTTGAAGGTTTGGATACGGTCTACGGATACGGCTGTGCGATCTCTATATATAGAAGCCTCATTTCATCATTTTAACACATCTCTCACATCATCACTCACACATTGCACATTTCACACTTCACAATCTTCATTTCCTTACATGTTTATATTTTTACTCTCTCTCTAGATTAGTTTAGATAGTTTCTCTCTCTAGAGTTTTCTCTCTCTAGATAGAGATAGATAGTTAGTTGGTTAGCAGTAGAGAGACAAGGAAAGCTGGTATTGTAATCATGGTGTAATAAGAAGCATTCTTGGTGCAAGACTCTGCCTTTTCTTTTCAGCTGTTACTCTGCTCAATTTTACTGGTGATATCTTTTCATACTTATACTATGTCTGAATTATTTCTCTGCCTGTTTGTATGATGTATGTTGCTGTTATTGCCATGCTTATTGAGTAAGTGTACTGTTGCAGTTGTCGAAATGTAGATAGTTAGAAGTAGGGATGATGTTGAATTAATCTTTAAATCTATATAATTGGGGATTGTTATATTTGTTATGTCTAAACTTATCATGCATCTAGACTTAGCTATGGATCACCCTTTTCAGTCCTTCACGTGACTACTACTTTAGGCTTAGAACCTGATCAACTCTAGGTACAGTAGGAAGTTATCTGTGTTATAGTAAAGAAGCCGTGTATGTCACTGTAATCCGGCTGTAATACTGGGCAAATGCCCCAGAAGGAGCCGTCTGTGCCGACACTGTGGATTACCTAGAGACCCTAGAATATGGCCTAGTAACCGATATAGCTGTGGAAATGTTACAGTACACCGTCTGTCTACCCCTGTAACTGAAGCTGTGGAAACGCTTTAACATTGTACACCGTATCTGTACCCTGGGATGAAAAGCTGTGGAAACACATTAGTACACCGCAAGTACATCCTTGGTTATATGAATTCAGTGGAACTGTGTAAGTGCAGTACACCGTGAACGGTTCCTAGGTTGGTACGCTGTGGAAGGAGTATGCATTGTACACCGCTGGTGTTCCTAGGGCTGAATGACTGATTGCAAAGGAGAGGCTAGATCATGACAGAAGTAGTTGAACTAATCAAACGTAAGGAATGAGTCTGGAGATGAAAGTCAAGCCCAGCAGTGGTTCAGGATTCTTAAAACCCCTAGACTCTACAAAAACTGATAGTTTAGAATAGCAAGTTAATAATCTGAACATGTTTAGGAAATGACATTTACATTTAGGTGTTAAGAACGGTCAGAATTACCTGCGTGGCAGTCTGTTACCTTATTCCTACACCCTTCAAGGGTCACTTGTCCACAAAGACAGTGTGGGGGGTTGAGCAGCCTGTTCTGATCAGAATCACGATAGCCTAGGTCTCGTGACATACTAATTCTGGTACATAATTAGAATGAGTAGGGTCCTAGTGTTTACACCCATAATGCATCTGTTTATTAACTAAAAATGTCCCCAGTTATCTTTATAATAAGCATCATCCCCGCAACTGATTATTGAAGTTTCAACCGCCGCAATTCTCTATCTGTCTACCTAGCTACCGATTCTTCTCTATCTTATTTACTTTTCCTGTCTTTAGTTAATTAGTTAATTAAATTAGAAAACCCCCAAAACCTACCTATTTGCACAAAACCCATCCTTAAAGCAAAACTCTATCTTTGGCATCACGTCGTTTCAATTCGCTCCGATTTAAGAACGACCTCGAGTTATACTTACTGCTTGCTCACCCTGTATGATAGGTAGTACTTATAAATTGAGTCCCCAGCTCTTTATAAATTTAAAACTCCCACTGATCGGCGCTCGGTACTGTCCGGTCAGTCCCTTGATGACGGGGACGAGTTCTCCCCCCTCACAAGGAGAGAGCTTCAAAAACCTGA
The DNA here is from genome assembly GCA_963422505.1 of Pseudognaphalium luteoalbum. Taxonomy (NCBI): domain Eukaryota; kingdom Viridiplantae; phylum Streptophyta; class Magnoliopsida; order Asterales; family Asteraceae; genus Pseudognaphalium; species Pseudognaphalium luteoalbum. The sequence continues at coordinate 70,891,189 of OY730198.1, forward strand.
CTGTTCGGGCGCCATCAGGGCCTTTCGAGAATGGTCTATGTAGTAGGTTGTTCATACGAGTATGATAACCTAGTAGTATGGTAGATAGAACATACAAGCATGTTCTATAACAGTTAGTAAGTGGATCTTATAAGTATGATCATTTTGTAGTATTTTGTATTTGTAGTCTTGTTTCGTTTACTTAATAAGCATGTTTTGCTTACCCCGTAGTTGTATAGTTGTTGTGCAGGTGAAAGCAGGTAAACTGTCTAATTGGGAAATGGAGATTTTGCTACAAGTTAGTAAGTTAAAATCCCTTGTATAGAAATCATGCTCTTGGTATAGTTAGAAAAGCCCTATGTGAGTTTATTAAAAGTGGTTCGGGTATAAATTGTAAACTTGTATGTTTTGATCCGTTTGTAGAACAATAATGTAAAAAGGTATAGTTGTGAGTCGATTCAAATGTAAATGGTAGTGATTTGTGGAGAATGTCAAATATTGTACAAGTGTGTAGTTTGTATGTAAATCAAATGGAATTTGCTCTGAGTTTTAAAAGTGGTTAATACCCTTAATGTGTCATTTTGGTGCCTAAATGGGTCACCAAGTGGTTAAAAGGTTAAAACGAGTTAAATTATTAGTATGTTATATTTCATTGTTGATTTAGAGTTGATACCTATGGTAAAATGTTGTGGCAAAAAGTGTTAGTCAGAATGTAGTTGGTTTGAAAGTTGATGTAGTATTAAAATGGTCTAAAATGACAATATTTTGGTTAGACGTCCGAATTCTTTGTTAACGTGAAACTCGGAAAAGTGTAAAAATAGAAACCTCTATTATGGTGTAGTGGACGTGTCTGCAAAATTTGGTGGTCTAACTTTAAACGAATAAAAAGTTAAGCGCGTTCAAAGTTGGTATAAAATTCTGAGTTTGCTGTTGGGGATGAACTACCCGGTGGGTAGCTTTAGTACCCGCTAGGTACTATGTTTTGTTTCTTGACAGAAAGTGGTTCAGAAGTCAGTACGCGGGGAGTACTAAAATACCCAGTGGGTAGTCACAGTATGTAGGGCGCACTAAGAGTACGCGGGGCGTACTCCCTCAATATTTTGAAAAATTGATTTTTACGGTTTTAGACATGTATTTGGGTGTAAACATATGTTAACTATAATATTAAATTATGGACTTTCTAAAAGGTGATTTTTAAAGTGGGAGTGATTTATATATAACAAAAAATATTTTCCGGGGCGATTCAGTGGACGTGCGATTTTGATACGGTGGTCGCGTGATTTTGATACGGTGGAGGTTATAGATCAGTATCTAGGTTTCCGGTGGCTTTTTGGTAAGACAATACATTCGTTTTCAAGCAAGATGGTGGTGCGAGGTTCTAGCCTAGTGACAGTGGTGGTTTAGGTGGTTCCCGGCCAGTAGGCTTCCGGTGAGGCAACAAAATGAGGTGTGGTGGTTGTTTACGGTGGTTCTAACGGTGGTTTTGTTGAGGTGTGATATTTCCGGTGAGACGATAGGAGGTGGAGGTGTGGTGGTTGTTATTATGGTGGTTGAAAATACATAAGATCAAATTCAGAATATTATGAATGAATTAACTACGGAAGCAGTAGCGTCGAGCAAGCGTGATAAACAAAGTAGCACTGAACATAAAAATGAGAAAAAAAATAAAAGAGTAACAGATGATCTAGAAGTAGCAGACATGATTCCAGAAAGTAACAGAAGGCAGATCGTAAAATGTTTAAGGATGTTTTTGTGTGAAGCATATTTGTTTGTGTGAAGCTTAATTGTTAACCATCTTTGTGTAAAGTTTATTTGTTGACCGTTTTTGTGTGAAGCATTTTTGTTTGTGTGAAGCTTATTTGTTAAACGTTTTTGTGTGAAGCATTTTTGTTTGTGTGAAGCTTAACTGTTAACCATATATGTGCTAAGCATTTTTATCTGTTAATCATTTTTGTGTGAAGTATTTTTGTTTGCGTGAAGCTTATTTGTTTGTGTTCAGCAATAAAATTTAAAACGTTTAAGGATGGCAATGTAAAAGTAAATATTCACAATCTATGTATATCAAGTTTAGTTTCATTAATATCGTTTTTTGTTGTTATTCTTGTTGTTGTTCTTGTATCATATTGTATACTAATATAAATATACTAATGATAATCAACAAAAAAAGGCTTCACATATGTACAACACGCGAATTAAAAAGAAATAAAAGAATTAACAATAAAAGTTAATTGTGAAGGTTAATCAAAGTTCATAATAATTATGAAAATGCCATTACACCAGAAGTTAAAAGTATTTACAAAAATGGAGGGATTGGATGTGTTCACCGTTCTCACATAAACATTGTGTTCTCACTGGATCTGATGTCTACACACACACACACACACACACATATGTATATATATATATGTATATATATATATATATATATATATATATATATATATAGGTTAGAGTTTCAGTGAGAATACCTTAAAAATAAGAACGACTTAGAACACCATATAAATGCACAACTAACAAACAAAGTCAATAGATTCATACTCATACATCTCAAATATGAGTAGAAAAATATATGCGAACTTTCAAAAATGTACAACAATAGAAAAAACAATTAATGCACAATTATAGCGATTATTTTGCATCAATTGTTTTTCGATTTTTGTGCATTTTTGTAAGTGAATATTTACTTTTCATTTCATATTTAAGATGTAAGAATGTTAATCTAACTATTTTATCAAGAGTAACTGTGCATTTAAAGCGTTTTTAGTCGTTCTTATTTTTACAGTATTCTCATTTAATCCAAACTACACACACATGTTAAAGATATCATTTATACTAATATAATTGAAGTTTAAACTAATAAACATTTGATATAATGTTTTTACCATAAAGAGTTACGAGACATGTCATTTTGAACGAAAAGGTTGGAATGAAACGAACATGTTGGCAAACATCCATATGTTGTTTGTCCACCTTTTTAGTCAAATTTCACCTCTAGAGCCTTCAAAATGAATTAGAAACAAACTCTTAATGGTGTTTTTATTTTATTTTATAAAATTGTAAATTTACGCGTCATCATTGTAATTTTGAACGAATTAAATTGTTAAAAGTCAAGACATACGAGCTAAAAGTTCGATTACTATCAATTTATTATATTTTTACCTTGATCGTTCTATAAGTTTGCTATTCGAAACGTGAATACTGTATTTTTTAGTCTCTATATGAATAGTTTCATCACATACTATTGTTTAATTTAACTATTATCTATACATACATACATACATATATATATATATATATATATATATATATATAGACACATACATACATATATATATATACATGATAAATTATACAATTCCACTCTTAGATAACTATAATGTGTTTTGTAGGCCCGTCGGTTAGTTTTATTAGCGAGTAAATCACCCACCCATCACCCACCAACGAATTAGATATTAATAAAATAATTTAAAAAGGTGATTGTTTTAGGAATTTGGATCATTGGGTGATGAATTGAAGCCATAATTTTTGAAATAAAAAAAATAACGACTTTGGTTTTTCAAAAAGAAATTAAAAAAATTGAGGGAAGAGTTTGAATTAACAAGAAATAATAAAGCAGTTGTTAGTTATAAGTTTTCCTGAAATATTTAAGGGGGTAATTTATAATTAAGAAAAAAATAAAGAATTTATATTTTAAATATAGGAGGGTGTATACTGTGTATATAAAAGGGTATATTAGTATTTTAATAAGATAAAAGTGGTATTAAGTATGTCGTTAAATCTATTACCGATTAGATCATCAAAGTTGATCTTCCATCTAATAATCCTTGTTTTTAATTTTTTTTGTCTTTTAATTAAAGATAGATAGATAGATTGGAGATCCTCCAAGTAATAACTACTCTCTCCGCTTCAAAATTATTTTTACTCGACAAAAAATACACAGTCTAATAAAAATATAATTATTACTTGTAAGTCCCTAGTTCTAGAATCGATAACTTCGTTATCTGTAGTATTAAGGTGCAGAATCCCGTAATACGTCGTTATCTTACTATAACGAATAAGTTTGGGTTTTGTTTTTACTAATACTTAGCTTTAAACGATAAAACGTCAAAGCCTAGCCTTTAGAACGTTTTCTCTGGATTACTCAATTCGCAGGTGTAATATTCGAATGGAAAAAGTTTTCATTAAGGTTAAACCGAATCATTTATATATACTTTGTTCACCTCGCAGGTCATGGGCCTGCGAGTCCAACTCAACTAGCAGCCCAAGCCCAGCTTGACTTCGGTTCGCTAAACCTAATGTATTGCGAGTTCAGATCTCATCTTGCATCGCAATGCCTTGCGACTTGAGATCTCGACTCGCTATACATATTTATTTCGTTTTCGATATTCGTCTAACACTTTAATATACTAATATATTTAACGAATATTAATAACAAAACAAACATTTATTTACAAATCTAAACCAATGTACAAACATGACAACAATTACACCAGTCCTATTTCAAGCTAGATCTGTTGTCACAAACTATGTGTCAACATTACTGCTATCCCTTTCTTACTTTTTGCAGAATAATAGTTTTATCCTTGATCAATTTATTACTTATTTCTTAAAAGTGTGTAATACAGAGTTATAATTTTAATTAAGGGTAATATGGTAATCACAACTAAATTTCATTATCAATTTTTGATAGTAGACAATTAGTTTATGACGTTCGAGAAAGAAAACATTGACTATAATTTTGGGACGATGGAGTAAATAACGTTTCTATCTCGAGGCTAGTATTTTTTTTGAAAGGTAGTATATTATAACAAATCGACTACTAGCAAAATACTATAAGTCACAGATGTACAAGAGTACATACACTATAAAAACAACCTTATTGCTAAACCACCCTACCCCTAGATCCGAACTGAGAGGGAGCTAAAAAGGATGAATTTTTTTTTTCGAGAATAAGGTCTGAGCCACCGGTTTTCACCTTATTTCGTTTTTGATAGCTCCCCAAATGGATGTAGGACCAATTAGAAACCAAACATATCGTCATGATAGTCATAAACGGATAGGATTACATAAACCAGAACATTTCCTATTACAGCTCCTTTAAGTGATCACACTCCTTATGCTATCGTGATAGAGCAGCAAACTTATATCAGCAAGACTTCTCTTTTTCTCCAAAGTGATTCTGCACTTTAAACTCTATCCAGTTTTCCCAATTCAGATAATGCCATTTAGCTCTGCTTTTGATCCATAAATAGCTAAATCTTTATAACAAATCCATAAATAGCTAAATCTCGAGGCTAACATGGAGTTTAATGTAGACACATATCATGTTTAGTCTCGTGACAGGTCACGTGACATTTAAAGGTTAAAACTGACAATAATGAAGCCTTGTACTTTCCTTGTGTGTCCTCATAATTGGTGGTCCTCATCGGGTACCACCTTTACCAGACAAATATTTCATTAATATTACATTCTTGTCCCTACTAGATTATCTCTTTCACATACAAAACCATATTTCAACTATGTGTTCTTATTGAAATCATTAAACAAATAAAATGGTCGTCCCATGCTCCTCTTTTCTTAAAGCAAACACAAGCATGCCTTAAAACAATAAAACATGCTTCCCTTAATAACATAATAAATATCAACATTATTCCACACTTCTTAATACAAACAATATAATATTATAGTAATTTGCATAGATTTTCTATAAGAAAATGAAAGAAATGGAGTTGTTTATGAGATATTATATAGTTCAATTTTAAGGTTTAAAAAATACTTCATCCGTCCTATCCCACATGTCTATTACTCATTTAGATTATTAGAAATAAATTTCTATTTTCATGTCTCAACTAATCATAAAATTATGGGAGCTGATAAATACAACATTAAAATTATTTCGTACACCAAAAATATGTTTTTGCATACTTGTACAATAAGCTAAAACTATTGTACTGTTTAGTGCATAAAACAATTTTCATTTTGTATTTAGCAACTCCCTAAAATTAAAGTTTGTAATGAGAAAGATAAGATTTTAGTAGTTAAAATTGTAATATGTGATTGTTCATTTTCTAAAAGTGTATATCTTTTTAAAGTGAACATTTTGACTAAATCATTCATGAAAATATGAAAGCTTTTCTTTCACGTTTAAAAAAAAAAGAAAAAGAAAAAAAATGAATCCGTAAAAATTAGCATACTTCATTACTCTCTTAATCATACCCACTTCCATTATCACTTACAAATCAAACACCCACTCACGATTTTGTTTTTAGGGTTAATATATACGAGTATATGGTTAAAGTTTTTTATAATATCTTTTACCTCATATTAATCAAGTATAATATAAAACAAGGATATATTCATGATTGAATGTATCCATTTAATATGACAAGACGATACAAAGTTAAATCGATAGAACACAAAAAATTATATAACAGAACTTCCTTTGTCCTTTTTGTATTAATTAACTTCTACTTTCCACCAAAACAAGAAATTAAAAATATATGAAAACTTTGCCCTTTTCTTCATCCAAGTCATATACTCTATAAACAATTTCAACCACATCTTCATACTCTATTTATATCTTTCAATTCCACAAATCAACAAAATTTACATATATGATATGATCACAAAAACGTACTAAACCTTTAAGTATATATACATCATCAATATTTATCTGCTTATCTATTTTAATGATATATCCCTTTATTCTTATTGTGTTGCATGTTGTTGTTGGGAGTTACTAGACGGTTCCACGTTTGACACCGGGAAAATTAACGATCGTGTTTTCTTAGAGTTTTTCTCCACGGCCTGTTTTGTTGATGGTGACGTAGAGACCACATTGGAAGTGGTAGCCACACGCTCACAAGACGGACACATTGTGAGCGTTGTGGCCGGACGCTGCATGTAAAATGGATTCGAAGTAGTCTTCAAAGCTCTTAGTTCTTGAAGCTCTTTGTGAAGTCTTCTGTTTTCATCTGTTAGGGTTTCACAACATCTTTTCAAGTACTCAAAGTCCACCTCAGTTTGCTTCAGTTTTGTCCTATATAATATACATTTACAAGGATATTAAGCTATATATATGTATAGATATGCATATATGCCTATATATTTATTAATTTACTTAGTAAATAATTGTATATACTATACCTTGCTCTTCTATTTTGAAACCAGACTTCTACTTGTCGAGGCCTAAGATTAAGTCGTTCTGCAAGTGCAAGTTTCTGTTTCTGCTTCAACAAAAAAGAAGAAGAAAAAGTTGGACATAACATAATATTAATAGATGTTTGACTTTATATAAAGACAAATTCCATACTTTGACAGGTCTAAAATTTAAGGTGAACTTTTATAGCACAATTTTACGGGATATAACCGAAAGATTTTGCAGTCAGTAGAGGTCAGTACCCAAATCTTTCTATACTTACTTTTTCACGTACGAAAAGCATATCGATATGCTAAAAATGCATGTAGATTATTTTTCAATAATAAATAAATTAATTGATCTATAATACAACAAATAAACATAATATGAATGTAAAAAATGGAACTAGTCTTCCCATTTATATTTCAACGTAATAATCTAATGTGTGAAATTAGAGGGCAGTTGTATCTTGTAGGGAATGAGGAACAGACGATATAGCCGTTATCGTCAATTAGACTTTTGTAATTAACGTCCCAAATTCGCCCAACCGTTGATTTTTGTGATTGGCTGTCCAAATACAATATACATTTAAAGTTGTGAATCTGAGTTAGTGATTACATGAATCAACGGCTGAAATCTGAAATCGTATGCCCTTCCTTCACATGAGATCGTGTAGATAATAATAGCTTTGTGCTAGTATCAAGTACGCCAAAAAAAAAAAAAAAAAAAAAAAACTAATGATAGTATTGCTAAAATGTAAGAGAGACTACCTTATATCCAGATAGACTACTTACAATTCTCTAGAATTTCGTCCGTCAAACACACCCATAAATCACTAGCTATATTTTGTGAAATATCATAGAATGCTTGTAATGTTTACCCTATTAAGTTATAATCCAATTTTATTGAAACGTACTATCTGCCTATTTGGCATTGGTTTTTGTCACCCCACAAAATGAAAAATAAATTGCAACTTAAAACTTGTCACATACACACATGAAGCTAGATGTGTAAACTTACAGGATTTAAGGTATTGTGTTCTTTGAATGTTTCTTCTAAATAAGCAGATTGTTCCTTTGAGAGTCTCAGTTTTTTTCTAGACAATCCATTATCATCTTCATCACTGGCCCTAGATGAAGCTCTTTCCACCTCAACGACGTCGTTTCCAATCTCAAATCCCCTCTTATGATTATTCTTACTTCCACTTCCAAAATTTCTTCCATTATAACTCATGAATTCTAACCGGAATGATGACGTGGCTTCCTCCGCCCCCACCGCCACCGGCATCCGCCTCACCTCCAACCCTCTTCCCGCCGCCACATTTCCCGATGAACCCCCCTCTGAACTTCCTATACAAAGAAAAAAAACCCATAAGAACCCATATCAAAAGTTGCCATTTTTCATATAAAGATTGCATCTTTGAACATACCCATTAACCCATATCATATTTTGCTAATTTTCATGTATAAATTGTATCTTTTGGACATACCCATATTATAATTTTTTATTTTATTTTTCATATAATGATTGTATCTTATAAACACGAGCGTATAGTAACAAAAAAAATCATTTTTCACATCAAGACTGAATCTTTTAAACATGTCCATATAAAAAAGAATTCATTATTTACCATAAAAAAGATTGTATCTTCGAAGATACCAATATCGGTTTTTTTTTCATAGAAATATTCCATCTTTTACAAATATACACATATACACATGTGCATGTGTGTATGTAGAAAAAACCCGAGAGAAGTAAAATATAAGTACTATCCAATAAAAATTTAAGGGCGGTTGGGATTGCTTATTAAAATGTTTAATATTCGTTCTTCGTTTTGTTTTCATAGAAAAGTTTTTTGAAACATTTTTATCAAAAAACTGTTTAGAAAAATACAACCTATCATAAAAAGTAAACATTTAAAAAATAAACAAACGAATGAATATATATAATCATTTCAAAATAAGCAGGAATCTTGTTATTTTACATGTTTCCTTTTGGGGCCAATATTATTATTTTAGAGAGAGAGGATATATGGATAGAGAAAGAACCGTTATCAGGAGACCATGGAAAAGATGCATGACGATGAACCGGTCCAGAAGGAAGCAAATCAAGTTGAACCGGTGGATTTGATGAAGAAGATACTAACAATCTTTCATGACTAACAATATTTATTATTCCACCCTTTTCTTTCATAGTATTTTCATCATCTTTCTCATGTTCATCATCATCATCATCTTCATCATCAAACTCATCATCATCATCATTTGATTGTGGTTTCTCCTTATGTTGATCATGTGTTGTTGTTATCCCTAAAGCCATGCAAAACCCTAAAGTACTTTTATCTACTCCGGTGGCAGTTTTTGATGGTGCATCACCTAAGCTCAAACCAAGCTCCATATCTCATCTACAAGTTAAATTTACAAACAAAATCTAATAGAAAGATTCTTAAAGTTTATAGATATTGAGAGAGAGAGAGAGAGAGAGAGAGAGAGAGAGAGAGAGAGAGAAAGAAAGAGAGAACTTAAAAGATTTTGGATTGAAAACACTAGAAAGAGTCTTTAATGGAGACTTTAAACCACGCTTGTTTAAATTATTATTAATTTTTTTCTATTTGATATAAACTAATGAAGATTTTTGTCTAGAATAAAGTATTGTTTTTTTGCCTAATAATATTCAAAAAGAAGAAATGGGATAAGTCCACGGCAATAATTAATGGAAGGAAATGTTAGTAGTAGGAGGTAGGGGTGGACCTAAACTTTTCTTGTTGGAACTAGTGAATATTTAAACTAAAATATACTCATGCTTTTATTTTATTTTAAGATCTAATTTATAGATTCATTTTGAATTGAATTAAAGGGTGCATTCCGTTTTGAATGGTTTGTTTACTTTTTAATGCTGTTATATTCTACGCTCACTCTTAATGGTTACGTACGTCGTTGGAGTCGTATTCAAATGTCTCCATGGGACACTATTGTATTGGCACCATCATTTCCTTATACCGGTCTTAGTGCTTAATTTCGGTCTTGCAAGAGATGGAGGGAGACTAAAATGGGATGACGTGTTTGTTTACTTTTTGTTTTGTTGTTTTGTTTTGAGTATATAATTGTTTTGAGTATATAATAAATGTACCATCGATGTGAGGCATTTTACTATTAATAGGGCTTAGTCTTTTTAAAGATATACCGACGTGACGCTAAATAACAATTGAGTTCTTCGGTCCACCATTGAAAGTAGTCTAATTAAATCTCTAGTAAGTTAAAACCCTTAAAAGAAATCATAGAGTCATGATATTTTATTTGTGACGTTTAGTAGTCTAATACATGATCCTTTTAAGTTGTGTATATTTGTAAGAAATGAGAGGATTTGAAACGTATCCGAATATACGTAACGAAAATGATGAATCAGGCATTACATGTTTAGATCACTGGTTGAGAAAACAATCAATACAGAAAGATTACCAAGTTCACAACCTTTATTCACGTACTACCATAGCCTCGGATTAATTGCATTTGACATATAACTAACCGAGTGAATACTAACTCGTATCCCTCATTTTGTGTGTATTTGTCATACGCGTTAATCGTTTCTTATATCATATATATACACTCCCATTTATATAGTCACCACTTCTAAATATAGAGCAGATAAATAATCTCCATTAAGTACTAACTTAATGTATCCGCCTATCATTCAATTGCAACTAAATCCAGTAGTGTTTAACTACTAACCATAAGACAATTAGTTAACATAGATTTTTTCTACTCAATTTGTGAATATACCTATGTGTCTACTTTAATATTAAATCAATGTTATGCGTATGATAAAAGATTAAGTTTTAAAACTTCAATATTTAAATACAAGATGAAAACACACCAAATAGGTTACATATCACACGCTATCAAATGGTGTTCTATTTTCTTTTTATATAATCTTCTTTTCACTTTTGTTTGGTGAAGTGCAAATGAGTACCTATTTGACCGACAAACTAATTAAGTTGACTTTTCTACATAAAATGACTTTTTATAGTATTATATTATATTATTATTGGTTTAATAATTTGAATTCAACCAGACATACGACCTCCTACTGACCATACTTATCTTCCGTGTTTATATTTTTCTCTTCTTTAAATCATTAAAAATATCATACTCTTTCTGTCCCACTCGAAGTGTCCACATTACAATTTTAAATTGTTCCGCTAAGTGTCAAATTTCATATTTCAACCTATCGAAAAAGACTTTAGTGATAAGATATGTTATTTAATTGGTAAAAAATGTTGTTAATGGAGAATTTTAAAACTATATGCAAAATTAAAGTAGATAATTTAATTGAGACGGAGGACGGGAGGAATATAGCTTCTTAATCATAATATATTAAATCTATAAAATATTATATTTATATTTATATTGTTATTTATTAGAAATACAATAAAAGAGTTGTGGGAGGTAGCAATTTTCCACGTACAATGAATGAACGGAGTAAACACTTGTCACGGATTCAGGGGAATTGCAATTATTGGCTTAAAAATCTTACAAATTAAAAGATCTAACTCCGTATGAATTATAATACATTGAGGTGGTTGAAACATATGGCTATGTCATTATGACCATTGACCGCCGATCACCGGTGAAAATTTGCGGTGGCGAACTTAATTACCCAACACCTTGTTTACACTTCAAAAGAAATTCTACTCATTAATTTATTGGGTTGTTCGTTCATTTTACAAGTACTAAGTACGTGTTTGGAAAAATTAGCCGATAGTTGAAGTTACAAGTTTATAATTGAAGCTGATAGTGGAAACTTATTTTTTAAATTGAAAGTTGAAGTTTATTATTGTATACTACGAAGGTGTTTAACAAAGTAGCTGTAAATTAAAGATGTGAACTTATATAATAGAACACGTGATCACTAATTTATAAGGGGTATTTGTATATTTCGTATTTCATAAGCTATGAGCTTAAACTCCTACGTAGTATAAAATAATAAGCTATGCTAAACTCCTATCCACTATATTGCCATACACATTAATACTATTATTCTATTCGTCTATGTTAAAGTATTTACAATGCCTACTTTTTAAAAACTCGTGCAACATAATACTATTCTAGCATTTATAACTTTTAAATTTCTTTCATCGGTTAGAAGTAAAATAAAAAAAAATTATACTGAAACGTATTCAAAAAATGACATGGGCATTTTAAATGAGACATATTGAGTACATATTCACCTACTCCTTCCGTTTATATTTTCCATCTCATTCTTAATTTTATATATATATATATATATATATATATATATATATATATATATATATAGGTGAGTTAAAGTGAGAAGACTAATTTTTGTGAGAACGTGTGAACACTTCAAAATTACTTTTAACCATTCGAAACACATTATCCTATAAAACTTTTTCAATGATTACTATTAAAATAACTTTTAAAAGCTATGATATAAATATAAATAAAAATATTAGCTTTTTTTCGAACTTATATTATAGTCATTACTGTTGTGATTATTTAAGATAATAACAGAATATAACATGATAATCACATATAATTATTCTCTAATATAATGTGATTATCATGTATTCGAGATGATCACAAATTATGGCATGATAATCACACATAATTTATATGATTATCAAGTTATAACAATGTGATTATTATAAATAAAAAATAATTAAAAAAATAATAAAACGTCAATTTTTTTTATTTGAAAAATAACTTCTAAAGTTATTTTAAAAAGAAGTTACGAAGAAATTTTTGTAAAATAACATATTTTGGATAGTTAAAAAGTAATTTTATAGTGTTTCTCTTGTTCTCACTAAAATTATCCTTCTCATTTTAACTTTATATATATATATATATATATATATATATATATATATTGTGAGTTCCTAATCACTATTATGTTAGTGATTGTGAATCGTTAACAGTGTGTTAATTGTAGAAGGGGGGGTTGAATACAATTAAAAACTTTTCTTTGTTATAGTGTTATCTTGTTTAGCAAGTTTTTAACCGTATTAAAGTAACAGCAATATGAACACAAATATATATATATATATATATATATATATATATATATATAAGATAAGCAGTTCAGTTGCTGATGCAATTGTAGCTGAAAGATAAATTCTTTTATTACTAAAATTTATCTCTTGTTGATTGCGGAATAGATTAGCCAAAGCTAATCCAAATCAAACAATACAGCTATTACAACGGAGATGAACAGTAGTGGACAAACACGCTAACTGCTCACTCGCTGAGGTAAGTTAGTAGTGGACAAACACGCTACTAGTTTACTCACTGGTGTTACTTGTATCTTAGACAAACTAGTCACTGACAAACAAGTGACAATACAAGTAATCGACACAAAATGAAGTACAACATACTACGTTATTTATAGACGCTGAAATCCTTAATTTCCGGATCTGAAGAACACGTGTCGCTGCTTGATTGGAGAGGTAGTTGAGATGTGATGTATCATGGCACGACATTCTGTCTTGGGAAATATCACCTTGTACCATAGACCAATCAAATGCTTCCACGTTACTCTTTTCAAGTTTCGAGGAACACGTGCTGTGCCGTAATAACGCCGAATGTCAACTTCTTATTTAATGCGGCAGTTAATGCTGCAGTCACTGATAGAAACACAATTCTCCTCATTCTCGATGTGAGCTAACATGCTCTAAAGAATGACTTGAACAGCTAATCTTCAGTGACTTCTTTTATTCAGCAGAAGAGAGAACTCAAGAAGACTTGGAGACTCTCGCTGATAGATGAGTATCAGCGACACACATAGTTGAGTCTTTTATCTTGATAAGATCTTCATCTACTGGATTAACATATGATCAGCGACATACAGACCTTCAGCAACAGGAGCTTGACTTGAATCATTTTCTTCATGGAGCATTATTGAGAAGATCAGAGACTGTGAACAGATGGCATGATCAGTGACTTCACTTATCAGCGAACAATGACTTTAACAATCTCTTATATAATCTCCCCCTTAATCCTTGAGATCAGTGACCACTTGAGTTCAGCGATCAGTGACTCAACAATCTCCCCCTAAATGGTTTAAGTCAAAGCTCCCTTAGACAAACTTGTTGCAGGAAAGTTTTAGTCTCTGAAGATAAGTTGGTTGCATAGAGACTTGTACTTGTAATTTTTGTTGTTGAAAAGATTTGAGTCTCCGATAGTAGATAGGTTGCCCAGTAACTTGTACTTGTAGATTTTCTGTGACAAGCCTCATATATATCATTGAATAAATATTTACAGAAGCTAACTATTACAAAATATCTAAATTATTTATCTCTCCACATCTCCTCCTCTTTCACTATGCCAAGCTCAGCTTCAAGTTCATATTTATCTTTAGAGGGCAGGTATCTGAATTTTCTGGCCAAGGCTTCATCGAGAATAGCTTTTCTGATCTTTGAATTTGTTGGAAGCATGCTAGCTGACCTGATTAGGTGTATGAGTTGTTCTTGATCAACCTTCTCAAGTTCAGCTTCTCTCTGAAACCTAAGGGCACCATTTAGGTCCCTGTATACCAGACCTTTTTCCCCCTCAGTGACCTCATGTCCTTCAAGCTTTGGCACACCAGCAGGAATAGATAGATTTAGCCTTGAAGTGTTGGGGATTCGATAGATGCTGCTTGTGCCTGACCTATACCTTAGGCTTGGTGGCTGAACAATCTCTTCACCAAATGTGACAGTATCTTCTGGTCTGAGAAGTTGCAGTGACACCATCTTTTGATATAGTCTATCAATCTCTTTCAGGACATCAGCTTTAGCTGCACTTGTTGAGTGGCTGATAGCAAGCCTAATCTCATTCCATTCTTCTCTGTGCAGCTTGCATACTTGATCAAGTAGCATGGCTTGAGTCTCTGAACCTCTTTGAATAAGCAGTTGAGGTTGAGATTGATTCTTAGACTTCTTCAGTTTAACCTTGGTAATAGGTGCGGGGTTTGATCTCCCTGTCATTCTGGCAGCAAACCTTTTTCTATCAATTTCATCCCATTTCCTATCCACTGCTGTTCTTACAGCTCCCCCTTTCTTTTTAGAGCTCTTGCTAGCTGATGTTTTCAGTTTTTGTTGCTCTAGCTCACTCTCTTCTATCTCAGCAAGTACCCTGGCAATTGCAGCATCAGACTCTTCTTGATCTTTCTTTTGTTTAAGAAGTCTGGCCCTTTCATTGGCATCTTTAGAGCTCAATTCCAGTAGGTATGCTCTGTCAGCATCTGATTGCTCTTTCAGCAACCTTTTCCTTTCTTGTTCTTCTCTTAACTCAGCCTGAAAGGTTATTTGCCTTATCATCTCATGCTCCCTGTCCTGTCTTGCCTTTATCTTTCTGGCAACTCTCTGTTCTTTTGTTTCATCAGGACAAGGGGTATCTGAGGCTGAGTCAGAGGAAAGGCATGCTGTAGGGGAGGTATCTGAGGTGGTAGTGTTGGAGGGAGTTGCTGTGGAGATTGGTATTATTGTTGCTGGGGTAGGTGTGGTTATTTGGGTTGTTTGGGTTGCTGTGGGTGTAGTTGCTGTTGGTGAGAGTAGGTTTAGGGTTGCTGTGGGAGATGAAGGTACAGCTACCTCAGATATGACAATATGTAATTGAGGATCACTGACCTGTTGTTTCTTTGATGGAGGAGTAGATGCAGAAGAGGTGTCACTGGTCCTTTTTCTCTTTATGACAGATGATATGGGTTGCTGATCCTCCATGTTTACATCATCTTCATCTTCTGAACCCTGACCATTTCCATGACCACCTCCCTGGCCATCATCATTGTTATCATCATCATTATCATCAGCATCATGCATGATGGTATCATCTTCCTCATCATCAGATATATCCTCTACCACTTCCCTATTCATCCATTCCCAGCGAGCCAATTCATAGCTCACTGAGGTACCCTCTAACCTAGCAGCATCATCCACTGCCCATTGTTGCACCAGCCCATTGTAGTTCCTGAGCTCTTCAGCACTGAACTCAGGAAAACTCTCAGTGATATCCACCATATCAGTGGCTATCTCCATATCTACCCAATACAGTTCAGCAACTGCAAGGGCCTCCAATTCAGGTTGCTCAGCGATCGGACGCAGTGCATAGGTGTTGAGCACAATGTCCCTGTGAGCTTTGTTTGAAAGCGGATCAGTCATCTTTCGGGGCATCTCAGGATCAGAGACAAAGTCTTCGTCTTCACTCTCCCCCTGACTGGTTCGCTCAAACTGATCAACTGCCCTAAGTATCTGATCAGTGAAATCATCATTTTCTTCGCGCAGGGCAGCGACCTCAGCTCTTGTCTTTGTAAGCTGTGAGACAACCTGTGGAAGTACCTTAATAACTTTGTCAGTGTTATACAGGTAGTTAGATACAGAAATGGCTAAGTCATTTTGGTTGGTGGTGAGCTGGGCAATGGCAGCAGCATGATTGGTAAAGTTGTTGGTGGAGGTGGAGGCTAGCTCAGTGACTGCATGGTTTATTGCAGCACTAGCATCAGCTACTGTTTGTACCCTCTCACTAACAGATGTGCTCCATGGTTCAATGGAGTTGTATACATCAGTGAGAGCAGTAACAGCTTTCTGGAGGACAGAGACATTGCCAATAAGTGCCTCACGGTCTTCAGTGAGCATCTTAATTTGGGTTTGGGATTGGGCAATGTACTCCATCAGTAGCTGATCTGATGTGGAGTGAGTGGAGGTGTTTGGGGGAGTAGTTTGGGTAACAATAATGGGGGTAGGTGTAGCTTGGGCTACATGATCAGGGGGTGTGGTCTGATCAGCAGCGACTTGGATGTTATCACTGGAGAAAGAGGTGGGGGTGAGCTCTCTGATGGGAGAGTTGGATGTGGGTGGAGGAATGAGTTGGGTGTCCTCAGAGGTGTCCATGGGCATGATTTCCTCATCATCAGCTTGTGATTTAGCTGGTGGTTCATTGGAAATAGAAGTAGCGACCTGTATCTCACCATGGGTCAGTGGTGAGACATTGACAGCCGGTGCAGTGATAGATGAGAGGTGGCCCGGGTCTGTAGCCAGTGGTGTGACATCAGCTATGAGTGTGTTATCACCCACTGATGTCACTTGCCCTTTTAATGAAATGTCACCCTTTTGTGAGGAAGACAAGTGACTGGGTTGACTCAAACTGAGGGTGTGGGGTGCACCCGAATCACTGCTAACAGTGGTTTGATCCACTGCAGCTGTCTGTAGTTGTCCCTTTTTAGAGTCACTGGACTTTCGGGAGTCCAGTGAAGCAGGTAAAGTTGAGGGTTCAGCAGTGGTGCCCTCAGTAACTAAACGTACATTCACTGATTCACCACTGGCATCCGTAGATGTCTTCTTTTTACTATGTCCCTGATCCTTTAATGTCAGGGACCCTAATTTGGATTTTTTCTTGGGAGCAGTTGGTGGTTTCTTGATTGGTGGTTGACCAACAGTAGTCACTGGGGGTGTGGTCAGTGACGTGGTCGATGGGGGGGGGGGGGGGGCAGCAACTGACATTTGTACAGAAGTTACAGGCTGGGGTGCAAGGATCCACTGGTGTTTCATAAAAGCGGGTAACACCGCAGTCGCTGGTTTAGCGAAAATTTGAGATCCTACCAGAGTGGGCTCAAATCCCTGAAAAGATACCCTATCATAGGCAGCAAACTGATCCCTAAAGATCAGTGAAAGATACCTAGGGTAAGGTACATATTTTGCCCTGGCAGGCTCAGCGACTTTGATGATCAGTTCGTTAAAGATCACACTTGCATAGTCAACTCGTAGAGAGTTGACCAGTGACCGACTGATCTGGGCCTCCAGGGAGCTGAATTGATCATAGCTCCCTGATTTTGTACCCCAAGATTGGATAAAGTTTGTAAAAAGAGCATTCCAAACACCATCCATTTTCATTTTGTGGACCGTAGAGTACTTACGGTTGCCACTGCCATCGACTGAGTATTTACACTCAATCTCAGTAAGATCAACGAGGCCTTGTTTGGCAACGTCGCTCTCTGGCAGCGACTCATACGACTCATAGGTCGGCAGTTGTAAAATGGAGCGGATGGTGTTGGCAGTTATGGTGATGTGTTGGGTACCATTGTCTATAAAACCCTGGAGTTGGGAAACACCAGAGACGACAGAGTGAGTGCAGGTATACCAGAACTCACTGAGCCATTCTGGGTTCATTTCCCCAGGAGACAAGGTAAGAGCAGGGAGGATAAAGTGATTTTTCAGAAAATTTATCACCTCCGCATACTCAGGTTTAGGGCAAGTTACATTTCCCAAATAGTTTGATTTGGGAACTGTAATAACAAGCGTCTCACTGACCGCAGAGGCTCGAAGAGCTTTAATCTCTGGGGTCGGTGTGTAAGCATTGTTGAAAAATTTAGTTCTTTCCATTTTTAAGAAATGAAAGTAAAAGATTTAAAAGTGAGATATTTGCAGAGAAAATGAAGAAGATGAAGTTTGAAAAATTAGAAAGCGTAAAGAATGAAGAGGTAAGGGTTTCGCTGCTTATATACGGTTACTGATCTGCAAAATGTGTGGTCAAAACGAGTATGTACGTGGTCAAAAAGTAAAAAAAAATGGTTGGTGGTAGGAGAGTAGGGTGATGATGGTGATAAGTGGTAACATTAAATGGTGATGGGAGTGGTGCGCCGGAAAGATATACGAGGTGTCAGAAAAAGTGTACCTTTTCGAGTTCCCATGAGATATTTTAATAAGGCATTTATTAAGAATATAAATCGTTAAAAATTAAATACGAAATGTATTAATTGTAAGGAATATATGTCGAAATAAATGCTGTATTAAATAATAACAAAACTTTCGCTGATGCATTATGTCTCAGCGAGATGAAAATAAGTTATATCTTAAAATAAAATAAATATTATGTTTCTTATTTGATGTCGCTGATCAGATTACAACTTAGAATACTAATCTAATCAGCTAGTCAAGTTTGTGAAGCATAAGATATATTTTATTTATGTGATACAAAGAATTTTTATGTGCAGTTACAGAGTATATAATTTATTGATCATAACTATGCTAACTTATTGTTCTTGCTGATTATATCAGTGAGAATAATAGATCAGCGAGTTAAAAGTATAAACTATATATTCTGTAACTACCTTTTATTAAACAATCAGGTTTTAATCATTTAGGTTCAGCATGCCCAATTCGCTGATGAGAAAAGGTGAATCTTTTCTCATCTAGAGGTTTTGTAAATATGTCAGCGAGTTGGTAATCAGTTGGAATGAAATGCAATTCAATGTCACCTTTCATGACGTGGTCCCTGATGAAGTGATATCTGACATCAATATGTTTTGTCCTTGAGTGCATCACAGGATTATTTGCTATGGCAATGGCACTTTGACTGTCACAATAAATTGGAACATTGCCAAAGTCAAAGCCATAATCAGCGAGCTGATTTCTCATCCACAGAATTTGAGCAGTACAAGCTCCAGCAACGACATATTCAGCCTCAGCAGTGGAAGTTGAGACAGAATTTTATTTCTTGCTTGACCAGCTTTCAAGCTTTTCTCCAAGAAACTGACAGCTACCAGAGGTACTCTTTCTGTCCATTTTGCATCCAGCATGATCAGAATCTGAATATCCTTTCAGTGAGAAATCTGAACCAGATGGGTACCAGAGACCAAGATTTGGTGTACCCTTCAGATATCTGAATATTCTTTTGACAGCGAGCAAATGGGATTCTTTTGGATCAGCTTGATATCTAGCACATAGACAAGTAGAAAACATAATGTCTGGTCTACTAGCAGTTAAATACAGCAGTGACCCGATCATTCCTCTGTAAGCAGTGATGTTTACAGATTTACCATCAGGATCAACATGTAATTTTACTGCAGATGACATTGGTGTAGCAAGGGATGAGCAGTTGGTGAATTCAAATTTCTTTAATAAATCTTTAACATATTTTCCTTGATTTATAAAAATACCAGTCTTGGTTTGCTTTATTTGCAGACCAAGGAAAAATGTTAATTCACCCATCATGCTCATTTCATAACTTTTAGTCATGAGGTCACTAAATTCCTTGCACAAGTCATTTTTAGTAGACCCAAAAATAATATCATCAACATAAATTTGGACCAATATAACATCTCTCTTATCCTTTTTAATAAAAAGTGTGCTGTCAATTTTACCTCTGACATACCCACAGTTAGTTAAGAAGGTAGAGAGAGTGTCATACCAAGCTCTAGGAGCTTGTTTTAGTCCATATAAAGCTTTTTCCAGCTTATAGACATAACCTGGATGCTTGGGATCAGTGAATCCAGGTGGTTGCTTCACATACACTTCTTCCTGCAGCTTTCCATTCAAGAAGGCACTTTTCACATCCATTTGATATACCTTGAACTTCTTGTGAGCTGCATATGCTAAGAACAACCTGATTGCTTCAAGCCTAGCAACTGGTGCAAAGGTTTCCTCATAGTCAATTCCTTCTTGCTGACAGTAACCTTGTGCAACCAGTCTAGCCTTATTTCTTACTACAACACCATCAGCATCCATCTTGTTTCTGAACACCCATCTTGTTCCAATCACAGATTTCCCAGCTACTTGAGGTACTAACTTCCACACTTTATTCCTTTCAAACTGAGATAGCTCATTTTGCATGGCAGCTATCCAGTGATGATCAGTGAGTGCCTCATCAATTTTCTTGGGCTCAATCAGTGACACAAAGCTTACAAACAAACAAAAGTTAGCAGATGTTGATCTGGTCTGGACCTTGGATTGAGGATCACCAATAATCAATTGATTATCAATATGTCTAGTCCATTTAGTCACTCGCTGAGGTTTAGCAGTGACTTGATTATTCAGAGATGATCCACCAGACACATCAGCATTAGAGACATGATTTAAGCTTTGATTTGGACAGTGAGTGTTATTATTTTGATGCAACTGATGGGATGATGATGATGGGATATCAATAGGTAAAGATGAGGTTCCTGAATCATTCTTAGCTAAAGTAGAGCCAGAAGTACCTTCAGGGACATCATCTTCCCTTTCAGAATCTGATGGATGAACCTCATGCTGGTCATCACTGATTGTATTAAACATAAGATTTTCATAGTCTTTTGGATCAGTGAGTGATTCATCATAAGATTCATCAAAGGTAACATCCATTGATTCTTCAATACATTCCCTTCTTTTATTATAAACTTTGAAAGCTTTTGAAATGATTGAATAACCAACAAATATACCTTCATCAGCTTTGGGATCAAACTTTCCTAAGTGATCTCTTTTGTTTAAGACATAGCAAGTACTGCCAAAAACATGAAGAAAACTTATGTCAGGTTTTCTCCCCCTTAACACCTCATAGGCTGTCTTATCATGTCTCTTGACAATCAGAGACCTATTCTGAGTATAGCAGGCAGTGTTAACTGCTTCAGCCCAAAAATGGGTCTTAAGACCAGCATCTATAAGCATTGACCTTGCTGATTCAATCAAGGTTCTATTTCTCCTCTCTGCAACACCATTTTGTTGAGGTGTTCTTGGTGCAGAGAAGTTTTGAGAAATACCTTTTGAATCACAGAAACTTTCAAGGTCAACATTTCTAAATTCAGTGCCATTATCACTTCTTAAATGTTTAACTGAGCAATCATTTAAGTTTTCCATCTTTTTGATAAAGGATATGATTTCCTGTGTTGCATCACTTTTGGCTTTGAGGAAGAATACCCAAGTATATCTGGAATATTCATCCACAATCACCAAGCAGTACCTTTTACCACCAAGACTGGGAGAACTCACTGGACCAAACAGATCCATATGCATCAGTTGAAAACATTCTGTCACTGAAGATGTTTGTTTGCTTTTGAAAGAAGAGCTGTGATGCTTTCCCTTCTCACACACTGAACAAAGCTTGTCTTTGTCATAAGTAAGCTTTGAAAGACCATTTACCAAGTCATTCTTGCTGAGCTTACTGATGGCCTTGAAGTTCAGGTGAGAAAGACGCTTATGCCATAACCATTTTTCTTCTGAAACGGTTCTGGAATAAAAGCATGTTCCTGATTATGCTGAGTCCATATTGACTACATATGTATTTCCTTTCCTTTGAGCACCCAGGACAGAACTTCCATTCTTGTTGTAAACAACTCCAGCTTCATGATCAAATAGCACCTTATTTTTGGCATCGCAGAACTGACTGATGCTTAATAGATTATGCTTCAGTCCTTCAACATATGCCACCCTTTTAAACATGACATTACCATTGGTCAAGACCCCATACCCTCTGGTCTTACCAATGTTGTTATCACCAAAAACTACATCAGGACCTCTTTCATCCTGGTAGTCACTGAGCAGGGACTTACATCCGGTCATATGTCTGGAACACCCACTGTTCAGATACCAGATTGTTTCTCTAAGAATGCCCTACATCAGGAGTAAAATGTTAGTTCAATTTATGAACCCATCCTGAGATGGGTTCATAGTGGACAAGCCTTGAACTTGGCTTCCACTGACCAGCAAGACATTTGACTCACTGCTGGTGGTTGGTTGGACACAAGCATGTACTGATGAACAATCTGTTAACACATGTTGTCTACTTCCACACTTATAGCATTTTTTATTTGTGGCTTTAGACTTCTTTTGCTCAGTATGCTGATTTGATTGAGATTTAAAAGAGTTCAGACTTACTACCTTAGTTTGTTTC
The DNA here is from genome assembly GCA_963422505.1 of Pseudognaphalium luteoalbum. Classification (NCBI taxonomy): domain Eukaryota; kingdom Viridiplantae; phylum Streptophyta; class Magnoliopsida; order Asterales; family Asteraceae; genus Pseudognaphalium; species Pseudognaphalium luteoalbum. The sequence goes on from OY730198.1 coordinate 70,913,941, forward strand.
TTTGACTCCAAGTCACTGATGACAAGATCATCAGTCACTGAGGTGTCAGAAGTGAGGTTGCTGAATAACTTTTGATTAATAGCAGTAAAACTGATGGAAACTGGATTAGTTGTTGACTTATTTATGCTCAAGTCTTTCAGTTCATCAATACTTGCAGCTATATCACAATTGTCAGTGACCAGCGAGCTTTTAACAAAGTGATTTGGTTTAGCCTCGCTGAGGACTGACATTGGCTCAAAAACGAAGTTTGAAAAGAATTGATCAGGCTTGAATATTTGATCAATGCTTGTGGCATCAGCCAGAGAAGCAGCTGTATCATAATCACCTCCCAAAATAGCTTTCACTTGTTTTGGAATTTGATTATTGACACACTGATTTACGTTTAATGCAGATTTGCACCATGACTTTATAACTTCATTTAGTTGAGAAAATTTGGTTTCAAAATTTATTTTCTCTTGAATGCACATTTGATTTGCATGTATTTGTGCATCAAGTTCAAGTTTTAGGTCTTTCATTTTCAACAAATTTTCTTCTTGAAGTTTAAGTTTTGATGTCAAGTCATTGATCATGCATTCTTGCCTTTTCTGAATATCATGAGCATTTGATAGATCAACTACCAAAGTCTCAAAGATATTCTCCTTTTCAGTCACTGAAGCTGATTTAAAGCAATGTACCTTGTAGAGAGTCTCTGGATCCCAGCCGGATGCTGAACATTTCTTAGCTACTTCCTTGATGTCTTCATGGAAGTTAGCATCATCAGCCATCAGGCAGTAATCCCTATCTAAACAAATCATAGCTTCTTCTTCATCAGATGATGAGGTTGAGTCTGAGTCGCTGAAGGATCCTTCTTCAGCGACGAACCCTTTTCCTTTCTTCTTGCCGGCTTTGGACAGAGCTTTCAGCTTCTTGTACTTTGACTTGTACTTGTTGTACTTGTCATTTCTGAAGCTGGGCCTTTGCTCAGGGAGAGGATTGACAGCTTTGGATCTACAGTCAGCTGCAAAGTGACCAGGTTTGCCACATTTGTAGCAGTCGCCTTTTGACTTTGAGATGTCACTTGATGGTGCACCAGCAAATTTGTTAAACCTTGTGTTCTTTCTGAAATTTGCAACCATCATGGCCATATCTCTTTCCAGCTTCTCTAGTCCTTCTTCATAGCTGACTTCAGACTGACTGTCAGCAGCACAACCTTCCTCATCTGCAATCAGTGACTTTGAACTCAACTTGGTGATCTTAACTTTCTGCTTTTGATCAATCTCTTCTAGCTCAGCTACAAGGGCATTAGAAATCTTTTGACTGCCTAGTGCAGCACGAATGTGCTCACTTTGATCAGCCTGTTTTTCAGATTGTTCCCAATTTAACAATATACCATAAATTTGAGTTAGATTGAGAGAAGTATAATCATTATGTTGTCGAGTACATGTTGCAATGGTTCCCCAAACTTTTCTAGGCAACAGTTCTAGAAATTTTTCGACAACAAATCTTTGGTCCTTTCCTATATTAGCTTTTTCCATTTTATTTATTAAAGCTTGATATCTAGTATAGGTGGAGGTCAGTGACTCGTTGGGTTCCATGGCAAACAGTTCATACTGATGAGTCGGATTTACTTCTCTACAGCGAATAATGTCGGGGGTTCCAATATATATATTTCTCAGAGTGTCCCACATGTGTTTCGCTGTACTGCACAATCTAATGGACTCAAACACTTCATCAGGAAGTGACATGCTTATGTATATTTTAGCTTGTTTATCCAGCCTGACCATGCGCCTATCCTCATCTATCCATTGTTCCTCCCTTTTTGGCATAACCATTTCTGGTAATGCAGGAGTGGTTGCAGTGGTTGCAACAGCAGGAATAATGACAGTGGGGGTGTGAGGACCGTCAGTTATTATAGAACAAAGACGATCATCAACAAGGTCTAAGAACATCATCATCCTGGACATCCAGGTTTCAATTCTTGATGGGTCAAAAGCTGGAGGTTTTGTAGTGGAGCCATTTCCCTTCTGGTACTCAGAATCAACACAACTGTATTTAACGGATTCCATTGCAGATCTGGTTAAATTATATTTTAAACCAACTCTGCTCTGATACCAATTGTGAGTCCCTAATCACTATTATGTTAGTGATTGTGAATCGTTAACAGTGAGTTAATTGTAGAAGGGGGGGGGTTGAATACAATTAAAAACTTTTCTTTGTTATAGTGTTATCTTGTTTAGCAAGTTTTTAACCGTATTAAAGTAACAGCAATATGAACACAAATATATATATATATATATATATAAGATAAGCAGTTCAGTTGCTGATGCAATTGTAGCTGAAAGATAAATTCTTTTATTACTAAAATTTATCTCTTGTTGATTGCGGAATAGATTAGCCAAAGCTAATCCAAATCAAACAATACAGCTATTACAACGGAGATGAACAGTAGTGGACAAACACGCTAACTGCTCACTCGCTGAGGTAAGTTAGTAGTGGACAAACACGCTACTAGTTTACTCACTGATGTTACTTGTATCTTAGACAAACTAGTCACTGACAAACAAGTGACAATACAAGTAATCGACACAAAATGAAGTACAACATACTACGTTATTTATAGACGCTGAAATCCTTAATTTCCGGATCTGAAGAACACGTGTCGCTGCTTGATTGGAGAGGTAGTTGAGATGTGATGTATCATGGCACGACATTCTGTCTTGGGAAATATCACCTTGTACCATAGACCAATCAAATGCTTCCACGTTACTCTTTTCAAGTTTCGAGGAACACGTGCTGTGCCGTAATAACGCCGAATGTCAACTTCTTATTTAATGCGGCAGTTAATGCTGCAGTCACTGATAGAAACACAATTCTCCTCATTCTCGATGCGAGCTAACATGCTCTAAAGAATGACTTGAACAGCTAATCTTCAGTGACTTCTTTTATTCAGCAGAAGAGAGAACTCAAGAAGACTTGGAGACTCTCGCTGATAGATGAGTATCAGCGACACACATAGTTGAGTCTTTTATCTTGATAAGATCTTCATCTACTGGATTAACATATGATCAGCGACATACAGACCTTCAGCAACAGGAGCTTGACTTGAATCATTTTCTTCATGGAGCATTATTGAGAAGATCAGAGACTGTGAACAGATGGCATGATCAGTGACTTCACTTATCAGCGAACAATGACTTTAACAATCTCTTATATAATCTCCCCCTTATATATATATATATATATATATATATATATATATATATATATATATATATATATATATATGGTTGGGTTCTGGTGAGAACACGGGGATTCCGTGAGAACACATCTTAGTCATCCATTTTTTGATCAAAAAACTTAATTTTGGAGGTGACACTTCTGTAAATACTTTGAAGTTTGATATTGGAGGCTTCATATCACCTTTGCTTATGTGAAGTTTTTTTTTGTTTAGCTTCACATCATTTTGCTCATGTGAAGCTTTTTTTTTGCTTCACATCATTTTGATCATTTGAAGATTTTTTTTTTTTTTTTTGTTTCACATTATTTTGCTCATGTGAAGTTTTTTTATAGCTTCGTATCATTTTGCTCATGTGAATTTTTTTTTGTAGCTTCATATCATTTTACTCATGTGAAGTTTTTTTTTTAGCTTTACATCATTTTACTCATGTGAAGCTTTTTTTTAGCTTCACATCATTTTAATGAAATTAAGTAAATATTTTTTTTGTTAACATTAAATTTTGAAGAGATTAATGTTTATCTAAATCTCTTATAAAGCATTTCACTTATTAGGCTTAAATCTTAGTTAAAGGGAGATCAGAAATTCCCAAAATACCCTTTTCATTTTAAAAATATATTAAGTACAAGCACTTATATGTAGAATGTCATCGAAAAGGCAATTAAATAAAAATTACATTTATAACTCTTATAAATCATACTTCTTCCTATAATATTCTTTTATAAACTGATCATATCTTAACACTTATAAATCATTGAGTGTATTCTTTGATCCTTACAGTTTTATAAATCGCAAATTACTAAATGAAAAATAATTGTTAATGCATACTTCGTGTTGGTTATGCTCTTATAAGTGAAATTCAAATAAAATAGAAATGTGTCAATTGGGCTACGATGAAAATCATCTAGCCATTGATATTGTTAAGTACAAATATACATTATATTTGATGTATAATATTTTATTCAAGATATAACCACATGAAATATGAATACATCGCGAGTCTTCAAAAAATATCAATATAAGGATGATTGGTTTTCAAGAATAACATTGATCGATGAAGTGAGGTACTATATACCCGAATTACAATAAAGTAGCTATACACTCTGCAACATTGCGCTGATACCCTACTAGTACATATCAATTCACTACTTCAAACAAGTTTTTAACAAAAAATAAATAAACATTCACCATGTTAAAACTATGGTGAAACAAAAAAAAATAAACTTCACTAGCAATCATTATGTGAACCCTCCAAAATCAAACTTTAAAGTATATACAAAAGTGTCATTTTCAAAATCTGCTTTTTTATCAAAAAATGGATGGCTAAGATGTGTTCTTACCGTTCTCAAGGAATCTCGTTGTTCTCACATGATCCAAAGTCTATATATATATATATAATATGTATCATCCTACAATTTAACTTTATATTCAATGAAATTTAAACACTTAAGGGGAAAAAAGTATAATAGGTCGTAAATAAAAGTAAAATGGGAAGTTTTGAAATTTTTTTTTCCTGCATATACAATCTAATTTAAACAAACAAAAATAAGAAGTGAATAATTAAAAATGAGACAATTAAACAAACATATTTTCTAGTCACCTATAAATACCTTATGTATTTATAAAACTCAATTGTGAAAGTGATCGACAGTTTATCCTTATATATAAGTATTTAAATTTAAATTAAACTTAAATTTAAAATAAATTTTTTGTTTTTGTTTATATAATATATATATATATATATATATATATATATATATATATATATATATATATATATATATATATAATGATAAATACCTCTAAGATTCAGTCGTCATAGAGTTAATTATTGCTTTTTGCTATAAAACCTAACAAACATCGGTAAAGCAAGGTTAAGAAATATAATACTATATGTATTGAATTGACTTCAGAAAGTTGGTTGTGGATGGCTTATTACGACTACCTCATCACTATAAAACATTCTAATTGTTTAAAAATGAAAAGTTTCACTTTAATGGTGCTTTGCTCTTAAACTATCATGAAATTAGCTTAACGATTGACGTGATAATACCTTCACAACAAGTCTTAGGTTCAAATCTTACTAGCCGTCAAATCTTGAAGGTGATCAGAGAAAGAGGCATAATTGATCATGGGGCTACCGACCCTTGTTAGGCTGAATAAGAAAAACCTCTTGATCCATTCATAGCACTTTTCTTTTATAAACAATATGATATGATTAACTAGTATGCATAATTCTTTGTATATAACTCAGTCAACCTCACAAATTTCAATTTAGTTTGTTGATATATCTTTCTTGTGACAAATATAGCTAACTTTCAACTGTTAAATAATCATTTTGACTGCAAAAATTGGTCAAATGTCACAATCATAACTTCCCTCACGAGCAATCATATATTTTGACCTCTTATCAATTTTCTTTTGTTCATCATGTCATGATCATCCCCCACAATCATAATTATTGGTATCATTATTTCCTTGAACATCAATCCTCATCTATATTTGTCCCCATTGCATGTAATTAATTAAAAACGGAAAAACATTTTACATGAAAAAAGATATAATCATCATCAAAAAGTAAAAGTGTACTGTCACAAAAATCAAAGGTAGTCTTAATGAATCGGTTATTTAGTCAGCCTTCGGGTTTAGGAAGCAAATATCAAGTTGTAACTAAAGATTTTAACGAATTCAATATAAATTTTCTTTCTTGTTAAAAAAAGTCCGCAAATGGGGAAGACATTAATTTTTTGTGTGATAATTGGATAACGTAACATCCCACCTTCCACGACTACAATATTGTCCGCTTTACAAGCAGGCTCACGACTTTTTTTTATGGCGTGGAGAAGACTTCCTAGGAGGTCACCCCATCCTGGTACTACTCCCGTTCAAGCACGCTTAATTACATAGTTTTTATGGGATCTGCAGTGCTTGTGACCTCAAAGCGCGGACCATGATATTACTTATAAACCAAACATCTCTCATGTCCACGGTTGATGTGGGATAAGCATAGGATGTTACAGATAGGCAAACAACATCATTTTTTAAAATGATGAAACCGACTGATTAAGGTCAATCAATTCATTCAACAATTAAGTAACCTAGTATTGCCTACGAAATTGAAAAGTGATCAAGGTAAAATGATAAAACAATGTAACAGTAATAGAGATAACAAGAAGGATCCAAGCAGAAATATTATTTCATCCAACGTGATGTGCAAATGAGGATTAGAAAGGTAAGTAGGTAACCCCTTCATCCTAAAATTAATGGACATTTATTTTAGGACAAACAATAATGGAAAGGTTGACACTTATTTTGAGAAAGAGGGAGTACATAACATAACTAGTTTGGTCTAGATATGACATGATTAGCCCTCATACTATTACTAATTTCTAGTCTACCCCATAGTCTTATTTATTTGGGAATAGATATTGACAACCCTTTAACTTGTGCACTTATTGAAGTCAAATTTATTATTTATTTAATTATATTTAATGCATCACCAATAAGAGGAAAGTACATTGAATTAAATATAAATCTTTAGTATATTAATTATTAATTATTATAATTTAAAATACATAAAGCAATTTTAACTTCAATTAGACATATAGTATGAAGAACCACTATTCTACATTTGTGCCAATCCGAGATTATATCATTATAGAAACAAAATGCTTGTATGATATATAGAAAGTGAGCTTTTTAATTCACACATGGGCCAAGTTTAGGCCCCAAATAAATTTTACAACTCGTGATTTGGGCCTTTAAAGTGGGCCGATCGTTTGGGTTTTCATTCTTTCCGGTACTTCCGGTTTCACTGTCAAAGTTTAAGGTCATACATCAACCAATACATTGTAGTATTGTACCCCCAAAACTTGAAAATTTATAAGATGGTTCACAACTTCATATGCATCCGCGCTCTTATAACCTCATTTCACTGTTCTTATTAATTGTCTCTATTAAAATAAATGGATTTGTGACCATGTGTCGAAGTTGAAGATCCTTATGGTTGCTATGGGTGTCTAAGTTTGGTGACCGAATTGATAAACTTGGAAGCCTGTTTTCTTTATTTGATCATATGTTGTCGTTTTGTGATAGCTTTCTCTGGGTGTTGTATGAGATTGCATCAAAAATACCACGGAGTGGAAACTGGTGGCATGACCTTCGTTGGTGGGGGTTTTTCTCATGTCTCGGTGTCCTGTAATTGGCATGAGTTTTTTCATCCCTTTTGCAATCTTTGCAGTTAAAGATCCGGGTAGATTCTAGAAATTGTATATGTTGTTTTTCTGTTTTTTGTTTATTGATCTCTAGCTCCTTGCTAGTTGATCTTTTTATATTATATTTCTTTTTGCCATTAAAAAAAATAAAATAAATGGATTTGTTAATGAAAATGAAAGTCAGCTATTGTTTGGATATGTGAATAAAATAATTGTATATTAACTAAAGTTAGGGGGACAAAGAGTGTATAATTTTAGAAATACGTATTTTTATACATATCCTAATGTCTTAACGGAAGTCTTTAGGGTTCTTGTTACCAATTTTTATATGAGTTCCACGGAACTAATGATATGAATAAAGGGTTAATAGACATGTCGAAAATCAAACTTTCACAAAATGTTCGTTTTAGAAGCAATCTATTTTTTAAAAGAAAAAAAACGCTTAACTTTTGAAATCTTCAACCAGTGGATAATGAGCCGATAATGATTTATCATTTTGAGCAATTTCATAAACTTTAGTTATCCTTTCACACATTTTAATAAACGTAAGTTATCCTTGTACGCGTTTTTAATAAACTCTAGCTACCCTTGAACATGTTATGTATAGTTAGGGTTGAATTAAGTAAATAATTATTGATCATTCCCAGTATTGAACATTTTGTGAAAGTTTGATACCTTGGTGCATATTAAGACTTAGTGATCTTAAAATCAATCACAAGAACTGTGAATAAGTAAGTTTACTCATCTTGTAATAGAATTACACGTTACATTTAACAAAACTTTCAGAAATCAATTAAGCTCTAGTAATAGTCACCTCTAACGCACATATGTATGCATGATATATTTTAATACATTTTGATCGTATTATTGTTATTGAAGGAAGAAGTTGACATTAACTAGTAAAAACATCTACAGACACCAAAAAAGCTTACCATAGTATAGCATAGATATTAGTTCGCAAACAAAAATTTCACACTCAGCATGAATGAAAATGCGCTATAAGTTACACAAATACAACAAATTAGCAACTTGTAGAAGAGGTTTTTCATACATATATAGCGACTTATAAAGAATCACAGGATCATTTAACACTTCAATTGTTCATTTGGGTAAACTTGAAATTGCTAAGGACTAGCCATTGCTCTAGCAACGAACAACTATTACTTACAATCGTTTTTCACTTTTTGATTTTTCCCTTCAAGGTTCAAATATTACAATCGTTGTTGTGGATCGATCATGCTTTGATACCACTTCTTGGAATCGATCACCACCCCAAGAACTCCCACAACCTTGTATAACCCAATATATAAATGCACGAAACATAAGATCGACTCGTAATACACAAACGTTTTATGTGGAAAACCTCATAAGGGAGAGTAAAAATCATGGGAACCGTAAGCCACTTTGATGAGGATCAATAAATAAAAGCCACACAAAAATGAATAACAACAAGAACCAAACCGAATTCTAAGGTGATAAATTCTCTTATTCAATCAAACTAACAAAGTCTTCGGAACTTAATGAATAAACCTAGAAAACGTCTTTAAATATTAGGAGTGTTCTGCAATAAACGTAATCAAAAAGAAATCAAAATCCGAAAGTTCAAAGTAAACCTCGAAAAACAGTCAATTACCGTTTTTAGGCCCTTTTCGATCCCGAAAACTAATAGGGTTCAATGCAAAGTGATGAGCCTTGATCGTTGATCCGCTTCTGAGCTACCGTGCGAATTTCAGCCCAATCTGACACCAAAATCTGTTTCGGCAAAATATGCTCCAAGTGAATCATTTGTCGCGTTAACTGACGTGTTTTCCAAATCTGCATCATCCTTCCCCTTCTTGAAAAAGACTCGACCTCAAGTCTGCTTCGTCTTCACAATCACCTTTATACTGGGACAAATCAGAAACATTAAAAGTGGCAGAAATATTATAATGACATGGAAGCTAAATCTTGTACGCATTGTCATTGATCTTCTTTAAAACCCGAAATAAACCATCAACCCGAGTCTTTAATTCACCAAAGCAACCTGCAGGAAAACGCTCATTACGAAGATGAATGCAAACAAGATCACCTTCCCTATACAAAACCTGTTTACGACGTTTATTGGCGCGTTCCTTGTATTGCTCATTATGCCGAACAATATGATCACGAACCTCCTTATGCAACTCTTTAATCTGATCAGATTGATAAGCCCCTTTCACACTAAATTGCCCAACTACTCAAACATGTACCAATTCAAGAGGGTTAGTCGAATTCCATCCATACACAACTTCAAAAGGACTCCTACCTATGGTGTGATTAACCGTCCTATTATAAGCAAATTCAGTGTGTGAAAGTATAAGATCCCATTGTTTGGCATTGTCTCCAATTAAACTACGCAAAATATTTTCCAAAATCCTATTGATAACTTCAGTTTGTCCATTAGTTTGTAAATGATGGGAACTACTGAACTGCAATTAGACCCCATACGAGTCCACAAAGTAAGCCAGAAGTGACTCACAAACTTGACTTCTCGATCAAGGTAAGAGATTTAATTAGGAACACCACGCAACTTCACAATTTCTGCATGATATAACTTACTCACTTGACTGGCATTAAATGTTTTTGAACACAGAACAAAGTGTGCCATATCCGAAAAATGATCAACAACGACCATAACAAAATCCTTATTGCATTGAGTACGAGCTAAACCCAAATATAAAATCCAGATTAACATCTTACCCAAGGGGTTGTAGGAACGGATAAAGGAGTATACAAAGCAGCATTACTACCATGAGTCTTAGCAATGTGGCATGTATGACACCTCTCACGAATCTTGATTACATCACGTTCCATCTTTGACCAATAAAACAGTTCACGAAGAAGGGCCAAAAGTCTTATCACACCCAAAACCTGCAAGTCCACCTACATGACCCTTTAAAGCATTTGCTTCACCAAAAGAACTCAGAGGAATACATAATCGTGCACCTTTAATTAAAAAGCCATCATGTTTGAAAAACTGCTGAAAAGGCCCACAATCTCATTTACCCCATACATCTTGAAAATCAGGCTCATCACGCTAAGTGGGATTGGGGGATTTCAAGTCACACAATTCACATGATAGAAATGGGGACCACAAAATATTCCACAAGTGATTTTCAGATGCAGGAGATCAAATCAAGCAACGACATATGTCATTATATATTCCTAGTTTATAGGAGATATTTACAGGGATATTTTGGCTATATATAGAATGACATATTGTACTTAGAAGATTTCCATTTTCATATCAATCACTTGTCAGTGATTAAGTTTATCTAATTACGAATACGTGTGAGCGAGTGTAACTTGGTTGATTAGTTGAATCAAGTATACATATCAGTGATTAAAATCTCCTTCATTGCCGACTTGATCTAAACATAGGCTTGGTCATTCAATAATCAGTTTAAGTGTAATTTTGTTCTTAATAAATTCACTTTGAGCTATCCCTAGCTATTGCACTCTTGTTTACTTGTTCTTATACTTATGATTTACTTTACTATGTTTAAGACTTTGAACATTAATTGATATATAAAGTCAACAAAAAAGTAAAATTAAACGTGTATTTATATTCATCCTCTCTACAAATCACAAGCTATTGATTTAGACTTCAAAACACTTTAACAATAAGTGTATTTGGGATCAACAATATGTCATTATTGATTTATTTCCACAATGTTCTAGCATGCTAGACAAACTGGAAGAATAGAATACCTTAAACAATATGTGAATGGGGTATAGTGCACATTTAGTCCATATTTGTAGCTAGGTGCAAAATGGGGTCAAGTAGTGTTGTGTACGTAGAATTCACTTTGGTCCAAATGGTTTCTTGTAGTTTCTCTATATGCTTATTATATTGGTCAATTATTTGCTCGTAATATGATCTTTATTAAGATTTTAATGCATGTTTGAGTTGATACGGATTAAATGAATGAAATTGCTCGATGAATTTGAACAATGGAATAATATGTAAAACGAGCTGAACTTTAGTACTTTCCGTTTCCTAGGGATAAAAAATGGACTAATGGTTGATAAAGGGCTACTAGATATCTAGTTTTTAAGTGTACACCCCTGATGAGCGGATTTTAATAACAAGTGGTTTAAATCTTCAAGATTTGGTTATGTTTTATTATCTTTTTAAATCTTTGATTAATAGGAATCTTTCATTTGATATTTGTCCAATTCTTATTTGCTTCATCAGTTTCTCTGCAAGTAGCAAAATTTTAGTTCCCAATTATCATAAGTTCTTCTATAAAAAGATCATTTTTTACTGATTAGTGGTCAAGCAAGTTCGGTAACGAGTCTAAACGAATAATTATTGGGGGTGCACGTCGGCTTAGCCCGCTCTGCCCAAAATGTTTCATAGAGAATTAGTGCATTTTATATGACAACAAAAAACATATTATTTCAATAAGAACTTGAATTGTTAGATCAATATGCTTTCACAATAGACTATGACAGATTTGTGAACCAGTTGATTTATTTGCATGTACATTTTATAGATCATGACATAAAGTTAGAGTGTCATTTTCATGATTGGGTCAAAATGGTTACATTATGGTCATATGATCTATAAAATGTGGTTGAAATATTGTAGTTTTTCTTGTGGATATATTTAGTTTGTCAAACACTTATATACAACTAGTCGCTCTAGTTGCATATCAAATGGGTCAAGATTGCTACTCCATGTACATGAAACAGGTCACGGACCTTTTGTTAATGAATTCTGGTATTCTATGTTAAAAATATGTATGTTGAATATATGTTGTGTAGAAGTTGGTAATTAATAAATGAGTAGTAGGGTGAAGTTCAAATGAGAATAGGAATTTGTGTGAGAATGAGTGAACCAATAATATCAAGCCATGTGTACAAAGAGAATATTCCACATGTACAAAATTCATTTACCCCCAAAATTAGTTATCTCACAAACGACAAATCGAAAATTATGAAAATTACACCATTAAATTCGTCGTTTTCTCCTCTTCGATTTGCCGTCCCTCAAGACATACTTTCAACGAATTTTTTTTCTTCATATTTTTTGGTGAGTTTCACATTTACTAACACATGTGTTAAAGTGTTGCGTTTAGGGTTTAGGGTTTGAGGTTTGGGGTTTCTCCTCGAAACCCCAAACCTCAAACTCTAAACCCTAAACGCTTTACAAAACTCTAAGCCATAAATCATTCTAAACCCTAAACCTTGAACCCTACTAAACCCTAAACCCTACTAAATCCTAAACCCTACTAAACTCTAACTCTAACCCTAAACCCTAACCTTAACCACAAATTAAATGTACAACCAATCACTAACACATGTGTTACCAATTTTTAAAACCCCCCAAAAAATGGTAGGGAAAAAAAGTTGTCGAAAGTATGCCTTGAGGGACGGCAAATCGAAGAGGAGAAAACGTTGAATTTTATGGTGCAATTTTCATTATTTTTTGACTTACCGTTTGTGAGATATTTTATTTTTAAAAATGTGGAGGAGAGAGAATAAAGTGACACATGACAGAAATCTGTTGGTTCTCTCATTCTCACTTAAAGTTGGTGTACTTATTTGAACCTTACTCATGAGTAGTATGTACATCTTGAGTAAGGTTCAAATGAGTACACCAACTTTGAGTGAGAATGAGGGAACCTATAGATTGTTGCTATGTGTCACGTTATTCTCTCTCTTTCACATTTTTAAAAATTAAATATCTCACAAACGGTAAGTCGAAAAATCATGAAAATTGCACCATAAAATTCAGCATTTTTTCCTCTTCGATTTGTCGCCCCTCAAGGCATACTTTCGACAACTTTTTTTCCTTCCATTTTTTGGTGGGTTAACACATGTGTTAGTGATTGGTTATACATTTAATTTGAGGTTAAGGTTAGGGTTTAGGGTTAGGGTTTAGCAGGGTTTAGGGTTTAGAAGGGTTTAGGGTTTAGTAGGGTTTAAGGTTTAGGGTTTAGTATGATCTAGGGTTTAGAGTTTTATAAAGCGTTTAGGGTTTAGGGTTTGGGGTTAGGGTTGGGTTTGAAGTTTCGGGGAGAAACCTCAAACCCTAAACCCTAACCCCTAAACCCCAAACCCTAACCATTAAACGCAACACAAATTAAACAAGTGATTAATCTATCTTATTTGACTCTTTCAGATTAGACTACAATACTGATGGGTTACTAATAATGAAGAGATAGCTTACTTTACAACCAAACGGCAAAACTCGTGCAGGCGGAAGATATTTGAGCCATATATTTCTAGCTTCATCATCAGCAGGAAGGCCCAATTTCTCATCACCACCAAAATAAGTAGCATAAATTCGATCAGTATGTAACTTAAAGACCTGCACATAAATAGGCAAGAACCAAATAGATAAACACTATGAAGAAAACTCAAGTAACGATTACTAAGCAAGGGGGATATAAGCATTGTGTCAACACGTACCGTGGTGAGAAGCTCCCATGCCCATCCGATGGCTTCCTCCTTAAAATAATCACCAAATGACCAGTTCCAAAGCATCTCAAAGAAGGTGTGATGATAAGTGTCTTTACCAACATCATCAAGATCATTATGTTTCCCACCCGCTCGGATGCACTTCTGTGTGTTGCAGGCACGAGTCAGTTTGCTCAACTCGGTGTTGGGATCCGCAGTACCCAAAAATATAGGCTTGAACTGATTCATACCTGCAGATTACCAACAAAAAAACATAAATAAATAACTCAACATATCATCAGCTACAAAACTTATACAGTACCTTTTAAATTCTAAAATCTCTTTAATTGTTCTCCAAATAAAACCAATCAAATTACACATCCTTTTATCCTTATATCCTTATAATAATAATAGTACACGTATAAAATAAAAATCCTATCAAATTATACATTCATTCATTCATTCATTCCCAAACTTGTTACCTAGTATACATATACATACATATACATATATATACATAGATATATAAAAACATGAAACGATGATGCGAAAAGGAATAGGAATAAGAAAGCGCGCAGACCAGCATTAACGAAGAGAAGCGTAGGATCATTAACAGGAACAACAGGACTTGATTTCCAGTTCAAGTGATTCCTGTCTTCAAAAAACTTTACGAACGTCTCTCTCACTTTATTCGCCGGCCATTCAACCAACCCCATACTCGAACAACCTAAAGAAACTCTTATTGTAATTACAAACCCTACTTTTATATAAATATGCCTTCTAAAACCCTACGACCAGGAAACAATCTACTAGATACACACGTATAGTAACTAGTAACGTGGTCAACAAGAATAATACTTACCACCACACGTCGACAATTTCGATTTTAATATATCTACACTTTTTGTAACAACCAACAAAATAATGATGATATATATATAAAATATTAATAAAAATAAACTCATCTTATTAAATTTTTTGAAAAAACTGATACCTATTAACCAATCAAATTTCTTAATTTCACCAAACTTCTAATTAACCAATCATATTCATTGATTTTCTTAAAAAAAACTCTGTATATAAAAATAAAAAAGATTTATAATTTAATCTCATCAAAAACCAAATTTTAATAAATTCAATTGTGATTAATTATATATAAAAAATTTCTGATAAAAAATGTATATAAATCTTTTTAGCATAACTGTTTTAACTTAATATTAATAAATTATGGAAAATGCTATTTGTAACCCTAAGGGCTAATGATAAAAACCACCGTTTAACTACCTTGTTTTATAAAAAATAAATAAATAAATAAAATAAAAAACTGTCAGGCCACGTACATCCTCCTATCCAAAGTCAAATTTAATATCAACATTCAATTCCCTACACAAATGCAAACTGTAACTTATTTTTTCGAATCCAAATATTTGTTGTATCCCTCTCACAATATAATTCAACATCAACACCAACAAAACTTATATCTTAACCCCACTACTTTTAAGATTTCCTAGCAAGTCTTCCAATTATAAGAATAATTTTATATTTAAGTTTCAGTCATGTATTAATAATTACTTATATATCTATTAATAAAAATAATAAAAAATAAATAGCAGGGGTAAACGAAAGTATGAAAAAACTGGAAACAATAGGGAGGAAATGAAAAATTAAGTTGACTTTGGAAAAGAAAGAGTGATAAGCATCAAATAGATAATAATATTAAAAAAGACTTAAACCTTAAAGAAATGAAGACTAAGATAATAATATTAAAGAAATGGGCCAAGAAAACAAGTGAATCCGTTTAAAAAGAAAGAAAGCCCACATTGAAGCCCAAACCCGTTTTTGGAATATTCTGGAAAAACAATCCAACCGGCGGTTGGATTAACCAACCGGCGGTTAGGGTTAAGGTTTCAAGTCGGTGGAAAAGCGCAGAGTTGGAGTAGGATTCAAATAAATCCAACCGGCGGTTGGAAGTCCCAACCGGCGGTTGGAGGGTCGGCCAGAAATATTATAAATAGAGGCTTAGTTTTAGCTAAACCATATACGATTCTTAGAATACAAAGTCGATTATTAGGGTTTTAGGTCGACTAGAGGTGCGAATTTGGAGGCTAAGGAGCTAGGGTTTGAAGGTTTTCAACCCTAGGAAAAGCTAGTTCGTCAATTGGTTCGGTTTCTTTATCCTTGTAACTTTATTAACCTTTTGGGTTACTATGGATATTGTTTATTTGAATTAATTGCTTGTTAGATTTTCGTTATGAATGTTTAAATGTATGTTTATTAGGTTTATTATATGAATTATATGTTTATGTTGGAACTATATTATTAAATATTATTATGCAAGAATTATGTGTTATATTATGTTAATGATCATAATTAACTGATTTATAGATAAACTTCACTAATCTTTTGGGTTTTTAAATTAAGTGATTATGTTTCATTAGATGTTAAGTAGCATTATAATTCAACCGACCCTGGAATTGCATCAATAATATGTTGATAGATCTTAATAAATAGTGATACTTTACATAACCTTTGACTGTATTGCTATATGAAAATTATCTTAACCTTTGTGATTTTCTACATTAGCAAATCACAATAATAATAGCCAACACGCAAATAGACATAAGTTGATATAATAAGTTTAATAAATAATAGTTTAAACAGTCATAATCTTCTATCCAATTGAGTATTCTTAAGTTGTTCCTTAAAACTTATTATTAAGAATTGGTATCAAATATAAATATGTTCGATCGGAACTAAAACGTCCCCCTATCTTGTATATTATTATGTATTATTGTAAGTTTGTATATTAATTGTAATAATTATAATTAGATAAATAAATAGTTAGTTATAGATTAAATCACGTTCCCTGTGTTCGAATCTGAACTTACTTATAAAACTATATTCTATGATCAGGATAACACTTGCCTGAATTGTGTGATAGTATTATTTAGTATTTCCTTAATTAAAACTTGTGATTATAATTGCCTATACTTAGCACACATCAAGTTTTTGGCGCCGCTGCCGGGGAGCGGTGTATTTTAATTAAAACTAACTATTTTCCCTGTAAAACAATTATATTTTTTTCTAATGCGTTGCAAAATCAATACGAAATATCGGCTCACCCATTGAGAATACTGACAAAAACAAAGGTATAAGGAGAGTTCAGCCCTACCTCATTGATTTATCAAATAAGAGGTAAGGTGCTTCTCGAAAGAAATAAGTTTTTAACATGCTTCGCGCTGACCTGTTTCTCCGCTTTTGTGTACTATCAATGGAGCTACCGAGATCTTTTGATTAAGCAATGTATAAGAGATTAATATAATTATTCAATTTGTATAATAAGTCACTTTAGGTAGAATAGGATTAGATAAGTAATCTAAACTATGTGCTATATTATGTGCACAGAGAAATTTAACTGTTATTAAGAAATGGAGTCGATGCAAGTGGACTTTGGAAGTGATAATGAGAATTTTAAAGATATAGAGATAGATGACCATTCTTTTGAACCAAACAAGAAAATCAGGCTAACAACTGAAGACGAGTGTTTTGAACACCCTCCTGTGATTTCAACCAAGGAAGACATGTTTGACTACTTAGATGACCATGAGGATGAGATTAGATTTGTTATGGAACTCATACATAAGTCTACTTTAGAATATACTGATTATCAAAAAGAGTTGATTAAGAAGATGGAAGAACAATTCACTGCTTGGGTTATATCAAATGAAACCAGAGATACAAATGATTTTATCAACTATGTGAATGAGCTGAAATATGATATTATGAGTGAAGATGTAGATCCAACTTTTTGTGAAGAACAGCTGTTGAAATATACTTATGTGTATCAGACATTTGAGAAATCTTTGTTTCCTTATTCTGAGAAGCAAGAGAAATGTTAAGAAAGCTGAAGGAAATAATAGAGTATGCCACTGGAAACTTGAGCAATATGGCTGACATCTGCTTGCTAAGGAACTTTCAAGACTTCTTCAATTCTATAAAGGCTAGAGAACACATTGATTCTGGAAGATTCTTCATAGATTATACGGTTGAGTTCTACATTCAAGACATTATTGATGAATCTTACTATGGAGAATGTGATGAAGTAACACGTACAATTCCTGAGTATTTTTCTGATGAACCAATGGCAAACTTGGTCACTTATGCTAAGAAGGAGTTGCAACTAGCTTACCCTGGAGTTCACTACAATCAAAGAAATAACCTTTTTCACCTAGGTCTATCAGAGGTTTATTATCATTTAGTAGATACTTTTAGGTATTCTGGGTTAACAACAGATCATCAAGAAAGATACTATAATAGGATCTTAAAAGACATAGGAACAGCAGTGAGAACCCACATCACATATGATTATCATGATATACATTTAGGTTTCTATGGGTTATTAGATTCGTTAAGGCACAATCATGTAGAGCGCGAAACGAAAATTGAAGACAACTACTTGAGCACAGACGAAGATGGTAGAATAGCTAAAAAGGTAAGAAGAATAGCTGCCATGCTCATAGAAACTGAGAACGCTGAAAGAATTCATCATGAGAGTTTCTCTGAATTTGCTTCACCAATACCCGAGTTAGCTAATAAAATCTATATGCACTTTCGAAGGATTTGTCCTGAGAATTTTGGAAAACCTATTTATGGGAATTAGGATTGAAGACCAACAAAATCACTTCTGAAGATCATTTGCAACTTTTTCATTTTTAAATAGCTAGTAATATTTTTCTATTTTCTATTTTTAGGATTTGAATGTTATTTGAATAATTGGAATTTATTGTTAATTTCGTGCTTGATTAATATAAAGTTTATTGCTTTCATATTTATATGATTATCTCTTCTCTATTTGTATTAGCTACACAAATAATAGAAATCTAAGTATTTAGAATTGATTTTTACACGAGTTGCAATAGTGATAAGGGTTTGATTCAAAATACTTAAAGAGAATTAATACTATAAATTTTGAATTTATGCTTAACATTGATTACAAAGTTTGCAGGTATATTAAATTTGATATTTTAGTGACAAATAGATTGAAATAATATATTTGAAATTCGATAAAGTCGACAATTGAATTTTCAGACAGTGAATGAGTCGACACAATCACTGATTATAAATCTATGTATACCAAAGTGGATTTATATATATCTATTACTCGTAACAACTAACAGCAATGCAGGTATTTATATTACTTGGAGGATCGAAACGGTAAGTCTCTTTGTCCATACATTCACTTTCTTAAAAAAGATACATATAGTATATAGTTTATAAATATTATGTAATAATATTGTATACTGCATTTATAACAATATTGCATTTAAAATACGTTTAAAATACGTATAAATAAAGTATTATTTATACGAAAAATACATGGGCTAAAAATTAGTTAATAAAAAATGAGCCCAATATATTTAATTCACGGGCCGAATGGCTTGAGCCCAACTTTTGAACCAACCGACGGTTGGGAAAAAAACTCAACCGGCGGTTGGACCCTTTTTCGTCCAAAACCAGAAACTCCTCAGTTTCTGCCATTTACACACAATCAACACACACATTTCACACACACATACGAGAATCACATTTTCATCATCATCTCATTACGTTTTTATGTTTTTCATATTCAAAGGTATGATTTCTAACTTTTGTTTATTATTTCTCGCATTTTAATTCCGTATTATATAGCATTATTATGAATTGTGGATTGATTAAACATATTTTGATAGTTTAAATGATTAGGAATGTTTAGAAACTAGGTTAGATAGGTTATGATTTTTATGGATTGAGGATTGATTGCGGATTATTGCGTATTGATTAGGCTCGATTTTAGTTAAAAACTCAAATAAAACGAATTTTTTTAAAAACAATTACATTCTTGATTTCAGGTTATGATTATTAAGTAAAGAAAAAAAAAATTTAATAAAATTTTGTTAAAACATTTAAAATTTAATAGAATTCAAATATATTTATATAGTATTAATGAAAATTTTAATATACTTTATGATTCAATATATTCAAAACAAAACTATTATATTTTACACACTTCGAACTCGATATTATTAAAATAACAAACAATTATAAAATTTAAAATTTTAAGTTAGAAAAACAACCATTTCAAAAATTTTGACAAAATAAATTATAAAACAAATTTAATATATAGTTATAAAATTTTTTAGATAAAATTTAAATTTTATTAAAAATACATCTTTAGACTCTATACATGTTAAAAAATAATGAAAAACTAAGTTTATAACTATAAACTGATTAGTTGAAATATATAAGTCTCCACAATTAAAAATTTATTTACAAAACATTTTTGATTTAATATTTTTTATGAAATGTTCATTTATTTGATTCGATATTATATTTCGAAATAAAGACATATATTATTCTTAGTTTATTGGATATAATAAACAGGTGGCTATCAAATATTAAGCAGAAATGCTGCCCAAATTTCTAATTTTTAATATATATTAGAAAGTTATTAAAATTTATTTTTACAGATATGGCGACTAGACGACGGAGAGGACTTGCACTCTTAGCCAGAGATGATTTTCAGTTACATAGATTTCTGAGATTCGAGCATGAGTCTGTCACTCAGGAGCTCAGGACAGAGTACGCTGACAGATTACTGGAGCTTGTGGCACAGCCTGTTGAGGTTCCCGATGTGTTAGACTGGTCTCTCATAGAGAGAGTTATTGACCCTCGCCAGGATGGGGAGACTGGAGATGTTACTCCGAGGAGGCTGATGACTCAGAGTTATATTTTACCATCAGGTGATGTTGGTTTTGTATCTCAGGCTTGGTTTCGCTTATTTCAGATTCAGGAGGTTATTTATAGAGAGCTTGTTATTGAGTTTTACACCACCTTTAGATTTGATTCCACGTCTAGGCAGTTTGACCAGCCCTCGATTTCTTTTTACCTAGGAGGTCAGCCTAGGACGATGAGTATGATAGAGTTTAGTATTGTTGTGGGGCTCTAAACATTTGATGAGCTCCACAACCCATTTTTTGTAGATCATTTGACTGCGGGTATGGTTGGCCAGTATTCATCTGTTGAGATAGCTGCATATTGGAGAGATTTAGCTATTGTTGATTATGGGGAGAGAGCACCTTCTGACATACATATGAGGAGCCCTGTTCATAGGCTATTGCATAGGTTGTTGTCATCTTCTATATGTGGTAGGCATACGGGACCTGAGAAGGTCTATCAGCCTGATTTCTTTTTCTTACACACTATAATTCTGGGGACACTGATCAATGTTCCCTGGAAATTAGTGCATTGGATGACGACCGGAGCGACTGGGTATAGGTTGACCAGTAGTTTATGTGGAGGACAGTATGTCACTAGGATAGCTAGATATTATGGTTTGACAGCTGCTGATTTTTTGACATGCACACCCGTTACACCTGGGATGTCCTTGCTAGGCGAGGACAAGTTGATTGAGCTAGGGATTTTACAGGTAGGTGTACAGGAGGGGGTATTATTATGGACACCTGAGGTTGCGCCAGGACAGCAGCCGGTACATAGAGCTAGATTGAGAGGACCACCTGTTCCACTGCCGCTAGTTCCTGAGATTCCAGTGCCAGAGGTTGATTTACCAGTAGGTAGAGGTAGAGCCCGTGGTAGAGGTCGTGGCAGGGGTGATATGTTAGAGGATATTCAGCAGAGATTGGAGAGGATGGAGATTGCTCATGGTAGGAGATTTGACATGATTGATCAGAGGTTTACCAGGTTTGAGCAGCGGTTTGATAGATTTGAGAGGGAGAGTTATCATAGATCTGATTATCAGCATGAGTTACTGCAGCAGCTGTTACGAGAGAGGTCTATTCAGTTCCAGTCGTATGTTCCATTGGTATTTGATGATGGAGCTAGACCTTCGAGACATCCAGGGCAGGAGGATTCAGATGATGATTAGTTTATGTTTGATACATTTGATATATATTTTGGATGACTGTATTTATTATTACTATCATTAGTACTTATTATTATTACTATGCTAATTTGGTTGTTTATTTTTGATAGCACAAGTCTGGTAGTAAGTTCAGCACTTTATTTCATACAGTCTATTTTATTAATGAACTTTGTGGGTATGTTCCCTGGAAACCCTCACGAGACTATAACTCGTCCACTTGGGATACCGAGGGGTTTAAAGGCTTATTGCATATGCTAAATGCAATCGTGATTAACTACGAAAGTGTGGATGTTGTATATTATTTTTCAAGAGATCAAGGAATCAACCAAGCAGAATTTTTCTTAGCGGATGATGAATTTTGAAAATTCAATCAGGGGAGTTTTTCTGCTCCATTTTTCTTTCCCTTACTCACTTTTGTTTAAAATTTTTATACAATGAGGGCATTGTATAATTTAAGTGTGGGGATAGGGTTCGTAAGAAAAAGAATTTCTTTAATTAATTATTTAAGTTTCTATTGTTCTTAATTTTTATTAAAATTTAAAATTTAAGTGTATAACTGAGTATTTATTAGTTAAGATACTTTTGTTAAAAGTTTGTTTTGTATTTAAAAATTTTAGACTTTAATATGGATTAAACTGTTTTGTATATATAATGTAAGCTACTTAATAAATAAGTGATATATAGTTACATGATATGATGTACTAATAGGCAATCTATATGAAGATTTCTGAATTTTAAGAAATTAATATAAATAACTTGTTTATTATTTTATGGTACATAATATGATGTATGACATAAAAGTCTTAATTCTTAGATTTATCATGCGATAATTTTATATATCTTTATATTTATATAAAAACATTTGGGAGTCTACTAATTGTTTCCTCTGTTGTACGTAAGTACAGACCTGGTTTCTAATGAGTATTCTTAAATAAAGTAGAAGAAAGAAGAAATTCTTGATATAAATAAAAATAAAAATAAAAACAAACTATGTCGCTTTGTTGTACGGCTGTACAGACCTGTCACCGCTGGTTTGATTTAAAAATTTACTTTACCTGAATCAAGTTATGTCGCTCTGTTGCATGTAAATGCAGACCTGTCACCAATGTCTTGATTCTTAAAAATGGATTTTATATACTTATTTGGAATATAAAAGTAAATTGCATGATTAAGTTTAAGAGTATATCATATATGGAAATCATAAGTGGTATACATAATAATAATAAAGATGTATTCAGAAGTATAAATATAGATTGTTTAAAGTGGACAAATATATTAGTAATCGTTCATGAGCTATATATTGCACGAATAATAATAATTTTTATATGTACATTATAGTTATCCATATTAATTAAATTGTTTAAATTTTTAATTTATAAAACAGGTTTTTAGTTTTGATATTTTGATTATTAAATATTAAGTTGATGCTTATTTTTGAATTTTATTCAGTATTCTACTTGAGGAAAAGCAGAACTTAAGTGTGGGGATATTTGATAAGCATCAAATAGATAATATATTTTATAGTAATTTATCCCTATATTTATACATTTTTATGCATTTATATGATTTTAAGATACTTATTTTGTTAATATTTGCAGAAATGTATTTTAATTGAAGATTGGAGAAAAGGAACGAAAATAAGACCAAAATTGAAGAAACTAAAGCGATTGAAGAAAAGAAGACTTAAACCTTAAAGAAATGAGGACTAAGATAATAATATTAAAGAAATGAGCCAAGAAAACAAGTGAATCCGTTTAAAAAGAAAGAAAGCCCACACTGAAGCCCAAACCCGTTTTTGGAATATTCTGGAAAAACAATCCAACCGGCGGTTGGATTAACCAACCGACGGTTGGGGTTAAGGTTTCAAGTCGGTGGAAAAGCGCAGAGTTGGAGTAGGATTCAAATAACTCCAATCGGCGGTTGGAAGTCCCAACCGGCGGTTGGAGGGTCGGCCAGAAATATTATAAATAGAGACTTAGTTTTAGCTAAACCATATACGATTCTTAGAATACAAAGTCGATTATTAGGGTTTTAGGTCGACTAGAGGTGCGAATTTGGAGGCTAAGGAGCTAGGGTTTGAAGGTTTTCAACCCTAGGAAAAGCTAGTTCCTCAATTGGTTCGGTTTCTTTATCCTTGTAACTTTATTAACCTTTTGGGTTACTATGGATATTGTTTATTTGAATTAATTGCTTGTTAGATTTTCGTTATGAATGTTTAAATGTATGTTTATTAGATTTATTATATGAATTATATGTTTATATTGGAACTATATTATTGAATATTATTATGCAAGAATTATGTGTTATATTATGTTAATGATCATAATTAACTGATTTATAGATAAACTTCACTAATCTTTTGGGTTTTTAAATTAAGTGATTATGTTTCATTAGATGTTAAGTAGCATTATAATTCAACCGACCCTGGAATTGCATCAATAATATGTTGATAGATCTTAATAAATAGTGATACTTTACATAACCTTTGACTGTATTGCTATATGAAAATTATCTTAACCTTTGTGGTTTTCTACATTAGCAAATCACAATAATAATAGCCAACACGCAAATAGACATAAGTTGATATAATAAGTTTAATAAATAATAGTTTAAATAGTCATAATCTTCTATCCAATTGAGTATTCTTAAGTTGTTCCTTAAAACTTATCTATTAAGAATTGGTATCAAATATAAATATGTTCGATCGGAACTAAAACGTCTCCCTATCTTGTATATTATTGTGTATTATTGTAAGTTTGTATATTAATTGTAATAATTGTAATTAGATAAATAAATAGTTAGTTATAGATTAAATCACGTTCCCTGTGTTCGAATTTGGACTTACTTATAAAACTATATTCTATGATCAGGATAACACTTGCCTGAATTGTGTGATAGTATTATTTAATATTTCCTTAATTAAAACTTGTGGTTATAATTGCCTATACTTAGCACACATCAAAGAGGGAGCGTGAGGCCGTTATCATTTTTTCTTTTTAATTAATTATAAAAGTAGTTTAAAACTGGTTCTTATCCTTAATCCTTAGGGCTACATTTAGCAAAATTCATAAATTATATATATAAAATGAATATAACTTACTACTTCAATCTTATCCATAAATTATATCATACTTTTTTTTTAAACTATCTATTTTATAAAAATTATATTTATATGTAATGTAATACAATAATGGTAACTTAGCAAGTTAGATCGTTTCCTTGTTTCTCATCACTTCTTGAAGAAATGGCCAAATGCTCAAGGTCAGGTATTACCGAGGGAATTCTCTGACTATTGCCCGTTGATTCTTAAAACGAAAGTCATTGATTTTGGCCCAACACCTTTCAAGTTTTATAATTCGTGGCTCTTGCAAGGAGAATTCGAGAATGTTCTTTGTGAATCTTGGTCAAAGGCTTCTAACTCTTCCCATCCTATCATCAAATTTAAAGACAAACTTAAAGCATTGAAAATTGCATTAAAAGCATGGAGAGTAGTAACAACAACCAAAGATGCTTATGAGATCAATAGCTTGAGGGGGAAAATTAATTTTATTGACACCAAGGCAGAAATGAACATTTTAAACTCCAACGACATTGAAGACAGGATGAATCTTTTAAAGTTTGGAAGATTTGGAACGGATAAAATCTCGAGATCTTAAACAAAAAGCAAAAGTCAAATGGGCGATTGAAGGGGATGAAAATACTAAATTCTTTCATGGCATTATCAACAACAAGACTAAAAAGTCAAGAATTCATGGGTTAACAGTAGACGGCTTGTGGGTGACAGACCCATTACTTGTGAAAAACCATATTTTTGACTTTTTTCAATCAAAGTATGATTGCCGATATGAATGTGATATTCCTTTCTCAAGTAATCTGTTCAAGTCTCTCTCGAATGATGAATGCAACATACTTGAATCTTCTTTTTTCACGGATGAAATCAAACAAGCAGTTTGGGATTGTGGCGGAGAAAAGGCATCGGGTCCGGATGGATTCACTTTCAAATTTTTTAAAAAACATTGGGATCTTCTTGGAAGTGATATTATTTCCTTTGTTAAAAAATTCCAATCCTCGGGCAACATTGATTCCAAAAGTTAAAGATCCTCTCTACATCGAAGACTTTAGACCTATTAGCCTTATTGGTTGCCAATACAAGATTATTGCAAAAGTTCTTGCTAATAGGCTCTTGAAAGTTATCTCATCGGTTGTTAGCAAAGTGTAAACCGCCTACATCAAAGGTAGACAAATCATTGATGGGCCATTGATGGTTAATGAAATCATTGGTTGGGCAAAGAAAAAAAAGAAAAAGTTCATGATATTAAAGGTTGATTTTGAAAAAGCTTTTGACTCATGAAATTGGAACTTTTTAGATCGGTGATGTACCAAATGGGCTTTGGTAGAAAATGGAGATGGTGGATTAAGGGTTGTCTTCATTCGGCCTACGGATCCGTTCAAGTAAATGGATCTCCAATAAAAGAATTCGTTATAAAGAAAGGTTTAAGGCAAGGCGATCCTCTATCGCCCTTTCTTTTTATTCTAGCTACTGAAGCACTCCACATAACATTATTGAAGGCAAAAGGAAAAGACATCTTTCATGGGCTTCAAGTTGGCAATGACAATCTCCAAATCTCTCACCTTCAATTTGCCGATGATGCCTTGATTTTAGGGGATTGGTCATTTGACAACATGAATAACTTAATTCGTATCCTTCGGTGCTTCTACATGGCTTCGGGCCTAAAAGTTAACTTTAAAAAAAGTAAACTTTTTGGTGTAGGCGTGAATCATACTGAAGTTCAAAGGTTCGCCTCAATACTCGGATGCAAAGCCTCTACTCTTCCTTGTATTTATTTGGGACTTCCAATTGGTGCAAACATGATGAAATCATCTTCTTGGAATCCTATTATTGATAAATTCGAAAAAAAGCTCACATCTTGGAAGGCAAAAAACTTATCATATGGTGGTCGTCTAACACTTCTCAAATCTGTTCTTGGAAGTCTAGGTACATACTTCTTCTCAATTTTCAAAGCTCCTAAAAAGATCATAAATACTTTAGAAAGATTGAGAAGAAATTTCTTTTGGGGTGGTGATATGGATAACCGTAAAATTGCTTGAATTGCATGGGATAAAGTTCTTGCCCCCCCAAAAAATGGTGGCCTTGGACCTGGAAGCTTATATGCTTTAAATCCTGCAATGTTAGCAAAATGGTGGTGGAGATTTCGAATAGAGCCAAATGCATTGTGGTGCAAATTAATTAAGTCTTTACATGGAGACGAAGGAGGGCTACTCGCTAGTTCACATACATGCATCACATCCGGGCTATGAAAACAAATAATGAACTTGAATGAGGTACTTTCTAATCATTCCATTAACTTTTTCTCTTTATTTAAAAAGAAAGTGGGTGATGGAAAAAATACCATATTTTGGGATCAAATATGGTTAGGTGGGACTACTTTAGCACAATGGTACCCACGACTCTATGCAAAAGATTCAAATCCTTCTTGCCTTGTTTGTGAGCGATTCATTCTTCGAAATGATAAGTTATCTTTGAATTGGGCTTGGGCTAGGCCCATTAGAGATGGACCAGAGCTTGAACAATACATTGAGTTAGACTCTCTTCTAACTAATATGGTTCTCGAAGAAAAGGAAGATGTGTGGGTTTTCTTATTAGATAATACCAATGAATTTTCGGTTCAATCCATAAGAGGCCATATTGAGAAAAGTACATTGATTATAAGCAACGAGAAGGTGTGATGGAATCGATTGATTCCTAAAAAGGTCAATATTTTGTCATGGAGAATTGGATTAGAGCGACATCCCACGCGAGTCAATCTCGATCATAGAGGTATTGATCTCAACTCTACACGATGTCCGGTGTGCGACGAAGATCAAGAAACCGAATCACACTTATTTATGGAATGTAAAATCGCAAAAAAGCTATGGATAGATATCTCTAATTGGTGGCACATCGACTTACGAAATTTCAATGACATCAAATCATTAATTTCGTGTGCATCTTCTTTTCATGGTGGATATAACTCATACTTAGATGCGGTGATTCAAACTTCTCTTTGGGCGATATGGCGACATAGGAATCAAGTCACATTCAACGTAAAAAGACCGAAGAGTGACACAATTTGCGATGAAGTTAAACTTCTTTGTTACACTTGGATTTGTAGTAGAGATAAAAAAGTACTTTGAAGTGGGCGGATTGGATTTGTAACCCCTTCAAGTGATAGACATTTCATTGTGTAACACCCGCCAAATTAGGACTAGAGATTTGTGCCTAATCCTTTGTTAATACATGTAATTAGTTCGGATTTAGGCTAATTAATGTATTAAAATATATATTGATGAATATATACGGTTATGCGATTTGATTAAATCGTACGCAATCCAAATCGAATGTAATTCGAATTAAATAAATACGGACGTTGGTGAACAATTTTTATTAAATAAAATGACTCTATTTTATCCAAAATATTATTTAAATAATATTTCGTACACAATTCGTATCGTACAAACAATGACTACGCGACCAAAATATTAAACGCGCAAACAAATCAAAGATTATATTCTGAACCCGATTATTAAATATTCGGTGAAATACTTTGTGAAAAATAGTGGATAAATATTTTCTTTTGAAACGTATATTAAAGGTGTAAAATAAATAATTAAACGTTTAAACGATCGGAAAACGAACACCACACGGAGCGCAAACGCAGGGCCGAAAAAGGAGGAGGCTTCACCAAAACCCCCTCCCTTCCCTCCTTTTTCCTCATTTCCATCTTCTTCTCTCTCTCTTCCCCTCTTTTTCTCTCTTTTTCTCTAAACCACCTCCACACCACCATCACCAAAAACCGTCGATTTCTACAGCCAAACGTCATCAAAATTTAAGACTCATTTAGAAGAAAACGTTCACCTCAACATGATCTACATTTTCATCTTTCTGGATTTCTCCGGCGTTAAGTTCGTAAGTTTCCAACAAAACTCGAAACTATCCGATTTTACTCATTTTCACTTGTTTATGGGTTATTTAAGCTTAAAATTTTCAAATATGGGTTGGGTAAAAGAATCGGACCAAATGGTCGCCGGAAACACATGTTATTGGCTCAAATTCCGGCCAACAGCTCGTTGTGTCGCAGAGGCTCCAGGCCATCTACGACACAAGCGCTTATGTCGCAAAACCCTTACTTATGTCGCATATAGCGACACAAGTGATTATGTCGCAGAATTCATTCCCGTCGCACATAGCGACACAACACCTTATGTCACATTATATTACGGATGTCGCACTTAGCGACACAAAGACTTATGTCGCAGACATGATCTGCGACACAATAGACTATGTCGCACCTAGCGACACAAGCCTTATGTCGCATGAAGCAGAACCAAGAAAACACAGATTTTACTAAGTGTCGAGACCTAAAATTTTATTACTTGATTTCACCGAAATTCAAGTTCAGATGCATTTTTCACCAAAGCAATATAGTAGAAATAAAAAATTTTCGAGCTGACTTGGCATCTCGACCCCAACCAGGGGCCAGCCCCTTGGACCCCGCCAGGGGTTGCCACCCCTGGAACCCCGATTACTAGGGGCGCTGCCCCCGGACCCCCGTCACTTAGAGTTTATAAATACATTTCACACCAAGTGTCAAACTTGTATAACATCAAACACGAATACAATACGACTTCTAAAACACATTGGAACATACCTTTTAAGTATAACACTTCAAAATCAAAATAATAATAGTTGAGATTATTATTACAAACAATCACCAACGGGCCGTACACATTTTCAAAACTCAAGTTAATCAACCAAATCGTAGTCATTTGGACATTCTAGTTGGACGAGCAACTATAAAGGTAGTCTTTTAAGATACCTAATCAATTAATAACCATCGCGTGTCGTGGACACCCTCAGGTTACGAGTCTTCGGACAATCACTAATCGGCTAATCAACTCACGTTAATTGATTAAACGCATCAAGACTCAAGTGAGTCTCATGACCCCCCTTTTACAGCTTTTACCCAGGGGTGTGATTCATTGCTCATTTTTAACATGTGAACGCAAGTACAAACATTTTCATATACTACATGAGTTTTACATAACTAATC
This sequence comes from Pseudognaphalium luteoalbum, assembly GCA_963422505.1. NCBI lineage: Eukaryota > Viridiplantae > Streptophyta > Magnoliopsida > Asterales > Asteraceae > Pseudognaphalium > Pseudognaphalium luteoalbum. The sequence continues at coordinate 70,943,824 of OY730198.1, forward strand.
ATTTCAAAGTCCTCCGTCAGCATAGTTTGGTAATACGTTGTAGCGTGAATATTAGTATATGATATCGTATAGGATTGACTCTCCTCGTCCGGGTTAGCAAGCACTAACTGGGTAAACGTACGTACTAATATTTGTTCAGACGAGTGTTGATTAGGCACTCATGGAGGCACCTCGCTTAGGCACTGATTGTGATCCTGACCCCTCAAGTTAAGCTCAGACTATGTGCTCATGGTTGTATACATTATCTTTAACTTTATTTGCTGGATGCAAATGAGTACTTAAATCTTGCGGTTCATACGATATTATTTGATACTCAAACTTGTGAGCTCACCAGCGTTAGCTGACCCATTTTAGCATGTATCACAGGTACTCAGCAGTAGATCTGGACTGCCCTCAGGATTACTATAACTCGACTCAGCATGCAGACAATAGAGAATTTCGTGCATTAATATATTTTTTACAAGTATTTATGTATTGAAATCTCTCATTAAATCGAACACGAGCTATGTACGGGTTCAACTGTTGTAAACATTTTAATATTAATATATTTTGTTAAAACGACGCATATAGAGTCGTTTGCTATATATATGTGTGCTTTGATTATTGATTAGTAACACCCAAATTATGCTTCCGCCAAACAGTAAATTTGGGGGTGTTACACATTGTACCACACTTTTTGCACCTAGCATCTTGTTAGGGTGAAATTTTATACATATATGCCGTTCAAAAAAAATGTAAGTAAGAAAATTGGTATATGGCCTCACATTAGCATTCATAATGGGTAATGATGATCCATTTGTATACACGGGTTTAAAGATAATACCTTTTTCACGTTGTCATAGGCTTGTGCAAAGAGCTAGAATCGGCCCGAACCGAGCCGCGAACCGCGAAACTACAAATATTAAAACCGAGAACCGTACCGTAGAGAAGCAGTTCGATACGGGATGGTACGTTTCCGGTATGGTTTGTAGGTTCTCACGGTTTGAATTCTGTTTTGCACACCCCTAAGTGTAGAACCGACCCGAACCGACCCGAACCGAACCGAACCGCGAACCGTGAAACTACAAATATTAGAACCGAAAACCGTACCATATAGAAGTGGTTCAGTACGGGACGGTACGGTTTCGGTACGGTTTACCGGTTTTCACAGTTCGAACCGTGTTTTGCACACCCCTAATTGTCAATATCAAATTTATATTACAATGTCATGTTTTAAATTCGTGCGTATAAACGGGTTCAAAATAATGACAAACCAAAAACGTAGTTTATAAATCAATCAAATAATTAGTTTTATTAAACTTTCGATTAACCAATCAAATACATTGAGTTATCTGAAATTATATTTTCAAAGAAAAAAAAATCATAATCCACTTTAATGTAAAATTTATACGTAACCTCCTCATTCTCCTCCTCCTCCTCCTCCTCCTATTGGCGTTTGTATTCATTTGTTGATTCGACAAAGTCTTTGATTTTTAAATTCATATTTTAAGGTGACTAAATATCGGTTTATCAATTGTGCCCCTATGTGAATATACAAGCTTTACTAGATATTTTATAGGCAAAAAAAAAAAAAACCAACAATTTTGTAGTTTTACAATTAAGTTGCAAAAAAATATGCTTTTAATCTAAAACATTGTTTAAGAACTACCAATAACGATCCTCGAATAGGAGGTAATGAGACTTGAAAAAAAAATGAAGATGATTTATTTTTTGACATTCCATATTTATACACGGGTTTAAAATTTAGTATATATTGTTATGGTTTTATCCTCTTTATCGATTTAAAACATAAATAATATATGCTACACAAATTAAAGATGTGTATACAAACTAAATTTTATACGATATGCTTCATATAATTTTTAGAAAAATTATCTTATATTAAAGAGCTAAAATTTTAATAATCTTGATATAAATTTTTTTATCAAAAAAGTTATTTAATTTTGAAGTTAAAAATTAAAACTATTAGTTCTTACCATTCTCATAATAACAAGTGCAGAAGGACTAAAATAGTAGACTTTCCAGGATGAAAGGGTTGCTAGTGTATGATTGAACTTTGATAAGAACGAAGTCCATTACGAATCAGCCCGTTAAGAGGCCTATTACAAGTGTCAATATATCCAATTAGCTTAAGCAAATGATCACATGCAGTTCAAAAGTTTTTAATTCGATGGCAATGAAAAAGTTGGCTTTTTAACTCAATTTAAATTGAGATTAGGATTTTAAGTATAGCCCATTACGATATAAAATTAAATAGATATTGTAATGTGGTCTTTGTTTTGATTGTTTTATATTGAGCATAATACTTACTTTAATAACTAGTATACATGCAAACATTATACTTGCATTCCGTAATTTTTATGTGCTATAGGTATTGATTATACTAGTTATTTAATATATGATTTGGTATGTTTGTTGTTATGATTTTTTTTTTATTGTTATTGTATTTTATGTTAATTTATTTTAAGTTACTACAATTTATGTTATTTTAAGTGTGTTTTGGTTGCTTCATTTTGTTTTTAGAGTATAACTAGTAGAGGTGTTCACTACATATTATGTTCATGCAATTTATGTTACTATATTTTAAGTGTGTTTGGTTGTAGTAATTTGTTTTTAGAGTGTAAAAGTAAAGGTATTTACCGCATTTTGATATCTTGTTCACTCGCTTTGTTACTGCATTTTATATGTTTTGTATTTTTTGGTGTTTTGTATGTGTTGATCATCATGGACGGAGCTAGAAATTTTTAGAGGGGGGGGGGCAAATTTTTATATTTTTTTCTTTCTAATACATTGAAGGGCCAAAAAATCCTAAACTATCAATAATTACCTAGGAAAAAATTATTTCTTCGATAAGTTTTTTTCTAGACGGGACGACTGCCCCCACTGCCCCCTTTCTAGCTCCGCCCCTGTTAATCATGTTTTCATGTTAATACTGCATTTTGATATTTTATTTTCTGACTGCAAATTATATATGCTTTATTTTTGGTGTTTTATTTTTACACATATTTTTTCAATTATGTATTTTTTGTATATACTGCAGTTTGTATAATGTTTCATTGCATTTAAAATAAGTTATAAACAAATCCAATGTTTCAAAAGTTTCATTAACTTTAGTAATTTAGAGATGGATACAATTTTATCGCATTTTGTATATCCTGCATATTTAATTTGTAGTATTTGTAGATGATCTTATTGTTTTATACTGCAATTTGTAGCTAAGACAATGAAGTATAATCAACAAAGAAGAATCTTGCACTTCATTTGTATACTAAAGTGTATATAATTTGGTAGCATTTTCATCTTATAGTTCATTTTGTAGTGCAATTTGCATAATGTTTGTTTTTGATAATGCATTTTTTTTTTGTAATTACTTCTGTATATTTGAAATTATATATTTTGTGTAATGTATATTATCATGTCTTTTTGTTTTCAATTGATGACTTTTTTTATAAGCTTTATACTGCATCTTGTTTGATTTTGCACTGCATTTTAATTGTAGTCATCGATCAGATTTGGTTTAGAATAAAATAACGGAATTACCCTTGATGTAAGTGACATGTGGCAAGCGCTGGTTGACTCCCAGGTGCTCTCCGTACTCTCCTATCACCCTGTACCCTCCTGAACCTCACTCTTTTAATTTTTTGATTTTTTATATTTTTAAAGATAACTAGTTAAATAAACCAATCTAAAAAATAAATAAATTAAATAAAACAACATTTAATTCATTGAAACAAATAAAAAAAATACAAGTCATGAAAGTTAATATGCATAATTTGAAGACATAAATTAAACATCTAAAAAATTAAAAATGTGATACAAAGTAAATCAAACATTTCAGGCCCCCGATCCCGAAGCACCATCTTCCGATCACGTTCCGTATGGCCAACCCATACTTTCATAAATCTTCATCTTCGAATCTCGCTTGCTCCAGTAAACCCTCCGTCGACATGGACAATATTTTGAGTTTGGCCTCAAGATCCTTCGTCTTGTAGTAACCTTGTTTGTCGTTTCGGATGACTTAGAAAGTTTTTGTGAGCGATTCATCAAACAAACCACGAGACGAAGTGGCCGAACCTGAAGACGTCATTTTTTGGGACTTTAATTTTCTTGACTTTCCCACCGGACGTGGGTAAGGATAGTTTCCAAATAAACCCGCATTCGGGTTTTGAGTATCTTCCTACGATTCATCATCAAAGTTCAATTCGTCAAATTCACTGACTCGCGGTGTTTAGGAATATTTCTTCTAACGGCGACAAATGGCTCGAGATATAGCCACTTTTGTTTATCTTGCAAAAAGTTCCACGCCATCAAGTGTTGGAAACTCTTTTGATAATTTTCCACCCAATATTGATTTTTACAACGGAACATGAAATCTTCCGCACCTTCACCACTCCGGGGTTGATCTTGTAGGCGCTTCCATATACCTTGTCACTTGTTGCAATCACCGTTGAGTTTTCTCCACGTTGACGACAAAGTGCTCTTTCTACGTTGGACTGGCGATTTGCTTGCGTTTTAGGAATCCATAACAAGATACCTAAACGAAGGCCTGTGTTGGTCAATTCCACGGTTTGAATTTTCGGATATCGAAAATCCAACTTTGGGCCAAACGAAACTCTCGGTAGCCAAATATTACAGTTTTGAATAAATTTTTTTGATTTGGGTGAATCTTTTTTGAACTTTTTTCCTTTGGATTTTTTGGAAGAAGCTCGCGTTGGGTTGGATTTTTCAACGGATTGCACGTCGGGTTTTGTTGACTTTCACGTCACATTTGAAATTGGGCGATTTCATCAGGCGATAATTGCGGTGGTTGCATAGGTAGTGGTTGATTGTATGGTTGATTTTATCTGAGATTGTATTGTGGTTGTTGATTGTAAGTGTATGAAGTGAAACATTGCATTTGTGGGTTGGAAGATGAAGGTGTTTGTTGCAGGTTTGAGGATTGTGAAAGGACCATGAATAGGTTCCAATTGGATTGTAGGTGGTATCGATTGTTTTGGTTGTTCGACATGATGAATATATTGAATTATATAGAGTTTTTAAGGGTTTTTTTGAGTGAAAGAAGAGTATTTTGTTTAACGTCCTAAAACTCGTTTTATTATTGTGTTTTTATGAAGTTAATTGCGATGCATTAAGCTTGTTAAGTATAGTTAGTGTTTAGACTCCCAATGTGAAGAATTGGCCAAAGTGGGGCTAAATGATAAAATACCAAAGATATGGACTAAAGCGTAATTATATGAGATATTGATATTTAATTAATAGATAATATCAAACCCTATTTGTCTCAAAAATCTGTAAAAAGGTCGATGGTTATAGGATGGGGGAATGGGGTGATTTTTCTAGGGTTGACATAAAGGAAGAATAAATAATCGGTTCCAACACGAATGTTGTTCAGATCATTGAACTATCCAACATACTAAAAGATGGGAATCAATAGGTGATTAACTTATGACGAATTAAAGGTAATGAACTCTTTTATTTCATTTTTTATGTTCTTGATGATTTAGTAATGGATTAGACGAATTATTAGTCGATTAGACGATTTGGTGATGTTCCAGAATTTAGTCGTGTTTGAAATATCATATAAAATCGAAAACATGTTCAATTAAGTTGAAATTTGGTTTCTGTGTAGAAATTGATATTTTCTACAACTTTGAAGTTAAAAGGTTTTGCTAATTCGGATTCTAAATAGGTTGTTTTATAAATATGGACAGATTGGTGACAGATTTATGATATGGTTACGAATAAATTCATAGTAAATTGAGTTTAACTCTAAATTTTTTGATTTTTTGGAACATGTTAGTATGATGTGTTTTCAAGTGACATGTAAAATATCATAAAATATGAACGAGTAGAAATGGGTCGAATTATTGGATAACTAGATATGTGCAAAACTGAATCATTACTCAATTGTTGTTGGTTAGGTTATGGAATCAAATGAATAAAAGAAGAATTAATGATCTTAAAGATCATAATCAGTAGCTAATGATTATTTGAATGATTGAGTAGATTAAGTTAAGGGTTGGGTTTGCACGGGGTTGAAGATGGTTGGAAATTGGTCACGATGTCAAATGCGTCTTGACTAGTTCATTTTGTTGTCTCTAGTATGGTGTGCTAAGTTTATGTAATTGCTAATATAGGTTGAAGAAGATTATTTGACATGTTTAGCTTGCTTTGGAGTATTTTCTTATCGAGGTAAGATAATGTTTGCGAAAACGGAGTATAAAACAATTCACTTTTGATCTATACTCAAGTGTTTTAAAATTGTAACAAGTTGATTAATAAGTTCAACCAAGTCATGCACTAAGATCACTTTGGATTCTTTTTACTTTTGGATGCGGGTTGGGTTGATCATGGGTATTTTAAATTCCCTTATTGATCTTATAAACAAATGCTAGTATTGAGTTTATAATGATGATCGTTGTTGTTTCTATTGTGGATGTCATTGTGTTGATATATTGAATTACGTTGTTATATTCCTACCACTATTGTTGTTAGTGTCTTGTTGATGTTCTAGTTATATGTGTTAATGTCACAATAGCTAGTATGACTACAAATGCGTGCTTAGGGATGAATAGTGATGACGGTTGTTGTTGTTGTGTTTTGAAGTTGTTGGTGTTATTGTTATGTTAAGCTATGTTGTTGTGTTGTTAGTACACTTGTAAACTGCATGATACCTTAGGAAGCACACACGAAATTAGGCCCCTGAATGAGTTGTATATGAGAGAATGATGAGTATAAATAATAACTTCAATTAAACAAGTTCGCAGAGATATCTCGAATAGATTCCGAAAGGGTTCCATCGTGGCTTACCGGTGGTCACACTAGAGTTGGGAACGTGATAATTCTAGATACTTCATGTTGTCATAGTTGATATGGTGGACATGGGGTGACGTAGTTATTCCTAACCACCGGAGCGATACGTAGACGTTCACCACATATGCATAGTATCAGCTTGCGGAGTGAGCGAATAGTAGAGATGACTCACTTCCTAACGACGCTTGTGGACTATATTTCCCGTACCTTCCACTATGTCTGGACTAGTAGGTTTCCCCCAATTGGTCTTCCTAGGCTCGTGGACTTACCTCTGGGAAACTTGGTTGACTAGTGGACTAACCCTACACGATTTGACGGATAATAAATTGATGAGTTTATGAGTTGACAAGTTGCTAAGTTGAGAGTTGAATGATGAGTTTGTAGGCTGGCTTTAGGACTTGTACTTGAGTTCATGCCTAGTTATTTGTTGAATTGTTAAACTGTTGATTTGTCGTTTATGTGTTGACAGATGTTGATAACTTGATATTATTGTTGTAATACATTGATTAATGACGGTTATGATGATTTATATGTTGGGTTTTCTATTCCCTAACTAGATTATTATACACGCAGCAGAAAAATAATAATTTAATAATCTAAGGCAATTATGAAACTAAAACCCTAAGGGATCTTAGCTTAATAAAATTAGAGAAATAAACAAAATAGATAAAGGAAACCACTAACCTTAGAGAAAACCAATTTCTCACGCAGACTACCTAGCAGATCTTCCTTACTAGGAGGCAAGTATCCAAAATAGAATACCTCTAATGCTTCACACCCAAAAACCTAAGAGAAAGAAGAATTTTCGACTTCAGAGTCAAAATTCGTATGAAATTCGTATATTTAAAGCTATAGGCTTGACCCCTATTTATACTCGGAAAGAAAACCCTGAATTTGCAGATTTCGACTTTCAGCCGCCGGCTAAACCCTTCAGCTGGTGGTCAGGCTAACTTCAAAATTTAGCCACCGGCTAAACCATTTAGCTGCAGGCTAAAATCCTGCTTCCAGATTCTTCCACCTTTTTAATTACTTCTGATTTCTAATTAATTCATCATAATTAATAAATCAACTAATTAAATATAATATTAATACCAATTAATATTATTCCTTATTCATTTATCTTGACTATTTATTGAGGGTAACTTAAAAAGGACTTTACTTTTAATGCTAGTCTCACCAAATAGTTATGATATTGGAAACTATTCCAACTACTCCCACTTGGACAAATTATCAACTATTATTGGTATATGTCTCTATCTCATTAACTAAGTAAATAGTGCCATCCAATGTTACTGATGAATTTTAAATCATATCTTAAAGTCAGATCTTTAGATAAGTGATCAACTATCCCTTTATTTCAATGATATCGCATGAATCGAAATAAGGATTTTAATCAATCTCAAGATTCATATTTATGTTTCCTGATCTCCGATTATATTGACTATATTAGACTATTGATTTTGCGCTTATCAACTTAGTCCCGGCTAGGACTAGCACTTTTAAAGTCAACCTTTAATCATCAGAGGGCCCATGATATCGCTCTTCCATTAAGGCAAAAGGAACAAATATATATTGACTACGTAGCACTAGTCAACTCATCATGTCATACCTAGCATACCCTTTATAACTGGCATTTACGCACAGTGTTTGAATAAACTAAAGTATAACAGACTTGAAAAACTAGAAACTCAATGTATCTTTATTTTAAGAATAGAGGATATTATCATCTTAAAATCACTCGTGATTTAATCCATGTAGTGGTCTCTTTAAGTGCGGGTTTCTCCTATACTTAAATCTATATTAAGTACTCATGAGTGTTGCCGCATTCTCCATATCATGTCTAATCTCAATAGATAATCTACTAACACTCCGTGACAGTCTTAATTCACCACATACTTCCTATAGTGTAATCGAATGAGGATGCATGAGTAAAATCAATTACTCGGGAAGTGATTTCTAAATATGCAAAATGAAACACAACGACAAACAATAGTAAATGACAAAACTCCTTCTAATAAATAAATCTTCATCATTTAATCACCAAGTCTATAACAATTTTCATCATTGTTTACAATGTTTCAAATTGAAACTAACAAGTAAAACTTTACATTATCTCTTAAACCTATACTCCTAGCATGTTCATCGTGCTTGGACTTTCCCAGTGGCTTTGTGAATGGATCAGCTGGATTTTTCTTTGATATTAAGCTCTTGACAATCACGTGTCCTTCTTCTACTTTTCTTTGAACAAAATGGTATTTTCTTTCAATGTGCTTTAACTTTCCGTGATCCTTGGGTTCTTTATTCAAGGCGACTGCACTTTTATTATCATAAAATATAGCAATAGGATCTTGTACTGTTGAGATAACTCCAAGATATCCAATGAAATTCTTCATCCAAATAGCTTCCTTTGCAGCCTCACTAACTGCAATATACTCAAACTCACACGTGGTGTCTGCCACTATATCTTGTTTAGAACTTTTTCATGCCATCGCTCCCCCATTCAGTAAGAATACCCAACCAGACTGTGAACGACCATCATCTCTGTCTGTTTGGAAACTGGCATCACTATAACCCATTACTCTAAGTTCATCTTCTCCACCATAAACTAAGAACATGTCATTAGTATTTCTCAAATACTTGAGAATGTTCTTTACAGCTTTCCAATGACCTTCACCAGGATTTTGCTGATGTAGACTCACTAAGCTCAAAGTAAAAGAGACATCAGGTCTTGTACACGTCATGAGATACATGATCGATCCTATAGCCGAAGCATATGGAATTTGACTCATTCTGTCCAATTCTAGCTCAGACTTTGGACACAGTTCCTCCTTACTGATCTTTATGCCATGATGTAAGGGTAAGTTCCCTCTCTTAGAGATCTCAATTTTGAACATTTTCAAAGTCTTATCTATGTAGGTATCCTGACTGATTCCTATGAGACGTTTTGACCTATCTCTCTAAATCTTTATACCAAGGATATATGTTGCATCTCCCAGATCTTTCATAGCGAAACACTTTCCCAACCAATCTTTTACACTTTGTAATATTGGGACATCATTTCCTATGAGTAGTATATCATCCACATATAACACTAAAAAATCTACAATGCTCCCACTGAACTTGACATATATACAGGGCTCATCTTCGCTTCTAGAAAATCCAAACTCTGTGACTTTCTCATGGAATCAGAGATTCCAGCTACGAAAAGCTTGTTTAAGTCCATAAATGGACTTTTCAAACTTGCACACTCTATTAGGATACTTTGCATTTTCAAAACCTTCCGGTTGTGCCATGAACACATCCTCTGTCAGTCCTATTAAGGAAAGCAGTTTTGACATCTATCTGCCATATTTCATAATCATGAAATGCAGCTATGGCTAGCATAATCATAATTGACTTAATCTTAGCTACTGGTGAGAAGGTTTCCTCATAATTAATCCCAAAGGTTTGAGTATAGCCCTTCGCTACCAACCTAGCTTTATAAGTTTGTACCTTCCTATCCAAGTCTGTCTTATTCTTGAAGATCCACTTACAACCCACTGTCTTAAAACCGGGTTTAGTGTCAACCAAATTTCAAACTTGGTTGTCATACATAGACTGAATTTCGCTTTTCATAGCTTCTTTCCACTTAGCAGCTTCCTTGTAGTTAGCAAGCTCATCTAATTCACCAAGTGTACTATCACTTATCTTATCATCTTCTTCTATTTGGTAACCATAATAGAACTCAGAAGGATTGCTAACTCTACTAGATCTGGGAACGGGTAAGGTTATGTCTTCAGGTTTAGCAGGTGCCTCTACCTCTTGTTGAACATCAGTGTTTATTATAGGTTCTTCATCGGTATATTCTTGAATTTCTTCAAGATCAATCTAACTCCCACTGTCCTCTTTAGTTATCATTTCTCTCTTAAGGAACACCCCTCTTCGAGCTACAAAGACCACATTATCCTTGGGTATGTACAACAAATATCCAAATGACTCTTGTGGATAATCGACGAAAAGAAACTTTTCAGATCTGGCATCTAATTTTTCTAAAGTTTCTCGTCTAACATAAATTTTTCAACCCCAGATCTTGATGTGACCAAGAGAAGGACAGGTTCCCTTCCACATCTCCTAAGGTGTCTTTGAATCCTTTTTAGTGGGTATTTGATTTAAGATATTAACGGCTGTCTCTAATGCGTAACCCCAAAAGCTTATTGTAAGTGTTGCCCGACTCATCATAGACCGAACCATGTATAAACAAGGTTCTATTTCTCCTTTCGAAAACACCATTAAGCTGTGGTGTTCTAGGAGGAGTCAATTGTGAAACTAATCCACAGTCTCTAAGATGATCGAGAAACTCAATACTAAGATATTGTAACACCCCCAAATTCAATGTTTAGCAGAAGCAATCTTTGGGGTGCTACTAATCAAGTAATCAAAGCACCAAAGTTGTGACACCCAGTCAAAAATGACCCAAAATTAGCTCCAAATTTAAACCTTAAGTACTCGTACTCAGAACAAACTAAAACAAAGCATTTAAATATTATATATATAAATACATATATAACGTTTAACGATTATTCACAAACAAATCTGATACAACGCAGAAACTTCAAACGGACGTTGGTGCAAAATATTTTTTAAATAATAATTATTTGTTCAGTTGAATATTTAAACACATTTAGTACATTTAAAACTATCCGTCAAAATGAATTGAAACAAAGATATAATTTTATATCTCATTAAAAGTATTTTTATAAGATACTTCGATTAAAAATATAAACGATTATATTTTTAGAAATTTATCATTTGAAAATATTATACTACCTTACGATCGGGTACGCTAACACGGAGCAAAAATATCTAACCACCACAATTATTGGAGGTCGGTTATATACAACCGACCTCAATTATTTGACACACACAAACACATACATATCCATCTATCACCTTCTCTGATCTCTCTCTCGGCCTCACTCATTTTCGGTTAATCATCATCAACAACAAGAAGATCAAGAGCCGCAGCAGTAGCAAGAGTATCATCATCATCACCATCTCCATCATCTTCTTCATCATTTTCGGTTCACCATCATCATCACTCACGGCCATCATTTCATTCGTAAGGATCATTCACTTTTCTTTTGAATTTTAGCATTTAAATAACTTATAACATCATATCTTAGTGTTATATCAACTTATATGTTCATAATCGAGCCCAAAATGTCATTTTTAAGCTGAACATTTCGAACAGACCTGTAAATGCACAGGATCCGACGGATCTGCTAACTGATCCGGCTGATCACCATAAAAATGCTAAGATCCGGCGGATCACCCACGGATCACCTACGATCCGGTGGATCACCTACGATCCGGCGGATCACCTATGGATCCGGTTCAAAAATTCAGTTTTTATAAAATACGTATCAAATTCATTCGTCACGAATATATATTTATACAATACGGATATAAACAAAGTATATTTATACAATACAGACAAAATTATATTTTTGAAATATAATCTCGAGTCGTCACCAACGGGCCATATACTTTTTGTAAACTTCAAACATAACACGAGTCGAATACGTTGAACATGATTAATCAAGCGAACAATTATACAAATGAATTACTACACGCCCACTTCCAAAAATATAATCTCATGTGTTTAGGACACTAGGGGATTACACTTGGTACACGCGTGCACATTAGGATTTGCTTGCTCTTCAGGTGAGTCTCACGGCCCCTTTTTACTGTCTTTGCTTTGGGGGAGATGCATTGCTTGTTTTACTTGTATACATATATGTATGTATGGTTTTACCGACTTTTAAATTTACTATTTGATAGACATACTACTTTACAAACTTGCTACTTTACAAACATACCGACTTATTGACATGCTTTACTACTTACAAACTTACTGTTTTACTGGAATACTACTTTACAGACTTTATTGACTTGCTACTCTACAAACTTACTGTCTTATCGACTTGTATACTTACTGTTTTACCAACTTATATATTTACTGCATGACCGACTTACAAATTTACCCTTTTATAATCTATACCGACTTACAGACCTACAGACTTACTAAATTGCATGAGTTACGTTTTAATCCAATGAAGTTCTCTGAATCATAGTTGTTAGTTATGGGATAAGCACGAGTTTAGTATATGGATCCATATGGGATTGACAATCCCCGCCCGGGGTAGCACGCACTACCACAAACCGTACTCGTATATATGGGCACTTTCTACTCGTTTCATATGAGTGTTTTTGGATTAACACTCATGGGGGCAAATTACAGACTTGTTAAGCTTCGACTATGATGGCTCATGGCAAGATAGACTGACCCTACTACATTTGTACATTTATACTTTACTGTCTTACTTATTGTGAAATAACTTACTTATTGATTTACGTTAATCTATCTGTTACTATTTACTACAAACCTGTGAGATTCACCAACCTTTTGGTTGACGCTTTTAGTGATGCATTATCAAGTACACATCAACAGTAGGGTTGCTTAGTAAGGATGGTCCGTGTGACACCCGTCAAGTTAGGACTAGTAATTAGTGCCTAATCAAGTGTAATACATGTAATTAGTTCTATGTTAGGCTAATTAATGTATCAAAATATATATATTGTTGAATATATACAAGTATGCGATTTGATTAAATCGTACGAGTTTCAAATCGAATACAATTCGATTCAATTAATACGGACGTTGGTGAATAATTTTATTAAATAATATGATATTAATTAATAACTCTATTTTATCCAAAATATTATTCAGATAATATTTCAACCCAAATTCGTATCGTACAAACTACAATTACGCGATTTAAAATAATAAACGCGCAAACAATCGAAACAAGAATAAGTTATATTTTATAAACTCAAGTAAAAGTGTTCAATGAAATAATTCAACAAAAACATTAATAAATATTCATATTTTAAAATAATTATTAAACGTTTAAACAATCGGAAAAACGAACACCGCACGGAGCACAAACACGGGAAACAAAAATTGGGACACACCCATAAGGGGTGGGCCCCACTAACCGGCCCAAGGGAGGGGGACATCACCCCCCCTCACCTCTTTTCCCTCTCATTTCCCTCCCTCACTCTCTCTCTCTTCCATTTTCTTCTTCCTTTTTCTCTCAACCCACCATTACCACCACCACCATTAAATCACCAAAAAACACCACGAAATAACCTCGGATCCTCACGCTCGCTTGGAGAAAAGTGACCGCGGCATCACGATCTACGTTTCTATCCTTTCGTTTTCTTCCGGCGTTAAGTTGTAAGATTCCCGACAAATCTCGAAATTCATCGATTTTGAATATTTTTACTTGAAAATTGTTTATTTAGCTTTGAAATGTCCATCTAAGGGTTGGGTAAAAGAATCAGACCAAACGGAAACCGGAAAACGCATTTTTGGCTCAAAATCCGTCGAACAGACGTAAGTGTCGCATATGCCAGACCAGTATAACGTCACTTCGTGCGTCACTTAAGTGCCGCAAAAGTAGAATCTCCATCGTTTATAAAAGTGTCACCAACGTCCAAAGTAAATGATGCCGGACCTTGTCTGGTGCGTAAGTGCACGACTTAAATCAAATCGCGTAAGCGTGTATGTAATTACACAACATGTCACGTATAAATAGATTAATACAAAACTAAATACACGTAATTACAAGTAAATCAGGCGCAAATCATAGCCCTAAATTTGGCGGGTGTCACAGATCTTCTCCTCCTCTGTCGGATCGCGGTACCTTTATCTTTCTACCCAGTTGGTTCTCTACTTCATGTTGATACCTTTTGAAAATTTCAAATGTATCCGCCTTAAGTTTAATTAGATAAACATATCCATATCTACTGAAGTCATCAGTAAATGTAACATAGTAGGGATTTCCATCTTTTGTGGAACATCAGAATGGTCCACATACATCTGTATGTACCAAGTTCAATAGTCCTTCACCTCTTTCACATGATCCCGTGAATGGTGATTTAGTCATCTTTCCTAATAAACAAGATTCTCATACATCATTCGATTTGAGGTCTAATGATTCCAACACTCCATCCTTTTGGAGTTGGGCGATGCGTTTCTTGTTTATGTGCCCAAGACGACAATGCCACAATTTGGTTTTAGCAAGCTCATTAGACGAACTAACATTTAAAATAACATTGCTAACACAGTTAACATTTTCATATATGCCTTTGTAAGGAGAAACATTAAAAATAATCATTTAAAAAAACCAAAATATCTCCATTTCCATTATCAAAAGAAAAATGATAACCATCTTTAAACAAAGCATAAAATGAAATAATGTTTCTAGTCATTTCTGACAAATAATAGCAATTATTCATATCTATCATAACTCCAGAATTCAACATGAGCTCAAATCTTTCAATCTTCATCACATGCACAATTCTTTTATTTCCTATAACTAAGTTGAGCTCTCCATGTTTCACACTTCTACTTTCCTTTAGCCCCTGCAATATAGTGCAAATGTGATTACCACACCCTATATCCAGAACTCACGAATTAGAAGTTGTAGCATTACGGAGTTCAATTTTAAACATACCCGAGTTAATACTCTTTTCAACCTTTTCATCTTCAAGGTCCTTCAGGTACTTTGGGCAGCTACGCTTCCAATGACCCTTTGTGTTGCAGTAGAATCACACTGCTTCCTTTGGATCATTAACAGGAGCAATCTAATAATCAGTCCTTGTCTTAGACCTACGAATGGACTTTCCATTAGAAGTCTTTCTTTTCCAATTTGAATTTTGACCTTTTTCTTTTATTTGCAATTTGACCAACATTTAACACATGAGCTGCTAAGCCAGAGGATACATCATCTTTCTTGATTCCTTGCTCAGCAGTTTGCATCAAATTATGGAGTTCCATTATTGATCCCTCTCTCTCATTCATATTCATCTTATATGATATTACAAATTGATTGTAGATATCTGACAAACTGGACATAATTATGGCAATGGAAAACTCTATATCAAACATCATATTCAATGACTCCAACCTATCAAGTACCCTTTCATCTTCAAGATGAAAGCACGGATAGAAGCTCCAGGTTTGGGCTCGCAAGCCATGTTGGACTTAACCACAGAAGGCGTTCTTTGCTTGCCTTAGCCTGAAATATTTCCTTTAGCTGTTGGTTTACTTCATGAGCCTAAGTGTTGTCAAAAGTCTTTTGCAATTCTAGGTTCATGGAAGATGCCATGATGCATGATACTTTATTCGCATCATCAAATAGTTCTGGTGTGCATCAATCTCACCTTGGGTTGAATCCTCATCAATTACGGGAATTTGCTCATCGAGAACATACTCCTTGTTCTCGTACCTTATGGTGAACCTGAGGTTTCGCATCTAGTCTATGTAGGTTGGACCGGTTAGTAGGGATGAGCAAAAAAACCGAAATACCGGTACCGACCGTTACAAATGGTACGGTATTCGGTTTTTGATTTGGGGCAAAAAAAATCGGTACCAACCGGTTCGGTACCTGTTGGTACCATACACACCAAAATACCTAAACCGTACGGGACCGGTACCAACCGATACAAATGGTACGGTATTCGATTTTTGATTTGGGGCAAAAAAAAACCGGTACCAACCGGTTGTTACCGGTTCGTTACCGGTATGGTACCAAGCTTACCCCTACCGAGTAGTCTTTCCCTCCCAAGAACCGAGAGTAGTGAGAAGTTTGGGTTATTTGCGGTATTGGGGACGAAAGGATTTGCACCATTTACATTTGCCATCAATGAGATAAACAGTTTTAGTTTGTTTGAATATTCCTTAATTAATTACCTAATTTTCTAAATTAAAGCTAAGATACATATTTTCAGTTTTATTAAAAGGGTCGCCGTAATCATATAACTAAAATACTTTTGTCTATTTCATTTCTATGAAACTCCTAGATCTTTAAACCTCAATGTGTCCTATCAATGGCATGTTAATCTTGATTATGCTTATCCACTATTCATGATTGGTATGCCGAGGATTATGAACAGGATGGTGAATTAACCATGCAAAATCCGCATGGTCCCCGGCCCGAGTACGCTCGGGAATTGTAAGTCCCACATCATTTTTCAATATGTTCTCATATTCATGTGCCGGTAAACTACACATGCTCCATTAATAGATCATACAAAAGATGTGCGGATTTCATGGGTTAGCATGTTCTTCACATTTTCTATAGCTAAAACGGAATTTTGTTTTAGTACTTTAAGTTTAGTTTAATCTTGACATGATCCTAACAAAAGTCCTCGACAACTCCATTGAACGTGCAAAGAAGCGGAGAAGCATGTCAGCGTGAAGCATATTAAAAACCTGACTTCTTTAGGGAAGCTGAGCGACTCGCCTTATACCTCTCTTATAGTTTGTTCACTATGGGTGAGCCGATTTATCAATTGACTGACAATGTATTTAGACTTTAATGATACATATATATAATTCATATTATACATCAGGTTCTTTCTTAACCTCTTGAGGTTTAGGGTTCTATTTTAAACATTTAAAATTGAGGTGTCTATTTTAAACAATTTAAAATATTAGTATCTAAATTGTAAATTCAAATTACTAATTTAGATAATTCATTTTCCAGTTTATCTTTTACCTACATACTATTGCAGATAATTGTATGCAACTATTTACTAAGATATGGCTCTAATACCACTGTTGGATTTTCTAAATAGATTATTACACACCAAGTAGAAAAATAATAATTTAATAATCAAAGGTAATTAGGAAATTAAAACCTTAAGGGATCTTAACTTAATAAAATTAGAGCAATAAACAAAATCGATAAAGGAAACCACTAACCTTAGAGAAAACCAATTTCTTATGCAGACCACCTAGTAGAGCTTCCTTACTTGGAGGCAAGTGCCCAAAGTAGAATACCTCTAATGGTTCACACCCAAAGACCTAAGAGAAAGAAGAATTTTCAATTTATTAAACTACTAACACACTTAATTGGAGAGGGGGGGGGGGGTGAATACAATTTTCCAAGTTTAAAGATATTTTATTGATATGAATCAAGTAATTCTTTACAACAGTTACTTGCGGAAATTGAAAAGACAAACTAATCTAAGTAATTGCTTGATGACAAATATTAAATACAACAAGTCACTCAGCAATAGACGCTGATGACTATCAGTGATCTCAAACACCAAGTGTTGGCACAATGCTCACTGATGAAACAGGAGTGGCTACTATAGATCAAAGGTTGTATTTAATGTAGTTGTAAGGTGTATTCAATACGGTTGGTGAGATGGCTATTTATAGCCGAAAACATTCAATATTATTCAAGGAATAATATTTTCCCCCGTTTGAATTTTTTGTCAAAGATTTATTAAATCCCTTGGGAAAAGGTATAAATCTTTGACAACATATAAATCTGAAATTATTCTTGAGTGTAAAACAATTTTTGCAGAAAAAGAGGTTTTCTTTTTCTGTCAACAAGAATGCAGGATTCCTAGTTTTATTCCGAAAGTAGCAACAGTCTTTTATCCAGATATATGCGATGAACCTTCTCAAGTACACGGGTATTTGTCAGACCCATGCACTTTCTTGGTAACGTTGCAGATTCTTCTTTAAGTGATCAGTTGATCTTTCACTTCAACTGAAATCTTCTATCTCTTTCTTCAGTCTTTGACTTCATAAAGCAGCTTCAATTAATCTTCAGCAATGTGATGTATTTAACACAGATGATCAGCGAGTAATTTACTCTCTGATGACATATTTATTGAACATAAACACTGCTCAACAGATGGCAGTTTAACTACTTAAGTTATCAGGGACACTGATACATTATCAGCGTCACAACACTTATTTTGTCATACATAAATCAATATAGAGAAATGTTAGTGACCCAACAATCTCCCCCTATTTATTTATGGCAAGATAAGTGTTGGTTGATTTCTCTCATTTACAGAATATTACAAGTGCATAGTAAATAAATAGCAGATAGCAAAAATAACTTTGATTTATATATCATAATCAAAAGTTTTGACAATAAGAACCCTAAGACAAAGCTTCTTCATATTCTTGCTTGACTTTAGCAAACACATTTTCATGATCATCTGCAAATCTTAGCTTGAGTTCTTCATTCAGCAACTCCATGAATTCGGGGTCTGCATTGCTTGCCACCCCAATATATCTTACAACTACCAGATGTTTAGTTTTAGCAATTAAGATTTCAGATGCCCTTTAAAAACTGTGCTTGGTGATAGGATCCATGTAGAACATCCCATACTCAGGTTCTCTGATGACTTTTCCTGGATAGAAGTGAGCTTCAGCTGGAAGAATGTGATTTTTCCCTTGGCAGTCTAGGAGGAATCCCGTCCTTTGAAGGTGCAGAGTTTCTTTCAACTTATCCGCCTTAGTTGTTGTTTTAATCTTCTTTCTTTGAATGTTGGCAAGCTCAGTCTTGAGTTCAGAGATGGGGAGCTTCAATCTCCTTTCAGATTTGTTCAGGTCTAAGACAATTTTGTCTATAACTTGAAGCAGGTCAGGCTTGTGAGCAGTGGAGCTCTTCTGAATACATGTGTAGATTTCTCCCAGCTCAGCAAGACATAATTTCTTCTTCAGATTGCAGAGAGATACAATCTCTATCTTGCTAGAGTTTTCCTTGAACAGCTCCAGATGAATCTTCATCTTTTCTTTCTTCATTTTGATGCCCACCTTGATAATTTTCTCTGGACGCTTTCTGGAGCTGACAAATATTCTGTTCATTTCCTTCTGATCTTCTTCATCCTTCAGATTTAGCTTCCCTTTCTTCATTACCAGCTCTTGAATTGTTAGAGCATCCATGCCCTTCTTTCCCTCACTCTCCACATCTATCTTCAGTTCAGAAATAAGCTGATGTGTTTTTGGTTCCTTTTCTTTTTCAAGCTCCCTAGAATTTTCTTGTAGATAGGCCAGCTTGATTTCTTCCAGAGGGAGGTTGAGTTCTTTAGCTCTTTTCTTCAGCTTTTGTTCCTCTTCTGAATTGAGCCCATAGCAACTGGAATCATCTAACACCTCTTTTCCCTTTTTCTTGATAACCACCTCTTCATCATCATCAAGTTCATCTTCCTAAATAATACGCTTCCTTTTCTTGTTTGAAGGCAACATACTTGAAGAGATAAGCTCAGATGGAGCTGATTTTTCTAGAAGAGAGCTTATTTCTTTATCAGCTGCAGAGGCTTCAGGAATCAACACATCTTTCTCAGCTAGAGGCTCTTCCGCCCCCGGATCCCCATACACAGTTTTCAAACCTGAGCGACGAACGAATATTTGCACAACTCGCTTAGACAAATTGATTTGTCTCTTACTTATATAACCTTAGGTGTTTAGGACACTAGGAGGTTACCCATCGGACGACACGCGTATCTTAGGATCGCTGACAACTCACAGGTGAGTTTCATAGCCCCACTCTTTCAACTGTTTTACTGTTTTCGGGGTGAGACGCATGCTCAATTACTGTTTTCAAATTATAATAATAAACCTTTATAATTCACACTTAATCAAATTATTGTTATGTAATACAAATGTGTAATACTTAGAAATTACACCCATAATAACGCTATTGAACAAAATCACTACTTAACCTAGTTAGGTTATAATTATACTTTGGTCATATTGTCGCGAGACAATATCATGGAATACATTAGAACTAGTTAGTTCTACCCACATTGGACAACATCTAAATTTTTACAGAATTAGTCTTCCTTTTAGGAACAAAAACTGCTCATATATATTCCAGGACTTTTAAATTGAAATTGAACTCAAGTAAACAACAACCGAGGATCTCAATATACTTGCTAGACTGAGGCTAGGATTATACATTAGAAATATACGTTAGTATGGATTTCATATACTAATACCAAAACAACTAGGTGATGATTAATCATACCTAGGCTTATTGTAACACAACAAAATAGTTAAGTACTGTATATACATACTTAGCTACAATAAATCAATTTCATGTACTACATGATACTCTATCTGAGGTATTTGTTAATTCGACATTTGTTAATTCGACTTATATATATATATATATATATATATATATATATATATATATATATATACACACAAACACACACATGCTTGTACTTCATCTTGAGCACTTGGTGCCACCTACAATTTAGTTATGTATATAGGTATACATACAAGCATACGAACACAATCAAACTAGTCGGACATGTCGTTGTACTGTCGGCTCAATTACTCAATTCGGGCTTGTCGTAGTACTGCCAGCTCAATTTCAAACTTTGCTTGCGAGCAATTCGGTTGATGCCAGTTGGGCACTGATATCGCGTAAAAAGTCACGTTTTTACTACCGATATCTCTCTCATTCTGGAATGATTCTTGGCACTTTAACCCAAATTCAGTACAAATTAGTAGTATTATGTCAAGATGGTAAAAACAAGGTTGCACGATGAAAATCAAGCAAAACGGATAGAAAACGAAGATTTCATGCACGTTTGAAGATTCAAGACATCAAAACGAGAATTCAAGACAAAAGAGCCCATCAGAAACATCTATCTCATCCAAGACGTTCGTTTTCAAATTACGAATCCAACAAAAGAAGAATCAACTAAAACGGGCGAAGAATAAAGATTCTACGTACACCGGAAGGTCCAAACGATTCGTACGACACATCTAAAGCTCAGAGATATATTTTTGGGATTTCTTTTCATCAAAAGCTTTGTTTTTGAATTACGAATCAAACGTAAAAAGAATCAACGCAAACGGACGCATAACGACGAAAACACGCACGAATCGAGAAACGAAGCAACAGGCAGCGGGCTGGTGCAGGTAGCAGCCAGCCGCCGCCGGCTGCCACCCTCCCGCACGGATTGCGCTTTTTTGTCCTTTTCGTACCTGGTGCCTCCACCTTGTTAACCTTTTCGTACCTAGTGCCACCACCTTTTTCATCTTTTGCTATTGTGAGCTTTGGGATGCTAACTTGAGCCAAGCCTCTCCTATAAATAGCAACCCCTAGCTCTCATTTCAACACACTCTCATATTCACACTTATACTTATACTCTCACTCTTCCATTTCCACTTTCTCACTCTAAAAGTCTCTTATATTTTAGTCTAGGGTTATTGTAAATAATCTACGGATTAACATAGAGGTTAGAGCGAACGTTAGGAGTTTGGAGATTCATCTTTGTACGTGTGAACGAGTTGTCAATCATAATAATACGCTGCTACGCATTTAGTTCCGGGTGATATCAAAACCTTTATCATACTTGCTTTATTTCATACTTTAATTATGTATTATTGCCTTGTATGTGATTTGCCTATTGTCATGAATTGCGAGTAGTTTATTATTGTGATTGTTGATGATGTAGATAATTATAAGTAAGGATGACATTATACAATTAAGTGTACGACAATTGTAAAAGTGATGTAACGGCCCCTATTCGACAGTTTATCTGATATAGTACTGGAAACATTTTATACGGAGTACAAATGTATGGAAGTCGATAAACGACCGAAGGTAGTTACATCACTGGAATCAGCTCTGGTTTAACAGTTGGAATTCCGAAAGGATAATACAACTTCACAACTAACTGGTATATCCTACGAAAGTCAATGCACAATGAAATGATGTTCGAAAACGCGTTCAGATAAAATAGGAATTAATGACCTTTGTATCGTTAAGACTTTATGAACTTGAGTCTAATTTATGGAGTACCCTTTCTAGTTATCCACGTGACTGCAACCTAGTAATTAGGACTTGATCAACCTTAATTATGGTAGGTAGTTATCTGTGCCCATGACATGCAACAAGTAAGACACAGTGAACCCACTCGTTGTACATATTAGGTTTACATTTCTGCATCGCTTTACATTTAGTTAGTTTAGAGTGTCACATTCACCGTCAATTACTCCTGACCGCATGTCTGATGTAAGAAGCAGTCGAACTACCATGTAAAGTACACTGTCTGATTACTGAAAGGCATGGCCTGCATATGAAACACGTTTTTATAAACTGCAAATAATCCAGGGATGTATAACTGTTTGAAAAGGAGAACTGAAGTCATAAGTTGAAGTAACCAAGCCTTAATGCACAAAACAAGACTTAGGAATAAGAATAACATCCTAGTGACCTAGAATCCTTAAAACACTAAGTCTTACATAATCAGCGGTCAAAACATACAAAGTTATTAATCTGCATGCTAATGAAATACTAAACTATTTTAGGGGTTAAGAAAGGTCGGACCTATGAGACGATACGCTACTGATTCATGCACCTCGGCGTTAAGCCAAGATAGGTTGTTTATCTTTCAACTAGATAAGTATTGGAAGTTTGCGTATTGCTCCGATCAGAATCATGATAACCTAGTTCCTAGTGACATGCCAATGGGAAATTTAGTTGGTAGGGTTCTAGAGTTTACACCTGATAGTTTAAATCATTACACTTAGCATTATCTTTGTTTAATCTGTCATCCTGAACATTAATTATCGAAATCTTAGCAATCACATATTTATCTTTACCTGTTTTCCTGCACTTTAAATTCCTGCAATTTACTTTCCTGCACTTTAATTACTTGTCTTTAGTTTAAAACCCCCAAACCTACCTACTTTGTTCCATCCTGAATATTTCCCTACCGAAAGCACCAGCTTTAATCACCCACACGTTTGGATTCATAGAACGATCTTAGGTCATACTTACCACTTACTAACCAGAGTAGGTAGTACATATAATTTAAGCCCAGCTAAATATAAATTTTAAAAACCCCTGCTGCGCCCGCACTACCATCAGAAATCACAACGATGCTGAACCGACGGTTGCGGGTGCAACAAATTTTTGGCGCCGTTGCCGGGGAATCACAAACGTACAATTCAAAGCCGCCTTAAGTAGTAATATTTAGGAGACCCTTCCGATTGAAATCTTCTTAGAAATCTTTTGAAAGTTAATTTAATTAATTAGTATCAATTAAGTATTAGTTAGTTAGGATAGCATTAAAATGACAACTCGAAAACCCAATTCTTGCCTCATTTCAATGGATGATACGGAATTCTTTGACTACTTAGAAAAAGAATTAGGATCTGATTTCTTTTCACCTTCTTCCTCTAAAACTAAGGAAACCTCCGACACCCAAGAAGAATATAGGACCTCACTTTCAATTCCAAAACATTGCCTGGATTTTGATGACACGGACCAGTTACCTGACCTTGCATCATCTTCAGAAGATCACTCGCCAACTTTACACCTACCTGGTTTACCAAATTCTTCCCACTTCGATTATTTTCCCGAAGATAATTCTGAAGAAAAACCTCCGAAATCTTGTGACTTAATCACCGTCATTCTTGAAACATCGGTGTATACCCAAACCACGCCTGATTCTCGGAATAATGGCATCTTTCCATTCATTTCACACAAACACCAATACACCATTTACCGAGTGGTGGATAAGGTTCCATCAGTCAAGCCGGAACAACCTTGTTTTGAAGAACGCTACCTCGGTGCTTCTTTCAATCCTTCCCGTAGGGTAGATGTCTATAAAGCATTCGTCAGGCAATTAACCTATGTCAACCTCCCGTATTCCTACGAACAACGAGAAACGATTGCCACATTAGAAAAACAAGTAGAATTCCTTCTTCGCCTGTCAAGTCATGAATGCGAAAGCACTTCCACAAATTTCAGAGACCAAGAACTAAAGTTTATAGCGGATCTAGATCTACTTTTTGAATCACTCGCCGACATGGATTTTCTTCCAACATCTATGATATTAATCAATCACAGTGTCGCCGCAATGATCAACAAACTTGAGTTCTGGGAAGAACAAGATCCGATGGTTTCTATCGTCATTCCTGGTAAAATTCCTTTCTTTGTTGACCCTGCCTCCTACCTGATCTCAAAATTACGAGACGTTTTTCCTGATTCCACCAAGGAAAGAATCGACACAGTTTTCTTCGCAAAAAGGAAAGACCTTCACGTTAAGCTTACTCGAATCTTTGCCTTTACCAAATACCCCTTCACTTCCGTACAAAAATCCACAATCAGTGAACTCTATAGGATAGTTACGTCTACAACCGGAGACCCTGATTCACAGGAAGAGAACGCATTCTTGGAAATCATGAATAAACTCACTCACGAACTTAATTACAAAGACCAAGGGCCACGCGTCGGTTTGTCAAACCCTATAAAGGTAAGGAAAGCATACAATAAGTTAATTGGTGATCTTGTCAATTTAGGATATGAAGAACGAGAAGTTCTGGGATTAGAGAATCGTCATTTCTATTTAGTGTATAACGTCATTTTGGATATTTCAAAATGTTTTGGGCTGAAAAACGTTCGCTTAAGGGAGCGAATCTCGACCCTTTCCCTATGGAGGGATCGGGACGAATCTTAAAACAATTCCTTCCGAAAAAGGTCGAAGCTCGCGACTTTAAATGAGCATATTTTAGTAATATAATTTTGAAAGATTCCTTTAAAAAGAAAAACGTTTTTTTAAATTTTTGCCTGAAAACACATCCGCGACAACAAGAACGTACAACGTTAAGCTTTTAGCTGAAACATGTACATTCAACAAGTCCACGTTAGACAAATAATTTTTAAACACCAAAAAAATATATTTTAAGTTTAATATTTCAGAATTAATTTTAATTGTTCCGCGAAAATTTACGCGCTTCTTAAATTGTTTATAACGTAACGAAAGACTAACAAGTAACTAGTTACAACAAATACATTTAGGATTCGTAATCATTATTAGTAGGATATTAGAAATTAATCTAGGATATTAGGCTTAGTAGTAGGATGTACATTGGGGACCATGTAAGGAAATGGTACATAGGAGCATGACAAATATTTCCATGGACCACCAACTTTCCATATGATCCTATATTTCAAAAACAAAAAACCTTTCTTCTCCTCCCTCCCCCCCCTAAAAACCGGCCACCATACCTCCATGGATCACCATCCAATCTTCACCAACCTCTCTAATTGCATGTCCTTTTGAACTCCTCATTGCATAATATTCTCGGTTGTACATTCATTTTGAAGTTTTACACACTAAAACAAGGTATGATCATAAGAAACCTACTTTAAGCTTAAAGTATCTTATTTTATGAAGTTAGCTAAGTTAGTAACTAGGAATTAGTATCTTTCTTGGTTGAATGCTTAGAAACTACATGCTATTACCACTTACCCAAACTAATTCACACTAGTTTGGCTCTTTCAAGAAGATGTACTTTAACCTATTGATTAAGTCTAGAATTTAGCTTGATTAAGTGTTAGTTGTTAAACATTTAAGTAATTGTGCTGTTTTGAATGATAGCTCTATGTTAATTGCACAATGCGAATAAATTAGGATTAGCAACTTTGACTTTTGAAAGTCAACAAAAAGTTAACTAGCATGCATGATTAGGATAGTAAATTAAGATTATTTGACAACTCTTGCTTACTAGGACACTTGTACTTGCTTGACTAGTCAAAATAGGCAATATTACTAGAAACAAAAGTCTTGAATAAAACCAAACACATGGATGACATAACTTTTTGTGCATGACCTAGCTTGTTTATCTAATAGGAAAATGTCTAAAATAATATTTACATGTTTAGGTTATAATTTTGGTATGCGGACAAATTGAAATTATCGTCCGAATTAAGTTTTGACCTAAAAAGTCAACTTTAAGTATTGCATTTTTAAAACAAATTAATTGCAATTTTTATTCAAAAACCTTACTTGAAGTTGGACTTTTAAAAAGTCAAAAACCTACAATGAGACTATAAACTATGAAATAATGACGTTTCAAACTTGGCTAAATACCAAACATTGTAAACGACATTGCTTCACAAGTTAAGTTACCGCCATCCCATGACTATATGTTTTCGCACATTGATGATTGCCTTACTATTGTTAAGACTAATTATTAGTAACTTGGGGGCATTTGATATTTACTGTAATCTTTGGACTGTCAAAAATTTAAAGCCCTCATTTCGAATTTTCCATTAGAAAATTCGAGAAGTGCTTTAAATTTCCCCTTTCTTAAGACCTATTACTTTAAATCTCTCATGTTCTCAGGTACTATGTCGCCAAAGAAGAAGAAGCTAAACCCAACACGTCCACTTATAGAATCTCTTGCATACCTCAGTGCAACACCGGTATACAACCAGATGGCACAAATATGGAGAGATAAATCTTTTGGCCGTTTTAGATATGTAGATTGGGAAAAGTTGCAGACATTAGGATTCAGACAGAGATTAGAGAGTCTACTCAGTTACTCAATAGAGGGTCAGCAGTTTGAGTCTTTTAAGAGATTGTTCAGCATTGATGAACCGATGTATATGGAGATGATCACCGAGTTCATGACCACCTATACATTTGAGCCAGGGAGTAGAACTGGAGACGGGGTGATCACATTTAGATATATGGGGAGCCTATTCACCTTGTCATTGGCTCAGTTTGCACGTCACCTAGATCTCTATACTCCAGAAGAGATCGATTCACCCCTGTTTACTGGTGGAGCCACCACGATTTCTCTCATGACTACTACCGCAGAGGCATGGAGTCATTGGTCACCAAAACCATATTTCTCGGGTATTAAAGCTACCCAGCTCACAGACCCAATTATGCAGATTTTGCACAAACTACTGGCTTGTTCGCTTGATGGGAAACATACGTCTAATGGTCGAGTATCTGAGTTTGATGTCATCATGATGGCATGTATCCTCGAGAGAAGGAACATTCAGGTTGCCCATTTAGTTGCACAACGGATTTTGGAAGAAAAAGAGTTTATTGCAAGAAGATCATTCATGGGCCCAGTGATTACTAGGTTGATTCGAAAAATGGATTTGATTAGGACGACAGAGATAGAGAAATTCAAGAGCCTGCCAGAATGGAGTGCCCAACCGATAGACTACAATTTTCTAAGGAGCATGGATATACTTAGGATTCTGAGGGATGGCACCGTGTACATCAGGGCACGGTCATCAAACCCTGAGAGTGTTGATACATTGGTAGCAGGTCTAGTCCTACCCAGGGAATCCAGGAAGAGGAAACAACCAAGAGAGCCCCGCAATTCAGACTCCGATTCCGATGAGGATGCACAAGATTCTGATGGCCCAGTTGCACCGCTACGGCCTACTAGGCCAGGACCTTCTGTCCCGGCCCCTAGAGCTCAGATACCAGCTTACATATACCATTACGGGACACCCCCAGGACCCGATTACTGGTATTGGTTGATGCAGATGCAAGTCAGATGCTATAGAGCTATGAGGCAGCAGATCGCAGGTATACCAGTGAGCCCACTTCCGGACATACCGTGGTGAATGGGCCGAGCCCCACCACACTTATATACACCTGCAGCTCCTAGACATCCAGTTCCTAATCAAGCACCTCACAGACATCCAGCTCGTGGCCACGGTTTACCACCTCGCACGGTTCCACCTAGACCACGACCACCACCAGCACAGGATCCTACTCCGGTACAGCATGTCCCCTCAACTGTTGGTTCGGTCAGAGGGCATACTTCGCAAAGCAGCAGAATATCCAGAGTCTCCACACGAGCCACCATTGTTCAGAGTCATAGGATTCTCAGGAGTGTCAGCCCTGCACCCTCACCGATTGATCCAGTATCCTCTCATAGACAGACTGATTTATTTGGAGGACACCCTCAGCAGAGGACACCAGAGATTCCACTGGACAGCTTTGACTTGCCTGCAGGAGATTTCATTGATCATTTGATACAGCATGGAGTATTCACTACAGGTACACCAGAAGCAGAGGCTGATCGAGATGCATCAGACGAAGGCATCCACTATCAGCACGATGATTCCTCATCAGATGAGACATCTCCTGGACCTATAGTATCTTTAGCAGCAGTATCACCACCAGTCAAGCACTAGATTGCTCCGCTTTCTGACTTCTTTCTATTTTCTAGTAAGACTTTATTATTATGTGTATTTGATGTACTGTGGATGCATAGACATCACATCTATCCAGTTATTACTTTATTAAGCTATTACTTTATTTTTCTTATCAGCAGCTATTACTTGATTGAATTGAGTGGTTTGTTTGAAAAACTATAGAAGACCGAAGCAAAGGAGAACTGTGGACCACACAATGAAGAATGCCGAGAGCCATAAGCTATAAGCCACGGACCAGAACTTCATCTTTTGTAGAAATGAAGTAAACCCAAGAAAAGCGAGAGTAGTCATCGGTGACTACCAAGCAATAAGTACTGCCTCCCATACTCCTCTTATTAACCGGCCCAAATAGATCCATGTGTAAAAGTTCTAGGGGCGATGCATTGGAGTTCTCCTTCTTCGACTTATGGGACTGCTTGTGTTGTTTTCCTTTGAGACAGGAAACACAGTTATCATCCAAACTGAATGTGAATTTAGGCACACCAGTAACAAGCTCATTTTTTACAAGATAGTTCATCTTGCGAAAGTTTAAGTGTCCCATTCGCCTGTGCCATAGAAGGGAATCCTTTGGAGTAGCCTTGGACAACAGACATGTATGTTCAGATGTAGTAGTTGATACAGTACTCATGTCAAGTATGTACGTGTCCTTTGTCCTTGGTGCTCGAATGAGCACCCATTCCTCAGACACTTTATAGCCTGGCTTGAGTATTAGGCACTCAGTATCTGTAAACATAGTCGTGAACTTTTTATCACACACTTGTGATACGCTGAAAAGATTGTAGTTCAGTTGTTCCACGTAGTTCACATTATCAAAACTCACTGATCCATTAGTGAGTGTTCCCCTACCAGTAATTTCTCCACCCTTATCACCAGCAAATGCAACATATCCCCCTTTTATAGGTTGAACATCAGAGAGAAGAGAAATGTTGCCGGTCATATGCCTTGAACAGCCACTGTCTACATACCATTTTCTCTTGATAATTTCTTCAGATGGCTGTTGGCACACAAAAAATAGAGAAATTAGTTTGATTGTGAGACCCAAGCCTTGATGGACTTGGGTCTACCAAAATCATCCATAATAACTACATCAGTGAGTACATGATTTTTTAAAATTTCGGGCACATCTACTGATGGGTTATTTGGTGATAAAGAGTCTACTTTGGACTCTTTGACTTTCCAAACCTGAAGAGGTTTGGATGGTTGCTTTTTGACAGGAACTTGCTGATTACAAATAGGTGTAACCGGCTCTTTCCTGTCAGTTTTCTTGACAGGTTTGGGAGGTAAGGAATTATGTCTAGGTTGAGATTTTGAAAAATTTCTGTAAACAGAAGCTCTAGGTGCTTTCTTCCCAAACCGTTGTCTAGAAAGCAACGGACAAACACTTATCAAATGACCCTGTTTTTTACAGTAGAAACAGGATCTTCTCTCAATGACCGATTGAAAGTGAGGTTGCAAATCTGATGAGAATTTGATATTTCTATTTACTGAACAGGCACATTGAAATGTGCAAGATGAATTGGTACGTGAAAAAGATGTTGATTTGCTTTTGGAATTATTTTTGATTGGTTTAGAAGAAACTGAATTGTGATTAGCAAAATTTTGTTCCTTCTTAACCTTAGGAATAGCCTTAGATTTAACCTTTAGTGAAGGGATTTCACTACACGGTTCATTTGTAATTACAAAATTTTCAGGCTTTACATCCATTTTACGAACCTTTGTATCAATCTCATCAGTTACGTCCTCAATTTCAATTACTTTGTAACACCCCCAAATTTATTGTTTAGCGGAAGCAGGATTTGGGTGTTACTAATCAATAATCAAAGCACAGAGATTAATAATGAACGACCACTACATGCGTCGTTTTACATTGATATTGATAAAATAAAAGTTTACATCAAAATATTGTTTACATTAGCTCCTTTTGAAATTGAGAGATTTAAGTACATAATTAAACTATACAAAATGTAATAATGCAGCTAAATCTCTGATTGTTTGCATGCTGACTCGAGCTAATGGATCTTGATTAAGCAGTCCAACCTACTGCTGGTCACCTGTGATACATGCTAAAATGGGTCAGCGAAACGCTGGTGAGCTCACAGGTTTGTATATCAACATATATTTGTATGAACCGCAAGATTTTATAATTGAATTTAAAATGCAATTAAGCAAAATAAAAGTTATACAGCCATGAGCACATAGTCTGAGCTTAACTTGAGTGTCAGGTCCAATTAAGGAAACCCAACTGAGTTGCCTCCTATGAGTGCCTAATCTACACTCGTCTTCCCAAATGCTAATACGTCCGTTTGACCAGTTAGTGCGTGCTAACCCGGACGAGGATTGTCAATCCTATATGATATCATATACTAACATTCACGCTACAGATGTATTACCAGACTATGCTATGGAGGGCTTTATTGATTAGTTGAAAACAACTCATGTAGTATTTGATTGAATTGTACTTGCGTTCTACTTGTAAAACAAAACGAGCAATAATATCACACCCCTTAATGAAAAACAGTAAAATAGGGGCTATGAGACTCACCTGAGCCTTGAGCGATTAAATTAATAAACTTGAATTGATTAGCGGTGGATTGATGTCCGAAGACTTGTAGCCTGAGAGTGTCCAAGACACACAATGGTTATAACATGAGTAGGCATCTCGAAAGACTGCCCTTGTAATTGTTCGTCCAGCTTAGAATGTCCAAATTACTACGATTTGGTTAATTGAATTATCCAAATTACTACGATTTGGTTGTTTGACTTGTGTTTTGAAAACGTGTACGGCCCGTTGGTGATTTATTTGTAATGATAATCCCATATCATTATTTTGATGATTTTGAAGCATTATACTAAAAATAAATTCCATTGTGTTTTAGAAGTTGTATCGCATTCGTGTTTGATGTTATACAAGTTTAACACTTGGTGTGAAAGTTTATATGTAACACCGTTACTCGTGACCCTAGGGTGAGGGCGAAGCCCGTTAATGACGGGGGTCCGGGGGCAGCGCCCCTGGTAGCGGGGTCCAAGGGGCGGCAGCCCCTGGCGGGGTATAAGGGGCAGAGCCCCTGGCTAGGGTCGAGCTGCCAGGTCAGCTTGGAAAATTTTTATTTCTACTAAATTGCTTTGGTGAAAAACGCATCTGGACTTGAATTTCGGTGAAATTGAGTGTCAAATTTTGAGTCTCAAAACTTAGTGAAAAATGAGTTTTAAACTCTCTGTTTTTAGCGACACAGCATGCGACACAATGGTCATGTATGCGACACAAGGGTTGTGTCGCATAAGAATGCGACACAAGAGCTTAGCGACACAAAGGTTGTGTCGCATAAGTGTACGATGCTGATTTAACAGCGACATAGTGATTGTGTCGCATGGGATTTGCGACATAAGGTACGACATAAAGGATCTTATGCGACACAAGGCTTGTGTCGCAAAGATGAACACTCAGACAGTTCCCAGCGACTGTCGTGGTTTCCAAACCCAAAACCCAAATCTAACTCGTTTTTAGGCTATAAAATCATGTTTTCCTCATACATTTGGACAATACTAAGTTGTGTAAACATTATAACACCGAAATAATACACCAAAATGAGTAGATCTAAATATTTAGAGAATTTCTTACAATTTCAAATCGAAGCTAGAGGAGGCCGAAAATGATGATGATGCTTTTGTAAATCTTGTTCCTTGCTTGATGGTGATTCCGAAAATGTAAGTTTTGTGGTCGGATTTGATAAATCCGGAAATTTGGTGATGATGGGTTTGAGAGTGTTTAGTGGTGTGTGTGTGTTTTTGATGAATGCAAATGAAAGAAAGAGGGAAAGGGGAGGTGGGGTGTAGGTGAAAGCCTCACCTTTTTCAGTCCCCGCAATCGCGCTCCGTGCGATGTTCGTTCTCCCGCTCGTTTAAACGTTAAATGTTTATTTTATACTTTTAAATATACGAATAATTACCCAATATTTTTGTTGAAGTATTTTACTAAATACCTAATGGTTGCGTTATAAAATATAACTTTAACTTGTTTCTATTTGTTTGCGCGTTTAATGTTCTAATTGCGTAGACGTTTGTTTGTACGATACGAATTTACTACAAAATATTATTAAAATAATATCTTGGATATAATGGTTGTATTAAATAATATTATATTATTTAATAAAATTGTTCACCAACGTCCATATTAATAGAACCGAATTACATTCGATTTGAAAATTGCACGATTTAATCAAATCGCATAATTGTATATATATATTAAACAATATACATATTGATACACATAACTAATTACATGTATTACACTTGATTAGGCACTAATTACTAGTCCTAATTTGACGGGTGTCACATACTTCCTCTTCAATAGTAGGAAGTACAGGTAATGATTTTGCTTTCTTTTGGGAGATGGGTTTATCTCCCTTCTCAGATGAAACCAAAATAACTGGTTCTTTAACAGATGACTTGCCTTCTTTGTCAGTTGAAGGCACAAAGTTTTTAATGTCATCCTTCGATGGCATAGATTCATAGTTAGCTGGGGGAGGTACCGCTTGGTATCCTATCCCTGACTTACTTTTTGTATTGATCCTTTGCACTTGAAGGATCTCATCAAAAACAACGGAGGATGTGCTAAAATTTGAAAGTTTTCGATTAAGATCAATAATATTAGTTTTAGATTCATCAAGAGCTTTTTGTAAATCGACAATTTTCTTAAGATAACTGTCAATAGCATCTTGTTGACTATAAATCTTAGCCTTTTGATCTTTTCTTTCAGTCATAGTGGCATTAATCTTTTTGTCAAAAATCTTTTCATTTTCTTTTAGCAATTGGTTCGCCTGTCTAAGTTTATCTAAATCAGAATACAAGCGAGCATTATCCTCAGAGTATCTGTTAATTTTACCAGTTAATTTGATACAACTAACACAAGAAAGAGGTTTATCAATTGGTACCTCATCTGTAATCTCTGCCATAAGAGTTGTGTTATGAATGTTCTCCTCTGTATCACTCCAGTTGTAAAATTCATCGTTAGTAAGGAGAAGAGCTTCATTTAAGGATTCCTCAAGCTTATCAGCATCCTTAGCAGTTGACTTCTTTGAGACAGATGGCTTTGAAAAACCAGAAGGAGGTTGTTTAGATTTCTCACACTCTCTTGCAAAATGTCCCAGATTGTGACATTTGTAACATTTTACCTTACTCTTATCAAAACCCAAACCCGAATCACTGTCATCATCCAGGTTCTTTCTTCCAGTTTTTCGCAAATATCTCTTTGTTCTCCTTGTCAACATAGCAAAATTCCATCTGATATCCATTCGTTCAAGATCATCAGGATTGATTTGGTCAAAATCCTCATCTGTCAAATCAATGGAACTAGTTTTCTTTGATAGAAACTATCATAAGCACTCAAAAATGCTTGGAACACAGCAGCATTCTCCTCAGTAGCTGGAGAAGCTGGATTACCCTTGGATCCCCCGGAAGATGAAGGCGATCTACCACAAAAAGAATATGATCCACTAGAAACACCACCACTATTAGCTGTTGACGTTTTGGTAGCGGATGACATACCTCCTCCAGACAAAAGAGCAACTCCGGAAGCAGAAAATTTACTCCCATAGATGCTCGGATCTTGAACATGGGCACTAGATTTAGTTTCTTTACGTTGCATGTCTAGTGCATATGCTTGTAGTTAACCAATGAAATCATCTAGAGATAAAGACATTACACCTTCGTCTTCTTCCATCATCATCACTCGATGATCCCATTTCTTAGGTAGAGCACTTAACAATTTCTTGTTAATGTCTACAGCTTGCATAATCACACCACCATCAGAAAGCTCACTCACAAGATGTGACTAACGAACAAACAAACCATTAAGAGACTCATTTTCTAACATATCAAACAATTCATATTGTCGTTTGATCAACTCCAGTCTACTCTTCTTATATTTATCACTACCACCGCATCGTCTTTCAAGGGCTTTCCACATGTCAAATGCGATGTCGTGATGTTTAAACATTTTAAGAACTTCAGAAGATAAGCTCATAACAAGAGCTGAATGAACTTTTATTTCCATGTCCCAAGCTTTCTTTTCATCTGCATTTAATGCCCGAATAGATTTTGGAGGAGCGATTCCCTCAAATACCCCATCCTGCTTTGGATGTTCATACCTTTCAAGCAAAGGAATCATCATATCCGGTTCATTATAAGAAATAAAAGCTTCAAATTTTTGTCTCCATTCAACATAATTTGTATTAGCTGTAAAAATTGGAGCCTTATTTGTACTACCAGCTTCATTACTGGTTTTAATCATTTGAGCAAAAGCTTGCATCAACATTGTAAATTAAACTAAAAAAAAAATGACTGATTTTAAAATTCTTAAGCGACACTAAGGAAGTGTCACAGACTGACAAGCGACACTGAGACAAGTGTCGCAGAAAGTGTAAAATTTAAAGAACAGGCGACACTAGATGTAAGTGTCGCAATGAAGTGTCGCTAGTAAGTCTCTCTAGCAAAATAGGAATTACTGTCACAGTGAGTGTCACTAAATCCTTAAGGCGACACTAAGTTAAGTGTCGCTAAGTTATGTTGCAGAACCTTAGAGGCGACACTGAGTTAAGTGTCGCTGGGAGTGTCGCGTAGAGTGTCGCAGAAACGCGCAGCAACAGCCCAAAAAACCCTAAAAATCAAATTTTCGTAAATACTAACGAAAATTCTCTTTCCCAGATGAACAATGCCTGCAAAATCACGTTAATAACAAGAAATTTAAGACCAAAAACTCTCTAGTCAATGAAAATAAGCTAGTTCCTTCCCAATCTCAACCGAAACACACTCGAATCTTGATCAATTCTGTCACAAAAAGCCCAACGGCTCTGATACCACTTTATTGTCCCTGTACCTCGGATCTAGAACAGACTTAATCAACCAATCGTGTGGCGGAATCACACAATTAAAGTAACTAATATGAAACACAAATCGAAACAATAAGGAATTGAGTAATAATGATTTGTATTGCAATACCAAACGATTACTAGCTTGTTTACAGAGTGTTTAGTCGACAAGTTTTGCTCAGGTTTTGTCCAACCCTCGCAATGAGCCGTGATGGCTCTATTTATACAAACAGATCAATCCTGCGACACTTGCTAAGTGTCGCATATCATAACCCTAGCGCGACACTTACTGAGTGTCGCCTGAATGCGACACTAAGCAAGTGTCACTCTAAATAGAAAATTAACTATTTTCTAATCTAAGCTATTACAGACTCAAGACCAACTGACAGACACACTAATATGACTCAACAGTAAACCACGTGTTTAGAACTTATATATATATATATATATATAAATATATATATACATACACGCGACAAATTCAATATGTTGAAACTATAACTATCTAGTTTTTTATGTATATGCACAAAAGGAACAAAACAACGTTCAAATATCTATATGTATGACTACATACGTGTATATACACTTGACAAGGTATACGACGTGAGAAATAATAACAAAATTTCAACACAACGTCACCAACAAATTTAACGACTTTAAGAAATCAACAATTTCTTCAAACATACAAACCGTTAACATAAATTGATTAAAAA
This sequence comes from Pseudognaphalium luteoalbum, assembly GCA_963422505.1. Classification (NCBI taxonomy): domain Eukaryota; kingdom Viridiplantae; phylum Streptophyta; class Magnoliopsida; order Asterales; family Asteraceae; genus Pseudognaphalium; species Pseudognaphalium luteoalbum. The sequence continues at coordinate 70,980,076 of OY730198.1, forward strand.
AATCAAACGTACTTATGTTAAATATTTATTGTATATAGGTTAACACACCTTGGGCTATTACCTGTCGACTGCTAGCTTTCCTTACCGAGCACATCACAGTGAGTTTATAGCCCCTACTTCTAAATGTTTTCTGCTTTTAAACACAGGGGTGTTAAACATAGAAATTGCATGCCAACACATGCAATCAAATTATAAATGCTTTATTGCTTTTATATAACTGTTGATTTGTGATATTACATATTCACTATTATATTGGGAATTAGACAAAGTATCCTAGTACGGACCCAGACTTAGAATGTGTGCATGAAAAGACCTCATGACACGCTACTGTAACCATTAACTAGGTGACTCTAGCCACTGAGTATACGGATAGTACTATTGCCGTGACGACCCTCCTACGGTGGAGCGTATACTTAAATGTCCGTTCAGGCAAACAACATAAGTTCTGGTTGTGGTTTGGTTATAGGATTAGGTCGCGTTACTTTAACCTGCGAGGTTTAGCTCACCTTTCAGGGGATCACAGTCTAAGTAAATTCCCACATACTTTTAGGAAGAACGAATCCTACAACTGTTAAACACCGGAAAACATACCGGTAACTTATTTTACACTGGTAAACAACCAGTAACATATTTTGGGACGACATCCCGCGTATAACTATACTTTAGGGTAACAACCCTACATAACTTATATTTTATAAATGAATAACAAATCATTTATACAAACTTGGTTTAACTAACCACATACACATATAAACCTGTAAATTCACTCAACATATTTGTTGACAACATTCTCTATGTTTTTTCGGAAATTAGCTGGGTAAGTAATCGCATGTATTCAGGATGGACAACCCTGGACTACTTAGGATGCCACATACTGTTGGGACCATTTTTGGGGATTTTATTCGTATAACTGCAGACATTGCGGTCATACCTATGAAATCTTATTTTAAACTTATGTATTATTGTTAAAACTGAAATGTTTTAAACTTAACTACTACTGTTACGACTTACATAGTCGTACTACTTTTGTAACAACTGTTAAACTTGGCATCCTCATTAAATAAAGTTGTGCGATAACCATATGCTCTGAGTATGTACGTATTTGTTAGTTGAAAATACTGTTCGCAGCCCCGCCACGTCATGAAAGCTTCCGCAAACTAATCATAACTAATTGTAATTACCGTTTGGTGGGGTGTGACAGCTAAGCTTCAGCTTGTGACCTCATGGTAATTGTGTTGACCTACTGATTTACTGAGTTACTGATTTACTTATTATGCTCGAGGGCATTACTGGTACTTTACTTGTGGTTCATAAAGGATTACTATATTAAACTTGTGAGATTCACCAACCTTTTTGGTTGACACTTTTTAGCATTTATCTCAGGTACATTACAGCAGTAGGACTGCACCACACTCAGGACTGATAGCTCGAGTCGCATGCATACAAACTTGTGGAGATTCTTTTGCATTACTTTTTGTATATCACTTATGTATTAGAATCTCTAGGAAATCATTTTCGAACTCGAAGCTTGTTATTATGATTCAACCATGTAATACTTTTGTACTATTGTACGACGTTGCATATAGATGTCGTTTGCTTTACTTTGGTGCTTGATTATTGATTAGTAACACCCAAAGCTTGCTTTCGCGCAACAGTAAATTTGGGGGTGTTACACATAATTAACCAATAAACACCAAATGTTGGATAGAGATTCATGGACAAAGATCCTAATCTTCAAGAGCCGCTGCTGTAACTCAACTGCTCCTAATGATCTGAAAGTGTTGAATCCAATGACCATGAATCTTTATTACCCAAGATCTTTTGCTGACAACTGATGTAATGAATCTGATGTTGTTCTTTTATCGACTGATATCTCCAGTTTCCAAATTGTTCCCGTATCTATTCCTTTGTATGAATAGTCCCTGAGGGTGATGGTTGTATGTGTGAAGGGGTGGATGGATGGGTGAATGTGGGCACATATGATGAGTATTGAGTTGATCAACTTGATGAACTAGTCATAGACAACTAGAAATCATCTTTATATCCAGAAGTGTCATCTCTTGTCCCCTGCAAAGCAATGCTCTAAAGATTCTCATACTCAATGAACTGTAAGCTCCTCTTGTCATCTTTCCATTATCCTTAGAGATTCTTTATCCATAGGCGTCAGTCCCTGTCTGTTACAAGTAGGTCAAATAAACAAGATCTAACAAACAAGTGATTATTCTCCAAATCATAGATTCACTGGTTTGCGAAGAACCTACCAAAGTGAGTTCTTTGTAGATGAAACAAACAAGTGTACGACTTTGAGTTTAATCTCACACAAAAAGTGTTAGTTGCCTATAATTTCACCGCAGCACAAATAGCAGACATGGAAATACTAGTATTATCAGTTGAATCAGGTAGCCAAGTATAAAGATATCCAAAGCACATATTTTTAAACGAGTTCGAGCATAATACACATATTGACATACAAATCAGATTAAGCATTAATATCTCATGTATGTTCACAATAATATATGTAAGTACCTCAAATGCTCGAAACATGTCAGTGGGTGTTTAGAATGACTAAGGCTCCTAACTCCTAGTAGGTTTCCATTTTTGTGAGTGAAAGGGATAACAAGAACTTTAGAAAATGGTGAAAATAGATGTTGCAATAAATTCCAAATGACTGGGAGTAGGAAGTATTAATGTTTCACAAAAATTTGACTTTTAACGAAGTAATTTCGCAAACCATCCATTTTTGATCATAAAGATAGAAAACTTGGAACATTCATTTTAGGGTTTCATTTCTACTTATTGGGTTAGTTCACTACTTAAACTACTTTAACTACTACTGATAATCCTATGTTAGACACGGGTTGCCTCCCGAGAAGCGCTTGTTTTTGTTCGAGTCACTAGCTTGACTCCAAACCTATTTCTTGGGAAATCTAGGGGGCTCCCTTGCATCCATCAGTAGATACAAGCGGAAGTATTGGTGCATACCTAGGGGATTAAAGTGGACTATGGTCAGGGTGTGTCCAATCAGTGGAAGAGGCACGGTAAAGTGAGTGATTTATTTTATTTGAGGTAAAACAAAGCTCTCGACTTTTTCTACCTCTTGAGTATTGGGTTGTTCGGGTTGGTCAAAGAGGTCCTCATCACTCCATGACGTGTACGTCATTATGTAATGGAGAGATGGTTTGTAGGGTGCTCTTGATGCAAAACCCACCTTGCTTCCTAAAGCCTTTGGTTGGATGATAATGTTGTACTCTGGACATGGAGGTGGGACAGTGTCCATTAGTGTCTCCAATCTTGTAGCAACGTTATCATCAAATAACTGGGTGAATGTCTCCTCTAAGGTACTAGTGAAGTCTATTAGACCAGGAAGTGAATCAATCAAAGAGATTTTTGGGATACGTTCAACCACAACTGGTTGTGGGATATGTTTAACCATATCAGTTTGAATGAGTCCGTTATTCAGAGTCGGTATTTATTCCTTCAGTTCATGTGAAGTTGAGTCTTCTATGTAAATCTCCACATTCGGGCTTTCCATCTCGATCTCTTCGTCTACTTCATCATCCTCGTCACTCCGACCGGAAGTTTCGAGTTGTAGTGGTTCGGAAAGTTCTTCTAGAACGAACCCTCCATTGATCTTTGACGTTGATAGGTCGGGAATAGGTGAATGTGAAGGTTTAGAAGATTGGGTTAGTGAGGTATTTGAAGGGATATTGCAACCAAACTCATGAGAATGTAAGTCTATATCTGGTGTACTAGATGTGGTGTGTGTGCGTCTCTCAACTTTCTGTATCCTAGAGTTGGCTCCAGATCGATTCCTACTCTCCTCACTACTCTCTTGGGCTTGTGTTGGTAGTTCATTAAATATTTTAGACATATTATAAGTAAAACTTCTAAGTATGTCTTCTTGTTCTTTAATCATTTTTTCAAGTGATTCGGAAGGAGGTGAGAAAGCAGCATTACTGCTGAGATAGGCTAAGGGCGTATCTCTCAAGTCAGGATTCTCATAGGGTTGTGGTATACTTACAGGGTGAGGTGAGTGTGGGTAGATTTCGAGTGGTTGGGGATGAAAAGGTTGGCATTGATGTGGTTGGAAATTTCTGGGGTCATTTTGATACAGTGTTTGAGGATCTAAGTACCCTAGGTTATCCGAATACATCATACTAAGGCTTTGGCATTCTCCATCTACATGGGTATTATCGCACATGCTACATCTAATTTGGATTGAATTAACAAGACTTTGAATTTGATCTAATCGTTCCCATTGATTTAACATTTCCCAAGGGTCCATAATAGATGGCATGGGGAGAAGTTTTAAGAATTGACGTTGTGGGTGAGAAGGGAACTTAATCTAAACTAAATTATGCTAAGGTAATCCTAACTACGCTAAACTAAGTGCAAAAGGTAACTTTTGATAAGGATGGTGAGTCCCACTCAAAAGGATCTATTAAAAACTAACTTATCTAAACAGGCTCCAAATCGTACTACCGTCTCCGGCAGCGGCGCCAAAAACTTGATGCGACCCCAGTCGTCAGTGTCGTTGGTGTTGTTGTAACGACTGAGGGGCGATCAGGGTGTTTTAAAATTTATTTTGCTCGGGGCCTAAACCTCCAAACTATTGGTACTGGGTACAAGTACCTGATACTAGTAAGGATGATCAGGGTCGTCTCTGTTACAACTCTCCAAATTAGGTACTGATTAACAATTAAGCATGTGCATTTTTACGCTAATTTCCTGACTAAGTTTAAAACAAAACTTTCGATGTGTTGTAAGCCTAGCAAGCCCAATACTTTTAAACAAAAAATATTACATATTATGTGATTAATAATAATAATCACGTACAAACGTATCGGAACAACCCCGACATAAATATATATCAAAAGTTGATGACACAAAATAATTAATAATTCAATTATTAATTACGAGTACTATAATATCTATAACATATAGATAAAACGAGTTAAATATACGTTTAACATAAAACGTATTATAAAACGAACAGAAACAATTCTAAAAATGCACCCGAAGGTCAAAATGATAAAAGTTCAAATTTTCTCGTTCATTCGAAAGTATTTGGAACATTACCTCAAAATATGAATTCGAAATTCGACTGAAATTTGGCACCCAATTTGATACGCGCAGTCCAATGTACAAATTTGTACAACAGTCTAAAATAATGAAAATCTCATTATTCCAAATTTAAATAACGAACCAGGAGAACATCTACAAAATAAAAATATAAAATGTTAAATTTTATATTGTACTAATTATACCCGTACTCGAAATTAACGGGCAAAACTTTGCCACCAAACTTCAATAATTGGGAGACCACATACTGTGATCTCCCATTCCCGTTCAATTTTATATACTCCCTCCCTTCCCTTTCCTGATCATTCATCACACAGACACTTCAATAATCCACCACCATCTCTCTCTGTGTTCTTCAATTTAACAAGGCAGAAGCAGAGTAGCACAAGTAGCAACAGCAGGAAGCAACAAATATTAAAACACAAACAATAATCATCATCATCCACGACACCTGCATGATTCTTAAAATCCGTTGTAAGGAACCTTTTAATCTTTATATTCTACACTTAAATTCGTAATCTAACATGTTTATGTATCGTAATCTATGTATATAACACAAAAGTTTTATGATTGAATGGATGATTCTTGAATGTGGGTTATGAAAACCAAAACTTAAAACTCAAAATTCACATATGAATGTATGATTGTAGGTAATGATAAGTAGTTAAAATACAATATATATGATGTTATGATATTGGGATGGTGTAAAATGAGCTAAAATTCGAAACTAAAGCATGTATATCTATATATATATATATATATATATATGTATATATCACACAGACCACGAACAGAGTGCGAAAGGAAGAAGACAGACCAAACCGATCGGTTGGCTTGGACCAGCCGATCGGCTGGAAAGACTGAGCCGAATGGCTCAACTAACTGAGCCGAACGGCTAGTTGTGTTGAGCCGAACGGGTTGCAACTTTTTACCCGAACGGATGGGTTAGGGTGTTTGGGCCGAACAGTTAATGGACTAAATAATTGGACTGGACCGGATGAGACTTGGACTGGGCCGAAGGCTTCAGCTGAACGGCTGAAGGCCCAGGCCGAATGGCTGGCCTAAGCCGAACGGTTGGGTTGAGATGTGAACTGTGAGCTGGGCCGGGTCGCAAGCTGAGTCGGTTACTTTTGGGTCGAAGAATTATATTTTGGAAACGAGACAATAATACGACTTGTGATATATTAATAACTTATAAATAAGTTAGACTCGAGACAAAAATATTGGACCTTAACACTTGCGCCAACAAATAATAAATATATATATATATATATATACATAACACATATATATATATATATATATATATATATATATATAACCAACTTGATACGTTTTATTTTCGTTAAAACTCGATTCGAAATCATTAACAATGGTATAAACAAAACGTACACGTTAATCTTTTAGAAAACAATGATATTTATTTTATTAACGGAAATAAATACGAGGAAATGTATAAACGATGTAACATATCATTTTAAAGACATTATTTAGTATGTATAACAAGTAACGAACTTTATATATATGTATATATACATACAACACTTGTAAAAATATATTTACATATATATATGTACATATGGATTACACGTTTAACAAACGCATGACTCAATAATATACAACAAGTATATTTGCACAAGTAAACATATATAGAACAAGTATATGTACAAAGGGAACAAGATGACATCCAATTATATATACGACTACATACGTGTATATACACTTGACAAAGTATATGATGCGAGAAATAATAACAATACTTCAACACCATGTCACCAACGAATTCAACGACTTACATCATTAAGATATCAACAATTTCTTCAAACAAACAAACTGTTAACACAAGTTGATTAAACAAATGAAACGTACTTATATTAATACATTTATTTTACATAGGTTAACATACCTTGGGCGATTATCTGTCGACTGCTAGCATTCATACCGAGCAAACCACAGTGAGTTTATAGCCCCTACTTTTAAATGTTTTCTGCTTTTAAACACAGGAGTGTTAAACATAGAAATTGCATGCCAACACATGCAATCAAACTATAAGCGATTTATTGCTTTTATACAATTATTGATTTATGATATTACATATTCACTATTATTTTGGGAATTAGACAAAGTATCCTAGTACGGACCTAGACTTGGAATGTGTGCATGAAAAGACCTCATGACATACAACTGTAACCATTAGCTAGGTGACTCTAGCCACTGAGTATACGCATAGTACTATTGCCGTGACGACCCTCCTACGGTGGAGCGTATACTTAAATGTCCGTTCAGGCAAACAACATAAGTTCTTGTTGTGGTTTGGTTATAGGGTTAGGTCGCGCTACTTTAACTTGTGAGGTTTAGCTCACCTCATAGGGGATCATAGTCTAAGTAAATTCCCACATACTTTTAGGAAGAACGAATCCTACAACTGTTAAATACCGGAAAACATATCGGCAACTTATTTTATACTGGTAAACAACCAGTAATATATTTTGGGATGACATCGCACATAAAACTATACTTTAGGGTAACAACCCTACATAACTTGTATTTTATAAATGAATAACAAGTCATTTATACAAACTTGGTTTAACTAACCACATACATATACAAACCTGTAAATTCACTCAACATATTTGTTGACGACTTTCTCTATGTTTTTCAGGAAATTAGCTGGGTAAGTAATCGCATGCATTCAGGATGGACAACCCTAGACTGCTTAGGATGCCACATACTTTTGGGACCGCTTTTGAAGGATTTCTTCTGTATAACTGCAAACACTGCAGTCATACTTACGAAATCTTGTATTAAACTTACGTATTGTAAAACTAAATGTTTTAAACTCTACTACTATTGATACGACTTACATAGTCGTACTACTTTGTAACAACTGTTAAACTTTGCATCCTTGATAAATTAAGTTGTGCGATAACCATATGCTCTGAGTATGTATGTATTTGTTGGTTGAATTACTGTTCGCAGCCCCGCCACGTCATTAAAGCTTCCGCACACTTAATTAGTATTGATTGTAATCACCGTTTGGTGGGGTGTAACAGACTTGGTATCAGAGCCATTGGTTATAGCGAACTAGAAGTCTTTAAGTGACCTAAAACCTTAGAGACCTAGACTATAGCCTTGGCTAAAACATTCATTGCATGCATACATACTTTGCATACATCTAACATACGACTGACACGTCACCTACGACTTCTTCTGTCTCAGCATGTCGAGGCACAGTCCGATTTACTTGTATGCTTCTGATGAGGAGCCGACTGAGGATTCCTACCATAGCGACGCTAGCACCGGAGTTGTGAGTCCACCAGTTCACCCGAGAGCTCTATCTGATGACACCGGTGATGTCTACATCACCCCACCACCTATTGCACATGTGGTCCCACCTACTACAGCTCCCACTGACCCTACCTCTCGTATGTTAGGGTCTACCTTTATGGCGACACGCCATATGACTGCTGGACCTTCCAGAGGACCGGTACCTAGGAGGACACCCCGTATGTGTGTCCGAGACTTTCCTAGAGGACCACTTGCGCCCCGTGACAAGGCGCCTATGGCAGAGGAGAGAGAGAAACATTGTGATGAGCCGCCACAGAGGGTACCTAGGTTTACTCACTTGGAGTGGATGACTCCTATGTTAGGGCAGAGTTCGTTGGAGGGTTTTCCTTCTACTTTTGAGAGCGGAGAGTCCTCCCGATCCTCCGCACCACTTCCTACTACGGGAGAGCCTGTAGAGTTGACCCTCCCCACCATTGTGGCTGTGATTCGCACCTTGTTTCGTATTTCTGGTAGCAGGGGTGTTCACCTTGCAGAGCTATAGAGCGATGTCTCCCGTCTGGATGGAGACATGATAGACATGCATGAGCGTTGCCACTTCTTGTTGAGCAACGTGGTTGCTGCCAGAGAGATAGCTGAGATCGCACGTGCTCTGTCAGGGTACTGGAGAGACGTGCGAGGACAGCAGGGTTGATGATTGGGGCTTGTGTGATGATAGATGTGTTGAGGACATCTGTGGGGTTGTTTCTACCTTATTTTCATTAGACCTACGTATGGCGGTTTGTGTCTACTAGGTATTAGATGGACTACTTTTGGATGATGGATATATTAGCAGGTCCATCACGTATTGTATAGACATGTATCAGATGGGTAGGTGTATGTATGTACTAGACATGTACTAGATGGAAACTGTTGTTAGAATGGGTGTCTGTATAGGAAAACCCATTATCTTTTGTATAGCGCTAACCGCTGATGGGGCGTATTAGGGATCCCATCTTGTTTTGTATGAAACTATTGTATCAGCGCTACACTTTTTGATATAATATAACTTATGTTTGGTTGTATTTCGTGTTCATTACAATTAACAACGACTATAGTATTATATCTACTCTTATATACGTGTGTTAGAAACGATAACCAATCAATAACACTTGATCATTCCTTGAAAACCATAAAACATACGACACCTTGATTATTAATTTTTATCTTGAATTCCTTTGAACTTGATTGTGTTAAATGACAATGAAAAGAAATATGTATTTGGCATTATATAATGATGCCTGGCCAACGTGATTATATTGTACTAAGTACATATGGGCGTTTCAAAGTCGTGTGACATATGATGCAAAATCCTGTTCTTCAATCCTTCATACTGTTCCCTTGTTAAACCATGTGAGATCTTGTTCATCACATTCACTATCTTGGCATTGACTTCTGCATTTTTCATCGCAGAACGGAATCATGCCACCAAAATGACGGATGACTAAGAACAATCGACGAACGACTCCTTCTTCCATTCCTGAAACTGTTCCCCCACCCAACAACGAGGAAACTACTGAACAAATGACGTGCGTCGAATAGCTGAAGGTATTGCTGAGTATGAAGCAAGCCGAAATCGCGAGAATGGAATGAATAACATCGGATCTACTCCTGTCAATGCTGAGGCACCTGCGAATACTCGCTGAGGGTGTTCATACAATACATTCCAGGCTTGTAAGCCAGTTACTTTTCATGGCACCGAGGGTGCTATTGGCATTATACACTGGATAGAAAAGACAGAGTCGGTATTGGACATTAGTGACTGTTCACCTGACTGTATGGTGAAGTATGCCACCTGCACCCTTGCTGACAAAGCTCTTACTTGGTGGAACAGTCAAGTCCAATCACTTGGAAGACCAGCTGCCTACTCCATGTCATGGGGAGTACTGAAGAATATGATGCTGGAAGAATTCTGTCCCCGCAGCGAAATGCAGAAAGTTGAAACCGAATTATGGGACATTAAAAATGGTTGGTATTGATGTCACTGGGTATACCACTAGATTTCAAGAGTTAGCACGATTAGTGCCACATATGGTGACACCCGAATTCAAACGCATTGAGCGTTACATCTGGGGACTGGCACCTCAGATCTGTAGCCTAGTTACATCGTCAGAACCTGCCACATTCAGGAGTGTTGTTACTCTAGCTCAGAGATTGACAGATGAGGCGGTCAGGATGGGAACTTTAACCAAAAAGGTTATAACAGGAAAGGTTGAGCCAAACAGCACTGAAGCTGGTAGTTCTGGGGGTGCAAAGCGTAAGTGGAACGGCACAGGGAGCGACCGTCAGGGTCAAACAAATAAGAAGGCATCTGGAAACCTAAAGTCTTATGCTGCCACCACTGTGGAACCAAAACCATACCTGGGTAACAAACCAAGGTGTGACAAGTGTAACAAACACCACGAGGGTGAATGTTGGTTTTGCAACAACTGTAGAGGTTAGGGTCACAAAACCCAAAACTGTAAGGTTAACCCTACACCTAGGGAAAACACAGAGCGCCAAAATCAAGGGTGTTTTGAATGTGGCGACAAAGGGCATTATCGGAATCGTTGCCCTCGACTTAATAACCAGAACCCCAACAATAACAACCGGAATAATCAGAACCGCAACACCAACAACCGCAACAACAATGATAACAACCGCGGTAACAACAACAACAACAACAACAACAATCAGCCAGCTCGTGGATGTGCATTTGTGATAGCAGCAGCAGAAGCACGACAGGATCCTAACACATTTACTGGTACGTTTCTAGTAAACAACCACTTTGCATCAGTGTTATTTGATTTTGGTGCTGATTTAAGCTTTGTGTCCACTGAGTTTAGACCACTATTAGAGATCGAATCCCTTAAGTTAGATAACAAATACATTGTAGAGCTAGCCGATGGTAAGTTGATTGAATCAGGAGAAATAGTACCAAGATGCACCTTAATGTTGGAAGGTCATTCTTTCAAAATACACTTACTACCGGTAGAATTAGGGAGCTTCGACATAGTGGTTGGCATGGACTGGCTGTCGAAAAACCGTGCGGAAATTGTATGTTTTGAGAAAATGGTACGCCTACCGTTATCGTCAGGTGAAACCCTGGAAATACAAGGAGAGAAAGGAAAACGTGCAGTAAAAATGATTACGTGCATGAAAGCAAATAAATTTCTACGAAAGGGTTACCAAGCACTCTTGGTACATGTGATTGAGAAGAAAACCGAGGAGCGACGTATAGAGGAGGTGCCTATCGTACGTGACTATCTGGGAGTATTTCCTGATGAGTTACCAGGATTACCACCCCCACGACAGGTTGAATTTCATATCGACCTAGTGCCTGGAGCAGCACCAATTGCTCGTGCACCTTACCGTCTTGCTCCATCAGAAATGCAGGAGTTGTCTGCACAACTGCAGGAACTCTTAGATTTAGGAATCATCCGACCAAGCTTTTCACCTTGGGGAGCTCCGGTTTTGTTCGTCAAGAAAAAGGATGGATCAATGCGAATGTGTATCGATTATCGGGAACTGAACAAAGTAACTATCAAGAATCGATATCCACTACCTCACATCGATGACTTGTTTCACCAGCTGCAAGGGTCAAGTTACTATTCGAAGATTGACTTGCGATCTGGTTACCATCAGCTGAAGGTTCGGGATGAGGATATTCCTAAGACTGCGTTTAGGACTCGATATGGTCATTACAAGTTCCTAGTCATGCCGTTTGGGCTGACAAACGCACCAGTAGTGTTCATGGACCTCTTGAATAGAGCATGCAAACCTTATCTTGATAAGTTCGTGATTGTGTTTATCGATGACATATTGATATACTCCCGAACGAGGGAGGATCACGAGAAACATTTGAGAATGATTCTTGAATTACTGGAGAAAGAAAAGCTTTACGCAAAGTTCTCTAAGTGCGAATTTTGGATGCGTGAGGTTCATTTCCTTGGTCATGTGATCAATAAAAAAGGAATTCATGTGGATCCATCCAAAATTGAGGCAATTAAGAACTGGGAAGCCCCGAAAACGCCATCCGAGATACGACAATTTCTTGGGCTAGCCGGCTACTACCGAAGATTCATCGAGAACTTCTCGAAAATAGCCCAACCACTTACCGCTCTAACTCAAAAAGATAAGAAATTTGATTATGGCGAGAAGCAAGAGATTGCTTTCCAATTGCTGAAACAGAAACTAAGTACCGCACCAATCCTATCACTACCAGAAGGAGTAGAAAACTTTGTTGTCTACTGTGATGCTTCACATCAGGGATTGGGTTGCGTATTGATGCAAAACAACAAAGTCATTGCTTACGCGTCTCGACAATTGAAAGTTCACGAAAGGAACTATACGACACATGACTTAGAACTAGTAGCAGTCGTTTTTGCACTTAAGATTTGGAGACACTACCTATATGGTACAAAGTGTACAATCTTCACGTATCACAATAGTCTCCACCATATATTCGACCAGAAAGAACTCAACATGAGACAACGTCGTTGGGTCGAATTACTGAACGATTACGACTGTGATATTAAGTATCACCCGGGCAAAGCAAACGTTGTAGCTGATGCCTTGAGTCGTAAAGAACGAGTCAAACCCCGTAGAGTTCGAGCTTTGGGTTTGACGATCCACTCGAATCTCATTACTCAAATTCATGACTCTCAACAATTAGCATTCATTCCCGAACGCCTTAAGGAAGAATCCTTGAAGGGAATGGAGAAACAACTTGAAACCAAAGACAACGGAGTGTTGTACTTCATGAACCGATTTTGGGTACCGTGCGTAGACGAATTGTGCCGATTGAATTTGGACGAAGCACATAAGTCCAACTACTCGATACATCCTGGTGCAGATAAGATGTATCACGATTTGAAAGGATTTTACAAGTGGCCTAGCATGAAACGAGACATTGCCACATACGTTAGTAAGTGTCTGACTTGTTCAAAAGTCAAGGTTGAATATCAAAAGTCGTCTGGACTTTTCCAACAACCTGAAATGCCCAAATGGAAATGGAAAAACATCACAATGGCTTTTATCACAAAACTGCCCAAAACAACATCTGGAATGGACACCATATGGGTGATTGTGGATCGACTGACCAAGTCAGCTCATTTTCTAGCCATCAAGGAAACGGATAAGATGGAGAAACTGACCAGAATCTATATAAAAGAAATTGTTTCGAGACATGGAGTGCCATTATCCATTATCTCTGACAGAGATGCTAGATTTACTTCTCGCTTTTGGCAAACACTGCAATGGTCACTAGGTACTCGACTTGATATGAGTACTGCCTACCATCCGCAGATCGACGGCCAAAGCGAGCGAATGATACAAACGCTCGAAGACCTGTTAAGGGCATGTGTGATAGACTTTGGAGGTAATTGGGATACACACCTACCTCTAGCAGAATTTTCTTATAACAACAGTTATCACACCAGCATACAGATGGCACCATTTGAGGCATTATATGGACGCAAGTGCCGATCGCCACTCTGTTGGGCAGAGTTGGGCGACAGACAATTATCGGGTCCTGAGATAGTCCAAGAAACTACGAACAAGATATCTCTAGTGCTTAACCGATTGAAAATAGCACGTGACCGACAAAAGAGTTATGCCGATAACAGACGGAAACCTTTAGAGTTTCAAGTAGGTGACAAAGTCCTACTCAAAGTAGCACCCTAGAAAGGGGTTGTACGATTTGGTAAATGAGGTAAACTGAACCCACGCTACATCGGACCGTTCGAGATCCTTGCGAGGATTGGTCCTGTCGCCTAAAAGCTCAAACTACCGCAAGAGCTTAGTAGTATCCATGACACCTTTCATGTATCTAACTTGAAAAAGTGTCTTTTCGATGAAACACTTATCATCCCTCCTGACGAAGTCTTCATTGACTCAAAACTAAATTTCGTGGAGGAATCTATCAAAGTTATGGACACAAAAACGCAGAAGCTTCGACACAAATGAATCAAACTGGTTAAAGTTCGTTGGAACTCAAAGCATGGCCCAGAGTTCACCTGGGAACATGAGGATGAAATGCGCAAGAAGTATCCTCAACTGTTTGAAACCGTGACCGAGACTCACGACACAAATTAAATCTCGGGATGAGATTTCCCTAACTGGAGGAGAATATGACAACTCTCCAAATTAGGTACTGATTAACAATTAAGCATGTGCATTCTTACGCTAATTTCCTGACTAAGTTTAAAACAAAACTTTCGATGTGTTGTAAGCCTAGCAAGCCCAATACTTTTAAACAAAAAAGTATTACATATTTTGTGATTAATAATAATAATCGCGTACAAACGTATCAGAACAAACCCGACAGAAATATATATCAAAAGTTGATGTCACAAAATAATTAATAATTCAATTATTAATTACGAGTACTATTATATCTATAACATATAGATAAAACGAGTTAAATATACGTTTAACATAAAACGTATTATAAAATTAACAGAAACAATTTTAAAAATGCACCCGAAGGTCAAAATGATAAAAGTTCAAATTTTCTCGTTCATTCGAAAGTATTTGGAACATTACCTCAAAATATGAATTCGAAATTTAAATAATGAAAAACTCATTATTCCAAATTTAAATAACGAACCAGGAGAATATCTACAAAATAAAAATATAAAATGTTAAATTTTATACTGTACTAATTATACCCGTACTCGAAATTAACGGGCAAAACTTTGCCACCAAACTTCAATAATTGGGAGACCACATACTGTGATCTCCCATTCCCGTTCAATTTTATATACTCCCTCCCTTCCCTCTCCTGATCATTCATCACACAGACACTTCAATAATCCACCACCATCTCTCTCTGTGTTCTTCAATTTACCAAGGCAGAAGCAGAGTAGCACAAGTAGCAACAGCAGGAAGCAACAAATATAAAACATAAACAATAATCATCATCATCCACAGCACCTGCATCATCTTCAAAATCCATTGTAAAGAACCTTGTAATCTTTATATTCTACACTTAAATTTGTAATCTAACATGTTTATGTATCGTAATCTATGTATATAACACAAAAGTTTGATGATTGAATGGATGATTCTTGAATGTGGGTTATGAAAACCAAAACTTAAAACTCAAAATTCACATATGAATGTATGATTGTAGGTAATGATAAGTAGTTAAAATACAATATATATGATGTTATGATATTGGGATGGTGTAAAAATGAGCTAAAATTCGAAACAAAAGCATGTATATATATATATATGTATATATCACACAGACCACGAATAGAGTGCGAAAGGAAGAAGACAGACCAAACCGATCGGTTGGCTTGGGCCAGCCGATCGGCTGGAAGGACTGAGCCAAACGGCTCAACTAACTGAGCCGAACGGCTAGTTGTGTTGAGCCGAACGGGTTGCAACTTCTTACCCGAACGGATGGGTTAGGGTGTTTGGGCCGAACAGTTAATGGACTAAATAATTGGACTGGACCGGATGAGACTTGGACTGGGCCGAAGGCTTCAGCCGAACGGCTGAAGGCCCAGGCCGAACGGCTGGCCTAAGCCGAACGGTTGGGCTGAGCTGTGGACTGTGAGCTGGGCCGGGTCGCAAGCTGAGTCGGATACTTTTGGGTCGAAGAATTATATTTCGGAAATGAGACAATAATACGACTTGCGATATATTAATAACTTATAAATAAGTTAGACTCGAGACAAAAATATTGGACCTTAAGACTTGCACCAATAAATAATAAATATATATATATATATATATATATATATATATATATATATATATATATATAACCAACTTGATACGTTTTATTATCGTTAAAACTCGATTCGAAATCATTAACAATGGTATAAACAAAACGTACACGTTAATCTTTTAGAAAACAATGATATTTATTTTATTAACGGAAATAAATACGAGGAAATGTATAAACGATGTAACATATCATTTTAAAGACATTATTTAGTATGTATAACAAGTAACGAACTTTATATATATGAATATATACATACAACACTTGTAAAAATATATTTACATATATATATGTACATATGGATTACACGTTTAACAAACGCATGACTCAATAATATACCACAAGTATATTTGCACAAGTAAACATATATAGAACAAGTATATGTACAAAGGGAACAAGATGACATCCAATTATATATACGACTACATACGTGTATATACACTTGACAAAGTATATGACGCGAGAAATAATAACAATACTTCAACACCATGTCACCAACGAATTCAACGACTTACATCATTAAGATATCAACAATTTCTTCAAACAAACAAACTGTTAACACAAGTTGATTAAACAAATGAAACGTACTTATATTAATACATTTATTTTACATAGGTTAACATACCTTGGGCGATTATCTGTCGACTGCTAGCATTCATACCGAGCAAACCACAGTGAGTTTATAGCCCCTACTTTTAAATGTTTTCTGCTTTTAAACACAGGAGTGTTAAACATAGAAATTGCATGCCAACACATGCAATCAAACTATAAGCGATTTATTGCTTTTATACAATTGTTGATTTGTGATATTACATATTCACTATTATTTTGGGAATTAGACAAAGTATCCTAGTACGGACCTAGACTTGGAATGTGTGCATGAAAAGACCTCATGACATACAACTGTAACCATTAGCTAGGTGACTCTAGCCACTGAGTATACGCATAGTACTATTGCCGTGACGACCCTCCTACGGTGGAGCGTATACTTAAATGTCCGTTCAGGCAAACAACATAAGTTCTTGTTGTGGTTTGGTTATAGGGTTAGGTCGCGCTACTTTAACTTGTGAGGTTTAGCTCACCTCACAGGGGATCATAGTCTAAGTAAATTCCCACATACTTTTAGGAAGAACGAATCCTACAACTGTTAAATAATGGAAAACATACCGGCAACTTATTTTATATTGGTAAACAACCAGTAATTTATTTTGGGATGACATCCCACATAAAACTATACTTTAGGGTAACAACCCTACATAACTTGTATTTTATAAATGAATAACAAGTCATTTATACAAACTTGGTTTAACTAACCACATACATATACAAACCTGTAAATTCACTCAACATATTTGTTGACGACTTTCTCTATGTTTTTCAGGAAATTAGTTGGGTAAGTAATCGCATGCATTCAGGATGGACAACCCTAGACTGCTTAGGATGCCACATACTTTTGGGACCGCTTTTGAAGGATTTCTTATGTATAACTGCAAACGCTGCAGTCATACTTACGAAATCTTGTATTAAACTTACGTATTGTAAAACTAAATGTTTTAAACTCTACTACTACTAATACGACTTACATAGTCGTATTACTTTTGTAACAACTGTTAAACTTGGCATCCTTGATAAATTAAGTTATGCGATAACCATATGCTCTGAGTATGTATGTATTTGTTGGTTGAATTACTGTTCGCAGCCTCGCCACATCATTAAAGCTTCCGCACACTTAATTAGTATTGATTGTAATCACCGTTTGGCGGGGTGTGACAGTCTCCAGACGGTCGAATTTGAAATAGAGCTTGTTTGGATAAATAAGTCTTTAAGATGGGGTTCAGATAGTTGGTTTAGTTTTGTTTTTATCTAATTTTAACTACTAACAATGAAATTAAAAATAAGCTAGCTAGCACGTATGGAACAACCAAGGATAGGGAAGACGTGGTTCACCATGACTTGGGATAGTATAACCGGGATGGTGTTTATGATGAGGACACTTTCAGATTAATAGCTTAACAGACTTTGGTGTAAACACTAGAACCCTACCAATTAAATTCCCGTTGGCATGTCACTAGGAACTAGGTTATCATGATTCTGATCGGAGCAATACGCTAAACTCCCAATACTTACCTAGTTGAAAGATAAGCAACCTATCTTGGTGAAAAACCGAGGTACATGAATAAAGCAGCGCATTGTCTCATAGGTCCGACCGTTCTTAACACCTAAGCTTATCTCGCGTTCTTCTAAATGTGTATCTAATTATTAACTTGCTATGTTTAAAGAACCAAATATGTAAGATCTAGGGGGTTCATGTATCTAAGTCACTAAGAGTTTCCTTTCTAGACCTTGTTAATACTTTTCTTAAGCTCTAATTACTTTGATTTATGACCTAGACCTCTCCTTTTCAAATAGTTATACATCCCTGGATTATTCGCAGTTTGTAAAAACGTGTTTCATATGCAGACCTTACCTTTCAGTAATAAACAGTGTATTCTACAGAGTAATTCCACGGCCTCTTACGTCTAATGTGCGGTCAGGAGATATCGACAGTGAAAGTGGCATTCTAAACTAATTAAATAAAAAGCAGTGCAAAAAAGTAAATCTAATATGTACAACGAATGGTTTCACTGTGTCTTACTTATTGCACGTCATGGGTACAGATAACTACTTACCATGATTAAGGTTCATGACTCCCTAATATCTAAGTTGTAGTCACGTGGATAACTAGAAAGGGTGCTCCATAAATTAGGTCTAGTGTCATATATTTAAACAATAACAAAGTATAATAATTCCCATTCATATAAGTTTCTTTTTATAAATTTAAACTATGTTGGAATGAGTTGTTTTTACGATCCTATCAACTAACTAATGTAGAGTTGTCCACAATCAGATAGAAGATATGTCACATGGATAGTAAACACAAACAATTACAATACACCGGAAGTTCTCCCAAATGTACTGAACACATCGGCCAACGACTACCCTCGAATCCTATTCCCCAATCTCGATCGTCAGAGACGTCCGTATCATGGCATGGTCTATTGAATAAATAGTCGCATAAACAGGTTTTACCCTACCGGAATAAGTTGGGGCAGTATGGTCATAAGCAGTTGGCCAAACATGCCATCATTCGTTCATAATATTATAATTAAACTATAAACAAAAATTCATTTAGCACATTTATAATACTGATCCGTAATATAACTACCTTCGGTCGTCCCAGACTTCCATACGTTTGTACTCCGCATAAAGCGTTTCCAGCACTATATCCGGGAACAGTCGAATAAGGGCCGTCATATTACTTTACAATATTTAATTTCATCCCATTATAACTATCTAAATCATGGCAAACATATAAGCAACTACTCGCATATCATGGCAATAGACATTTCTAATGTTAATAAATCGTAAACATCAAACAAGAACATTACAAATAATTAATAAAAGAAAGGATGGATATTACCCGTAATTATTGCGAGAAAAATGATGCTTATATTACTTCCGAATATTCCAAAGCGTTACATTTCTAAGCTAGCTACTACTAACTACTACATAATTAATCTCCTACTTATCTCTCACTAAATTAATTAAATTAGCTTAGAGAGAGAAAGTAGAGAGAAAAAGAAAATAAAAGCTAGAAAGAAATAAGAAAGATATGAAAGGTGTGGAAGGTGTGTTCTAAAATGAAGCTTAGGGGCTGCTATTTATAGGCAAAATATGGCTCACATTAGCACCCCTAGGCTCACATTATCAAGAGGTGGAAAAGGTGGTGGCACCAGGTACGTGAAGGTGGTGGCATGAGGTACGTAAAGTTACGTAAAGGTGGTGCACGAGGTACGTAAAGTTGCGCAAAGGTCTAGCACCGGGTACACGCAAGGACCAAAAAGCGTGAACCGTGCGGGTGACAGCCGGCCAGTGGCGGCCTAGTCACAGCTGGCGGCGGTGGGGTGGTTGGCCGGCGGCGGCTGGCACCCCCCGCACCGATTCGTCGCCTGTTGCCTCGTTTCTTGATTCGTGCGTGTTTTCTTCGTTATGCGTCCGTTTGCGTCGATTCTTTTTTTGTTGGATTCGTAATTCAAAAACTAAGATTTTGATGAAAAGATATCCCAAAAATATGTCTCTGAACTTTGGATGTGTCATACGAATCGTTTGAATATTTCGGCGTGCGTAGAATCTTCATTCTTCATCCGTTTTTGTCGATTCTTCTTCTGTTGGATTCGTAACTTGAAAACAAACATCTTGGGTAAAATGGATGTTGGTGATGGGCACTTTTGCCTTAAAATCTCGTTTTGATGTCTTGAATCTTTACATGTGCATGGAATCTTCATTTTTCGGCCGTTTTGCTTGATTTTGCTCGTGCAACCTTGTTTTGATCTTCTTAACATATTATCAATGATTTGTGCATTGTTTGAGTCCAAATGCCAAGTATTGCTCCAGAATGAGAGAGATATCGGTGGTAAAAATGTGACTTTTTACGCGATATCAAGACATGGGAAAGAAATTATGTTTGAGACTGAGAAATTGCACTTGCGTGCAACGCTTTTACAAACAAGCTTTCTTTACACGAACTGACAGTTGATCAACATTTTTTTATGCGGTATGTTTTAACTGAGAAATTGCGGTTGTGAAGAATATCGATTATTACTTTTTTTCGAAAAGATGATCATGAAAAGGAAAGGGTAATACTTCATTTTTTTTTTTTTTGAATAAAGAAGACAAAACCCCATATATTAGTTCATAATTTTGTTTAGGGTGTTTAAGGCAAAAGTTACGTAACTAACCTCAGGCTTATTATATTTATAGTGTGAATGGAGGTATTGATTAGATCACCTACCAAAAGTATTATATGGCGGCTGTTTTACAAACCGCTTATATAACAAAAAGTAAAGATAGTTAAAGGTTCACCAAACTCTTTAACCAAAAAGTAATCTTTATATTGGCCTTATTGTAATGATACAAAATGAGGCGGTTAGTTTGAAACCCACCTTTTATATGATATACGAGTTTGGCATAGAAAATATTAAAGGCGGTTAGTTTAAACAAAAAAAAGTGCAATTAATGTGGATAAAATTAGTGCTTTCAGGAAAAAAATTTAGTGCTTTCGGGAAAAAAATAAAATAAAAAAGTGCAATTAATTAGGATAAAGTGAAGTCTGGATCAAGTTGCATGTATTGTGATTGGATCAAGTTGCATGTATTAGTTTGGGTTAATTAAGTACAGTAAGTCAATTAACATGCAGTATGTATGTATGTATACATGTACGTACATACATATGTATATATGTATGTTTATGTATACATAATGTCTGTATATGTCTGTATGCATGTATACGTATGTGTGCATGTCTGTATATGCATGTATATATGTATGTTATAGTTGTATATATGCATTATGTTTACGTGTATGTATGTATCTATGTATTTATGTATGTATGTACATATGTATGTATGTATATATGTATGTACGTATGTAGATATGTATGTATATATGTATCTATGTATGTAGGTATGTAGGTATGTATTATGTATGTATGTATGTATGTATGTATATATGTATGTATGTATGTATGTATGTATGTAAAGCGGTTAACAACTGAACCACCTTATTATTAACAAATATCAATATAAGGTGATTTTCTAACCAATTAAAATTTTAACTTTTTCGGAACCCGCCAATATCAAAATCTATGTGCGCCAATAATACTCTATAAGCATTTGATCATTTAATTTCTCAATATATATATCATCTCTTATTAGAGTGGATGACTTCGGCAATAAAAGAATGACACCAAAAATCATCATTACGATGAAAAGTGTGATGACTTGTGCATTTATTTGAGGTACTCGATCGATCTAGTTTATACACGTAGGCATAAATATCTCTAATGTGAGGATCATATCTTTGGATTGTTTTTCTATTGAAGCGTGTTTGATTGAGCTATATTTAATTCATATAACTTGATATTGTTTTCTTAACAATTAATGTTGAATATTAAAATTACATCGTGCATATATACATTTATGAAAATAAATGTTGATGAAAAAGTTTGGTATTATATATGTAAACTACATAACCTTAATTACTTAATTACATTTATTTTTTAGGATAATATATATATAAAAACATAGAAGCAGGAGATGGAGGAGGTAGAGGTAGACGTACTAGTAGAGGTAGGGGTAGAAGTAGAGATGATGGTGGTAGACGGAGGGAGGAAAGAGAAATGTCAATACTCATGCTCCTCACCGATGAATCCAATTCATACCACAAGGTGAACCATTTGGACCATACCGAGCAGACTTTAGTACTTAGTTTGGTAACGAAGTTGAAGCTTGTATTCCTTACAATTTGAAATGGAATACAAAGCCGGTTGTTGAACCAAATAACCACACACTAGTAACTCCAGCTATGTTAGACCATCTATGGGAACGTACTAAAGCTCATTGGAATATTAGAGACACTGCGGTGAAAGAGGCCATGCTGAGAAATGTCAATAAATTATGGTGGGGGTTTAAGAGTGAGTTGTCCATAAAGTTCATAAGGAGCTCGACCCATTATTTACATACAACGTTTTGCCAAAAGAGAACTAGGCAAGATTTGTAGCTACACAAAACTCTGCTACATTTTTTGTTTGACACAAAATACTTGTGGCCGATTTATGTATATAACTTTTTTTAATTTTCTATACATATATTTTGTGAAGGAAATAAGTTCCAAAGCCAAAGAAAGGGCGACTAAGAATACAACCCCACCTGAGTTGTACGATCAGGCTATGCAGGGTAGCTGGAGTATTATTTTAGAAATCATGTTTCCTATTTTGAATGATATTCAATGTGAGCGCTCGATTATGTATATTTTGGCACGTGTACAGGAAAATCCGGAAACCAAAGTGAAAGATATTACGGATATCCTTTAAGACGACAGTAGAAGACTTGGTAAGAATAGATAATGTCACACCCCCAATTTCATGCTTTGCGGAAGCGACTGTTTTTGGGCGTGACTAATCAAATATCAAGCACAAAGATTAAGCAAACGACTCTAAATGAGACGTTTTTGAAAATACATTACATTACAAAAGTAGTACAAGGTTTTAAGTCATAAGAATACATTATTAGCGAGTTCGCAAAATGATTCTAAAGATTTTAAATACATAATCAAAGTACAAAAGATAATGCAAGTAAAATCTTCATAAGTGTGTATGCATGCGACTCGTACTAGCTTAGCATATCCTGCGGGCCATTCCTACTATTGTTGTGTACCTGAGAATGCATCACTAAAAGCGTCAACCAAAAGGTTGGTGAATCTCACAGGTTTGTAGTAATAGTAATAATAGTTCGTACACAATCAGTAAGTAAAATTTTGTACGAGCAATATCAGTCAATAGTAATGAGTTCACAATGTACAAGCCAGTCAGTAAGTAAGGATTTCACAGTTTTAGTAGGGTAAATGTATTCTGCCATGAGTCATCATAGTCGAAGCTTAACAAGTTTGTAATTTGCCCCCGTGAGTGTTAATCCAAAAACACTCATATGAGACGAGTAAGAAACGCCCGTTTATACGAGTACGGTTCGTGGTAGTGCGTGCTACCCCGGGCGGGGATTGTCAGTCCCATATGGATCCATATACTAAAACTCGCGCTTATCTTATAACTAACAACTATGATTTAGAGGCCTTCATTAGATTAAAACGTAACTCATGCAATTTAGTAAATTTGTAAGTCGGTCATGCAGTAAATATATAAGTTGGTAAAATAGTAAGTATACAAGTCGATAAAACCATACATAGATATATGTAGTAAAACAAGAAATGCATCTCCCCCAAAGTAAAGACAGTAAAAAGGGGCCGTGAGACTCACCTGTGGGTGCTAGCGGTCCTAAAGTACACGTGTTGTACCCATGGTAATCTCCAAGTGTCATAAACACGCGAGGTTATATATGAGTTAGAGACTAACAAATTAGTCTAATCTAGTGGTTCACATAACTATTAACGTCCAAATGTTCTAAAAAAATAAATGTTATCGTTTCAAAAATAATTATACGAACTTTTTATACTAAAAAGTTGTTAAACTTGTATCAAATATTAGTTATATTTTAAGTTCAAATACATAACCACATACTTAAATTGTGGGTGGAAAAACAAAATAATAATAATAATAATAATAATAATAATAATAATAATAATAATAATAATAATAATAATAATAATAATAATAATAATAATAATAATAATAATAATAATAATAATATGTTTCAAAATGGGTCACAGGTTTTGAACCTGTGACCACTCTTTTCGATGTCCCACGATTTAAGCACTAGACCACCAAGACTATTATTGTCTTGGTTATGTAATTAATATATATATATATATATATATATATATATATGTGTGTGTATTGATATGAAATTGTCACACCCCCAGTTTCACTGTTGCGGAAGCGGGTCGGGTCGGGGCGTGACTAATCCGGTAATCACAACACATAATCATAAGCAAACGACCTCTACATGAGACGTTTGAAAACAGTTATTACATAACCCAAAATAGAGTGTTTACAATATTACAAGTTTGCAAAACAATTTCATTACATATTTAGTAGTACAAAAGCAATGCAATGAAAATCCATATGTTGAAAGTATGCGACTCGAGCTAGGATCCTGTGGTCCAATCCTACTGTCTTCTTGTACCTGATAATGCATGCTAAAACAGTCAGCTATAAAGCTGGTGAGTTCATAGGTTTGTTAGGAAAACAGTATATTGTGTGACGTAGGCCACCAAGTAAGTTTTAACGTATGAAATCCATACGTTCATAAAACCTATGAGTGATTTAGCAAAATCTTTTTTAATGGTATAAATCAAAATAGTTTCCTTGAATTCTAGTTTCTTGAGTTCCCGAGTTCTAAAATTCTAGTTTCTATCTTCTAGCGTTCTTGATTCTGTTCTAGTTTCTATCTTCTAGCATTCTTGATTCTGTTCTAGTTTTTATCGTCTAGCATTCTTGATTCTGTACTAGTTTCTAGACCCTTGAGTTCTTGAGTTCTAGTTTCTATCTTCTAGCGTTCTTGATTCTGTTCTAGTTTCTATCTTCTAGCGTTCTTGATTATGTTCTAGTTTCTAGTTTCTTGATCTAGAGAGTGCACACAACAGTACTAGCAAACAAATAAATCACATTTAATAAAACACATAATGCAATTAATAAAACACACATAGTTTCTTGCATTCTTAAGTTTCATGATCTTGCACATAAGTTCTTGATCTTGCACGTATGGTTCTTGATATTGCACATAAGATTTATTGCACACAAAGTTCTTGTTTCTTGAAAATCTTGTTTCTTGAAAATACTGTTTCTTGTTCCTAGTTTCTTGTATCTTAGTTTCTTGAGTCCTTGAAACCTAATTTCTCGAGTTCTTGAAATCTAGGTTCTTGTAATCTAGCATCTTGCATCTAAGTGGGTTTCTTGTATTCTTATTCATAGTGTTCTTGTATTCTGACTTCGAGTACTCTTGTATCCCTAAAAGGTAGTCTATCGTTGTCTTGTGTTCTTGTATCATAGTCTAGAGCAATCTAGTGTTCTTGTAATATTGAGTAAGAGCCTACGAGGCTTCCTATTCTGTCAATAGTTCTTGTATGTGAAACTTATCATGTTATAAGTTTAAGGCCTAAACGTATAGGATAAACAGTTGTAAAAGCAGTTTACAATATTCGTTTCATAAAACAAATTTTATGAAAAATAACGTGCATGCATTCTCCCCCAAAAACAGTTATAAACAGTTTGAAAGAGTGGGGCTATGAAACTCACCTTTGGGTGCTAGCGTTCCTAAACGCGCGTTTGATCCAAATAGTAACCTCCTAGTATCCTAAATATACGAGGTTATATAAGTAAGTGGACGTTTAAACAACTATCCATATATGTGTTCATTCGGTTTAATTATGCCCCAAAGTATTTAATAAGTATTTATGTTTGAGTTTTGTAAATAAGTACGCCCGTTGGTGACGGAATCGAAATTATATTTCGAAAATATATTTTGCTTTGTTTTTGTAAAAATATTCGTCGCATATATATATATATATATATATATATATATATATATATATATATATGTAACACCTCGCAAATTTAAACGCAATTACGAACATTAATCACTTTCATACTTGGTGCTAATTCCCTACTTTATGAGTTAAGTCTAACAAGGTCCACTATTTTAATACGCGGAGTATTACGAGTTCCTAGTTATTCTTATTACACACAAAACAATCGGAATGAACCCGACAACCGAACGAGTCAAAAATTATACTTTTGAAACTCAAAATAAAGTATTATAAATGATACCCTAAAATGTATTAACCTATGTTAGATATTAAAGTGGTAAACAAAACTATCACACCAAAATGTACAACTAACGAATAACCGACAACCAAACTTATAGGAAATTTGAGAAACAAAACACATGAGCCCGAGACCTCATGGACCAGGCCTGGCACGGCCCAGGTCCAGCCTAGGTCAGCCCAACCCTAAACAAACCCACCAAAGCCCTAAGGAAGCATAATTGGGTGTTTTCCCTAACCCTCTCAACCCTCACAAGCACCAACTCTCACAAAACAACCACTTCCTTTTCTTCTCTGCTTATTCCAGCCGAACCACCACCTCCAACACCACCACCCACGTCCTCCTAGCACCACCAACCTCAGCCACAGTCATCTAGCCCCTTCTACCATCGACTTTTGCAAGGAAAGGCAAGGATAGGACCAAATCTGCACACCACTCGTATTTCAGCTTTAGCTCACGTTTTCTTTGAGTAAAACTCTTCACTTTTCCTTTAGATTTCCTTGCTTTAAGTATGTAAACATGTTTGTTGTTCAACTCACTCAAAAATCGACCAAAAACCTGACCAAAAACGTTAACTAGTCGTGATTAACCATCGGACAACGACTTTACCCACCGGACAAAACTTAAACCGAATTTAAAGAATGATAACTAACTTATTTCTTAATGAAATCATGCGGTTCTTGAGCCTAAAACGAAGTTCAAAGAGTCTAGATTTCAAATCTGTAACTTACACGAATTTTGGTGGTCATTTACTATTTTTAAGAAATAAAATAAAAGTACATGTTCAGCCTGCATTTTCTGACCAAAAATGCAGTCAACTTGGAACTAGTGTATCTTGAAAACTACCCATCAAAAACCGATGAAACCACTTGGAAAACCTGTGTTTTTGTGTAACCTTTAATTCCCCTACTCGCACATGTCATGAAGTTTCGTAAAACTTGAGATATGACCAGATTAGTACACACATGTCACAAAAATGACTCACTGGACCTGCTGCACTTTGCAAATTTTTATCTCGAGTTGTAATGTGTTAAAATTGATGAAAAGATATGTTTTGGAAAGATAAGACATAGGGTAACCTTGTGTAAAAATTTCGCGAATTATTGTCGAGTTCTACTTAATCAAATAAATGTTCAAACACGCTGTAAGAACAGGCCTGACTTAAGGATAAATCCGACAATTCAACTCCGCGAATTCGAAATCCGACAATCCAATCCGACAATTTGACTTTTGACCCATTAAAAACTCCGTGAATACTGCTATTGTTGGAGGAACAGTGCATCCGACATTTCCTATTATCGGACTATCAAACTCACGGATATAGATATACATAGTTGAATATTAAAACGAGAATACATACAATCATGGATGAACAGTTTATATAAATATATTTTTATAAAACATACGGTAATACGAGTAAAATAATAAAAGTCGTTTCGAACTATTATTATTACAAAAACATCACAAACCAAGCAAACATGCGCTTAACACAAACGGTCTTTTAGAACGAGTGAACAATGAACATAGTTTGGCATTGAGCCGACTACTTATACAACCATCTCTTACGTTTAGGACGTTAAAAGATACATTTGGACAACCCACTTGCTAGCTCTCATACACTATAGTCCACGAGGTGAGTTCACAGCCCCCTACTTTTACTGTTTTAACTGCTTTTGGGGGTGGAAAACATAGTCAAACTCTTTTATATAAACATGATTGTATACTATTTTACTCAAACAAGTGGAGTACATTGAACTGGTAAACTGATATGCAAACCGATGATTACGAAACAACACTTTCAGACTATAAACACCGTAAACGCATAAACATGTTTTGGAAACGCTGGGGAACCACCAGCAACGCTTTTACGAAACTGATTGGGTAACTGATGGGTCCTACGGACATGGACCAGATCCTACTGACATGGATCAAGGGACACTGACACTCCCTTCTATTGAAAAGTCCCTACTAACATGGGCACTAGATCCTACTGACATGGATCTACTATTGTTAAACTATTGAAAAGCCCCTACTGACATGGGCACTAAATCCTACTGACATGGATCCACCGAATAACTAATAGGATGCTGACATTCCTACGAATGACCAATAGGATACTGACATTCCTACGAACAGCTATTAGGTATTGTTAGGTCTACAAACAACTACTCGGATACTTACACTCCTATGAAGACTAATAGGATACCGTTTTCCTACGAATTATAAACTGTGTTTTGGGCAGCATCCCACTAAATGTATGCTTGGGACAACAGGTCTCCAAACTTCAATTGATTTCAATAATAACAACTCTGGTGAACACTTTGAAAACAACCAACTATTATTGCACACATAAAACCTGTGGATTCACTCAACCTCGTTGTTGACTTTTACTATGTTTTTCAGGGAATTAGCAGCACACGTAAAGACCGCCCGCACATACGGACCCTAGGCGACCCACGATGAAACTAGGATGCCAACTTTTGACAACTGGATTTCCTTTATATAACTAATCTATTTTAGTCATATTTACGAAATCTACTTTTGAAAACTTAATAACTTGTTCATTTGTACGATTTGATAAATCGTAAAACATTGTAACTTATTCTTGGCATCTTAATATATATTGTTCTGTTGTAATCATAAGCTCTTATACGTATGCATGTACTGTGTATTGTGGCACCCCCTACACTTAACTAAATGCTTCCGCTAAACAAAAACAACAAATTTGGGGGTGTTACAATATATATATATATATATATATATATATTTATATACAATAAAAGTTGGTTGTTAAACTGGTTTGGCGATGCTGCACCGTTTTGGCCATATCTCCCTCTGTTGATGCATCTTTGAGTGTCTGTCAGTTGGTCTATTGAGTTGTAATAAGTGTCGTTAGTTACTTAATTGAAATATAGCTTTTGTATAGTGCGACACTCGTGTTTTAGTTTAGGCGACACTTGACTGAGTGACGCATAGTGACACTTGGTTAAGTGACGCATAGCGACACTTGGTTAAGTGACGCATGAAGGCGGCTACATGCGACACTTCCACAAGTGACGCATGTCGGCTGACTTTTAGTATAAATACAAACCTACGGGTTTCCGGCTAGGGTTGACGAAACCCTAGCACCATTTGTCGACTAAGCAACCTTGTAATCGTTCCCAAAGAGAAATACAAGCTGATATACACGTTTACTTGTTTGAAATACATTTGTTCGGTTTGTGTTTGTTAGCAATATTAGCAATTGATTGATTCCGCCTTTCGATTGCAGTCAATTGACATCTAGGTCCACGTCTAAGGGCACTTTCAACTGGTATCAGAGCCACTAGGTGAATACATTGACGTTTAGATTCGATTTTGGGTTGATTTCGGCTTTGTTCGAATAATTAATTGAGATTACATATGGTTTTGGAGTTGCTAAGGTGTTTTACAGTCAAGATTCTTCATCATCTATAGGTTTCGTCCATTAGGTTTCAAGGAATTTTCGTTTGGTTTACGAAAATTCGACATTTTTAGGGTTTTGGGATTTTTCAGCCGTTTTGCGACACTCGATCCGTCACTTGGACGCGTCACTTATAGCGGCACTTTCTAATCCCAAATTAGGGTTTTACCGTCACTTAGACGCGTCACTTGAAGCGTCATTTGAGGTTTATACGACACTTAACTTAAGTGTCGTCTACCCTAATACACCGTCACTCAAGTGTGTCACTGTAGCACGTCATTTGAGTGTTAAGCGTCACTTACATTAGTGACGCCTGTTCAATTTTTTCCGCGTCACTCAAGTACGACACTTGAGTGCGTCACTTGCTCGACTGACCGACACTTACTTATAGTGTCATCCGTCACTTTGTACGTCACTCGATAGCGTCACTTTCCAAGTGTCGCTAGTCGCTACGACACTTGAGTGCGTCACTTACCAAGTGACGCCTTTGGTACTAATTAGTTTGCAAGTTCTTGTTTTTGCGTACAATTTCAGGTATATCTTCAATGGCTTCTATTGCTGATAAAGACGATATTAGAGGACTCAGAGATATGTTAAAACAGAATCACGATGTTGGTTCTAATAATAAACCTCCTCTGTTTACAGCTGACATGGATTACGCATATTGGCGTGATCGATTTGAACAATACATAAACTTTCACTGTCCGGAGCTCTGGGGTCCACTCACCGAAAAATATGTAGCTCCTCTAGCTGAAAGAATCTTTCCTAATATGACTCCGAAAAAGGTCTACAGGTCCATGACTCCAGAGGAAAAGAAAGATTATGATATGGAGAAAAAGGCACATGCGGCTATTTGTATGTGCCTATCTAAAGATGTATTACGAATGTTCAAATCACATGAAACCACATATGAGCTTTGGAAGGCAATAGAAACTAGATGTGGTGGAAATCAAAGGTACAAAGCAGCCAAGTTGGAACTCATCAAGAAACAGTATGATCTGTTTGATTCTTTGCCAAATGAGACGACTGCAGGAGTCTTTACTAGATACTCACAACTGGTGAGTGAGTTGACGGAGGGAGGTTACGATTTTCCTCCACTTGAAGTAAACAAGAAACTGCTGGATGTCTTGCCTAGCTCTTGGGATGTTAAAGTACAGCTTCTCAAGGAAAGTCAAGAATTAGCTACCATGAAATTGGATGAGCTAATTGGCATTCTTCAAGCTCATGCAATGGAGATGAAGAAGAAAGAATGCAAGACAGGCGGTTATGTTCAAGACCCGTCCCTATATGGAGGAAAAGTCAACACGGGTAAAGCGTATGGAGGAATGGCATTTGCTTCTTCTACAAGCTCTCCACTTTAAACTCCTTTGTATTCTACTGGTGCTTCTCATTCAGTATATGCTTCTGGACCCTCCCAGGGGTCACAACAGCAGGTCCCCGTCTCTCCTGCAATTCAACAGCAGGCTGCTATCTATACAGCCTTTCTAAGCTCTTATAAGGATTTGGTTTCGCAACCAAATGCTACTTTGGAACTGGCCAAAGAAGATTATGCTCAACTTGACGATGATGATCTTGAGCAGATGGATTTGAACTGGAACATTGCTATGATATCCAGGCGTGTTCAGAAATTCTTGCAACGAACGGGTCGCAAGAGTTTGGAGGGAGATGGCAAAACCAGCTTCGGTTTTGATAAAAGCAAAGTGAAATGTTACAATTGTCAGAATCTGGGACACTTTGCGAGAGAATGTGAGAAGCCTAAGTTTCCTCCGTCTGGTTTCACAAAGCCTGATGCTCCTAGAACTCCGGAGAAGGATCAAGTGAAGCAAGCAACAGCAGATGCACTTGTTGTTTTTGAGCCAACCAATACGGATTGGAGCATATATGCTGAGAACTATCAGCAGTGTCTAATGGCTCACATCTCGAATGAGGTACGTAATGAACCTGAAGAACCCTTAAACTGTGTATCATGCATTAAGTTAATCGAATCCTTAAGGTGCTTTCAGGTAGACAACGTAGACTTAAGAAGAAAGGTCGAAAAACTTAATGACTCAAACAAATACCTAAAAGCAAATGAACAATTGTATGATAAGAAGATAGAGGCTTATCAACAGGACATACTTAGGTATAAGTCAAAAGTTTTCAGTCAACAGGATGCTATTGATAGCTATCTTGCTGAAATTGACCGTCTGAAAAAGGAACACTCTAATCTTAAAGAAGAATATGACATCTATAAGTGTAAGATTCTAGGTTCCTCCTCGTCTACTGTTGCTTTTAATGAAATTCTTACTAAGCAAAGGACAGATCACAAAACAAAGACGGGACTAGGTTATAATTTAGTCCCGCCTCCTACTGAATACTGTCCTATGCCGATTAAGGAAGGCACCGAAGAGATTCCGGTTGATTATGCATTGCTATACGGTGTCAAATCTAAGGTTGATAAGGTTAACAAATAGGTGAAGGAGAAAACTAAACGGTCAGAGTACCCTACACCTCAGTTTGTTAAATCAAAGTGTGAATCTCCTGTTAATGTTGAGGAGATTGTTGAGATTGAGGATATTACCGATGAGGAGTATCCTGAGTTAAAAAAGGTTGAGGTAAAATGTGAAAAGGTGTTAAAGGTTGAACCTACAATTAAAGTTCTACCTAACAAAGAAAATAATAAGGTTTTAAATACAAAATCTCAAACTTTACAGTCATCTGTAAAGACTTTGCAAAATAAATCTAAATTTGCAAATGATGTTTGTAATAAACCTTCTACTTCAACCACTCAACCCAAACAAGAACTTTCTAAGACATGCACGAAATGTGCATGTTCTAGAATTGTTTCTTCAACTCCGACGGTAAAACCTCAGTTTCAACCAGTTGTCGAAAATAGATCATGCTTTTACTGCAAGAGACAGGGACATCTAATTCGTGACTGTCCCAAACTGTCTCATCAGAATTACGGGAGGGAAATGCCTAGGAATTCTGTTTATCGAAATTCTCTTTCAAGATCTCCTCCTAGGCGTTACTCTGTCTCTCCCAAACCTGCTGCAAAAATGAGTAATGTTGGGTAAAAACCTTTGCCAAAACAAGAGCCCGACATTACTCCAAAGCAAATTTCCAAACCATCTACTGTTTGGAAAATAAAGGAGTCTACTGCAGACTCCAATGTCATCAATAATAACACATCAGATACAAAATCTGATCTGTTTAAAAATAAAGTCTTGTCTGATGTGATTATTGTTGATGACTGTGGTCGACCTAAGTCTGTAAAGGCTTGGGTCACCGTTTCTCACTAATCTCCTACTTTATGTGTTGCAGCAGTCAGAACGCGTTAAAGATAGTGAGTGGTTTGTGGATAGTGGCTGTTCGCGACACATGACGGGCGATGTGTCCCTTTTGACGGATGTTAAACCACATTCTGGAGGGCATGTTGCATTTGCTGGAGATACAGGAGGAACTATTTCTGGAAAAGGTACGCTAACTAACGGGAAAGTTAGCTTCGAAAATGTGAACTACGTGGCTCAATTGACTCACAACTTGCTGAGTGTATCACAAGTCTGTGATAAGGATTATACAACAGCGTTCACAAAGACAGAGTGCGTGATTTTGAAGCCGGGTTTCATTATCCCCGAGGAATGGGTGCTTTTAAGGGCACCAAGGAGAAATGACACCTACATCATGAATATGCGTACTGTGGAGACTAAAGATGAATATACATGTCTCCTTTCGAAGGCTTCAGAAAAGGAATCATTATTGTGGCATCGACGAATGGGACACATCCATTTTCGAAAGATGAATTTCTTGATAAATAATGATTTGGTAAATGGAGTCCCTAAACAGTCATTTGCACTAAAAGATGACTGTGTCGCTTGCCATAAAGGGAAACTTCATAAGAAACCTCACAAGCCTAAGTTAGTGAATTCCATTGCGGCACCATTGGAATTATTGCATATGGACCTATTCGGTCCTATTTCAACCAAGAGTATTGGTGAAAGATCGTACTGCTTAGTAGTCACCGATGACTACTCACGATTTTCATGGGTGTATTTTCTGGGGGCCAAGAGTGAAACACCAGATATTCTGGTATATTTGTTAGATAAGTTGGCAAATTTATGCAACTTAAAGGTTAAGAGACTGCGAAGTGATAACGGGACTGAATTCAAGAACTCTACTCTTGAGTTATACTGTGCCACAAAAGGCATTGATCATCAGTTCAGTGCCCCTCGAACTCCTCAACAGAACGGAGTTGCTGAGCGTAAAAATAGGACTATTATCGAGACAGCTCGGACTATGCTGGCCGATTCTAAGCTTCCTATAATCTTTTGGGCAGAAGCAGTCAGTACTACTTGCTATGTTTAGAACCGAGTGCTCATGGTTAAGAAGAAAAATAAGACATGTTATGAACTCTTTAACAACCGTAAGCCCACCTTGCAGTTTCTGGAACCTTTCGGGTGTCCGTGCTTGATTATGATCTCCAAAGATAAAGTCTCTAAGTTCGGAGCTAAAGCAGTTGAAGGGATATTCCTTGGATATTCCGTCAACTCTCCAAATAAACGAGTCTACATCAAGTCGACTCATCAGGTGGAAGAGCATTTTGAGGTGAAATGCCTACGATACACGGATCCTCCTCAAGGAACGGGTCCGGATTGGCTATTCAATTACAAGGATGTGTTCAACTCATTCGACATACCAGAAGGAACTTCTGATGAGGACGAAATTGTCACTTTACTTCATGGTATTAGTTTGTGTCAGGACACTTCTACCTTAACACCGGCATCTCCACCTACGGAAACACCCACACCGTCACCTCCACCACCTAC
Source organism: Pseudognaphalium luteoalbum (assembly GCA_963422505.1). NCBI lineage: Eukaryota > Viridiplantae > Streptophyta > Magnoliopsida > Asterales > Asteraceae > Pseudognaphalium > Pseudognaphalium luteoalbum. The sequence goes on from OY730198.1 coordinate 71,014,761, forward strand.
TACTACACCAACACCAATATCTATCACATCCACACCTTTGCCTACGGTTCCACCTTCGGATGTTCCTTCAACTTCAGGAACATCTAATTCAACAGAATATCCCGATGATCCCAACATGCCACCATTGGAGGAAGACGAGGATGATGAAATGGTCCACTCTCATCTTTTCTCTAATGAAGATGATACGGAATCTCCTGTGCAACCGGAAAGTTCTACTACTAACACAGTTCCTGTCACTGAAGGGGACATGAACAATTTGGAGTTAGTACTTGCACCCGATCGTATCCCTGTCACACGTGTACACAGGGATCACCCTATTGATAACATTATCGGTGATCCTGCAGCTGATGTTCGAACAAGGCATCAAGTGCAGCAAAATCCAAATCAGGAAATGTTGAATTTGATCGCCCGGATAAATTCCTGTCATTTATCCCAAATTGAACCAGAGAAAGTTGATGAAGCCTTAAAAGATCCATCTTGGGTCGAGGCTATGCAAGAAGAGTTGCAGCAGTTCAACAAGCTACACGTGTGGGATATAGTTCCATTACCCAAAGGTGCTCATTTAACTGGCACTCGATGGGTGTTTCGCAATAAGATGGATGATAGGGGTATTGTAATTCGGAATAAAGCCCGATTGGTCGTTCAAGGATTTAGTCAGATTGAGGGCTTGGATTATGATGAAGTCTTCGCTCCTGTGGCAAGACTTGAGTCCATTCGGATCTTTCTCTCATTTGCGTCTTACAAAGAGTTTCACGTTCACCAACTTGATGTCAAGAGCGCATTTTTATATGGGAAAGTGGACACTGATGTCTATGTGAAACAGCCTCCTTGCTTTGAAGATCCTGAGCATCCAGAATACGTTTGCAAGTTAAACAAGGCGTTATATGGTCTTCATCAAGCCCCGCGATTATGGTACGAGAGTTTATCTAATCATTTAGTTAAGCATGGATTTGTTCGTGGAAATATCGACAGTACTCTGTTCATTCGCAAAGAACGGACTGGCGATCGAGAGGATATGCTACTTGTGCAGGTGTATGTGGACGACATTATTTTTGGCTCTACAAATGAAGCGATGTGCAAGCACTTTGAGGAAATCATGAAATCTGAGTTTGAGATGAGTGCGATGGGGGAGCTCAAATTCTTTTTAGGTGTACAAGTTGAGCAGTCTCCAAAAGGTATTTATATTCATCAGTCAAAGTATGTCAAAGACATGTTGACTCGATATGATCTGCTCAATTGTAAAACCTATGGGACTCCCATCGAGCTTAATCACAATCTCCGACTTGCTGAGGATGAAGAAGATTGCAAAGAAAAGGACTATCGATCAATGATAGGTTCTTTGATGTACTTGACTGCTTCTCGACCGGATATTATCTTTGCGGTATCCGTATGCTCTCGCTTTCAAGCCAAACCAAAGGTGTCTCATATGAGGGCTGTAAAGCGAATCTTTGGTTATCTCAAACATAGACCCAATCTTGGTCTATGGTATTCAAATGAGAAATCATTCGCTCTTTCTGCTTATTCGGATTCAGATCATGGCGGCTGCAGCATCGACAAGAAGTCAACCACTGGTGGATGTCAATTCCTAGGATCTCGACTAGTTTCGTGGCAGTGTAAGAAACAGACTACAGTTTCTCTCTCCACTGCGGAAGCTGAGTACGTTGCTGCTGCAAGTTGCTGCTCTCAGGTTCTATGGATACAGCATCAATTGCGTGATTACGGGTTACTTCTTTCTATGACTCCTATTCACATTGATAATACTGCTGCTATATCTATCACGCGCAATCCCGTACAGCACTCTAAGACTAAACACATTGAACTTAGGTTCCACTTTATACGGGATTGCTATGAAAAACACTTGATAGACCTAGTTCAAATAGACACCTTAAAGCAGAATGCCGACCTTTTCAATAAAGCCTTTACGCGTACTCGATTTGACGAACTAATCAACATGATTGGTTTAAGATTCTTTCTTGCTAAAAAGTAATTCGTGACTTGGATTGTTTTTACAGTAATGTTTTTTTTTAAAAAAAAAATAAAAAAATGCAACCAATGCAACTGCTACTCTTTATACTTTCTAGTATCAAAGAAATGCAAGGTTGCTACATTTTAAAATAGACGTTGAAGTTGTGTCTGTAAACAACCTGGGATATGATAGTACATTGGATGACATGCATAAAAATGGAACTTTAAGGTTTATCTTGGATGTGTCAGTAGATTTATCTGACGTATTGAAAACAGTTTTTATAAACATTGTCTTCATCATACGATATATTAGTAGGCATGGTATGCAAACCTCTTTGATAAGTCTTAAGAAGCTTAATCATTAATTGTCTATTTCAAGTGGTATAACACCATTAGATGTATGACAAAAGTCTTCATTTCTTACTTATCCTAGACATGCTTTCGTGAAAGATGTTTATTTGATATCATTTGGGGGTATATATTGATAGTTTCCTCTGTTATACGTAAGTATAGACCTGGCTTCTATTAATATATACTTTAAACTTAAGCAAACACAAGTCAAAGTAATTGCAAAGTCTTTTCAAATTTGAGTACTGAAATCACAACGCGAAAATCGATACAATCGCAATTTTTTTCACTAAAAGTGCACTACGCGTCACTTTCATAAGTGACGCTGCCAGTGACGCATACGATATTGCGTCACTCACTTTAGTGACGCAGTAAGTGCCGGTGTAAGCTACGCGTTAAGTGTCGGGTTGAGTGACGCAGGGTTGGTGTATAAATACCCCTTCCCACGACACTCAACCTCACCACTTTTCAAATACTTATACAGACACTTGCTCTGACATACCGTCACTCAGACTGTCACTGCGTCACTCGTACTGTGCGATTTTCTTTGATCCGTTTGTGCTTTCTACGGCTATCTAGTGCATTCCAGTGCTCTATTCTTCTTCTTCTCATTAACACGAACTATTTGGTACTAACCTTAACCTTTTTCGTTTGATATTCATGCTGTAATTTAAACTTAGGGTTACGGGATTTTGGGTAATTTGAAATCGCTTGATTTAATGCATGTTTAGATAATGTTTTCATGTAATAAAGGGTGTGTTATACTCGTTTCTACCTTGCGCACACTCTGGTACACTCGATTTTGAAAACTCCTAATTTTGAAATCTGGGTATGAACAGTGACACGATGATCTTCATCGTTGCGTCACTTCGTGCGTCACTTACCTCAAGTGACGCTGTTTAGTAATTTTGAAAGCTTATACCGTCACTTCATAAGTGACGCTTGTTTTTGCGTCACTTCTTAAGTGACTCGTGTAGTGACGCATAAACTTGTTTTAACTGTTAAGACCGTCACTACTTCTAGTGACGCCTCTTATATGCGTCACTACCCCAAGTGACTGTCTAAGTGACGCTTATTCCTATACGTCACTTTAACCGTCACTTCTTAAGTGACTCCCTTAGGATACCGTCACTATGATAACTGTCGCATGTTCTTCACCCGTCACTTCACAAGTGTCGTATATATTAAATCACCAAATACAAACGTCACTTACATCAGTGACGCTTGATAGCGTCACTTCCAATAAGTGACGCTATAATTTGATTTTAATTTTAAATACTGTGCAATACGACACTCACTAAGTGACGGTAGTGGCCATGCGTCACTTACCATAAGTGACGCCTAAAGTCAAAATTCGTTTTCTAACCCTTCTGTGTTCGGGCTAACTTTATAACGATTTCGGTTATTTTGTTTGTATTTTTAGCTTACAGATGGCTGAACTTCAGAACTATTACCGCCGCACAAACACCCGACACAACATTACGGCCTTTCTCAAATCTACGCATGCTAATTCAGCGCCGTTCAGGCCAATGATTGACTTTCTACGCAGATCGAGGATCTATTATGCGATTACGGCTATGACTCCTGTATATATGAACCAAATAGAGGAATTCTATGATCATGCAGTGATCCGGGTTCAGGGCGATGTTCCCCGGATTGTTTCGACTATGTTTGGGGAGGAAATCGAGATCACCGAGAACTCGATTAGACGGGTTTTACAGTTCACCGACAACTCCACGATGCCCACCATCTTCCCAACTACATTTATCTATGGGGGACTTCAAAGGATGGGTTATCCGGCAAACCAACTCTCGGACTTCAGGAAACAGTACCTCTGCAGGGTATGGAGGTATCTGTGTCATATTATTATAGTTTGCTTATCTCCGAGAAAGGGAGGTTATGATGCTGCTAGCCACTTGACGCTATCTCTCATGTTGGCCCTGATTTACAACAAACCCTACAACTTTAGCGGTTACATTTTCGGCAACATGGTGGAGAATATCCGCGCTGGTAAGGATAAATGGCTGCAGTATCCAAGGTTCGTGCAGCTATTGTTGAACGATCTAAACCTTGAGATAGCACCGGATCAGAGGTCTCTTCTTGTACCGACGCCGATGCTTTTGCGAGTTTTTAATGACTGCAAGCTCGCGCCGAAGGGCGAGCCGGTTTTGGCTGATCGTGAACTTTTCGGGCACATAGTGAACGAAAACTATGTTGCGCCGCGCGATCACGAATTTTTGGATGATGTCGTGCCTCCGGTCAACGAGGACGACTTGGTTGATACCGATGTTGCTCAAGATTTCGAGGATATCGACCGCGTTGATCGAGTTGAGCCTGATTCTGACGACGGTGGGCCCACTCCTCCTGATTCTGAGGGTGACGTGCCACCTCAATCAGCTTTCGATGGGATTCAACTAGCTGATCCCCAACGCTTTAAGCGTATTTTGCGCCGGATTTCTGCTGGTCGGGTTCATATCCCGAGAAATCCTGGCAAGCGTCCTGCTGGGTCTTCGCCCTCTTACGCCGATTTACCTTTACGTTGACGCCAGCGGACTTCGATTGTTCTTGAGGAGCCTACTCAACAAACTTCTCCTCAGCCTGCCACTGCTTCTATTCAGCAGGTTTTAGCTCAACTGGAGCTTTTATCGAAGCGTTTTGATGATCAACAGGCGATCATTGCAGCTCAAGCTTCACAGATCAAAGATTTAGAGATTAAAGTTGCCGCAGTGGACTCTCTCCAGCAACAGATAACGACTATGTCTTCTAAGTTGTTAGAATTGGAGTCAGTCACACTTGTTTCGGGGGAGGATAATCCCAGGGAAATAGAAACAAATGTAACTCCTCCCCCTGAACCTGAAAATGTACAACCGTCTTCTACTATGAATGAAAATATTTGTTTGGATTATTTTGTTGAGGTTCAAGGTCAGGCAAGACCTATAGCGGTTGATTATTCTTATGTAGATCTCACATATTTGCAAAATCTGATGAATGATAATACAACGATACCGGAGGAAGAGGAAATGAATGATCCTGTAGCAGAGGATTATTTCTTTGAAGAGAATGATGAAGTTGAGGTTGAGGGGGAGCAATTGCACAGTGATGAATGTTATGATGATGCTCCCATTATAGAACCGGACTCGTCTGAAGATTAATCGGAAAAAGAGACAAACGAGCCATCAACTTCTACAACAAAGCCGGATATTGTGCTTAAACCGATTATCGAGGTACCGGTTACGTGTAAATGCTACAAGGTTAGAACTGATTACACGGGATTGATTAAGAGTTGGAAATTTGATGAGAACAACTCAGTGTTTATGATAAAGAGGAGTGACGGCATTCAGTACTTCAATATAAAGTTTTACAAAATAAGTACTTTGCCGAAGTGTGAGCTTCAAAGGTTAGCTCAGATACCCTTGATCAACCGGTCGCGAGATTCAAGAGCAGATTTCTTTCAGGTGATTATACGTCGTGAGATTAATAGTAAAAAGTACAATTTGATAAAGCCGACGTTGGGTATGAGGTACAAGTTTAAGAAGAAGCTAGATCCGGTTACCCGACAACCTATTGTGAAGATGATCTATCCACCAGCAAAGTGTCTACAGAAGATACCTTTGGAGATTATCCCGTTAGATTTTTTGAATAGGTTGGTGTATTGGGAATATGATGATGTTACGGGTGAAGCTGTGATAGTATTTATTCCAAATTCAGAACCAGCTACAGACTCGGAGTCTTCTAATGCAGATACGGGAAATAATGAGAAAACAGCTTGGGATGCTGTTCAGCCTAAGAAGAGGTCATTATGGGGTCTTAAGAGGAAAATATTTTGTATTTTTGACCCATTAAGTTTGATCAATCTTTCTGCTCAAGATATGAAAAGATTACATGAAAACAGAATTGAGTTCAAGACGAAAGATAGAGCTGAAGCGTTAAAATTTCAGAAAATCGTGGATATCTGCGTCGCCAATGGAGTACACGCTGGTGGTGTATTTCCAGCTGGCTGGAAGTAAAGACTTGAAGATTTTTGAAGACCAAGCTGAAGACACGGGGGAGTTTGTTGATGCATCTTTGAGTGTCTGTCAGTTGGTCTATTGAGTTGTAATAAGTGTCGTTAGTTACTTAATTGAAATATAGCTTTTGTATAGTGCGACACTCATGTTTTAGTTTAGGCGACACTTGACTGAGTGACGCATAGCGACACTTGGTTAAGTGACGCATAGCGACACTTGGTTAAGTGATGCATGAAGGTGGCTACATGCGACACTTCCACAAGTGACGCATGTCGGCTGACTTTTAGTATAAATACAAACCTACGGGTTTCCGGCTAGGGTTGACGAAACCCTAGCACCATTTGTCGACTAAGCAACCTTGTAATCGTTCCCAAAGAGAAATACAAGCTGATATACACGTTTACTTGTTTGAAATACATTTGTTCGGTTTGTGTTTGTTAGCAATATTAGCAATTGATTGATTCCACCTTTCGATTGCAGTCAATTGACATCTAGGTCCACGTCTAAGGGCACTTTCACCCTCATACGAACTCGGATTGAGGTGATTCAGGCGGCCAAATGACCGTAACTCAGAGGGATACAAATCTACAAAATATGGTTTGCTGGAAAAATGGCACATAGCCGATCGGCTATGGTTTCTTAGCCGAACGGCTGGGGAAAAGTTACCCGATCGGCTGAATGAGTATAGCCGATCGGCTGGAGATGATTACCCGATCGGCTGAAGCATAGCCGATCGGCTGTGAAGTTGTTACAGGTCTATTTCAGCTCTGTTCGATCAGTTCATCCACAAAACAAGTGGTAAATCTTAATTTCGGTTATAGTAAGCGTTTGTAACACTAATATACGATGATATAATCACTCGAAACAAAAAATCAAAGTTAAAAGTGAAGTTTCCTTACGAGATAAAAATAGAGCCATGAGTGTGGTGATGGAGATGATGATGATCACGATGATGATGAAGATGAAGAAGAAGAAGAAGATGATGATGATGATGATGATGATGATGATGATGATGATGATGATGGTAATGGTTTCTTGTTGCTGCTGCTATTTTGTTGTTGATGATGATCCACGATGATGAAGATTTTGGTGAGGAATGAGAGAGCCGAGAGAGAGCAGATGGAAATGAGATGGATCGTGTGTGTTTTGAATTATTGGGGTTGGTTGGATGTAACCGACCCCAATAATTGATGCTAGTCAGTAGTTTTGCTCCGTGTTCGTGTACCCGATCGTAAAGTGGTATGATGTTATGAAATGATAAATTTGTAAAAATATTTTTGAATATACTTTCAATCAAAGTATTTTGTAAAAATACTTTAGCTGATAAAATATGACTTTATTTTACTTTGGTTATACGGATAGTTTTCTCGTGATTTCAGTCGTGCAAAAATATGTTCAAATATTTTCTGAGTAAATAATTATTATTTTCAACAATAATATATTATTTAGAATTGTTTCGCACCAACGTCCGTGTTTGTAGTTCTGTACGCACTCAGATTCGTTTATATATGATTCCAAACAATTGTTTTATGTTATATATATATAATTATATATATAATACTTGAGTACTTGGTATTAATGCGTATATAATACGTGAAATAAAAGTTGTCAAACCAAGATCTATCTAATAAACTATTAGATAACTTCAGTTTTGAATGATTACTAAGAAGTTTGCGGAATAACACTTAGTAATACAATGAAGATCAATATGAATAACAATATCAGAATTATAAAAAGCTCCAATCTTATTAATGATATAAGACGAATACACTGATTTGTATTAGGGTTACAAAACCTTGAAGCTGCGCTCAAAAACTGATAACCTAATCTAGGTTAAGGATCTCTATTTATAACACATAGAGTCCTGCTAAACAATCTCCTATAATTATGGAAGCAGTTACAATCCATAATTATTCAAACTCTGACTTCCCTCCTATTCTAGATATAAACAGTGTTAACTACCACGACTATATAAACAGTGGTAATTCCTATAACAGTGTTAACACTTGTACAATTTACTAGACTAATATACCAACAGTGGTAATTAGCCTAAGCAGTGTTAACTGTTGTAAACAAGCTAACAGTGATAACACTAACAGTTGTAACACTTATCTTCAATCTTCAATAACAGTTGAAATCTTCTACTAGCAGTGGTAACCAACACCAACAGTGGTAATTCATGAAGACTTCAACTAACAGCTTTAACTCTGAAGACAGTGATAACCAAAACACTAACAGTTGTAACAATAGTAGAAACAATAACACTAACAGTGTTAATGCCTTGTGCATTCTTCAACAGCAGTAATAACATCAGAAATCTTATTTCCCAACAATCTCCCCCTAAACTTAATCTGTCCCCAACAGTATTAAGTTTCTCTTAATTCTTCAATATGACCTCTTTCTAACTATCTTTGATCTCTGTGTCTTCTCTCATATTCCTCTTTCTTATGAATCTGATTCAGGATCATATATACCAAATCCTCTGCCAAATCATTGTTGAATGAGACAAATAATTTAGCATGCTTTAAACTTCTTAATAAACTCAAACTCATATCATATTCTCTGTCAGTGAGCATCCAAATCATAGTAGCATCATCAAAAATAACTTGATGAACACCTGGATTGCTAAGATAGATCCACTGCTTCACATTCCTGAAAGTATTGAACTCAAATCTGAATCTTTCTGGTTCATACATCATTGAAATCCCAGACCAAACACTCAATTCATAAACACTATCAAACTTTTTGGTGCTTAGTCCTTTCTCAGATCCAATCTCATACATTCTGATCAGATCTTCTCTAACAATCACCCTGATCAACTCTTTGAATGACCTCCAATATGAAACAGAAGTATCTGCTCTTTCAACTCTGATTTTCTCACATTTAATTGGAATTGTAAAGTTTACCACAGACCAATCAATGATTCCAGGAGAGTTATCAGGAGAAATATGTTGTAGAGGTTGTACCACAATCAAATCATCCAACTTTAAATTTTTCTTTGGTAAATCTGGAATTGATGCAAGTTCTTGTTTCCTTTTCTGTTTAAGCTCAGCACTCATCCTTTCCCATTCTTTTTCATCTTCAACCTTTTTATCAAATTTTACCTTCTTTTTCTTTTCTCTTTCTGCTTTTTCTTTGGCTTTCTTGACTTCTTCTGCTTTCTTAGCAGCCTCAGGGTTTAAAAATGTATCCCTATCCCATATTCTTTGTAGATTCTCAAGAGACATGGCATTAAGTCTTGCAGTTGAAATATTACCACCTCTTAATTTCAAAACCAAATTTCTTTTCTGTTGAGCTCTTGTCAATGGTTTATTCCTTTTAGCAGCAGCTTTGGCAGCTCTAGTCCTTTTCAATTCATCTGCCTTCTTTTTCTTAAGCTGATCCACCAGATATTCAATGTCATCTTGTTTTTGTTCTCTTAGCTGTGCTTCATCCCACTCCTGAACCTGTTCCTTAGTCATTTTCACAAATTTACCAGGTTCTATCTCAACATCAACCATTTCCTCTGCTAGCACATCTGCATTTATCTCAGCAAATAGCCTCTGTGCATATTCATCATCATTCATTGTAGCTTCAGTAGGAGGCATAGTTTTCTGCTTTTTCAATTTTGGCTCTTCCTCCAAGATACCCTTACCTTTATCCTTAGGGTCAATCTTGGGCATAGATTGTGCAGCAGCAGGTGTAGTAGAAGGTTCTCTAATCTGAACTGGAGGTAAGGTGGTGGTTTTATGCTTCTTAGCTTTGACAGACTGCACAGGAATTGATTTCTGCCTTTTAGCCTGTGAAGTCTTCTCATTTTCTTTCTGATTCTCACCTTCATTGACCTTCTCAGTTTCTTGATGAATTTGTGCTGCTTCCATCTCTATATCCTCATCAATGTGATCACCAACATCATCATCATTCTGTTCATCATCACCCTGCTTACCATCCTCTTTCTTTTCATCATCACCTTTGTTAGTCCAATATTTCTCCCCCTTTTTGAAAGCTGCTTCTGCAGAGTCACCCTCAACTATCACATACTTTTTCCCTTCTTTCAAAACCTTAACCACTATATATTCCAATTGAGCAACCCTCTGCTGTAGATTTGCAATCTGCTCATCCTTTTTTTTATTGTTTCTCCTTTCCACCCTAAACTTCTCCCACACATAATCTATCATTTTTGTCAATTCCAAGTTAGTTCTAGCCTCATCACCATCAGAATGTGACTTCCTAGGTGAATCATTGACAGGTGTATCAAAACCTGTATCATACCTAGTATGATCAACAGATTCCCCTTGGTTATTGGTACTGGGACCACCAAAATCATCTACAGGAGTAGAATCATGTTTTGATGTTGCCTCTGCTTGGGTCTTATTGATGTTACTTCTGTCCTGCTCTGCCAGTGGGCTAGAAGCAGTAGAAGCAGCCCTTACAGAATGGTCACCCCTCTCCTCATGGACCACATGCTGTTCATGACTCCTGTCATTGGACTGAGATGACTGAGCAGCATGATCCTCAGTCACCTGGTGTGTAGCCTTTTTGGCTTTTCTGGTGTAGGTTACAGTGAATTTGTTCCCTTGTTGATCATTATTACCCCCAGTTGCTGTGGGATAAGAAGGAATGGGTTGTTCCATTCTTTCAACAACTGGTGCAGCTTCTGTTGGTGGTACAGATGCTGTGGTGGAGGGTGCAGGAAGCATAGTTGGAAACAATGCTGTTACCCTCCCAGAAAACATAACACCTTTTATAGAAGTATCTCTCTTCATATTTGAAAATACTTTTGGTTTAAAAGAAGAGATACCTATAATCTTATCTAAGACAGGTAAATCAGATATTTGTTCATTTAGAAAGCATTGAACAAACCTTGGATACATTAAAAATTTAATTTTAGGTTGGTTAATGTTCCTTAGCATACCAACAAAAATAAAGTTGGAAAAATTAAAACACTGACCAGTAGCTAAGCATACCAAGGCATATGCTACATTACTGCTGAATTGTTCAAAAGATAAACGTTTTGATGATAAGCAGTGCAGTAATGTATGAATTAAAAACCTCCATTGATATGAAAACATTGTTTTCTGAAAAACATACCCACCCAAATTACCCTCATATCCCATTCGTTGTAAATTCAAGTATAAAGCTTCATCAGAAATTGAAGTTATACCTTCTTCATCCTGAAGATGAAGAGAAGAACGAATGGATGCTTCAGAAATAACCACTTGGTGCCCAGCAACTGTAGAAACAATTTTTGTAACACCTGCTTCTTCCTCAATCTTTGCTTTAACCCAGAATTCATTAATGTGATCATATGAAATTTTGGGTGCGACAGATAGCGCATGATAAATGATAGACTTACGCAGAAAATCAATGATCTCTACGTAATCATTGGCTATTGATGGTTTTACCAGATAGGCAATCATGTTATGATCCTTGCCTAAAGCGAGTTGAGGTGTGGTTGATGAAGAAGAAGCCATGAAGAAATTTGTGTATGATTTGCGATAGCAGTGGTTATAGGGTTTATGAATGCAGTGGTTATGAAAGCGTAAAAGAAAATATACAAGTGTTGGAAGTATTTATACTGTTAGTGTCAATGACCTAATTTTGAAATAAAAATCCCAATTTGAACACTAACAGTGGAAACCATTTTAAAACAGTGGAAACTATTCTAAAACAGTGGAAACAATAAAACTGACAGTATTATACATGTGAACAATACTAACTTTGATACACTAAGTGAATGGAAATAACCCCTGACCAAAGGAATTATTACTCAACACTAGTGATTGCAATAGTATTAGTATTACACAATTTTTTTTTTTATATATATATAAAGATAAACAAAGATGATAGTGAAATTTCAACTTGATAGCATAAACAGTGGTAGCTGATTATACTAGCAGTGTTAAGATTTACACTAACAGTGAACATAGTGGAAACAGTGGAAACTGTTTACACTAACAGTTATAACTTAAAGATGAAAACAGTGGAAACTGTTTACACTAACAGTTGTAATTGCTTCTGCTTACAGTGATAACCTACAAAAAGTTAGTTCAACACAAACAGTGATAACAGTAGAACTAGCAGTGAAAACAAAATAACTAACAGTGAAAATAACTAACATATACAGTGGTAATTGAATAATAACAGTGATAATTGGAAGAGCCAAACAGTTGCAAGACTATTAGCACTGTTAGTATCAATTACAATTACCAGCATCTAATCCTTAAGCATTATAGAAATGTTTTATAAAATAGTTATGAAAACCAGCTTAAAGAGATTTAATCAGACCAATACTTGTAATCAAAAATGTAAATCTGCCCACATCAAATGCTTTGGTGAACAGATCTGCAAGTTGATTGTCAGTATGAACTCTTATAATCTGAATAAGTCGTTTTTCATTACAATCTCTGATAAAATGATAACGAATCTCTATATGCATAGTTTTAGAATGTTTAACAGGATTATTGATGATGCTGATAGCAGAAGTATTATCAATATGAATAGGAGTCTGTAAGAAAGTTAAACCATAATCAAGCATCTGATTCTGAATCCATAAGACTTGAGCACAGCAACTTGCAGCAGCTACATACTCTGCTTCAGCAGTAGATGTTGATACAGTTGTCTGTTTCTTACATTGCCATGAGATTAACCTTTCTCCTAGAAATTGACATCCTCCTGAAGTTGACTTTCTGTCCATACTAGCTCCCCCATAGTCACTATCTGAATATGCTTTTAGGTCAAAAGGTGAATCTTTTGGATACCAAAGACCTAGATCAGATTGTGTTTTTAAGTATCTAAAGATTCTTTTGACAGCATACAGATGTGATTGTTTTGGACAGGTTTGAAATCTTGCACAGATACAAACAGCAAACATTATATCTGGCCTAGAAGAAGTTAAATACATCAATGATCCAATCATTGATCTGTACAAATGTACATCAACTTCCTCCCCCTCAGGGTCTGCAGATAGTGGCTTGTGTGTTTCCATTGGTGTACTAGCTACTTTCGAATCAGAGTATCCAAATTTAGTAAGTATGTCTTTGACATATTTACTTTGATTTATGAAAGTACCATCTGAACTCTGCTTGACTTGAAGCCCCAAAAAGAAAGTGAGTTCCCCCATTGAACTCATCTGGAACTTTTGATGCATTAAAGTTTCAAATTCCTTGCACATACCCTCATTTGTAGAACCAAAAATGATGTCATCTACATAAACTTGCACCAGTAAAATATCATTTTGATTTCTTTTGGTGAACAGAGTTTTATCAATAGTACCTCTTTTGAACCCATTCTCTAAGAGATACACAGATAAAGTCTCATACCAAGCCCTGGGGGCTTGATGCAACCCATATAGTGCCTTATCCAATCTGCAAACTCTATCTGGATAATTAGGATCTTCAAATCCAGGGGGTTGACACACATACACTTCATCATCAATCATGCCATACAGAAAAGCACTTTTGACATCCATTTGATAGACTGTAAAACCTTTGAATGTAGCATATGCTAGAAATAGTCTAATAGCTTATATCCTAGCAACAGGAGCAAAGACATCATCATAATCAATCCCTTCTTCCTGTGTATACCCCTGTGCCACCAACCTTGCCTTGTTCTTGATTACAATGCCTCTCTCATCCTTCTTATTCTTGAAAATCCATTTGGTGCCAATTGCCCTTTTTCCCTTTGGTAGATCAACTAGTGTCCACACATTCTGAATCTTGAACTGTAGCAATTCCTCTTGCATTGCCTCAATCCAACTAGGGTGTTTAAGAGCTTCTACAACCTTTTTAGGTTCTACTTGAGAAAGAAAACACACATATAGAGATGTATGTAATTCTTCTTCAGTAACAGATGTTTGTTGTCTTGTTTGTACACCACTGTTAACATCCCCAATCACCTGTTCCAGAGGATGATTTTTGTTCACATGAAGATTTGATGTTGATGTCTCTGGAATGGTGGCCTCCAAGTTGGTAAAATTACCATCCTGCCCAGAACTTTCATTGGAAGGTGTCTCAATTTGCACTTCTGTCTCAATAGGCTGAGATGACATTGGAAGATCAGAAGATAACACCTCTGGTGGATCTGGAGTCCAGATTGGAAAGATAATGTACTCCAACGACTCTTTATTCTTTTCTGAAGACATATCAGAGATATCCTCACAAACTCCATCTGCTTTGCTTGATGTGATACCTGTGCATGTACCTGTACTAGGATTGACAGTTGTATATCTAAAAGCATTGTTAAGAGCATCAATATCAAACAAAGACTTAGGACCTTTTCCATCAGGATTAATGATATTCTCATTAAAAGTGACATTCATTGATTCTTCTATGACTCTGGTCCTTTGATTGAACACCCTATATGCTTTACTCTGAATAGAATATCCTACAAATACACCCTCATCTACTTTGCTTTCAAACTTTCCTAGGTGATCTTTGGTGTTCAAAATAGTGCAAGGACATCCAAATGATATTAAGAAACTAACCAGTGGTTTGTTCTTAAACAACAGCTCATATGGTGTTTTGAAATAAGGCTTAACAACTGTTACCCTATTCTGAACATAACAAGCTGTGCTAACTGCTTCTGCCCAAAAGGACATAGGAAGTTTTGCATCAGCTAGCATAGATCTAGTAGCTTCTATTAGTGTCCTATTCCTTCTTTCAGCTACTCCATTCTGTTGAGGAGTCCTAGGAGCACTAAATTCTCTCTTAATACCTTTCTCATCACAGAATTTATCCATCTCATAATTTTTAAACTCTGTTCCATTATCACTTCTGATGATTTTAACCTTTTTATCTAATTGGTTCTCAATCTTAGTTATAAATGATCTAAGTATGTCACCTGTCTCATCTTTTGTTCTAAGAAAGAAAACCCATGTAAATCTGGTATAATCATCAATTACAACAAGGCAATAAGATCTTTTTCCCATACTACTTATACTTGTTGGTCCAAATAAATCCATATGCAATAAGTATAAAGGAGTACAGTTTGAATTCACAGCTTTGGACTTAAAGGAAGTTTTGTGTTGCTTCCCTTTTAGACAAGAAACACAATGATCATCACATGAATAGACCTTCTCAGGTAAACCCCTAACAAGCTTGTTTTTGACAAGTTTATTAATGGTTTTGTAGTTCATATGACACATCCTTCTATGCCACAAAGTAGACTCATTTAAATTAGCTTTAGAAATCAAGCAGTTTAAATCAGGTTGAGGTGCCATGTTTGCTAAGTCACACTTATAGACATTATCTTGCCTAGGAATTCTCATTAAAATCATATCTTCTGGAATTTTGAACACCTTAGACAGAATAAGACATTCAGTGTCAGTAAAATGAACAGGGTTCTTTTTATCTGTGATTTGACTCACACTTAGCAAATTGTACCTCAACTGTTCCACATAATAAACATTTTCAAAGCTTAACTTGGCACTTTGAACAACTCCTTTGCCTGTGATCCTACCACCTTTTGGATTGCTTCCAAATGCTACATATCCACCATCAAATGATTTGAAGTTCTGTAGCTTTTCCTTATCTCTAGTCATGTGCCTTGAGCATCCACTTTCGATATGCCACAAACTTCTTGGCTTGCCCTGCACACAAACAAACACAAAGAGAATTAATTTCTCTTGGGAACCCAAACCAATCTGGCTTTGGGTTTCCCTGATGCATCAAGGTAATCAACTTTCTTGAAGATTATTGATTTTGATGCAATGTTAGATTTTGAACATCTGGGAATATTAGATTGAAAAGGTGTCCAAATCCAACTAATTTTAGACTTAACAGTGGGTTTTGGTCTAACAGTGTTAACTGAAGGTCCAAAGTTATGTCTAACAGTGTTAAACCTGTTATAACTATTATTATGTCTAACAGTGGTAAAATAATTAACACTGTTAGTATTCCTTACAGTGTTGTTTACTCTACCAGTGGAAACTGTTGAATTAACAGTGTTAACAGTTTTAAAAGGTTTACCACTGTTTGTTTTAACTCCTTTTTCCACTGTTTTAGTCTTTAAACTGTTGGCTAAATCTTTAGCTTTTGTTCCTGCAGTGGAAACCTTTGCAGCAGCCATAGCTTGATTTTCCCTATAATTCATCTTTCTAGCAGCAGTTGTATGATTAACTTTAGATTTAAAATTTTGTTTGTTAACCATATTAGCTGTTGTCCATGGCTTTTTCACATTCTTTTGATATGTTTTTGGATTATGAAAACACTCATGTTGAAGATGATTATTTCTGCCACATATAAGGCATAACTTTTCTTTAATCACAGTAACATTATTCCCCAGTTTTTGAGTCACCATTTGATTCCAATTCCTTTGGTTACCTCTGGGAATATGTTTTTGAAAGTTTTGGGATTTAGAAAAGCTATCCTTACACTTGCACTTTTCACATGTATTCACAGCAGTTGTATGATTCACAGAAACAGTTGTTTTCACAGCATTCCTAATCTTCCTTTGAAGATTCCTAGGTGTGTTAGGTGTAATTTTCTCATCTTTTTCATGATGTTTTTCCTTCTCTTTAAACATTTTCTTACCCTCTTCTAGTTTATTAACTTTTAGTTCTTTAACTAGACCAGTAATACTATTGCTGCTTTCACAAGATGATTTATCAGGTTTATTGATTTCATTAACATTACATTCAGATGTATCACATTCTTCATCATCTTCCTCAGTCCACTCATGAATTTCTACTTCATCAATGTTCTCATCTTCTTTTAAACTGTTAACTGGGTCAACCTTTTTAACATCATCATTTAATCCTTCTTTAAGTAAATTTAAATCAATTTCAGTTTTTGAAGGAAAATAGTTGTTGTTATAAGGAGGAGGTACATTATTGTATCCTAACCCAGTCTTGAGTTTATCATGAATCTGAGAATTGATAAGTTTATTTACACTTTTAGATGCATGTTCTAAGTTACTTACATTGAGTCTTATGCTATCTCTTTCACATGTGACCTCAGCAAGTTTCTTAGTTAATAATTCTACTTTATCTTTAAAAGTGTCTCTCTCCCACCTTGCATACTCAATATCATACTTAAACTGTGTTGCATTATCTTCAAATGCCTGAATCTGTTTTTCAAGATTTTCTATTACAGAGATTGTGTGTCTACTTTTGATTTCACACTGCTTTAGCTCATCACACACTTTCTGGTTATGATCTCTATAATGTTTCACAGTTTGTTTACACACAGCTGAACACAATTTTATTTGTACCTCATAAGGAACTTCAGATTGCTTGTCAGATTCTGCTGTTGCCATGAAGCATTGATTCTTCACTTCATGCTCTTCCTGATCACTCCAATCCCATCCACATCCATCAACAGATACCAGTGCATTTGATGAAGTATCTTGAATTGGCACATTCTTAGTCTGACCAACATTTCCTCCACTTCTCTGAACAGTTCCTCTCTCATTCTGATCAATCTTAGGACTTCTGCACTCCCTAGCAAAATGTCCCATCTTGTGACAGTTGAAGCATTCAACTTTGCTTTTATCAAACCAACTTGAATCACTCCTTTTCTGTGCAAAGTTATTTCTACCAGTTCTTTGCATAAACCTTTTTGCTCTTTGTGTAATTAAAGCAATTTGTAGCTTGATATCCATTTCTTCTAGATCATCTCCTTCAAACTGATCTAGATCTTCATTAGTAAGTGATGAATTCACATTACTAGCAAAGAAAGATTCTAAGATTTGATCATTAGAATGAGTAGTACTAGATCCACTTCCTCTAGTACCATAGGATGACCCTTTCTGACTGAATTCAGCCTTTGATCCAGAACCTGCCATTGACATAAAAGCTGAATTATTGTTGTTGCTCCCATAACCTACCTTCTTGATCTCTACCTCAGCTTCAAAATTCCTCAGATCATTGTAGATATCTTCTAATTCCTTTGCTTCCAGATCTGCACTCTGCCTTAAACCAACAGTATACATGGTCCATTCATTACCCAAGGACCTCAAAAACTTCCTGTTCAAATCATCTTTATCAATTTTTACTTGATGATTTTCCAGATCTCCCACAAGCTTTGAAAACCTATCAAAGGTTTGAGTCAGAGTTTCTGACTTTACAGAATTAAAGTTCTCATATTGTTGTTTTAACAGAGATCTTTTGTTCTTTTTGGTGTTATCATTACCACCAAATCTCTTCTCTATTGCTTCCATTAAAACTTTAGCATCTTGACATGCTTCAAAACGCCTTTGATATTCATTTGGAATAGATAACAATAGAGTACTCAAAGCTTTGTACTCTATAGATCTGACTTTTCTTTCTGCCTCAGATGTTGGTGGAGATCTTGGCAGTGGAACACCATCACTGTTTAAGATCACTGGAGGACCATTAACCACAACTTCCCACATCTGATAATCTGTGAGAAGCATATATTATCTGATTCTGTTTTTCCACAGATCAAACTCATCAGGTCTAAGCATTGGGATCTTTGTGACCTGGATTCCTTCACCACCTTCTGCCATTACTATTATTTAATGATTATAAAAATAATCAATAAAACAGCAGAACTGAGATCTTCCTGGATTCAAAACTAAACCAGCTCTGATACCACTTGTCAAACCAAGATCTATCTAATAAACTATTAGATAACTTCAGTTTTGAATGATTACTAAGAAGTTTGCGGAATAACACTTAGTAATACAATGAAGATCAATATGAATAACAATATCAGAATTATAAAAAGCTCCAATCTTATTAATGATATAAGACGAATACACTGATTTGTATTAGGGTTACAAAACCTTGAAGCTGCGCTCAAAAACTGATAACCTAATCTAGGTTAAGGATCTCTATTTATAACACATAGAGTCCTGCTAAACAATCTCCTATAATTATGGAAGCAGTTACAATCCATAATTATTCAAACTCTGACTTCCCTCCTATTCTAGATATAAACAGTGTTAACTACCACGACTATATAAACAGTGGTAATTCCTATAACAGTGTTAACACTTGTACAATTTACTAGACTAATATACCAACAGTGGTAATTAGCCTAAGCAGTGTTAACTGTTGTAAACAAGCTAACAGTGATAACACTAACAGTTGTAACACTTATCTTCAATCTTCAATAACAGTTGAAATCTTCTACTAGCAGTGGTAACCAACACCAACAGTGGTAATTCATGAAGACTTCAACTAACAGCTTTAACTCTGAAGACAGTGATAACCAAAACACTAACAGTTGTAACAATAGTAGAAACAATAACACTAACAGTGTTAATGCCTTGTGCATTCTTCAACAGCAGTAATAACATCAGAAATCTTATTTCCCAACAATAGTTTAAATTGGGCGTGAAAATTAGCCATTTTTGACCAGGTGTCACATTCTCCCCTTGTTAGGAGAATTTCATCCCGAAATTCAGTCGTTGTTAGCGATGAGCGCGAGATCTTGAGGGAAATATAAGTGGGTTTTATTGGGAATCTTGATTCTACTGTTCTTGTCATGTTCTAAGTTCTTGATCTATGGATTCTTGACTAATCCTTTCTTGGTCTATGATTTCTGAACTTATGGTTTCTTGGTTTATCGTTTCTTGATCAATCATTTCTTGATTTAGGATATCTTGACTTATTGTTTCTTGATCAAATGTTTTCTTGATTCGATTTTCTTGACTAAATGGTCTTGAAATAGTGTCTTGTTTCTAGCATAAGGTTCTAGTAGTTAGGGTCCCTCATTCGTATGTTATCTAAGGTTTTCTTATCTCCCTCCCCTTGTTAAGATCGAAGTCCCACGGACGGCGTGAGGACTTATTACTTATGACTAATACTGGTATAGTGAAGGGGAGTACTTATGAGCAGTGAGATATATGCTTCTTGTATTAAACGAGTATTTAAAAGCCATGGTGTAGAGAGATACGTACCCTAATATTACTTAGTGCCTTAATCGGCATGGTTGTTGCGGATATTGTTCTAGCCTTGTCATTCTGGACAGTCCCTCCTGAAATGTCCTGTGTGTCCGCACACAAAGCAGGCTCTTGGTGCGTTGGGATTTGTGGGTATGGTTGGAAACCTACAATCCTGGGCCAGATGTCCCCTTATCTTGCACTTTGCGCAAGGTGCACTGCAGGGGCCTAGGTGATGATGGTTACAGTTAGGACAATATGGCAGTCGGCCTTCATAAGTGCTCCTGTCCTCAGATCTGGCGATGTAAGCCTGAGCAGTTTCCGGTCGTTTTACCAGTTGTTTGTCTTGATTTTGATCGTCGTCCCCGTCCCACCTTCGTTTCCCAACCCTAGCGGTCATGTCCTCATTATCATTCAAAGTTCCCATCGTAACAGCTTCATCTGTCAATCTTTGAGCTAACTCAACTGCACTCTTAAAGGTGGCGGGGCAAGAAGAGGTTACTAAGCTTCTAATTTGCGGTACCAATCCAAAGATGTACCTTTCAATGCGTTTGTACTCCGGTGTCACCATGTGTGGTACCAGGCGTGCTAGTTCTTGAAATCGAGTAGTGTAGCCTGTAATGTCAGCACCAATCATCATAATATTTCACAACTCAATTTCGATCTTTTGCAACTCGCTGCGAGGACAGAACTCGTCCATTATCATAGCCTTCAAATCCTCCCATGAGAGCGGGCATTCGTTCGTCCAAGTGTTTGGACCTGAGCGTTCCACCAAGTTAGTGCCTTGTTTGCCAGTGTGCAGGTGGCATACTTCACCATGCAATCACGGGCACAGTTGCTAATGTCGAGCACAGACTCCATCTTTTCGATCCAGTGAATGATTCCTATGGGTCCTTCAGTGCCATTGAATGTGCTTGGTTGGCAAGCCAAAAATTTTTTGTAGGAACATCCTTGTTGGACATTCTCTAGGTTCTCAGTCGGCGTGTCTCTTACCGTGTTTCGACTTCCGGTGTTGCGGTTTCTACTTGCCTCATACTGGGTAATGCCTTCAGCAACACGTCGTTCTATGATTTGTTCGGGGGTTTCAACAGGAGGTGTGTTGGTTCGTCGATTGTTCCTGATTTTTCGCTGCATAGGTGGCATGATTGCGTTCTGCGATGAATAAAATGCAGAAATCAACGCCAGAGTAAGGAATGTGAAGAACAGTGTTTCACATTAGAGAGGTTCTATAGAGAAAGCATGGAAGGATTTTAGTCCTTAGAAGTGTGCCGATTCAGTATGTTAATCGTGACGGCGAGCGGATAACAATTGTCTATTAACCAATGTACCGACTATTTTGTCAAAATTCCCTGACTCTACCGGGGTAAGTCTATCTCGAAGAAATGACCCTCTAAAGATTGGGTACATCCCGGTATTATTTCTCCTAACTCGATTAACTTACCACCGAAAAGTCCTACGATATATTTGTTGTTTAGCTTAAAAAGTTTAGGTTTCTAATAGTGGTTGATAAGTATTAGATTTTGCTTTGGAAATCATAAGTCGTTGCAGCGGAATGTTAGTTGCCAATTCCATGGCCGTAGTGGTATAATTCGAGGCCCATACATATATCATATATATTATAGCCTAGTAAGTAAGGTACATAATAGTTTCAGTCCCGTCTACATCATAATCCAAGTCTACTATCACATCTCTGTTCACTATAACCATTTCGGATTTCTCATCAATTCTCCTCTAATTGTACATAGTTGATCAGGCTATGTTAAATTAAAGTCGAATGATAAAACTCCCAAACCAATTATAATAAACAAATCATACAACTT
Organism: Pseudognaphalium luteoalbum; assembly: GCA_963422505.1. Classification (NCBI taxonomy): domain Eukaryota; kingdom Viridiplantae; phylum Streptophyta; class Magnoliopsida; order Asterales; family Asteraceae; genus Pseudognaphalium; species Pseudognaphalium luteoalbum. Next base: position 71,036,728 of record OY730198.1, read on the forward strand.
AAGAGTTATAGTCTAGGGTCACTAATGCACTCCTAGTTCGCTATAACCTGGCTCTGATACCAACCTGTCACACCCCCAGTTTCACTGTTGCGGAAGCGGGTCGGGTCGGGGCGTGACTAATCCGGTAATCACAACACATAATCATAAGCAAATGACCTCTACATGAGACGTTTGAAAACAGTTATTACATAACCCAAAATAGAGTGTTTACAATATTACGAGTTCGCAAAACAATTTCATTACATATTTAGTAGTACAAAAGCAATGCAATGAAAATCCATATGTTGAAAGTATGCAACTCGAGCTAGGATCCTGTGGTCCAATCCTACTGTCTTCTTGTACCTGAGAATGCATGCTAAAACAGTCAGCTATAAAGCTGGAGAGTTCATAGGTTTGTTAGGAAAACAGTATGTTGTGTGACGTAGGCCACCAAGTAAGTTTTAACATATGAAATCCATACGTTCATAAAACCTGTGAGTGATTTAGAAAAATCTTGTTTACTGGTATAAATCAAAATAGTTTCCTTGAATTCTAGTTTCTTGAGTTCCCGAGTTCTAAAATTCTAGTTTCTATCTTCTAGCGTTCTTGATTCTGTTCTAGTTTCTATCTTCTAGCATTCTTGATTCTGTTCTAGTTTCTATCTTCTAGGGTTCTTGATTCTGTACTAGTTTCTAGACCCTTGAGTTCTAGTTTCTATCTTCTAGCATTCTTGATTCTGTTCTAGTTTCTATCTTCTAGCGTTCTTGATTCTGTTCTAGTTTCTAATTTCTTGATCTAGAGAGTGCACACAACAGTACTAGGAAACAAATAAATCACATTTAATAAAATACATAATGCAATTAATAAAACACACATAGTTTCTTGCATTCTTAAGTTTCATGATCTTGCACATAAGTTCTTGATCTTGCATGTATGGTTCTTGATCTTGCACATAAGATTTCTTGCACACAAAGTTCTTGTTTCTTGAAAATCTTGTTTCTTGAAAATCTTGTTTCTTGAAAATATTGTTTCTTGTTCTTAGTTTCTTGTATCTTAGTTTCTTGAGTCCTTGAAACCTAATTTCTCGAGTTCTTGAAATCTAGGTTCTTGTAATCTAGCATCTTGCATCTAAGTGGGTTTCTTGTATTCTTATTCATAGTGTTCTTGTATTCTGACTTCGAGTATTCTTGTATCCCTAAAAGGTAGTCTATCGTTGTCTTGTGTTCTTGTATCATAGTCTAGAGCAATCTAGTGTTCTTGTAATATTGAGTAAGAGCCTACGAGGCTTCCTATTCTGTCAATAGTTCTTGTATGTGAAACTTATCATGTTATAAGTTTAAGACCTAAACGTATAGGATAAACAGTTGTAAAAGCAGTTTACAATATTCGTTTCATAAAACAAATTTTATGAAAAATAACGTGCATGCATTCTCCCCCAAAAACAGTTATAAACAGTTTGAAAGAGTGGGGCTATGAAACTCACCTTTGGGTGCTAGCGTTCCTAAACGCGCGTGTGATCCAAATAGTAACCTCCTAGTGTCCTAAATATGCGAGGTTATATAAGTAAGTGGACGTTTAAACAACTATCCATATATGTGTTCATTCGGTTTAATTATGCCCCAAAGTATTTAATAAGTCTTTATGTTTGAGTTTTGTAAATAAGTACGCCCGTTGGTGACGGAATCGAAATTATATTTCGAAAATATATTTTGCTTTGTTTTTGTTAAAATATTCGTCGCATATATATATATATACATTAAAAGTTGGTTGTTAAACTGGTTTGGCGATGCTGCACCGTTTTGGCCATATCTCCCTCATACGAACTCGGATTGAGGTGATTCAGGCGGCCAAATGACCGTAACTTAGAGGGATACAAATCTACAAAATATGGTTTGCTGGAAAAATGGCACATAGCCAATCGGCTATGGTTTCTTAGCCGAACGGCTGGGGAAAAGTTACCTAATCGGCTGAATGAGTATAGCCGATCGGCTGGAGATGATTACCCGATCGGCTGGAGCATAGCCGATCGGCTGGAGCATAGCCGATCGGCTATGAAGTCGTTACAGGTCTATTTCAGCTCTGTTCGATCAGTTCATCCACAAAACAAGTGGTAAATCTTAATTTCGGTTATAGTAAGCGTTTGTAACACTAATATACGATGATATAATTACTCGAAACAAAAAATCAAAGTTAAAAGTGAAGTTTCCTTACGAGATAAAACTAGAGCCGTGAGTGTGGTGATGGAGATGATGATGATCACGATGATGATGAAGATGATGATGATGATGATGATGATGATGATGATGATGGTGGTGGTGGTAATGGTTTCTTGCTGCTGCTGCTATTTTGTTGTTGTTGATGATCCACGATGATGAAGATTTTGGTGAGGAATAAGAGAGCCGAGAGAGAGCAGATGGAAATGAGATGGATCGTGTGTGTTTTGAATTATTGGGGTTGGTTGGATGTAACCGAACCCAATAATTGATGCTAGTCAGTAGTTTTGCTCCGTGTTCGTGTACCCGATCGTAAAGTGGTATAATGTTTTGAAATGATAAATTTGTAAAAATATTTTTGAATATACTTTCAATCGAAGTATTTTGTAAAAATACTTGAGCTGAGTTATAAAATATAACTTTGTTTTACTTTGGTTATACGGATAGTTTTCTCGTGATTTCAGTCGTGCAAAAATATGTTCAAATATTTTCTGAGTAAATAATTATTATTTTCAACAATAATATATTATTTAGAATTGTTTCGCACCAACGTCCGTGTTTGTAGTTCTGTACGCTCTCAGATTCGTTTATATGTGATTCGAAACAATTATTTTATGTTATATATATAATTATATATATAATACCTGAGTACTTGGTATTAACGCGTATATAATACGTGAAATAAAAGTTTAAATTGTGCGTGAAAATTAGCCATTTTTGACCAGGTGTCACAGTAATAAATTTGTGTGTGTTTTGGCCTATTTCAAGTTGAGCCATACGGCTCTCATGAAGGCTAGCCGATCGGTTCTCTGTCTCTAGCCGATCGGTTCTCTATCTCTAGCCAATCGGCTCACTTGTATGACCCGATCGGCTCATCGTTGTTTAAGTTTAGAGACTGTTTTGTTCGTGTTTTTAGCTCGAATTCGCCACCTATTTTCGCTATATTTTGAGTGGTAATCGTTTACATAAATTAAATAAACATTTCATACAAGTTTTAAGCTTTCGATTTCGCATTGGTACATACATATCCATGTTAGAAATAATGAACATTTAAAGTTTCCTGAGTTTACTCCAAGTTTCACATATAAACGCCAAAATGTACTAATTTATAGTACTAATTTACCCCTTGTTTGATAGGTTTCTAATGCATTTTGTATGAATAAGATACTTATTTCGTTCATATTTGCATTTAGGAGTTAATTCGGAGCTTGGATCGAAAAGGAACAGAAAACGAGTTAAATCGTGAAGAAAATAAGCTAAAAGAGTGAAGATATAAAAGATTGAATTGGATCAAAGTGTAAATGAAGCTCGAATCGGAAAAAGAATACAAGATGAGCTGAAAATGGAAGAAAAGTGTAAATGTTGAATTTTCTGCGCGCTGTTAGTATTTTGGGCATAACTTCTTCATACGAACTCCGATTGGAGTGATTCAACTTGGAGAATTTAGCTAAAAGAGAGGGCTACAACTTTCGTTTTTACCATTTTTTCTGAAAATGCATCCATACGCCGTATGGAAATTCCATACGGCGTATGGATTGAAAATGGGCTAAAAAAAGATAACGCGATGCTGGGCTGGGCTTATTTTTCATCCATACGCCGTATGGATGACTTTTTCAGCCATTTAAGTCCGATTTTAGGGTTTTCACTTCATAACTTGATCACCAAACCCTAATACGATTAGCAGCCGACCAGAGGGGGTTTTTCCCTCATTTTGGGAGCATTTTGATGGTAGAAAGCAAGAAGAATTGAAGTCTTTCAATAGTTCGTTCATATTTTCGGTTTCTCGGTTTGAATACGTTATTCCTTTTCATTTGATTATGATTTTGATTTCGTTTTCAATTCTGATTTTCTGTAAGAATATGATTGGCTAGACTTCTTATGCATTTGTTTAGATGATGATACTTAGATGATGGTTTGATTATTGAATTGCGAAGTATATTGAATTTTATGAATGTCTATGTGTTTACTTGTTGATCCATGGTTATTAATTGATTATTCATAATTACCTAGCGTGGTTTTCTACTAAATTGAGATTGGTTTCCTTGTTAGTAGAGAATTATTGATGATTGTTGATTTATATTGATAATTATTGCTAGATATATTGAGTTTGATAGGCTGGGATAAATAATTGTGAATAATTGTTAATGAACATGATAACTACAAATAAGTTATAGACTTGTTGATTCAAGTCGCGAAAGTAAATCACATAGACGGCGTAGGTTTAATTTAGAACATAATTCGGTGGGCAACGTTAAGTTGAACTGTTAGCGTGTTGAAAACAACCTATGTGTCTTTCTTAATTGTGTTAGATTAATCTACCTCGGAAAGGGGATTGTCTTAATAGTTATATCGCAATAAAATTCATGTTCTAGCAATTCAATAAAGTGATAACCAGATTCTAAGGAAAGTAGTCTAAGTAAATGCATTTCTTTTATCATTTGAATCAAGTATTTTATTTGATTAATTGTTTTGGCAATTTATTTATTTTCATTTAATTTCAGAGTTTAATTAAATTCATAATTGTTTGTCAATTGTTCGATCGGAACTAAAACGTCCCCTTTCTATTTATATTACTTTATTTGTGTAACAATTTCTAATTTATTATAATTGACATCCGTTCCTCGTGTTCGACTCGGACTTACCGTGCTATACTATTATATGACCAGGTATTCTTGCCTGAGTTGTGTATAGTAAGTGGGTATTTTCCATTTATAAAAATTAACCCTGTTTACGCAACATCAATAATCTACTTAGTTTAAACTGTATTAACACTATATGTTTATCTCATTATTAACAGCGGAGATACAAGCAGGAGATGATCGAAGATGGATTACTAAAAACACTCAAGGGAGCCGCAAAAAGATGGATTACTAATGAACCAGCTGGATCCATCACCACGTGGGAAGATCTCCGCACAAAGTTTCTAAAGATGTAATGCCCGCCATCCAAAACGTCGAAGATGATCAACGAGATTCGAAACTTCAAGCAAGACTTTGACGAGTCACTGCACCAAGCGTGGGAAAGGTACCAGGACTTGATGCATAAATGTCCACAGCATGACCTAAACGACCAGCAAATTATAATGGTATTCTACAGGGGAGTGGATCGTGCTACAAGACAACAATTAGATGCTCAAGGGCCTATCCTGAAGAAGATTCCTAGGGACGCCTTAGCAGCTATTCGCGACCAAGAAAAGCATTCTCGGTTATGGGATGATGATACCTCTAGGAGAGAGAGGACAATTAGCGATGATGATGGACTCGCCGTCATAACTGCCAAGCTGGACAGCATGGGAAGAGACATAAAAAAAGTGACCGAGACTGTCCATGTAATCCAAGTAGGGTGTGACAACTGTGGAGGAATGCATTTAGTCAAGGATTGTCCCAAAATGAATTCTGGAGAAATGAGAGAGGAAGTTAAATGTGTGGAAACTCACGGAACCTACTGCCAAGGCAGTGGGGAATTTTTCCTAAGACCATACCAGGAAGGAGGTCGCCAGTTCAGCCAGGCTCAGCCAGAGTTTTTCACTAAGGAACATGTAACACCCCCAATTTCATTGTTTAGCGGAAGCAAGATTTAGGTGTTACTAATCAATAATCAAAGCACACAGATATATAGCAAACGACTCTACATGCGTCGTTTTAACAAAATACATTAATATTAAAATGTTTACAATAGTTTGAACCCGTACATAGCTCGTGTTCATAATATGAGAGATTTAAGTACATAATTAGTTATACAAAATCTAATAATGCAAGGAAATCTCTGAAGTTTGCATGGAGACTCGAGCTAATATGCATCCTGAGGGGCAGTCCAAATCTACTGCTGAGTACCTGTGATACATGCTAAAAGGGGTCAGCTAACGCTGGTGAGCTCACAGGTTTTGATATCAAATAATAGTGTGTGAACCACAAGATTTAAATGTTGATTTGCATCCAGCAAATGATAATAATAGTGTATACAACCATGAGAGCATAGTCTGAGCTTAACTCGAGGGTCGGGTCCCATATAGATAATTCCGAGCGAGGTGCCTCCACGAGTGCCTAATCTACACTCGTCTTCCCAAATATTAGTACGTCCGTTGCAGATGTTAGCGCGACTAACCCGGACGAGGTGGGTCAATCCTATATGGTACCATATACTAATATTCACACTACTTTCGTACTACCAGACTATACTGACGGAGGACTTTGATTTGATTAGTTGAAAACAACTCATGTAGTATATTGAAATATGTACTCGCGTTCATGCGTTAAAAACAGAGCAATGTATCACACCCCTAGTAAAACAGTAAAAAGAGGGGCCATGAGACTCACCTGAGCCTTGAGTGTTTATCGAAATAAACTTGAATTGATTAGCTGTGAATTGATGTCCGAAGACTTGTAACCTGAGGGTGTCCACGACACGCGATGGTTATTAATCGATTTGACATCTTAAAAGACTACCTTTGTAGTTGTTTGTCCAACTATAATGTTCAAATTACTACGATTTGATTGATTTGATTATGTTTTGAAAACGTGTACGGCCTGTTGGTGACGGTATGTAATAATAATTCTCAAAAACATTATTATTATGTTTCGATTCATTTGTATACTTATAAAAATGTGTGTTAACCGTTCTTGCGTTGGTTTAATATCATATTTAATTATCATCATTTGGTGCCCATTTTAAGTAAATTTTAAAGTGCTGAAAAATGTTGACCAGGGTTGACGTCGAACCGAGATTGCACTGCGAACCGAGTTTGCACTGCGAACCGAGTTCGCGAACCGAACCGAGATTGCACTGCGAACCGAGTTCACGAACCGAACCAAGATTGCACTGCGAACCGAGTTTGTGATGCGAACCAAGATTGCGCTGCGAACTGAGTTTGCACTGCGAACCGAGATTGGATCTCAGCTCGCGAAATTGGCTGATCAGCGATTTTAAGCTTCAAAAATGGGTTTTTGTTCGATTTTTAGGCATTTTGATGTTATAAAAAGCTTCTAACATGTATGTTCACAATATCTAAGTAATTTCTAGAAAGAGAAACGATTTCTAGAGAGAGAGTGAGTAAAACCTTATTTTTGATGAAAATGGAGATGGAGAAGATGAGGAAGATGATGATGATCCTTGGGCTTGTTCTTGATGAGGATGATGAACAATTTTTAGTGGTGTTTTCGGGGGTTTCAGCTGCTGCGATTTAAGAGCAAAGAGGGAGTTTGGGTGTAGGTGTGTGGATTTGAGAGGAAATGAGAAGGAGAGAGAGATGGTGTAAGTGAAAAATGAGAAAGGAGGGGAAGAGTGGGGGTGTTGGGACGGTTTGGGGAGGCCTCCGCTGTGTGGCCTCTCCAACTTTTTAATCCCCTGCATTTGCGCTCCGTGCGGTGTTCGTCTTCTCGGTTGTTTAACCGTTAAATAATTATTTTATTACGTTTAATTATACGTTTTAAAATACGGATATTTATTCAAGATTATAATTGAAGTATTTCATCAAATACTTAATAATTGAGTTATAATTTGTAACTTTAACTTTACTTCGGTTGTTTGCGCGTTTAACATTTTAGTGCGTAGACTTTGTTCGTACGATACGAAATAGTTATGAAATATTATCAAAATAATATTTGTGATATAATAGTGTTTTTAAATAATGTTACACTATTTAGTAAAAATGTTCACCAACGTCCGTATTTAAATGAACCGAATTGTATTCGATTTAAAGAGCGTACGATTTAATCAAATCGCATATTTGTATGTATTCAACAATATATATATATAGATACATTAATTAGCCTAACACAGAACTAATTACATGTATTAACAGAGAATCAGGCGCTAATTACTAGTCCTAATTTGGCGGGTGTTACAGAACAACCCCCGGCAACCTTCCCTGACAAGAAATCCAATTTGGAAGAAATGATGGGGAAGTTTTTGACCACTAACGAGAAATTTATTGCTAGGTCTGGACAGCGGATGGACACCATTGAAGCATTAGTTCGGAATCAAGGAGCGGCGATCAAGCAAATTGAGGGAACCTTTTCTAGCATAGCTAAAGTTCTCCAAGAGAGACCCCCGGGAACTTTACCAGGATTCACCGAAACCAACCCACGAGATCACGCAAAGATAATAACTACCAGAAGTGGAAAGGGTCATGAAAACCCTAAGTTTCAAAAGAATCATGTGTCGAAGCTTTTGCCTGAAAGGGAGAAGGAAGCGGAGGTTGCTAAAAATCCAAGGATGAACACAAAAGCTGATCAAATTGCTAGGGATAAACAATATGCGAAGGATCATGCACCACCCCCACCTTACCCAGTAGCTTTGAGGCGAGGAAAAGATGAAGCTCGTTATCACCAATTTTTAGAGAATCTGAAGCAGCTTCATATTAACATTCCGTTTGTGGAAGCCATTGCCCAAATGCCTAAGTATGTGAAATACTTGAAGGAGCTCTTGACTAATAAGAGCAAATTGGCAGAAGAAGCCACGGTAATGATGAATGAGCGATGCTCAGCCGTGATGCAGAACAAGTTGCCACCAAAAAGGAAGGATCCAGGGAGTATCACTATACCCTGTCTAATTGGTAATTTGAACATTGAGAATGCACTAGCGGATCTTGGGGCTAGCATATCCACTATGCCTTATACTATGTACGCTAGACTTGGGCTAGGAGAACCTAAGTTCATCCGAATGTGCATCGAGTTGGCCGATCACTCTGTTCAATACCCCAGAGGGATGGTTGAGAACGTTTTAGTCAAGGTTGATAAGTTTGCGTTTCCCTGCGACTTTGTGATTCTCGACATGGTAGAAGATCCCAAGGTACCTATTATTCTAGGTAGACCCTTCCTAGCCACTTCCAGAGCGTTGATCGATGTTTTTGATATGAAAATAACCATGAGGTTGGGGGATGAGAAGGTTGTATACAATGTGAATGAATCTATGCAATATCCAGAATCAGTGGATGAGACTTGTTACTTTGCTAGCATGAGAGAATTATCTGAGGATGATGAGAGTTTGCAAAATTTGAAGGGTGACGTAGATTTAGACCTAATGATTCTTGAAGGATGGACGGGAAACTTCGAGGAAATCCGTGACATCGAAGAATTCGATAAATTGCTCGAGGAGATAGAGACAACTTGCGATGAGGAGTTAGAGAACGAGGGCATCAAGCTAAAGGAGAGTAAAGGGTCAATCTTGACAAATGGAATCTCGATCAAAACGGAGACGCGAATTACTATGCATGGTGTCCAATGTTCAAGAGCCGAGGTGTCGGTGGTTAAATTCCCTTTTGAAGAGCCACCCAAGTTAGAATTGAAAGAGCTGCCGACTCACCTTGAATATGCAAATTTACAGGGGGATTTCGACCTGCCGGTAATCATTTCAGCACATCTTTCAACTCATGGAAGAAAAAGATTTTTCTTGGCTTTGCGACATTACTTTTGGGAAGACCCATTTTTGTTTAGGAAGTGTGCTAGTGATGTTGTGAGAAGGTGTGTTCATGGAAAAGAATGCACTAGAATTCTAAGTCATTGTCACAATGGTCCTACTAGAGGGCATAAGGGACCTAATTACACATCACGAAAGATGTTGAAGGCAAAGGCACAACCTATTGTTGGTGCATTTTGTGTGTCAGTCACTTGGTCAACATTTGTACTTGTCAAAGTCAATTAGTCTTAGTATGTGATGTGATTAGTGTGTATATGCGAGTCTGTAAATGAATAGTGAAATAGACAATATACACAATATACTGTTCGTGCGACACAGAGCTTGTGTCGCAAGGTTCACAATAGCGACACAAGTTGTGTCGCTAGTAGGTCTGAACAGCTATAAATAGAGGAGTTTGAATTCATTTCAAGGTTGATCAAACCCTAGAGAGTGAGAGAGAGTTCGTGAGGCAGAGATAAAGAGTCTGTAATCGATATACTTCAATTGTTAATACATACAACAGATTATAGATATCGAGTTTGTTAATTGATTAAACGTTCAATATTCAATCATTTGGATTCCGCACATTCGATTGAAGTGACGATCTGATTAGGTCCGGTACAGGGGTCCTACAAGTGGTATCAGAGCCGTGAATCAGTTATTCAACGGTTACGGATCGTGATTTGAACGTTTTCGGTTTGATTCGCGAAGTTTTTATTGATTAATCTTCGTTTCTGGGTTTAATTTCTTGAAGATTGTGTTTTCTAAAGGTGTTTTCTGGGTTAGTTCGTCGATCGGTTTTCGAAAATCCTTAGGGTTTCGAAAATTTTCGATTTTAGGGTTTTGGAATTTGCTCAGCGCCGTTTTGCGACACAATCTGCGACACAAGATTTGTGTCGCTAATTAGGGTTTTCTATTTTACGACACAAGCTCGCGACATAGTGTGCGGCATAACCTGCGACACAACCCTTGTGTCTCACCACTATTCATTGCGACACATCTTTTGTGTCCCACTACTGTAAACTATGACACAAAGTTGCGACACAAACATTGTGTCGCTAACACCTCACCAAGGCTAAAAAAAAATCGTGTTTCCAAATTTTCGTGTTTTTTGGCGGGAAAGGTCGTGAAAAATTTCGTGTTTCCAAATTTTGTTCATAGGCTTAAAACTGTTCAATTTTAGCCTGGAAAAAGTTCATTTTACCCGAGCATTTTTGGACGTTTTCGGTTGAATTTTAGGCGGGAAATTTGCAAAAAAAAATTGTAGTGCCAAATTTTGTTTTTGAGCTTAAAAGTTCATAATTCTAGCTTGGGAAAAGTTTAGTTATGCTCACCCAATTTTCAATATTTCAAACCAAATTTGGGTGGGAAAATCTGGTTGTCTGTGTTTTGCTAAAGTTCTTGATTAAAAGATGTCGATCCTTCATAGTGTTCGCCACAACCTTCCGATGTTCACCCAAAACACCAAATACTCAAGCTGGAGAAGAGATTTTGAGGACTACATCTCTTCTAATGATCCAGACATGTGGATTCCACTGACTGAGAGATATGAAATGCCAGTCAGGGAAGGAACACGAACTGCAAAATCATATAAATCAATGACTCTCGAAGAACGTAAAGCACGGGATGATGAAAGGAAGACTTTCACAGCAGTTCAAGGATCTTTATCAACGGAGATCTTACAGTTGTTTAAGCATCACAAAAATGCGTATGATCTTTGAGCTGCCATTGAAAAGCGATGTGGTGGCTATAACAAGGATGAAGAACCTCAACATAGTGCATTTGTGGCTCAAATAAAAGAGGGTTGATTCTGATGCATTTACATGTTTATCTTGCATTCAATTAACAGGTTCTAACAACATGTACAAGGATAACATTGAAACACTGCGATCAAATATCGAAAATTAGACAGAGGCTAATAAGGTTTTGAAAGAAAATGAATTAGCTTATGAAAAGAAATTCAAAGCCTATCAAGATGAGTCACAAGGGTTCAAAGCTAAATCCATAGTCAACAAGATGAAATAGATAGTTATATGAAAGAAATTTCTTTGCTTAACAAAGAGCTTGCTGACTCTAAATCTGAAGCTGATGATCTTAAACGAAAAATGTCAAATTTTGCTACGTCAAACATGATATTTGATCACATCCTTGATAAGCAAAGGACTGATATGAAAAGCAAGGCAGGTATTGGCTATAACCATGTACCTCCTCCTATGGACTATCTTCCAATGCCTGTTAAGGATGTAATCAAAGACTTTGTGCCTTCTTTCTCAAAAGTAGACACAAATTCTGTTAATGTGCCAGTTAATGAGCAAGTTAAACAGGCTGAGCTTGTTAGGCCTACATTTGTTAAAGCTGAAAATAAACCCCCGGTCAGTGTTGAAGAGGTTGTTGTGGTAGAAGATATACCTGAAGTGTCTACCATTAAGGTTGAGAAAATAACTGTCAAACCAGACTGTTTTAAATGCAAAGGCAAAGCTAAAGTTGATAATGAATCTTTCAAAGTTAAAAATGTTAAAAGGGATTCTAAATCTACTAACTCAACATCAAGAACATCTACTTCAACATGTTCACCTAAAAGTGCATGTTCAACAAATGTTCCTGTTAATAGACCTTCTGTGTACTGTCCTCCACCGAAACGATTTGAGGGCTCTCATTGGAATCAATCTTATGTTTAGACGTTCTTGCTTTCGTTGTGGTCAACAGGGCCATATTATTAGGGATTGTATGTTATTATCCCTAGATAGGTTTGGTAGATGGATGCCAAGAACTTCTTCTTTTAAGAATTCTTTTTCTAAATCTTTTTCAAGGCGTCGTTCGTATTCGCCTGTATCTAGTTGTGCATCAAACTCTCCCCAACCTATGGCTACAGTAAACGAAGTTGTGCCTAGTAGACCTCAAGTTCAACAGCACAAAATAGTTGAAAACAAATCATCCAAACCTAACAGGTTTGGAAACCAAAATCCACAAACAACACATCTATGAAATCAACTGAGTTTTTAAAATATCATAAACTCAAGGATGTGATGATTATGGATGATAATGGACAACCCAAGTTTATCAAGGCTTGGGTGTCCCATAAACTTTAATGTTTGATTGTTTGTGGTGATGCAGTCAGTTTCTTGTTAGCCAATATTTTTAGTGACTGCATGGATGTGGGTATTGTTGGAAGAATGATGACTGGATTGATATAATTTCTGAAGTTCAGGTGGTTAAAGTGCTAAAAACGCATTTGATTTGACTTGATATGTGATTTTGAAACTTTTATTTTGGAATCTTTTATTTGTTAGATTTGCAACAGCCATTCTTTGTACTTTTTAGTATCAAAGAAATGCAATGTTGTGAAATATCTTAAATCAAAAATTACAAAAATATGTTTAATGTTTAAGGGGAGTACCTTTGAATTGGATTTTTGAAAAGAATTTGTTGTTCAGGGGGAGTAATTAAAATTCTGATTATTTGGATCAGAAATGTGAACAGCAAGATTCTTATTCCTCAAAAAGATATTGGATTGTGTCTGTAAACAACATGGGAAATGATTGTACATCAGATGACATGCACAAAATGGAAATTTTAAGGTTTATGTTTGATGTGTCAGTAGGTTCATCTGGCATGTTTAAAATAGCTTTTATAAATATTAGCTTCATCATATGATGTACTGGTAGGCATGATACACACTGGTTTCTGGGTTCTTAAGAAGTAATTCTAATACGTGTCTATGATCTTGTGGTCAACACCATATGATGTACGACTAAATATCTTAATTCCTTAACGTAGCATGACATATTTCTATACCTGAGGTTTATCTGAAATCATTTGGGGGTCTATACTGATTGTTTCCTCTGTTGTACGTAAGTACAGACCTGGTCTCAATTAGTATATGCTTAAAAGTTAAGCAAACGTAAGTCAATGAACTTGAAAAAGTCTTTAATCATAAGATACCTAAAAAGGTCACCAAAATGGTTTGACCAAGTCTGGTTTTGCTTACACCTGAATCAAGTTATGTCGCTTTGTTGTACATTTGTATAGACCTGTCACCGCTGACTTGATTCTTAAAAATGATACTCTTATATTCTTTCTGGATTCGGAAGCTATGCTCATGTTTAGGTTACAGGGGTATGTCATAGGTGGGAACCACAGAGAAATATTCATACTAACAATAAAAGGTTAACTCACAGACCCGGATGTAACGTGTTTAAGTGGATAAACAATACCAGTAATCGTCGTGAAATAATTTTTATAAAAGGTGTTTTAAGTGTGCTAAGTAAATTTAAAGTGGACAAATATACTGATAATTGAAACATCACATATCTTGTTAAAGTCAAATACTGACGATGTAAAGGATGTCGGTTATTCTCCAAAGACTGTGAAGATAAATTATATTGGAGAAGCTGCTGATGATTGAGAGATGGTCACATAATTTGAAGATCTTATTGTATGATAAATGTGTGTTAGTCATATGAATAAGGACATCAAGATTGTTTGAAGACCATGCTATCTCAATGGGGGAGTTTCTGATTGTTGAAAACATCAAGGAGTTATGTCGGTTCAAACTAGTTGAAAACTTAGTTGACCAAGCTATCTCCTTAGGGGAGTTTATTAGTGAAGACTAATTGAAGCTCATTTGACCAAGCTGCTGACATGGGGGAGTTTGTTGGTGCATTTTGTGTGTCAGTCACTTGGTCAACATTTGTACTTGTCAAAGTCAATTAGTCTTAGTATGTGATGTGATTAGTGTGTATATGTGAGTCTCTAAATGAATAGTGAAATAGACAATATACACAATATACTGTTCATGCGACACAGAGCTTGTGTCGCAAGGGTCACAATAGCGACACAAGTTGTGTCGCTAGTAGGTCTGAACAGCTATATATAGAGGAGTTAGAATTCATTTCAAGGTTGATCAAACCCTAGAGAGTGAGAGAGAGTTCGTGAGGCAGAGATAAAGAGTCTGTAATATACTTCAATTGTTAATACATACAACAGATTATAGATATCGTGTTTGGGGGTTGATTAAACGTTCAATATTCAATCATTTGGATTCCGCACATTCGATTGAAGTGACGATCTGATTAGGTCCGGTACAGGGGTCCTACACCTATAAAAGATGCAGGGGTTGTGGTGAAGTTCCTTAAGCATTTGTTTTCACGATTTGGAACGCCAAAGGTTTTGATCAGTGATAGTGAAACACATTTTACGAATGCACAATTGAAGAAAGTGTTGGGATAAATGCTTATGTTAACGCTCGACTATATATGGAGCGCACCAAGAAATGGCATGATTCACGCTTTAAATCAAATTGTTTATTTGAAAAAGGTGATAAGGTTCTCCTATACAGTTCTCGTATGCATTTGCTTCCTGGTAAGTTGAAGACACGCTGGACAGGACCTTTTGTGGTAGAGAAAGTTTATCCTTTTGGTGCTGTTGATCTGCAAGGTCATTCTGGAAAAACTTTCAAGGTTAATGGAAGTCGTTTGAAGAGATACTATGGTGATGCAAGGGGCTCCAAGCGTGATTTGGAGATGAATTTGAGTTAAGTTGTGAAGTAAGATGTCGAGCTTACCGACGTGATAAACAAAAGCGCTTTCGGGAGACAACCCGTTATTTTGTTATTTTATTTTATTGTTTTTGCTTGCAGGTTTGAACTTTGTGGGTATGTTCCCTGGAAACCCTCACGAGACTACAACTCGTCCACTCATGATACTGAGGGGTTTAAAGGCTTGTTGCATACGCTAAATGCAACCGTGATGCCTACGGAAGTGTGCTGTTGTATTTTATTTCAGAACCAGTTCTTTCATGAATTTTTCTTCTTAATCAGGGGAGTTTTTCTGTTTCACTTCTTTTCTATTCCCTAATATTATGTTTCTTTTTGCAATGAGGACATTGCATATTTCTAAGTGGGGGATAGGGGAAAAGAAGTCTATTTGTCCTAACTGATCAGAGTGCAAATATTGGTAGATATCATTTTAAAAGGGACATTCTGTATTAGTCAATTTTTAGTCTAAATTTTCTTTTAAATTTTTAATTTTTCTTAAGTTTAGTAGTCTTGTAACAATATTGGAAAATTCAAAGGAATAAATTAATCTTAAATGTTTAAATATGGGATAGTTCATTTTGTGATGTATCGATAGACAGTATGTATGAAAGTAGTTGAGCTCTTAAGAAATTAATAAATGAAGTAGGTAATTGCCTAAGGAAATTTTTAGCAAGGTATAACTTTGGTTTTAAATCTTATATGTTAGCTAATAATAGTCCTCATTCTGAAAAATCTTGTGATCCTCATTTGGGAATATACTGGGTGTGACACCCGTCAAATTAGGACAAGTTATTAGTTCCTAATCATTTCGAAATATATGTAATTAGTACTATGTATTAGGCTAATTTTATGTATCAATATATATATTGTTGAATATATATCAGTACGCAATTAAATTTAATCGTGCATTTTCAAACCGGTCAAATTTCGATTCATGTACACGGGCGTTGGTGAAAATAAATATTAAGTAATAAGAAACTATTATTTAATATACTGAGTATTTATTATATATTAATTCGATAATATATAAAGTATTCGTATCGTACAAAGTAAAAACATTCGCGACAAAACTTATTATTACTAGAAATAATAATTATTATTTACATTAGACAAAAATAAAACATATTCGTTTTATTCAATCTTACTCAAACGCGACAAAACCATTCGAACCATATCCGTCATTCAAACTTAAAACAAAGATATATTTTTTATATCTCACTAAAAGTATTTTTATAAAATACTTCGATTAAAAGTATATACAATTTCATTTTTTAGAAATTTATCATTTGAAAATATTATACTAGTTATCGACCGGGTACAAAAACACGGGCGTTTTGTACTGCGAATAAGGCCAACCAACTCCAATAATTGGAGTTGGCCGGCTACTTCTTCTTCTTCTTCATTTTCTTTTTCCATTTCCCCCATCTCTTCTCTATCTCTCGGTCTCTCTCTCGGGTACCAACAACAACAACAATAAGCAACAACCACAAAGGATCATCACCATCTCCATCTTCATCATCTTCTTCATCTTCTTTGGCATCATCACCATCATCCGTTCCTTATTTTTACTCGTAAGAAATCTTTCACTTTTCTTTTAAATTTCGTGTTTAAATAACATATATCATCATGTATTAGTGTTCTATCATAGCGGATTAGGCTAAAAGTCACATGGTCACTCGAAAACGGCCCAATGATCAAGGCTTTGTACCATAGCCTAGGCAGTTTTAGGCCTCTCGAGGTCGTCTATGGGTCGAAAATGACATATTTCAGTTTTCGGACCCGTACCAAATTTCGTAACTTATGAAATAAAATGTAACGGATATAACGAACTTGAGTAACAACTAAACTTATACGATACGACTTACACACGAAACATATATACTTTTATAAGTACAACAAATCATGTATAATAATAATAGTTTAAAATTATTATTACAAACCATCACCAACGAGCCGCATACCTTTTCACAAACTCAAATCAATTAACCAAATCATGTTGGACATAACTAGTTAACAGAACAACTAGCATAGATGGTCTGTTGAGACCTCTAATCATTTAAAACCTTGCGCGTTTAACACGCCCAGCAGGTTTCCACATCTAATCATTAAAAGCTTGCGCGTTTAGGACGCCCAGCAGGTTTCAGTCGTTGGAGACGACATCAATTCTCTTATAAACCATCATTTGTGCTTGATAGCATCTCATTAGACTCAGGTGAGTCTCATAGCCCCTATTTTACTGTTTTTAACCTAGGGGTGGGAATACATGCTTGTTTTGTTTTACATGTGAACGCAAGTATCAAATATCGCTATATTCTGCATGAGTTTATCATCTAATCTTTTAAGTCCTCCAAGCATAGTTTGGTAATACTTTGTAGCGTGAATGTTAGTGTATGGTACCATATGGGACTGACAATCCCCGTCTGGGTCAGCAAGCACTGACTAGTCAAACGGACGCATTATCATGTGTTCATACGTGTGTTGATTAGGCACGCGCATAGAGGCACCCTCACTCAGGCACTTAATTGTGATCCTGACACCTCAGTTAAGCTCAGACTATGTGCTCATGGCATACATCATTTATCAATTACTTATTTGTTTAATTACAAATATTCATACTTAAATCTTATGGTTCATACATTACACCTTATCATTAAACCTGTGAGCTCACCAGCTTTTAGCTGATCATTTTAGCGTGTATTCTCAGGTTCACAGCAGCACTAGGTCTGCTCACTCAGGATGCCCATTAGCTCGAGTTGTATTCAGACATCAAGAGATTGTCATGCATTACAATATTTTGTATAATTTAGTTATGCCATAGAATCTCTACCATTTGGCTCAAGAGCTTTTGTAAACTATATTATAACAGTGTAAAACTTTTATAATATCCATGTATTTGTAAAACGACGCATATAGAGTCATTCATTGTATACCTTGTGTGCTTGATATTTGATTAGTCGCACCCTGAACCGACCCGCTTCTGCATCATAATTTGGGGGTGCGACACTAGGTGATGTCTCCTCTGTTGTACGTAAGTACAGACCTGGTTTCCGTTAGTATATTTGCTTTTATCTAAAAAAAAATGAAAATGAATGATGTATAGATATATCTACCAAATCCAAGTTATGTCGCTTTGTTGTACTAAGGTACAGACCTGTCACCAATGTCTTGGTTTGAAAAATGATGGATTTATTTGGATTTCTTGATGAGGAAAGCTGTGGCTTGTTAATTATATAAGAGTATTTTGCTATTGAGATTCAAAGGTAAAAGCCTGCTAGAATAATAATGTTAAGCTCAATTACTGTAATTCAGATTGTTTAAGTGGACAGCAATATCGATAATCCTAATGAATCATCTTATATGTCTAATAATAACTCATGAAGAATTTGATTTCCTGATAGAGTTTCTTGATTGCTAGATTTAAGGTAAAATTAGTTTTAAGAGTAAGATTTAGGTTGGTAAATGCTAGTTAGTATGTAAGTCCCTAATTTCTAATATTTTGCCAGTTTATGATTTTAACCGATAGTCTACTTGAGGACAAGTAGGATTCAAGTGGGGGATATTTGATAAACGCCAAAATGTACTAATTTATAGTACTAATTTACCCCTTGTTTGATAGGTTTCTAATGCATTTTGTATGAATAAGATACTTATTTCGTTCATATTTGCATTTAGGAGTTAATTCGGAGCTTGGATCGAAAAGGAACAGAAAACGAGTTAAATCGTGAAGAAAATAAGCTAAAAGAGTGAAGATATGAAAGATTGAATTGGATCAGTGTAAATGAAGCTCGAATCGAAAAAAGAATGAAAGATGAGCTGAAAATGGAAGAAAAGTGTAACTGCTGAATTTTCTGTGCGCTATTAGTATTTTGGGCATAACTTCTTCATACGAACTCCGATTGGAGTGATTCAACTTGAAGAATTTAGCTAACAGAGAGGGCTACAACTTTCATTTTTACCATTTTTTCTGAAAATGCATCCATACGCCGTATGGAAATTCCATACGGCGTATGGATTGAAAATGGGCTAAAAAAAGATAATGCGATGCTGGGCTGGGCTTATTTTTCATCCATATGCCGTATGGATGACTTTTTCAGCCATTTAAGTCCGATTTTAGGGTTTTCACTTCATAACTTGATCACCAAACCCTAATACGATTAGCAGCCGACCAGAGGGGGTTTTTCCCTCATTATGGGAGCATTTTGATGGTAGAAAGCAAGAAGAATTGAAGTCTTTCAATAGTTCGTTCATATTTTCGGTTTCTCAGTTTGAATACGTTATTCCTTTTCATTTGATTATGATTTTGATTTCGTTTTCAATTCTGATTTTCTGTAAGAATATGATTGGCTAGACTTCTTATGCATTTGTTTAGATGATGATACTTAGATGATGGTTTGATTATTGAATTGCGAAGTATATTGAATTTTATGAATGTCTATGTGTTTACTTGTTGATCCATGGTTATTAATTGATTATTCATAATTACCTAGCGTGGTAGAGAATTATTGATGATTGTTGATTTATATTGATAATTATTGCTAGATATATTGAGTTTGATAGGCTGGGATAAATAATTGTGAATAATTGTTAATGAACATGATAACTACAAATAAGTTATAGACTTGTTGATTCAAGTCGCGAAAGTAAATCACATAGACGGCGTAGGTTTAATTTAGAACATAATTCGGTGGGCAACGTTAAGTTGAACTGTTAGCGTGTTGAAAACAACCTATGTGTCTTTCTTAATTGTGTTAGATTAATCTACCTCAGAAAGGGGATTGTCTTAATAGTTATATCCCAATAAAATTCATGTTCTAGCAATTCAATAAAGTGATAACCAGATTCTAAGGAAAGTAGTCTAAGCAAATGCATTTCTTTTATCATTTGAATCAAGTATTTTATTTGATTAATTGTTTTGGCAATTTATTTATTTTCATTTAATTTCAAAGTTTAATTAAATTCATAATTGTTTGTCAATTGTTCGATCGGAACTAAAACGTCCCCTTTCTATTTATATTACTTTATTTGTGTAACAATTTCCAATTTATTTATAATTGACATCCGTTCCTCGTGTTCGACTCGGACTTACCGTGCTATACTATTATATGACCAGGTATTTTTGCCTGAGTTGTGTATAGTAAGTGGGTATTTTCCATTTACAAAAATTAACCCTGTTTACGCAACATCAATAATCTACTTAGCTTAAACTGTATTAACACTATATGTTTATCTCATTATTAACAGCGGAGATACAAGCAGGAGATGATCGAAGATGGTACATTGTATCTAGATTGGAAAGAACCACTAATAAAGTTGAAAAGAAAGGAGCACAGCGGGCGTATTTGGGTAGTCTCTAGCGTTGTTGGGGTTATTAAGGCCCTCGGATATAAAAGGGATCAAAAGGGTAAAACAATCATGGTTGAAGATCTTAACGCATTAAAGAAGTAGATGGTTGGCACTCAATAACACCTATTAGAAGATTTTCAAGCCATCAATAAAAGTAGGCGTCCCAAATCGAAAAACAGCAACGCCATATTCAGGAGATTGAAGCAAGCATGGCCAGAGGTGGTGGAGAGCATGATGATGATGATGAGGTAATTACTTCATCCAATACAAACTCTTAACTTATAGCTTGAATTAATACCGTCTAAAACTGTATTATATATATACATATAGTATTCAGCCCTGTATCAACTTATGAAGCCGTATGGTGATTACATCGATTAATAGGCGAGAGAGATGACACGCCCTAGTGAGAAGGAAGGATTACAGCCATGTTATGTATTTGTACATGTGGATACCGTCGAAGAAAATTTTGAAGGAATGTCTAGCCCGGTTTCCAGATACGACATAAAATGTTTTAAGGATGCAATAAGTGAAGTTATTCAGTGGCCATGCAAAGCGATCAAGGTTGGTAAACTTTAATTTAGAATTTTAAATCAATGTATGTGTGTTAATTATATAGTTGACCGTTTTGTTTAAATGTAGCTTGAAGACAACATGTCACTACGCAACTCTGTGTTTCCTCGCAACTCATCACATAGGTATTCGATAATTAAATGGCATAAAGGCCTGGTTTATAATTATAATTAATTATATGTGAAACTCTTATATGTATATATGCATCAAGTTATTCAGTAGGTAACAGTTTTTAAGTCTTTTAATGTAGCTTGGCCTCGATACATCACCACACGAGTCCACTAGTCACCAAACTTTCGCACAACCGACGGATTCTTATGTGTGCTATATTGTGTAATATTTTTGTATATAATGTTTCGATATTTACCATATATATCATCTAATTAATACTTTGTTAACTTAGATTGTGAACCACATTCACCACTACCGGAGCAATCTAGAAGAGTTCTTGGAAAGGGCCGAAAGTATTATAAATTTGAAGGATAAGCTCATGAGTAGACCTCAAAGAATTAGAGATTTGGGTGAACGTTTTTACGACCATTTTGCAACGAATCCTTATCCAATCAAACTTATATTTCCACTTGGGATGTATGCCGGTTCTGATCCATATGATGAATGGACTGATTATGATGCGTTGCTAACTTGACTGACGAATGGGCATCTTGATCTAACCATTATGTCTTGGTGGGCAATGTAAGCTCTATAATAATGTCTATAAAGAGTGACTTTATATATTATCTTCTTATTTCTTAATATTACTATTTCAATCTTAATTTTGATATTTTGATCTTAATTAGGGTCTTGTGGGTCCATCGTGAGGTGCAATTACCTCCAAACGGATGTGCGTTCCTACGTACTAAGATAGTATATGTCAATTCTTGTATTGTGAACAGGAGGCTCATCACAAGAGTGTTATCGATCACATCATCTCGCAGTTTAAACATCTCAGTACCAAACATTTCTTCATGGCTCCCTATAATCATCACAAATATGTTTTATACAAATGTGTGTTCATGTGTGTGTGTCTATATATATATATATATATATATATATATATATATATATATATATATATATATACCCTCAAATCTGGTAATTGTAATTAGCCGAAGCATTAAGGTAGTCGGGGGCGCCGACGTAAACATTGGATATTCATACATATCAGAGCATATGATTATCGCAGAACATATATATATATATATATATATATATATATATATATATATATTAAGATGCCATAATTAATTGTTTTTAAAAGCTTACGATTCAGCGAATCGTAAAAGTAGAAGTATATTTTAAGTTATACAAAAGTGGATTTTGTAAATATGACTAAAACATATTAGTTATACCAAAGTAATCCCATTGCTTCAAAAGATGACATCCTAAATTCATCGTGGGTCGCCTAGTTCCATAATGCACGCGGTCTTACTTGTGCAGCTAATTCCCTGAAAAACATAGTAAAAAGTCAACATGGTTGTTGAGTGAATTCACAGGTTTTATAAGTATAGTTTGTTTGTAAATGGTTGACCTACAAGTCAAATAGTTTTGTTTGTACCAAGTTCAGATGTAAATAGTTGACCTAACAGTCAAATAGTGGTTACGTTGAAATATTGTCCAATTATATGTTTAGTTGGGATGTCACCCAAAATATATATTTAAAATATGTTGCTGGTTGTTCTCCAGCGAGTTCCAATTTAGTGTCAGTCATTCTCCGACAAGTTCACAAGTTAGCACCGGTTGTTCTCCGGCGAGTTCACAATTTAGCACCGGTCGTTGTCCGGCAAGTTCACAAGTTAGCACCGGTCATTCTCCGGCGAGTTCACAAGTTATTTTACACATTTGTAATAGTTTATATTATGAAAACACAATTTCATAAATATGCTATTTGTATAAAGCCTAAAGCATTTATAAGAAGTTGTAATAGTATGAACACAATCATAACATTCTGTATAAAAGCGTGAAAGCAATTATATACTAGTTTCAAGTGTAGAAAAAGAGTTGGCTATGTTTTCACCCCTATTTGAAAAGCAGTAAAAATAGTAAAAAGGTAGGGGCTGTGAACTCACCTCGTGAGCTCGGTATGTAAGTGCTAGCAAAGCTTAAGCCCAAGGTAAGTCTCTAAAGTTCTAAACGTATGAGATAAGTATGTAAATAGTTGGCACAATTCCAAAACATGTTAATCGTTCACTCGTTGAAAGACGGATGTTTATTTTAAAGTTAGTACGTTCCCGTTGGTGATGATTTAGTAATAAAAATATGATATGATATTATTATTATGTTCGTTGCATTGTAAGTATTCAATACTTATTGTCGTTTCATATATTGTTTTTTGCGTGTGTGTGTGTATATAAATATATGTGTGTGTGTGTGTGTGTATAGTTTATTTCGTTGTGTGTGTGTGTATATATATATATACCTAGTTATAGTTATTGTGTATATATATATATGCATGTATATAATTAGTTCACCAAATGTGTATAAATATATACATACATACATATATATATATATATATATATATATATACGTTTCACTCGTTCTTTTGTCATGGATGTATTTATTCGAAAGTATGTATATATTTATATATAATATGTAAGGTGTCGTTTTCTTTATTCGCGTAGATATAAAATTTTTGTTTTCACATATTCTCACTATTTTAGTTCGAGTTTGACCGTATGGTAATTATAAGCTCGTCCTTGACCAAAACTATAACGTTTTTTATTAAACTGAACATTTATTGTTTTGTGTCTCGGTTTTGTTGACGTTGGTCAAACGTGTTTGGTTTGACCCGAAACTTTTAGGAATACCTTAAATACTTTTATAGAGCTTGGGAAAATTTTCGTTGCGTTTTATAGTTGGCCAAAAAGTGTCATTTTCATTTTTGTCCCAAAACAGTCCCGAAACTCATGATTCCAGTTTTTTGGCTTCTTTCAAGCTCGTTCTCGGGGGTCAAAACTTATCAAATGAATCCAAAAATTTTAAACAATGTTCCTACATATGTTAGCTACTTACTGTATCTTTTTCATGATTTTTAGAAGTCTACAACTCCCTAAATAAATTCGTGATCAAGAGTGTTTCAGAAACTCGTTTTTCAGGAACTTACTCTACAAATCAGTCCATAACGCAAAATTGGTGCATTTCTAGGAAAAATGTTCTACACAGTGTTCCTAACGAAATTATCAAGATTTTCCAAGTTGTCTCACACATTTATTTTACTCGTACGATTTTATATGATTTTTCAAAGTGGACTGAAAAATATGTCCCGAAAGTGATCTTTAACAAAGTTTCGTTTCACTTAGTTTTGGTTGTGGTTTTACTTAAGATCTTTCATGGAATGAACTTATAACATGTTAATGAACTTGAAAAATGAAAGATTAGTGAAAATAGGATGATCCTTACAAAGCTTTTTTTAGTAGAAGAAACGAAGGTGATGGCAATGATGTTGTTTGAACTTATTTTCTCCTTGTTTCCTTGCCAATTATGGAGGATGATGATGATGATTATGATGAATGTGTTGTTGTTGTTTTGGTCTGCTACAAACCGAGACAGAGAGAGAGATAAACAAGAGAAAGAGGTTGAGTAAAGAATGAAGAAGTATGGGAGGGAGTATGGATGTATTTGTGTGCTTAAGTCAACAAACACATGGGTGTTTGATTTGGTTATGGAAAATCGACTTGGGAAAATGGAATATGGTGAACTGTCCCCAAAAAAAATCAACTTGGGAATGTGGTTATGACATTATGATGAATATACTTACCATGATGATGTCTAAGCAAACAAACTTCTAAACTAATTTAAGTCATAATAAATATAATAAATTTGTTCATTGTAGATACTTAACTTATTAATTGAATTTGGTTACAGAATTGGAGAGACACAATTAGTTATTAATGCACGGAATTGGATGATTTGGTATATAACAGTTGTAAAAATGTTGCCAATGTGTACCTATCGTGATTAATGTAATCAGATGAACTTGTGTGTTGGGCGCATAATGGGCGGTATATAACGGCTATAAAAGGTTTGTCAATGTTTACCTTTCGTGATCAATTTAGCTGAACTTGATATCAAGATGTTACGTAATTATATTATAAGATATTTTCATGATATTTGTAGCATGTATATATGTTGTGAATTCGGTGATTTGGCTTTTTGGAAATCGATATGGTTAGTATTTAGCTATTGGAATTCGGTAATTTCATGATAGCGGTTACTAGAAATGTTGACGGGAATCAAATACAGATAGTTAAAAGTGGTTATTTGAACTGCCTAATATTGAATAATATTACCCGGTAGTTTAATTTTTTTGGCACCATCGATAATAAAAATGATGGTTCCTAAACACCGCCTTACAATTTAATCATAAACATTTTAATAAATCAAAAAGATTAATTAAAAGTCATGATATAATGAGGAAAACTTTCTTTACATATGTTAACATCAAGCACCAAAACATCAAAGTCGCACCGCCTTATTTTTATTAAAAATCCATCGCCCTTAAATGGTGGAATAGTGTCAAAGGTAAACCTCCCTTAAAATATTAAAACCGCTTAACATATATTTCTTTAAGACGATGTTTTCACTGACTCTGGTTAGGTTTATCTTTTAAATATCACTTGCATTGATGGCGGGCCGTTTACCACCCGTAATGTACTTTTTCACCGCCCGTAATGTGCTCTTTTTTGTAGTAGTAGTAGTGAAGGTATAATCACGGTGTATGTTGAGTCACTGATCGCTAAACTCAAGATGGTCACTGATTACAAGGATTAAGGGGGAGATCATAAGGATAAATTATGGGAGATTGTTGAAGTCATTAATCGTTGATAATGTGAAGTCACTGATCATGCCTTATATTCACAGTCTCTGTCCTACTCAATAAAGAACTCTCCATGAAGAAAATGTTTCAAGTCAAGCTCCTGTTGCTAAAGGTCTTATAGTCGCTGTTCGTATCTTACACCAGCGAAAGTCAAAGAACTTATAAAGATCAAAGACTCAACTATGTGTGTCGCTGATACTCATCTATCAGCGAGAGTCTCCAAGTCTTCTTGAGTTCTACCTTTTTCTGAATAAAAGAAGTCACTGAAGATTAGCTTTTCAAGTCATTCTTTAGGGCATGTTAGCTCGCACCGAGAATGAGGAGGATTGATGTATCTATCAGTGACTGCAGCATTAAATGCCGCATTTAATAAGAAGTTGACATTCGGCGTTATTACGGCGCAGCACGTGTTCCTCGTAACTTGAAAAGAGTAACGTGGAAGCATCTGATTGGTTTAAGGTACAAGGTGATATTTCCCAAGACAGAATGTCGAACCATGATGTATCACATCTCAACTACCTCACCAATCAAGCAGCGACACGTGTCCTTCCAGATCCGGAAATTAAGGATTTCAGCGTCTATAAATAGCGTAGTATGTTGTACTCCATTTGGTGTCGATTGTTTGTATTGTTACTTGTTTGTCAGTAACTAGTTTGTCTAAGATACGAACAACACCAGCGAGTGAACTAGTAGCGTGTTTGTCCACTATTAGTCCACCTCAGCGAGTGAGCAAGTTAGCGTGTTTGTCCACTACTGCTCATCTCCTTTTGTAAGAGCTGTATTGTTTGATTTAGATTAGCTTTGGCTAATCTATTCCGCAATCAACAATAGATAAATTTTATCAATAAAATAATTTATCTTTCAGCTAGTATTGCATCAGCAACTGAACTGCTTATCATACTTATATATTTGTGTTCATATTGTTGTTACTTAAATACGGTTAAAAACTTGCTAAATAAGTTAACACATTAAAAGCAGAAAGAAAAGTTTTTAATTGTATTCAACCCCCCCCCCTCTACAATTAACTCACTGTTAACGATTCATAATCACTAACATAATAGTGATTAGGGACTCACAATTAGTATCAAAGCAGAGTTGGTTTAAATATAATTAAATCAGATCTGCAATGGAATCGGTTAAATACAATTGTGTTGATTCTGAGTACCAGAAGGGAAATGGCTCCACTACTAAACCACCAGCTTTTGATCCATCTAGAATTGAAACCTGGATGTCCAGGATGATGATGTTCTTAGATCTTGTCGATGATCGCCTTTGTACAATTATTATTGATGGTCCATACACCCCCAACTACTATTGTTCCTGCAGTTGCAGCTACTGCAACCACTCCTGCTATACTTGAAATGGTTATGCCTAAAAGGGAGGAACAATGGTCAGATGAGGATAAGAGTATGGTAAGGCTAGACAAACAAGCTAAAATTTACATAAGCATGGCACTTCCTGATGAAGTGTTTGAGTCTATTAGATTGTGCACAACAGCGAAACACATGTGGGATACTCTTAGAAACATCTATATTGGAACTCCTGACATAATTCGCTGTAGAGAAGTAAATCTAACTCATCAATATGAGTTGTTTGCTATGGAACCGAATGAGTCACTGGCATCTACCTATACTAGATATCAAGCTTTAATTAATAAAATGGAAAAAGCCAATATAGGAAAGGACCAGAGATTCATTGTTGAAAAGTTTCTAGAGTTACTACCTAGGTAAACTTGGGGAACCATTGCAACATGCATAAGACAAAGAAATGATTATAATTTTCTCAATCTAACTCAAGTTTATGGAATTTTACTAAATTGGGAACAATCTGAGAAGCTAGCTGATCAAAGTGAGCACATTCGTGCTGCACGAGGAGGACAAAAGATTTCGAATGCCCTTGTAGCTGAGCTTGATGAAGTTGATCAAAAGCAGAAAGCAAAGTTTACCAAGCTTAGCTCAAAGTCACTGATTGCAGAAGAAGAAGGTAGTGTCGCTGAAGACCAGTCAGAAGCAAGCTATGATGAAGGACTAGAGAAGTTGGAAAGAGACATGGCCATGATGGTTGCAAACTTCAGAAAGAACAGTAGATTCAACAGATCTGTTGGTGCATCATCACATGATATTTTAAACCAAAAGGTGAGTGCTACAAATGTGGCAAGCCTGGCCATTTTGCAGCTGAATGCCGGTCCAAAGCTGTCAACTCTTTCGCTGATCAAAAACCCAGCTTCAGAAATGACAAGTATAACAAGTACAAAACAAAGTACAAGAAGCTGAAGGAAATGTCCAAGTCAAAGAAAAGGAATAAAGGGTTTATTGCTGAAGAAGGATTTGTCAACGACTCTGACTCAACTTCATCATCTGATGAGGAAGAAGCAATGATCTGTTTAGACAAGAATTACTGCCTGATGGCTGACGATGCTGCTTTCCATGAAGACATCAAAGAAGTAGCTCAGAAATGTTCAGCATCTGGGTGGGATCCAGAAACTCTCTACAAGGTACATTATTTTAAGTCTGCATCAGCGACTAAAAAAGATTTAATCTTTGAAACTTTGATAGTTGAATTATCAAATGCTCATGACATTCAGAAAAGACAAGAATGTATGATCAGTGACTTAACATCTAAACTTCAACTTCAAGAAGAAAATTTGTTAAAAATAAAGAATCTTACACTTGATCTTGATGCACAAATACATGCAAATCAAAAATGCATTCAAGAAAAAGTAAAATTTGAAACTAAATTTTCACAACTCAATGAAGTGATGAAGTCATGGTGTAGATCTGCATTAAAAGTGAATCAGTGCATAAGTAATCAAATCCCAAAACAAGTTAAAGCTATTCTGGGAGGTGATTATGAAACTGCTGCTGCTCTCGCTGATGCAACCAAAGTTGATCAAATATTCAATCCTGATAAAACATTCTCAGAGTTTGTCTTTGAACCAATGTCAATTTTCAGTGAGCCTAAACCAAATCACTTTGTGAGAAGTTCACAGGTTACTAATAGTTATGATATTACTGCAAGTATTGATGAACTAAAGAAACTAGAAATTTATGAATCAACAACTTGCACTGCTCTTATCAAAACTATCGCTGATGATCAAGAATCTATCAGCGACTTCACTTCTGACACTCCAGTCACTGATGATCTTATCATCAGTGACTTGAAGTCAAAGAAGCAAAATGAGGTAGTAAATCTGAGAACTTCTAAGTCTTCATCTAGTGTGAACAGTAAGTCAAAGAAATCTAAGTCCACAAATAAAAAATGCTACAAATGTGGAAGTAGACAGCATGTGTCATCAGATTGTTCATCATCACAAGTTTCATTCAGTTAACCATCATTAGTATGTCAGCATGTGGTATCTGAATGTTCAGCTACATCATCTTCAAAATCACAAATAATCAGTGAACATTCAGATACTATTGATGCAAGCCAGTGGAAGCCTGAACCAAAGGCTGATCACCATGAACCCATCTCAGGATGGGTTCATCAATTGAACTAATTGTTTGTGTATGATGCAGGGCATTCTCAGAGAGACAATTTGGTATCTGGATAGTGGTTGTTCCAGACATATGACCGGATGTAAGTCCTTGCTCAGTGACTACCAGGATGAAAGAGGTCCTGATGTAGTGTTTGGTGATAACAACATTGGTAAGACCAGAGGGTATGGTGTCTTGACCAATGGTAATGTTATGTTCAAGAAGGTGGCATATGTTGAAGGACTGAAGCATAATTTATTAAGCATCAGTCAGTTCTGTGATGCCAAAAATAAAGTGTTGTTTGATCATGAAGCTGGAGTTGTTTACAACAAGAATGGAAGCGCTGTCCTGGCTGCTCAAAGAAAAGGCAATACATATGTAGTCAATATGGATTCAGCACAATCAGGAACATGCTTTTATTCCAGAACCGTTTCAGAAGAAAAATGGTTATGGCATAAGCGTCTCTCTCACCTGAACTTCAAGGCCATCAGCAAGCTCAGCAAGAATGACTTAGTAAATGGTCTTCCAAAGCTAGCTTATGACAAAGACAAGCTATGTTCAGCATGTGAGAAGGGAAAGCATCACTGCTCTTCATTCAAAAGCAAACAAACATCTTCAGTGACTGAATGTTTTCAACTGATGCATATGGATCTGTTTGGTCCAGTGAGTTCTCCCAGTCTTGGTGGTAAAAGGTATTTCTTGGTAATTGTGGATGAATACTCCAGATACACTTGGGTATTCTTTCTCAAAGCCAAAAGTGATGCAACATAGGAAATCATATCCTTTATCAAAAAGATGGAAACCTTAAATGATTGTTCAGTTAAACATTTAAGAAGTGATAATGGCACTGAATTTAGAAATATTGACCTTGAAAGTTTTTGTGATTCAAAAGGTATTTCTCAAAACTTCTCTGCACCAAGAACACCTCAATAAAATGGTGTTGCAGAGAGGAGAAATAGGACCTTGATTGAATTAGCAAGGTCAATGCTCATAGATGCTGGTCTTAAGACCCATTTCTGGGCTGAAGCAGTCAATACTGCCTGCTACACTCAGAATAGGTCTCTGATTGTCAAGAGACATGATAAGACAGCCTATGAGGTACTAAGGGGGAGAAAACCTGAGATAAGTTTTCTCCATGTTTTTGGCAGTACCTGCTATGTCTTAAACAAAAGAGATCACTTAGGAAAGTTTGATCCCAAAGCTGATGAAGGTATATTTGTTGGTTATTCAATCTTTTCAAAAGCTTTCAGGGTTTATAATAAAAGAAGGGAATGTATTGAAGAATCAATGGATGTTACCTTTGATGAATCTTATGATAAATCACTCACTGATCCAAAGGACTATGAAAATCTTATTTTTAATACAATCAGTGATGACAAGCATGAGATTCATATATCAGATTCTGAAAGGGAAGATGATGTCCCTGAAGGCACTTCTGGCTCTACTTTAGCTAAAAATCATTCAGGAACTTCATCTTTGCCTATTGACATCCCATCATCATCATCTCATCATCTGCATCAAAATGATAACACTCACTGTCTAAATCAAAGCTCAAACATTAATCATGCTTCAAATGCTGATGTGTCTGATGGATCATCTCTGGGTAATCAAGTCACTGCTGAACCTCAGTGAATGACTAGATGGACTAAACATATTAATAATCAATTGATTATTGGTGATCCACAATCCAAGGTCCAGACCAGATCAGCAACTTCTAACTTCTGTTTGTTTGTAAGCTTTGTGTCACTGATTGAGCCCAAGAAGATTGATGAGGCACTCACTGATCATCACTGGATAGCTGCCATGCAAGATGAGCTATCTCAGTTTGAGAGAAATAAAGTCTGGAAGTTAGTACCTCAAGTAATTGGGAAATCTGTGATTGGCACTAGATGGGTGTTCAGGAACAAGATGGATGCTCATGGTGTTGTGATAAGAAATAAGGCCAGACTGGTTGCACAAGGTTACTATCAGCAAGAAGGAATTGATTATGATGAAACCTTTGCACCAGTTGCTAGACTTGAAGCAATCAGGTTGTTCTTAGCATATGCAGCTCACAAGAAATTCAAGGTATACCAAATGGATGTAAAAAGTGCCTTCTTGAATGGAAAGCTGCATGAAGAAGTGTATGTTAAGCAACCACGTGGATTCACTGATCCCAAGCATCCAGGTTATGTCTATAAGCTGGAAAAATCTTTATATGGACTAAAACAAGCTCCTAGAGCTTTGTATGACACTCTCTCTACTTTCTTAACTAAATGTGGGTATGTCAGAGGCAAAATTAACAGCACCCTATTTATCAAAAAGGATAAGAGAGATGTCATATTGGTCCAAATTTATGTTGATGATATCATATTTGGGTCTACTAACAATGACTTGTGTAAGGAATTCTCTGACCTCATGACTAAAAGTTATGAAATGAGCATGATGGGTGAACTAACATTTTTTCTTGGTCTGCAAATAAAACAAACCAAGACTGGTATTTTTATTAATCAAGAAAAGTATGTTAAAGACTTATTAAAGAAATTTGAATTCACCAACTGCTCATCCCTTGCTACACCAATGTCATCTGCAGTAAAATTACATGCTGATCTTGATGGTAAATCTGTAAACATCACTGCTTACAGAGGAATGATCGGGTCACTGCTGTATTTAACTGCTAGTAGAC
Organism: Pseudognaphalium luteoalbum; assembly: GCA_963422505.1. Lineage (NCBI taxonomy): Eukaryota > Viridiplantae > Streptophyta > Magnoliopsida > Asterales > Asteraceae > Pseudognaphalium > Pseudognaphalium luteoalbum. The sequence goes on from OY730198.1 coordinate 71,068,721, forward strand.
CATACATTATGTTTGCTACATGTCTATGTGCTAGGTATCAAGCTGATCCAAAGGAATCTCATTTACTAGCTGTCAAAAGAATATGCAGATATCTGAAGGGTACACCAAATCTTGGTCTTTGGTACCCATCTAGTTCAGATTTCTCACTGAAAGGATATTCAAATTCTGATCATGCTGGATGCAAAATGGACAGAAAGAGTACCTCTGGTAGCTGTCAGTTTCTTGGAGAAAAGCTTGTAAGTTGGTCAAGCAAGAAACAAAATTCTGTCTCAACTTCTACTGCTGAGGCTGAATATGTCGCTGCTGGAGCTTGCACTGCTCAAATTCTGTGGATGAGGAATCAGCTCGCTGACTATGGTTTTGACTTTGGCAATGTTCCAATTTATTGTGACAGTCAAAGTGCTATTGCCATAGCAAATAATCCTGTGATGCACTCGAGGACAAAGCACATTGATGTCAGATATCACTTCATCAGGGACCACGTCATGAAAGGTGACATTGAATTGCATTTCATTCCAACTGATTACCAACTCGCTGACATATTTACAAAACCTTTAGATGAGAAAAGATTCACCTTTCTCATCAGCGAGTTGGGAATGTTGAACTTAAATGATTAAACCTGATTGTTTAATAAAAGGTATTTACTGAATATATGGTTTGTAGTTCTAACTTGCTGGCCTATTATTCTCACTGATATAATCAGCAAGAACAATAAGTTAGCATAGTTATGATCAATAAATTATATACTTTGTAAATACACATGAAAACTCTTTATATCACATAAATAAAATATGTTTTATGCTTCACAATTTGGCTAGCTGATTAGATTAGTATTCTAAGTTGTAATTTGATCAGCGAAATCAAATATGAGACATAATACTTATTTTATTTTAAGATATAACTTATTTTCATCTCTCTGATATTTTAGTTTAATGATTTAATTTGCAATTAAAATATAAAATTAATGTATCAGCGAAGATTCTCCTTATTTAATATGGCATTTATATCGACATATATTCCTTTACATTTAATACATTTTGTATTTAATTTTTAACGATTTATATTCCTAATAAATCTTTTATTAAATATCTCATGGTACTTCGGAAAGATACATTTTTTCTGACACCTCGTATACCTTTCCGGCGTACCACTCCCATCACCATTTAATGCTACCACTCACCACCATCATCACCCTACTCCCCTACCATCAACCACCACTTTTTGACCACGTACATACGCTTTTTGACCACATGTTTTGTATCTCAGCAACCGTATATAAGCAGTGAGTCATTTTAAATTTCACTTTTACGCTTTCTTGTTTTTCAAAACTTCATCTTTTTCATTTTCTTTCTACCAAAACCCTAAATCTTCTTTCATCTTTTTAAATGGCACGATCAAAATTTTTCAATAACAGTTACACACCGACCCCAGAGATTCAAGCTCTTCGAGCCTCTGCGGTCAGTGAAACACTGGTTGTTACAGTTCCCAAATCTAATTATTTGGGAAATGTAACTTGTGCCAAACCAGAGTATGCGGAGGCGATAAACTTTTTACAAAATCACTTTATCCTCCCTGCTCTTACCTTGTCGCCTGGGGAAATGAACCCAGAATGGCTTAGTGAGTTCTGGTTTACCTGCACTCACCAAGTTGTCGCTGGTGTTTCACAACTCAAGGGTTTTATCGACAATGGTACCCAACCCATTATCATCACTGCCAGCACCATCCGGTCCATTTTACAACTGCCGATCGCAGAGTCTTACGAGTCACTGCCAGAGAGCGACGAAGCCAAGCAAGGCCTAGTTGATCTTACTGAGATTGAGTGTAAATACTCAGTCGATGGCAGTAGCAACCGTAAGTACTCTACGGTCCACAAAACTAAGATGGATGGTGTTTGGAATGCAATTTTTACTAATTTCATTCAATTATTGGGTACAAAATCCGGGAGCTATGATCAATTCAGCTCCCTGGAAGCCCAGATTAGCTGGTCACTGATCAACTCTCTAAGAGTTGATTATGCGAGTGTGATCTTTAACGAGCTGATCACCAAAGTCGCTGAGCCTACCAGGGCAAAATACGTGCCCTATCCAAGGTTCCTCTCACTGATCTTTAGAGATCAGTTTGATGCCTACGATAGGATACCATTTCAGGGATTTGAGCCCACTCTGGTAGGATCTCAAATTTTTGCAAAACCAGCGACTGTGGTTTTACCAACTTTTATGAAACATCCGGGGATACTTGCACCCCAGCCTGTAACTTCTGTACAAATGTCAGTTGCTGCCCCCCCCCATCGACCACGTCACTGACCATACCTCCAGTGACTACTGTTGGTCAACCACCAATCAAGAAACCACCAACTGCTCCCATGAAAAAATCCAAATTAGGGTCCCTGACATTAAAGGTTCAGGGACATAGCTCAAAGAAGACATCTACGGATGCCAGTGGTGAATCAGTGACTGTATGTTCAGTTGTTGAGGGCACCACTGCTAAACCCTCCACCTTACCTGCTTCGCCGGACTCCCGAAAGTCCAGTGATTCTAAAAAGGGACAACTACAGATAGCTGCAGTGGCTCAAACCACTGTTAGCAGTGATTCGGGTGCATCCCACACCCTCAGATCGAGTCAACCCAGCCACTTGTCATCCTCCCGAAAGGATGACATTTTAGACAAAGGGCTAGTGACATCAGTGGGTGATAACACACTCATTGCTGATGTCACACCACTGGATACAGACCCGGGCCATCTCTCATCTATCACTGCACCGACTGTCAATGTCTCACCACCGACCCATGGTGAGATACAGGTCGCTACTTCTATTTCCAATGAACCATCAGCTAAATCACAAGCTGATGATGAGGAAATCATGCCCATGGACACCTCAGATGACACCCAACCTATTCCTCCACCCACCTCTAACTCTCCTATCAGAGAGCTTTCACCTACCTCCTTCTCTAGTGACAACATTCAAATCACTGCTGCTGGTCAGACCACACCCACTGACCATGTAGTCCATTCTACCCTACTCCCTCCATACCTCCCACAACTACTCCACCAAACACATCTACCCACTCCACATCAGATCAGCTACTGATGGAGTACATTGCCTCATCCCAAACCCAGATTAAGATGCTCACTGCTGACCGTGAGGCACTTATAGGCAATGTCTCCGTTCTTCAAAAAGCCGTCACTGCTCTCACTGATGTGTATAACTCCATTGAACTGTGGAGCACATCTTTCAGTGAGAAGGTGCAAACGGTAGCTGATGCTAGTGCTGCAATAAACCATGCATTCACTGAGCTAGCCTCCTCCTCCACCACAAATTTCACGAATCATGCCGCAGCCATTACCCAGCTAACCACCAACCAAAATGCCCTAGCTATATCTTTATCCAATTACTTATTTAACACTGATGCTATTGTTAAGGTGCTTCCACATATTACTAAACAAATTGGAGCAATAAGAGCTGAGGTCGCTGCCCTCAGAACAGAAACTGCTAATGGGTTTGATAGGGCAGTTGGCCAGTTTGTGCAGACCAGTCAGGGGGAGAATGAGGAAGAAGAAGATGACATCTCAGTCTCTGATCCTGAGATGCCTCCTGCTATGACTAATCCGCTTACAAACAAAGCTCACAGGGAGATAGTGCTCACCACTTATGCACTTCGACCTATTGCTGAACAACCAGAGATGGAAGCCCTTGCAGTTGCTGAACTGTATTGGGTAGATATGGATATAGCTATGGATACAGTGGATGTCGCTGAATGCTTTCCTGAGTTCAGTGCTGAAGAGCTCAGGAACTATAATGGGCTGATAAGGCAATGGGCTGAGGATGAAAATGCTAGGGTTGAGGGTACCTCAGTGAGCTATGAATTGGCTCGCTGGGAGTGGATGAACAGGGAGATTGTAGATGATGTATCTGATGATGAGGAAGATGATACCATCATGCATGATGCTGATGATGATGATGACAACAATGATGAAAATGGTCAGGGAGGTGGTCATGGAAATGGTCAGGGCTCAGAAAGTGAAGATGAAGATGATGTCAATATGGAGGATCAGCAACCCATATCATCTGTCATTAAAAGGAAAAGGACCAGTGACACTTCTTCTGCATCAACACCTCCATCTAAGAAACAACAGGTCAGTGACCCTCAATCACATACTGTCATATCTGAGGTAACTGCACCTTCATCCACACCACCTACCCAAATCCTACCCTCATCCACAGCAACTACAACTATAATTACCCAAACAACCAAAATAACCACACCAACCCCAGCAACAATAATACCAATCTCCACAGCAACTCTCTCCAACACTACCACATCAGACACTTCCCCTACAGCATGCCTTTCATCTGACTCAGCCTCAGAAAGCCTTTGTCCTGATGAGACTAAAGATCAGCGAGTTGCTAAAAAAGTAAAGGCAAGATAGGACAGGGAGCAGGAGATGATCATGAAAATAACTTTTCAGGCTGAGTTAAGAGAGGAACAAGAAAGAAAAAGGCTGCTGAAAGAGCAATCTGATGCTGATCGAGCTTACTTGCTGGAATTGAGCACTAAAGATGCAAATGAAAGGGCCATACTGCTTAAACTTAAGCAAGATCAAGAAGAGTCTAATGCTGCAATTGCCAGGGTACTCGCTGAAATTGAAGAGAGTGAGCTAGAGCAACAGAAGTTGAAAACATCAGCTAGCAAGAGCTCTAAAAAGAAAGGGGGAGCTGTCAAAACATCAGTGGATAGAAAATGGGATGAGATAGATAGAAAAAGGTTTGATGCCCGTATGACAGGGAGATCAAACCCTGCACCTATTACCAAGGTAAAGCTAAAGAAGTCTAAGAATCAATCTCAACCTCAGCTACTCATTCAAAGAGGTTCAGAGACTCAAGCCATGCTACTTGATCAAGTATGCAAGCTGTACAGAGAGGAATGGAATGAAATTAGGCTTGCTATCAGCCACTCTACAAGTGCAGCTAAGGCTGATCGCCTGAAAGAGATTGATAGGCTATATCAGAAGATGGTGTCGCTGCAACTTCTCAGACCAGAAGATACTGTCACATATGGTGAAGAGATTGTTCAGCCACCAAGCCCAAGGTATAGGTCAGGCACTAGCAGCATCTATCGAATCCCTAACACTACAAAGCTAAATCTGTCTATCCCTGTTGGTGTGCCAAAGCTTGAAGGACATGAAGTCACTGAGGGGGAGAAGGGTCTGGTATACAGGGACCTAAATGGTGCCCTTAGGTTTCAGAGAGAAGCTGAACTTGAGAAGGTTGACCAAGAACAACTCATACACCTAATCAGGTCAGCTAGCATGCTTCCTACAAATTCAAAAATCAGAAAAGCTATTCTCGATGAAGCCTTGGCAAGAAAATTCAGATACCTGCCCTCCAAAGACAAGTATGAACTTGAAGCTGAGCTTGGCATAGTGAAAGAAGAGGAGATGTGGAGAGATAAATAAATTAGATCTTTTGTAATAGTTAGTCTCTTGTAAATATTTATTTCATGATATAAATGAGGCTTGAAACAGAAAATCTACAAGTACAAGTCTCTGAGCGACCAACCTACCGTCAGAGACTAAAAACCTTTCAGCAACAAAAATTTACAAGTACAAGTCTCTGAGCAACCAACTTATCATCAGAGACTAAAACTTTCCTGCAACTAGTCTGTCTAAGGGAGCTTTGACTTAAACCATTTAGGGGAGATTGTTGAGTCACTGATCGCTAAACTCAAGATGGTCACTGATTACAAGGATTAAGGGGGAGATCATAAGGATAAATTATGGGAGATTGTTGAAGTCATTAATCGTTGATAATGTGAAGTCACTGATCATGCCTTATATTCACAGTCTCTGTCCTACTCAATAAAGAACTCTCCATGAAGAAAATGTTTCAAGTCAAGCTCCTGTTGCTAAAGGTCTTATAGTCGATGTTCGTATCTTACACCAGCGAAAGTCAAAGAACTTATAAAGATCAAAGACTCAACTATGTGTGTCGCTGATACTCATCTATCAGCGAGAGTCTCCAAGTCTTCTTGAGTTCTTCCTTTTGCTGAATAAAAGAAGTCACTGAAGATTAGCTTTTCAAGTCATTCTTTAGGGCATGTTAGCTCGCACCGAGAATGAGGAGGATTGATGTATCTATCAGTGACTGCAGCATTAAATGCCGCATTTAATAAGAAGTTGACATTCGGCGTTATTACGGCGCAGCACGTGTTCTTCGTAACTTGAAAAGAGTAACGTGGAAGCATCTGATTGGTTTAAGGTACAAGGTGATATTTCCCAAGACAGAATGTCGAACCATGATGTATCACATCTCAACTACCTCACCAATCAAGCAGCGACACGTGTCCTTCCAGATCCAGAAATTAAGGATTTCAGCGTCTATAAATAGCGTAGTATGTTGTACTCCATTTGGTGTCAATTGTTTGTATTGTTACTTGTTTGTCAGTAACTAGTTTGTCTAAGATACGAACAACACCAGCGAGTGAACTAGTAGCGTGTTTGTCCACTATTAGTCCACCTCAGCGAGTGAGCAAGTTAGCGTGTTTGTCCACTACTGCTCATCTCCTTTTGTAAGAGCTGTATTGTTTGATTTAGATTAGCTTTGGCTAATCTATTCCGCAATCAACAATAGATAAATTTTATCAATAAAATAATTTATCTTTCAGCTAGTATTGCATCAGCAACTGAACTGCTTATCATACTTATATATTTGTGTTCATATTGTTGTTACTTAAATACGGTTAAAAACTTGCTAAATAAGTTAACACATTAAAAGCAGAAAGAAAAGTTTTTAATTGTATTCAACCCCCCCCCCCCTTCTACAATTAACTCACTGTTAACGATTCATAATCACTAACATAATAGTGATTAGGGACTCACAATTGGTATCAAAGCAGAGTTGGTTTAAATATAATTAAATCAGATCGGCAATGGAATCGGTTAAATACAGTTGTGTTGATTCTGAGTACCAGAAGGGAAATGGCTCCACTACTAAACCACCAGCTTTTGATCCATCTAGAATTGAAACCTGGATGTCCAGGATGATGATGTTCTTAGATCTTGTCGATGATCGCCTTTGTATAATTATTATTGATGGTCCATACACCCCCAACTACTATTGTTCCTGCAGTTGCAGCTACTGCAACCACTCCTGCTATACCTGAAATGGTTATGCCTAAAAGGGAGGAACAATGGTCAGATGAGGATAAGCGTATGGTAAGGCTAGACAAACAAGCTAAAATTTACATAAGCATGGCACTTCCTGATGAAGTGTTTGAGTCTATTAGATTGTGCACAACAGCGAAACACATGTGGGAAAACTTACAATCCGAGTCTTCAACGTGCACCAAACACAAAACCAAAACATAATTTTAAATTGAGGTGAAAAGATGTAAACCCACATAAACCAAACAAACAAATAAAACCAAACCTTATATAAATAAAAACAAATATAAAGTAAAAATAAAATGGGAGAGATCATTAACATTTAGAGGTGAAAGATTCTATGTTTATGTGTAAAGTCTACGAAGAAATACTCGATGCTTATTTACCCGTCATAAATGTTATTTTGAAATTGAAATATATATGATGATATATGCATTTAAAATAGATAATGATTTTCAAAAGTAATATGAATGAATCAATTAATGGTTTCAAAATGTTTGACATAAGTGTACAATGTTAAATCTCACAATGCAATTCATTAACACTGAATAATCTTTTTTTAGATATAGTAAACATTTACCAATAAAATTGTAGAGTAACAAAAGAGACTAATAATATACGAGCATATTTAAAACATAGGGATTACATCGACTGATTTACACAAACAGAGAACCGGAGAGTATCATGGCAAGATTAGAGTTTCAAAATAACTGCTACTGCACGAGGATAAATCAAGAGGAAGTAAGGTCGGCCCTATGGAAAATGGGGAGAAACAAAGCAATAGGACCTGACCAGATTCCCATAGAGGCATGGCGGTTCCTAGGCAACGATGGAGTGAGGTGGCTAACAAATCTTTTCAACAAGACCTTTATTAGCGCTAGAATGCCCAATGAGTGGAGATTGAGCGAGGTTATTCCCATTTACAAGAACAAGGGTGATGCACAAATCTGCGGCAATTACGGATGTATAAAATCACTTAGCCATACTATGAAGCTATGGCAGTGAGTGGTCGAGACAAGACTTCGACGTGAGACAAAGGTGTCGGAGAACCAATTTGGTACTATGCCAGGATGTTCTTCGATCGAAGCGATACACCTTATTAGAAGTCTTATGGAGAAGTATAGGGAAAAGCAAAGGATATTACACATGGCTTTCTTGGACTTGGAGAAAGCCTACGATAGCGTTCCACATGAGATGATTTGGAGGACCCTTAATGCCAAAGCTGCATCGGGTAGATACATTAGAACTATCATAGATATGTACGAATGGGGCGAAGACTTACGTTCGGACACCAGTGGGAAACACAGAGTATTTCCAGTGGAAATAGGCTTACACCAGGGCTCTGCCCTTAGTCCCTACCTTTTTTGCCTTAGTTCTAGATGAGTTATCGAGGGGGATACAGGGAGGCATACCACGGTGTCTGAATTTTGCTGACAATATTGTGCTAGTCTAAGAAACCAAAGTTGAGCTGAATAGGAGACTGGAGCAGTGGAGGGCGGCCTTAGAAGATAATGGCATGCGGATCAGTCGAAAAAAGACAGAATATATACGGTGTGACTTCGATAGGAACAAGGACGAGGATTATGATGGAGTGGACATCCGCATTGGGGATCAGATCTTACACCCGCATGAGTCTTTTAGATACCTATGATCAGTGCTACATAAATCAGGGAGAATCGACAATGATGTGACCCACCGTATAAAAGCGGGTTGGGTGAAGTGGAGAGCAGCGACATGTATCATGTGTGATCTGAAATTTCCTCTTAAACTGAAAGGGAAATTTTATAGGGTGACTATCAGATCAGCTATGTTGTATGGAGCAGAGTGTTGGCTACTGACGAAAGCAAAAGAGAGAAAAATAGAAGTGGCGGAAATGAGGATGTTAAGGTGGACGTGTGGTAAAACCATGTTTGATATGATACCGAATGGAGTTTATAGGAAGGTACTAGAGGTTGTGAGTATCACCAACAAGACGAGAGAAGGACGAATTAGATGGTTTTGACATGTGAGGAGGAGACCGCTGGTAGCGCCAGTTAGGAGAGTGGAAGCACTCACAGTAGACGTGGTAAGGAATAGGGTTAGACCTAGACGTAGGTGGGAGGATAGACTGAAGCTTGACATGAAGGAGCTTCTCCTGACCGAGTACATGACTTCTGATAGGAAATTGTGAAGGACCAGGATTATGATAGATGAGTAGGGGTCTTTAAGTAGATAGATAGACTTATATATATATATATATATATATATATATATATATATATATATAGTACTACAATAGATGAGCATGATATTTACATAGGTAGATTATATGTTATATGTACCTATCTCATTGCCATATATTCCTTATATCTATTTATATATATATATATATATATATATATATATATATTTCTTTGTATATATAAAACAAAATACTTAATAGTTATGTATACATATTTTTGCACATTTTAACTTGAGCACGATGGTCATGATAGTTATGTAGATTTTGGCTAGACGAGTAGGGACTAGGTATGAGAGTCTAGTAGTAGAGCTTTTTGGGTTTAGGTTTAAGTATAGGTATACTAGTGTAGTGGTATTTTAGGTGTATCTACTTATCGTTTGATATTTAACCAAATTTTAGATTTATATTTTAGTTTGTCTGTATATCTATTTACTATAGTTATATATACTTCCTATATATCTATTAGTTTCGTATAATATACTTAAATATTTTTTGTAATTATGTACTTATGACATCTTTAGATTGTGTGTATCTATATATAATATATGTTTACATCCGATATACTTATAGTTTTTGTATAATAAACTCATGTGCTTATATATATATAGATATATATATAAAAGCACACACATATATATATAAAAGCGCGCGCACACACACATATATATGTGTGTGTGTGTGTATTTATATATTTTATACAGTATTTCATGTATCTAGTTTATAGCTATGCATCCCATATATACCTTTTTACATCCTATATTTTTAGTTGTTTTAGTACCAAATACTTGTATATGCTAATACTAGTTGCTTGTATATCTTTTGCAATTTTCGTTTTCTCCTTTCTTGTTGGCCGGATGCCCCTTGGGAAGCAGTCTCTTTACCCTCGGATAAAAGGATGATCTTTTTTTGCCCTCGGGTGAAAGAACGACTCCCTTTACCTTGTGTAAAGGAAATATTGTCTACATCTTACTTTCCCATACCCCGAATTTATGGGATTGAGTATCGTTGTTTTTGTTGTTGTTGTTGGATTACATCAACTGAGATTGGACTTCATAGAAAATTTTATATTTAAAATAGGATTTATAAAATATTGTCGAGTCCGATTACAAATTAAAAATGAGGTGATAGAATATTTGTTGAGGAAATTGAAAATTTGAATTTGGCAAAAAATTTGAGGAATTAGTTAGGCTCAAGATTCACACTAATCGGTGAAGGAAACACGTGTCCACTTTAGAGAGTAAGGTTTTTAGGAGGGAAAAGTAAATTTAGGTTAATTAGAAGGTGCCACCTGGCTAATTACGTAGGTTTTTAATAAATGGATAGATCACAGATGTATAAGTAAAACCTTATATTGTATGTGTTCAAGTTTTACAACGAACTTTTGAATGTATTTAACTTAATATTGTACGTAAATATGTATAGAACTTACAAACAACACATTAATTTATTTAGCTAGAAACTTGCAAAAAAATATATAATAGACGGTGTTAAATTTTTATACATACATTATCTGATTTCGAAGTTGAATACGTACTATACATACTAATAGTAATAGTAAAAGGGTGGTGATTTGTACACCACCAAAAATTAGCCATACACCATTTTTATGCATTATCGTGTTGTACTATACAATACTCTAAAGCAACATTTATAGTATATGGCTAATTTTTGATGATGTACAAATCACCATCCATAGTAACTAAAAGGTGTAATGCTTGACATATACATTAGTAAACAATAAACCCAATAAATTATTGTTTATAGGGTCTTTCTTGTCAAACTTGTTTTCCAACATAAACAGAACAAAGACAATTTCAAAGAAATAACGTAATGATTGCTTTATATTTGTTTGCTATTTATAAACTATAAGTACACAATGGTCCAGTAGACTACTTTTATGGTAATAGTTTTAGATTACGTCTAAAACTGGATAAACAACACCAAACTAGTCAAAATATTATCAAAGTTGTCGACATTAAAATAGCTCAAACATTTTAAAACAATACGTCTTGTCATACTCATAATTGCTATTTTTTGTATCTAGTTGACGAGATCAAAGACATTTCCATAAAGATAACACGATCCACAAAGTAGAAGAATATTGGAAGATGACAAAGCTCGTACGTTATCAGAAAACGTAACCTTTTCAGCGATCGTGTTTAGCAAAGGGAAAATGCAATATTTCAGGTCGCACAATATACTATGAGAATAGTGAATATGGCGTTGTCATACACCTAAGCTTATGCGACAAACGCTTCAAAACAACATTATTTTCGTATTCAACATTACTTGATAAAGGTAAAAACTTATCAAAAAATAACGAATTCATCAGAAATTAGTCAATAATAATTTTCTAAATTGAGGATACTAAATATACATGAGACCTTTTTTCGTAATTGAGAATATTACAATGAAAAAATTATTACAGCTATTATCAAAAAAATAAATGATAAAAGTGATATAGATGATTTCTGCGATACCATTTCACCATTAAGAAGCCGAGAAGGTAGGAAACTCAAATCGCTCCTCACAGATCATGAATCAGTATCTTTTAAAACATATCAAAAATGTCAATCGTCTCGACTATAATTCAGCTTCAAAATTCAAAAGAAACTTCCAACAACACAACACTTTCAAAAAGTGTAGAAAGAACCAAGCACTCAGAAAATTGTGCACATACTACACTAGAATCTATTCCAACTACAGTCAATCCACTCAAGCACAACGGAAACCTTCCTATATAAGCACTAACACTTAAAAAACATTAGAGACCAGTTTGGTTTACTAAGAATCTTACACACGGGTCCTGGGTAATGGGTAGGATCAAAATGAGAGTTTTAGGTTTTGTATCAGCATGCGCACCCTCCAGACTGGGGTTGCTGCTGGGACCCACTTGCATTGCTGGACTTGAGATTTACATCAACCATGTCTTCTTGTTTTGTGGAAGATAGTGTTTCCATACCTGGTAACGCAGAAGCTATCTTTCGAAACAAAGCCTAAAAAAACTTAACGAAATCAGAGGTAAAAAAAGAAAGACAGATGCAGTTTTCATGGCAGTTAATTCCATGTAAATTACTCTCATTCAGAAAAATTAAATCATAAAATGAGGACGACATTGACCTAAAAACTAAAGTCAAAATTCAACCATCATATGAAGTGTAATTGTTTCAGTTGTCAAGAACTGCTGGATATCTGTTAAAGATGCATGAATTGTCACAATAGAATTAAAACTTGTAAACATCGATACCCATCTCAATTTGAAAAAATGAAATTTGGATTTCCAAAACAATACGCGACCTTCAAGGTTGAGGGAGGTTTAATTAAATACCTTTTTTAAAATGGAGGTTGCATTGACACAAAGGTTACTGAGTAGGGATTTTATGTAACACATGATATGTGATCTGCAAAACTCTACATATATCTCACATTGGAAAATAATCCTTTTATGCGATATAATGGTCAATAAACAAAATCAAACTTTAACTTATAGTCAGAATGATGTGTTCCATATATAATATAAAACAACCCTGCAGAACATCCAAACAAGTGATCCAATCACAGAAAAAAGCCTAGGTGCTTCGGTCGTAAATTAAAAGATGATTACACAAATAACAGCCAATAAAACATATTGGAAGAATAAACCTAAAACATCTTTAAGGTAAAGGTTGCAAGTAAAAGATATGTCAGTTGTCCGTACAATGATACTACACAAATATCTGTCTACAAAAATTGTGATAGAAAAGAGTATTATTATTTACCTTTATATTGAATCCCGCCTTAGCACTAGTTTCAATAAACATTACATTAAAGTCACGAGCTTTAGCTTCTCCTTCCTCTATGGAGACTTGCCTAAAGAAACATTCATCAAAAGAATGTGGATGTAAGCTAAAAACTGAAGTATCAACTTAGAGCATACACTTACAGGTTAAAGATATAAGCAATAATGTATTACCTCTTATCCACAAGATCAGTTTTATTTCCAACGAGTACGATGATTACATCACTACCTCGCTCAGTGCGAACCTCCTCAATCCATTTTGCAGTGTTCATAAATGATTGTCGGCCTAAAAATCATTATAGAAGATTAGAAGTGGATGCAAACAAGAATATCAGACCATCGAAAACACCGACTTCCTCCTTAGCATGAAAAGAGTCCGTTGAAAACATTATGAGAATTTGACCCCTTTAATGATTAATTTGGTAAATGGGTTAATTTGAGATATAATTTTTATCCAACAGGTCAAATGTGTCAAATTGACAGTGCTAACATAAATGGAAACAGATCAAATCACTCAAACAGGTTCAAAGTCGCCTAGAGTGTATTTGAGGACCATAAAAATTCCAAAATGTCCTACATAATTTTGTTAGAAATATTGAATTACCAACAAAACAATATGATTTTTGTAATATGGAGTAATATTTGACTCCTGAGCTGTTAACAAATAAAAGCTTAAAAGAAGTGCTGGTGCCCATCCTGTTTCAATCCATACTAAAAAGCTACCCATACTAATCCGACCCCATTTTGACGTATTACCCAACCCACAAATACAGCCTACTTTGTCAACTTTATAATAATGGAAGTGAAAAGGTGAAGGAAATAAATGTACTCGCAACATCAAAAACAATGACAGCAACAGAAGAGTCCCTAATGTAACTTGGAATGAGACTCCTGAACCTTTCTTGTCCAGCTGTGTCCCTGTAAAATTTACCAATTTCAACAATAATGCCAGAACACTTACTAAATGAGTTAACATGGATGAGAAAACTGATTCGGGATATATTTTAAAGTCATCATTTATATAACAAATTTCTGGAGGTAATCTTACCAAAGCTGCAAGCGAACTGTTCGATCTTCAAGATACATAGTTTTGGATAAAAAGTCAATACCAATAGTAGCCTGAATAGTAGATATGAATTCAAAGGATGCTCATTAACATAATGAACGGAAGTACACCAAAAGAACGAGATATAAAACAATAGAGTTTCAGAAGAAAATTTGCTGCAACTACAAGAAGTAAAAAAATGCAAAAGACATTTAATGCTATTGGATAACCTTAACAACAGAATTTCTAATTACTAATTACCCAATGGCTAGTGTCAATATATATTTTGGATCAAATCTTTGATGGTCTTGATGATGCTACTTTTCCTTTATAAGCATATGGGTTAACAAGCTGAACAGCTCTTATCATTAGAACTCAACTATGTCTAAAACTGCATCACATGTCCTAAGCTCTTCAGTATACAGTACTTAGACACACATACACAAAACGAGCTTTGTCTCCAATTTTTACAACAAAAATGAAAAGCACATAGGTACCAATCTCCCATTCACATACGTTGTACACACTGGGTACTAACAATTTTAAAAAATCATAACTAGAAATAAGTGACTTCGCAGATTGGACAAAAATTTCTCATCCCCACACATTTGCTGGCAAAGAGTACCTTCCTAACAAAACCAGGCAATGACTGAATCCATACTAACCACCAAAGTCCAATCTATACTAGGATGACCATTGCTCCCTTAGTTGACTTCCTACATGGTTTGTCTATAAATTAGAACGATTTCTTGTATAAGTTTTTCGAGTGGATGAAATGAACATTAGATAACAAAAAAGATAGATCCTTTGTCACCTATCATATGCAATATATTCATTATTTTATTCTTCTTAGATTATCTCGAAACTCAGCTTTTAACATCACTGTAGAGTATAGACATCCCATATACCTGTTATATTACTTACTTTTCCACCAGATACTTTCTTGCAAGATTTTTGAATTTATAAGATCTTCAATACGCATTTCGACATAGGGACATGGGAAATGAGTCCCCTTTATTACAAGCAACTTCATCTAGAAAAAATTAAAAACCACCAGATGTCTGGGATCCGTAATGAAGTCCTCAAAACACAACTAGCCATATGCTAGAGTACCACACAAGCATAAGTGATTTCGGATAAGCTTGAGCTCAACCAGCCTTCATGATGCAGGCTCGAGGAGAATATAGTATAGCTCAAACTTGGCTCCTAAAGCTCAAATATTCATATATATATATATATATATATATATATATTTTATTAATGATAACAAACTTATTTCAAAGTATATGTAAGAAGTATATTTGGGAACATAACTCATCTCAGGCTCTCAGCTACATAAAAAATCCACAACATAACTGATCACAACTTCACAAATCGAACCTTTTTATACAAAAAAGAATTAAACCACATAATAATGCATCATTTACAACTTCCAAACCATATGCATATATTTATACATACTCCTACATATTACATAAGCCTCAAAAAGCTCATCATAGCTCTTTAAATATTAGAAACTGTTTTGTGCTCTAAATTCATAGAATCTCGACTCGAACTAGAAGAACACAACACTGATTGTGTGCTCTCTCATTATTATTTATTTTAAGTTCATAAAAACATATAATGGTGTGCTCATAAAAGTAACTTTAACTTTACACACTCTAATGCCCAAATTACATTTAAATCCTAAAAAAAAAACACCAAAGAAATAATCAAAACCTTAAAACTAACCATATTCTTTATAACATCTAATGAAAGTTATCAAGAGTAATTCCTAAATATATATTTGACCACGAGTCAAAATCAGATCAATCACACAAGTAAAAACGCAAATTAATTAAACATGATGAATTAAAAACACAAATTAACTAAATATATATACCTGATAAGTGTTATCAAATTTATCGTACATGAATCGAGTAATGATGCTTGTTTTTCCAACTGATTGATCTCCTAAAAACACCAGCTTATATTTCGCTAAGGCTGAAACCGGAGCCATTTTTTTAATACTTACAAAAGATATGAAATTATTATTAGTGCACGGGTTTGATCGGACACTGAAGTATTTTCCGACGAAGATCTCGCCGGAAAATAGTGGGAGATCGGATCGGAGAAGAAAGGGGTTTTTTTTTTGTATTGGGGAAGAGTGAGTATAGGTAATAGAAAAAATTTGACATTTGTCTGAATAATAAACGACTTTTACCTTAATCAAAAACATTATCAAATATTGATATTAATAAAAATGTAAATCAATTGAAATTAATTATAATTTACAGATATTTTTTATTTATTTATCTACGAATGAGATGAGATGTATTATTACTTACAAATTATCAGAAAAAAATATAACATATAAATTTTTTGTATTGTTTAAAAAACTAACGTGGAAATTTAAATCACTTTATGTTTAAAAAAATAGTTTTAAATAGTGTAAACGCAATTTTTTTTCCTGTGTAATCAGGGCAATTAGCCGATTTAGTTTTTTTTTCACTTTTATTATATATTAATTCTTCTAAATGATTGGATTTTTAAATTAATCTATTAATATTAAATATTTTATTAATAATCAATATTTAATATTTACGGTTTTATGGAGTAAAGTGTATGTAAGTCCCTAATTCTAGGATCGATAACTTCGTTATCTATAGTATTAAGGCGCGGAATTCCTCACGTTATCTTACTATAACGAATAAGTTCGCGTTTAGGTTAACTAATTACTTAGCTTTAAACGATTAAACGTCAAAGCCTAACCTTTAGAATTATGTTTTCTCTGGATTGAATTCGCAGGGTGCAAAAACGAAAAATGGCAAAAGTTTTTTTTTTTTTAAATCAAACCGAATCGAATATAAGTATTGAGTTCACCTCGCAGGTCATGGGCCTGCGAGTCCAACTCAACTCGCAGCCCAAGCCCAGCTTGGCTTCGGTTCGCTATACATATTGTACTGCGAGTTCAGATCTCATCTCGCATCGCAGTGCCTTGCGACTTGAGATCTCGACTCGCTATATATTTATTTCATTTCCGATATTCGTCTAACACTTTAATATACTAATATATTTAACGAATATTAATAACAAAATAAATATTCATTTACAAATCTAAACCAATATACAAACGTGATAACAATAACACCAGTCCTATTTTCAAGCTAGATCTGTTGTCACAAACTATGTCTCAACAGACTCCCCCTTGACAATAGCTCTAGCATCTATGTCTTCAAATTATCTTTGGTCTTTATTTGTAAATCTTACTACCTGCATAAATTTTCATCTTGATTAAAGTCTTTACCATCATCTAATAATCTCTCGCTAAATCACCCCATGCTTCTGTCGTAAAGATTTTGTTCTCATTCAACTTTAACAGATCCTTCCTCGACAAATTCATTAGGTGTCGATGGTCATAAACTCTAAAAATTTCACGTTCTCCACCCTCAACCTCATCATCAGCTTCAACCATGACAGCTTCTCCAGTTTCTGAATCCACATGCCAACTTTTCATATTTCCAAGTATATCTTTTGCATTGTCTTCAACGGAACTTGATGTACACATCTAACAGCTGGATAAATCTTCTTCCTTCTTCTCCTACCAGTTTTTTCACTTCGTTCTTGTAACTTTATCGTTTTTCCGTTTCTTGGCTTAATCTTTTGAAATTTTCTTGATCGAATCTCCGTCCTGATAATATGTTGTACATAATTACCAAAAAAATCATCACTCGGGTTCTTCAATGGTAATCTAGCCAAATCACGAATCTCATACGTTGGTAGAGAACTAAACACTGCAAGCTTTCGTTCAAAGTACTGAACTCCATCAAACCTCTTGATAGCAAACAGTTTTAGATCAGCATCAAAATACCATCCTTTAATCCCTCTTCTTGCTATACGCTTACCAGTAATATCAACTTCTGATATTCCAATCTTTTCTTTCTTTTTCTTTGGCAAGGGCTTGAACATAGGATTATCTTTATGCTTATCAGGAAGATCTTCTTCATCTGAATCAGTTGAATCATCAATTTCTTCATCTACATTGATAACCGTTGGACCTTTATCATTTTCAATAATTACTTCTGTCCTAGAAGGGCTCACATGGTATTCATCAACATTAACATCTGGATCTACACCAATGTCTTGCTCAATCTCTGGAACAGTAGTCCAATCATCAGGTGGTTGAACTTCTCCTTCTTCAAAATCATAATTAATATCTTCATCTATCTCATCCAGAATATAATCTTCTGAATCTGATAGATTAAGCATTTCAATCCCTAGAAAAACACACACACAAATAATTATTAACAATCTAAATTCCTTCATTGATTTCCCTGAATCAATCGAAGAATTTCTTTATTAATCCTTTTGTGTAATTAATCCATAAACGCAATTAATAACTTATAAATCTTTTATTGATTACACTAAATCAACCTAAGATTTCTTAAGTCTTTTATCAAACACTTAACAAACATTAATTAAATTTAAACTCTAATGTATTGTGAATAATCACCAAACATTTAAATTTATAATTAACTAACTTATATAATTTCCAAGATTTAATTGAACTGTTATTTTCAAAGAACTTAACTTTTCAATTATATCTTTAAATTATATATCATTTGTCTAGTAAAAACAAACACATTTATAATTTGTTAGTTATAAAAACTCTCAAATCTAAAATGTCTAAGTTCAAATAAATTTTGACCGCTGAAATAAATCAGAACACGCCGCACGACTTCTAAATGATTCGGAAGACTTTCGATCACTAATTTATTTAACTTTTTAGAATCAAATAGCTTAAATAATTTCTAATATATTTAACTTGTAATAATAATCTCAAGTCGAATATATTACCAAAACTATTAAGTTACAATTATTCAGTTACAATTGTTTTAGTGCAAATATTTACAAATACTAAACTGTAACACCCGCCAAATTAGGACTAGTAATTAGTGCCTGATTCTTTGTTAATACATGTAATTAGTTCTGTGTTAGACTAATTAATGTATCAAATTATATATTGTTGAATATATACAAAAATGCGATTTGCTTAAATCGTACGCAAAATAAATCGAATGTATTTCGGTTCAAGTAAAATACGGACGTTGGTGATTAATTTTATTGATTAATATAAAAATTATATATTGACAATAACATACCAAAAATATTATTTTGATAATATTTCGAGTTCACTTCGTATCATATTATAAGAGTCTACGCGACTTAGACATAAAACGCGCAACAAACGAGACCAATTGGACTATTAAATAAATGGTAAAAATACTTGAAAAGTTTATTTAATTAACCTCTGTCTCCTTTAAAAACTTACACTTTAAAATAATTAAAATAATTATTTAACGATTAACGATCGGGGAAACGAACACCGCGCAGAGCGCGAATGCACGGAGCTAAAAGTGGAGACCCACACATGGGTGGGTCCCCACCCAAAAATCTGCCTAAAGGGTGAGGTCATCACCTCCCCACCCTCACTTTACTCTTTCTTCTTCTCTTTCTTCTCCCCTTTTCTCTCCACAACAACACCACCACCATTTCTACCACCACCTTCCACCACAAAATAACACCATAAAAACACCTCAAATCACCACGCTCATTTGGAGAAAAAGAAGCATCTCGCAAGGATCTACACTTCTATCTTTCCGGAATCCCGATTCATCGCGTTGTAAGTTTCCGACAAAATCCCGAAACCTTTCGATTTCGAGTATTTTTGAGTTCTAGTTGTTTCTTTGAGCTTAAAATGTCCAAATATGGGTTGGGTAAAAGTTTCAGGTCGAACGGTGGCCGGAAAACACCTTTTTGGCGAAAATTCCGGCCAACAGCCCGTAGTGTCGCAGAGGCTCCAGGCCATCTGCGACACTAGGCTTAGTGTCGCATGAATCACCCTAGTGTCGCATAGTGCGACACTAGTAATAGTGTCGCATAAGTTCCTAGTGTCGCATATAGCGCCACAAGCGTTAGTGTCGCATAATCTGTTAATGTCGCATGATGCGACACTAGTCGTAGTGTCGCATAAATTCTTAAGGTCGCATGGTGCGACACTAGCCGTAGTGTCGCAGGATTCGTAATGTCGCAGAAACCTTTGTGTCGCATAAGTCACTAGTGTCGCATGTAGCGACACTAGCTCAGTGTCGCATGAGTCAGAAAACACAAATTTTACCAAGTGTCGAGACCTAAAATTTTATCACCCGATTTCACCCAAATTCAAGGCCAGATGCGTTTTTCACCAAAGCAATATAGTAGGAATAAAAATTTTCCAAGCTGACCTGGCAGCTCGACCCCAGCCAGGGGCTCTGCCCCTTGGACCCCGCCAGGGGCTGCCGCCCCTTGGACCCCGCTACCAGGGGCGCTGCCCCCGGACCCCCGTCATTAACGGGCTTCGCCCTTACCCTAGAGTCACGAGTAACAGTGTTACATCTAAATTTTCACACAAAGTGTTAAACTTGTATAACGTCAAACACGAATGCGACATGACTTCTAAAACACTTTGGAACACGTTTTTTTCAAGAATAATGATAATATTATTATTACCAACAATCACCAACTGGCCGTACACATTTTCAAACACTTGAACAATCAACCAAATTGTAATCATTTGGACATTCTAGTTGGACAAACAACTACAAGGAAGTCTTATGAGATGCCTTCATATGTTTATAACCATCGCGTGTCGTGGACACCCTCAGGTTACAAGTCTTTGGACTTCGATTCCCGACTCATCAATCTCAGTTTATTGATATAAACTCTAAAGACTCAGGTGAGTCTCATAGCCCCTCTTTTACTATTTTTACTCAGGGGTGTGATATATTGCTTGTTTTAACACGTGAACGCAAGTACAACTTTTACATGTACTACATGAGTTTTACACAACTAATCTTTTAAAGCCCTCCATCAGCATAGTTGTTAATACATTTGTAGCGTGAATATTAGTATATGGTACCATATAGGATTGACCCACCTCGTCCGGGTTAGCAAGCACTAACCGGGTAAACGGACGTACTAATATTTAAGGAAGACGGATGTTGATTAGGCATCCGTGGAGGCGAAAACGCTCAGGCTGTGTCCTGACCCACGAGTTAAGCTCAACTATGTGCTCATGGCTGTATACTGTTACCACTATCATTTGCTGGATGCAAATCAATTATTTAAATCTTGCGGTTCATACAACTTATTTGATACTCAAACCTGTGAGCTCACCAGCGTTAGCTGACCCATTTTAGCATGTATCGCAGGTACAAAGCAGTAGGCAGGATTGCCCCAGGAAACTATAGCTCGAGTCAGCATGCAGACAAATAGAGATTTTCTTGCATTAATATATTTTGTATAAGTATTTATGTATTGAAATCTCTCATTTTAAATGAACACGAGCTATATGTAGCTTCAAACCTTGTAAACTTTTTGCTATTAATACATTCTGTTAAAATGACGCATATAGAGTCGTTTACTATTAATCTCTGTGCTTTGATTATTGATTAGTAACACCCAAAACTTGCTTCCGCTGAACAATAAATTTGGGGGTGTTACATAAACAGTACTAATCTAATACTAAGCTATCTTACCAGCTTCTGTATCAACCGGTACCGCTGTATCAGTACTTGTACCAACACCACTACCACTTGTACCAGCAGCAGACTCCCCCTGAACAGTAGCATGCTCACCAGTCTTTAAAGGACCAGTCGGCTCACTATCTTTAGATGCACTGGGATCATCGTCTCTGTCGTGTCTCCTCTTCAGCTTCAACTCATCTTCTTTCCACGCTTCTCTATAAACCTTAATCTCCCCCTGAGCTGACTGTTCTTTATGCAGACTCAAAACAAGTTACTCCAAATTGTCAAGCTTCAGTCGTTGGGCAGTGCAGTCATCAAGCAGTGTGTTATGAACCTTCATCAATGTCTGATAAGATTCACTAACAGTAAGCAACTGCTGTGCTAAAGAAAGATTTTCAGCTAACAACCGTGGAACCGATCCCGTCATTTTCTCTAACTTCTTCACTCTAGACTCTAAGGATGTAATCCTTTCAGCATCAGTCATAGGAGTCACTAGAATCGTCGATGGTCCAGGCGGTGTCAACGAAGCAATATGAAAATCACGAGTAAGTGGTGGAATGGCTTGAGATAAGGTTGTCGTGAGAAGGCCAGCTGCAAAGCGACTTGCCTTGGTAGTAGAAAACTGTGTTGAACGCACTAATTCCACAACCCCCTCCTTGATAACCTAAGAAAACGATTCTTGTGTCGGTAACTCTGTCCTTGTCTCAGCCTATAAAGTTAGATACATATAAAAAAGTAATTGTTACAGATAACTCTGTCTCAATTTCTAATTAATTAGATAACACTTGTAGTACTAAACGTTTATCTCATACATCAGATGGTACAGATACTGGTTCAGTAACCACCGGTGTCACAGACTCCACCTGCGGTGTATCTCGACAAACTATCATAGAATTAATTGTCTCAGTTGAACTCCTGATAAATAGCAAGTTAAGATTATCTAACTTTAAATAAAACTTACCATCTTGAATAATCAAGGTCCTAGAACGCTTTCTGCGTTGAGTAATCAGAGGGGTCTCAGCCACCTCAGGACCTTCATCAATAATACTGAAGTCAGGATCGACTTCTTTAGCTTTACGCTTTTCTTTCACAGCCGGATCAAGCATCAACCTTGCACCATAAAAAATTTGTCCAGCTGGAGGTGAAATGGGTCTGACATCATCAGAATCTGTAGAAGAATCTAATTCAATCTCACCATCTTTTCCACCAGAAGTACCAACAACGGTATCCTGAATAGCAAATATATTAAACATTTATGATTAGCATAGAAGCTCTATCATACAAGTTCGATATATATGTAAGATTAATCTGATATATTACCTTCAAAGGTAAAACCTCAGATCTATCATGATGTCCCTGCTCACCCTCAGGTCTTACAACCTCTGGGTCTACAGTCTCAGCTTCCTGTGTATAATCATATTTATATTTTATGATCAGATATACGGCCTAATCATCTAAATATCTATATCATTATCATTATATAATTATATTATACTTTTATGATTAATAATAGAATCTGTCAACTAAGTATCTATATTATCAATTTATTAACTATAAAGAATATTGAATATATAATACATACCTGAACAGGAGCAATAAACTGATCTATTTTCCTCAAAATTGGATCTGTAGCATCATCATGCTGAACCAGCACCTCATGCACAACTTGAGCAGCGACATCTGGGTTCACCTATTCCCCAGCATGTCCAGGTTGTTCCAAAACATCATTCAAAAGCTCTTGTGGATCTTCAGGAGGAACCACATCTGCAGCAGGCTCAGGTACAGCAGCAGCATGACCAACATCTAGCCAACCATGGTTCGGTGGCGTCACATTTAACATATCGGTCAGAAAACCAAAAAGCTCACGTTCCTCTGGCTTCACAAACCCCTCACGTCGTATGGTCTGCTGAAACATGGCGTTGTACCCTCTATGCGCTATTGTATCAACACATAAGTGCGGCTCAGGGATAACTAGATCAGTAATCCGAGAACGGATGATCAGCATGCAGAACCTCGGGTAGATCAAAAAGTGAGATCTCATAATACCCGATATCTGGCGTACCAGTTCTCCAAAATATAATCACAAAAACCGTATGGTTTATTATAAACCAATGACAGCACGACCGATACAAGAACAGGGCTCAACTCATCAAAACTGCCCTTCTTCGATCCAAAAATTGTGACTATAACATGCCACAAGAATCTCCATTGCCCAATAACTAAGGCCTTGAGGAATTGACGTCCTCTTCTCTCACCCGTATACCCCATACGACCTAACGCACCCTCTACAAAATCCATAGGGTACTCAGTCGGACCATCTTCTTGGTCTACTGTCCCCAGTCGTAAAATCTGACGAAGGTCAGATGCAAAAAAGACAACTGGTCTCTGATTGACCGTTGTGCGTATCACTGGTGGGTTGACGATCTGATCATACTGAATATCCGTCCAAAAATCATTCAGTATCGTCTGAGAGATCAGTGGAGACTCTGTAATCGCATAACGAATGCGTGAATGTGAAAAAAATGTAAGCACCTGAGCTACTTTGCTAGCTCCTCGTGCACTGAGATCTAGATCAACAAGTATGTTGTGACCTTTATCAAACGAGCGTGCCATATCTGTATAAAGCACAAATGACAAAAATAATTAATGCACGTTAACAACATTAACGAAATTTTAAACTATAATGTATTATGAATCAAAATTCATCAAACATCTTAGGTCTAAATTTAGAATATATAACTTCTTACATAATTATCTCAAGTCTTATATAAAATATATTTAACTTATTACATGTTAGTCATAAGTTAAATAAATATATATAACTTAGAATTATCAAATCCAAAGTCGTATATATATAATATATGTTATTACGTGGTAACATATAATTCTCACGTCGAAACATATATTAATGAACTTTTAAAATCGTAAGTTGTAATTAGATATAATTGAAAGTGCCACTTATTACATTAAATGTTGAATTTGAAAGTTACGAATTAAAAAGAAATAGAAAAAATTTATTTCAACTCGCAGAGTTCAATCTGAACTCACAACTGGATTCGCATATATGTCAACTCGCAACTCAATTCGCAAATCAGTCAACTCGCAACACAAGTCAATTCGCAAATTCGACTCGCAAGTCGATTCGCAAATCTACTCAGTCCGTAGGTCAACAAGTCAACGAACCAGGTTTCAACTCGCAAATCAAAAATCTGCGAATCAAAATCTAACTCAACTCGCTAATTTGAATCTGCGAATTGAATCTGGGTTCAATTCGCAACATGAACTCATGTTGCGGGTTGAGTCAAAAATCGATTAATCTCGTAATGTTAATGTGATCTATCTATTGATTTACGTTTATTAAGGGTCGATTAACATTAACCCTTATGATTCTAGTTAAATAACACCTTGAATCGACATAAATTTTGCAAAATTCAAAACGAAACCCTAAGTTTATAAAAACTTCAATTTCGAACAAATTACATGGTGAAATCCATTGGTGTATACCTCAAAAGATTCGTAATACAAAGATGTATAAAAACCACGGATTGAAAAACTCATTCCCTAAATTGTGAAAGCAAAATCAAACGAAAACCAAGTTTCGTCTCGCTTCGCCGTATGTCGATTCGCAGGGATGAAGTGAGTTCGCAAGGAAATGTGGGTTCGGTGAAGGTTTGACTTGTTTGACCTTCACATTGATACACTTTACTCGATTCGCAAATTGTATCTCGATCCGCACACTTGACCAGTCAAACTCGCAGAATTAAATAAAAAGTGCGAATTAGATTCTAAGTATAAATTAAAAACCCATGTACACTTATATAGTTAACTCTGTAACTATGTAGCCTAAACATTTTAAGTAAAATGTCTTCGCATAATTTTTCCTCAATGATAATCTTCTTACATATATTAACCGACTAAACCCGTGATACAGTTAATCTTGTATAAAGAAAATCTTGAGCTAAAATTATTTACTTATATACCTTATGGTCTTAAGTATATAGACAAGTCTAAAATATATATATAAGTAATAATAGAAAAGTTAACCGCCGATATAAAATCAGGACACGCTGCTTGACTACATGTGAGTCGGAAGACTTTTGATTAACATTCCACTTAACCTATATATTATTTTCATTTGTCATATTACGTTTGTTCAACATATAATACACATCCAGTATAATTTACTTTCATAGGGTAACACATTTAAAAAAGAAACTGCTATTAATCATTAAACATAAATACAAAATAAGAAATAAAACTTAAGAATACTAACATCCTATGAAAGTAAACGAATTTAAAATTAAAATGCTTAAAATTTTAACTGCTTAGGGATCGTATTAAGAAGAATAAGCCATTTATATTAGATTTTAATAAGAACAAGACGATTGTTAGTATGCATACCTCATGAAATTCATATAAGTACAATAAAATTACAAATTAACCAGTAATAGACTTATATTTATAAAAGACTTTTTTACACTGTTCATCCCTATGGTTTGTCTAAAATTTCACTCGTTGTCCTTGTACTTTTTTTTGGCACTGGTCGTCCATGTGGTTGCTAATTGTTGCACTCGCAGTCCTTGTCACTAACGACCGTTAGTTTTCTTCGTTAAAGGACCATCCGTGTAATTTTTTTTTCAAATTTTAAGTTTATTTAAATTTAATATTATTTTAATTGTACTTAGCTAATTTATTTTTTGATTAATCAAATCAATTTAGTTTAATTATTTTAATCAACTTTTTTCGTGACAGTTAATTTATTCTATTTTTTTAGGTGTCCCGATTCCATATAAACCCACTAAAAATGTAATAGTTTAAAAATATAATATATTTTTTTTAAATAGTTTATACTCTTAATTTTGCATATCATCTTCGATTTCATGACTTCGTATAGACAATTCTACATGCCTATATATATATATATATATATATATATATATATATATATATTGCTAATAGTTTTATATAACATAATTTTATTTTTAAAAAAATAATGTAAATTGTCATGTACTATCAGTATAATTTTTCTAGTAGTTTACATAATTTAATATGTCTCGGTTATTGGGAAAAAAACACATAATATTCAACATATGGAGTATAATAATACTATACGTTAGGTTACGTAGTTACTGCAATTTAGTATTTTATAATTTTTCTTTAATTAACTCAAAAACAAATGTTACGTGTTAATAATGTGCAATTTGAGTACGTTTATAATATACAAAACTATTAACAATATATATGTAGGCATGTAGAATTGTCTATACGTAGTCGTGAAATCGACGATGATATGCAGAATTAAAAGTATAAACTATTTAAAAAAATATATTATATTTTTAGTGGGTTTATATAGAATCGGAACACCTAAAAAATAGAATAAATTAACTGTCATGAAGAAAGTTGATTAAAATAATTAAATTAAATTGATTTGATTAATCAAAAAATAAATTAGCTAAGTACAATTAAAATAATATTAATTTAAATAAACTTAAAATTTGAAAAAAATTTTACACAGATGGTCCTTTAACGAAACGAAGAAAACTAACGGCCATTAGTGACAAGGACTGCGAGTGCAACAACTAGCAACAACAGGGACGACCAGTGCCAAAAAAGAGTACAAGGGCGACGAGTGAAATTTTAGACAAACCACAGGGATGAACAGTGTAAAAAAGTCTTTATAAAATTATATCTTATTTACCTTTATCCACAAGACATAACTGTAAATTGAAAAAATAACCTTTTTATTAGGAACTAATTATTCACAAAGGTGAACAATCCAATACATAGACAGTTCAAAATGATTACCGGTATTATGATCCACATAAACAAATTAGACATAGATTTTTGAGCAAACTTTATTATTATTAATGTGAACAATATCTAAAGTGTTCTGTTATATAATATACTGAAGAACTTAAGTAAAACACATAACACTGCATCTTTTAATTTCAAGGTAGAGGTTACTAAATGATGTATCTTTTCGAAACATATAACATACACTTGAGTTAAAATTTTGACAAATATCAAACTTCCTTTAAAGATACTAGTGGTTCCAGATCTGTACTCACGTCCAACAGAAGATCCCTTAATATAATTAAAATAAGTTTGAAACTATTGGCAAAACTAAAGGCAACAGGTCTGTACTCACGTACAACAGAATTATTTGTTAGTTTCACTAATAACCATATTTGCAACTATTTGTCATTTGTAGAAAATGCATGATAACAGTATATGGCAGTACCATCATTCATCAATTAAGACATATGTCATACATTATATAACAGTTCACAAAAGATACGACACGCAAAATTAGAATTTCTTAATTGCTCAGAAATCTAAGAATAATTTGCCTACCAGTATATCATATAATGAATCTGAATAGACTTTAGTTATTCTTATCACTTATATAAAGGGCACGAGTTATTATCAGTGGATATAGGTGTATAATCAGATAAATATAAGTAAACTCCTAGTTAAGTATGCATTTCTAATGAAACTTATAGGAATCTACTAACACATCAATCTTAGCACTTAGGTTTATTATTCTTAAGCTCATTCTCCTAATGTACTATCATTTCTCAAGTTTTTACAGCTAAAACTTAAAGCTTTTCTAAAAGAACTTTGGTTGCTCTTTTATTGGAGGCGATTCCCCTCAGGTAAAAAGCAAATGAATGCCATACGCCACCTCCCCCCCTTTTTTTTAATAAAAACATAAAAAGTACTACTTACTATTACAAAAAAAACCCTTGGAAGACTAATCACTCTGGATTTCTCATTTCGTTAAGTTGAACCAACGTCTCAAATCGAGCTCTGTCGAACGCATTCGTGTATAAGTCTGCTAAGTTATCCAATGACGGAACCTTAATTAACTTTATCAAATTTTTCTCAGCACAGTCTCTAATAAAATGATGTTGAATATCAATGTGCTTAGTTTTACTGTGCTTCACCGGATTGTTAGTGATCGACATTGTTAATTCATTATCAATCATCATAGGATTATTGGTTATGTTTAAACCGTAATCCCGCAGTTGCTGTTGGATCCAAAGAACTTGAGAGCAACAGCTGCCAGCTGCAACATACTCAGCTTCACTTGTAGAAATGGCTACTGAGCTTTGCTTCTTGCACTGCCAGGATACTAATCTACCTCCTAAGAATTCACATCCTCCGGTTGTAGATTTCATATCCTGATTGCATCCTCCATAATCCGAATCAGTGTAAGCTATGAGATCTAAGTCTCCATCAGTCGGATACCAAAGTCCCAGCTTCAGTTTCCCTTTGAGGTAACGAAATATCCGTTTCACAGCTTGCATATGTGACTCTTTCGGATTAGCCTGATATCTTGCGCATATACAAACAGCAAACATAATGTCAGGCCTAGAGGCAGTTAGATACATTAGTGATCCGATCATGGCCCTATAAAGAGTAGGATCCACATCCTGATCACTCGATGTATCAGGACCAAGTCCATGATTTACTGGAATAGGAGTATGATAGATTTTACTTTCATCCATTTTAAATCGCTCTAATAATTCAGCAGTGTATTTAGATTGATGAATAAAGAATCCATCCTTCTTTTGATCAACTTGTAATCCTAAGAAGAAATTCATCTCTCCCATTGTAGAGATCTCGAACTTTTTCCTCATTACTTGTTCAAATTTTTGACACATCTTTTCGTCAGATGACCCAAAGATAATGTCATTAACATATACTTGAACAAGAAGAAAGTTTTTCTTCTTCCATTTTACAAACAGTGTACTATCAATTGATCCTCTTATAAATCCATTCTCAAGTAGATAAGTTGATAGTGTTCCATACCATGCCCTAGGTGCTTGATGTAATCCATATAGAGCCTTATTTAAGCGATATACTCTATCTGGATAGTCAGGATCAGCGAACCCTGGAGGTTGTGAAACATACACCAATTCTTCTACTTTGCCATACAAGAAGGCACTCTTAACATCCAACTGATAAACTTTTATCTCTTTGAATGAGGCAAATGCTAAGAATACCCTAATTGCTTCAAGCCTAACAACTGGTGCAAACACTTCGTTGTAATCTATACCCTCTTGTTGATTAAACCCTTGAACTACTAGACGTGCTTTATTACGAGTAATGACTCCCCGATCATCTCTCTTACACTTAAATACCCATCTAGTTCCAATTAGATACTCTCCCTTTAGAAGGTCAACCAACTCCCATACTTGTAGTTTTGAGAACTGTAACAGTTCTTCTTGCATAGCTTCGACCCACGAGCTTTCTTTTAGTGTCATTTGCACATTTTTAGGCTCAACTTGTGAGATAAAGCATGAATATAGACATTGATTAAGTATCTCTGTCTCTTTCATAGCAGTATACAAGCTTTCTAAATCTTCAATGTACTAGCTTTAGATTGAGTCCTAGTTTGAACAGGAGTATGAATATCACCGTTGATGTTTTCAACGGGATGATTCTTACTCGTTCTAGTAACCGGTATAGGGTCAACTATTAACTCATCTCCTAAGTTAGTACCAATCTCTTCTGATGAAGGCATATCTTCTAAACCAGCTGAAGATAACCTTAAATGTTTCAAAGGAGTAAGTACATCATCAAACTTTGTATGAAGATCATCCTCAGTATCTTCTGTTTCTTGATATGTATCCTTTGAAGGTTGTTGTGACCCACTTGAAGAAGCTTCATTTGAGTCATCATTTGTCCTGATTCCAGATTTCGAAACACTCAATATTGGAGAAGAACCTTTGTCCGAATTTTCATATAATAAGTGCTCAGATATCTCTGAATCACTGACAAAGTCACTTATGGGAACTTTAAATGCCTGAAAGAGATCTGAATAGTCAAATTGCCAATCTAATCCCTTATGTACAGCAGGTACATAGCTTGTAACTTCAATGTTATAAACTATTTCCAGTCGTCCCGTGACTTTATTGAAAACTCTTTTATTAGGCAAATTGGGCACATAACCTAGAAAAAATCCTTCGTCAGCCTTTTCGCCAAATTTAGCTTGATTTCCTGTTTTCAATATCGTACATGCAACTCCAAGGGGTTTAAATCTCTTCAGATTAGGTTTCTTATTGTTCAATAATTCGTAACAAGTCTTGTTACGCTTTTTGACCGTAAGAACCCTATTTAGAACATGACATGTTGTATTCACCGATTCTGCCCAAAAGATGACCAGAAGCTTTGAATCTGCAAGCATTGTTCTAGCAGCTTAAATCAACATTCGATTTTTCCTTTCAGCAACACCGTTCGGTTGAGGTTCATACAATGCACTGAAATGATGTTATAGGGCCAAAGAGGTCCATGTGTAGCAATTCAAATGGCGAGGAGATTGAGTTTTCAATCTTAGACCTGTGCGGTTTCTTGTGCTGCTTTCCTTTTAGTCAAGGAACACACTTGTCTTCAGACTCGAAACGTTTCTGTGGTACACCTAGAACTAATCCATTCTTGGTTATGTAGTTCATTTTTCGAAAATTCAGATGTGCCATTCTCCTATGCCATAAAAGTACGTCTGCTTCTGAAGCCTTGGATAGTAAACATGTCGACACCATTGAAAAGTTAGAAACACCCATGTTTATAGCATAGATGTCCTTCTTCCTTGGTGCCCTCATCAATATCCATTCTTCAGGAATTGTGAAGCCTGGCTTCAGAACTAAAGCTTCCTTTTCATTAAAATGAACTGGATGACCTTTTTCGCAGACTTGGGAAACACTCACTAGGTTATGAATTAGTTCTTCAACATAATTCACATCCTCAAGAGTCAAAGTTCCATTTGAAACTTTTCCTTTCCCAGTAATTACTCCTCCTTTGTCTCCTGCAAAATTTACTTTTTGCTTGAAACCTTCTTTGAAGTCCTTCAGTAGACTTCGTTCTCCTGTCATGTGCCTTGAGCATCCACTGTCTACATACCACCAGCTATCCTTGTTCACAATCTGCTCCTACACATAACAAATTGTACACAATTAGTTTTCAAGAGGGACCCAAGCCATTACGGTCTTGGTTTCTCCGTGATCATCTACAATCTGAACCTCCTTAAAGTAACCATAACTATTCCCATCGGGAGTCTTGGTGTAACACCCTCAAATTTCGGGTTGCGGAAGCGGTCGGGTCGGGTGTTACCAAATCAAATATCACAAGCACAAAGGTAAATAATGAACGACCCTAAATGAGACGTTCTAAAATAGTTATACATTTCCCAAAATAAAAGTGTATACAAGTTGCGAGTTCACCAAAATAATTTCAATACATAATTTGTAATAAAAAAGTTATGCAGAGAAATCCAATTGTGAAAACATGCGACTCGAGCTAGCATAATCTTGTAGCAATCCTAATCCTGCTGGGCACCTGAGAACACATGCTAAAACGAGTCAGCTATAAAGCTGGTGAGTTCATAGGATTTATAATTGAAACGTAAAGTATATATCTTGTATGTTTTAAAAGATGATTTCAAAATCTACGATTTTGATTTGTTTTGTTATGTTGTTGTAATACCAGTGTATATACATCTAATGGGGTATTTCATACCCAAATAGTGGTGACGTGTACCTAAGTACATAGAGAGTGTGACATACTATGCCTAGATACCTATCAGTTATAATTGAGTCTACAGACGTGAGGCAATACATGCCTAAATATGAATCGTGTGATTGTATGACCGCGTCATATATTAACGAGTAATGATATTACTTATGTTGTATTAAAACGTGAGGATGCCCCCGTGGCATAATATGTGGTGTCCAGCAAAAATTAAATTGTAGTCCCGCAGACTATGATTGAGTAACTAGTGTATTTCATCCAGCAATAGTTATTTGTAGACCCGTAGATCTATGATTGAACGTTTAGTGTGTCCGTTTGACCAGTTAGTGTGAGCTAACCCGGACATATTGCAAATAATTGTAGTTCCGCAGAACTATGATTGAAATGTTTAGTGTGTCCGTTTGACCAGTTAGTTTAAGCTAACCCGGACATGATTGAGTATTTATTGTGTCCGTTTGACCAGTTAGTGTGAGCTAACCCGGACATGATTGAGTATTTATTGTGTCCGTTTCACCAGTTAGTGTGTGCTAACCCGGACATGATTGAGCTAACGGCCTCGCGTGGAAATCCCACCGACCTGTTAACTTGTTGCGGATCATGAGCATAAGCTCGCCCATCCGTGAATGAGTGTGGATCACGAGCATAAGCTCGTCCATCCATCGATTGTATCGCTTTACCGCGATATCGGACTTGTGCCCACTGCAATACCGTGGCATCGTTTTGTGCTCGCTTTACTGTGGCATCGTTGTGTGCCCAACTGGCATCGACCGAATTGCTCGCAAGCATAGTATGTAATTGAGTCGGCAGTACTACGACATGCCCGACTAGTATGATCGTGTTTGTCAGAGTGTATGTATATCTATATACATAAGTAAATTGTATGTAGCACCAAGTGCTCGATATTGAGTATGAATATGTGTATATATATATAAGTCAAATCAAACAAACACATGTAACCGTGAGTCATGCAACCATGAGAGTAACGTATTGTATCTAAATATGTATATACAATACCTAGATATTATGTGTTTCGCAATATGCCTAGGTATGACTAATCATCACCTAGTTGTTTTGTATTAGTGTAACGAATCTATACTAACATATGATACTATCGTATACTCCTAGTCTCAACCTAGCAAGTATATGGAGATCTTGGGTTGATGTTTACTTGAGTTCAATTCCAATTTCGAAGTCCTGAACGTATGTGCAGTCTTAGTTCCTAAAAGGAAAACTAATCCTGTAAAACTCTAGTTGTTGTCCAATGGAGGTAGAACTAAACAATTCTAGTGAATTTGGT
This sequence comes from Pseudognaphalium luteoalbum, assembly GCA_963422505.1. NCBI lineage: Eukaryota > Viridiplantae > Streptophyta > Magnoliopsida > Asterales > Asteraceae > Pseudognaphalium > Pseudognaphalium luteoalbum. The sequence goes on from OY730198.1 coordinate 71,102,297, forward strand.
AATGTTGTCCTGCAAAAATAAGGTCAATGTATGTTGGTGACTTAGCCATGTCATTTGATGGAGATTGTTGGTCGAAAATCTAACAGTGTGCAATGGTAACCTAACAAGGTTAAACGGTGATATTGTTCTACGACAATATAATGGGTGCAATTCCTAAGTATTACACATTCGTATTACCAAACAGTAATATGGATAAGTGTGAATTATAAAGTTTGGTATTACAATTCGAAAACAAAAATTGAGCATGTGTCTCACCCCGAAAACAATAAAACAGTTGAAAGAGTAGGGCTATGAAACTCACCTGTGAGTAGTCAGCGATCCTAAGATACGCGTGTCGTCTGATGGGTAACCTCCTAGTGTCCTAAACACGTGAGGTTATATAAGTAAGAGACAAATCAATTTTTCTAAGCGAGTTGTGCAAATATTCGTTCGTCGCTCAGGTTTGAAAACTGTGTACGGGGGTCCGGGGGCAGCGCCCCTGGTAGCGGGGTCCAAGGGGTGGCAACCCCTGGTGGGGTCCAAGGGGCAGAGCCCCTGGCTGGGGTCAAGCTGCCAGGTCAGCTTGGAAAATTTTTATTTCTATTATGTTGCTGTAGTGAAAAACGCTCCGAAATTCCATTTTAGAGTAAAATTGAGTGGTAAAATCTTAGTTTTGACACTTAGTGAAAATCATGTGTTTTCAAGGTTCTGTGTTTTGCGACACAAAGATTATGTCGCTAAAAGGAATCTGCGACACAAGGGTTTGTGTCGCCAAGTGCGACATCCGCAATTTAATGCGACATAAGGCATTGTGTCGCTAGATGCGACATCGGTGATTTTAGTGCGACACAAATCCGATGTGACATAAGCAGCGACATCCATCCTGCGACATAACCTGCGACATAGGCTATGTCGCAGCGCGGTTTTTGGTCCCCTGCGACATAACGGACTGTTCAACGATTTTTCACCCAAAACCAAGATCTAACCCATTATTAGGCTGAATCTTGTTGATATAATGTTAATACATGATATATTAAGTGTTTTTAATAAGGAATATCAAGAAATGTGAAGAAATCCTTACGATTTGAAGATTCAAGGTTTTGAATGATGATGGTGTTCTTGATGATGAAGATGGAGGTGGTGATGATGATGAATGCTTGTTGATGATGATGATTCCGTAGATGATGATGATGATGATAAATGGGTGAGGATGATGATTATTTGTTGTTGGTGGTGGTGTTGATGTTAGAGAGAAAAAGAGATGGAGATGTGTATGTGTTTGGATGAAAATGAAACAAAAGAGGGGGAATGGGGGGAAGGTTGGGGTCGGCTGACCAAAGGGAAGGGGAGGGGATTTTATCCCACTTTATCCCCAATTCGCGGTACAAAATACCCGTGTTTTCGTACCCGATCGAAATATAAATTTAATATTTTAAATCTATAGTTTTTGTTTATACTATTTCGTAAATATTTCAAATAAAAATATTCACTTGAATTACAAAATGTAATTTGGTTTCTGCGTTCTTTCGATTGTGATTATTAAACAATTATTGTATATTACATATATATATATATATATATAGATATATATAGAGTTTTTGAATACTTTGTTGTGATTGCATATGAAAATACGATTATTTGAAGTTTAAATTCGGCGTGAAAAATTTGACTTTTTGACCAGGTGTTACACTTGGTAACTTTCACAAGAGTTTGAGGTTGTTGATGATCTGTAGTCTTAGGCCTATGAGGAGAGTGAGTAGAAAACCTCCTAAGCACAAACTTAGTTCCTTGTGCACTTGAAGTAGCACCATTTTCAAACTGACTATGGTTTCTACTGGGGGTCCTAAACCTCGAAGGTGTCTTATCTCTTGGCTTATTGAAAGTATTTTCGTTCAGAGTATAAGGCCTTTTAGATTTAGGTGGAGAGACACTATGATTACCATCTCTTTTCAGAATGTTTACAGGTTTGCTGCCTAATCCCGGTTTGAAGCCTAACCTGTCTACAATTGAACTAGAAGTGGTCGGTGTCTTTTCAGAATTCACTAACTTATGTGATGCTTCCAACTTCTTATTTGGACAACAAGAAGCCACATATCCTTTTTGGTGACATTTGAAGCAGGACATCTGTTTCCGTGACTTACCAACTTTTACATCCGTAGTCGGCGTCTTAGGCACTAAAGGATCAATAACATGTTCTTTATTAATCACTTCATCAGTCTTAGTATCATTAATTACTCCACCTTGTACAAAATTTACTTTAGTGTGAGTAATTTTCTTACTATCATCAGATGAAGGATTCTTAACAACATTCTTCTATGCCTCTGACAGTTCAGGTTTAGTTACTAGTTCTACAGAACATACTTCAGTCATAGTCATCTCAGTATCTTCTGGAAGCCTAGTGTAATTTGAATTGAAAGGAGGAGGTGTCTCATTGTAACCTAATCCTGACTTATCCTTTACACTTCGTTGAGCATCAAGCATCTTATCCATCTCAGTGGTTCTGTAATTTTCTATCTTTCAGTTTTGCTCAACTAGCTTCAATTTACAATCAGCTAACTCTTTCTCCTTATTAGCAATTGTCCGATTTAAGTCTTTTAGATTCATATAGAGACCATCTATGATAACAACTTTTTCATTAATGGTATCTCTAAGTGCAATCCTATCAGAAGCATCAGACTTAATTTTATCTTTTAAGTCCTGTTTATCGTCACTTAACCTACGCACATCAATCTTAGCTAGTTCAAGTTCATATCTAACAGTCTTATTAGATTCAGTCAATATGCTAACTTGAGAAGACAGGTTTTTGTTTGCTACAGTTAAAACACTAACCTGTGACTGCAAATAAGTAACTAAGTAACAGACATCACCAAGAGTAAGAATATCAATACATACCCTTTTCTTGTCTGTTTGAATTTCAGCCATGCGTGCTACAAAGTCTTCAGGATTCATATTTTCAGTTGAATCCATATACAGCACGTCTTCATCACTTGCTTTCACTTCAACCTCAGGCACCTTTACATCACACTCTGCATCAGTAGGCATGTAGGATGTAGACTCATCAATCTCAGCCATGAAAGCTTCCTCAGACTGAGCTTTCCATTCATAAGAGTCATCCAACTGTTTCACAACCAAGGCTTTGGAAGCAAGAGTGCTTCCCGAACCTTGTTTTCCATTGCCATCTTCTACCTTAGGTCTTTGGCATTCTCGAGCAAAGTGTCTATAACCCTGACAGTTAAAACACCCGATCTTGGTCTTATCAAACCCTGACCAATTGCCAACTACCTTTCTACCAATTTTCTTCAAGAAATTCTTTACTCTTCTTGACAACATAGCAAGTTGATCCTGAAGTTCTATTTCTTCAAGATAATCAGGGTCCATCTGATCATAATCTTCATCAAACATAATTGGATCATTGATTTTACCCTGAATGTAGTTTTCATACGAAGATACAAAGGAAGCAAGAATAGATAATTGTTGTTCAGCAGATTTTACACTCATAGGCATCTTTTGATGCTCCTGAGGTAACTTCTCAGTTGGTTTTCCCTTTGCTTCACTACCAGATGATGTAACGAGACATAACTCATCAGTAATCATTTCACCCTTTCCATCAGCATTACCAACAAACAAAGTAGTGGTCGAGCTTGAGGAAGCAGTAGAGATAGTAGACTTTCCGTGATATAGTCCCGGATCCTGAGCCTTATCAGAATCAGTATCTCTAGTCTTCTTGGTGAAATCATAACCTCTGAGCTTATCAATAGCCTGCTCTAAGGTCATAGTTGCATACCTCTCATCATTGTCTTTAAGCATTATGCCATGCATTTCCCACTTAGACGGTAAACCCTCAATAAACTTGTCAGTTTTCTCATTCTCAGTAGTTACAATCTCATGGTCATCTAGCTTACTCAGCAAATGGTAGTACCTTGTGGTATAGGCATCAAGATCTTCTCCTTTCAAAGCTTTGAACACAGTAAACTGCTTTTTCAGGAGATTCCTCTTGCCTGCTTTAACTTGTGGACTACCTTCACACCTCTTCTCAAGAGCTGTCCACAAAGTTCTAGCAGTTTGGAAGGACTTCGGTTGATGATTAAGTTCCTTAGGAAGACTCATCTTGATTGAAGAATGAGCCTTGTTCTCAATCTCAAATTCCTTCTTTTGTGCTTCGCTCATCTGTTGATAAGTGAGAACCACAATAGCATTCTCAACAGTTTGTGTAGGTGCCGTGTATCCATTCTTGATACACATCCAGATAGATAGATCATGGAATCTACAATAAGATTCAAACTTATCCCTCTAGCTATAATAATCCTCAACTCTTAACAATTTAGGTGGAACATTAAATTTGCCAATCTCGTGTTCCATCTCAATCGTTTTGCTAAGGTCAGACATCGTGAAGTTTAAAAGTCAAACTGTATTTGCGAATTCAGAAAAACTCGACTCGCAGAAACTCAATTCACCTTGCAATCTCAACTCATCTCGCAAAACTCGGTTCGCAATCTCAGTTCGGATTGCAGTGATGTCAATTCGCAAGTGATCTCGGTTCGCAAGAGATCTTGGTTCGACACGCAGAACTCAGTTCGGTTCGCAAGTTCAACTCGGTTCGCAGACAAAGCTGAAACCCTAATCTAAGTTCGCGAAACGGCTGAAAAACCCGAAAATGAAAGTTTTAGGTATTTTTGTGTTAAAATCAGTAGATTTCGACTGTAAACAATCCTAAAAATGTCTAGAGAGTGACTTTGATTGTTTTTACTCACTAATGCACGTCAAAACAACCCTAAATCACACGCGGTTAATCCGAAAACTTCGAACTTACTGGTATTTAGGCCGAAAGCTCTGATACCAATTGTAAGTCCCTAGTTCTAGGATCGATAACTTCGTTATCTATAGTATGAAGGCGCGGAATTCCTCAGTACACGTTATCTTACTATAGAATAAGTTCGCATTTAGGTTAACTAATTACTTAGCTTTTTAAACGATTAAACGTCAAAGCCTAGCCTTTAGAATTATGTTTGCTCTGGATTGAATTCGCAGGGTGCCAAAACGAAAAATGGCAAAAGTTTTTTTTTTAAATCAAACCGAATCGAATATAAGTATTGAGTTTACCTCGCAGGTCATGGGCCTGCGAGTCCAACTCAACTCGCAGCCCAAGCCCAGCTTGGCTTCGGTTCGCTATACATATTGTACTGCGAGTTACAGATCTCATCTCGCATCGCAGTGCCTTGCGACTTGAGATCTCGACTCGCTATATATTTATTTTGTTTCCGATATTCATCCAACACTTTAATATATTAATATATTTAATGAATATTAATAACAAAACAAATATTCATTTACAAATCTAAACCAATATACAAACGTGATAACAATCACACCACTCCTATTTTCAAGCTAGATTTGTTGTCACAAACTATGTCTCAACAGAATCCCCCTTGACAATAGCTCTAGCATCTATGTCTTCAAATTATCTTTGGTCTTTATTTGTAAATCTTACTACCTACATAAATTTTCATCTTAATACAAGTCTTTACCATCATCTGATAATCTCTCGCTAAATCACCCCAGGCTTCTGTCGTAAAGATTCTGTTATCATTCAACTTTAACAGATCCTTCCTCGACAAATTCATTAGGTGTCGATGGTCATAAACTCTAAAAATTTCATGTTCTCCACCCTCAACCTCATCATCAGCTTCAACCATGACAGCTTCTCCAGTTTCTGAATCCACATGCTAACTTTTCATATTTCAAAGTATATCTTGTGGCATTGTCTTCAACGGAACTTGCTGTACACATCTAACAACTGGATAAATCTTCTTCCTTCTTCTCCTACCAGTTCTTTCACTTCGTTCTTGTAACTTTATCGTTTTTCTGTTTCTTAGCTTAATCTTTTGAAATTTTCTTGATCGAACCTCCGTCCTGATAATATGTTGTACATAATTACCAACAAAATCATCACTCTGGTTCTTCAATGGTAATCTAGCCAAATCACGAATCTCATACTTTGGTAGAGAACTAAACACTGCAAGCTTTCGTTCAAAGTATTGAACTCCATCAAATCTCTTGATAGCAAACAGTTTTAGATCAGCATCAAAATACCATCCTATAATCCCTTTTCTTGCTATACGCTTACCAGTAATATCAACTTCTCATATTCCAATCTTTTCTTTCTTTTATTTTGGTAAGGGCTTGAACATAGGATTATCTTTATGCTTATCAGGAAGATCTTCTTCATCTGAATCAGTTGAATCATCAATTTCTTCATCTACATTGATAACCGTTGGACCTTTATCATTTTCAATAATTACTTCTGTCCTAGAAGGGCTCACATGGTATTCATCAACATTAACATCTGGATCTACACCAATGTCTTGCTCAATCTCTGGATCAGTAGTCCAATCATCAGGTGGTTAAAATTCTCCTTCTTCAAAATCATAATTAATATCTTCATCTATCTCATCCAGAATATCATTTTCTGAATCTGATAGATTAAGCATTTCAATCCCTAGAAAAACACACACACAAATAATTATTAACAATCTAAATTCCTTCATTGATTTCCCTGAATCAATCTAAGAATTTCTTTATTAATCCTTTTGTGTAATTAATCCATAAACGCAATTAATAACTTATAAATCTTTTATTGATTACCCTAGTTCAACCTAAGATTTCTTAAGTCTTTTATCAAACACTTAAGAAACATTAATTAAATTTAAACTCTAATGTATTGTGAATAATCACCAAACATTTAAATTTACAATTAACTAACTTATATAATTTCCAAGACTTAATTGAACTGTTATTTTCAAAGAACTTAACTTTTCAATTATATCCTTAAATTATATATCATTTGTCTAGTAAAAACAAACACATTTATAATTTGCTAGTTATAAAAACTCTCAAATCTAAAATGTCTAAGTTCAAATAAATTTTGACCGCTGAAATAAATCAGAACACATTGCACGACTTCTCAATGAGTCGGAAGACTTTCGATCACTAATTTATTTAACTTTTTAGAATCAAATAACTTAAAAAATTTCTAATATATTTAACTTGTAATAATAATCTCAAGCCGAATATATTACCAAAACTATTAAGTTACAATTATTCAGTTACAATTATTTTAGTGCAAATATTTACAAATACTAAACAGTACTAATCTAATACTAAGCTATAATACCAGCTTCTGTATCAACCGGTACCGCTATATCAGTACTTGTACCAACACCACTACCACTTGCACCAGCAGCAAACTCCCCCTGAACAGTAGCATGCTCACCAGTCTTTAAAGGACCAGTCGGCTTACTATCTTTAGATGCACTGGGATCATCGTCTCTGTCGTGTCTCCTCTTCAGCTTCAACTCATCTTCTTTGCACGCTGCTCTATAAACACAAAATCATATGATTGTTATATCAAGATTTTATATGTATCGTTAGATCGATTTTATATCAAGATTTTATATGTATCGTTAGGTCGATTTGAAAAACCTAATTAAGGGTCGAGATTTCTCTATTGTATTTTGATTTAATTATAGTTTATAGATTTTTTAAATTCATATGATTGTTGAACTTAACCTATATTTTTTGGGTTAAGTATCTGAAAATGCATCCAACTTGTCTTGAATGTCTATTGTATGTATCATACTTACGGGAGGTGTATTTAATGCATCCAACTTTCAAACATGGTTTATTGTATGTATTTTGATGACGTGTCATCTTCTTGGGACGCCACGTGGCATCGTAAACGACCGACACATCATCAAAATACATACAATAAACCGTTTTTGAAAGTTGGATGCATTAAATACACCTCCCGTAAGTATGATACATACAATAGACATTCGGGACAAGTTGGATACATTTCCAGATACTTAACCCTGTTTTTTTATATAAAGTGTGAACAACATTAAGTTCAATATCATTACAACATTATTCAGTACATCTTTACCTTATAATCTGTGTAATACGATATTAATTTTGTTTTAATGATACATCGAACGGAGTTAACGCTGGTATATAATAAAATTGTAAGCTAGAGCGGATTAATTACTCAAATAAACCATGTGACCTCAAATGTTAAACCATTCATTAACCAATGAATGATCAAATATCAATATCAATGTACATTAAAGAATGATTATGTCTCATCTCCATAAGAGATAAGGAGTGTCAATTACTTGTGCGTCAAGTAATCACAATCCTAATCATAATCTAATCACAAAGTACAATTAAATCCCCACACTAGCTAGACTAAATTACATCTAGATCCCCTAAGTATAAATACTAATATATAACAACTTCCTCTTTAGTAGTAATACTTGGCCTATACCGATAATAAGCATCTTTATCCAATGTTAGGAACCTCAGATCGGGAACCGCCTTGTTAACTAGGCATTGTACTTCCTTTAGATCAGCTTCATTAGACTTTCTCAACTTCTTCATCACAGCAGCATTACTCTCTGCACCCCCTCGACCAGGTACCCCGATTTCATATTGTATGGCCCCACCTTTATTCCAAGGTGTCAACTTTCGTGCTCCTTTACCAAGCAGCCTGTGTTCTTCCTCTCTAGTTGATTATCCTCAACTAAGCCTTTCGATGAGTCACTACATAACATTTGTTACTTCCCTGAGCTAGCTTCCTGCAGTTCCACCTCAAACTTAACACGCCTTTTGTCATGTACTCCATGAAGTTCTATTTCAAAACCATGACCAAGTTCTTAACATCTGACTTGTGCAGGTATTCATTTTTCCATCTATCACGTATACACAGTTTCCTATCCTGATCCCAGTCGTCATCACCAGACAACCTTAATCACCATGATTCTTCCTATATGCATCTTCACAGTATAACCCATTTCTTCAAGAGTACCCAGTGATATAAAAAAAATTAGATATGGAATATACCTCACATTATCTAGCACAAAACTCGTTTAAATCTCCATCTTACCTGTCCCCATAGTGCATGTCTTGCCAAGTCTTAACCAAACCACTATCTTTCTTGAACTTTTTCAAGAAGTCTTCCATCGGTGTCATATGATAAGATCCCCTTGAATCAGTCATCCATTCGGCAACCTCATCGTTCCCAACTACCGTCCTGGCTTCTACATAGGACTTTCCACTGCCACTAGCAGAAGAATCAGAATCCCTGATTACGTTTACCCTTCCTAACATAGCTACCATACTTCTTCTTCCTCATACAGTCCCTTTTTAGACGATCCCCTTAACGGCATATGAAACACTTGAGTTTATACCGTCCACCTCGTGACTATACCGAGAACACCTCTTAGATTGATGCTTTTCCCGATGATAAGATCCACCCCTTACACATAACACCTCACCACTATCCACCTTTGCCTCGGTCTTCGTCTTGAGCTCCATGGAATTCTATGCGGCCATACAACAAAGTATCCTTGAAGTGCTTGTATAACCGTGGTAAGATTGTAAGTAGCACTAATGCCCAATCCTCATCCGCTATCTCAATGTCAACGTTCGATAAATCCACGATCAACTTATTAGACTCATCAATGTGCTCAGACATCTCCCTTCCATGTTTCATGTAAAAAGTATACAGCTTTTTTTTCAAATACGAGCGTTTTCTTAAGGACTTAGTCATATACAAACTCCTCAACTTAGCCCAAAATCTTGATGCAGATGTCTCATTGGTGACATCTCTCAGAACCCTATCACATAAAGAAAGAATCAACGCACAGTGTGCATGCCTTCTTCCGAATGACATCATGATACCATGATGGCCCGGTTACAGGTTACTTCTCCAATGCTGCAGCTAATCCCTGATGTACCAGCAAAGCCTTCATGCTTACCATCCATAACCCAAAGTCGTTCATCCCATCGAATTTCTTGATGTCAACCCTAGTTATAGAACTAGCCATTTTTTTGTTTCTCCTTCTTGAAAATCGTATACCTCTTGAAAATCCTAAAGATGATTATCCAAGCACCCTAAATTCTACCTACTTATAATTTAACCACAAAAACTCAAAAATCTACCTACTTTTACCCAACAAATAATCCTAATCCTAATCCTAATTCTATGTCTAATCTAATTATATAGTACAATAAATTGCTTACACTAGATTAAATTTAGATCCCGTAAGTATAAGTACTAGTAATATATAACACATCACTTCACTTACATATATGTCTATTTGATGTGATGATTTTTACAAGATACATACACCGCATGACAATCAAACACTTAAACTTATACTCCGTATACACGTGTGATAATTTCTAAATTACAATCCCACATTGTGACTTTTGACAATTTAAAAAAAAAAGGAAAATAAAAACCATGTAGTTTTTCAATGATTTCTTCCTACATAATAATTTAGTTACAATAATAATTTGGAACAATTTAGTTACAATAATAATTTGGAAATTCAATGATTTAGTTACAATAATAATTTGGAAACCATGTAGTTTTTCAACAATTTAGTTACAATAATAATTTGGAAATTCAATGATTTCTTCCTACATAATAACAGAGAGAGGCAAGGGGAGATTATATGGTGTTCGGTTCCCTCAACATTTCAAATAACGTAAATTTAAGAATAAATTCTATATACGGTCCTTGTAATTTACACTGATTTATGAAAACGATCCCTATACTTCTTTTTTCACCTTTTCAATCCAATAAGTTTTCATTTTTTTTGAAATTGGTCCCTCACCCACCTAAAATGATTAAATTACCCTTTGGCCGTTTAAATCATGACTATTCAAAAATGACAAAAGGAATGGTACTTTAGTCATTTTAGGTGGAGGATGGACTATTTTCGAGCAAAACGTAAACTTATTGGACTGAAAAGGTAAAAAAAAGAAGTATATAGACCATTTTCATAAATCAGTGTAAACCACATGGATCATCTATAGAATTTACTCTAGATTTAATTATCACTTTAGTACACGATAAGTTAGGGAGTGTATCACATTGATTAAATAAGTTAGGGGGTGTATCACATTGATTAAATAAGTATTTATCTGCTTATTTGCTTATTTTGACAGCAGATCAGACACCTTTCTAAAAACTGCTTATCTGCTTATTTACTAAAAAATAAATTCTTAAAAATAAGTAAAGGATCACATAATTATTTATTAACCACATAAGTGCTTAAAAATAAGCAAACTCAAACACCTCCTTAGTCTCTAAAGTATTTCACCATTTGACCCTCTCAATTGCATGTAGATTCATAATTATCGTATGATTTTGCAGAACACATTGAGTTAATTTGTCATCGTTCGTTATAAGTAGGGGTTTTTCTATCTTGTGTTCTAAGGGCATAGGTTAACAAACATTTATTTACATGGAAATTCACCTTGAAAATGTAACTCAACATTAGTTAACTTGAGTTTTTGGGTTAAATTGGGTAGAAAACAATAACTCAAGTTAATTAATGTTGAATTACATTTTCAAGGTAAATGTCCTTGTAAATAAATGCTTGTGAACCTATGCCCTTAGGGTACACGATAAAAAAAAACTTATAATTAATTACCATTAGGTATACCTTTGCGGTTCAAATAAGTACAATAACTTTGAGTAAGAATTGTGGAACCAATCAAAATGTGCTACGTGTCATAAAAACCAATTTCCCCCACGTTTTTAAAATTTAAATATCTCACAAACGGTAAGTCGAAAAATTATAAAATTACACCATAATAATCAGCATTTTTTTCTCTTCAATTTGCCATCTCACAAGGTATACTTTCGACAACTTTTATTTTTTTGGGTTTTACAAATTGTACAAAATTAGTAACACATGTGTTACTAGTCGGTATCACATGTGTTACTCGTCCGTAACACATGTGTTAGTCGTTGGTAACACATGTGTTAGTCGCCGGTAAGACATGTGTTAGTTGTTTTCAAAACCACCGAAACGAGGGGGGGGGGGGAAGTCCGTCGAAAGTATATCTTTTCGTATCTCTAAACGAAAAGAATTAAACGTTGATTTTAGTGGTGCAATTTTTATGATTTTTTGACTTACTATTTGAGAGATATTTAAGTTTAAAAAATGTGGGGGAAATAAGTTTTGTAACACGTGATGCATTGTGGTACATTCCTCCATTCTCATTCAAAATTGTTGTCTTTATTTGAAACTTAATTCAAATTTAATGGAATATAAGTATATCTATTATCTACTACGTAAGATACAAGTGCATATATGATGATATGATACGTGTTTTGAAATAGAATTAACGACTAACAAATGTATACGCTAAAAACTAGTGTATACGTTTCTCCTTGTAAGAAAATCTACAAACTACTGGGAAATTATTAACAGAAGAATTTCATTGAATAGCCCAATGGGCCGGGGCGCCGGGCTAAACAACTGCAATTTTGACTAGAATCCTGCATCAATTGTCACTTTGTCAGTCCGCGAACAAAAACCCCGAAACCGAACGCCAAAAAAAAACTCAAAATCGGTATTTAGAAAAATCGATTTTTTTGAACTCGGTTCGGGTTTTGGGAGAACCCGGCGGGTAGGAACCCGGGTTGGGTTTTTAGATTCCGAAACCGGGTTGAAACAGGGTCGGGTTGGAAAAACTGGTTTAAAACCCAGTTGAATTATTAAAAAAACCTGGTAATTATATAAAAAAACCGGTTTTAAACCGGGTTTTCCAACCTGAACCGGTTTCAACCCGGTACAAACCGGGTAGCATCGGGTTGGGTTTTTAACCCTGTCAATTCGGGTCGGGTTGATCAAAACCCGATTTCCCTTCGTTGACTAAAACCCGGGTCAGGTTGGGCTAAACCTGATTTTTTATCCCCTCTAGTCCCAACAGAGATAGGTTCCATAACTTAAGAATATGAGATATCGACATGTTATGAGCTATGAAAACTGAAACCAAAGTCGATACGATTTTTGGTACATCATAAGGTATTATTGAGTTCTTTTTCATATGGAGCATTAAATGTGCATTTAGTTACGGAAAAATATCCTATTTTTCATTTTTTGTTTGAAGAGTTTTATACCTTTGAAAGCTAGTGGAAATTAAGAGAATGTGTTCAAACGTAGAGTTTTCATTTTTTCAAATAGGAAATGTTGAAAACCTTACATCAAAGATTTCTCCAATCTTATAAAACTACTCTCGAGTACTTCAATTTGAACACTTTCATAATTTTTCATTTCATTTTAAAGAAGTTGAGAAGTTTTTCATAATCATAACTAAACGCATCCTAGTGTTTTCATTTCTTTGATTTTTAAAAGTAAAAGAAAATATGATGAAGTGCCAAATTATCCAACTGAATCGATTTACTATGGAGACAAAAAGAATTGTTGGCTTCATGTCAAAGCTTCTCCTTTGTCACATCTTTTAACATGGGCCCAATAAACATCTTACCAAAAGCTTTGTCTTGGTTTGTCAAATAGTTCATTACTCAAATTTGAACATTTTCAATTTACTAAACAATAAGTTAATGTTAAATTTATACGGAGTAACAATGTACTACTCTGTAAAAATCATTCGACAGATAAATTGAGTTGTTCGATTGTTAATAATTCGACTATTTTAGTTAACTCAGTTTACACTCATACATAGATAGGTGTTATCCTCTTGTACGAAAATGTATATAGGTATGTGATTCTAACAAAAAGTATTTAATCTAATCTAATGTATATTAATTAATAAGTAACATGATAATATGGTCACATGGCATACCCTATATATGCAATGCAAATTTATTTGCGCATTAAAAGTGATCAATGATTCTTCTTTAATCAACTAAATAGAAAGCCAACAAATGTGTTTAGCAAAAGGAAGATGATCCAAATAGAATCAAGTGATAAATAAGTAAAGAATGTATTGTTTGGGATATTAATTAAAAGAGAAAGTTAACTCATGCTAAAATGTCAAAAAAGAAAAGCCCAAAAATAGAAGAATCAAATGGGCCAAATGTATCACTTTTTTTACCTATGACTTTGGCTGACCACCATCAAGCAAACTCTTTTATTCACCAAAAAACACATATGCAATCTATGGATAATGCTTGTAAATCAAGCAATAAACTTTAACATGTTGTTCTTTATATTACTTTGTTGGATTGGATCATCCATGTTTTATTCCTTCTTTCTTTCACACAATACAAAATAATACTTTATGTTTGGTTGTTTTCTACCTTTGATTTGTTAAATGAGAAATAAAAAACGGGTAAGCGTTTCAAGGTAGACAAACTTTTATTAAGATGAGTGTGAAATACACATGTTAGGGCAGAAGTGTTATAACTAGCAATTCGACCGGCTCACACGATCGGGTCGGAAGACCCATTCGTGAGGGGCAGATTTCGAGCTCACCAAACGGCCACATATGACCACGTATGTATCATAGTTGTTAGTGTGCAAATTAACACACCTATAAAACTTAGAAAATGATCAACAAAATTGACCCATTGAGTCAACCATGTCCAAACACAATTTGAGTTGTTAACCAACTCGTACCCATTTTTTAAAAAATGCCATCATATTAACATTTTATCTAATTTGTGTTAAGAGAATTAAAATAAAATAGATAGCCATAACCATAAGCAGTTAACAATATGACACGATTTGACCACATTGGAAGGATAAATAAAGACATGCAACAAGACAAATGATCCACTCTTATAGGAACCAAAGATACTTATTATTATTATTATTTTATGCACACAAATAAGATTAAAAGATTCACATTCGCTTTATTTCATTGGCCCTAACAGAATTTCTTCTAGTATTTTAAAAATTCAACTTGCAAATTAAAATACTAACAACTGTTGTTCAACTACGCCTACAAAAGTTAAGAGTATTTTGTTTGTTAAGTTAGTTTGATGCTTACTCCGTTTCCTATGGATTTTATAAGAGACATATATTAAATATATATTCTAGATGTTTTTATCCAATTCATAACAAATAAAAATACTTATACCAAAATCAAATCTAAAATAGTGAGCAACTAGTACAACACCAATTTTTATACATACAATACTAACAACTTTTTATGGTATTGTATGGTACAGTATCACAGTATATACTTAGTGATAAACAGATAAAAATAAATGATATACAAATTATCACCCATTTTAAACAGTATATACTTAGTGATAAACAGATAAAAATAAATGATATACAAATTATCACCCATCTTAAACAGTAAAATTGTGGTGACATCAAATAAATCCAACTCATAAGTTTTATGAATAAGCTTTTTATTAGTAGCTATTTAGGTCAACTTATTTGGAACATCACTAATTTATAGTCAAAGATAATATTACTAATATTCCAAAAACTAATTAAAGTTTAGGTAACCAAATTTAAGGCTAATATTTCGAATGTTGAACAATAATTTCTACCCCAAAAAATGTCCATCTGTACCTTAAAATATACTACAAAAATAAATAAATATAGTAACATTATAATATATTAATATTTATGATAAATTTATATAAATTTTCCTTGATAAAAATATATCCAAAACTCACCTTTTGCTATCCACTCTGCCGTGTATAATTTCTAGAGTGGTAATAGAAAAAGATAGAGCTTCCTTAAAAACTAAAAAGCAAAAAAGGAAATAAATATATAAAAATTAAAAACAAGTATTAATATTGACTCTACCTTTTAAGTAAATTTACATTTATACCCCTGACAACCACCGGAATAGTTCACTTATCTCTTCTCCAACTCTACCACCTTCATAATCATCAACCGCCTCACTCCGGCGACTACTTCCGGTAAAAAACCTACCGGAGCCACGAAACGACTGCGACCGTGACGAAATCGATACCGACACTCTATCAACATAATCACGCAACCAGTTCCTCCGTCCACTTCCACCACCTATCTCCGCCGCTAAGTTCTCTCCCGGCGGCGGCGGCGGCGGCGTATTCAAATCCTTCCAATCCGAACCTTCTCTTCGATGAATTGATTCAACCGGAACTTCGTAACCGTCGTCGAGAACGTACTCGAACGATCCGCCGACGGAATACGACCTCCGTTCGCCGGAATCATCCGGCGTTCGTCGGCGACTAACACTTCCGATCTCGATTCTAAAACTGTTGTTCCGATCAGATAACGAGAGGATTTTATTGAGTACATCATCTTCGGTAGGGTTTACAGTTGACCTGCATAACGGACACGTCTGATTCGTCTTAAGCCACGTGTCAATGCACTCCACATGAAACGCATGACAGCATAACGGAAGTAAACGGAGCTGATCTACGCCGTTAAATTTCGATAAACAAACAGCACAATCTCCACCGGCGATATTACCAGTTAGCGACGAAAATGTAAACGACGGTAGCGAACTAGCTTTATTTAAACTGTTGCTATTGTTGTTAGTGTCATTTAAATAAATCACGTGATGCTCACGTGTTCGGCTGTCTAGTTCTGGAACGACGTCGTTGTTTGAAGACGAAAAGGAATGTACGGACTGAACACGGCTGCAGCGACGAGATATGAATCGTAGCAGAAGGTAGATGAAAGCGGAGACGATAATTGCGGACGCGATAACGATTATAACGATGATGATTGATGTTGAAGTTGAAGATGGATGTAGTGTTTGTTGTTGTGGTGGTGATGACGTGGCGGCGGCATTGTAGTTGTAAATGGCGGTGGCGGTGGGGAGGAGTGGTGGTGGTGGTGATGACGTGGCCATTTTTAATGAGTACGGGGGGACGAAACGGTGACGTATTGATGTGTGCTGTATATATGGTGGTAGTGGTGAATGTGTGTGATGATATAAATGCTTACTGGTTTTATTTTTATGGTGTTGTTGAGGGTCACGTGATGTGCACGTGAGGATTGAATTTGGTTTGGTTGGGTTTAAACTTTAAAGGTTTTGGTGGGATACATAGAGATGATGTGTTATTAACAATTTACAAATTTATATATAAGGTAATGTAATTAGCTTCTTAATCACATCATAATGACATTTGTTAAGTGAGAGATGTTAGTATGTTACATGTGTCAGAATATCATGATATGAAATAGGTTAGTAAGAAAATGTAGAAATATAAATTAATAAATTATTTTTCTGTCTATCTATGTGTCTATTATAAAACTAATGTATTCTCAAGATTATATAAGTTATGTAAAAATTATTAATTTTCTTGTTGTAATCATTCATAATTATAAATTTTAATTATGCTTTAATGGAAAGTCAGTAATAAATATGAAGAAAAAATGAATTGATAAACAAAGATGAATTAGAAAATGATAAAAGTTGCCATTTTTGAGCGTCAACCATCAATACAAATCGGAAAAGACGAATTAGAAAATGATAAAAGTTACCATTTTTGAGCGTCAACCATCAATACAAATCGGAAAATTCAACAATCATAAGCTACCAACATCAACACTCGTCACCACTAGCTCCTCCATTTTCGTTACTATGAACTATAGACGATTAGTTCCGATGAACGACATTATCTCGTTATTAGTTGTCTTCCAATAGTCTAATACCTCTCTAATATAAATATATGTATTTTACTAATAATGTATGGATTGTGTTAATTAGTGATTTGTACCTTCTTTTAGTTGAAATATAGGCTAATTACATGTTGATTAGTATTTGAGTAAATTCATAATTAGTTTAATCATGCTAGTATTACTAGAAACTTTATATGTATCCTAATGTTCGATTGATATGTGACATAGAATAGAAGTACTAAAAAATACGTATGATTTTGGTAGTTGCTTACTTGCTCTATCAAAGAAATACATACATATATCTATATTTAAATTAAATATACAAACATGACCAATATCAATTGAAATGGTAAAATTTTGCATCTTTGCAAACTGTAATATTATTTCTTGTTAAGTCATTATATATTTGTAGTGCGAACAATAGAATAAAAACACTTGAGTGTGCACCCATCAAATTCATGCGCGGCTCAAAATCAATCAACCATAATCTCTTATTCAAAGTTATTAAAGAAGATTGTTGATGCAATTGTTTAAAATTTTCTAGCAGTTTCATAATATGTGATTTGAAGATTGTTGCTTGTTCATAGTAATGTTTGAGGACCATGTTGATCGGTTTTAATTCTTTTCTATGTATCGTACTTATTTTTCTACCTCGAAAAATAATAATACTGATAGAAGTAATAAATAGATGTATTACACCAATATTTTCATTTTCCAAATATCAATCTCTAATTCATAATCCATAAATAACCAATGCATAATATGGGCTTACAAAAATTGTTGTTATAGTAATTGAACTTTTCCTAACAATGTGATTTAGGTATTTAGAAATTTATTTATAATTTTAGCGAAATCTTTATTTGCACGTATCTAGCTTTGGCCGGGATGATCGGCCTTGTCCATTATAACATTTTCAAGGGAAAAAAAGAAGAAGTTGTAGCCTTGTAGTAAGACATAATGATAAAAGTATAGAACCAGTTTTGTTTAATATAAGATTTTGCTAAGTTCACATAAATTCCACAAATATATTTTCATAAAATGAGGTGGACAAATATGTAAATCAATCTAATTTATTTATTCTTTTTCTCTCATAAACTCATTGGTCCACATCATTACGTGGATAATATTTTGTAAAATTTGGGTGAATATAATTTTTTTTAATTAAATTTGACTTGTGAAATATCAACTTGATCAAATATTAGTAAATAAGGGTGGTTTAACTAGTAAAACTTTAAGATTTCATCATTAGATAGTGGACGGTTTCAACTTCGAATCCCGTTGAATACAAACACTCTTAAGTAGTCACGCGAACCTCTTAAGATATAATGGTTTTATCTGATTTGAACATGTGTAGCAATAGACTCATATCTCATGAATTAGTCAGTAAAAGGTTGAAATCACGGTAAAATAATACTCCACAAGTAATAAAGATTATACTGACTCGGTAGATAATTTTGTAAAAATATCCACATTGTTGTACTATAGATGATTAGATGTTACAATATATATTTATTTATATCGAAATAAGTATGTAGTAGAATTAAATGCGAAATACATTAAAATAAATGCAGGGGATGTAGAAAAGCAACACAAACATGAGGTGTTGTCCAACTCCTACACTATTTAAGAGAATTAGTTGAATAAATATAGTATTTTACATAACTATTAACTATAATAAATATATGAAAAGAAATGATCCATAATAGTTTTAAATAGTTACGAATTAAAAAACTTTATTATAGAGGTTGAAGCATAAATACAAGGGGTGAGCTTATTTAAAGAAGTGTTCTAGCCATGTTCTTTTTATTTAATGATAATGTATGATTTTATTTAAAACTAATAAAAAAGTACTTACATTGTTTAATTCGTAATAAAAACATTCTCATGCTAATAAGAGTACAGCAGAGAGGTCTTAAAATGATAGTTAAACAAGATATATATGACAACGTACCCCGTCCGGTTTATTTATATATTTTATTTTATTTTTCCAAACCCTTTTCTTTGATTTATAGTATGGAATTAATCCGAAAGGGGAAAAAAACCAAAAAAAAATAAGGATCTCATTTACCTTCGGTAATTTATTTTTTTCACAGCAACACAAACTGAAAATATATAAACCCCCAAGATGTGGAAAGTGAATTACAAAAGTAAGTTTATACATATATAACTTTCCAAGCACTCCATAAAGACAACTAACATAACGATCCCAATTAGCACCCATCTTCGTGAATCTGTTAAATTTCTAGATCGAGAAGTGATTGTCTTTGTACATAACAAGAAAATAAGTTCTCCAAAGACGATTCTGACCATCATGAGAAGCGTGTGAATTCAGTTTCGGTGCTTCCAAAATGACTATAAAAGAAAGAAACGAGTCCCTTGGAATAACTTTGAAAGAGTCTCATTATTCGAAGGGTGCGACGTTATCAAGAATCTTATCCACCGATACAGCAGTTGATGCAGTAGGAAGTTGTCATCGACTTCAAAATTTCTTATAAAGAGAGTTAACTAAATATAATTAGTTAAATACTTACTGTTTAACTGACTCAGGCTGACATCCACATAATGGGCATCAATTGTAGTTCACTAAAACACCACGATGAACGAGATTAATCAGAGTGGGGAGGCATCAAGGAAAATCGCCAAACACATATATTCACCTTCTTTGACACCCAATTATTTCAATAGATGTCGAGTTTAACAATACTTGTATAGTTATTATATAAAAAAGATTTGTATGCATCCCATTTGTATAGACATGTAAATTTACATAAACCAGTGTAACTTTTCATAATTATTAGAGAAGCGTTTACACTTTTTAAAGTTTATCTTTAAATTACTCTAGCCTATATTAATATTAAATATGAGTCACATAAATATATATATTATATTAATATTAATTAGGAGTTAATAAAACAAAAATAAGTTATTTGTGACTATGCATTTTGTTCACATTAGTGGTTACGACTTTGTTATTTGATAATTGTGTCACCCAATCGTGATATATCACCTTTATGCATCACAATTTGATTAGGCACAATATTAATTATGGTACTTATAAAAATTATGAGGAGTAAATTATAATATAATTTTCCTTAAGGGGTATAAAACTATAAATTAGGGTTTGAATTGAATGCTCTTGTTACAAATTATGATTTTCCTTAATGAATCACATGTAAACTACAAATAGGGTTTGACTTTCCGCCCTAATAGATTGACATGTAAAGTGTGTAAATTAAGTTTTGACTTTTAATTTGTGTAATAAATCTAGGGTCGAGTTAATTTAATGATCAACGACTTTCAAATAAATTCGTCGGATATTTCTTGGTATTTATAAATAATATCATAAATATACTATAATAATAATAATAATAATAATAATAGTTAATAAAATAAGGGTGAGGTTCCTTGAAGAATTGAAAATAAGGAAAGGAGGAGAAGCCAATCAATATGTGACAAATGTCTCCTTACTTCTCCATATTTTTTATTCATTTTCCCCTCCCTATTTCTCATTTCTCCACATTTTTAATCCAATTATCACACTTTCTATATTTCTTCACTTTTTTCTATTACATTTTTTTAATTTATTTTTTTGTTAAAAAAAATTATTATAAAATAAAATTTAAACTTAAAAATATTAAAAATTTTAACTATGTAAAATCTTCTATAACAATTTTGTTAAAAAAATTAATAAATAATTAAATAAAATTTGTTAACGTTTTTTTAGAAAAAATATCACTTTAAAATTCTAAAAATTTAGTTTTTAACCATTTTTTCCTATTTAGTTTATCTTTTTCATATCATATTGAAATTTGTGATGCACCATATATTATATATAATGATGCACATGAATATTAAAAATAAGATGCAATAAAACTAAATTATTATTGTTTTCACCAACATTATAACTATGATACACTAATTTATTATAAATATGATGCATCGAGTATTTAAATATCATGCATGGACTTTCAAAAATAATATAAAACATCGTTCTTAATTTAAAAAATGGTGCATCATAGATATAAAACATGGTTAATCATAGTTATAAAACATGGTGCATCGAGTGTTTAAAATATCATGCATTGACAATTTCAAAATATACTATAAAACATCGTTATTGAACTAGAAGGTGGTGCATCATAGTTATAAAATATAATGCATCATAGTTATAAAAACGTGGTTGATCATAATTATAAAACATGGTGCATTGAATGTTTAAAAATAGCATGCTTCGACTTTCAAAAACTATACTATAAAATATCGTTATTGAATTAAAAGGTGGTGCATCATAGTTATAAAACATGGTGCATCTTAGTTATAAATATGACGTTCCAATTTTTAGATATACGATAAACATCATTCGTGTATAAATCTTGATGCACCATATTTATAATATATAGTGTATCATAATTTAATTTTACAATGCATTGAAGTTATAACTTTGTTATATCAAAATTTAAATTATTCAAGGTATGAATACGATGCATCACATAATTTTTTTTGTAATATTATATATAACATTGTATTTACATATAACAACGTGAGGTAAAATAACAACAGAAAAAATTTTGAAAACACGAAAAAAATAATAAGAATAATAAACAAGCTATGAAAAAGGTTAAATGAAAAGCTTTAAAAAAATTGATGACAAGAGCTTTTAAAAATGAAAAAGAAAACTAAAAAAAAACGAAAATATAATAATAAGAAACAAAATTAATGTATAACAATAAAACACTAAAAAAGTTTAGGAAAAAAAAATGAAGGGAAATGATAAGGTTAGAGAAATGAAAAAAATGGAGAAATGAAAAAGGTGGAGCAATGAAGGTGGTAGAGAAATAGAGAAGGACACATGTCAATCCTCTATTTGCTTCCCCCACATGCGTCCCAATCAGGACTTCCGTCCGTGAACCAATATCATAAAATAGTATACATAATAATAGGTACACGGTGTTTATATAATTATTTTTTTCATTAACATTTCATTTCAATTAGAACACATAATTTATGTTTATTTTTTTTTTTTAGTATTTCATCCGTCTCATTTGGTTGCTCACTTTTAAACATGTACTCACTCTATTAACCAATAGGGTTTCATCATTATTCAGTTACAGAATTTTTAATTGGTTAGAACTGAAATTGGACAATTAAATCTAGACATTCTAAAAGAAAATTTTGAACAATTAAATTGATACGGATAGAATAATATTAACATTTCTTATTAATTACCTTCACTTTCACTTTTTTCATATGTACACAACTAATTTTAGATGATATTGGTGGCACATAACCGTAAAAGAAACATGCTCAATGATTTTGTTGATATTTTAGTTTGACCATATAAAAAGTTCAAATTTAACATACTTGTGTTCCCTTTGGGAATTGGGGAGGTGATTAAACTCAGTTTGGTGGGCCTTTGATGTGGATGTAAATTAGTAGATGCACAGTTGATGAGTTCTAAAAGCAGTAGATGCACAGTTGATGAGTTCTAAAAGCCATTTCAAAAATAAAAATAAAAAAAATAGTAAAAATTTGTTTTGTAATAAAAAATATTAAATTTATATAATGATTTATGTGACAAATTAGAGGTATATTAACCCGTATATGCATTTTATGTAGAGAGTTTAATGTTATAAGTATGCATACATATCTTATATGGATTTGGTTAATTTGTGTCTTTATTAAGGCACAAGCTGAGCTTCATTATATACGCTAAAATTCCAAAATATATAACAAAATATATTTAGTGTACTCACTATTTTCAATTACACATACTTATTCATTACAATATATACTATTTATAGAAAATTCAACTTCATTTAATGTCCTTAACTTGTACCTTCAAAGCACAAATTATATTTTCCCATATTTGATTTGAATTGAATTGCTACATATATAAACAAGTTAATTTTTGTTCATTTTTCGTAAGTCTAATTAATAACCATAAAAATTCGTTGAAAGTGTACCTTGTGAGATGTCTAATCGAAGACAAAGAAAAAAGATGATTTTTATGGTGCAATTTTTATAATTTTACAATCGAGATATTTAATTTTTAAAAATATGGGGGAATATGAGTTTTTTATGCCACGTGACACATTTTTATTGGTTCTCTCATTCTCACAAAAAATTTCATACTTATTTGAATCTCACTAGTAATATATATTTTATAGTTTCACTCCCCTTCAAATACTAAATAACAAAATAGATTATTTAAAGTGACAACACTCTGTTGTCTGCAATTAATTAAATGCCAATAATTAATTGATATAAATATATTTAGTAAATAAAAATAAGATACTCTGTGTTGCACATATTGCTAATTGGCATGCTAATAAGAAACAATGATGATGGGTGGCCATAAACTATTATACTGCATTTCACTTTTTCCAGCAAACACTTTCTGCACCCTTAAGTTTTACTCTTAGACAATAATTAAATGCTTCTTCTTTAAATAATTTTTTTTTAAAAAATTAAACCTTAAAAAGTAAGTATGATATGATAGAGAGCCACAATGGATAAAAATATAAGTGTGCAATAAATAGTAAGGAATAGAGTAGCTTTAAATGATGAATTCAGTGCACAAAAAGTTGTAACATCGACATAAAACTACTCCACTATTTCTTTAATTCACTTCAACACAATAAGACTGTTTACTGCTTGCCATTTTTTTTACTCTTTTATATAATTATATTTTTGGGGTTTTAAATACTTATGATATTACAAAAATCATGAAGTAGAATGAACAAAGCCTAAGGCCTTCTCCAATGTGACACTCCATAATCACTTTTTACTTCATAAATGGAGATTTGGAGTAGAATTTATGAAGAAAATATTCTCTAATGGGTACTTCAAATATGGAGAAATTTTTGAAGTATTAAGATTTTACTCCATATTTGAAGATTTTCTATCCCTCCTCCAAAACCACTTTATCAGTATAAACTATTATTTTAATTTTAATGAACTCAATAACATTTATTTACTTATATTATATATTAATTTCTATTAGTCACTAGTAAAATGTAAATAATAACTTACTACTAGTGTTATATCACAATATTTAATAGATATAAAAAACTTACATAGAGAATATTGATTGAGAAATATAGAATATTTCAATATTACATAAAAAACTAGAACTAACTAAAACTATGATCGCAATATATTATATAAACTATAATTTAGGAACATAACTAATATTTCCATCTACATCAAAAAATTGACTTAAATCATCCAACGAGCCAACCCCTTGATATTTTTGTTGTTCTCGTTATACCATAATTCTTGCTTGTTCAATTCTTAGATTCTCACGTACCACTGGATCGATGATAGAATTCGGGTCGGTGTATAATTTTTTTTTCTTCTTTCAATTGTTTCACCTCTAACTTCTTTGCTTTTATCTCTAGTTTTTTTCTTTCCACGTCTAGTTTTTTGTTTTCGGTTTCTATACTCTCTTTGATAAGAGATTGACTTGAATCAAGAATTAATTTCATTTCTTGATTCATTTCGGTAAAAAAACCTTTCATTTCTCGAGTTTGTGCTTTTTTCAATTTCGCTTTGTTGCGTCCAATTGGACATTCTTTTTCAAGACATTTTACAGTGTTATCATCCCCAATTTCAAACTCATCATTTAGATCAATACAAAAGATGACGGTCCAATTGACTTATTTGACTTTCAAGATGACTCTGAATTTGACGATTCAATAGAATTAGTTCGTTTTCGAATAGGGGTTTTATCATTTATAGTTTCACTGGACTTCTTAATATCTTTCGAGCATATAGAAAATGCAAAAAACACATAGAAAAGATGTCGAGCGTGCATTTGGAGTTCTTCAATCACGATTTGCAATAATTAAAGGACCTGCAAGATTTTGAAAAAAATCTACATTACATTATAAGATGACGGCGTGCATTATAATGCACAATATGATCATCGAAGATGAACGTGATACTGAAGGAGCCATCACACATTGGAAGGAAGCGCCGATACCCGAAGTTGAAATGGTTAATGATGATAACCTTAAAGTTAAAAATTTTATAGCTAGACATAAGCAAATTAGAGATAAAGATGCCCACTTTGAACTTCGAAATGCACTTATCGAACATTTATAGAAGTGATATGGTAATTTAGGAATAGAAGATAATATTTTTATATAATGTAATGATTATTGTTTGTATTAATTTCGTTATTAATTATAAGTTTGAAAAAAATATTCAAATGTTTATCCATTTCTTATTATGATATTGTATAAAGTTAGATTATTTTAATATAAAAGTTTTTTAGAGTTGGGGTTTTGGAGTATGATGGTTGGAGAAGAAAAGTTTTGAATGAAGAATATTCTAAAAAGATGCTGTTTTTTCTGCATATTTGAAGATGGAGAAATGGAAATGATTAGAGAAGACCTAAGTTAGTTAAAACAGTGTAACTTTCATTTATGCCTCTTATGCTCGGGAACACAAACTAGATAAACTTATTTTATCTTTTCAATTAAGAAATATAAAAATTATATAAAAAAAAGTAAATCTTTTCTTTTCCTCTATTCTAACGTTCTATTTATCATTCTCTTCTTATGCTCTCGTCAAAACTCCGGAGTAGGGCGAGTTGATGTACATGATGATATGATATCATCTTCAATTCAAGAAAAAGTATGATATAAATAGTAAAAAGATAAAATAGGTAAACTTTTTTGAAAATTATTTTAAATGCAGATAAATATTTTTAGATCCAAGAGCATAGGGAGTGGTTGATGGAGTTTCAGTGTTTAGTTTAGTGTTCAAATGAATACTGAACTTGAAAATTGAAATTGAAAAGTGAGGTAATTGTTGACCTTGAGGTTCAATCAGTGTTTAGTAGATTATTTTATTAAACTTTTTAAGGGAAAAAGTTTTCTTTTTATTCTAACCGTTTTAAACAAAAAAAACAATAAAACGGCGATGGTGAACGTCGAAAGAGAACACTGAAGGGGAATGGAGAACACTGAAATTCAGTGTTCTTCATGGTGAACGGTGAAAAAATTGAATGCCACTCCGTATGCTCTAATTAGAAAGAAGGTTCTATACTTATTTTGTATTTATTTATTTATATATTAAATAAAATATAAACTTTTGTGTGGGTGTGATCAACTGATCATAGATACTACATTTGTAATTGAAACTAAAAGGCATATTGTGATTTGTGAAGCCCAGTCAAGACCATGTTATATCACTTAGCCCCAAAGAAGGTTTATTTAGGCCTACCACTCCTACCAGAACAATCGACCAGTCCTAACCAGGCTTTGTATCTTACGAAGTAAAAATTGCAAAATACTTTGTAATGTAACGCTTAAATTTAGAGTAACGAGCCAAAAATCAGGACAGAACAAACATTTATTTTATTGGGATTCGGTTCAGAGGGGAGTGTGTTATGATGTAGTGATGCAGCGAGTATGAATCGTATGAATCGTGGATCACAAAAATAAGTGTCAAAATTGCATGCCATTTTGTCCTCTTTAAGCTACCGTCCTATCTAATCTCCACCATTTTTTTGAGATACAAGTATTTGTGTCTTTCTATGACTTTCTAGCAAATGTTTTAGACCGGAGTTCGGTATAAACTGAAAAGAGAATCAAATTTCAGCAGTTGGGTGGTCAACAAAATTACATTTATACATTCAACGCCTCAATGTTTATCATACATTTCACTTCTCGTCTTCCTAGTGGAGTTTTTGAAACACCTCCAAATTTATTGTTTGGCGAAAGCATACTTGGGGTGCTACTAATCAATAATTACATCACAAAGATATAATGAACTACTCTATATGCGTCGTTTTAACAAAATACATTGATTGTAACAAAAGTTTACAATAGTTATAATAATTACATAAGCTCGGTACCCTGATCTGAAAGATTCTATAGCATTACTACTTATACAAAATATAATAATGCAGAAAAATCTCTTGATCTTCGTGCTTGCATGCGACTCGAGCTAAGTAATATCTTGAGCAGTCCTACTACTGCTGTGTACCTGAGAATACATGCTAAAAGGTCAGCTAAAAGCTGATGAGCTCACAGGTGTAAATGGTAAACCACAATGTATAACCACAAGATTTAATGATATGTTTGAATTTAATCAAATAAATATGTATATTACTGTCATGAATCCATAGTTTGAGCTTAACTGAGAGGTCAGGATCCGCCTTTAAGGACCTGAGCGAGGTGCCTCCGAGCGAGTGCCTAATCTACACTCGTGTGAATAAATGATAATGTGTCCGTTTGACATCACAGTCATGGTAGCGCGACTACCCCGGACAGGGATTGTCAATCCCATATGGTACCATACACTAACATTCACGCTAAATCCATATTAACAAACTATGTGGTGGAGGACTTTATGATTAGTAAAACAAACTCATGCAATCCATATATCGAGTTTTGTACTTGTGTTCACATGTAAAACAAATCTGAGCATGTATTCCCACCCCGGGAGTAAAAACAGTAAAATGCGGGGCTACGAGACTCACCTGAGTCAGATGTGTTTATACGATAAACGTGCGTTGCTGCTAAACCAAGCAGTGATGTCCGAAGACCGTAACCTGAGGGCGTCTAAGACGCGCGTTGGTTAATATGTGAGTAGGTATCTCAAAAGATCACCTATGCTAGTTGTTCATCCAACTAGTTATGTCCAAATACATTGGTTTTGTTTGTGTTTTGAAAACATGTACGGCCCGTTGGTGAAGGTTTGTGATAATCTTACATCCTTATTATTATGTGTTGTATCGTATATAAGTGTTCAAGTATACGTGTATCATGTACGAGTACATCGTATGTGGTTTGGTTGTTGTAAATGTTTGACACTCAGTGTATAAATTATTTACAAACTTTAAATGACGAGGGTCCGGGGGCAGCGCCCCTGGTTAGCGGGGTTCCAGGGGTGGCAACCCCTGGCGGGGTCCAAATGGCAGAGCCCCTGGCTGGGGTCGAGGTCAGCTCGAAATTTTTTTATTTCTACTATATTGCTTTAGTGAAAAACGCACTTAAAATCTGAATTTGGGTAACGCAGGTGATAAAATTTCAAGTCTTGACACTTAGTAAAAATTTGTGTTTTCAAGGTTCTGATTTGTGCGACACTGTGTAACACCCCCAAATTTACTGTTTAGCGGAAGCAAGCTTTGGGGTGCTACTAATCAATAATCAAAACACACAAGGCATATAATGAACGACTCTATATGCGTCGTTTTACAGATACATTGATAATATAAAGTTTTACAATGTATAAATGTTTACAAAAGCCCAATAATTACAATGTTTAGAGATTAATCGGCATAACTTAGTTACAAAATGTAGTGATGCAAAATAATCTCCTGATGTGTATGCTGACTCGAGCTATGGGCATCCTGAGTGAACAGGTCCTACTGCTGTTGGGTACCTGAGAACACATGCTAAAAAGATCAGCTAACGCTGGTGAGCTCACAGGTTTGCATAATAAATATGTAAGTGTGAACCACGAGATTTAATGATAACCGTTTGAAATGAATCAAATAATGTATATGTCTGCCATGAGGTCATAGTCTGCGCTTAACGTGGGTGTCAGGATCACAATAAAGTGCCTGATCGTGGGTGCCTCCGGGTGAGTGTCTAATCTACATTCGTATGAACAAAAGTTAATGCGTCCGTTTAACCAGTCAGTGCTTGCTGACCCGGACAAGGATGGTCAGTCCTATATGGTACCATACACTAACATTCGCGCTACATAAAGTATTACCAGAACTATGATCGTAGAGGACTTAAAAGTGATTAGAAAATAGCTCATGCAGAATATAGCGAGTTTTGTACTCGTGTTCACGTGTAAAACAGTTAGAGCATGTATTCCCACCCCGGGAGAAAAAACAGTAAAAAGTCGGGGCTATGAGACTCACATGAGCTTGAAGAGTTGCAATGAAGCAAATGTGGTGAAGTAAAATGGGGTGTCCGAAGACTGTAACATGCCGGACGTTTATAACGCGCAAGTTTAAATAAAATAAGTAGGTATCTTAAAAGATAACATATGCTAGTTGTTCATCCAACTAGTAATGTCCAATGATTTGAATTGATTGATAAGTTTGAGTTTTGAAAACATGTACGACCTGTTGGTGACTGGTTGTAATAATAATCTTATTAATATTGTTATGATTTTTGGAGTGTTATACTTAAAAGTATTTTTAAATTTTAGGTGACGGGGGACCAGGGGCAGCGCCCCTGGCTAGCGGGGTTCCAGGGGTGGCAACCCCTGGCGGGGTCCAAGGGGCAGAGCCTTTGGCTGGGGTCGAGCTGCCAGGTCAGCTTGGAAAATTTTTATTTCTACTATATTGCTTTAATGAAAGACGTATCTAAATTTGAACTTGGGTGTAATCAAGTGATAAAATTTTAGGTCTCGACACTTAGTAAAAATATGGGTTCTGTTTCATGCGACACTTATAGCGTCACTTGAGGAAGTGACGCATAAAGGGGCGACACTTAAGCAAGTGTCGGGTCCAAGTGTTGGTATCGGGGTCATGCGTCACTAGGGTTAGTGTCAGATGAAATCAGATTTCAATTATAGGTGACACTTAGACAAGTGTCGCTAGAAGTGTCGGTTAGGAGTGTCGGGTATTGAATTTGCGACACTTAGGAAGTGTCGGGAAAAAGGGGTTTTATGCGGCACTTAGGTAAGTGACGCAAGATTAGGGTTTTATGCGATACTTAAGTGACGCATTAAGTGACGCTACGCTGCTTTGGCCTATGCGACACTTACGTCTGATGGCCGGATTTTGAGTCGAAAACGTGTTTTCCGGTTTCCGTTTGGCCCGAAACTTTTACCCAACCCATATTTGGACATTTCAAGCTTAAATAAACAACAATATATCAAAAACACTTGAAATCGAGGAGTTTCGAGATTTTGTCGGAAACTTACAAGTTAACGCGTGAAGATTTCGAAAAGATAGGAAGGTAGATCGTCGCGAGGTGAACGTTTTTTTTCAAAGAGGCAAGATGATCTAAGGCCGTTTGATGGTGGATTTTGGTGGTGGAAGTGTGGTGGTGGATGTGGATGAGAGAAAAAGAGAGAGAAAGAAAAGAAAAGGAAGATATGAAATGAGAGGGAAAAGGGAAAGGTGGGGGTTTTGGTGAAAGCCTCCATTTTTCAGTCCCCGTGCTCCATGCGATGTGTAACACCCCCAAATTTAATGTTGCGTGGAAGCAAGCTTTGGGTGTTACTAATCAATAATTAAGCACCAAAGTATAGCAAACGACTTCTAAATGAGACGTTTATAAAATAGTTACATACCATTATAAAATAGGGTTTGAAAACATAATGTTTTCGTTACAAAAGTAAGGTTCTCTAGAGTCCGTGTACGTAACGGGAGATTCTGTTACATAACCAAAGTTACAAAAGATAATGCTAAAGAATCTCCATTAATGCAGTTTGGAAATCATGCGACTCTAGCTAGTAATCCTGAAGTAATCCTACTCCGTATGTGTACCTGAGAATACATGCTAAAAAGGGTCAACCAAAATGGTTGGTGAATCTCACAGGTTTGTAAATAAGTAATAGTTTGAACATAAGATTTTTATCAATTGTGCCCGCAAGCGTAAATCAAGTATCTGCAACCAAGCAAATAATAAGTAAATATGTATATACCGTTGCCATGAGCTCATAGTCGAAGCTTAACCCGCAAATCGGTGGTACAACCAAGTACCGTATAGTTCCCCCGCGAGTGCCCAATCCAAACACTCGTACGAAACAAATAAAAGTCGCCAGTTTATACATAATGGTTCATGGTAGCGCTACTACCCCGGACGGGGAGGGTCAGTCCCTAATGGATTTTATTAACTAATATTCGCGCTTAAGTCCATAACTAACGAAACTATGATGGAGGGACTTCAGTGGATTAGTAAGTAACTCATGCAAGCCCGTATATGAAAAGTAAGTAATTTAGTACTTGTGTTCAAGAAAACGTAAGCAATGCATCTCACCCCATAAGTAAAACAGTAAAAGTGGGGCTGTAAGACTCACCTGAGTCAAGCAAGCAAGCGTTTAACTTAATAAACGTAAAGTCTGAAAGCAGTAGTAATCCGTAGGTTCCGCGAACCCGCACCCTTCTAATGCCCTAAGCATATAAGGTTGTATGTATAAGTGAATGTCTCAAAAGATCATTCATGCTAGTTGTCCACTCAACTAGTTATGTCCAAGTATTTGTTTGTACTTTGTAATTATTTTGTAAATAAGTGTGGCCCGTTGGTGACGGAGGTGTAATAATAATTCAAATATTATTATTATGTAATTCTTTGTGCTTGTATATCTTCTAAAGCATATACAATAGTTGCTTATTTGTAACGTGACGTGTAATCGTCATTCGGATGTAAGTCCGTGCGAGTGTAAGCTCGTCTTATAAACAATTGGTTCGAGTGTAAGCTCGTGGTAGAGTGGGTGTAATCCCATCTAGGTGTATGTGTAATCTCATATCTTCATACTTATATGTATAAATAATAAACGGGTGCGAGTGTAATCTCGTAAGAATAGTTATTGATTCGAGTGTAAGCTCGTATGCGTTCAAGTTGTAGCGTATACTTCCAAAGTATATATATATCATGTAAGTGTAGTGTTGTATGTATTCAATACTTAGTATAAAAAGTATTTTAAAGTTTCCATTTCGTGCGACAATATGTATCCGACAATGCCATTCACGGACACTGTTCATGCGACAATCACATTCTCGGAATTTTGTTCATACGACAATAGCATTCGCGGAGTACTATTCATGCGACAATGATATTGTCGTAGGCTGAAAAGACTTATGCGACAGTGGCATTATCGCAGGTGGGTGTTTTCCGTTTTCTTTTAAGTATTCGTTTTCGTTTACTAGATTAAACGGGTTTGGTTTGATTTCGAGTGTTATCAAGTCCGAAATTATGCATCCGAGTCTCACCCTAAAGTCCGAGAGTCAACGAAAGTCAATTTTTACTGTTCATCCGTCAATAAATTCACGAATTTACTGTTCATTCGACAATGTGATTCACGGAGTACTGTTCATCCGAGATTTGACCACTTCTCACTAATCTAATTTTCTGGAGAAATGGGTGTATTTATGGAATGAGCCAAAGAAGGACTTTTTGTAGATAATAAATTTACCAAGATTTTCCAAGTGGTCTCACACGTTTTTGAGGTCTAGAACTCGAGATATAGTCCCGAGAAATTACTGAAAATTCCTGTCTGCCGGAACAGTATACCTATGTCACCGGAGAAAAATGTTTTCGAGTAGCAAACGGAGTCAAAAAGTCACGAGACTAATTTTGTTGGAAAGATAAATTCTTGTACTACATTCTAGGCTTAAGAAACTTCCATTTTGGTGTTGTAATGATTTTTATAAAATTCGTGGAAGTGGAAACAGAATCTGGACAGGAAGGTTAACTTCCTGTTTCCGAGTTGTAATTTGTGTTTCGACTTATCTTTTGGACATATAATGGTTGAGTGGCCACTAAAACATGATTATAAACTTAAAACAAGTATTTTAGAAGAGTAGAAAAGTTCTCACAATGGTGTATGAAGAAACGGAGACGGTAGGAGTGATGTACACGCGTAGGTGATCGTTTTGGTGTCTCCGGCTTCGTTTTTCCTTCAAGAATGAGGTGGTGGCCAATGGTGGATGATGGTGGTCTGTGGTGGTGGCTGGTGGTCGGCAGCAAGAGAGAAAGAGGGAGAGAGGAGGGAGTAGATTGAGAGGAATGAGGTTGAGTGTAGAATGGAAATGGGCTGATTTCGTCAATCGATCGACAATCACCCATATGGTGTCAACTCCGGATGTTGTTCTCGGTAACTTCGTGATGAAGTCCATCGTGATGTGTTCCCATTTCCATTTGGGCATTTCGGGTTGTTGTAAAAGCCCAGATGGCTTTTGGTATTCGACCTTGACTTTTGCACAAGTCAAGCACTTACTAACGTATGTGGCAATGTCTCGTTTCATGCCAGGCCACCAGTAAAATCCTTTCAAGTCGTGATACATCTTATCTGCACCAGGATGTATCGAGTAGTTGGACTTATGTGCTTCGTCCAAAATCAATCGGCGCAATTCATCTACGCATGGTACCCAAATTCGGTTCATGAAGTATAACACTCCGTTGTCTTTGGTTTCAAGTTGTCTCTCCATTCCCTTCAAGGATTCTTCCTTAAGGCGTTCGGGAATGAATGCTAATTGTTGAGCATCACGAATTTGAGTAATGAGGTTCGAGTGGATTGTCAAACCCAATGCTCGAACTCTACAGGGTTTGACCCATACCTTACGGCTCAAGGCATCAGCTACAACGTTTGCTTTGCCCGGGTGATACTTAATCTCACAGTCGTAATCGTTCAGTAATTCGACCCAACGACGTTGTCTCATGTTGAGTTCTTTCTGGTCGAATATATGTTGGAGACTTTTGTGATCCGTGAAGATTGTACACTTTGTACCATATAGGTAGTGTCTCCAAATCTTAAGTGCAAAGACGACTGCTCCTAGCTCTAAGTCATGCGTCGTATAGTTCTTTTCGTGAACTTTCAATTGTCGAGACGCGTAAGCAATGACTTTGTCGTTTTGCATCAATACGCAACCCAATCCCTGATGTGAAGCATCACAGTAGACAACAAAGTTTTCTACTCCTTCCGGTAGTGATAGGATTGGTGTGGTACTTAGTTTTTGTTTCAACAATTGAAAAGCAATCTCTTGCTTCTCGCCCCAATCAAATTTCTTATCTTTTTGACTTAAAGCGGTAAGTGGTTGGGCTATTTTCGAGAAGTTCTCGATGAATCGTCGGTAATAGCCGGCTAGCCCAAGAAATTGTCGTATCTCGGATGGCGTTTTCGGGGCTTCCCAGTTCTAGATAGCCTCAATTTTGGATGGGTCCACATGAATTCCTTTGTTATTGATCACATGACCAAGGAAATGAACCTCGCGCATCCAAAATTCGCACTTAGAGAACTTTGCGTAAAGCTTCTCTTTTTCCAGTAATTCAAGAATCATTCTCAGATGTTTCTCGTGATCCTCCTTCGTTCGGGAGTATATCAATATGTCATCGATAAACACAATCACGAACTTATCAAGATAAGGTTTGCATACTCTATTCATGAGGTCCATGAACACTGCTGGTGCGTTTGTCAGTCCGAATGGTATGACTAGGAACTCGTAATGACCGTACCGAGTCCTAAACGCAGTCGTAGGAATATCCTCATCACGAACCTTCAGCTGATGGTAACCAGATCGCAAGTCGATCTTCGAATAGTAACTTGACCCTTGTAGCTGGTCAAACAAGTCATCGATGCGAGGTAGTGGATATCGATTCTTAATAGTTACTTTGTTCAGTTCCCGATAATCGATACACATTCGCATTGATCCATCCTTTTTCTTGACGAACAAAACCGGAGCTCCCTAAGGTGAAAAGCTCGGGCAGATGAATCCTAAGTCTAAGAGTTCCTGCAGTTGTGCAGATAACTCTTGCATTTCTGATGGAGCAAGACGGTAAGGTGCGCGAGCAATTGGTGTTGCTCCAGGAACTAGGTCGATATGAAATTCAACCTGTCGTGGGGGTGGTAATCCTGGTAACTCATCAGGAAACACTCCCGGGTAGTCACGTACAATAGGTACATCGTCTATATGTCACCCCTCGGGCTTCTTTTCTACAACGTGTGCCAAAAATGCTTGGTATCCCTTTCGGAGATATTTACTGGCTTTCAAGCATGTAATCATTTTTGTGGCACTTTTTCGTTTCTCACCTTTGACCATGAGAGTTTCTTCTGTCGGTAGTGGTAAGCGTACCAGCTTATCGTAACATATGATCTCGGCGCGGTTCTTAGCCAACCAATCCATGCCGACTACAACGTCGAAACTTCCCAACTTAACCGGTAGCAAGTCTATTTCGAAGAGATGGCCTTCTAATTCCAAGGTACATCCCGGTACTATTTCTCCTGACTCGATTAACTCACCATCGGCTAGTTCAATAGTATATTTGTTATCTAACTTACGTGATTCAAGTTTCAATAGTGGTCTAATCTCATTAGACACAAAACTTAAATCAGCACCTGAATCGATTAACACAGAGGCATAATGGTTGTTTACAAGAAACGTACCAGTGATGGTGTTAGGGTCCTGGCGTGCCTCTTGTGCTCCGATCACAAATGCTCTTCCATGAGCCGGCTGATTGTTGATGTTGTTGGCTCGGTTGTTGTTACCACGGTTGTTGTTGTTGCAGTTTTGGTTGTTGAGTCGTGGGCAACGATTCCGGTAGTGCCTCGTGTCGCCACATTCAAAACACCCTTGGTTTCGGCGTTTTGTGTTCTCCCTAGGGGTTGGGTTAACTTTGCAGTTTTGGGTTTTGTGACCCCAACCTCTACAGTTGTTGCAATACCAACATTCACCCTCGTGGTGTTTGCTACATTTGTCACACTTAGGTTTGTTACTCAAGTATGGTTTTGATTCCACAGCGGTGGCAGCATAGGACTTTGGGTTTCCAGACCCCTTCTTATTTGTTTGACCTTGACGGTCACTTCCTCTGTCATTCCACTTACGTTTTGTACCTCCGGAACTGCCAGCTTCAGTACTGCTCGGTTCAACCTTGCCCGATGTAGTTTTCTTGGTCAGAGTTCCCATCCTGACTGCCTCATCGGTCAGACTTTGCGCTAGAACAACAGCGCTCCTGAATGTGTCAGGTTTGGAAGATGTAACCAAACTCCTGATTTGCGGTGCTAGGCCATATACATAACGCTCGATGCGCTTGTACTCAGGTGTCACCATATGTGGCACTAGACGCGCTAGTTCCTGAAACTTGGTTGTATAACCAGTGACATCGGCACTGCTCATAGTGATGTTCCACAACTCAGTTTCGACTTTCTGCATCTCGCTACGGGGACAGAACTCCTCCAACATCATGTTTTTCAGTACTTCCCATGACAAGGAGTAGGCAGCTGGTCGGCCAAGTGATTGGACTTGACTATTCCACCAAGTAAGAGCCTTGTCAGCAAGGGTGCAGGTGACATATTTAACCATACAGTCTGGTGAACAGTTACTAATGTCCAATACCGATTCTGTCTTCTCTATCCAGTGTATAATCCCAATAGCACCCTCGGTGCCACGAAAAGTAACTGGCTTACATGCCTGGAATGTCTTGTATGAACACCCTCGGCGAGTAGTCGCAGGTGCCTCAGTGTTAACAGGGGTAGATCCGCTGTTATTCATTCCATTCTCACGATTTCGGCTTGCTTCATACTCAGCAATACCTTCAGCTATTCGACGCGCGATCATTTGTTCAGTAGTCTCATTGTTGTTGGGTGGGGGAACAGTTTCAGGAATGGAAGGAGGAGTCGTTCATCGACTGTTCTTAGTCAACCGTCATTTTGGTGGCATGATTCCGTTCTGCGATGAAATAAAATGCAGAAGTCAATGCCAAGATAATGAATGTGATGAACAAGATTTCACATTGTTTAACAAGTGAACAGTATGAAGGATTGAACGACAAAATTTTGTATCACATGTCGCACTACTTTGAAACGCCCATACGTAGTTAGTACCATATAATCACGTTGGCCAGGCGTCATTATATAATGCTAAATACATATTTCTTTTCATCATCATTTAACACAATCGAGTTCAAAGAAATCCAAGATAGGAATCAATAATCAAGGTGTGGTATGTTTCATGGTTTTCAAGAAATAACTTCAAGTGTTATTGATTGGTTATCGTTTCTAACATACGTATAAAAATGTAGATATAAGACTATAGTCGTTGTCGAATGTAATGAATGCGAAATACAACCGAACATAAGTTATATTATATCAAAAGGTGTAGCGCTGATACAACAGTTTTACACAAAACAAGATGGGATCCCTAATATGCCCCATCAGCGGTTAGCGCCATACAAAAGACAATGGGTTTTCCTATACATACACCCATTCTAACAATAGTTTTTCCCATCTAGTACATGTCTAGTACATACATACACCTACCCATCTGATTCTAGTCTATACAACACGTGATGGACCTACTAATATATCCATCATCCAATAGTGATCGGTCTGATGCCCAGTAGGCACAAACCGCCATACACAAGTCTAATGAAAATAAGGTAGAAACAACCCCACAGCTGTCCTCAGCACAGCTATCATCACACAAGCTCCAATCATCATCCCTACTGTCCTCGCACGTCTCTCTAGCACCCTGACACGAGCACGTGCGGTCTCAGCTATCTCTCTGGCAGCAACCACGTTGCTCAACAAGAAGTGGCAACGCTCATGCATGTCTGTCATGTCTCCATCCAGGCGGGAGACATCGCTCTGTAGCTCTGCAAGGTGTGCACCCCTGCTACCAGAAATACGGAACAAAGTACGTATCACAGCCACAATGGTAGGGAGAGTCAACTCCACGGGCTCTCCAGTAGTAGGTAGTGGTGCGGAGGATCGGGAGGACTCCCCGGTCTCGAAAGTAGAGGGAAAACCCTCCAACGACCTCCACCGCCCTAACATAGGAGTCATCCACTCCAAGTGAGCAAACCTAGGTACCCCCTGTGGCGGCTCATCGCAATGTATCACCCTCTCCTCTGCCATCGACGCCTTGTCACGGGGCGCAAGTGGTCCTCTAGGGAAGTCTCGGACACACATCCGTGGTGTCCTCCTAGGTACCGGTCCTCTGGAAGGTCCAGCAGTCGTATGGCGTGTCGCCATAAAGGTAGACCCTAACATACGAGTGGTAGGGTCAGTGGGAGTAGTTGTAGGTGGGACCACATGTGCAGTAGGTGTTGGGGTAATGTAGGCATCACCGGTGTCATCAGATAGAGCTCTCGGGTGAACTGGTGGACTCACAACTCCGGTGCTAGCATCGCTATGGTAGGAATCCTCAGTCGGCTCCTCATCAGAAGCATACAGGTAGATCGGACTGTGCTTCGACATGCTGAGACAAAGAAGTCATAGGTGACGTGTCAGTCGTATGTTAGATGTATGCAAAGTGTGTATGCATGCAACGAATGTTTTAGCCAAGGCTATAGTCTAGGTCTCTAAGGTTTCCGGTCACTTAAAGACTTCTAGTTCGCTATAACCAATGGCTCTGATACCAAGTCTGTCACACCCCGCCAAATGGTAATTAGAATCAAACAATATAATAATATGCGGAAGCCTTGTGACGTGGCGGGGCTGCGAACAGTTAAATCTAACCAAACAACGCATACATACTCAGAGCGTATGGTTATCGCACAACTTTATTTATCAAGGATGCCCAGTTTGACAGTTGTTACAAAAGTAATACGACTATGTAAGTCGTATCAGTAGTAGTAGAGTTTAAAACATTTAGTTTTACAATACATAAGTTTAATACAAGATTTCTTAAGTATGACTGCAGTGTTTGCAGTTATACTGAGGAAATCCTTCAAAAGCGGTCCCAAAAGTATGTGGCATCCTAAGTAGTCCAGGGTTGTCCATCCTGAATGCATGCGATTACTTACCAAGCTAATTTCCTGAAAAACATAGAGAAAGTCGTCAACAAATATGTTGAGTGAATTTAGAGGTTTGTATATGTATGTGGTTAGTTAAACCAAGTTTGTATAAATGATTCGTTATTCATTTATAAAAATACAGGTTATGTAGGGTTGTTACCCTTAAAACATATGACTGGTTGTCTACCAGTATAAATAAGTTGCGGGTATGTTTTCCGGTATTGAACGGTTGTAGGATTCGTTCTTCCTAAAAGTACGTAACTGGTTGTTTACCAGTATAAATAAGTTGCCGGTATGTTTTCCGGTGTTTAACAGTTGTAGGATTCGTTCTTCCTAAAAGTATGTGGGAATTTGCTTAGACTATGATCCCCTGAAAGGTGAGCTAAACCTCGCAGGTTAAAGTAACGTG
Source organism: Pseudognaphalium luteoalbum (assembly GCA_963422505.1). Taxonomy (NCBI): domain Eukaryota; kingdom Viridiplantae; phylum Streptophyta; class Magnoliopsida; order Asterales; family Asteraceae; genus Pseudognaphalium; species Pseudognaphalium luteoalbum. Next base: position 71,141,518 of record OY730198.1, read on the forward strand.
ACCTAACCCTATAACCAAACCACAACCAGAACTTATGTTGTTTGCCTGAACGCACATTTAAGTATACGCTCCACCGTAAGAGGGTCGTCACGGCAATAGTACTATCCGTATACTCAGTGGCTAGAGTCACCTAGCTAATGGTTACAGTAGCATGTCATGAGGTCTTTTCATGCACACATTCCAAGTCTACGTCCGTACTAGGATACTTTATCTAATTCCCAAAACAATTGTGGAAATGTTATTCCATAAACAAACAGTTTGTATAAAAGCAAATAAGCATTTATAGTTTGATTGCATGTGTTGGCATGCAATTTCTATGTTTAACACCCCTGTGTTTAAAAGTAGAAAACATTTAAAAATAGGGGCTGTAAACTCACAGTGGTTTGCTCGGTATGAATGCTAGCAGCCGACAGATAAACGCCCAAGGTATGTTAACCTATGTACAATAAATGTATTAACATAAGTACATTTGATTTGTTTAATCAACTTATGTTAACATTTTGTTGGTTTGAAGAAATTGTTGATTTCTTAATAATGTTAATTGTTGAATTTGTTGGTGACATTGTGTTGAAATATTATTTCGTCTCCATTGTTCATATATTTGTTCTATATATGTATGTATAGGTAAATATACTTATTGTATGAAATTGGGCCTCACTTGGATGAAGTGTCGCTAGATAGTGACGGGTCACTTGTCACTTATGGTCAATGACGCTAGTATTCGGGTTTCCGTGTTCAAGGCGTCACTTAGGTCTGACCAGTTTTGGTCAAACTACAATTTGTACAAAAGTCAATGGAAGTCAACTCACTGGTCAAAGTTGGTCAAAGTTGCTGGTCAAAGCTGCTGGTCAAGCTGGTCAACTCGCTGGTCAAACTTGTTGGCTAAGCTGGTCAACTCGCTGGTCAAGGTTGCTGGCCAAACTGGTCAACTCGCTGGTCAAGGTTGCTGGCCAAACTGGTCAACTCGCTGGTCAAGGTTGCTGGCCAGGCTGGTCAACTCGCTGGTTAAGGTTGCTGGCCCAACTGGTCAACTCGCTGGTTAATGTTGCTGACTTAAGGTTGGTCGCTGAAGGGTTCAGCGACTAAAAGTTGTGTCACAAAAGGGTCAGTGACTTAAGAGTTCAGTGACTTAAGTGGTTTATCGCTGAAGGGTCAGCGACTAAAAGTTGTGCACAAAAGGGTCAGTGACTTAGGAGTTCAATGACTTAAGTGGTTTGTCGCTGAAGGGTCAGCGACTAAAAGTTGTGTCACAAAAGGGTCAGTGACTTAGGAGTTCAGTGACTTAAGTGGTTTGTCGCTGAAGGGTCAGCGACTGAAAGTTGTGTCACAAAAGGGTCAGTGACTTAGGAGTTCAGTGACTTAAGTGGTTTGTCGCTGAAGGGTCAGCGACTGAAAGAGGTCAGCGACAATTTTAAATAAATTCGAAGTGTGGTCAGATTTGGTCCAAAACAGACATATGTTCAAGGATCGAGTTATACACGAAAATACGGACGTTTCTGGAAATGGTAAAAGAAGAACTTTTTGTAGAGGACAAGAATACCAAACTTTTCCAAGTGGTCTCATACATTTATTTAACCTAGAACTCAAGTTATGAATGTTTTTGTGAGTCGGTTTTTGGAAGACAACAACTGTCTTTATATACATACATGAAAAACGTATATTAATCTTTGTTTTGGACATTTCATGGTTAAGCAAGCAACTAAACATGTTAATACATCTGTTATAAGTAATATACAAGAGTGATGAAAGTCTCACAATGGTGTATTTTAAATTTTATGTTTTGGTTTTCATCAACACATTTCAAGAACAATCACATATAATCATTAAATTGTTGTGTTACATGTATAGATTATGATGTATAAACATGTTAGAATACGAAATTGTAGTGTAGGAATCAAGGAATCAGAAGTTCCTTACAATGAGATGACAATGGTGAAGATGATGATGAGACCGAGAGATGATGATGATAGAACGATGATTATGGTGTTGCTGCTTGTTGCTTCTGATCTTGTTTAGGTTCTTCCAGATCAAGAAAAAGAAGATGATAGATGATAGATGATTTTGATGTGGTGTGTGTGTGTAGAAAAGATCACAGAAGAATGGGAGGTGAGAGTATAATATTTCAAAAACGAGTATGGCTAGTAACAGATATTGTCTACTCAATTATTTGAGGTTGGTGATCAAGTGAAGAGAGAGTATGTATCTGTTTAAAAGTCAAAGGGAGGCATGGCTCGGTAAGAGTTGTGTCTCCCAGATATTTTAGTTTGTGTTAGTGTTGTAGGTTTTTAACCCGTTAGTTTCGTGTACGGGTCCAATTGTGTGTCAATTTTTGTTCAAATTTTTAAATTGTAATTTGAGGTAACTCCCCAAATACTTTATTATGACTAACGAAAATAACACTTTTATTATTTTTGACCTTTGGGTACGTTTTAAAATTGTTTCTGTTCGAATTATAATACGTTTTATGCAAAAACGTATATTTAATTCATTTTATCTATATGTTATAGATATAACAGTACTCGTAATTAATAATCGAATTATTAATTATTTTGTGTCAACAACTTTTGTTATATTTTTCTGTCGGGTTTGTTCCGATACGTTTGTACGCGATTATTATTATTAATCACATATTAAGTAATACTTTTTGTTTAAAAGTATCGGGCTGCTAGGCTTACATCACATCAAAAGTTTTGTTTTAAACTTAATCAGGAAATTAGCGTAAGAATGTGCATGCTTATTTGTTAATCAGTACCTAATTTGGAGAGTTGTCACAGTTTATGTGCAAAAAGGTCATAGCTAATTTGTGTATTTATAGATGAAAAAAAATTCACGGATCGTCCCTGTGGTTTGTCTCAAATTGCACTCGTCGTCCCTCGCATTTTTTCCTTGCACTCGTCATTCTCATGATTGCTAAATCTTTCACCAGTAATCACTTACGCTAACGTCCGTTAGTTTTTCAGTTAAGTGTAACGGTAAAATGGTCATTAAGTGATGGATCGGGTGACCATTGTCATCCCTGCTCGATGGGCAATTGGGCATTTCTGATCGTGTATAGCGTGTACATCTTTTTGTCTTCCTTCGAGAATCCATCTCTTCATTGTCTTTAAATATAAGAGATAATGTATCTGTATCGGATTATACACCATACAAATTTTTTTTCACGAAGATACAATTTTTGGACAGGCGCATTGTAACACCCCCGTCCCAATAATGAAACGGAAGGTCACATTTATTACTAAATAATTGAAGTCGTAATAAAGTCTAGAATAATAAATGACAAGGTTCAAAAACAACCATAATTGATGTCTCTAAATAACTCCAACTATCAATAATAAACATAAGTCCAAAATTATTAAAATGAAAGGTAGGTCTCTAAGGCAAGTCCAAGTCTTGAACTCTCGCACTCATCCCATCTGACCCTGATTACTTGCCGCAGGAAAAGAAAATGCGGCTGAGCGAATTGCTCTGTGCGCGGATGTTCACAGAAATAAACAGTAACAATAATATATATCTCAATGTAAGAATGAAGCGAAGTAAATAATTTAAATTGTTCAAAATTCACCCATCGAATCATACCACCCTTACACCAGAGTAAACAAATGAATAAAGGCTGAGGCAACGAGGGGTTGGGTTATTTCATACCGAGTACCCTAAACAAAACAAAATATCCAAGCTGCACACACTGGTGCCAAATAATATAATATCTCGTGCAATATATCACAATCACACACTGGTCATGACTCCAGGTGGTTCCCCTATATCAGAAGGTGTGTATGGCACTACACCACCTGACCGCTCTACACAAATCATATCATATTAAACGTATCCTAGGATGCATTCATACGCCCCCCAAATAATCCAAAGGCTCACCCGAGCATAATCACACAAATAATGGCTCACTCCGGAGCATAAACATATAATATCACAAAAATGGGGACGCCGTGGACTAATCCCATCGCCACGGTTAGTGCGACGTCATTGGTGCCGCAATGACGCCCCTGTGGTCCTCCACAGGAAGCTGACTCGGTATACCTATCTCCTGTCTAAAAAATCTAGGGTTTTATGATTGCACAGTGGACATATAAACCAACAACACACCAAAGTATGTCCACTATGCATATGGAACCTAAATCAAATGAATCAAAGATAGCTCGCAATAATGAATTTCCCCAAATTTTCCAAAATCATTTCATGCAATATTCTCAAAAGTTTTCACAATTTATCAAATCTCAAATAATGGTTTGGCTCAAAACAATTTAGCTCAAATAGGGGAATTCGATCACACAAATATATCAAGATGTCAAATGAACCTCAAGAACATCAAAAGAACGCAAAGATGTCAACAAAGCATATCAAGATAAAGCTGAAAGAAAAGTACGGACATCCGTACCTGGATGAGGGTATAAAGCTCTCACGGTTAACAAGATCTTCCTTAACTCTTCATAAAGTCTACATAGAAAATTCACTAACTTTAGACCCTTATCTTATGTCTCATAGTCTATGTTAACCCTAATACCCTTAATCGCGTTTCATTATCTTAATTTTATTCCTCTATTCACATGAATGATTTTTAGCCGACTTAACAAGTGAGAAAATATTATTACACTTTAAATTAATTCCCTGACGTAGCTGGATAGATTAGTTAAAATACTATTGCTATTTAAAGTATATAATGAATTGAACTTAAAACTTATTTAAGGGTCTGTTTGAAATGTATTGACCACAGGGTTAAATTCGTATCATGTGCAAACTGGATATTTATATTGACAATCACACAAACTACAGGGGCTTAAGGTGTAAATTCATAATAATTTCACTACTTCATCTTCATCGTACGTATGCATCATTTTATTTTATTTATTATTATTATTTTTTTTCTTTTAGTTTGTTTGATCGACAGTGTTTAACGAAAGTTAATTCATACATTATGAAGCATACTTATGTAAGTTCTCAGGTTTCGATTCGCAAAAACAGTAGATTTCTTATAAGTAAAAATTCCGGATAACATAATCGAAACAGACAAGTTAACGATTGTTTCGATTTGGCTATGTTTAATTCTCTAATCACATGTGTATCTAAACACCCCATCATTAATCTTATAACTACATATTTTAGTTCTTTCGATTAGGCTAAGTTTTATCCAACAAAAACGTGTTTAGCAAAGCTATGACAACACATTACTATGACTTAAAGATTACGATTTGTTCATAGATTGGATATTCTAAACCCGAAAGTTTGTGATATCGTCACCAAAACAATAAATTTAACATTGGTTCCAATTCATTAGTAGCCTTCATAAGTTTAAGACTCGAAAACTTCATGATATCATCATCGACACGTTACTTTAACTATCGGTTTAATTTACGGTTCAATATAATCGATCAAAACCATTAACACCAGATGATTAATATTTCCTAATAACACATTAATGTTCAAGAGGGGTTAAGATTACCTTCAAAACCAGATCGAGTTCGTACGGGATACTAACTTGATCGCAAGTCTCCTTCTTAGACTAGATGCGTATGTGTTTGTGGTAAGTGAATGTTCTCAATATTGAAGATATATTTAACGAAAGACTTGGGCCAGTTAAATACCCATCTCCTCCGATTTCATTGGGATGTTTACGAACATGAGTATGACTCTTCAACAAAACTAACACACTTCAAGATTCCTCTTATCCCTTAATTTCTTTTAATATATTTCAAAGCAGATGATAATAATATGTATAATCGATTTAAATTATTATATTAGTTCATTTATTACTTCCTAGTTCTATAATTACGTACACATATTCACACACATTATAAACTCTTTTGTTCACTAAATAATTGTGTTCATTAGTTAGAGTATAAGGGTACTTAATATTACTCATTAATTATGTATTTAAATTTAGAAAAATTACTTTGGATTATTATAATATATCCCCCTAAAAATGATTTCGTCCCCGAAATCGACAATAATATAATTCAGCCATATAACTTTAAATTCTTGGTTATTATAACATATCCCACTAAAAGAATGATTTCGTCCCCGAAATCGACGAAAATAGAATTCTAACCTTAGGCAAATAAAGTAGGGTAACGTTCACGTATAGATTCCTCAAGTTCCCAAGTGGCTTCCCGTTCTGGGTGATTCCTCCACAATACTTTGACATAAGGGATCGTTTTATTTCAAAGTATTCGTTCCTCTCGAGCTATAATTTCTTGTGCCTCTTCTTCACACGAGAGGTCTTATCGAATCTTATGAAGCGGATATTGTACCACATGAAGCGGAGAGTAGTTGTAGCCTCGCAAACTAGACACGTGAAATACATTATGCACATGAGACAATGCCGGGGGTAACGCCAGACGATAAGAGACTTCTCCAACTCTTTCCAACACCTCAAAAGGACCAATGAATCTCGGGCTAAGTTGTAACACCCCCAAATTTATTGTTTAGCGGAAGCACGATTTGGGTGTTACTAATCAATATTCAAAGCACAGAGATTTATAGTAAACGACTCTATATGCGTCGTTTTAACAGAATGTATTAATAACAAAATGTTTACAAGGTTGAAGCTACATATAGCTCGTATTCGTTTAAAATGAGAGATTTCAATACATAAATACTTATACAAAATATATTAATGCAAGAAAATCTCTATTGTCTGCATGCTGACTCGAGCTATAGTTTCCTGGGGCAATCCTGCCTACTGCTTTGTACCTGCGATACATGCTAAAATGGGTCAGCTAACGCTGGTGAGCTCACAGGTTTGAGTATCAAATAAGTTGTGTGAACCGCAAGATTTAAATAGTTGATTTGCATCCAGCAAATGATAGTGGTAACAGTATACAGCCATGAGCACATAGTTGAGCTTAACTCGTGGGTCAGGACACAGCCTGAGCGTTTTCGCCTCCACGGATGCCTAATCAACATCCGTCTTCCTTAAATATTAGTACGTCCGTTTACCCGGTTAGTGCTTGCTAACCCGGACGAGGTGGGTCAATCCTATATGGTACCATATACTAATATTCACGCTACAAATGTATTAACAACTATGCTGATGGAGGGCTTTAAAAGATTAGTTGTGTAAAACTCATGTAGTACATGTAAAAGTTGTACTTGCGTTCACGCGTTAAAACAAGCAATATATCACACCCCTGAGTAAAAATAGTAAAAGAGGGGCTATGAGACTCACCTGAGTCTTTAGAGTTTATATTAATAAACTGAGATTGATGAGTCGGGAATCGAAGTCCAAAGACTTGTAACCTGAGGGTGTCCACGACACGCGATGGTTATAAACATATGAAGGCATCTCATAAGACTTCCTTGTAGTTGTTTGTCCAACTAGAATGTCCAAATGATTACAATTTGGTTGATTGTTTAAGTGTTTGAAAATGTGTACGGCCCGTTGGTGATTGTTGGTAATAATAATATTATCATCATTCTTGAAAAACATGTTCCAAGTGTTTTAGAAGTCATGTCGCATTCGTGTTTGATGTTATACAAGTTTAACACTTTGTGTGAAAATTTAGATGTAACACTGTTACTCGTGACTCTAGGGTAAGGGCGAAGCCCGTTATTGACGGGGGTCCGGGGGCAGCGCCCCTGGTAGCGGGGTCCAAGGGGCGGCAGCCCCTGGCGGGGTCCAAGGGGCAGAGCCCCTGGCTGGGGTCGAGCTGCCAGGTCAGCTTGGAAAATTTTTATTCCTACTATATTGCTTTGGTGAAAAACGCATCTGGCCTTGAATTTGGGTGAAATCGGGTGATAAAATTTTAGGTCTCGACACTTGGTAAAATTTGTGTTTTCTGACTCATGCGACACTGGGCTAGTGTCGCTACATGCGACACTAGTGACTTATGCGACACAAAGGTTTCTGCGACATTACGAATCCTGCGACACTACGGCTAGTGTCGCACCATGCGACCTTAAGAATTTATGCGACACTACGACTAGTGTCGCATCATGCGACATTAACAGATTATGCGACACTAACGCTTGTGGCGCTATATGCGACACTAGGAACTTATGCGACACTATTACTAGTGTCGCACTATGCGACACTAGGGTGATTCATGCGACACTAAGCCTAGTGTCGCAGATGGCCTGGAGCCTCTGCGACACTACGGGCTGTTGGCCGGAATTTTCGCCAAAAAGGTGTTTTCCGGCCACCGTTCGACCTGAAACTTTTACCCAACCCATATTTGGACATTTTAAGCTCAAAGAAACAACTAGAACTCAAAAATACTCGAAATCGAAAGGTTTCGGGATTTTGTCGGAAACTTACAACGCGATGAATCGGGATTCCGGAAAGATAGAAGTGTAGATCCTTGCGAGATGCTTCTTTTTCTCCAAATGAGCGTGGTGATTTGAGGTGTTTTTATGGTGTTATTTTGTGGTGGAAGGTGGTGGTAGAAATGGTGGTGGTGTTGTTGTGGAGAGAAAAGGGGAGAAGAAAGAGAAGAAGAAAGAGTAAAGTGAGGGTGGGGAGGTGATGACCTCACCCTTTAGGCAGATTTTTGGGTGGGGACCCACCCATGTGTGGGTCTCCACTTTTAGCTCCGTGCATTCGCGCTCCGCGCGGTGTTCGTTTCCCCGATCGTTAATCGTTAAATAATTATTTTAATTATTTTAAAGTGTAAGTTTTTAAAGGAGACAGAGGTTAATTAAATAAACTTTTCAAGTATTTTTACCATTTATTTAATAGTCCAATTGGTCTCGTTTGTTGCGCGTTTTATGTCTAAGTCGCGTAGACTCTTATAATATGATACGAAGTGAACTCGAAATATTATCAAAATAATATTTTTGGTATGTTATTGTCAATATATAATTTTTATATTAATCAATAAAATTAATCACCAACGTCCGTATTTTACTTGAACCGAAATACATTCGATTTATTTTGCGTACGATTTAAGCAAATCGCATTTTTGTATATATTCAACAATATATAATTTGATACATTAATTAGCCTAACACAGAACTAATTACATGTATTAACAAAGAATCAGGCACTAATTGCTAGTCCTAATTTGGCGGGTGTTACATAAGTTTTCCTTTAAGGCCAAAACGACGGACACCCTTACAAGGAGAAACTTTAAGAAAAACGTGTTCACCAACTTTGAACTCGAGTGACCAACGATGCTTATCAGCATAACTTTTCTGACGTGTGCGGGCCTCTTTCAATTTCTCTTTCGCCGATTTAACTTTTTCATTAGTGATTCTAACTAACTCGGGTCCTTCAATCACTTTCTCACCGGGCTCGTTCCAACAAATCGGGGCTCTACATTTCCGTCCATACAACATTTCGTAGGGTGCCATATCGATACTTGCATGCCAATTGTTATTATATGCAAACTCCACCAAGCAAAGATAATCATCCCATATTCCTGTCCATTCTAAAGCACAAGCCCTCAACATATCTTCCAACGTCTGAATGGTCCTTTCTGATTGACCATCTGTTTGTGGGTGAAAAGCAGTGCTGTATTTTAGCTTTGTGCCAAAAGCTTTCTGAAAACCCTTCCAAAACTATGAAGTAAAACGAGGATCTCGGTCTGAAACGATTAACACCGGGGTGCCATGAAGTCTGACAATTTCCTTCTGAAAAATTTCTGCTAACTGACTAGCAGAGTATGTCTCACGAATAGCTAAGAAGTGAGCTGGTTTTGTGAGACGATCTACTACAACCCAGATTGCATCATTCTTCCTCAATGTCTTTGGCAAGCCAGTCACCAAATCCATAGTAATGTCATCCCACTTCCAAACAGGAATATCTAGCTGCTGTAACAAACCGCTAGTCCGTTGATGCTCTATTTTGACTTGCTGACATGTAAGACATGTAGCCACATACTTTGCCACATCTCTCTTCATTCCACCCCACCAAAAATGTTTCTTCAAATCACGGTACATCTTTGCAGAACCCGGGTGAATAGAAAATGGAGAACTATGAGCCTCCGTTAGTAATGCTTCTCGAATCTCTACATTATCAGGAACACATAACCTGTTACCTTGCCACACAACTTCATGCTCATCAACTCGGAACTCATGTTGTTTATCATTCTCTACGTTTTGCACTATGGCCCACAACTCCCCGTCTTCCTTTTGAGCTTCTTTAATTTGTGTCACTAATATAGGTTCAACGGTCAACTGAGCTATGATGCCACCTGCTTGCTTACTGTATATTTCTACTTCAAGGCGCTCCAAATCACCGATGATTTCAGGCTGAGTAATAAGACATGATATACTGCCCGAGCTCTTCCGGCTAAGGGCATCAGCAACAACGTTTGCTTTACTAGGGTGACACTGAATGTTGGCGTCATAATCTTTAAGAAGCTCTAACCACCTTCTCTGCCTCATGTTAAGCTCTTTCTGTGTGAAAATATACTTAAGACTTTTGTGATCAGTGAAGATATCACAAGTCTCACCATACAAATAGTGCCTTCAAATTTTAAGAGCAAACACGACTGCAGCAAGTTCCAAGTCGTGTGTAGGGTAGTTCTTCTCATACGGTTTTAGCTGTCTCGAAGCGTAGGCAATCACCTTCCCATGTTGCATAAGAACACACCCCAAACCCTTATTAGAAGCATCACTATAAATCTGAAATCCACCGGTCCCTTCTGGTACAGCAAGAATCGGTGCAGTCACTAGTCTCCTCTTTAACTCTTCAAAGCATTTCTCACGCTCATCATTCCATTCAAACTTCACACCCTTTTTGATTAGTTTAGTTAACGGTAATGCTAAAGTCGAGAACCCTTCCACAAAACGACGAAAGTAACCAGCCAAACCCAAGAAACTTCTCACTTCCGTTACAGAGCTAGGTCTTGGCCAATTTGTAACAGCCTCAACCTTCACAGGATCAACTTCAATTCCATCTCCAGATACCACATGACCGAGAAAGGAAACACGTTGCAACCAGAATTCACACTTGGAAAATTTGGCAAATAATTTCTTCTCTCGGAGGATTCCCAAAGCAATACGTAAGTGATCCTCATGTTCATCTTTCGACTTAGAGTACACCAAAATATCATCGATGAAGACCCCAACAAATTTATCCAGGTAATCATGAAAGACGCGATTCATCAAATCCATAAAGACAGCCGGAGCATTCGTCAACCCGAATGGCATCACCAAGAATTCATAATGCCCATAGCGAGTACGAAATGCCGTCTTAGGAATATCTTCTGTCCTCACCCGCAGCTGATTATAACCAGATCTCAAATCTATTTTCGAGAAATACTTTGCTCCTTGAAGCTGATCAAACAAGTCATCTATACGAGGTAATGGATACCTATTTCTGATAGTAACTCGGTTCAGCTCTCGGTAGTCGATGCACAACCTCATAGACCCATCTTTCTTCTTCACAAACAAAACTGGAGCTCCCCACGGAGATACACTCGGCCTTATGAATCCCCGGTCCAACAACTCTTGCAGCTGCTCTTTTAACTCCTGCAACTCTAAAGGTGCCATTCGGTAAGGAGCCTTAGAGATAGGCTCAGCACCCGGAACAAGATCAATAGTGAATTCAACCTCCCTGTCTGGCGGCAATCCAAGGAGTTCCTTGGGAAACACGTCTGGGAATTCTTTAACAACCGGATGATCATCAATGTTAAACTCTTTTTGTGAGTCATCATGAATAGCCGCGAGATACCCCTCACAACCGTTACGAATTAGTTTCATTGCCTTCATAGCAGAAATAACTTTCACGAGTCCACTTGGTGAAGTTTCCTGATACACGAAATTTGGTTTGGCGGCGTCTCCAAATACAATCCGTTTACCAAAACAGTCAACATGTGCGTGGTGTGGAGACAGCCAATCCATTTCCAAGATAAAATCAAAATTATGCATCTCCATAGGAAGTAATTCGGCTTTAAGAACATTATTTTCAATCGATATGGTACAATCAAGATATACGCCAGTAATAGTAACAGAATTACCCAAAGGAGTAGCAATACAAATAGGTGGATGTAACACAGAAGAAGACAGTTTAACACGTTGAGCAAGAGATAAAGATATAACTGAATGCGTAGCACCCGTATCAAACAACACATGAGCCTTAGTACCATGTAAAGTAAGAATGCCAGAAACGGTACCTTGAGCTCGTGCTGCCTGTCGTGTAGTCATAGTGAAAATCCTGTCATTTGCAGCGCCCTGAACATTTCCCCCATTCTTCTGATTAGTATTCTGGTGAGAAGGACAATCTTTGGCTAAATGCCCCTGCTGGCCACATGTAAAGCATGCACCTAACTCTCTGTAACAAGGCCTTCCAGGATGATTAGCCCCACATTTCGAACACGCTGGAATCGGAATCATGTTTGGGTTATTTCTATCAGCTGAACGCGATCACCTTCCTGAACCATGAACTATTTGCCCCTGATTATTACCCCTGTTCTGATAAGACCTCTGACCCTGCAACTGTCCCTGATTATTACCGTTACCCCTGTGCTGATACGATCTGTCACCCTGCCACTGTCTAGACTGACTCCCACGAGATCGATCCTCATTATCACGATGATACCCTGAATGAGACTTACCATAACAGTCTGAACCCGACCCATAGTGGTCATCCTCTCTGTTTCTCTTCCTACCATTAGCAGCCTGATATGCAAGAAAGTCAGCTCGTTCCAACTCCAGATTCTTAGCAGCATTGGCCACGTCAGATACAGTGGCAAACCTGGTATTAACCAATGGACGTCTGTTTTCAAAAAGTAAGCCCCACTTAAATTTCTCTGCTTGCTCCTCTGCAGTACCTGCTGAACTACCGGCGATCCCAGCCACCCTGATGAAACGTTCCATAAAAGCATTAATAGACTCACGAGGAGCCTGTCGGATGTTAAGATACTCTCGTTTATAGGCTTCTCTGTCAGCAATAGGAAAATAGTGTTGATAAAACACTTCAAGAAAATCACGCCACGCAAGAGCCTTTGGATACCCATCCCCTTCAGCTGATTTCACGCTTGCCACCATGGATTAGCATCTCCTTCTAACTTATAAGTTGCCATGCGAACTTTCTGATTTTCAGTACACTCAAGAACTTCAAATATCTTCTCCATGTGTGCAATCCAGTTCTCAGCATCTAAAGGTGTTTTACCCCCACGAAATGCTTCGGGTTTCTGTTTTTGAAATTTCTCCAGTAAAGTATGAGTAGGTAGTGTACCGATTGCGCCATTACCCGCGTTATCATCGTTACCATGTGGATTACCATTTCTAGCCCCACCGTTGTTTCCATTTGGATTAACCTGAATTGCAGCAGCCACAGCTTGAGGGACAACTTGAACAATAGCAGCAGTCTCTGCTTGATTTACTGCCGCAAGGATAGCCGGATCAAGGTTTCCCGTGCCGTTGTTGTTATTAGTAGGAGTTCTTCTTCTAGGAGGCATCTATACGGAATAGATTTAACGTTTATAGACAATAAACAAGTATTAGAATCAAACGAAATACGGTAGAGTACAAGATAGAGGAAGCAGAATCCTATTCCATGATCTACCCAAACCTCACAGGTCAACCCTAAAGGCAAACTACAAGAAGGAACCTGGCTCTGATACCATAAGTTGTAACACCCCCGTCCCAATAATGAAACGGAAGGTCACATTTATTACGAAATAATTAAAGTCGTAATAAAGTCTAGAATAATAAATGACAAGGTTCAAAAACAACCATAATTGATGTCTCTAAATAACTCCAACTATCAATAATAAGCATAAGTCCAAAATTATTAAAATGAAAGGTAGGTCTCTAAGGCAAGTCCAAGTCTTGAACTCTCGCACTCATCCCATCTGACCCTGATTACCTGCCGCAGGAAAAGAAAATGCGGCTGAGCGAATTGCTCAGTGCGCGGATGTTGACAGAAATAAATAGTAACAATAATATATATCTCAATGTAAGAATGAAGCGAAGTAAATAATTTAAATTGTTCAAAATTCAATCATCGAATCATACCACCCTTACACCAGAGTAAACAAATGAATAAAGGCTGAGGCAACGAGGGGTTGCGTTATTTCATACCGAGTACCCTAAAAAAAACAAAATATCCAAGCTGCACACACCGGTGCCAAATAATAAAATATCTCGCACAATATATCACAATCACACACTGGTCATGACTCCAGGTGGTTCCCCTATATCAGAAGGTGTGTATGGCTCTACACTACACGACCGCTCTTCACAAATCATATCATATCAAACGTATCCTAGGATGCATCCATACGCCCCCCAAATAATCCAAAGGCTCACCCGAGCATAATCACACAAATAATATCACAAAAATGGGGACGTCGTGGACTAATCCCACCGCCACGGTTTGTGCGACGTCATTGGTGCCGCAATGACGCCCCTGTGGTCCTCCACAGGAAGCTGACTCGGTATACCTATCTCCTGTCTAAAAAATCTAGGGTTCTATGGTTGCACAGTGGATATATAAACCAACCACACACCAAAGTATGTCCACCATGCATATGGAACCTAAATCAAATGAATCAAAGATAGCTCGCAATAATGAATGTCCCCAAGTTTTCCAAAATCATTTCATGCAATATTCTCAAAAGTTTTCACAATTTATCAAATCTCAAATAATGGTTTGGCTCAAAACAATTTAGCTCAAATAGGGGAATTCGATCACACAAATATATCAAGATGTCAAATGAACCTCAAGAACATCAAAAGAACGCAAAGATGTCAACAAAGCATGTCAAGATAAAGCTGAACGAAGAGTACGGACATCCGTACCTGGATGAGGGTATAAAGCTCTCACGGTTAACAAGATCTTCCTTAACTCTTCACAAAGTCTACATAGAAAATTCACTAACTTTAGACCCTTATCTTATGTCTCATAGTCTATGTTAACCCTAATACCCTTAATCGCGTTTCATTATCTTAATTTTATTCCTCTATTCACATGAATGATTTTTAGCCGACTTAAGTTTAAATACTATTGATATTTAAAGTATATAATGAATTGAACTTAAAACTTATTTTAAGGTCTGTTTGAAATGTATTGACCACAGGGTTAAATTCGTATCATGTGCAAACTGGATATTTATATTGACAATCACACAAACTACGGGGGCTTAAGGTGTAAGTTCATAATAATTTCACTACTTCATCTTCATCGTACGTATGCATCATTTTATTTTATTTATTATTATTATTATTTTTTTCTTTTAGTTTGTTTGATCGACAGTGTTTAACGAAAGTTAATTCATACATTATGAAGCATACTTATGTAAGTTCTCAGGTTTCGATTCGCAAAAACAGTAGATTTCTTATAAGTAAAAATTCCGGATAACATAATCGAAACAGACAAGTTAACGATTGTTTCGATTTGGCTATGTTTAATTCTCTAATCACATGTGTATCTAAACACCCCATCATTAATCTTATAACTACATATTTTAGTTCTTTCGATTAGGCTAAGTTTCATCCAACAAAAACGTGTTTAGCAAAGCTATGACAACACATTACTATGACTTAAAGATTACGATTTGTTCATAGATTGGATATTCTAAACCCGAAAGTTTGTGATATCGTCACCAAAACAATAAATTTAACATTGGTTCCAATTCATTAGTAGCCTTCATAAGTTTAAGACTCGAAAACTTCATGATATCATCATCGACACGTTACTTTAACTATCGGTTTAATTTACGGTTCAATATAATCGATCAAAACCATTAACACCAGATGATTAATATTTCCTAATAACACATTAATGTTCAAGAGGGGTTAAGATTACCTTCAAAACCAGATCGAGTTCGTACGGGATACTAACTTGATCGCAAGTCTCCTTCTTAGACTAGATGCGTATGTGTTTGTGGTAAGTGAATGTTCTCAATATTGAAGATATATTTAACGAAAGACTTGGGCCAGTTAAATACCCATCTCCTCCGATTTCATTGGGATGTTTACGAACATGAGTATGACTCTTCAACAAAACTAACACACTTCAAGATTCCTCTTATCCCTTAATTTCTTTTAATATATTTCAAAGCAGATGATAATAATATGTATAATCGATTTAAATTATTATATTAGTTCATTTATTACTTCCTAGTTCTATAATTACGTACACATATTCACACACATTATAAACTCTTTTGTTCACTAAATAATTGTGTTCATTAGTTAGAGTATAAGGGTACTTAATATTACTCATTAATTATGTATTTAAATATGAAAAATTACTTTAGATTATTATACGCATCAACTATCTTGTTAACGCGTGGAGAAGAGTTTAAACAGAGAAACAGCGGATGAGAAAGATAATTGAAGTTCTGTTGGAAAAAGAGAATTTGATGATCAGATTGGGGAACTTGATGATCATTTTGTTTTGTAGGGTTTAGATATATATTATAATTATATAAAATATAAAGAAAGATCATATGGGTTTGTTACTTTGTTGTAAACTTGTATATTTAGTTGTATGTATGCCTTTATAATATTACTCCGTATAATATAGCCATATAGTAGAAGTATATATAACGAATGAAATGAATGGCGCCAACACAGAACTACTTTAAAGAGTTAAATTCCCTTTATTTCCAACATCCAATTTGAAAAATCCACCAAACTTATGCATTAACAGGTTGTATAGTACAGCCTATTAATGCATACTTTTGGTGGATTTATCAAATTGAAAGTTGGAAATATCAACTCATAATGGTTGATACTTGACAGTTGACACACAATGGTACGAATAAAGTAATGGAGCTTTTTTTTTCCCAAAATCTCAAAAAAGTAATGGACCACGGTTCGAAAGTAGAATCGTGGTCTATTTTTTTTTTGAAAGTACATATATCGATACACTGTTCTGAATGTAAATACCCATTAGTTTTGGCAGTCACTTTTGCAATACACTATTCTAGATTCTTCTGCCTTTCAAAAAAAAAATTAATAATTAGTAATTTATTCAATACACATATATTTATATCAACCGCTGTTTATTTTTTTAAATTCAGAAAAGAGATAATATAGAAAATTACAAAAAATTTCTTATAGTTTGACTAGAATTGCTCATTCAGTCCATTAATTAATTTAATTACATAGATGGTCCTTTCTTTTGAAACTTATTACGTAAATAGTATTTTACACTAACGATTGTTATTTCTCCATTAAAAGGGACCACATGTGTAGGTTTTTTATTCTTTTAAATTTTATAATTTTTGAGTGGATATAATTTATAAAATTTAAAATATGTATATATATATATATATATATATATATATATATATATATATATATATATATATATATATTGTTAAGGGCACAACATCATTTTCAGCTTTCACATGTTAGGAGGATATCGACCTACAACGGCGCCAATTAAGAGCATATATACCTACAACGGTGCCAGTCAGGAGATCGGGTTGAAACTCTTAATGTCGATGGGTCGAGAAGAAGGTGTACGTAGACCTAAACGTAAATAGGAGGATAGACCAAAGCTCGATATGAACGAGCTTCTTTTGAACCGAGGACATGATCCCTGATAGGAATTTGTGGAGTATTAAAATTAGAACAGATCGGTAGTGGGTGTCTAGAGTTTGATAGGAAATATTTTTGTAAACTGTTTAGTTTTAAATAGATATTTAGATGGATCTAGGTAAAATCGATATAGAAGTTTAAAATGTTGTAGTTTTTAATAGATATGTTTTTATATAATGCGGTTTGCAGGGTTCGATTTGCGGTTCCAATGCCGATATGATGCCGATGCTGGTATTACATTATTACTTCGTTTTTGCTTTTATCTCATTCTTCTTATCTCGAATTGGCTCGGTTCATCAACAATCATAGTTATAGAGGAGAATATGATTAAATTTGACAATGAACAAAATGAGTGAAATGAAAACAATGTTATGTGCATCATATAAAGAATTAAATGTTTTACAAGCATGGTCCTTTTACGAAGATTTAACAATCGTTAGTGTAAATGACTATTTACGTAAAAAAGTTTCAAAATAAAGGATCATCTATGTAATTAAATTAATTAAAGGATTGAATGTGCAATTCAGGTCAAACCATAAGGACGATTTTTGTAATTCTCTCTTGAGAATATGTATAGCCAAAGACCCAAAGAGTCCAAGACCTCGATCAATGAATGAATTTAGGGCATACGGCATACCCAATTATAAATACTCACTTTTGCATACAAACATCCGGCACAATCACCTAAATTGGTAACAATAGAATCATCCAAACAACAAAATGAAGCAGTTCCATATGAAGTTGTCACGTTTTGGTGATCTTCTTTCAGAACAATATTCATTTACGACCGCAATTTCTCTGTTTAACTCTTCCGCTAATCATGGCCGAATCAAATCTCCACGAACGGAATTAAATATTCCTTAAGGTCACTGTTATGCTTTTCTCAAAACGTATTCACATTTTCTATTACTCTGGAAAAAAGCCTAACAATTTTGCCGATTTCTTCAAAAACATATTTTTTTCAAACAAGTGAAATGTGCTAGCATCACAGAGTCCTTGCAAGGTATATCTTCCTATTCGTCCGAGTTCTTCAATTGGAGATCAAAATAGATCGAGTATGTAACAATATGTGGTTATAATTATAAGCTAGCTAGGTTAAATATTACTCAATCATACAATATTATATTGTACGTACTATATGTACGTTGTTATGTAATTTTATGGTGTCATTGTGAGGTGTTATAGTCTATTAAATCAAATTGTTAAATGGGAGTTATATATAAAGATGAAGCAAAACAAAAAACGAATATGTAACATGAGAATTTTATATACAGATGAGATCTATATATTGAATTATAAAATTGTGATTGATTGATTTGAATTTAAATTTGAATTACACTTGAAACAAAGATATTGTGAAGTACTCCGTATTAGATTTAATATTACTCCATATCTTCATAATTACTTTGGAACTATCCACAGCCGTACCTCAGTTCAATTTACTTCTTTAACATTGACCACGGTTCCCAATAAACTAACCGCGATCATTAAGTAACCGTGATCATATATATAGGCGCCAATTTATTTTCGTCAATCTATCTATAATTTTATATATATACAAGTTACTGTTTAGTTTTAATGGAAGAGATTCAACTGTCTTTAAAATGATAAAAATGAAAAATCTAAAATGATTACACCTGGACTCCTAGAGATATTGTACGTATAAAATTTAATATTACTCCATTACTCCATATCTTCATACGTCAACTCAATTTACTGCTTTAACAGTAAACACGGTTCCCCATAAACTAACCGCAGTCATAAAGTAACCGTGGTCATATATATAGGCGCCAAATCGCCTATTTATTTCCGTCTAGTCTATATAGTCTTATTAATACTACAAAGTTATACTGCATGTAATAGTGACCACGCTTCCCAATAACACAAACCATGGTCAATAAGTAAATGTGGTCATATAATGTCTTATAAAGTTATACTTACCGAGTATAATACAAGTTATATTGCATGCAATAGTGACCACGCTTCCCAATAACAACACAAACCATGGTCAATACGTAACCGTGATCATATATAGGCTCCAATTTCCGTTGTCTATTCAAGTAAATAGTAACTGCTCCATTATTAATTTAATAATACCCAAAAAACAATATCAATTATAAAATTAATAGTTGACATCTAAAGTTGCTTCCAAAATTCCAATTATATATTTATGGAATATACTACATATTGTTTAATATAAAATATTGCTTTAAATATTAGATTCTTTTCAAATTTAAGGATGGGTAGTTTTGCCGTCCCTATTATTGGTATGCAAAGGTAATCTCGTCATTTTCGATCTTTAAAAGTCTCCAAAGAAAATCTCTAAACACTTAAGGGTTAATGATAATGATAATGATAATGATGAAAATGATAATGATAGAGTTTACCTTCCAAATTTGAATTAAGTATTAATGGAAGACATTGGATTCAAATGTCTTTAAAAGATTACATGCACCTGGCGTATACTGTATTAAATTTAATATTTCTCCATATCTTCTAATTACTTCTAAACAATCCACAACTATAAAGTAACCACAGTCCACAGAAGACTAAAACAATCTAACTTCAATTCAATTCACTGCTTTAAAAGTGACCACGGTTGGTCATAAAGTAACCATGGTCATATATAGGCGCCAATCTATATCCCTCTAGGCGTCTAGTCTAAAGTCTGTACAAATTAATGACCACGCTTCCCTATAAAACAAACCATGGTCAATAAGTAACCGTGGTCAACTATTCGTAAATATATCAAAGAGTCTGGTTGGTTTTCAAACTTTTAATCATCCACATGTAGCTCTCTATTTTACCCATTTAATTTAAAAGAATATATGTTATTATAGGTTAACAGATATATAATAGCTCGAATTTATAATTATCATCGAATTCAGTAAAGACTTGAATATATGTCTTTCTTCAAATATTTTTCATCGTGTTGATGGTATATCAAAAGAATTTATGAATGAATTATTATAATATACTTATTTTTGTTTTGCATTTAATGTGACACCTGACGATTTAGAGTTATTGTTTAACCTTCTAGAAACCCTTACGTGTGTTTGGTTTAGTATTAGACTAAATACATGCAATTACTTATAACTATTTGTCTATTTATGTGAATATACACCCCCGTAATTGATTTATATTACGCTTACGCAATTTGGTGAAATTGTGCGAAACAACCGGACGGAGTCCGACACGTTATAAATACGGACGTTGGTGAACAAAATATTAAATAATATGAAATTATTTAATAAACCCAAAAACTTACAATTATTATAGTGATAATATTTAACGAATCATTAATATCGTATAAAGTAACATAGACGCAACAAAAATGCGCGATACATGCCCGAGAATCGAATGAGAACCAAATATATTTTATAAGTTTAAAATATACTATTTCAAGTAAAACTTTCATTTAAATATGAAGTTTGATTTGGACCAAAAGTAGGTAAAATCTAGCGGCAAACCAAACTGACAAAGTCGAAAATATGAAAATTTTAAGGTTTTTGAATGCGTATTAAAAACCGACACTTCGTAATGACTCCGACACAAACCAATAAATTATTTGGACTCTATTAACTAAAATTTGGCTTGAAATAAAAATTTCGGGTCAAACCGAGCCCGTTTGACCATGTTACCAAAACAAAAACACAACTGTTGACTTTGCGAGTTGACTTTGACTTGCGAACTGAAGACTTGCGAGTTGAAAGACTTGTGAGTTGAGTTGACTTGCGAACTGAAGACTTGCGAGTTGAAAGACTTGCGAGTTGACTTTGACTTGCGAACTAAAGACTTGCGAGTTGAAAGACTTGCGAGTTGAGTTGACTTGCGAACTGAAGACTTGCGAGTTGAAAGACTTGCGAGTTGAGTTGACTTGCGAACTGAAGACTTGCGAGTTGAATGACTTGCGAGTTGAGTTGACTTATGAACTGAAGACTTGCGACTTGAGTTTGACTTGCGAACTGAAGACTTGCGAGTTGACTTTGACTTGCGAACTGAAGACTTGCGAGTTGACTTCGCGAGTTGATTTTTTGACTTTGCGAGTTGACTTTTCAAGTTGACTTTTTGACCCTTAGTTAATTTTCAGAAAATCACATTTTAGACTCTAAATTCCGAGCCTTAACACATCAGACTTATATATAAACATATATATAAAAGCAATAAACACCTACAAAGATCAAACCTTTATGATGTAGAATCATATATGAAACTCATATGCTTCAAGAAGTATACAACACGATGAACATAATAATAATACTTTGAATTATTATTACATAACCACACCAACGGGCCGTACCTGTTTTCCAAAACTCAAACAAAACAATCAACTTATTTGGACATACTAGTTGGATGAACTAGCTTTAGATGCACATTAACCCTCCACCTACTTGCTTGGCTTAAGTGGACATTAACCTCCACCTATACAATCACTATAGATGGTCTTTAAGACATCTACTCATACATACATAACCTTATACGTTTAGGATGTTAGAAGGTTGCACACCGACTTGCTTGCTTATTTGACTAATTGCTAGCTACTTGCTAAACTCAGGTGAGTTTCATAGCCTCTTTTTACTGTTTTATATCCAGGGGTGAGAATGCATACAACTGCTTTTACACAACTATTTTTATGAGCACAAGTACAACAAACAACGCTATACGGATTGCATGAGTTAACACACTAATCCATTTAAAGTCCTCACACATCATAGCTTTGTTAATTTGGACTAAGCGCGAGTATTAGTAAATAGATCTATTTGGGACTGACAATCCCCATCCGGGTTAGTCGCGCTAACCTGTCAAACGGACGTATTAATATTTGTACATACGAGTGTATCGGATTAGACACTTGCAGGGGCACCAACGATCGTGTACTCGAAAGAGGCATGACACACATTGTTAAGCTTCGGACTATGAGATCATGGCAATAGTATACATATTTGATTGATTTCAAACATTATTAAATCTTGTGTTTCATACCGATATCTCAACAACTGTTTAACAAACCTATGAACTCACTGACTTTATGTTGACCCTTTTAGTATGTATTTCTCAGGTAACCCGCCGCAGTAGGATGCTTTGGATAGCATAGCTCGAGTCGCATTGTTTTCAAACATCAAGGAACTAAATTGCATTACTATATTTTGTAGTTATAGCGATGTAATACAACTTTTATTATGCGAACTCCAGAATATTTTGTAAACATTTGAAATATGGTAATGTAATATTTTTAAACATCTCATATAGAGGTCGTTTGCTTTAATCTTTGTGTTGTGATATTTGATTTGGTCGGCGCCCCCGTGACACCTTCCACTTCCGTTGCCACGTGTTTTGGGGGTGCGACATTTAAATATCAATGATAATAATAATATACCACAGTAATTTATCAACGATAAGAGATTAAACGTCGAGTGTGTAAATACGCGTTTAAATGATAGCCCATCATCAAAGTATTAATATTTTTTATATTAAGAGTACAATAACTAAAATTCTATAATGAATTTCTTTTATTATATACAACATATAATTCGTTGGTTATAATTAAAACCTTTACCATATACAAGATCTAGCATGAGCTTTTGATCATTCATTATTTAGTGTTTTCATACAAAATGTGATAATTTCTATCAAATATCTGTGTAACTAAGAAAATGAAATATGCATTCAATGATCCGTGTGTATACACGGGTGTAAATGCTAGTTTAGTACTAAAATGAATTGAAGTAATGGAAGTGAAATAGACATTTTTTAAACTTTTTGTAATGTGATAATTTTTATATTACAGACATATTCAATTGAATATTTATAACAATTTCAATTTAGTCGCTTTCGTTGTTGCGGGTCTTGAAGCTATATATACATATATATATGAACTATAACAGTTTACGTTTAAGTATTTAACACGTACACTAATATATATACTAATTTATTTTATGCAAATAAAAATAAAAATAAACTTAGAGTACGTACATGCATTAAGTCAATATCATCTCAAAATTTTTATTTTTTTTAAACACATTTATTTATTCTTTCCCAAAATACCCATGTACTACGAAGTACATAATTTATATGGAAAATTCAATTTTAATTACTTTAACCTAATTACTACTCTTGCGCTTTTTAATTTTCGCACAACCTGCATCTTGAACTTTCCGCTCTCTTTTGCCTGGCAATTAAGTGAATCATGCTATAGGCATGTTTCTTCTCGGGTGTGTTGCTATATATTTCGTAAAATCAAAGCTACGTTCTCAATCGACTAAACTTATAAATGTCAAAGTATGTTCTGATTTTTCCAATCAATTCAACTCTTGCCCTCTAATAAACCCTAACAAAAGTTTAGTAGGGTTTTAGAGTTAATTGCATGGATGGTCCCTGTTTTTTTAAACACAGTAACACACTTTGTCCCTATACTTTAGTTTTTGCAAGGGAAATCCAAACACCTAAAAGTTGTTGCGCATTTAGTACGTCCCTCATCCGTTAAAGTCTAATATTTAAGTGTTAAATACAACCCGTGCTAATTCATTCATAGCGCCGAAACAGCAACAAACGGAGATAACTCCTCGGTGTCACCACTAACGATGTTACTCGAAGGTGAAGAAACTCCAGCCAATGTTACCATCCGGCCATCATGCCGGCGCCGTTTGGGGCCAATATTTCCGGCTTGTTTTGAACGATGATGTCGTTGTCATTAACTAAAAAGAGAATAAACGTACTACTCGTATAATTAAATTTAAAAGTATGGTATTTTATTTTTACTTTTATTAATTCTTCTCACTTAACTAAAATCTTAATGCATGCATGGTTAAGTTGGTTATGATATTGTATGCATTATTAGGGTTTGGCACTAGTACAAACACGAGTATAAAGAGCGCAACGTTAAATTATAACGGTTTTAAGTGAAAACCTCTATATTAAACATAAGATTAATTAACTTCCCATATATATATGGTCAAACTTATTGTGTGTGTGTGTGTGTATATATATATATATATATATATATATATATATATATATACACACTTGTACGTGAATACTATCGGAAACCTATTATATTTTTCAATGGATCAACACCAAGCCTAGCTAGGTTTCTGAAAGAGCTTCCGGATTAAATTACACGGTTTTTCAGGTTGATGGAAGAATATTATAATGATGTGTGATTAATGTATCAGGCTCCCTAGTGGGTAAAATGTGTTTTGAGAATATGATTAACCTTTAGAGTGATCGAAGATCTTCAGCTCCTTGTGCAGGAACCTAGCTAGCCTTCAGGATTTCGGCCCAAGACAAATATTTTATTCAATCATTTCCTTGTGATGGTGCAAGATTATCAATCAGTTGGTAAGATCAAGCCTGTAATAGTAATTGATAATATAATTGAGTTTTGTAATATAATGAAAATATTTATACTTTTAGAAAGTTAGGTAAGAAAAAAGTCTGAATTTTTTCCTGCAACGAACACTTAGCAAGTGTCGCAATTGCGACACTAAGTCAAATGTCGCAAAGGGGCAGTGGACTAGCTAGCTAGTGTCAGAGTCAGAAAGAGTTTAGAATAAATATAGCATATATTAGGGTTACAATTCGAAGGTGACGAAACCCTAAAGTGTGATAGTCGATCGATAGAATATTTATGTGAATCTTATACGTTTGTATTCTATCAATATACAAAAAAATTGATATCATTTGTTTAATTAATCATATCGTTCAATACTCATTTAAAAATAATTTTGTTATTTAAAGATACAATTGTAATGCCTTTTTTATAATTCTTTTTTAATCGATTATATAAAAATGGTAAATTCCTTTATTTTATAAAATATCGATTTTTTTTAAAGGCATAAAATATCGAATTGATAAAAAGTATTTAAATAAAAAGTTTTATGGGCACAAGAATTAAGGGAAAAAAATATTTATATGGTTTTTGCCTTTTTGGGGGTCTAAAAATCAGTACTAACAGTACATTTGACACAAATATCAATACTAATTTACTTTTTGGCAATTACTTTTGCATACAAACATCCGATACAATCACCTAAATTAGTAACAATAGCATCATCCAAACAAAAAAATGAAGCAGTCTCATATGAAGTTCTCATGTTTTGGTGATCTTATTTCAGAACAATATACATTCACGACCTCAATTTCTCTGTTTAAATCTTCCGTGTCGATCGTTCCCAATCATATCCTTTGAAGCTCGATCATGAAGTTTTGAAATGAACGCCAACCCTTGCCGTATATATACATTATATTGTTGATGATAGTTTTAGGTGCCATTTGACCCTTTAAAATACACGTGATATATCGATCCCTTTATTTTCTTAATCTTCCCAACCCACCATCCATCTCTATCGACGGAAATCACCTCTCTCAACGGCTTTAAACCGTCTTCGTTGTCAGAATATAAACACCGAGATGCGTTTCGTTTTCTTCGAGATTCCATCCTGGGTAAGAACAACATCTAGCTAGTATCCAGAGAGTGTCAAGTTTTTGACACTCGTTGAATTGATATCGAGACACTCATAACTAATTAAGAGCTAGCTTGATATAGCATCAAGGAGTCCGGAAAATTTAAACAGAGAAATGGCGGTAGGAACTAGCGAGGGAGTAATGTTACTAATTTTGATGTGAAAAACGTGATCACGAAAAGGAAAATTGATTATCATATATTTCATATTGGGTAAGTTGATAATCATATTTAGGGTTTAGAACTTTAGATGAAATAAAGCCATAAAGGTGAAATACGTGGTGAATTGAACCTCATGTACGTGTCATGTTTATTTATAATAGTAGGAGTAATATAGTTTGGAAACCGTGGTCCCTTGTTTTTATTTTTGATTCATATAGGAGTACTAATTTGCAATAAGTTTAAAATATAATTAGAATAATACAGTATTACAGTATGTATTATGTTCAACATAATTATAATATATATATATATATATATATATATATATATATATATATATATTTATATAAGTTACAAAAATAATACTGTAGTACCACGGAGTAAATAAACTCACAAAACGTCCATGTTATTAATTATATGTGTAAGATAAGATGTTTACATTTACATTTATAGTATAAATTATTATATATATATTCTTTAAAAATGCAATTTTTTCTCTCATTAAAATGCATTTCTAAAATTATATTATATTCTACTCTGTATTAGTATAATTTATTGTCACACCCCGCCAAACGGTAATTTCGATTAGTTATGTTTAGTTTGCGGAAGCATTAATGACGTGGCGGGGCTGCGAGCAGTTATTTCAACCAACCGTTACATACACATTCAGAGCATATGGTTATTGCATAACATGGTAGATAAGGATGCCAGTTCAAACATTCGTTACAAAAGTAGTACGACTATGTAAGTCGTATCAATAGTAGTGGAGTTTAAAACATTTTAGTTTTAACAATAATACATAAGTTTAAAGTAAGATTTCACAAGTATGACTGCAATGCCTGCAGTTATACAAATGAAATCCCCAAAAGCTGTCCCGACAGTATGTGGCATCCTAATAGGTCCAGGGTTGTCCATCCTGAATGCATGCGATTTCTTACCCAGCTAATTTCCTGAAAAACATAGAGAAAGTCGTCAACAAATATGTTGAGTGAATTTACAGGTTTATAAGTGTATGTGGTTTGTCAAACCAAGTTCGTATAAATGATTTGTTATTCATTTATAAAATACAAGTTATGTAGGGTTGTTACCCTAAAGCATTGTTATACGTGGGATGTCGTCCCAAAACATGTTACTGGTTGTTTACCAGTGTAAAATAAGTTACCGGTATGTTTTCCGGTGTCCAACAGTTGTAGGATTCGTTCTTCCTAAAAGTATGTGGGAATTTTACTTAGACTGTGATCCCCTGAAAGGTGAGCTAAACCTCGCAGGTTAAAGTAACGCGACCTAACCCTATAACCAAACCACAACCAGAACTTATGTTGTTTGCCTGAACGGACATTTAAGTATACGCTCCACCGTAGGAGGGTCGTCACGGCAATAGTACTATCCGTATACTCAGTGGCTAGAGTCACCTAGCTAATGGTTACAGTAGCATGTCATGAGGTCTTTCATGCACACAATCCAAGTCTAGGTCCGTACTAGGATCCTTTGTCTAATTCCCAAATAGTTGTGAAAATGTAATATCACAATTCAACATTTGTATAAAAGCAGTAAAGCATTTATAGTTTGATTGCATGTGTTGGCATGCAATTTCTATGTTTAACACCCCTGTGTTTAAAAGCAGAAAACATTTAAAAGTAGGGGCTGTAAACTCACTGTGGTTTGCTCGGTATGAATGCTAGCAGCTGACAGGTAATAGCCCAAAGGTTTGTTAACCTATATACCATAAATGTATTAACATAAGTACGTTTGATTTGTTTAATCAACTTATGTTAACAGTTTGTTTGTTTTGTAGAAATTGTTAATTTCTCAGTAATTTAAGTCGTTGCATTTGTTGGTGATGTTGTGTTGAAATATTGTTATTATTTCACACGTCGTATGCCTCATCAAGTGTGTATATATATATATCATACACGTCCCATTTTATGAATATTCATTTCGTGAAACGATTCGGGTCACGTCTTATGTTTGAAATGTTTTGGAAGTTTATTGGGCTCGTTTACTTATTTTAATTCATTCGTCTTTACAATACTCGGCCCAACCCAAAGTCTTAGGCCCAAGAAATATTCTGCTCAGTTTGTAGCCCAGCCCAGCCGTTCGGCTTGGGCTAGCCGTTCGGCTTAGCTAGCCGTTCGGCTTGGCCTTCAGCCGTTCGGCTTGGCTTCCGGCCCAACCCACACTTTACCCGATCCAGTCCAACATAATAGGCCCATTACTTATTTCGGTCCAGTCCACATCACTCGGCCCATTTAGCATTCTAGTCCGGCCCAATAAGTATTTTAGTCCGGCCCAATTACACAGCCCACAGACTCGTACACAGCCGATCGGCTTTGAGCACTTAGCCGTTCGGCTTTGGTCTCTTAGCCGTTCGGCTTTGTGACCTTAGCCGTTCGGCTTTGGCTCGAGTCCAGGCTCTGTTCGTTCTTCAAATTTCCAAACCCAAAATCAAAGTAGGTTTGTGCCATTTTTCGAGTGATTTCCGTGTTTAGATGTTTAGTAACAACCACATACATCATTATATTACATTTTAATAAGTTTTACTCATATGATTCATGGATTTCAAGTTTGTTTTCATATAACCCACTTCAAGAAAATTTACATATGATCATCACATTTTTGTGTTATACACATAGATTATGATGTATGTACGAGTTATACAACGAAATTTAAGCATAGAAATCAAAGATTTTGAAGTTTCCTTACAAAAGATTTCGAGGAGTTGGTGGTGCCGATGACGAACGAAGGAGATGATGAGGGTGTTGGTTCTGGCTTGTTGTTCTACTCCTCCACTTGTTGTTCTCTGCTGCTACTCTTGTGTGTGGAATCAAAGAAGAAGAAGAAGAGCAAGATAGATGAAGATGGTGTGTGTGTGAGTTGAGGGGAATGGCAGGAAGAAGAAAAGGGGGGAGTGGCGTCGGGTATGGGAGATCACAGTTGTGGTCTCCCAATTATTGGGGCAAGTATGGTATTTTAAGCCCGTTAATTTCGGGTACGGGTATAATTAGTACAATATAAAATTTAACATTGTATATTTTTGTTTTGTAGATGCTCTCCTGGTTCGTTATTTAAATTCAGAATAATGATATTTTCATTATTTTTGATTGTTGTACCATTCCTGCGTTGGACTGCTAACATTTTAAATTGAGTGCCAAATTTCAGTCGAATTTCGGGTTCATATTTTGAGGTAATGTTACAATTGTTTCCAAATGAATGAGAAAATTTGAATTTTTCTCATCTTGATCTCTGAATGCATTTTAAAATTGTTTCTGTTCGTTTTATAATACGTTTTATGTTAAACGTACTTTTAACCCGTTTTATCTATATGTTATAGATACAATAGTACTCGTAATTAATAATTGAATTATTAATTATGTTATATCACCAACTTTTGTCGTACTTATCAGTCGGGTTCGTTCCGACACATTCGTACGCAACTTTAAATACTTGCGTATTAGTAATACTTTTTGTTTAAAAGTACTAGGCTGCTAGACTTACATCACTTCAGAAGTTTTTGTTTTAAACTTAATCAGGAAATTAGCGTAAGAATGCACATGCTTAATGTAAATCAGTACCTAATTTGGAGAGTTGTCACATTTATAATAACTGGAATATTTTAATTTGATATTTTAGTGATGGTACCTCTTGTGTCAGTTTATATTTCGTTCAACACACGTATTTTTTGCATGCGTCTGAACATCTAATTACAAATCACAATGTTTGCATGTCACGTGGCATAAAATGACCACGGTTTGATTACTGTGACCGCGTTCCAAATTATCTATATCTATCTATCTATCTATAAATCTATAATCCTATTTAGATTATCTATGGAATTGAACCTGAACTCTATTTACGATTCAGTATAATATATATAAATACATACTACTCCGTATAAAGCATGTTTATCCCAAAATTACTTATTTGCATTTTTTTTGTAACAACAAGATATTTAATACGGAGTATTATTGTTTTGAACTTATATTTTCTAACTACAAATTAATAACATTATATTTATATATATTTTATATAAAAGGACATTAAACAATGATAGACTTAATCATATACAATTGGTGAGAACATTCTATACTTATACTTATTTGTGACGCATTTGACAAATTAATATCAAATTCGGAATTCTCAAATTCGTTGAATCAACCACATAAATCTTCATAACATCAACATATATGTATGCAAAAGTTACAACACCCACAGTACACCTTTATTTTAATTTTAATTTAAACGGTTCCACATATGAAGGTAGAAAGCTAGACCACTTCCCATCAGGAAATGTAATAACAAGTATTAATAGTTTTATACCATCAATTGTGTCAACAAGTTTTCATCAATGTACTCGCAACCAAGTCGCAAAACATATATAACTGCATCAAAGAAACAAACAAAGCCATATTTTATATCATATATATGGCCTCATCTTCTACCTTCGCTTATTGTTAAAGATGTTATTGCGCTGGCATGCGGAAACTCTTCCAACTCCTTAATCTTAGCTTTCACGTTCATAACTATGTACGTGAAAGTGTTTGACTTGGTTGTTAATTTAGTAAGGACTATCATGGAAGAAGAACAGCCGTTGTTATTTTGGTACCAAGCAAGCCCGCCAAAAGAGGTACTCTTGAAAAAGGTGAATTTAATATCTACAGAGTAAACTCCTTCAACAAGGTGATTTAAACAGAGAAATCTCGGTTGAGAGAGAGGAAGTATTATAACTTTTGTTGAGTAAAAATTGATAACGAAAATGAAATATTATGACCATATAGGAGAAGAAATCGCTTGACGATCATGATATTAGGGGGTTGAAGATCATATTGATTTGATGAAAAAGAAGATAGAGACATAGTCAGAAGCTGGTGATTCATCTCGACTTTTCTTTTTAATTTGTTCCCTTTGTTATCATATCTGCATATATTTTATCATGGAATGATTTAAACAGAGAAATTGCGATTGTATATTGAAGGTTGTAGTTACTTAGCTGCATCAAAGAAAGACATAAGGCATCGATAAGTTAATTTGAATCTTCCAAATTTTGTACCCATGTTCAACAGATCAACTTCCTTGACCATCACCTTATGATGAGGACTTGAATCTTCCAGATTTGATCCATGGTTCAAGATGTGTTGGAGACAACGTTTTAAACCGGATTTGTGCCCGTTTCCGGGTGAACCGGTTGAACCAGAGCGAATCTGAGCCTCGATCTAGAATTTAGCAACGCCTTCCTGCTTGATCATGGCTTTTCTGTCTCCAATTGTGTGTGAGTGTTTGACGACCAAAAAGATCAACCTGGAGGAAGAGGGTGATCAATTCAGAATGCAAAGACAAACTCCACAATCCAGGTTAGACAGAGAAATTGCGGTCGTGAAGGAGTACGTACGTATTGTTACTTTTGCTGTGAAAAATGTGATGACGAAAAGGGAATTTGATGATCATATGTAATTGTTTTGTTAAGGTTTGGATGTAAAGTGTGAACCTTATATGTGTTCCATATATACTCCATATATTTATAGTGAAAGAGAGAGAATATATATATATTCTCCGTGGTTATGTTTCTTGGTAACCATGGGCCACGAGCCCACGATATTTTGTTGACATGATTTAACCCTAACTTATACTGTACATAGTTAAATTACCCCCTTTTTCTTAATTCTTAATATGACCAAATATAATATTCACTTGACTATACAACGATTAATCACAATATATACTAAACCCGTTGTCTAAGTGTCTAACAAAATAAATCGAAAAAAGAAAATGATTGAAAATTGAAACAAGAGAGAAGGTTCGAAACAATGACCTTGACTTCATTCGAAATTAATTACAAGTTTTTAATTGAATTCAAAATTTTTAAATATAACCTAAAGTGATTAAGTCTAAAGGAAAAACACAGGGCCACGGTCCCATTGAAAAGAACCGTGGTCCTTTCTACATTTTAACACGATTCTGTTTATTAAACCCGTGACCTAAAGTGATTAAGGCTAAAGGGAAAACACCGGGCCACGGTCTCTTATAAAAGAACCGTGGTCCTTTCTAACACGGTTGTTAAACCCGTGGTCTAATAGCCAAAAAATTCAAGCAACCCGTCATAACTTATAACGCATCCCCCTTTTCACCAAAAATCCAAAATTTTCATATATATTTCATCCATTCGGGCATAACCTAGCTAAGCTACCCCCGAAAACCATCTCCAATCGCTAATACCACCTTCAATATCCATCATCGTTGTCCATAATCTTCTACCAAGTTAGTCAGGTTTCGCCCTTTTCATCAAAAATCTAAAATTTTCATATGTATTTCATTCATTCGGGCATAACCTAGCTAAGATACCACTGAAAACCATCTCCAATCGCTCATACCACCTCCAATATCCATCATCGTTGTCCATAATCTTCTACCAAGTTATTCAGGTTGTGTTCATTTGTTCCCCGATTATAAGTTAGTAGGCCGTTTGGGTTTATATCCAACTACAACTATAATGGTAAAGTATCTATTTCTCTTCTTCTTGATGTTAAATATTTAGTTTTTGAGTTATTATATACTTATATGTCTGGTTTGTATGAACCAAATGAATGTTATACATGTTTTAATTTGGTGTTTCTGCTTCAAATACGTACCGTAATTGTAGTTGAGCTACTTAATCGAGAGTTTGTATATTGTTTTAATTATGCATGCATTTAATTAGTTGATGATTGTTTGTATCATAACCAAAAAGTGAACATTATCCCGCAATATGTTATCAACTCTTTGAACTGTTCATAGAGTTTTGTTTTTGAGTGTGTTTATATCTTTGATCTGTGATTTATATGCACCATTTGTTATGTTCATATGTCTAGACTCTAGAGGTGTACGTGTTGTTGAGTATCTCCATTATTTAACCAAAAAGTAAATACTTGTCGTTTGCTGTTTAATATACAAATTATAGAAGTGTCATTTTTGTCGTTTGATGTGGGGAATATAATATTAATACTAGTATGCGGGGACCAATTTTTTTATAACTTTTTATAAGATATTTATGATTAGTTAATTACCTTGTGGGGACCTATCTGATGATGTTTGGAAGGCAAGTTTATTTATCTATGTATTGTGGGTGTAATGTACCTATTAATTATTATTGTATGTTAGATTGTGTTTGATCTTATTTATTATATTTTAATAACTTATTCATAATCATTTGTAGGATAATCAAGATAAGGATCTCTTTTCTCATCCGGAAGATGATTATATTGAAAAAGATGTTACGAGTGATCATCAACAATCTGATCTTCATGCAAAGAATCAGATGTCAGATATTCCAGAGCAGGAAGAAGACAATAATGTTGAAGAACTAGTTAATCAAGAGTGTAGTACAAGTGCTCCACAGAAAAGGAGAAAGAGCAGGGCTACTTCATATAAGGAGAAGGATGAAAATGCCAATGCACATCGCGATAGAGAAGTTGACTTCAATGTGTTTGGACTCAACATTGGGCCAGGACAGGTGTCATTTAGTAAAATGGTAGGTCTTGTGGCTAGATGTCGGGTTAGTATTCTAATTGATTGGTGGGATAAGGTTAATGAAACACTGAAAGAGTCTCTATGGGAAGAGGTTAAGGTAAATTCTGAAGCGTTAAAATAATTTTGTAGCAACTATATCGCTTTCTTAAAGATGCTATATATACAGAAGGCTACTAATATATACTTATGTATTTCAGAAAGCATTCCCTGATATTGAGGGTGAAGAGACCAAGAAGGATGTTACTGCGTAATGCAATCAGGCCTGGAAAGAATTCAAGAGAAATCTGATTGAGAATTTTGTGAAAACTAGGAAAAGCCCCGTTTTGAAATGCCTGTATCTTAACAAGGAAGAAGGACTGTGAAAGAAATTCTGTGAGAAGGTCGACAGTGAAGACTTTCAGGTATACTTCTTTTATTAATTATTATTATTATTATTGTCTTTTTTTTAAATGAAGCCGAACATAAATTTTCAATGACGAGATGCGCAATGATGCATTATCATAATAATACTTAGCGTGGTGAGGGCAATAAGTTTTGTTGAGTTGGTAGTATTTAGTCCATTACTATACCACTCACAATTTTATGCAACACTTATTGATAAAAGAGTACTACTGGGGCCAAGGGCATCTCGACTACTGTTTTTCATTCCTGTTTTTCTGTTCAAACTTGTTTTTGTTATGTGAAGAGATTAAGTGAGAGAGGTAGACAACTAGATAGTTTGAACAAGAATCCACCTAAGCTAGGACCTAAAGGGTATCGTGGATACGAAGAAGAGTGGATGAAGGAGAAAGAAGAAGCTGTCAGAGTCTTGGATACCACATCTCTTGCTAGTCGTGTATACAGGGTTCACAGTAAGCGGGTGTTTATGTACATCAGGGCTCGCTGTAGACGCAATCAAGGACGGTTGATTATACCTGAGGCTATTGTTCCAACTGTTGAGGAATTGGTATGATCACCTATGTTTACTTTGAAATTTTATTACTTATTTATATCTCTGGTAAAACTAGAACATAAACTTTTTATTGGTTCAAGCATATCAAGAAGGACAAGAAGTTGCATGAGTTTCCGGATCCCCAAGGAAAAGATGCCATATGGGAAGTCGTGGGAAAAGAACACCCCGGAAGGACAAGGGCGGTGGGGCACACTATCGGCTTCACAAAGGCAATTGATGGTTACGGGAAGCAACCGCAATGCAACAAAAGGAAAGAACAAATTGAGATGTTAGAAAGAAGGGTGGCTGAGTTAGAGAGGATGGATCGGGGAAGGATGGAGTTTGAAGATAGGGAAGTAGGACTGGGAGAGGAGTCATCTAGGGAGGTTGAAGATATGAGGAGGAGGAGTGCTGGGTCAGAGTTTCATCCTTTTGAATATTTATTGGTAATCAAATAATTTAACTACTATGATATGTTGTTACCACAAATATATCATTTTACATCACTTAATATATATTCAATCCATTTCATTGTAGGAACCCACCGCATGCAGGTTGTCGTGGAATTCGGGTTTCAAAGGAAGCTTGTTGCGAGAGAGAAGGCTCATCCTCGGGGGGACGGGCAGGTACAGGGGGTGTCTATGCCACCAGATCACCTACGGGTACAAATTGGGAAAATTAAGGATGGATTCGGGATGATGAGACTTCCTAAGCCAGCTGCTGGAATGACTTTCTTACATGAAGCCAGTAACAGTTTCGTTCAGTGGTCACGTTCGTTTATTGAATTTTCTGAGGTACATACACATTGATTATCTTTAAGTATCGTATGTTAAATATTTCTATGACTGTCGTAACAATAAACACTTTCAATTTAATTTGTTAATAGGATGGGAGAGAGTCGTCCCCGGAGCCTGATGTTGTCCCGAGTCCTAAAAGGTGCAGTCCTAACCCTGTACGGGATGAGGTGCCTAGTGAGGAAACTGATGTGCCCACTAAACAAGCTCCCCTCGCGGTGCCAGAATCTGTTGTGACACCCCAACAAGCACCCCCCCTCGGTGCCAAAAACTGTTGTGGCAGTCAAACAAGCACCACCACCATGCCTATCCGCACGTACCGACCATGTTTTAACAGCTTCTCAAACGAAAATTTTAAAGTCGAAGCCGGCGGTTGTGAAAAATGTTTGGGCTAAAGCAACCACGTATCCAAACATGAATGTATATTCGATCCCAGAGTTTTTGTGGATGAAGCTATCGAGTTGGACATTGTTGTTGCTGATCTTAAGGAGTTTGTGACGAATGGGGAAGCCGACATCATGATCCTTTTGTTTTTCCTCCAGTAAGTATTCTTTTCTTAATAAGGGATAAGATAAGATTAAGATAACAATGATCATATCACATGTTTTCTAACTCTTTTAATATGTGTTTTAGTGCGCTTTACTTCTATAGACAAAATTCCGCATACCCGAACAATAAATGTGGATTTTTGAACCCCTCCAGTATTCAATTTCAACAAATAGAGAGAGCGGGGGCAGTAAGTGTTGCAAACTTTATCCGTCAGTCGGTGGAATATCATACAAGGAAACAAAAGAGCATTGTGTTAGCACCGTATTGGCAGGGGTACGATGTTAACTTAACTTCTAGCTAGTATGTCTATTTATTGTCATATACTAACAATGTATAATTTAATTTCAATAGTAAACACTGGACATTGTTCATTTTACACCTTGAGACAAATCAGGTTTACATACTCGACTCCATTGCGCGCCCTTCCAAATCTGATGTGACAAAACATTACGGAATCGTGAAGTGTCTTAACGAGTAAGGATTCTCTCTAACATATAAAGCTAGAAATATGCACATCTTATTATTAAAACTAACACTTTGCTTCATTATAATTCTCAGTGAATGGATGTAGATGTTTTCCATGTTACCTGACTATACTTGGGTTGATTCGTGTAATCAACAAAAAGGAGGATGGGAATGTGGATATTATGTCATGTATTGGATTTTTAACTTCGTGACTGACCAACAGTACGATTTTCCAGCAAATGTAAGAATTATTTATGTACATTCAGTTCCTTTAAATAAATTTTATCTTTCATCATATAACATTTTTCCTTTTAATTAATATGAATATATATATATAGGTTTCAGAACTGTGGAAAAGCAAAGCTCCATTATCGCAAAGAGACCTCGATCATGTAGTGCAGAGGTGGTGTGCATGGTTCCAGGAACAAATTCTTTTATTAGAATATGTGAATACGTTATGCCTTTTACTTGAATGATTTACATATTTTTTGAATTCTTAACTTCTTAATTATGTACTAAAATGCTAATTATATGCTTAGATGCTTGAATATATATGATGGTTACAAAAATATTCACGGTGAGTTAGGGGTGTTTGGGTTTGCTTATTTCTAAGCACTTGTATGCTTAAAAAATAAGTAGGTGACCTCTTACTTATTTTTAAGTGCTTAATCCTTAGGTAGTAAGTAGATAAGCAGTTTTCATAGAGGTGTTTGGATCTGCTTATCTCCTGTCAAATTAAGCAAATAAGCAGATAAGAGCTTATTTAAGCAATCCCAAACACCCCTTAGTGGGGTGGTAGAACAACATAAACATGTGTCTGGCCTATGATTCTTTCAAGATCAAAATAGCTTGCTTGATTAAACATAAATTTTCAATGATGAGATCTGCCCAATGATGAAATCTCTTATTAAATAGTACTTATCGTGGTGACGGCATGCATATATACATAGACTTGTTGAGTTGGCAGTCTTTAAATCGATTACAACTTACAAGCTAAGTTTACGCAACACCATTTGATAAAAGAGTACTACCGAGGGGTGAGGGCATCTCGACTACTGTTTTAATATGATGAAATTATTTGAGTTACACTACTACACAATCACGTATAGACCACCCCTAAAAGACTACGAAAATGGTAAAAAATCGTAAAATCCGTGGTCCATAAGCCAAAAGTTGCGCATTTTTATACTTTTTAATACATCCCACGGTTTAAAAAAAACAAACGGACCACGTTTCTCACTTGTAAACCGTGGTCTATTCTCTAAAAAGAAATGACCACGGTTCTAATTACGTAGGAGTGACCTATTATTTTCGAAAGGACCACGGTTCCATTAAAAAAACCGCGTTCTATTTATTACTTAATAAAATATAATATATATCACATCTTTTAGAACGATTAGATTCTATCGCACTATTTTAATTCGACTTTATATGATTATCTTTTAGAACACATTGCTTATTAACTATGCTATTTAATATTTTTTTAGCTCGAGCGCTATTTTAATTCAAGATTATCTTTTAGAACACATTTCTTATTAACCGTACTAGTTAATATTTTTTAGCTCGATTAACTCAACCATGCTATTTTAATTCAACTTTATTTTATTATCTTTTAGAAGACATTGCTTATTAATGGTGCTATTTAATATTTTAGCTCGATTAACTCAACCGCGCTATTTTAATTCAACTTTTATCTTTTAGAACACATTGCTTATTAACCGTGCTATTCAATATTTTTTAGGTCGATTAACTCAACCGCGCAGATTAAACTTTATTTTAGATCGGTTTATAATAGACGAGTTATTTGATTATCTTTTGGAACGCATTGCTTATTAACGAACTATTTAATATTTTTTTAGATCGATTATTTCAACCGCTCTATATCCAAACTTTTCTATTTGTGTTTTAGTTCGGTTCCAAAAGTGATCTATATTACATATTTAACCGATTAAAAAGCAATTTGTGTAGTAGTCATTTGAATTTTCATAAGGACCACGGTTCCTAGTGTGAGAACCATGGTTAAATAATTGAAAATTTTGAACTTCCCCCCTTTATTTTTTTAGATTCCCCTATATTTTACCACTTTCCTTCTAACATTATTGTATAAAAACCCCCATCTGCTTCATTTTCATTATTTCAAATCTCCAATCTTTAGTTTCAAAACAAAAACTGATCAAATTCACAAATATCATCATCATCAAAAAACCACTTATTCTTTTTGTCAGATCGGGTGTTCTTCCTTCTTTTGTTCTCTCGATTTACTACCTAACGAGCTTCTTTCAGGTGATTTGTTACTTGCTTCTTTTTCTTTACTCATTTATTACTTCAACTTTTTGCTCTACATTTTGTTCTTGTTGCTTTGATGTTGGTTTTAAAGTTATTTAATTTTGTATGATGTTTTTATATGAAGGTTGTATCTCTTCGGGTTATACTTCAACGTTTTACTATAAAAGATAGTGAAGATTCATGGTCGCAGTGGAAAAACAAAGTTGGAGGCATTATTTAGTTATGTTTTGGATGGGTTCCAGATCTTGAGCCTACTACCGATCTGAATGTCATCGTTTGTGTTTTGTGATTGGTTTTATAGTTTAAGACATTAGTTTCTCTTTCTAGATTAACATGAGTAATTAATATTCAATATCGCAATTTGTAATACTCCGTACTTGATTAATCTTTGTTGTTTGTAGTTGTATACCGTGTTAAAAAAAACAAGTTGTCTACAAATTGTTATTTATATTTATATATTTGTTAAAAATCGTAATTTTTATTATCTTTATATATATATATATATATATATATATATATATATATTTAATATATTGAACCAATGGAAAATAAATAAATTTAAGATACAGAAATAATATTATTTGTATAATTAGTCAAATAGATCACGGTTCTTAGTGTGGGAACCGTGGTCCTTCTGACATATAGACCGCTCCAAAATATCTGTGGTCCTTTTCAACTTCAAATAGACTTCTCCCCCCTTAGTCTACCTCCCGTTTTCCGTGGTCCATATATGATTTTAACCGTGTGCAATTTGAGATTTTGTAGTAGTGTTAGAAATACTGCTTGAAACGAGTTTAGAAACTAGTTTAGTAAAAAAAATCTTTTAAACAAACTCACGGTGCATTATGAGAACCGTGATGGAGCCAATTTTTTTTAATAAATAAATTAAAGCGGACCACGGTTTCCACACGCAGAGCCGTGCTCCGACAAGTTGGCCGCACCATTGTTGTCCGCGGTTATGTAAGAATAACCGTGGTCCATGTGGTTATTAGACCACGAATTTCGGGCCGTGGTCCTTTTGCTGTGCAAATAGACTTCTCCCCTTTTAGTTTACTCCCGTTTTCCGTGATTCATATATGATTTTAACCGTGTACCATTTGGGATTTTGTAGTAGTGTATATTTATCCCTTACTATTTTGTAAACATGTATGGAATAAATAGATTATCTTTTTCCCCAACAAATAAGGCTCCTAACACCTATGTTGACTTTAGAAAGTATATTTATCAACAGAGAATTATTTAATATATTTTTAGAATTCAGATGTTATAGTGCTTGCTTGTGAAAGAAATGAGAATGTCATATGTAACAAAAGAAAACTCACGCATTTGTTAGATTATCTATAATTGGATCAAAATAAGTATCCAATTTCAACATGTATAACAAAGTGCTAACCCCACAATAATGAAGTTGGAATCATCATCATCATCATCATCATCTAAATATTAAAAAACCCCTTGATTAACTTAATTGTGTATTTTACATATGGGAAATAGATTCAATGAAAGGGCGGTTTTTGTTCTTACCAAAACCATGATTACCATATGTGGCAGTCATTAGGTCTTTAATGAGTGTATACTGCAAGCCCACAAAAGACATAATCGGTAGGCAAGTCAATGCAACTATTGGGATAATAATCCAGGGGTTCTTATGGCCAAACACGAGGAACAACGTTGCACCAAAGGCTATGAACATGGATGTCGTTGAGATCAACAAGCTGGTGAGACCAATTATCAACTTTGTAGGCAACTTGTAGAGAAAATCTTGTTCAGCAAAACGCGTCGTGAGGATTGACAAGAACATCAACAAAGACGTAGTTGACGCAAACAATGAAATAGCATCTGATATTGCAAATAGTGTAAAGGCGGAGTTGTTAGAAAAGATTGGGATCCCGGTAACTTGATCGTTTCCTCCTGGAACTGTTATCGCCGCTGCAAACACAACGGTGGTGATTAATGCAGCTGTAATTGTATAGGACTCTGACGTGGCCTTCATCCATTTTTCTCCCTCAAGAACCAAGGCCTTGTGTTCTCTGGTAAATACCATTTCTGGTGTTTCTCCAAAAGAGTTCTTTTTCATTATGTTTAGAGAGCTTACGAATCCCTCAACTTCCTGCAATGATAACCTTATGTTAACATGTTACATAAATAATTTCTACCCTAACTTTTTGTACGCACTGAAATTCAAATCACTACCTTAAACCATTGTAGCTCACGCTGTATCTGCAAAGCTGCACCTGATATAGAATTCAGTTTGTTGGCAGGTGCCAATCTTGCAGCCAAATGCAAGAGGTTATTCCCAAACGGGTCTCTGAGTTTTCTATAAATATTTTTATGTTCATTCATTTGATATAATAGGTTGTAAACCTTTTCTGAACGATTTATCACAGCAAACTGAATTATGTTGTGACCATCTTCATTAATCCTGTCAATTGCGGTTGGGAAAAAAGAAATGATGTGTTCTACAACCTCATATGCATTTTGTTTTGTTGCTTCAAATAGTGGATTAGTGTAATAGTAGTGGTAAGAGCTGACGCTTTTGGAATACTTAATCAGATTACACATTGATTTTAACAAGCCTATAGCAGCATCACGCACTTGTCCTCGCTCATCAACCATCTTGAATTTCAACACTGCAAAATAAAAATAACGTAGCATCTCAAGCAAACAGAGTAATCAACTCTTCTGTTATGATATTTAAACATGATAACAAAAGATAAATCGTACATAATTTCTTTTTGTTTTTCAGGATAATGTAGGTCATCACGCATATAGCTGTACAAGATAGAAATAAGTCAGAAGTTGCTACCACATTAGAGTTCATCAAGCATAATTTCACCTCATGACTTACTGATGAGCGATTACTTACCGATGAGAAATGCACTGTTGTAGATAACCATAATCAATCGTTGGCTTTGATTGAAATGATAAACCTTCCTTATCCTCTCACTCTTTTGATGAACATATATAAAGATGCTCATCGAGATGTTATATACATATACAATCAACAAACACACGATCACTATCCATGGTGAATTCTGATACACTTCAATATACAAATCAGATGCATAGGAAATTCGTTAGATATCCTTATAGATAATATATATAGGAAAAAAGGTAAATAGACATGTAGAATCAAGATAAAAATCTACAAACATTTGTATGTTGCTGATTTCCAAAAGTTATATTCATGTGGGAAGTTCTGCGCTATAGCCATCAACACAGAGTCACTATCCAAGCTACGGTACTCCTTGCTGAAAAGCAGTGCTGAATCTGCAGATAATCATATAACAAATGATAAGAAATTAAAAGTTATCGCCACCTTGATTGGTTTGGAAATCAACTACGTGTATCAATTAAGTGTTCCGATTTTTCTCTATATTTTGAAGCTGCTAACTGGTGACTTACGGTAATCATTAGAAGAAATAGCATTAACCAAAAGTTCATCAATATTCGTGCCGGCAAGCAGAGTATTCATAGCTTTTCTAGGAGGCAACAACTTATACGCTTCACTATTCATACTTAAAAGTGCTTTTCTGAATGGGATTTCACCGTTTTTGTCCTCAACATATAGCATTTTTTCATTCATATCCACCAATATCTCAAAAGCATCAGTGTTGCCTACAATAGCAGCAACATGAAGTAAAGTACTTCCGTCTGAATTAATCAGATTTGGTAGTTGTATTCTCTCTTGAACCAATCTTAACATTTTCTTTATAAATTTGATATTCCTGGAAGTTGACACCGCCACGTGGAGTGCTGTATTGCCATTAGTGGTAATTATGTCTGTTACTTTGACATTTTTGTTCTTCAAAACATTTGACACATTCTTGTAACTTTCACTTAGAGTAGCTTCATATAAACTTTTGTGTAGTTGCGTTCTTTCTTCTGCGTCATTTTCCTCTTCTCTTGTTGATTCATCATCTGATTTTGTATCTTCATACCGTATTGATGATTCTAACTCTCCTACGCCGTCTTCGATTTTGGTATCTAAATCTGCATTTTTTTGAAAGACAGTACAAACTCACATAAGTTTGTGCCATAATCTTGTCATCAGGGGTCTCCAAATTGGATAATGAATGTTGTTGGTACATGGAATCAAGATATGATACTAAATCAGATTTATCTTTGTTTTCAAATTAATTTCTTAATAAAAAATGGAAACTTTTAACCTTTATGTCATTGACATCACCGTATTTAATCTAAACTGCACTATATTATGAAAATGAAACGATAGTTATTTGACACTTTGCGTGGGTATTATAGTAGCTAATTTGACATAATAACTAGTATATATAATAAGCTTCTTATTTTTGAGAAATTCATAGCATATGTGTGTTATGCATCATTGACTATTCATTACAATCAGTGAAAATAAGCCTAGAGAGATGAACTTTGTACCTTCTTGTTGTTGAAAAAGAGCTTGACCATAGGTAGTGTGCAGTTTATCCCATATATTTTTCGCAGTGGAATGTGCATTTGTCTTGAGAAAATTGATAACGTACATGAGCGTGTTCTCCGAGAGAGATCCAAGGATCCAACCTTTCACCAGAGCGTCCGATCTTCTCCACAACATGTGAGTGTCCAGTATGTCCTTCCCTGAAATACTCTTTTGGGGGCATGCAAGTGTTCCATCGATAAAACCGAGCATATCATGACTCTCTAAAAGGCATAACATCTGGGTTTCCCACACACTATATTTGTCCCTACCACTCAGCTTCACTGTAACAAAGTTTGGGGCACACACATGGGATGGATATGGGTATTCTTCTCCAACTTCGACTATAACAGACGCATTAGAGCTTGAGCTTGACATTTTAGTTAGTTTATTTTTGTGAACACGTACTCCTCGGGTCTTGTATCTTAATTAATTTGTTACATATTTATATTACATGTGAAACACCCTATTTATATTACATTTGTTACATATTTATATTACATGTGAACCCTTATAATATTTCATTGTATAGTATGTTGATGCACATTGATGTTGATGACTTGATGTTGATGTTGGAATGTAACGAACAACATCACATCTCAACTCTTTATATATAATAGTAGTATTATCATGGTAGGCATCTAGATAATAATTGTTTATAATCGAAATTTCGTGCATTCATAATTTGTTTTTTATTACACATACGCATCTTAATATATTTCTTGTAGTGCGCCTAATATACCCGGCCAATCAGTCAATCAATCAATCATAAAGCTATCTGAAACCTGGATGCATGTTTCAGAATTGATTCAGCATTGTAAAATAAAATGGGATTAATATCTAGAAATGCAACTAACTTGTACCCGATATCTATCGTGTGTACCCAACTTACGTATGCTATTTTTAATGTATCAAACTTTCAAAAAATGGTGTTTTAATGTAACTTGTTGATGTGTCGCTCGTTTATGGTGACACGTGGCATCCGGAGAGTTTGACACGTCAGCAAGTTACATTAAAACACCCTTTTTGAAAGTTTGATGCATTAAAAATAACATACGTAAGTTGGGTACACATAATAGATATCGGATACAAGTTAGTTGCATTTTCAGGAACTGATCCCAAAATAAAATGGTTATAGTTTTCATTAAGGAGATGCAGTCTATGATAGCAATCATCCACGTACCAATCTGTACTACTTTATAAAACATGATTGGGTCATGAAAGTATGAAACAGTAAATACAAACATTATTTTGTACACTTAGTTTGCAAGTTTTAGCTTTCAGAATTGCAGGTTTTTGGTTCCAAACACATATTTCAGTTGCTATGTTTTAGTAATCTTTCGATGAACTTTGACACCTGGTTAAATATTTCCAGTTTAAATCCTACACATTCGAATCCATGCCAGTTAACATCTGCCGGATGAAGCTATCCATATGTTACTTTCGATATCCTTAAGATGCTATATGGATTCACATAGCTAGCACCATATGGGTAAGGAATAATTGATTCTGACACTTTAGCATTCATTCAAGTAGATCTAAACCGAAAATATTGATTAGAGTTTCAATATATTTAAGCTAATTACATCCTAAGAAAGCCATGTATACAAAATCAACATCAGCAGGAGACTTACCAAGAAACTTTCATATTTTGATTGTTTTGTCTTGACCTCCTTGTCAGTTGTCAGGCTCTACCTGAATTTAATGAAACATTGTGTTAACATCAGCCCATGTGTATCAGAATATATTCGCAGTTATACTACTTGTATTAGTCTATTTCTGACTCAAACGCGCATCAACTTATTCGAGATAATATTCCAGATCCAATAAAAATCCAAACATGTAATATATCAATAACGATGATCAATAATTAATATTCCAAATATTGTACTTCTAACTGGTTCCCATAAATGTGATGTTGTGGGGAAACA
The DNA here is from genome assembly GCA_963422505.1 of Pseudognaphalium luteoalbum. Classification (NCBI taxonomy): domain Eukaryota; kingdom Viridiplantae; phylum Streptophyta; class Magnoliopsida; order Asterales; family Asteraceae; genus Pseudognaphalium; species Pseudognaphalium luteoalbum. The sequence continues at coordinate 71,186,483 of OY730198.1, forward strand.
GGCTTGTTTAAAATTATTAGTTTTGAGTATTGAGACCTTAAGATGTGTGTTTAGAGAGTGAAGAAATAAAATAAAAAAGTTAGATGGCAAACACGGGTCTAGAATTGTTGATGGAGAACTTGAAGCAGCTAATTTACTGTGACAGCAATCCATTGATCAACAGTAACCCTTTGTTCAAGACAAAAGGCCTCAACTGCAGTTTCGGTATCAGGAACTTGAATCCCAGAGAATCTTTGATATTGATATGAAGATCTCAAAGGGGCCCCGCGATTTGGAGAAAGATAGAAAACTGGAGAGAAGGCTTAGAGATATGGTGGAAGAAGCTGAACACATTGTCGGTCTGGTGGTAGTTCATTTTGTGGTGGTTGTGAGGGGATCCCTGTTATTTGAGAAAGTGTGTGTTCGTAACTCTCTAATATGCTGCTGCCTTCTGAGACAAAAAGATTAAGATTGAATGAGTAAGATTTGCCAACTCAAGTTTAAAGGAATAGCTGCACATGGAGTGCTTGTTTATAAAGTAAAAGACTGAATACGAGTATATATAATCGATTCAAGAACTAACATAGATGCTGAACAACATATGTTATCCGGATACATCTGATCACCGAGATCATCATTTTTGACCGCATGTGTTAAAAATACAACTTTATTACCTGTTGAGTTCTTTGAGAAATGTACTAAAACCCCATAATAGCTCATAACCTCATTTTTCATGTTCAAAATAATGGAAGAAAGTTAACCCATAACAAGAATGCGAATGAAAAAGAAATTCATCCAGATTTAGTAATTATAAAATCTAATCATTCAGATACTTATAGATTAGGATTCAGAAGTTCTTGATAGGCTATCTAAAGTATAATGGCCAAGTCTCCCAGTACGATACAGATTAATAAGCTTTGTAGCTACTATGCCATTTGGATCTCTACATGAATCTGATGTCACATTAAAAACTTTTCTGAGTGCTGTAAATTGTGCTTCAATCAGTTGTATCATATCCTTTTCATATCCCAGGTGACCTTTGAAAGCTGATATCTCCTCATACAAAGCTCGGCGAACAGCCTGCACCACAAAATCCTACACAAAAATAGCACAAGTCTTGGTATTAGTCAAACGTTCAATTATAATTGTTGCAATTCCAAAAGACAATCTCAGATGCACCAAGCGGAATTCCAACAAGGCGCATGTCTGTATGCTTATCACTTATGTTATTTCGGAAGCTTTGTACTGTCACGTTAATGGATCGACTGGCCCCATGAACGGCCAGCTTCTTTCCTCAACTCCCAGCAACAAATAGCCTCTCTAGTTGGCCCTCTTTGCAGTCTTCGTCAGTTCATTATGCGCCAGATCTTCAAGCCTTTTATTTTAGTGACTAGAACTTTCGTGGCACTCACAACCGTAATCATGAAGATGGTCTTATTTCGAATTGGGCATAAACTCGACACATGGTCTGTCTTCATAGTCAATAATATTCACAACACTCCATCAGTGTCCCAATCATGATGACCAAAGTTCACCGGTTCACCCACAGTTGGTCTTGTAACAAATCACCACTCTGCCATATCTAGCGATTAGTGGGTTCCCCAGTGCGAGGGGAAATAATCATGTAACATCTGATCTCACAAGCATGGAAACATGTGATACCTATAAACTTAAATGACACACTTCACATTGGCACTGTTAAGGGACTCCCCTTTGTGAATGTTGGTTTTCCCGAACTCACCACAAATATAATTCAGACTAGCCAACATTTTTCATGTCTCATTTCTGTTCAAGAATTGTCTTGATGATCATGTTTTATTTGAATTTCACGCTACTTTTTTGTACATATCTATAACAGATTATTGCAAAAGAAAAAATACAAAATAAATAGATTCATACTTTATGGTGACAAATAACTAAGATAGGCATAGAATTGAAAATTTATTCCAGATTTTTTTTTGTACCTGTGTATGATCTTTCATGGTTTGATTCTCTCTCTCATCTAACTCTAGCCCACCAAGATAAGTAGTAGATTTGTGCTCATCCACGATGGAAAACTTTTCCCACTTCTTGTATTCATCACTGGAATTGAGTAGGGAGAGAAAGTACTGAGCAAGATCTAATGGGTCACAAAGAGAGTCGGCAAAGGCTCCTGCAATGTGAAGAGCAACCCTGTGAAGACGTACCCCAACAAATGAAGCAAGAATCATATGAATATAGACTAGAAGTCGGATTCCTAAGAAGTATTTAATGCTAGTTATCATTACTATAAACGGAAAGTAAAGGCAACGTACAAAATTAACTAGTGTAAGATGCATAGTAAATAGTACCAGTTAAAGCCAATTTGGAACAGAGTTTAACATCAAGAATCTCAGAAGGCAAAATTCCAGGGGTGTCCAAGATATATATATTAGGATGGCTTGCAACCTGTAAACTCAAATTTTATAAGATCTGTCACAATTTGAAAATGAGCAAACTGATATCTACTATTTAATTTATACTAATAGAAAACGTACTTATCAATGGTTATCAGATTCCATAGTATGCAAAATAATGAAATATAATTGTATTTTATCTTCGTTTACAGTTTTCCATTACAGAATATCTGACACGGTAAACATGTAAATGATATTATACCTTTAAACTGGTGATATTTTTTGTTTCTCCAGGATGTGGACTCACAATGGCATGTTTTAACTTTCCTTTCTCTTGAAGACAAATACATTAAATATTAGAAACAATCAGAAGTTGTGTAATATCACATTAGATTACCTGCAGCACTAATTCTGCCAATTTGATGCAAAGAATTTGCAAAAGCAGATTTCCCAACATTTGGAATTCCAACCAGCATAACTGTAGTGGGGCGAGTGTCACTACAATGTGTGGTCCTTCTTATGTCTCTAACTCTGGCTTGTAGAACATTCAGGAACTACAAGTAGACACTCTTAGCAAATATTATAGCCCAAACATATGGTTAAAAGCATAATTGGCGTGTTCCTAATTACCTCCTTGATACTGTCCTTGTTATGAGAATTGATAGCATAAGGTATGTACTTGCGCTCTTTAAAGTAAGCCATCCATTCCTAACAGATATCGGAACTTGATTATAAAGAAGAGTTAATTTAGCATACTGGTATGTGGAGAGTCAAATATAACTTGTGATAGGACACATAAGTCCACAATTTTTCTTTCCAGTATAAAGGTATCAACTTTTTTTGGGCATTGTAATTTAAAACGCATGTGAACATACCATTTGTAAGCGAATCATCCGAACAGGTCAAAGAAAAAGAAAGTATCACCTTAGTTTCCGACCGACTTGCGAGATCCATTTTATTTAGGACAATTATATTTCTTGAAGAAGATGGGAAGTATCTCAATTGTCCATATTCAGATGACAACGGAATCTGAAATAAATACATGAAGTAAGTACGTTAAAAGGAGCATGAAGAACATAATCTGTGATCTCAAATTTGGGGATAAACAAAGAATAAAATCAGTAAACACAACCAAGAAAGTTATCTCAGACATTTTATCGAACAGTTAGTGTGCATAAAGAAAGAGGACGGAGATTACCCTTGCATCTCTGACTTCGAGGACAAGATCGACAAGTGGGATTCGCTCGAAAATGGCACGAGAAGCAGCACGCATGTGATGGTTATACCACCAACTTGAAGATTTGGTCTCTGAGACTTTCTTAACTGAATTACCTAACTTTTGAGCTAAACTAGCCGTTCCCACCATATGCGTCTTTTGTACAGTCCGAAAAGGTATTAATTAAATGTACCAAACCAAACTTTAGAAAAAAGATTTATAGTTTTGCGAGAAATTCGGGAAAACAAAACACTTTTGAACTAAAGCTACCGACTACCTATAAATAAGGCACCTTGTATACAACATAAGCAGTTGTTTCATCTCCGAAATATGACAACTTCGAAAGATTTATGATCGGATATATACCAACAAATTGTGACCTGTGAGTTTAATGAATAGCAACTCTATCACAATCTTCATCACAAATTCTTTCCTGCTAGTCATGACGTCATCAACCGTTCATTTCTCATGAATTTTGACGATTTTGATTTCGATGTCAGATTGGGTCGAAATTTAATGGTCACTCAGAAACAGCCCAAAAAAGCCATTTTAATTATTTACAACTTGTATTTTTGGACTTTAGTTTATGTTTGTACTTCGTTGCCTGGATCCGTGTTGGATGGGTTTAGGGTTTATGCAGTTTTTTATTATTGAATAATACAATTTCGTAAATATTAATTACGATTCCGAATTTTTTAGTTATATATTCGTGTTTGATCTGCACGGCCATTCAATCATATCGCTTGGGCATTAGTAACACGCAACTGAAGTATTGATAATTAACCTTCACTTATATCACCAAGAATACACATTGTTACATTCCACGATAATTCCTATGCAAATATATGTACTTATATTTTGTTTAAACATCAAGATATTTGAATTATGAAGATTGCATTAATTTTATCAATTCATTTCAGCCTGCTGGTTTAAGTGCACTTCTTTGGTGGAGATGGATATGATCCTCTTGGAAGCACCCCAAATTTTCAACTTTTTAAAAGATCAGTAATGACGTTCAGGTCAGCAATGAAGATCTGCCAGGTGAGTATACACGTCCGCATGATGGGTTAAACAATGCTGACAGAATATCAGTGTTTCCAAGTCCGCCAGTGGGATGAACTTTGACCTGTATTCAGGATATGTGATTGTTGAACCAAGATATGGGAAGGTACATTTTTACACTACTACAAAATAGCTGCACAATTAGGAGGTTGTATGAATTTTATATCACTGTGGTAACACTTACTATACTAGCACTGTTGTATTCAGGTAACGAAACAGATTCAAGCAGTCATTGAGTTTTATAAATTCCACAATCTTCCTGAATTTACAAGGTTCATGTTCATAAAGAATAGTTGTTTGATGCTTGATGAATGTTCTTTAAAGATGTACATTGATTGTTACAAGAAGCGGCAATTTTGACCCATTTAATGGATTGATTTGGGTTGTGTATTATCTCAAACCGTTCAAAGAAAAGTTTTAGCTGGAAAAGTTTTAGCTGGAATGGGATTCGATAAAGCGAGTCCGGAGTTCTAAATCAATCATCGACATTGGGGCCTGAGTATATAAATGATCCCAGAGTTCGCTGTTATCTCGGAACGGAATTAGCTTGAAAACTCATTGAATAGATGAGCTATCTGATGAGGTGAGAGCTGAGAGCTCATAGTTGAGGAGGTGAGCTCACTCATTAGAAAGATGAGCTGAGAGCTCATACATGAATAGATGAGCAGAGAGATCAAAACTGAAGAGCGGAACCCGGCGGTATCGCGTGGCCCGAAGGCATCGCGGGGCCCGACGACATCACGGAGGCCGACATCGTCACGGAAGCCCGACGGCGTCGCGGAACCCGACGACGGACACCGATGGCATCGGTGAACCCAGTGGCATCGCGGAACCCGAAGGCGGAACCCGGCTGCATCGCGAACCCGGCGGCATCGCGGAACCCGGCGGCATCGCGGAACCCGGCGGCATCGCGGAACCCAGCGGCATCGCGGAGTCCGACGGCATCGCGGAACCCGACGGCATCGCGGAACTAGGTGGCATCGCGGAACCCGGCGGCATCACGAAACCGGGGGGCATCGCGGAAACCCGACGGCATCGTGGAACCCGACGGCGGAACCCGGCGGCATCACAGAACCCAAAGGCGTCGCGGAACCTAACGGCATCACGGAACCCGATGGCATTGCGGAGTCCGATGGCATCGCGGAACCCGAAGACATCGCAGAACCCGACGGCGGAGCCCGGCGGTATCGCGGAACCCGACGACGGAAATAACACCCCTCATTTTATTTAGCATTATAATATAATACATCGAAAGCGTCGGTCTAAATTTCAACAATTTTGACTTATAATATTTTACCTATTTAAAACATGATATTTCAAACTACAATTTAAACTAGTTTTATGAAGTACAATCAAAGTACATGAAACTGGGTGCTATATAATTCCGTAAAACATTTCGATTTATCCGAATTATATATCAGAGTAAACGCTGGTCGTCAAACATTCCATCTAGTCCAACTTCTTGCCCACCTGCTAATATATCCATAACCTGCAAGAAGTTTTAATGTGGGGGATTAGCTCAAAGCTAAGTGAGGGAATAGATATTCAACAGCCGAACTTAGCATAACAACCTTGTTTACACCAAATAACGGTAAACACATAATTACACATTACAACTTTTCAACAATGAGGATCGGTGGCTCTTGAGAAACCCTACTGCCGCGGTGGCTCTCAAAGAACACTTACCCAACAATCTGTAAAGCCAATACAGAATAGACCGATGGCTAATGGTTATTATACTCAAACACAGGTTCTATACACACAACAAATGAAGTAAGACCCTGTGTAATTCACACAATAACCAAATAGCCCAACCAACGAGTTGACCTCAATAAGATGCCCGAAGGTCAATTATATCACGTGATCACATATTCACATATCAGACCAATCAGTACATCCACAGTATTATTACTAACAACCATAATCATCATGGCAAATTAACACAGTAATAATACGTTACCCGTTGTAACCAAACCTGTTACAACTAAATCACACTGATGATTAAAGATCCACACACCGATACCTCAGCCGCTAACTCATAAGTCTAATATTACTGAGTTCTTCTGTTTATCTGAAAACACCACATAACAACACAAGTTAGTAGCTTGTCCCACAATCATCATTCTAGCATATTTATTCAATCAGGTAATCCCTGAAGTCTTATGCAAATAAAAGTTCACTCAGAAATAAAATCAAAAAATCCCGAAATGACGTTTAAAAATTGAAAAATGCCATTTTCGGCCCCTAGATGACCCCGAATGGCCAAAAAATGCCTAGGCTCTTAGAATAGAGCATGGATCATTAGGCCATTTCCGAATGACCATGCGAATTTCAACCCAATCCGAGTTAATGAAATTGTCACTTATCCGAGACCCCGAAAACACTTACTCATTTTCAAAATTTATAAAACAAAAAGTTTAAAAATCTCGGTTCGCAGTGATCTCAGCTCGCAGAGTCAACTCGGTTTGCAACATTTCAGTTCGCTTCGCAAAATGTCAATTCACATAGCGATTCAACTCGCTTTGCAAGTTTAACTCGTATCGTAGCGACTCGCATCGCAGCGACTCGATTTGCAACACAAAATCTTAGTTCGCAAGATCTCGGTTCGCTTCGCAGAACCTCAACTCGCTTCGCAACATAAACTCAGTTCGCAAGACGAACTGAGAACTGCGAACTTCGCTGCTGTTACGAGTTTTCCGAATCAAAACTCACCAAAACTCTAAAAACTCAATTCTATAGTTTCTAACACTTTACTAATATCAAATAACACCTAATAACAACATATTAAGCTTCAATTTCGTGTAAATCAATCAAAATCTATAAAACCCAATTATATAACTTTGAAAATCAACTCACTCTTGATGAAGATAATGGTAAGATAATGATACGAGCTGATATGAATAATCAGAATCACATAAAATTAGTTGGGTTATTAACTTGGTATGGATTTGGAGAGCTTTTGATTTCTTGTTATGAAAGAAAATGAAGAAACCTTGAAAACAGAAGAAGTTAAGGTCGGCTCACATAACCGCCTCTGTTCCAATTGCTTTAATTTTATAATCGTTCTAAATCTATTGTCTGGAACCTAAAAACCATTTGCTAGAATAATATTTTATTTTACCGTCAACTACTACTATTTAAAACAATTATTATTCTACTAGTCACAATAAGTCTTGGAACTTTAAATATTTAGGTTTCACAAATAAACGAATAATATCAAAAAATTTCTAACATCATTAAATAATCATTTAATTTTAGAAATTTACCAGACCAGTAGAGAGGATGTTACACCAACGGCATCACGAAACCGGGGGACATCATAGAACCCGGCGACATCATAGAACCTGGAGGCGTCGTGGAATCTGACAGCATCGCGGAACCCGAAGACGTTGCGGAACCCAACGGCATCGCGGAACCCGGAGGCATCGCGGAATCCGATGACATCGCGGAACCTGAAGGCGTCGCGGAACCTAACGGTATCGCGGAACCCAGCGGCATCGCCGAACCCTGCGGCATCGCCGAACCCTGCGGCATCGCCGAACCCGACGGCATCACCGAACCCGACGGCATCGCCAAACCTAGCGGCATCACAGAGTCCGATGGCATCGCAGAACCCGAAGACGGAACCCGACAGCATCACGAAACCGAGGGGTATCGCGGAACCCGGCTGCATCGCAAAACCTGGAGGCATCCCGGGATCTGAAGACATCACGGAACCCGAAGGCATCGCGGAACCTGAAGGCGTCGCGGAACCCGGACTCTTCAACAAAAGCAGAGGAGGTCGTGAGCCCATATGTAATCATATTATACTTGCCCCCAGTTCAATAGTACTAATATTTTTAGTATTATTGAACTTAAAAGTTGAGTTTCCTTTACTTTCAACATGGTAGTTGTGACCCTAGGGGAGCGCGTTGGCTGCGATCAGAACATTGGCTGCGATAAGAACAATGTGTAAGCTGTGATCGGGACAGCGAGTGAGATGTGATCACAACAGCGTGTAAGCTGTGATCGGGACAACAAGTGGGATGTGATCAGCACAGCATGTAAGCTGTGATCGGGAAAACAAGTGGGATGTGATTAGAACAGCGCGTAAGCTGTGATCGGGACAACAAGTGGGATGTGTTAAGAACAACATGTAAGCTGTGATCGGAACAGCAAGTGGGATGTGATCAAAACAGCCCCTTTCTGTGGTGACACATATATGTTACGCCTTCTAATGAAGTCATGTTCCTTTTAAACTCTTACGAATGAGTAACTGGCTCTGGAGTTATATCACACAAGCTCGGAGCTAGTAGATCGAGAATGAAGTTGTCTCGAAACGAGTCCAGAGACATCACGGAACGGACTCAAACCATCTCAGAATGAGGGTGGAGCTTGGAGTAAAATCAAAACGAGCTTAGAGCGTCGAACTATATATAAGTGAATTCAGATTATGTATCAAACATGTCCAGAGGTCAGTTTATCTTGGACATAATCGGTATCGGAGCACGGAGCTCGAGGCCATCTTGAAATGTGTACGGAGCTCAGAGAAAGTCATAACCAATTCTGAACTCGGATCCGTTCTCGGATCCAATCTCAAAACAAGCTTGGAGAATATCGGTACGAGCATGGAGCTTGGCTTATCCCAGTACGAGCACGGAGTCCGGAGCCGGAGACCAGTGTGTATGAACGACTCTCGATCTCGGAGCTTGAGCCGGAGTATAAAACGATCCCGGAGCTCATGTGCAGAGCATGTTTGGTCTGGACCTATCATTTGACATCGGGGTCTCGTCACTGAGCTCAGTTGAATATCAACATTATGAAGTCCTTGGGCATCAACTCTTGGAATTAGCTCGGAGCATGTGTATCAGCCCGGAGCTCGATTTAATGCCAAAATATACATGAGGTCCGGTGTACGCGAATGAGCCCAGAGCTTGGAGTTCCGTGCATGATGCTGAATGTAAAGCGATTTAGTAGAAAAACAAGTTCGGGTAATAGCAGTGGTGTGGAGCTCCGGAAACTTGAATGAGCCCGGCATCGGAGTATGTGAACGAGCCCGGAGCATGAACACGATCTCGAGCCTTGTTTTGCAGCTTACTAGTAAGCATGTATACTCTCTAGCACACAGTAATGAGCGGCTGATCTTCCATAAGCCATCAATTGCCAACACTGCAAGCTCTAGTGGAATGAGCTCAGAGTTCATCATAGTGAGTATGTGGCCTCAATTTGTGTACGGGGCTCAAACCTTTTCATGTTGATTGTGGAGCTCGGAGGGCCCACATTTTTTGTGAAATAAGGAAGTGCGAGCGCAGAGATCGGTTTATATTTGACGATCCCGGAGCATATAAGCGATCCCGGAGCTCGGTTTACATTTGACGAGCCCGGAGCATATAAACGATCTCGGAGCATATATGCGATATTGGAGCTCAGTTCACTTTTGACAAGCCCGGAGCATATAAGCGATCCCGGAGCTCGGTTTACTTTTGACGAGCCCGGAGCATATAAACGATCCCGGAGCTCGGTTTACTTTTGACGAGCCTGGAGCTTATAAGCGATCCCGGAGATTGGTTTACTTTTGACGAGCCCGGAGCATATAAGCGATCCCGGAGCTCGGTGGTCTTGAATGCAGCTGTGAGCAAGCGCATGTATGGCTGCAAAAGCTAAACCGAAAGGCCGCAAATTAAGCCCGAGGGGGGTTTGCACTACAGGCTCGAACACGACATCGATCGGGCCCAATGATGGCTGCACATCAGGCTTAAAAATGGGTGCAACCCAGGTCCGAAAGAGCTGCAGATTATACTCAAGGGAGCGTGTAATAACGTCCCGCAAGAGCTTATGTGCGCCTCATTTTCTTGCTTTCTCAAAGCAATGTTAGAGATATGATTATGCCTTTTGTTTCTTGTTGAAAGAAAGAGACAAATACAGGCAACAAAATGTTGTACAATATGCAAAAATAGTTGTACTATTGGTTGAGACATTGCATCAACCACTTAGTGCGGATACCCAACGTTTATTGGTTTGAGTTGTTTGGGTTAATGGAACCACCAGGTTGTTTATACAACCTTTATCTAGCAACATTCAGCAGCAATCCAACCAAAAGAATATCAATTGTGATAAACAGTTTGTCTTTTATAATTACGTTTGATTGAATCACTTAATTTCACCCCTATATTTTTAATGCCATGTGTTCTGAAGTAAATAATTGATCTGATTACATCAAATGGATTAATGGCATTAGGATTAGAATATTTCTAGAACTATACTCAAAGTCAAACATCGAGTAATTGTAAATAAATATAATTTATTTTAAAAATGACAAATTTTGATAACGTTGTGATAGTAAGCCATTCAATTTGGTTATTAAAGCAAAAAATATCATTTTGTTTGCTGGAAACTATTTTTTTAACTTTTATTTTTCGTATATATTAATAATGAATTACATTGATCCCTATATATAGGATTGTATAAACTTCAGAACACAAGCCAAACTAATCCTATTAGGAAGCAAAATATTTAAATAATAAATAAAATCTCAACACTCCCCCTCAAGTTGGTGCGTATATATCATACATGCCCAACTTGTCTAAGAGCCTAATAAATACTTGCTTTGAAACTGCTTTAGTGAGGATATCTGCAAGTTGATCTTTTGATCGGATTTGAGGCAATTCTAGCAACTTATTATCCAACTTTTCCTTGATGAAGAATCTGTCAACTTCAACGTGTTTTGTACGATCATGGTGAACTGGATTGTGTGAAATATCTCGAGCTGCTTTGTTATCACAATATAATTTTATAGACTCTTTGAGAGGATAACCTAAATCCTCTAAAAGACGTTTCAACCAAAGACCCTCACATAGGCCATGTGCAACTCCTCTGAATTCAGCCTCTGCACTTGATCTAGAGACCACATTTTGTTTCTTGCTTCTCCAAGTCACCAAGTTTCCCCTCACAAAGGTAAAGTAACCAGAGGTAGATCTAGCATCATCTTTTGATCCTGCCCAATCTGCATCTGTGTAGACCACAACATTTTGATGATCGATATTTTTTTTAACAAAATACCCTTTCCTGGAGCAGACTTTAAATATCATAGTATATGCATAACAACGTTCATATGTTTTTCTCCAGGATTGTGCATGTATTGACTGACTACACTTAATGCATATGAAATATCCGGTCGTGTGTGTGCTAGGTACATCAACCTCCCAACGAGTCTTTGGTAACTTCTCTTATCAAATGCTACTTGCTCAGTTTCATGTCTAAAATTTAATCCTTCAATCATCGGTGTATCGGCTGGTTTGCAACCTGACATTCCAGTTTCTTCTAAGAGATCTTGAGTATACTTTCTCTGAGATAGAAATATTCCTGCATTCGATCGAGAAACTTCTATCCCAAGAAAGTATTTTAGTGGACCAAAGTCTTTCATTTCAAATTCATGAGACAAATATTCTCGAAGATCTTTCTGTTCATTTGGGTCATCACCTGTAACAACCGTATCATCAACATACACAATAAGGGTTGTGATCTTACCGTGTTGTTTCTTTATGAACAATGTGTGATCTGCATTGCTTTGGCTATAGCCAATAGATTGCATCGCCTTTGTAAACCTTCCAAACCACGCCCTCGGTGATTGTTTGAGACCATATAATGATTTCTTTAATCTGCAAACCTTGTGTTTCTGATCTTTACTCGTTATGCATCCTGGTGGGAGATCCATATAGGCCTCTTCCAATAGTTCTCCATGTAAGAATGCATTTTTTACGTCAAATTGTTGCAATGGCCAATTAAGATTCGCAGCTAAGGATAACAATACTATTACTGTGTTGATCTTTGCAACTGGTGCAAATGTCTCTGTGTAATCTATCCCATGTGTTTGAGTATAACCCTTTGCAACTAGTCTTGCTTTAAAGCGCTCAATGCTCCCATCAGCTTTATACTTTACTGTATAAATCCACCGACACCCAACTATTTTCTTTTTAGGCGGCAGGTTAACAAGTTCCCATGTACCGTTCTTTTGCAATGACTTCATTTCTTCATTCATAGCTCTCTTCCATTTGCGATTAGCTAAGGCTTCCTGCACACTGTTAGGAATAGCAATAGAAGATAATTGATTCATAAAGGACTTATTTGAGTCTGACATGTGTTGATCAGACACATAATTACAGAAGAGGTGGGTTCTTGTGGTAGATCACTTTCACGAGACATTAATTGGTATGGTGTATTAGCATCAAGATCTATATCTTCAGAGACTCGTTCTTCATTTTCATGTTGAGGACTTTGTTCATCAACTTCTAAAGTTTCATTTAGCTCACACATTGATTCATCACATTCTTCTTCATTGTTACTTGAAACCGCTTCATCAAGTTTTTGTTCTTTAAGGTTTTCATATTTGTAATCAAAGTGTTGAATTTCATTGTGATACTCCCCCTGAAATTCACTCTCCTCATAAAAGAACATTTTATCTTCATGAAAGACAACATCCATAGTGATAAACATGCGTTTTGTCGATGGATGGTAGCAACGATAACCTTTTTTACCTTGAGCATAGCCAACAAACACACATCTCAAAGCTCGTGGAGCTAATTTGCTTCGTTGATGTTTAGGGATATGTACGGAAGCAACACACCCAAATACCCGAGGAGGCAAATCTGTGAAAGTTGGGGCAACAATTTTACTTGTTAAGACGTGAAGTGGAGTGTGAAATTCAATTGAACTTGATGGTGTACGGTTAATCAAGTAGGTAGTTGTGGCAATCGCTTCTCCCCAGTAGGCCATTAGCATATGAGACGTTATTAATAGGGAACGAACAACCTCTAACAAATGTCAATATTTTCGTTCAGCCACTCCGTTCTGTTGAGGAGTGTTAGGATAAGTGGTTTGATGGACAATCCTATGATCCTCCATATATTTTTCAAGATTGGTATTGAGATATTCTCCACCATTATCACTATGAAGCACTCGAATCTTTGCACCATATTGAGTTTCAACCATCTTTTTAAACTTCTGAAACAATACATTCACCTCATCTTTTGATTTCATAAAACATAACCAAGTCATTCTACTATAGTCATCAATGAATGTAACAAACCAACGAGATCCATTTATAGTTGGAGTTTTTGACGGACCCCAAACATCAGAGTGTATAGTCATAAAAGGAATTGCACTTTTATTCAACTTTAATGGAAAAGAAGCACGATGACTTTTGGCAAGTTCACAAACTTCACAATGAAAACTAGAAACACCGCAATTTTTAAATAAATTAGGAAACAATTTTTTTAAGTAACCAAATGAAGTATGACCAAATCTACGATGATACAGCCAAATTTCAGATTCTTTTCTGCTCCTTTGTGATTCATCCGCAACCAATGCTCTTCGTAATTTATTTGAGTACTTTGAATTTATCTCCAAGTAATATAGTCTTCCTCGCCTAACACCATAACCAATCGTTTGTCTCATTCGTATGTCCTTAAAAACATAATGATCATACCAAAAAATAACAACACAGTATAAGGTATTCGTAATTTGAGATACATCAAAAGATTGTAGTCCAAAGATGGAACAACTAAAACTGAATCCAAATTTAAACTACCTGAAAGGACAGAATTACCCTTACCGATTACGGGAGTGGAGTTACCATTAGCCGTGGACACAAATTTTTTGGATGTAGGTGTGAGAGAGGTGATATTTTTAGGATCAAAAGTCATATGGTTGGTAGCTCCAGAATCAATTATCCATTCACTCTTCTTAACGGGTACATATATATTTGAAACCTTACCATTGTTTGACTCGGCAATGAGGGCCGCGGCATCCGTATCATCTTCTTTACTTTCAACAAGAGCTGTTGTGGAGGCTTTCTTAAAGTTTTTCTTCCGAGGGTCACGGTTATGATCCCACCAATCTGGGTATCCCACCAATCTGGGTATCCCACTATCTCAAAACAACCACTCTTGGTATGACCTGTTTTATTACAATTAGAACACTTGAGAGAACTTTTGTCAACCCATGATGATCTTGGTTGTTGCCGAGCTACCATCACGGAGGTTTCCACATCTTCACGGTCTTCTTTTAGTGTGGTATGACGTAATGCTTCTCTACGAACTAGAGCATAACATTCCTCCAATTCTGGAATAGGATCTTTGCGTAAGATTTCGCCTCGAACCTGTTCATAAATAGTATCCAAGCCAGCAAGAAAAATATGGACACGCAATCGATCAATGGACCCACGATAAGCAACAACATCTTCTGGGTCTCTCATTACAATTTTATCACGATGATCTAACTCACGAAAGATGGAAGTTAATTCACCATAATATTCAGAAAGAGATTTACCGCTTTGTTTTGCTGTAAATGCTTTCTGATTCAAACTAAATACTTGCAATTCATCACTTCCATCATAAAAAGATTTTAAGACTGCACTCCATATTTCATATGCGGTTGGTAAGCGCAAGTACCTTTTCATAATGTCCGAATGCATAGACATTAGTAGCCAACGTTTCACTTTTTGATTGTCTGCATACCACTTCTCGTATCCTTCATCTGTTTCTTTAGGTGGTTGTGTTTTGCCACGAATAAAAGAAAGTTTCTCTCTTTCTGCTAGATGCATCTCCATTAATTGAGACCAAACATCATAGTTTGATTCTGTGAGAATAATCCCTGCATTAAACGTGCTTTCCGAGTGAATAATAACAGGTATCTTTTCGGTTGTCATTGAAGTAGTGGGTTTTTCTCCTGTCATCGTCGTGATTACTGCGACTATACCAAACTTAAGGTCTACAATTGATTAAAAAATAATCACGATACCCCTGCGCATGAGAGGGAAGTTGAATGAATTAAAGACAATGATTTAATATTCTCTTTGAATATTAAACTAATTTAAGAGATGGTGCAATTGGAACAAGGATTCAAGAAAAAAAAAATTGAGCGGCAGAATGTTTATGCCGGAATATATTTTATCGACACTTCCCTTTTTTATTTATTTAGGGTTTTAAGATTAACCTTCTCTGATACCATGTTTTTTTAACTTTTATTTTTCATATATATTAATAATGAATTACATTGATCCCTATATATAGGATTGTATAAACTTCTTCCACAAGCCAAACTAATCCTATTAGGAAACAAAATATTTAAATAATAAATAAAATCTCAACAGAAACTCCACCGTATTAATATGTAATAATACGAGAGATTAAGAACACATTTAACCGAGAGTAATGTGTTTCCGTGTGAAGATTGAATTGAAAACTTATCTTCGATTGGAAAGGAAAACACGAGCAAATCCGTGGTGGAAGATAGTAGAACGAGCTTTGTATGCCGCGTCCCATGGATGACGCCAATTGTTCAAGCATATTTCGGCTTGAGTGCGGACGAGGGAATCACCTCTTCACACTGCACTAGTGTCGTAACCCGGATCGAGATAGTTCTCATCGAGGGTGGTAAAGGATGATCGAATACTCATCTAAGAAGATGGGGTTTGGAGGTGACGAGCCTATAGAGGCTGCACACAATGAGTGTGTAATGTAATGTGAGAGTGTGTTGGCTAGCGTTTGTACCCTTATATATGGGAATGGGGAAGCTCAATAGAAAAAGCCCATGGGCTAAGCCCAAAGTGAGGGGTATATCATCAAATAATACTCCATCTTACTTGCCATGTTGGACTAAAAATCCCTCGTATAGTCGTATTGCAATTTATAATTTTTTAATTTTCAGTTTCAGACTGAACTATGTATCTTTTGTAAGGAACAATCATGTATGATGGTTGAGAAGGTCAATAACCTTGTATCCACATAATGTTTATGTTAAACTATTTTGTTTATAAAATCTTTTTACATATGTTACAGGTGATGTGATATGGTATAATCCGGATCGCCTCATCAACAAAAAGATCTAAACGGGGCAACTCAAAAGCAGAGTTGGATGTCACAGAGTTAAAAAAAAGTTCAAGTCCAAATTGTAGTGGATGTTCATAGTGCTACATAATACAATATTACAGGTCAGAGTAATTTAAATGCTTATCTTTCATTCATGTCCCCTTATGACTTGATAAGATTATGTAATGGGAAAACTTTGCTCCTCTACTTTCGGTTTTGCATATATATGTTGAATGTGGAATCTTGCATCACATTTGATATTACTTTAAGCACTAAGATTTCCAACAAAGTGACGACGTTTACTTTTACATGTTCTTTTCATTTACGATAAGCAGTTAAAAAACGGAAAGCGTGAATTAAGTATGAATCTAAAATCTTTCGCTTCTAATAGTTAGTTTTGTTATAATAAATGATTAAGTATGAAGGTTCATCCTTCATACTGACTTGGGTTTTATCATACGAAAGAACAAGTATTGTTAGATTATTTAATCAAAAGTGTTATATTTGGGTCATATTGTTCCATAAAAATGTTTGACTGTTAGTCAACTGTTTAAAAATAACTTTACTGGATAGATATCAGTTGATGAAATCTAGTGAGATTTTGATGATGAGTTAGTCTGGATATTAAAGATCAGAAAGCAAAGGTTATTGTTGGTTTATTCAGTTTCAGTGGGATCTTACATGATACTTTATGATCAAACCCATCTTTTTTTTTTCTCTTTACTAAAAAAGATCTTACATGATACCTTTTAAGCGTCATGCGAATCCAGATCATTGTAAGACTTACATGCGTCGATATATAAAAGTGTTTTGTCAAAGTTCGTGTACAAAGATACATAGAACAAGTCCTTATATCACTGTATCAGTAAAAGGAGTAGACCAACTTTAAAATTTTTTGCCTATATGAACTTGGGACCTCTTTGGTGATGAGGATCTCGGGGCGTCTTAGTTTTAGCATACCACCGGGTCACATTGGTGATGATTCTTCTCTATAACTAACCAGTTTTAGCTAGCTTGTATATGTATATATATGTCTCATCTAGTCATCTTTGATATATGTTGCTTGAGCCAATAAGACAACATCCGTTGGAAGTATTAAATTTGACAAGTTCTATATATACCCAAAAAGGGTTAGGCTTAATTTACATCTTATCATATGATTTGTTTCAAACAAGAAAAAAGTAGGTATATATTTTTTATTAGGGTTAGGATATCATCTATGATGTTGTTGACACCACCTTGCAAATAAGCTAATGACCAACAGGTATTTACATATTTTACATATTTGGTCTTTCAACTTTTTTTTCTATATATACACAAAGGCGAAGACAACATGGACTAAATGGTGTTCGGCATCCCTCAATAGTTCAAATAACTTAAATACTTGATTATATTATTTTATACATAATGCGTCTCTTTTTAAAGTATTTCATCATTTAGTCTCTTTTAATTGTCCATTGATTCATAATTTTCATATATTCATACAAATATCATTGATATAATTCTTTTATCACTCTATTTAATCTTTAATGTCAATACGTCCTTATGTCATGGTGAAGTTGATTAAGCCCCCCCCTTAACCTCAATTAAATTCTAGCTCCGTCACTGTATATACACAATTAATCTCTTCTTTTATGTTAACAGTGCGATTGATCCGTGCAGTTCAACCGGCTATTTTCCCATTTTTATTTAATCCGGGTTTATTTTATTTTGGGTTTATAACGAGAGATCGAACAACATGATTCCAATATGGCCGATGACCAGATGCTAGCTCATATTACGATCGAATAATACATGATCTTCATATAATCGAGATCAAAGAAAGAAACTTTTAGAACACTTTTCATGATGTGATAATAAATTATTTTTTTGCATTATGGTATAGAATTGATACGAACAATTTATGATATTGATTTTTCGAATTTTATAAGAGTAGAAGCATTTGATTTCTTGTTCAACTAAAGTTGACGATATCATATTTTAACAACAAAATGATATTTCTTCTTCGCCATTGGCTTAAAGCAACACAAATTGCACTATAAATTGTATTATTGTACAAGTTTTATTATAAGTAAATGACGTGAAGCATCGTTGAAAAAGGGCATTTGATTCTGATTTATAAAATTTAAAATTATGTTAAGTATGTTATTATTTTATTTTTAATAATATATTGTTGTTTAAGTATTTTATATAATGATATGAGTTAGAATATAAGTAAAACAAGTAGTAAAGTAATGGTGAGAAAGTCCAAATTAATACAAGGAAGTGAATCATCAAATAGCGACATGAGTTGTGAAGATGCTTGTGTGACTCAATTCCACCTATCATTTAACGTTTTAAAATTAATATTATTTTTATTTTTTTAAATTATTTATTATGACTCCTACTACTATATATATATATATATATATATATATATATATATATATATATTATTACATAATTTGTATTAATCAATCATTAATTATCTTATGTTGGTTTCATGACTTCATCTATATATTTATTAATAAGTAATTTTTCTTATGTTGGTATCATTTTGTTTTATGTCATTAATAATATTAAATCAATAGATTGATCAATTGATCATTCAATATATCTAAATATTGTTCGCACTAGCTTAATTGAAACATACTCCATCAAATATCATATCAAATGCTTGCAAAATTAATTCATATATAAACAGCTCTTGATTGTTTATTATTTATTTAACTGAAGAAAAAATATTAATATATATATATATATATATATATATATATATGTGTATCTATATAGATCTCTCTCTCTCTCTCTCTCTATATATATATATATATATAATATATATACACATATATATTCTCTATGTTTGATACTACTATAGTTTAAAGAAAATGATTGATAATTCTAATTTGGTAGGATTAAATGGAGACCTAAAGATGTGATTGGTTGATTTGAAACATTAATTAAATGAGATTAAGAAAGAAAGAAATCACCAATCATAAAATTATACCTACTTTTAGACTTATGTAGGTATACTTTTCAGCATTGATCATAGTTTAACAACCGTTGTGTTACATATATACCGGTAATAGTTAGTTGTTGATATATAGCAAACTAGCATTAAGTGGGTAGTAATAAATAAGTGCATAACTAATTATGTTTTGAGATGGATTTGTTGGTGTGTATGAGTAGTATTATGGTAGAGCCAGCAAATTCGAATGATTGGTATATCAAATCCTTGCAAAATTAATTCATATATAAACAGTTCGTGATTGTTTATTATTTATTTAACTGAAGAAATATATATATATATATATATATATATATATAGATCTATATATATAGATCTATATATATATATATATATATATATATATTCTCTATGTTTGATACTACTAGAGTTTAAAGAAAATGATTGATAATTCTAATTTGGTAGGATTAAATGCAGACCTAAAGATGTGATAGGTTGATTTGCAACATTAATTAAATGAGATTAAGAAAGAAAAGAAATCCATCAATCATAAAATTATACCTACTTTTAGACTTATGTAGGTATACTTTTCAGCATTGATCATAGTTTAACAACCGTTGTGTTACATATATACCAGTAATAGTTAGTTGTTGACATATAGCAAACTAGCATTAAGTGGGTAGTAATAAATAAGTGCATAACTAATTATGTTTTGAGATGGATTTGCTGGTGTGTATGAGTAGTATTATGGTAGAGCCATCAAATTCGAATGAAGGAGGTGAAAAAAGATTATTTTAATATCTTCTATAGTTTTGTGGGTTGGAAATTTTAAATTGTTATTAATACCTTAAAAAACTAATTTTACACGTAAGTTAAAATATC
Source organism: Pseudognaphalium luteoalbum (assembly GCA_963422505.1). Classification (NCBI taxonomy): domain Eukaryota; kingdom Viridiplantae; phylum Streptophyta; class Magnoliopsida; order Asterales; family Asteraceae; genus Pseudognaphalium; species Pseudognaphalium luteoalbum. Next base: position 71,206,790 of record OY730198.1, read on the forward strand.
TTGTGGGGCGGTTGCCTACACTGCCTAGTTCTATCTTCGAATAGTTTAATAAATTAACAGGCATATAACATCCATGCAATGCGATGGTAAGACAATGTCGATGATGATGGTAATAAAGGTATAAGAATCGTGACGAGAGACTAATTGTATATTTATATGGGTAATAATAGAGTTATATTTATATACATAATATATATATATATATATATATATATATAGTCATAAGTTTATAAGTTGTAAATGAATTTAAACTAGGATAATTGAGAAGATGTTTTATATATATAGTTAATAGTTAACATGAAGATAGGTAGATAACTAATTAGGGATTTGCTAACGTGTGTCCTCGTGACACACGTTAGGGTGCATTTAATGAATTCGAAATTTTCTTAAATATTGATATTTACATTTAATACTCATTAATTCAATCTAATTATTTCCTTTTTTATGCATATATTAATTACAAATAATATTGTTTAAGGAAATTACAAGTTTATTAAATGCACCTTAACGTGTGCTACTTAGCAAAACCCAACTAATTAATGTATTTTCTAGAGGGTCTAATGCTAGACGAAATCTAGTAATTTACCAATAATGAAACTAAACAAAAAGAGGCAACACCCTCCAAAAAGGAAGTGTGACATAATATGTATAATACTATCCGATTCTCGGAAAGTTTTATTTATATATAATGTAATTAATCATCATCATTATAAAAGGCTTTTCAATTAATCAAAACAAGCAATGTACACTTATAGCTATGTACAAATAAAGTTATTGTCTATTACTACTTATAAAGCATGTCCAATGTTGAATCTTAGAAGTGAGTTGCTAGATACAACATCAAAAATGTTTTATACACGATACTGTACAAAAGTTAAAGCTCACAGTACAAGTTTACTTTAGCATGACTTTGTTGTTTGAATCAAATTATATGTTGTATTTATCACCTCCCATATTAGGATTCTTAAAAATAATTGAACTTTCTAAAATACCCCTATCACATTTATACCTATTAATTAATGTATATAATATATAATATATGACCAGATCATTTCTATTAATATGTTACTATAAACAAATAACATTTCTTTCTATTATATTTATCATATAGATAAAATAATACATAACACAAGCATCATACAATAGATCTTCAAAATATTTTCATTTATTTTAATTTTAAAATCGTCAATTGTCACTTCATCCACCGACACCACTTCTACCGCCGCATTACGCGAGTATTGTGCTAGTAACATCTAAATTGTGAGCCATTTGTCATATTTTCTTAGAAAGCACGTACCTTTGGGCTTTGATAAATGTATGAATTTGCAAATACAAACGCTTAAAGAAAGTAATAATTTGCCCTAAATGAAATTGAAAAATAAATAAGGGGTCTTTTGTTTGAGCTTAAAATGTCTTGAAAGTGGTAGTTGTATTAATGGATAAGCTTAATGTCCATTAAGATGTTTTGATATATTTTTCTAATCAGGTCTTAACCTAGCTGAAAAACTACTTATTCAATAAGTTATTTACAATTGCTTAAAAGTTCTAATTGATATATAAATCCCATAACGTTCTGTCTTTTTTCTTGTATAAATTAATTATCATATGTTAGTTTATGTAAAAAATATTTCTTTCAATTTTTGGTTCATTTATTTTAGTTTAATTATTATTTCATGACAAGTTATGTATTTATGTTATTATTGGTATCTAGAAGTCTCGAAAGATATGTCGGAACTCGTGTAAATTTTATTTTTTCTTAAGTTAAATCGTTTGAAACTATGTTATATTCATTCAATTTGTATAACGTCAAAAAATAGTGAAACACGTGCATTCAGATGTTCTTTTTATTTATCAAACGATCTTAATGATTATGTATTCAGATTTCAGATGACATGTCTTATTATTCAAAACTGGTTATCAGATTTCAGCTATCGGTAATCAGAATAAACAAAACACCCCTAAATAAATAGTATTCAAGAATCCAACAAACTGTTTACTAATTTAACTGTGTAAGTACTGAATTGATGAGTTGATTAATGATTGAAATCTAATGCGCGGATGATTATTATAGAAAAATGTAAATTATTAGAAGAAAAATAATTAAACGGAAATTTCGAATTGTACACCAACCTAACGTAACTGCAATTTGGTTCTATTATGTTCGGATTTAGAGTTTGTTCAGACGATCATATCAAAGAATTAAGAAAAGCAAACTATCGAATTTCTCTCATTAGATCGGATTAAACACATTCATCCAAAAAAAACACTCATAAGTCCTAATTTACATATCTTTTAGGACTACATTATTTTTTATTATCAAAAACTAAATACAAACAATTTTATGGTTAGGCCGTGGAATCATCTCAGAAAAGATATTTTCGTTCACGCAAAGTGTCATAGAATTTTTTTATAATAAATAATAATAATTTGCTTGAATCACATCAACCATTAATAATACAACAAATTTAATACTCATATTTGTTCTCTAGTACCTTCACGCTATTTACCTCGAATGTCTACTTTAATTATATGCATATTTTTAAACTAATTATATTTTACACCGATAGAAAAATATGTTTACCAACTAGAATGTATTTTGATTAATTATAACTTGAAAGTAGATATTTATTTGATGCGACTCAAAATAGTAATGTAACAGATGAAGTATTTTGTTACTTTTGCTTCTCATATGACCCAAAAGAGAAATGATAAAAAACGTAACAATTTAAATCGTTGTTTAAAAAATGGTTAAGTGCTTATATATGTAGTTAACTATGTTCCAATATTCATTATATGTATCTAACTACTCAAAATTACATTATATGTATAATATTGTTATTTATTGTCATTGTATATGCTTAGGTGACGTGTCAACATATAAAGATGTCACGTGCCCTCTTATATAGATAACATGTCACAAAAATACATACAATAAAAAATAAATAGCAATACAATGTACGCCCGTATAGTTAGGTATACACAATAAATATTAGATATATTTAACCACGCCTATACTATATATTAAAGGACACTAAAGCTGATGTCATGACGATGATTTGACACTTTCTAGAGTTGGTTTTGCTGCTGACGTGACTTCATCTTATTATGTTGCTGATGTCATGGTGATGTGATGAGAATAATTGTTGAGTCACTGATCGCTGACAACTTAATAATATACAATTCGATGAAGAAATGATTTATATCAAAGCTGTTGTTGCTAAAGTTTATAGTTGGTGAAAGCTATTCATTCTACTCCTGGATTTAACATGCTCAGGAAGACTAAAACTCAACTCTGTGTGTCGCTGGTTAAAGCAGCGAGAGTTTTACGTCTTCAATGTAATAATGGCAAAAGTCACTTCCCCAATAACAGCTAGTCACTGAAGAACAATATTTCAAGACATTCTATAGAGCGTGTTAGCTTATAGTGAGTGAGGAGGAATGCTGTTTCTTCAGTGACTATTCAATAAAGCCTCTTTAACTACAAGTGCAAAAGTATTGTACTTATATACATCAGCAAGAGTTTCTTGTACTTAAAGTATATCTAAAGAATAACATGGCAACGAGTGATTGGTTTTAAGGAAACGAGATATTTACGGTAACATAATTGGGACCCGCAGAATGTCGGTTTATCAGAGATCAAGCCAATCAAGAAGCGACACGTGTCATTCCAAGATCCTATTTTATAGGAGATATTTTAGGAACTCTTGTAGTATATATAGTCCAGTATGTTGTACTTTAGAGGCTAGTTGTCCATACGTATCATTCTATAACACCCCATAATTTCAAGACATTTTTTTTTAATTCGGAAGCGTTATCTCATTCAATAAAGTTTATATCATTTATATAAAACTTCAAACCTTACTAAATATTATACGATTACAAACTTAATTAAACATATTTACCAAAACACATATTCTAACTGGGTGTTTCATAAAACAGTTTAGCCCACAAAATGATCAGAGTTTCAACCGTCAAACATTTCTTCAATAACCATAACTTGCCCACCTTTCCCAAAAGTTTAACCTGCAAGAGTATTGTGGGGGATTAGCACAAAGCTAAGTGGATAAACTAAATCTAACAATCTAACTTAGTATAACAATCAATTTGCACAATCAACTATAAGAACAATCAAACAGAGGATCGGTGGTTCTTGAGGGGTCCTCAGTCCGCGGTGACCCTCCAAGAACACTTAATAATCAACTGCAGGCCAATACAGAGATTTTACCGATAGTTTATTGCTATCTTTAATTAATATGGACTAATTCACAACGAATGCTCATCCAACCCATAAAAATTAACCTATAGCAACTAAACCCAATATAATTGACCTCTATCATTCCAGCCTATCATGGAATTATTCACTAGCATTGATCATAGTTTAACAACCGTTGTGTTACATATATACCGGTAATAGTTAGTTGTTGATATATAGCAAACTAGCATTAAGTGGGTAGTAATAAATAAGTGCATAACTAATTATGTTTTGAGATGGATTTGTTGGTGTGTATGAGTAGTATTATGGTAGAGCCAGCAAATTCGAATGATTGGTATATCAAATCCTTGCAAAATTAATTCATATATAAACAGTTCGTGATTGTTTATTATTTATTTAACTGAAGAAATATATATATATATATATATATATATAGATCTATATATATAGATCTATATATATAGATCTATATATATATATATATATATATTCTCTATGTTTGATACTACTAGAGTTTAAAGAAAATGATTGATAATTCTAATTTGGTAGGATTAAATGCAGACCTAAAGATGTGATAGGTTGATTTGCAACATTAATTAAATGAGATTAAGAAAGAAAAGAAATCCATCAATCATAAAATTATACCTACTTTTAGACTTATGTAGGTATACTTTTCAGCATTGATCATAGTTTAACAACCGTTGTGTTACATATATACCAGTAATAGTTAGTTGTTGACATATAGCAAACTAGCATTAAGTGGGTAGTAATAAATAAGTGCATAACTAATTATGTTTTGAGATGGATTTGCTGGTGTGTATGAGTAGTATTATGGTAGAGCCATCAAATTCGAATGAAGGAGGTGAAAAAAGATTATTTTAATATCTTCTATAGTTTTGTGGGTTGGAAATTTTAAATTGTTATTAATACCTTAAAAAACTAATTTTACACGTAAGTTAAAATATCTTGTGGGGCGGTTGCCTACACTGCCTAGTTCTATCTTCGAATAGTTTAATAAATTAACAGGCATATAACATCCATGCAATGCGATGGTAAGACAATGTCGATGATGATGGTAATAAAGGTATAAGAATCGTGACGAGAGACTAATTGTATATTTATATGGGTAATAATAGAGTTATATTTATATACATAATATATATATATATATATATATATATATAGTCATAAGTTTATAAGTTGTAAATGAATTTAAACTAGGATAATTGAGAAGATGTTTTATATATATAGTTAATAGTTAACATGAAGATAGGTAGATAACTAATTAGGGATTTGCTAACGTGTGTCCTCGTGACACACGTTAGGGTGCATTTAATGAATTCGAAATTTTCTTAAATATTGATATTTACATTTAATACTCATTAATTCAATCTAATTATTTCCTTTTTTATGCATATATTAATTACAAATAATATTGTTTAAGGAAATTACAAGTTTATTAAATGCACCTTAACGTGTGCTACTTAGCAAAACCCAACTAATTAATGTATTTTCTAGAGGGTCTAATGCTAGACGAAATCTAGTAATTTACCAATAATGAAACTAAACAAAAAGAGGCAACACCCTCCAAAAAGGAAGTGTGACATAATATGTATAATACTATCCGATTCTCGGAAAGTTTTATTTATATATAATGTAATTAATCATCATCATTATAAAAGGCTTTTCAATTAATCAAAACAAGCAATGTACACTTATAGCTATGTACAAATAAAGTTATTGTCTATTACTACTTATAAAGCATGTCCAATGTTGAATCTTAGAAGTGAGTTGCTAGATACAACATCAAAAATGTTTTATACACGATACTGTACAAAAGTTAAAGCTCACAGTACAAGTTTACTTTAGCATGACTTTGTTGTTTGAATCAAATTATATGTTGTATTTATCACCTCCCATATTAGGATTCTTAAAAATAATTGAACTTTCTAAAATACCCCTATCACATTTATACCTATTAATTAATGTATATAATATATAATATATGACCAGATCATTTCTATTAATATGTTACTATAAACAAATAACATTTCTTTCTATTATATTTATCATATAGATAAAATAATACATAACACAAGCATCATACAATAGATCTTCAAAATATTTTCATTTATTTTAATTTTAAAATCGTCAATTGTCACTTCATCCACCGACACCACTTCTACCGCCGCATTACGCGAGTATTGTGCTAGTAACATCTAAATTGTGAGCCATTTGTCATATTTTCTTAGAAAGCACGTACCTTTGGGCTTTGATAAATGTATGAATTTGCAAATACAAACGCTTAAAGAAAGTAATAATTTGCCCTAAATGAAATTGAAAAATAAATAAGGGGTCTTTTGTTTGAGCTTAAAATGTCTTGAAAGTGGTAGTTGTATTAATGGATAAGCTTAATGTCCATTAAGATGTTTTGATATATTTTTCTAATCAGGTCTTAACCTAGCTGAAAAACTACTTATTCAATAAGTTATTTACAATTGCTTAAAAGTTCTAATTGATATATAAATCCCATAACGTTCTGTCTTTTTTCTTGTATAAATTAATTATCATATGTTAGTTTATGTAAAAAATATTTCTTTCAATTTTTGGTTCATTTATTTTAGTTTAATTATTATTTCATGACAAGTTATGTATTTATGTTATTATTGGTATCTAGAAGTCTCGAAAGATATGTCGGAACTCGTGTAAATTTTATTTTTTCTTAAGTTAAATCGTTTGAAACTATGTTATATTCATTCAATTTGTATAACGTCAAAAAATAGTGAAACACGTGCATTCAGATGTTCTTTTTATTTATCAAACGATCTTAATGATTATGTATTCAGATTTCAGATGACATGTCTTATTATTCAAAACTGGTTATCAGATTTCAGCTATCGGTAATCAGAATAAACAAAACACCCCTAAATAAATAGTATTCAAGAATCCAACAAACTGTTTACTAATTTAACTGTGTAAGTACTGAATTGATGAGTTGATTAATGATTGAAATCTAATGCGCGGATGATTATTATAGAAAAATGTAAATTATTAGAAGAAAAATAATTAAACGGAAATTTCGAATTGTACACCAACCTAACGTAACTGCAATTTGGTTCTATTATGTTCGGATTTAGAGTTTGTTCAGACGATCATATCAAAGAATTAAGAAAAGCAAACTATCGAATTTCTCTCATTAGATCGGATTAAACACATTCATCCAAAAAAAACACTCATAAGTCCTAATTTACATATCTTTTAGGACTACATTATTTTTTATTATCAAAAACTAAATACAAACAATTTTATGGTTAGGCCGTGGAATCATCTCAGAAAAGATATTTTCGTTCACGCAAAGTGTCATAGAATTTTTTTATAATAAATAATAATAATTTGCTTGAATCACATCAACCATTAATAATACAACAAATTTAATACTCATATTTGTTCTCTAGTACCTTCACGCTATTTACCTCGAATGTCTACTTTAATTATATGCATATTTTTAAACTAATTATATTTTACACCGATAGAAAAATATGTTTACCAACTAGAATGTATTTTGATTAATTATAACTTGAAAGTAGATATTTATTTGATGCGACTCAAAATAGTAATGTAACAGATGAAGTATTTTGTTACTTTTGCTTCTCATATGACCCAAAAGAGAAATGATAAAAAACGTAACAATTTAAATCGTTGTTTAAAAAATGGTTAAGTGCTTATATATGTAGTTAACTATGTTCCAATATTCATTATATGTATCTAACTACTCAAAATTACATTATATGTATAATATTGTTATTTATTGTCATTGTATATGCTTAGGTGACGTGTCAACATATAAAGATGTCACGTGCCCTCTTATATAGATAACATGTCACAAAAATACATACAATAAAAAATAAATAGCAATACAATGTACGCCCGTATAGTTAGGTATACACAATAAATATTAGATATATTTAACCACGCCTATACTATATATTAAAGGACACTAAAGCTGATGTCATGACGATGATTTGACACTTTCTAGAGTTGGTTTTGCTGCTGACGTGACTTCATCTTATTATGTTGCTGATGTCATGGTGATGTGATGAGAATAATTGTTGAGTCACTGATCGCTGACAACTTAATAATATACAATTCGATGAAGAAATGATTTATATCAAAGCTGTTGTTGCTAAAGTTTATAGTTGGTGAAAGCTATTCATTCTACTCCTGGATTTAACATGCTCAGGAAGACTAAAACTCAACTCTGTGTGTCGCTGGTTAAAGCAGCGAGAGTTTTACGTCTTCAATGTAATAATGGCAAAAGTCACTTCCCCAATAACAGCTAGTCACTGAAGAACAATATTTCAAGACATTCTATAGAGCGTGTTAGCTTATAGTGAGTGAGGAGGAATGCTGTTTCTTCAGTGACTATTCAATAAAGCCTCTTTAACTACAAGTGCAAAAGTATTGTACTTATATACATCAGCAAGAGTTTCTTGTACTTAAAGTATATCTAAAGAATAACATGGCAACGAGTGATTGGTTTTAAGGAAACGAGATATTTACGGTAACATAATTGGGACCCGCAGAATGTCGGTTTATCAGAGATCAAGCCAATCAAGAAGCGACACGTGTCATTCCAAGATCCTATTTTATAGGAGATATTTTAGGAACTCTTGTAGTATATATAGTCCAGTATGTTGTACTTTAGAGGCTAGTTGTCCATACGTATCATTCTATAACACCCCATAATTTCAAGACATTTTTTTTTAATTCGGAAGCGTTATCTCATTCAATAAAGTTTATATCATTTATATAAAACTTCAAACCTTACTAAATATTATACGATTACAAACTTAATTAAACATATTTACCAAAACACATATTCTAACTGGGTGTTTCATAAAACAGTTTAGCCCACAAAATGATCAGAGTTTCAACCGTCAAACATTTCTTCAATAACCATAACTTGCCCACCTTTCCCAAAAGTTTAACCTGCAAGAGTATTGTGGGGGATTAGCACAAAGCTAAGTGGATAAACTAAATCTAACAATCTAACTTAGTATAACAATCAATTTGCACAATCAACTATAAGAACAATCAAACAGAGGATCGGTGGTTCTTGAGGGGTCCTCAGTCCGCGGTGACCCTCCAAGAACACTTAATAATCAACTGCAGGCCAATACAGAGATTTTACCGATAGTTTATTGCTATCTTTAATTAATATGGACTAATTCACAACGAATGCTCATCCAACCCATAAAAATTAACCTATAGCAACTAAACCCAATATAATTGACCTCTATCATTCCAGCCTATCATGGAATTATTCACTAGCAATCAATTAATCCAACAATCAACAAAATCAATCAATATTTCTATCAACTTATCAATAAACCAATCAATACTATCAACTTAATATCGATGTAACTAACTGTTAACACCAAAATTAAACTGTGAGAATTAGTCCACTCACATGTCTCGTTCAAACTCCAACTCAAAGATCTAATTTTATTGAGTCTTCGTCAGATCTGAAACACACAAGAAATTTCGAATCAAACTTCATATCATATTGTTTAGAACTTAATATTAACAATCAAGCATATATTAAGTCCTATAACAACAATGTACAAGCTAAATCACATTATGAAATTTAAATCAAAAATATGTTGTTACACAGTATGAATCCGCCGGATTCTAAATGAATCCGCCCGGATTCAGATGAATTCGTCGGATTCAGATAGAATCCGCCGGATTCCAAACATTTTTCAGATACCAAAATGGGACAGAACTTTTTTATAGAATCCGGTTGGCGAATCCGCCCGGATTATCCAGGAATCCGCCAGATTCTAGATGAATCCGCCGGATTCTCACCATCTTTCAGACCTGCACTTAACCACTTTTTTGCAATTTCACATACGAACCACAAACCACAAAAATGATCAAACTCAGTTGTGTACTCGAATTTTTACCAATATTTAGTTACTAAAACACCTAATAACATCATATAACATAGTTTCAATCACCAAATCATCACAATTCATACAAATCACTCATAACCTAAAAATCTCACATTCAAACTCAAATTCAAGAAATCTAGCAATTTCTTCATGTAATCAACTCAATAAAGCTCAAGAATCATCATACAACTAATAACTAAAGCATTCAAACTTTAATTCAAGTCACACAAGAATTTAACCTAACTTCATCATTTAGATAACAAGAATTTAGTTACAAAAATGAAGAACAACAAGAAGCTTAAGATGGTGATGAATTTAAGTATTTAGTCATCAATTTCATATAATCTTCACTAGCAATTTGGATTAGTGATTTAGTTTGAGAGTCTTTGAGTTAGAAATGAAGAACACAAGAAATTTGGGGGGAAAGTTAGGTCGGCCTCCCTATTTTTATTAAACCGACCCCTTTAACTCATTGTATTAAAATTATACCCCTTTTAAATCTATTGTGTGGAACCTAAATTTCAAATGCGAGAAAAATTAGTTTATTTTACTGTCATCTAAATTTATTTAAAACAAATAATATTTCACTAGTCACAATTTTTCCTGAAACTTATTTTCTTATTAAATTTACAATCAAACACATATAATAATATAAATTACATATAAAAATTAAAGAAAATACCTGTTTCTCCTAGGCCCAAATTGAGGATGTTACACATTCGCTTGTATGTCAGTGAATACAGTTTGTCTGAATACGTATTGTCACTCAGCGAGAAAAGCAGATAACGTGTTTGTCCACTACTGCTCATCTCATTTTGTAATAAGTTAGCTAAGAGTATTTGATTTGAATTAGCTTTGGCTAATTCAATCCGCAATCAATACTTAGTGATTCTATTATTAATAAAATTCACAGATTAGCTATTTATTGCTTATTTACTTTGATATTGTCATATTTATTTATTATCATACTCCGTCAGCCTTCAATCAATTAAAAACTAGCTAAATAACTCAAGTAAACTAAGAAATAGTTTTTAATCGTATTCAACCCCCCTTTCTACAATTAAACTTTACAAGTTGTGATTCCATATCATTAAGCTATAGTGATTACGGGACTATCAATTGGTATCAGAGCAGAGTTAGTTTAATCTAATTAACCAGATCTGCAATGAAATCAGTAAAGTACAGTTGTGTTGACTCTAAGTATCAAAAGGGAAATGGTTCTACTACCAAACCTCCAGCGTTTGATCCCTCTAGGATTGAAACCTGGATGTCTCGGATGATGATGTTTCTTGATCTAGTTGATAATCTTCTTTGTAATATCATAACCAATGGTCCCCATATTCCAACCACTATTATTCCTGATGTTATAGCTACTGCTACTACTCCGGCCATACCAGAAATGGTTATGCCTAAGAGAGAGGAACAGTGGACAGATGAGGATAGATGATTGATTAGGTTAGATAAACGAGCTAAAAACTACATAGGCATGGCACTTCCTGATGAAGTGTTTGAATCAATCAGGCTTTGTAAAACTGCAAAAGATATGTAGGATACCCTTAGGAATATATATATTGGAACTCCTGATATTATTCGCTGCAGGGAAGTAAATCTCACTCGTCAGTATGAGTTGTTTGCAATGAAACCCAACGAGTCACTATCTTCTACCTATACCAGATATCAGTTGCTGATGAACAAAATGGAGAAGGCTGGAATAGGAAAGGAGCAGAGATTTGTTGTTGAAAAATTCCTGGAATTATTTCCAAGGAAAGTTTGGGGAACTATTGCTACCTGTATAAGACAGAGGAATGATTATACAACTCTTAATCTACCTCAAGTCTACGGTATCTTACTCAACTGGGTGCAGTCTGAAAAACAAGTTGATCAAAGTGAGCACATTCGTGCAACGCTTGGAAGTCAAAAGATATCCAATGCCCTTGTAGCTGAGCTTGAAGAGCTTGATCAGAAACAGAAATCAAAAGTTTCTAAGCGAAGCTCAAAGTTGCTGATAGCAGATAAAGAAGATGGTCAAGTTGAAGAACAGTCAGAGTATGAGTATGATGAGGGTCTAGAGAAGTTGGAAAAAGACATGGCAATGATGGTTTCAAATTTCAGAAGGAATACCAGATCAAAAAGATTCGCTGGTGCTCCATCATCTGATAATTTCAAGTCAAAAGGAGAATGCTACAAGTGTGGTAAACCTGGTCATTTCGCTGCTGAATGCAGATCAAAGTCAGTTAATCAAATTCCTGAACCAATGCCAAATGTCAAAAATGACAAGTACAACAAGTACAAGGCAAAGTACAAGAAGCTGAAGGAAATGGCTAAATCTGCAAGGAAGAAGAGTAAAGGTTTTGTTGCTGAAGAAGGCTCGTTCAGTGACTCTGACTCATCCTCATCATCTGATGAAGAAGAAGCAATGATCTGTTTAAACAAGGATTATTGTCTGATGGCTGATGATGATATCTCTGATAGTGACATCAAAGCATCTGCTCATAAGTGTTCAGCATCTAGTTGGGATCCTGAAACTCTTTACAAGGTACATTGTTTCAAGTCGTCTACAGTTACTGAAAAAGATAATGTTTTTGAGTCTTTGATAGTTAACTTATCAAATGCTCATGACATTCAGAAAAGACAGGGATATGAAATCAGTGACTTAAAATCCAAACTAACTGATCAATGTGAAAATGTGTCAATAATTAAAATGCTAAAACTAAATCTTGATGCACAAATATATGTTAATCAAGTATGTGTTCAGGAGAAGGTAAAATTTGAGACACAGTTTTTACAACTTAAAAAGGTTATGGAATTTTGGTGTAAGTCCACTGGAAGAGTAAATCAGTGTGTTAATAATCAGATTCCAAAACAAGCTAAGGCTATTTTGGGAGGTGATTATGAACATGTTGCCTTACTTGCTGATTCAACAAGAGTTGACCCTGTTTTTGATCCTAAGGGTAATTTTTCAGAAGCTGTCTTTGAACCCATATCAGTCTTCAGTGAACCAAGACCAAACTATTTCACATAAAGAAAATTGGTCACTGATGATTCTGATATAACAAAAGATTATGATGAGATAAACGTTTTGAAAACTCTCAAATCATCAGTAACTTATCATCTCATCAAAACCATTGCTGATAATCAAGTATTCATCAGCAACTTCACTAACACTGTATCAGTCACTGAGGAAACCTCTTTCAGTGACCTTAAGTCAAAGATGCAGGAAGTAAAAATCAACAAAAGGAGTTCTTTGATTGTGTCATATTAGCAACTCAAAACAAGAAAAGTCAAAAAGGTCACTTACTTAAACAAAAAGTGTTATAAATGTGGCAACAAACAACATCTGTCATCTGAATTATAACACACCTCTTTCGGAAGACATTATTTTATTATTTTCAACTACAGAAGCGTTTAAAATAAAACATTATTTTATTAACTTATAATATTAACATTCATTATGTGTCAAATATTTACAAAACCACTAATTACATAACATAAACGGGGTATTATAATATACAAAACATAGTTTTCAGAAAAAATATATCAGAGTTGCTAAATATCAAACATTCTTCGTCCCTTCTTGCAACCCACATATCAAAATAACACCTGCAAGAAGTAAATTGAGGGATTAGCACGAAGCTAAGTGAATGAATACATAACACACTAATCAACTTAGTAGAATCCCTTGTTTACACCAAACAATATTATACATCAAAATCAACAATCAACAATTCAACTATGAGGATCGGTGGTCCTTGAGAAACCCTACTGCCGCGGTGGCTCTCAAGAACACTTGTCCAACAATCCATGTGGCCAATACGGAATAGACCGATAGTTAGTGATTATTGTACTCAAACACAAGTCTTACACACAACAAATGAAGTAAGACTATGTGTAATTCACACAATATCCAACCAACCCAACCAACGTGTTGACCTCAAAACAACTTGTAATCATATTGCAACTAGCATATAAGATTCAATCAATAACACAATTAACTAACTCTATCAACATGACAACTATCACTTGTTGTAATCAAAGTAATTACAACTAAATCAAAGAGTGAGTTATAAATCCACTCACCGATACCTCTTTCACCTCCACACTCAAGATGTCTATATCACTGAGTCTTCTGTTTATCTGAGAATACAAAATCAACAAGTTAATAACTTACTTCTTCCACTTAATAAACTTAAATACTAAGTATTTAAACAAGTAAACAACTTTCATTCATAATCTAAATCAACTAAATCAAAATATAAGATTTTAACCAAACATTTAAATATACTCTTGCATACGCGATCCAAGGATTCCTAGCCAGATCGCGTAGCTTAGTGAAAATATTTCTGTTACCAATTTACACTTGCTTACGCGATCCAAGAATCAAAGTTGGGATCGCGTATCCAAGTGCATTTTCTTCTGTAACCATTTTGCACTAACATACGCGATCCAGAAACTTTTGTGGGATCGCGTATCCAAGGCAAACTTGACATTTAGGACAATTTTTAACTAACTTACGCGATCCAGAAATCAAAAGATGGGATCGCGTGACTAAGAAGAAAATAACCTGCAACTCATTTTTGCAAAATCTCAGCTCGAACCAAACTTAATAGACACCACTTTTCAAAATACAAATTCGACAATACCATCTTTTTAACACCTACAAACATTTCTTTACTTCTAGCATCATTAACTAACCCCATATAACATCAAAGACATCAATTTCTTAACTTCTAGGTTTTCAAATTCAAAACCCATTTCAAAGATAATCAAACATCAAATTATTAATCATTAATCATTATCAACTCAGTTTCTAAATGTATAAACAACATCATTACACCACATATCATCATTTATGTACAATCCTAGCATCACTTGACTATTAGTTTCAATATAATCAAGTTAATGAAATTTAAACCAAATACTTACAAAAAGACAAGGATTAAGATGATGATGAAGAACTTAAGGAATTTAATCTTCCTTTCAAATTCAATCTTCCAATTATTTGATATAAGTGAGTTAAGTTAGGGTTCTTGAAAAGTAATTAGGTGAATGAGAAATAATCTGAAATTGGAGAAGACTTAGTGAAGTTTAGGTCGGTCTCTCTACAAAACCGACCCCCATTTGGGTATTTTTAATACCCGTTCAAAATCTACAGTCTGGAACCTAGAAAACCAATTGCGAAAATAATTATTTTATTGCACTGTCACCAGTAACTATTTAAAACAAATAATAATACACTATTCACAATAAGTTTCACATAAGCAAATAATATTTAATTTACTTATAACTTATTAAATAATTATTAAAAGTAAGGAAATTACCAGACCGGTTTTAAGGACGTTACATGAATGCTCTGTTCCACCTGTTCCAAAACATCAAATCATCAGTGAGCTTTCAGATACGATTTATGCAAATCAGTGGAAGCCTAAACCAAGGCTTAGCCACTATGAACCCATCTCTAATTGAGTTCATAAGATAAACTTAAATAAATAGATATTCTTTAATATTTATTTATTTTTGTTTTATTTTAAAAGTCGTTAATAAAATAAAGTTATCCTATAGTTTATAACATCAGTAGGACATATTCACTTATGAACTGAGTTTCTCTGATACAATCAGCAAGTTCAGTAATTAGTTAGTTATGTTCATCTTTTATTATAACTTGTAGTGTCATATGCATATCTTTTATGTCTATTAGTCTAAATCAATATTATTTCTTTATGTTATCTTTAGCTAATCCAGTCAGTATTCTAAGTTGTGCCTTGAACAAGTGAGTTTTTAACATCAGAGATCTAATATGTATTTAAACTCTAAGACATAAACCATATTCAATTTTTTTTTAATAATAAAAAAAAGGTATTATAAAATGTGTAACTATCTTGAACTGACAACAGCGACTTTCTTATCAAAACTGAAACTATGTCTAAATGATTTAATCAGTATTCTAAGTTGTGATTAAGTTAGGAAGATATAGGTTCAGTGAGATGAATTTCAAAATTATCATATCATGATAGTTATCCTCATTTTCGGTGGTAAATCAAGAAATTGATTGTGTATTCTTAGTTTCTTTCACTCACTGAGATTGCATTTAATGGTGATATATCAATCGACAAACATTCATTGTATTGAATACGTTTTGTATTTAATATAACGGATTTCAAATTAAATGTATTATGGTATATCGAAAAAGCCATATATTTTTGACACTCTCTTTCTTACGCCAATGCACTTTTCCGGCGCACCAATCAAATCACCATTAATACCACCACTCTCCACCGTCATCACCCCTATACCTCTACCACCACCATCATCCATGACAATTCAGTTTTAACCACACGATCATCAAGTTGCGTATACTATAAATCAGTGACTTAAAACTCATATTCATTTTTACGCATACTTGATTTTCCTATTTTCAAAAATTCTCTAATTTTTCAAAACCCTAATAAACCTGCAAATCAATTTTTAGAACTCTAAATGGCAAAATCAAAATTCTTTTTGAACTCATATACACCGAATGCAGAGATTAAAGCTCGTCGAGCCTCTACAGTGAGTGAAGATCTTGTCAGTACGGTTCCAAAATCGAATTATTTGGGTAATCTTAACTGTTCAAAAATAGAGTATGCGGAGATAATCAATTTTTTAAATAATCACTTTTTTCTCCCTGCTCTCACTTTGTCCCCTCGAGAGATGAACCCTGAATGGCTGAGTGAGTTCTGGTATACCTGTACTCATTCAGTTGTTGATGGTACATCCCAACTTCAGGGATTTATTGACAATGGGACTCAAACGATTACAATCTCTGCCACCATCATCCGTGCTATTTTACAACTCCCTGTACATGATGTTTATGTCCCACTACCTGATGGAGATGTGGCCAAGGGAGGCATAGTCAATCTCACTGGGATTGACTATAAACATTCCGTTGACAACAGTGGTCATTGTAAATACTCCACTGTACATAAAACCAAAATGGATGGTGTGTGGAATGCCCTATTTTTAAACTTTATTCAATGTTTGGGCACAAAAACATGGAGCTATGATCAATTCAGCACCCTAGAGGCACAAATCAGTTGGTCACTGATCAACTCTCTAAGAGTTGATTATGCAAGTGTGATCTTTAATGAGCTAGTTCATAGAGTCGCTAAGAACACCAGAAGAAAATATGTTCCATACTGTAGGTTCCTCTCACTGATCTTTAAAGATCAGTTTCCTGAGTATGAAAGAGTCCAACTCAAAGGATTCGAACCTACTATGGTTGGCTCTCAACCCTGAATTCGTGAAAACAAAGGGGATACTTGCACCTCAGCCTTTACAAACTGTACATCTGTCATATTCTGCCCCCCATCGACCACGTCATTGACCAAACCCCCAGTGACTACTGTGGTTAAACTACTAATCAAGAAAACATCCACTGCTCCCAAGAAAAAATCTAAATTAGGGTCCCTGACATTAAAGGATCAGGGACATAGCAAAAGTAAGACGTCTAAGGATGCCAAGGGTGAAGCAGAGACTGAACGTTCAGTCCCTGCGGGCACTCTTGATAAACCCAAGCCTTCAACTGCTTCGCTGGACTCCTAAAAGTCCAGTGACTTTAAAAAGGGAAAACTACATACAGCTACAATGGCTCAAACCATTGATAGCAGTGATTCGGGTGCATCCCACACCCCTAAATAAAGTCACCCCACCAGCTACTTGTCATCCTCACAGAAAGATGACATTTCAGATAAAGGGCTAGTGGCATCAGCGGGTGATAACACACTTATTGTTGATGTCACACCACCGGCTACAGACCCAAGCCACCTCTCATCTACCATTGCACCAGCCGCCAATGTCTCTCCACAGTCACATAGAGAGATACAGGCCGACACTTCTATTTCCGATGATCCATCAGCTAGAACACAAGCTGGTGATGACGAGGAAACCCAACCAATGGATACCTCCACCTCTGAAGATGAAGCACCTCCACCACCACTTACTGCTGCTGCATCCACATCACTCCCCCCCTGCTCCACCAGCTACTATTGTTTCTTCACCAATCCAGGAGCTAGACGAAATGTCTCTCTTCAGTGATAACATACTTAAGGTAGCTGGTGATGATCCCCTTACTGAAACTACCATGGGTGTAGGAGATCAGGGAGCACAATCCAAACCTTTACCTACACCACCACAATCACCAATTCACCAAATATCACATCCACCCCCATCTCCTAAAGCTGATCAAGCCTCCTCATCCACTACCTCCACTACTGATAAGCTGCTAATGGAGTATATTGCATCTTCACAAAAACAGATCAAGATGCTAACAGAAGATCGCGACGCACTTAAAGGTTAACTTACTGATCTGACAAAAGCTGTCAAAGCTCTTGCCGATGCATATGACTCCATTCCTCCCTGGAGCTCATCTATCAGTAAGAAGGTCAAAATGGTGATTGATGCCAGTGATGATCACACCATCCTTCTCCAAACCCAATCAAAGGCACTCACTGATCTTGCCACTACTACAAGATCAAATGTAATAACTCATGATCAGGTCATTTCTTCTCTCACTAAGCAACAGCAAGATATGGCTTCTTCCATGCAGGAATACATCAAAGCCACTGACAAGCTGATCTCCACCACTCTTCCAACAATGGCGGCTCATCATCAAGCTACTAAAGCTGAAGTTGCTGCTCTCCGAATTGATAACAAAAAGTTGTATCGCTGGATCAAGGAGTGTGTAGCATCTTTTTATGATGAAAAGGGGGAGAGTTTGGTTGCTGATAATACTGCTTTCATCAATGAAGATGCTGACCACATAAATATAAAATGTTGGAATCTTTCTCTCTTCGCCCTATTGCTGAAAAGCCAGAACTGGAAGCTGAGCTACTTTGGGTTGAAATGGATGAAGATGATGATGAGGAGTATGAGTTTGATGAAATTAATTTTCCTGAGTTTCATCCAGATGAACTCAGGATGTATGATGAAAAGATCAAGGAGTGGGCTGCTAATGAGGCAGCAAGGATTGAGGGGGAGTCAGTGAGCTATGAACTAGCTCGCTGGCAATGGATGAATAGAGATGCTGATGATGATGTTATCATGAATGATGGAGATGATAATGATGATGGAAATGATGGATATGATGACAATAATGATAAGAAAGATGAAGATGCTGATAACAAAGAAGATGATACTGATGAACACATGGAGGATCAGCTACACTTCTCTTCTATCTTAACTAAAAGAAAAAAGACCAACAAAATGTCTACATCAGGGTCCACCTCCTCTAAGCACAGAATGCTAATCATCGGTGAGGAGGATATATCAGCAACTATGTCTCATCTTCAAACCATACTTGATAAGCTTGATTCACCCACAACAGCTCAAATAAAGAATGTCATATCTGAGATCAACCCAACAGCAACCTTACCAATCACAATACCAGTGACATCAGTAGCACAACCAACAGAAGCAACAACAGTGACCATCGCATTATCTTCTATTCACACATTTACCTGTTCTCCATAAATTACAATGCCAGAGACTTCTGCTCCTGCTCTCCTTTTTTTCCTCTGATTCTTCATCAGGAAATCTACATCCAGAAGAAACTGATGAACAGAGAATTGCCAGAAAGATGAAGGCTAAACAGGATAGAGAGCGTGAGATGATTCTGGAAATTCAGGCTGAGGCAGATGCTAGAGAAGAAGAAGAAAGAAAAAGGATGTTGAAAGAACAATCAGAATCTGATAGAGCTTATCTGTTGAAATTAAGTGGAGATGAAGCTATAGAAAGAGAAAGAGAAATGTTCTTGAAGAAGCAGCAAGAAGAGTTTGGTTTTAATATGGCCAATCTTCTTCAGGATGTTGAAAAATCTGAACTTCAGCGAGAACTTGATGCTGAGAAAAGGGGCAAAGGGTTGAAAAAGAAAGGGGGAGTAAATCCATCAGTGGATAAGCTTTGGAATGAAATAGACAGAAAGAAATATGTTGTTCGAATGGTTGGAAGATCAAATCCTGCACCTATCACCAAGGTACATTTGAAAAAGCCAAAGAATAGATCTCAAGCTCAACTACTTATTCACAGAGGATTGGAGACTCATGCTATCAATCTTGATCAAATCTGTAAGCTGCACAGGCAAGAATGGAATGAAAACAGACTTGCTATCAGTCATTCCTCCAGTGCAGCCAAGAATGAAGTAATGAATGAGATTGACAGATTATTCCAGAAGATGATTGCACTTCAACTACTTAGACCAAAAGACATTGTTATATTTAGTGAAGACATAGTGCAACCACCTAGCCCAAGGTATAGGTTAGGTACCAGCGGCATATATAGAATTCCAAACACTTCAAGATTAGATCTTTCTATCCCTAATGGTGTGTCAAGAATTGAGGGTACTGAAGTAACTGAAGGTGTGAAGGGACTCGTCTACAGAGACTTCAATGGTGTATTAAGATTTCAAAGAGAGTCAGAGCTTGAAAAATAAATCATGAGCAACTTGTGCACTTGATCAGATCTGTTAGTATGCTTCCAAAGGATTCAGTGATGAGAAAAGCTATTCTGGAAGAAGGATTAGCAAGACAGTTCAGATTTTTGCAATCTACAGAGAAATACGAGCTAGCTGATGAGCTTGGTATTGTTAATGAAGAAGAAATGTGGAAAAATATGTAGTCTGTAATAAATTAGATTTATTGTAACTGAAAAACTTGTAATATTTATATTCTGCAGTTCAATAATATCTGATCTTTTGAGAATACCAAAGTGCAAAACTCAGATCATGTTAAAAGAATCCAAAAAGAAAAATGAATGGATCACAAGTGTAAGTCACTGAATGTTTAAATCCTTAAACACTTACTATAAATTTTTCCTGCAACAAGGTTGTCTAAGGAGCTTTGATCACAATCATTTAAGGGGAGATTGTTGAGTCACTGGTCGCTGTTAACTCAATAATATACAACTCGATGACGAAATGATTTATATCAAAGCTGCTGTTGCTGAAGTTTATAGTTGGTGAAAGCTATTCATTCTACTACTGGATTTAACATGCTCAGGAAGACAAAAACTCAACTCTGTGTGTCGTTGGTTAAAGCAGCAAGAGTTTTACGTCTTCAATGTAATAATGGCAAAAGTCATTGCCCCAATAAAAGCTAGTCACTGAAGAACAATATTTCAAGACATTCTATAGAGCGTGTTAGCTTACAGTGAGTGAATAACTTCCGGTGATTTTTTTTCTTCATTTTTTTGGTAGGTTTCATATGTTACTAACACATGTGTTAGAGTGTTGCATTTAGGGTTTAGGGTTTGTGGTTTAGGGGTTAGGGTTTAGGGGTTAGGGTTTAGGGTTTGGGTTTTGTAGGGTTTGGGGTTTAGGGGTTAGGGTTTAGGGGTTAGGGTTTAGGGTTTGGGTTTTGAGGTTTCTCCCCGAAACCCCAAAATAAAAACCCTAAACCCTAACCCCTAAACGCTATATAAAACTCTAAACCCTAAATCATACTAAACCCTAAACCCTAATAAACCCTAAACCCTACTAAAACATAAAATCTAAACCCTAAACCATGAACCCTGCTAAATCATAACCCTAAACTCTAACCCTAAACCCTAACCATAACCATAAATAAAATGTACAGTCAATCACTAACACATGTGTTACTAATTTATAAAACCTATCAAAAAACCAAATTTTTTTTTATCGAAAGTATGCCTTGAGGGACGGCAAATCGAAGAGAATAAAACGCTGAAAAATATGGTGCTAGTTTCATGATTTTTTGATCGTCGTTTGTGAGATAATTGATCTATGTGGTAAATGGGTTTTGTAGTATGGAACATTCTCTTTGTACATGTGGCATGATATCATTGGTTCCCTTAGTCTCACTCAAAAATCATAGACTCATTTGAACCTTACTCTCAAAAATTATCTTGGAACTCACATAATATTAAAGATTATCTTGGAACTCACATAATATCAAAAATTATCTTCGAACTCACATATTATCAAAGAGATATTTATTACTTTACATTAATAAATACTTATTGTTTGCTTATTTATGTCATGATAATTTATTATGATATGTCATAATTAAGTTTCAAAGAGATTCTTTTTCTATACATATTCTATATATACAATATCTATACTATATATTAAAGGGCACTAAAGCTGATGTCATGAAGATGATTTGGCACTTTCTAGAATTGGTTTTGCTATTGACGTGGCTTCTTCTTATTATTCTGCTGATGTCATGGTGATGTGATGAAAGTAATAATTAAAAAAAAATCAATTTGATTAATAAATATTTATTTTACATTCAAAAATTGTCTTGGAACTCACATGATATCAAAGATTGTCTTGAAACTCACTTAATATCAAAAATTATCTTGGAACTCACATAATATCAAAGAAATATTTATTATTTTACATTGATAAATACTTAAAAAAATGCTTATTTATATCATGATAATTTACTATGATATGTCGTAATTAAGTTTCAAAGTGATTCTTTTTCTATACATATAGTATAATAGTATATATAAGTAATATATATATATAAGTAATATATATATATATTAAAAATGCTTATTTAATATGTATTAATTTAAGGGTCATAAAACTAGTTTATAAGTAATATACTCTTTTTTTAAAGATATTTGATGATTTGATGATGATAATGACGCACGTGTCGACGTATTGAAACGACACCGTACTAAAGTTAACAATTAGGTGCAAACTTTATTGTCGAGTCCAAAACGACTGCAACGTGTACCGTGCGTGACTAATTATTTGGTGCATCGCTGTCGTATCACTCCTGCCCGGGGTTAACGGGCAGACAGGTCCGGGCAACGCAGACAATGACCTTCTTTCTAGACAGAACCTTATGCGGTGAGGTCCACCTGAGATAAAGAACCTTCGATGTTGTCACGAGTGGGTTCCCACGTGTTGGGCAAGTTGCTAGATTCCCTTCTTAAAAATATTTGCGTAAATACCCCTGTTGTTCTGTAAACTTTCACTTTTTGTAAGATTAGAGAAAAAGTTTGCATAAAAAGTATGTGTTTATTTTGTTTTCATCTTCTTGATTACGTGTCGAAAAATTTGAGATTGGTTAATTATGGGTACTACTCTTCATACCATTTGTTTATTTTTATATTAATTTTTCTGTACTTTTTATGTATTTTTTCAAATCATTAGTCCTTACATTCTGTACCTTTTCTGTATCTTTTCTTATTTTTTAATCAAAAAATGGTAGGATGAGTAATATTAAATGGTATGAAGAGATGCTCCCTTAATTACACACTTTAACTCAACAAACGTCAAATTGTGCAGAAAATATAAGCCAAATACAAGGAGATCAATACACAGAAAACAACTAATAATTGAACACATTGAGGGTTACATTGGAAATTATAAGAAATTTGATATGGTCGTCAATTATAAATAGGAGATGATTTTTACAAGAATACTTTTTTCCTACAAGGAAATAAAAGGTTCCATATATTAATATATATATATATATATATATATATAAAGTACATTTTTATTTTGTGACAAGTAAAAAGATACTTTTAAATATCACCTTCCGTAATAAATTGGCTTTAAAATGATGTTTAATTTAGTGTTGCGCTAATCGCTATATAAAAATATCAGTTTGATGTCTTGCTTTGAGAAAAATTACATGACCTTTTTGTACCGTGTTAGAGCATCCACACCACCACATTTTGCAATAACTTTTTGTCAAAAGTTTTTTTACAAAAAACTTTTGCTCCAATAATAAAAAGCTTTCCAAATCTTTTTTACCGTTAAAAATGTATATAATAATAAAAGAACATAAAGTCTACTAGTCTATAACTTGAGAAATATAAACCTTTGGCAAAATATTTACACTATAAATTGAAAGGCTTTTTTTAAAGCTTTAAAAAAAAGCTTTAGAAATTACACCATTAGAGATGCTCTTAGTATAATTTGAGGTGTATACAATAATATATGACCTAAGGAAATATGTCAATTAAAAAAATCTACAATTATAAATATATTTCCATTGCATTCAAATAATATATTTAAATAGATACAGTTCACTTTTTCCCTCCTCATTTCACAACAATTTTATATATTAGTAGAAGCCGACAACTCTTTTGTTTATATCAAGAATTTTTACAGCTCAACATATGCCGAATAAATACTCTAAAATCAGCTGATAATAGATAAAGTAACCCATAAACTTTTACGGCTCAACTGATAATAGATGAAGTAACCCATATATCCAACTTCTTTGATTCTTTAGTCTTTCAATCTATACAATTAACAATTCTCTACTCAAACCGAAATTTCACAGCCTCTCAAAACTATATTTATTGTGAATTCAAATTGTCTATTTACAATTATTTTACATTGGCTTATGATTTTGTTCTACTTATGGTGATAATATTCTAACAAGACAAAGATCAATTCTGCTGAATTACATTTGGGAGTTGGGACTGATCAATCTAATATAAACAAAAACTCAAACTACAAGGTTGTTATTGCAAAGTAATACAAATAAGAGGGCACATTTGGAACTATTTGCTTAAACAAAGGGGGCCATTCAAATTTATTAATTTTCATAAGCCCACTTTTTGTCATCTCCATGGTGGGGTATTTTTTATAATGATCGAAAACGACGGTCGCGTGAATTTTGAGGCACTTATTTCCTTCTATTTTATACGACTAGTTTCAATTCTATTTGATCCCACTGATTTGTACGTTAGAATTTAATATATCACTCGTTTCAAAATAATTGTTCTATCTTTCACTTTATAAATTTTTAAAGTCTTTCATTTTCAACTTTCATCAACAATATTTTTGTTTATATTATATTATACCTGATAAAATTTATATCAATGAAAATATATTATAAACTCAATCTATTCATATACCTTACATCACATATTATATAGAATAAACAAAAATATTTAATGTCAAAGTTATAGAAAAAATACTTCTAGAATGAGATTTTTTGCAAGAATTGAGGAACCAACCAAAACGAGTCATGTGTCATAAAACCTATTTTTCATTACGTTTTTTAAACTTAGATATATCTCAAACGGTATGTCAAAAAATCATAAAAGTTGCACCATAAAAATTAGCATTTTTTCTCTTCGATTTGCCATCTCACAAGGTATACTTTCGATGATTTTTTTGGCTTTACAAATTGTATGAAATTAGTAATATATGTGTTACTAGCTAGTATCACATGTGTTACTAGCTTGTAACACATGTGTTACTCACTTACTCGCCGGTGACACATGTATTACTTGTTTTCAAAACCCATAGAAAAACGAAAAAAAAGTCCGTCGAAAGTATATCTTGTCACATCTCTAATCGAAGAGAATAATACGCTGATTTTTTTGATGCAGTTTTTGTAATTTTTCGACTTATCATTTGGGAAATACTTTTTATAAAACATAGGGGAAAATAGGTTTAGTAACACGTGACACATTCCTATTGGTTTCTTCATTCTCATAAAAGTTTGTTATACTCATTTGAAATTTACTCTATGAATATATTAAATTGTCTAAAAAATATCAAATCAAATAAAATATCTCTCTTTCTCAAAATATATATGTATTTTGAGTTTCCATAGTGTGCATCATTAAAATTTTATCTTAAAATCTGAAAAAAACATTAGATTGGTTGAAACCCTAGAAAGGGCATTCATTTTATAACAAATTAATATTGAATCGTGGATATTTAATTTTAGACGGAGAGAGTATAATACAATGTAAGAAGAGATGAAAAGAATTTGTTGCTAGGATTACCAATTTCGATTTGATAGGATATGAATGTGATATCCACTTAATTAATTATTAACATAGTACTCCCGCAGTCCTAATATTCTAGTTCATGTTTTCATTTTCAGAATTCCCAAATTAATTATCTACTTTCAAAAATAGATACAGAAATTTAATTGTGATTACCATATTATCCTTAACTGAAGTTATTATTACACACTTTTCACAAAGCAGTAATTAATTAGTTAAGAGTAAAACTGTCATTCTGCAAAAAGTAAGAAAAATATATAAATAATGATTATGTTTGTTATTGAACTGCGTATTTTTTATCGAGTAACAATAATTTTGGGACGAAGGTATTATATTGTAATCAAATCAAATAGTATAATAAAAGTTGAAATAAAAAAAGTTGTGGCTACAAATACCAATTTTGACTTGGTATGATATTGTGAATTTGATATCATCCACCGTTTTGATGATTAAAAAGATACGTTTTTTCCCTGCCAACCCAAGTATGCTCAAATACTTGAATATTAAGACATGTTTAAAAGGCTCAACTTGCACTTATATGTAATACCTTAAATTAAAATCAAGTTACTTCTAGTTCACATGCTTTGTTATATTAAATTCAATTATTTAGAGACATATTCTTGATATATATATATATATATATATATATATATATATATATATAAGCATCAATTATAGAGTTTTAAAGAGGTGTTACAAGTTTTGCTAAGTTGAATTTATATTTTTTATGATAAAATATTTAAAACATATCAAAACAATGCTTAATCCAACCATAAGTGGGTGTAAAAAAAAGGAATATTACTACTATAGATGGTCAATACATCACTTCTCATTAAATAAACTTTGTCATAACTTTTTTTCAAAACTAGACACAAAAATCGCCTAAATGTGATTTCGTTTAGGCAATTTACCTTATAGTCAATAGATGTTTGCCACCTGTCTTCATATTTTCCCCGGTCAACACAAAATTTGCCAATCAACTCAATTTCGCCTACAACCAATTTTCGCCACGTGTACACAAAAAATCGCCTAAGAGCAAGGGATCACCCAACATTTTGACGACTAGGCGATTTTTTAAAATTTCAATCCTTGTGCCGAGACTCCTTTTGGTGAGAATTTTGACTTTACTAACTCATTGCCTTTCTTATTTTTTCTACTCTCCAGCCTGCAAACTTCTAAATTGTAACACCCCAAAATTTTAAAGTGTTGTAAGAAATATTATTTTAAATTATTATTATTTTAGGTGGAGTAAAATAATAATAATTGTAAGTCAGTTTTAGAGTTTCGGACAATGATAATTACGGGGTGTGAAATAATACACATATATAGGTTGGTTTATGTACGTATGTATTAACTATCATTTCAAAAGTTCCATAGAAGTCTCAGAAAGAAGAAGAAACGTAAGAAATAAAGGAGAAGATGAAGTTAAGCAAGAAACATGAAATTTAAGCTAGAAATTTATGGTTGATCACTCTATGATTCTCTCTAACATCAAATAAGTGATTTTTCTTCATTTGTTTGACCTAGAAATGGGTTTTGTGTAAGTTTCGAAAAATTAGTTGAAGAAATACGAAATTTAATGTTAATTGTGTTGAATTAGTGTTAGTAAAATTGTTAATGATTGGATTAACACTAATACAAGTTAAAGGTTATGAATTAGTGAAGTTTTCATCAAACCTAATAATGAAGTTTTAGTGAATTCTTAGTAATTGATGTTAATTACCATGTTAATTTAATGGTTCAATATGTTGATTAGTAATGATTAGTGTTGATTGAAGTATTGTTATAACACCCCTCATTTTGTACTCGAATATTATATTATTTCTCACGAAAGCATATAATTCAAAATATATTTCATTATCATTTAATATAAATAATGTACATAACTTGTTTAAAACCTAACCAACTAGTTCAACTTGTTGACCTCAATAACAACTGATACCCGAAGGCCAAATAGCACGTAGAGTCACAGTCAATAATATTAATTAAAAAATACAACAATATATCTACGTTTATCTGTTGCAATCAAACAGTTACAACTAAATCAAAAGGTGAGTTCTAAATCCACTCCCCGATACCTCTGTAGTCCTCACACTCAGCAGTCTTATATCACTGAGTCTTTGGATTATCTGATAACAAAATAAGTAATAAGTTAGTAACTTACTCAATTATTAATTTAAATACAAAATGTAATACAAATAAATACTACTGGTTTTTACATCAATTAAATTTTGGTGACTTAAAACACAGACACACAAAATCAAGTATCATCAACCATACCCGACAGGGTCACTGGCCATACCCGTTCGGGTCACCAGCCATACCCGTTCGGGTAACCATGAGAAAATGCCCTGGGCAACTTTCTGTAATCGACCTGCAAATGTTCAGCTCGAACCTAAACCAATTCTCACACAATTGCGGCCAATTCGACAAAAGGAGAAATTTAACATCAAAGAAACCTCATATCATCACTAGCTAACATATAAGGCTCCTCCCCTCATATCATCACTAGCTAACATATAAGGCTCCTCCCAACCCACTCGTCAGTTTCCCATCGGTTGCCAAGTGAAGAACCGACGGGGATGGCACGCCCTCATCGATTTCGTCCGTCGGTTGTGAGCTTCGGATATCCGAAGTGTGTAGTCGCTTCCATCGGTTGCCAATTTGTTTTTTTTTTCCTTTTGTGTGTATAATATTAAAGGTAAATTGTTAAATGCGGGACCTAAAAATTAAAGTGACGGATCAGGGATGGGAGTGGTCAGTCAGTTTCAGTCAGTTTTCTTAAAAAGCTGACGTAACGCTGACGTGGCTCTGTCAGTTTCAGTAAGTTGAGTTTTGGGTTGGGAATGCCCTAGCAACATCAACAATATCAATTACTTCCACTTTTAAGCCAAAATTATAACAAACCAATTAGGTTATTTACTTAAATCGAATTTCATACTTCAATAACAAGAACACTACAATTCAATCTAACAATCAGTTCACTATCATCATGTAGCATCACTAATCATCATATACAACTCAAGAAATCAACCAATCTATCACTTTCATTCTTGACCTAACTAAAACTTGAGTTCATAAAATTAAGAACACTTACACTATGATGATCAAGATGATGATAGCAAGAAGAAAATGAAGATACTTGCAAGAATCACAACTATTATACTTGAATATTGTTTATGATTTTAGTTTCTTTGATTTTGAGTTTGTTGAGAGTGAAGAGTAGAGTTACAAGTAAGTAACTAAAATTAGGAAAAACACCAAACAAAAGGGGTCGGCCTCTCAACATAACCGACTTCCAAATTTGGGTATTTTATACCCGTCTTAAATCTATTATCTGGAACCAAAATACTAATTGCGAGAAAATTACTTTATTTTACCGTCAACTATAGTAAATTAAAACAAACAACAATTTACTATCCATAATAAGTTCTGGGACTTATTCATCTAAGTTTCGCAATTAAACAAATAATATCGAATAATTTCTAACACAATTAAATAAATCAGTTTAAAATTAGAAATTACCAGACCACTGGAGAGGATGTTACAATTGTTGTGATCATGTTGATCATAACTTATAAGATGGAATTTGTAAGAATTAGATTAGTTAACTTTGAAAGTCTAACTAGTTCAATTAATTGTTAAATGGGTAGAAAGTGAGTTAAAAGTTGATAATATCTCACATTGTTATGAGTTTGAAGGAGTTAAAGTAATAAAAGATTAGAAGTCAATGTGATCATGTAAAGTAAAGTTATGATTAGTTGATTAAAAGTCAACTTGTGAGAATAAAGAATTATGAATGATGATTAGTGAATTATGATGAGGTTGCTAAATGTGTTGTTATAATGATATGTTATGTGGTAGGTGATCAAAAGAGGTGGCATACATAATCAAGTGTTAAGTCGCATAATCGCATAAGCTTAATGCAAATGTGAGTTGTATGGGGGTTAAATGGATAACGGTTGTGTGTTCTGGATTGCTTCCAAGCAATAGATTCATACAACCAGGTGAAGTATTGTTTATATCCTATATTGGGTTTTATTGTTGAATTCCATATATCGTTGATTATGTAAGTGGTTGTTATGATATGCGATATGAATATGTGTTAAATGGTAAGTGTTGATAGAACGTGACGTGTGGAAGTAAGTAGATGGATATGATTGTGGAGTCAAGGAATGATTTTATCATTGACTTGGCGGTATCCAAGTAATAACTATATCATTAGCTTGGTCATATGTCGATTCTAATGAATTGGAATTTTGGATGTTGTTGAGGATCCTTAACTATGTAGATGATGTTTAGTATCCATACCATCGAGAGGTATGGTACTAATTGGAAAGGTTTAAGAATGATCTCTACACTTACTTGATGGTTATGTGGTAAAGCAAACACTTATTGTTGATAGTGTTATATGTTGGATGATTGTGCAATTATTCATTTAACTGCATATGTACTCACTAAGCTTAACACTTACCCCTTTAGTTGTTATATGTTGTAGGTGCTTGGTTCGGTTGAATCAATTGGCTAATTGAGTAGATTGTGGATGCAAGAAGTTAGCGTGGACTGGAGCTTGCCTTATGGTTAGATAAGCTCATTCTCTTTAAATTATCGTTGTGAACGACCATTTGTGTAAATCGCCCAAAGACATGTTTTGAAAATGTAAATGGTTAAAGTGTAAGGATGTTAGTGATAAATGATGTATACCTTTGACTTGATAAAGTCAAGGTGGAAAAGTGGTCAAAGTTAAAGTTAAATGTTTTGGTGTTAAATATGGGTATGATTTATGTTGTAAGGTTGTAAGTTTTGTTAAGTGTTGTAATTTAGTTTTCGATTGACTTTTGATGTTGACATATAGTTAATTACTTTGAAACAGTTAACTATGAGTGGAAATGGGAAGTGATTGAGTCAAAGTATGGTCGGAATGGAAAACGGATCAAAAGTGTCCAATTAGACCTTAAACATGTCAACATGACAAAATGAGTTATGATAAAAATATGCAACTTCTTGCGATTGTTTCAAGAGTCAAATGTATGATAGAAAATGTTAGTAAAATATGAGAATCTAATATGAGCCGTTTGTGTTTTGACATGTTTCTTAAAAAAGTGTTCGATATGACCATAAACTAGTCACACGTCCATTTTCTTGGTAAACACGTATTTTGCAAAAGTATAAAAAGGGAAAGTTTTATATTGTTATAGTAGAAGTGTATACAAAATTTGAAGGTCTAAATGTTTACGAGTAAAAATTAATGCGCGTTTGAATTTAGTCATGAAACCTGTGTTTGAAAGCTGATGTCTGAGTGCAGGGTTAATACACGATCGTGTGGATTTGCACGATCGTGTATTTTAGTTAAATTCGGTTACTGGACATTTTTGACATGTTAATACGCGATCGCGTGGTTTTGGCAGGATCGCGTACTAATGCATAATACGCGATCACGTATTAGGTCCAGGATCGCGTAAGTTTTGTGTAATATGAGAAAATGCATAAGTGTATAGTAGAACTTTAGAGACCTCTTTTATTTCACAGTTTTTGATACTTTAAAGACCTCTTTTATTTCATAGCTTATGAGTGTGTTGTGTTGAGTTCGGTATTTACTACAAATATATTTTAAAAGTTTTGCAAAGTTATGAATGATGCGTGGCACATTTATAAAAGAATTTATCTGTAAAAAAAATAAAAAAATTCGGGCGTTTCATAAATCTCCAAAAAAATTACTAAGGAAATTACAAAAAAGAATTGAAATATAAAAAATTTGCCTAGTCACCAAAAGGAAATTAAATTTAGGCGATTTTTAGGTATACGTGATGAAAATTGGTTGTAGGAGAAATTGATTTGACTGGCAAATTTTATGTTGACCGGCGAAGGTTCAAGACATGTGACCAGCATCTATTAACTACAAGAAAAATCACCTAAAAGAATTTATATCTAGGTGATTTTTGGGTTTAGTTTTGAAAATAAAATATTCAGGCACGGTTTATTTAATAAGAAGTAGTGTGTTGACTGTCTATTGTAGTAATTTTGCACCATATATTTTGATTTTGTCTTATATCCATACTATCACTAATTACAATATAAGTCCCCTCTTGGTA
Source organism: Pseudognaphalium luteoalbum (assembly GCA_963422505.1). Lineage (NCBI taxonomy): Eukaryota > Viridiplantae > Streptophyta > Magnoliopsida > Asterales > Asteraceae > Pseudognaphalium > Pseudognaphalium luteoalbum. The sequence goes on from OY730198.1 coordinate 71,238,811, forward strand.
ATTAAAACGTAATTTTATTGTTAGCTCCTATTACTTAGACTATGATCTTATCGCGTAAATAAAAAAATATATAAACTATGAATACATATAGTCCACCGTGATGTATATATCATTATTCAAAGCTTATTATATTCATATAACATACCATATTATCATTGCAAAAATCATAAATTCATAGAACTAAAATGTAATAATGGAAACTAAGAAAAAAAATTACGTGCAACAAAATCAATGAGTATGTGACTCTTCAACTATGAGATCAGAACATTTGTAAATATTCGTAAAAAATGTGTGTGTATATATAATGGGGTGTGGATTGTCATTAATTAAAAAATAGTTAAATAAATAAAAGTTAATTATAAATAACTAGCGTGAATCTCGTCTGATGGACAGTTTTGTAAAATATTTTCTGTAATATATTAATGTAAAACCTATATGATAGATACACTACAACGTTACTACAACGCCATATTAAGTTTTACTGTAGATGAGAGGATTATGTATAAGTTTATAAAATGAAGTATGTAAATAAATGATTCAATGATGTGAGTTTAACGACTCACTTAACAAATGAATTAGCATCCGCCGATTGACAGAATTGCCGATTAAGCAAGTCCTCTCATCCCGATAAAGGGAGTCACCCGTGATTCAATAGTTCCATTTTTCGCTGATGCATGCCGATTGTATAACTTGTATATGCTCATATAATATTACTATTATATATCAATATCTAAGTATGATAAGACAACACACGAATTATCATGGATCATACGTTAGCACATGAAGAAAGAGCTAATTAAATTGCAACATACAATGAAAAATAAGCCGTAACGAACAATTAATATAAGAAGGTTAATTAATATATTACATTATTGAAATAAATAAATTGTGCTTGAAGTATTATATTATATGGAGAGGACTACTATTGAAAGAAAGAAGTGTATATATGTACATATCTTGGATCACACAACTATAAATTTGAAATAAGAATCTCAAGCTTAATGAAGAAAACTTGGGTGGTTTCCAACAATACTTGAACCACTTAAAAGTGAATAAATAATGTATTATACACTTGACAAGTTAATAAAGATAGATTACATGTATTAATGATTGAGTAAATGATATAAGTATATAAGTTGGTTTACTAAGTTGACACAAAAGATAATGCTTCATTAACATCCAAAGTCATATATGTTTAAAACTAAAATAATGGTTGTAAGATTGTAATGTTGTTAGTAATTCACTTACACGATTCTTCACTTTTAAATTCGTATTTACTAGTAAGAATTGCAATAATATCTCTTCATATATTGTTTAGAATTTTTGTATCGCTAAATAAATGATGATTTTATTTACAACTATACAACTATGCATCCATTCAACTTCTTTTCATTATTATTATTTATTAATTATAACATTGATTACTCCACATTTAATATTGAATTGAATTATATTTTATTGTATTTCATTATCAAAATACAATAAATAATTGCACATGGCATGATAGATTGAAGAATTGAGTATGAAGATGTCACTTAGTAAACATAAGAAGGGAATACTAAGGGAATACTCTGTTAGTTATATATAGAGAGAGAGTACTCTGTAATAATAATGGGTTTGGCTTTTCATACCATTTTTCTTACTCACCTACCACTGAAGTGGTATGGTGAGTGGATTAATGTACCTTGATTCTAGAATACTGTCTAGAACACCATTTAGAATACTATGCAAAACACTTTCAACCACATCATAAAATCTTCAACAACAATATTTTTTTTAAGGATATTGTAATTAAAAAACACCATAACCTATGCTCTAAATACTTCTAACTCTTAATTTATTGCACTAATTTTTATGTTAAAGATAAAAATAAAAAAGGAAAAAATGATGATATAGTTGGTAGTAGTAGTAGTGTAGTACCCATAATAATAGGTGAGAAAAAAAAATATAAAAACTCTTATAAATTTTAACTAATCATTGATCAAGTGTGGGCCACTGGTTTCAGGCCCTCAATTTTTGGAACAACGAGTTAACAATCAGCTGCTACCAATACAACAATTAAGATCATTACACGTGTCCTAAACTATTAGATTAAATCAAGGTGCACCTGTTCCATACCACACTAGATCACTACTCTCCTCATAAAACACCCTATAAATAACCACATATACACAGCATGAATTCCTTCCCCCACTCTCTCTTCTCTTCATCTAACATACGCACTAGGCTCATTTTAGCCACACCCTGTCTGTTAGTTCTTCCCATAGTGTTATTATACACATTATGAGCTCAACTATGCTATCGTACGCAGGGGTTGAAGACACCCATTTTCTTGAGGCTTGTACTCTATGCTCAAAATCACTAGGCCATAATAGTGACATATATATGTACAGGTACTGTGCATCTTTGGGTTGTACCTTATGCCCTCTTTATTGTACCTTTTTTAAATTCTACTCTCAAGTCAACCTATTAAAACGATGCAATTTTGAACTTAATTCAATAGTTCTTGAGTAATTTCGTAACCCAAGTTCCATGCATCCAAGACTTGTACCTTGTGCATATCTTGTTGTACCATGTGCATATCTAGTTGTACTAAGTGAATTTTGATTGAATTTACAATAAATTCTAATGTTTTTTTTTTATTTAATTGTTTTTCAGAGGGAACACTCCATTTTGTAGTCAAGAGTGCAGGCAAGAACAAATTGAGATTGATGAGGCAAGAGAGAAAAGATGGAGGGTATCTAAGAAATCAAAAGAATCAACAAAAAAATCAGCCACAACCAATAAAACTAGTGTACAAACAGGAACTCTTGTTGTTGCATGAATAAGCAACATTTAATTCTCAAGATTAATTATATGAAATTATATTGAAATCTCATTTTGAAACGGAGTGTATCCTACACCACCATTTATTCATTCACCATCAAAAGTGCTTTACAATATTTTACTGTAAAATATACTCCCTCCGTCCCAAAATATAGTTCATGTTTCCTTTCCTGACGTCCCAAATTAATTGTCAACTTCCAAAAATAGAAAGGATGTTTTGGTCGTGATTACTATATTACCCTTACTTTGAATTATTATTACAAACTTTAAAGAAAGTAGTAATTAATTGCTTAAGGATAAAACTGTCATTCTACAAAAAGTAAGAAAGAGAAAACAGTAATGATTATACTTTTATTAAACTGCATGTTTTTTGTCGGTAGATAATTATTTTGGGACGGATGGAGTAGTAAAATATGTTTGGTAGTGTATGAATAAATCACAGTATTATAAGAATTATCACCCGTTCTGAAAACAAAAAATAGCACTATGATGAGGAGATGTTAAGAAATTTGGATTTGACTTTGTTGTGTATATATATGAATGAATGAAGGAGTTTGATGGTGGTTTTGGTGAATGATGATTGAAGAGGAGAAAGGGACTTTTTGAGACAAATTATGAGTGTTGAAATTGTCAAAACTATTGTAAGAAAACAAATTTTAATGCTAAAAATATACAAGTTGGTATGACATGATTATGTGTTGAAAAAGGGTACCACGTGTTTGTTGTTATGTTGTTTAATATCTATCAATCAATTACTTTCCAATAACGCAATAATGCATGAATTTTTATCATATTAATAGTATAATCATGGAAGGTGATAAATACATCAAATAAAATAATTCATACAGTTTTATATATATTTGTATTGTAAGTTTTAAATATTGTATAGTTTGGTGTATGAAAACTATAATTATATATCAAACTTAGTAGTTTCTATAAAGCATTAATCATTCATTATCTTAATAAAGTTAAGTACTTAAGTTTTTATATGAAATATGAAAAGTATATAATCAATACAGCTAAATTACATAACTTCTTTTTATAGTATAAGGACAATAATAAGACAATCTCAATGTTGTCCGTAAGTTTCTTTTTACTGCTTAACAAGATGATTACATTTCACGGTAATACTATTCAGATTTTGATGACTAAGATATTATGATTTCTCGGTAACATGTATTGAAAAATGACAATTATGGTTGTCATTAACAAAACCCTTATCATAATGGTAGAATTGACTGGAAATTTTGTAAGTGATTCTCTATGCATGTGTTTTATATAAGTGATTAGACGTTAATACCTAATCTACCATATCACTCTAGTTTACAATGAAGTTACCGAGGGACTTGATAACTATACTACTGCGATTGTTGAATTTGAAGCTGAGAAAATTATAAAATTCTGAGCAAAACAGTGTTTTACTCTCCAAGTTACTTTTTGTTCTTAAGGCGACACAAGAAAGAATCAAATATAAGTGTTTCATGAATGAATACGTGGTCGAATAAAAAGCATTTTCCGTTGCATTACGCAGATACAAAATCTATGATCATTTTTAAGTATATTTTGGTGGGAATACATTGTATGTTGCATAACACAGTTATATTGAATTCATTGGCTGATTACTACTTTTCAACTATATATGTCAAATAGCATAATGTTTACGAACTTATTTTTGTGCAATTTTGTAAGATTTGGGTGGTTGTATTTTGGCGTTGAAATGGTAATATAAAAGTATAAATTATAGCATGCTTTGTCTTTTAGATGAAAATGCCAACCTTGTATTTCTTGTTACAATTGAGGGGGTTGAAAGGGCAAATCTGTGATAATTTCGATATGATATTTGGTGGGAATACATTGTATAGTGCCTACTCTCTCTCTCTCTCTCTCTCTCTCTCTCTCTCTCTCTCTCTATATATATATATATATATATATTTAATGACAAATAATAATAAAAAAATTGAGGTTTTGTTTCTAATTATCATAAGATGACCCAGTGATTGACCGCCGTGATATTATCACAAGAGATCTTAGGTTGAAACTTCAAATGGGTATTTGGACCACCTACTATAGCCGCTCCATATTTCAATGAATCACGACCAAGCCACTACCCCCCCCCCCCTCACAAAGTTCAACATCCTCAGACAAATCACCTCCATCACATATACCACAACGTCATAGAAATACTTCTTGGGGTGGTCAGAGAAATGGTTAAAAAATGATCACGGGAGAATCGGGTTATGTCACCTACATCTAAGTAAAAGTATTCGCCTTCTCCAGATGACCTGAACATGGTAAAACCTCCATCATTTCTTGTTATTGATTTATTTATATATTTATTTTTATGAGAAATACGAATAAATTTCTTTATATAAGCTTTTTTTAAAGACTTTTAAGGAATTTAATAAAGTGCAAAAGAATGTGATAATCTATTAAAACTAGCTTGGCTAGTCAAGCCGTCAAGGTGTTCACGCCTTCAATTGTGATAATCTCTTCCACGGCAAGTTACGGGCCTCAGCCCACTTTGTTTACCATCGCCCGGCCCCAGCTCAATTACTTGTGGCCCAACCCAATTTGTTATGGTTCTTTTGTGGGTAAGTTTTTATTGCACTTCTTCATAATTTTTAGTCACCACTCATCACAAATAGGGGTGTTCAAATGGATGGATCGGTTTAAAACCGATCCGTATAGATGAATCCAAATGAATTATGGTTTCAAAAATATAAATTCAATCCATCCAAACAAATTCAAAAATCAAACCAATCCATCCAAATTACTATTTGGATGGATCGGTTTGGTTTTTGGATATCCAAACACATACATAAATATTAATAATATCTAGTAAAAATATGTTAAATATTATAATAAACTTATACGAAATGGATGGTTCTCATTTGAACCTTCTAGTACATATACATGTGTGTGCAATATAATAGTAAATTGCAAAACGAAACTATAAATTACCTACCTATATATAAGTAAACAGTTTTTTAAACTATAAACTACCTATTATATTTGAATATTTATAGAATATTAATAAGTTAATAAACATTTTGTTGTATGTGCATGTATACATATAATGTTTGAAATATAAATACTTATTTGTTATTTGGTTTTTTTTAGATAATTCGGTTTGTAATTTACTAACCAAAACCAATCCGTAATCCAAAATAATAAGTTTGATTTTGATCCGAGTCGATCCAAAAATCTAATTATCCAAACCATATGGTCCGATCTGAATTATCCAGTTGGACGGTTTTATCCGAACTGTGAACAGCCCTAATCACAAATACAAAATAAATAGTGTCGTAAAAGTGTTATACATATCTGCCAAGATATTTCTAATAGATAACTAATGTGTTAATTATGATTAAGTTATCGATAATATTACACTATTAATCTCGGTCTTTAATTTTAAACTATTTATATCACATTGGGTGACATGTTATCATTTCCACCCGTTCTACTTCTAGGTAATATTTTTTTTTTGTGATAGTCTGAAATTAAAACACGATTCAGTAAACGGGTTGAAATAGCTATCTCTGCGGCTTACTTCCTACTTTCCACTATTGTACACATATTTGCACAGGGAGTTGATAAATACAACAAAATAAATGATAAATGCAACAAATTGTACAACAGTTTTTGCTTACGGTACAAGTGTACTATAGCATAATTGTTATATGAATCACTTTGTCTGTTGATTTATAAGGTCTCATTTGCATACTTATATGTAAGTTTAGAGTGAATTCTTTCTTTTCAGTGGTATAACTGCAGGTATAGGAACCCAAACATGAAGAGGGATGAATGGCTCAAAAATCCTTGTTCGATTGTTTAAAGGGCATTTGTTTGGAGTGTTTATTTTTCAGTTACTGTACCGTTTCCCGAGACTTATTTGGGACTGCATCAAAATCATCACGGGGTGAAAATCAGTGGCGTGGCCTCCGTTGATGGGGGTTTTTCTCATGTCTTGATATATATGTAATCGGCATGAGTTTTTTTACCCATTTTGCAGTCTTAGCAGTTAAAGTCATGGGAAGAATCTAGTCTGTGTAGCGTGTTGTATTTCTAGATTTTGTACTTTGACCTCTAGTATCTTGCTAGTTGGTTGTTTAATTAATATAATTATTCTGCCGTTCAAAAAAAGTCTTGAGTGAATTAACATGTGATTTTCCTTAAATTCAATCAACTTTGAATCTGTTCTTGCTGTGTTGCTAATACATAATGTGATCCCGTAAAGTGCCACACAAGCATATGAATGAAACTCGTGTAGGATTGAGAATAGTATCAATATATACATGCATTTTGAATTTCTTCGGTCGTTCTTTATTCGTACTTTTGTTATCGTGAAATTATCATTTGCAATTGCCAAATGGTTTTAATGAGCATCATCACGTTTTTGTAGTTCTGTTTGTTGTTTGAGGTTTTATATTGGATGGTCAAAGTAAGGATTCGGCTTTCGATTTAAATAATTAGAATTATATGACGCTTAGATGAACTTCATGTGGCCAGGAGTCGAGCATATGATGCTGTGTATATGTGGAGAATATATAACTTTTTGATGATCACAAAAGAAATGTGTAAGTATAATGGACATATATACTAAAATCATACCATTATGTAGTCACGTAATGCGATGGCGATAATTTGAAAAAGATTGATTAATGTCGGACGATTCAAATCTTCTCCACTTTTATATGATGGTTTCGGTGTATGGATTCACATTGACTCTATATTTTTTAAACAACTAATTATGTATCGATTTTGAGTCGTTAATATAGACAATTTTGACAAAAAATAATATATATTTGTTTGAGACAATGGATTAATGATGTCATCTTTGAACAAATCATATAGGAATTGAAAGAACTCGATCATCATTCGAATGTGAAAATAAACAAATATTACTACTTAATATGTAAATGGAATTACTTTTAACTTGGGGTAATTAAAAAGCTTAACGAAGAGACATGCAAATATCCCTAAACAAAATTTAGTTCTTCATTAAACTCTTTATAACTTATATAACTACTTATAAAGAGTATTGATTGTTGAATTTACTCTCTTAATATATTTAATATGTCTAAACTACCCTTCTACAATTACAATAACTACTCATTTAGATTTGGAAATCATTTACAAAACAATAAATATTGATGCTGCAATTTTGGGTTGATTTTGTTGGAGGCTAATAACAATAACTTAAAAAAAAAATCATTTGCATCTATTCTTTACCAACCTCTTTCCATATATAACATTGACTAGTTTGAATTTGTTTAGATTGCAAGCCAAATTAATTACATGGATGTAGACATAAATAAAATTATAAATCAAACATAGCATAACGATTTAGTTGTAACAGAGACCAAATAAATCAAATTAATAAAAAAACATTATTTAACCCATTTTCATAATTTCTAAGTTGTTCTATGTACTTATATATGTGTAATATATATATAACTACTTCGTATTTATTATGTACCATTATATTAATCAAACATCTTTTAAAAAATATTTTTATAGAATGATATGTCACATAACACTATCGAACACTTTCCATTGCTATAAGGTTCAACATCAAGACGACATGAGTTGAATCTATTTGGATGTACATCAAAAATAACAAACTATATTTGTTTTTGTTAGATACAAACGTAAGTTTAAAACACAATACTAGCATTAACTATCCTTATACGTATACAAACCAAATTTTTGTTCTGCTTTCATATTACTTTTTTATAGAGATAGTGAATGGAAGTTGCACTCTCAAATAAATTATTGTAAAGACATGAACACATGGATTCTCGCTTTGACATGCTGTCTACTATTATCACAGTAATAAAATAATGTCATTTTATAAATTTAGTACCGTCACATTGTGCGGGTACCCTACTAATATCAAATAATTCGTGTTTTCGGGTGGCCCGAACTTGAAATTTTTATGACCAAATCCAAACCATAAACTGATTCTAAATTCGGGTGTAACTAAAGATTCGATCCATATCCAAATAAGCCAAATCAGGTTCATTCTGGATTGATTATTCCGACGAAGCCATTCAATGAACAACCCGATTTCTTCTTATGCTCTCCACTAAATTTATCAAAATTAGATTGATCGTGATGGTAGCCTACTCTTGGAAAACATGCAACCGAAAGGTGCAGGTTAGAAGTTATATCCATATCTTCATGTTCTCTTAGACCACTACCAATGGTTTCGTCAGTTGAGACACAATTGACACGGCTTCTGCAGTTCCTTTCGTCACTTCCTTTTTTCCTCTGGCCGACGAAAGGGTGAGATAGTAAATGTGGGGTCCCAACTTATATTTAATGTATTGTTATTTTTTATTTACAGTATATAAATGTAGATATATTGGTAAATGTAAGGCTAAAAAATTGAAGTGATAAAACCATAATTGACATCTTTGTGTCTGTCTTCAACGGTTTTTGATGTGCTAATGTGGCACAACCAAAGAAAGAAGTGACGAAACAACGATCATAACTTATCTTAAAGCGCAGGGTTACATGATTTACCTCTATGATACTTTCGAATCTATTACCCTCATCTTAGTTTTCACATATTATTTTTGTTACAAAATATTGTGCCGCAATTTATATTTACTTTGATTATTCTTTTAGGACATTTGAAAAAGTACACACACATATATATATATATATATATATATATATATATATATATATATATATATATGAAGTCATAATTATTAGATTAATTATTAATTATAATTATTAAATTCGATCCCTCCTCCGAAGTTATCTCCCTGTATCCATTCCATTAATATCTATCTAATTTCATCAAAATCCCCCAAATTTCTCCGAATTCAAAACCCTCAAAATTAATAATGATGATGTTGGTGAACTGCTCTAATTGCCACACGCCGTTGCAACTACCGCCGGGAGCCAAATCGATCAGATGCGCGATTTGTCAGGCCATCACGCACCTCGCCGATCCTCGCGCCGCCGCTCCTCCGCCGGCAAGTCATTCTCAATCCGTTCAGCCGTCGCCGTACAACCACGCGCCGCCTGGACCCCCGCCGTCTGCACATGGAAGGAAGAAGGCGGTGATCGTAGGGATATCGTATAAATTCTCGAGACATGAGCTGAAAGGATGTATCAATGATGCTAAATGTATGAAGTATCTGTTGATTAACAAGTTTAGGTTTCCTGAAGCTTCGATTATCATGCTTACAGGTAATAACTAATAACAAAGCCTTTATTTAAACATTTTGTTTATACAAAGCTGTTAATAATCGTCTTCTTATGGTTTGTTTTGTTACTGTATTTTATTTATTAGTCGATTGATTGATATTGTGTTATCTATATTATATTAGCTTCACTTTTAGAGCTTTTAAGATTTAGGAGCTGTAATGTTGGAAGTCCGATATCAGTTTGATCGTGATCCGATGATATATGGAGAGATCATTGTCTGTTTAATCTGATAATATAAGAAAGTGTTGGAGACTGATTTAGTTGAAGGCGACTATATAGGGAAAGCAATGGCGTAAAATTCAAAATTGAGGATTACATTGGGAAAATAAGATGTAGTTTAAGACGATTATGTGAGTAATTTCGTTAATTATGCTACACTTATGGAAAGCTCACTATTTCTTTTTCTTGTAAATTCATGTGGCATGTGACTATGTATGTTTGACCAACTACATTATTCACACTTCCTTGTCGGATGGTTTTTGTATGGAATAAATGTATCTTTTTTGTATGTAGGATATTTTTCTAATTTGAGTTATGGTTTTGATAATAAAGTACATAATATACATCACACGAATATATGCATGCCTACAACGAGACTTGAACCCACAACCGCTTGATTGAAGGGTTCCCCACGTACCGCTAGGCCAAAGGCCCTTTGCTTGATCTGCGTTTAAAATAATCTTCCATATATTTGTTTTTTTAGCAAGATATTGAGTTTGTATATGGTTTGAGTGTGCAACTAAGTATTTAATGGTTTATTTTCCTGGAGATGATTTTGAGATTTAACCTTGACCCTTATAATTATAGAGGAAGAAACAGATCCGTATAAAATTCCAACTAAGCAGAACATGAGGATGGCACTTTTTTGGCTTGTACAAGGTTGCCAACCAGGAGACTCACTTATTTTTCACTACTCTGGTCATGGTTCACGGCAAAGGAACTATAATGGTGACGAGGTTGATGGATATGATGAAACCTTGTGCCCCTTGGATTTTGAGACTCAGGGTATGATAGTTGATGATGAAATTAATGCAACTATCGTCAAACCTCTTCCTCTTGGTGCGAAACTTCATGCAATTATTGATGCTTGTCACAGTGGCACTGTGCTTGATCTTCCATATCTCTGCAGAATGAGCAGGTGTGTTTATGATGCCTTAGTATGAAATACGACATTGTTTGTTCTTTATGTTGATAAAGTAAAACGCAATAGTTGAGATGATTCCGGAAATAATTGTTAAGTTTTCATTTATGTTTTCTTCTCAAAAAATTTGTACGTATTTTAAATTGGTTTGTAGCATGCAAATGATTTACCTTATTAGTTGCTGGCCGTTAAATTTTGGTTTCATAGGAGTGGGCAATATATATGGGAGGATCATCGACCTCGATCGGGGATATGGAAAGGTAGCAATGGTGGTGAAGTCATTTCCATAAGTGGTTGTGACGATGATCAAACATCTGCTGATACCTCTGTAAGTTCTAGAGAACTTTGTTACAACTTCACTCACTTTCGATGAACGATTAGGACTTTTAACCCAGTTACTCATTAGAAAGTAGCTCAAAGTTTTCAATGTAGGATCTTCTAATCATATTCTTAAAAGGAAATCCTGTATTCTTATTTCAATGATATAAGTTTATTATCGTATTTATACATTAGTTACCACAATATATATTAAAAAATTTAAACGAGTGTTAAAGCCGACCTGTCTTGAAGTGTTCTAAAAAGTACCTGTTTTGACCCAAACTTAATTTTGAATCGTCTCCCCAAGCTGCTGGTTGTGCCACATTTCAACATTATCATACGAATGAACATAGATAAACATATTATGAGATGTTTGTGGTTGCAGGCTTTATCAAAAATCACATCAACAGGGGCCATGACATTCTGTTTTATTCAAGCCATTGAACACGGAAATGCTTCTACATATGGCACCCTATTAAGCTCTATGCGTAATGCCATACGAAGTGCAAGAAGTGACATGGGTGGTAGTGGTGGTGGTGCAGTAGTAACTTCTCTCCTCTCTATGCTATTGACAGGAGGTAGTCTTGCTGGTGGACTAACTGGAGGTGGACTAACCCAGGTATCTTCTGTCTCATATCTACTGAAATTATTCAAGTAGACAAAGCTATAGCCTGGTCAAATCGTATAACATAACATGAATCTAATTTACTGCTGTGTGGTTTTTAGAGGTGGCAAAATGGATAGGGTGGTTGTATTTCCAGTATTGGCGGTCTTGACCTGAAACACTTATTGTCTATTTTTATTACATTTAGTTGTCAGAAATGATTACAAAGCTAATTCTTATAAATAAATAAAATAATTCTGGAGGGTATGCAACTATGCATTCAAAATAATACTTTGTGCGAACTTCAATCATCTGGCCTGTCTCGTTTTTAGTTGTTATTTATTTATGTGTCTATTACTTTGGCCTATAGAGATATAACGAAAAATGACTCCCAATTCGTAAGTAATTGGTTAATAATTGCCACATGTAGCGGCTGTATATTAGTTATCAACGTGCTTAGTTTGCTAGTGAAAAGTAGACAATGCCCTTTTCAAGGATGTCACCATAACATGGCATAATGGCAAGTTGAATGACGGGTTCGGCTCAAAATGAGCAAATGTTCGATAGCGGGATGGGTTGATCCAGACTGCCTTTTGTCAATAATTACCATCTGTTTTTAATATATAATAATTAGTCGGCAAACATGATTGTCAGTTTTTTTTTTCCTAAAAAAATGATTAAGTAGGTTATATGCATTAAAAATTTGCTCAAGGCAGCTTTCTGACTGTTTTACCCGTTTCCTTAAAAGTATTTCTTTATCTAAATCGTAACCATTTGTCTTGTTAGAAATAAACCATCACCTTAAATGATTCATTGTAAGTAAATGGGTCAAAATTGTCACCTCTAATCTGAACCATATGGTAGTTAGCATGGGATGAGTACATATTGTTTCTCTGTTAAAGTAGGCAAACAATTACCTTCTCCAAAGACTGCATATTTCAATATTTGTTGGATTCATATATTATATAGGGATCCATGTCTACATCCCTTCAAGTTATAAGATATGAATTTGTTGATCAGATATGCAATATCTTTGTTTTTTCCGGATAATAGAATAATCTGTAATTTATATCTTATTTTCTGTTAAATAATAATATGATCAGAAAACGAAACAGTGTATATTATTACGTGTGTTGATGTATATCAAGGAAACTAGGAAAGTACGTTAAAATCTCTGATCGTAAAGACTCATCTTCTATGTGCGATTTTGTTGACAGGAGCCACAATTGACTGCTTGCCAGCCTTTTGATGTGTATGCGAAACCATTTTCCTTGTGATACATGATACCGTTTGTTCGAGTAGTGTACAGCTCACTGGTTTATGATAGAGGGTTTCGGGATCAACATAACTCATGCTTTTGAAGACTGATTTTGGTGCAACTTTGTTCTTTGGATGTTGTGTTGAGCCAGTAACTTATGAGTTAAGAGTTCGGTACTTGCAAAAGGATCTGCGTATTTATTTCTTCTTGTGTTATTGGGGGGGTTTTCTAATTTATGATATGATACTAAATTTGATAAAAGAAAACGAGATTGTATTATATGTACACATGTATGGTTTTGTTAGTATGATTTCCTGTATAAAACCTAAAGTTCTTGTTCAGTTAATTGCAATTATGTAGCAGCTATGGATGATATACTATACTCATTTGGTTTTCATGGCTCTTGGTCTGTGTTTTTATAATGTCATTTTTTAAGACCAACTTCATCTTTCGTTGACGAAATGTTCTTTTTGGTTTCGTGTATTAAAGCATGTATCTTCGGAATGTATTGATAGATATAGATTCAATAAACAAAAATAGTCGCAAGTTCCTTGATGATTATTAATAACAACTTCAGAATTGCTCGTTTAATGGACTCCTAATAAGGCTTATTTTTAACCTTGGTTTAGATTTATTTTTATACTCCATTATTTTTCTTTCTTGTGATTGCTCACATCCTTGATTCAATTAAGATTTACAATGTTTCATGTATAACACACTTTCGTATAAGCCGACGAACTTTAGGGATTTCTATCAGCATGGTTATAGGAAGTTAAGGACTTAAGGACACATGATCTTTGAACATTAGGCCTACTAAACAATTAAGTTTGCGCTTGTAACTCTAGGATTGGTCAACGTTTTTTTCTTCTTTTTTCGTAGAGGACAAATGGTGAAAAGTCTAGTTGAGGAAGGCATTTAGTTAAAGTCCCAAATAAGACAGACCTGTAGAGTAGGTGTTCTGTGAGTTTGACAGTAACAAGAATACAAAAAAAAAAAAAAATTGTATGACAACTGGTTGAAGGATATGCAAAATGAACTCGGTCTGTATATAAAAAAAAACTTCAGTATGGATACATTACTTAAAAGACCTGTAATTTAAGTTTATTTGTAAAGTTCAAGGTTTGAGAATTAACGCATACGATCAAGATAAGCAAAAGTTAATTGCCTTGTTGGCGATTAAGCAAAAAGTTAAGATGGTATGAAACAAGAATATAAAACTAGTAGTTGCATGATTCTTAAAAGGGATAGCAATGGTACAAAACTTCAAACATGTCAAAAATACAAAAACCGTTCATTTCAGACCCCTTATTAAAACAAGTTTCAGACATTGTTAGGACCATGCATTGAATTGAAATGTCAGACAATAGAGTAAGGGAAGGCATGCAGGCAGGCTAGTTTAATTTCATCTCTGACTAACTGAATCCAATCCAAACTGGATTCTGTCCTAACCATTTATTACTTCTAACTAGACATAGGGTTTGTTACCGCTAACTAGACCGAACTTTTTCCAAAACCTCAAGCGTGAGATGGATGATCGTGCAATAAGTGAGAATAGGCAGGCTTCCTATGCAATAAGTCAAATATAATACGAGTGACTTTCCAATGCTTCCACTACCATTTGGCAATACGAAAAAAATGCAAAAGAGTTGATTTCAGAAGTTTGAAAGATGAACAATCAGCAATTAGTACTTAAGGTACATAAACATCGTAACATAATTTTGGTGTATTACGTGATATATTTATTACATCTCTAATAGGGGTGCTGTCGGTGTGCCGCACTGCCACCAATCTATGCCTCATTTTACATGTGGGCCAACAAGCTTTAGTCAACAATGAGAAACCATTAATATTTTTGGTCACCAAAATCCAAGTAGCTTAAAATAGCTGAAAGGACTTATCACATAACTAGAATGAAGTTAAAATGCAGAAATATGTAGAGCTAAACACTTGGTTTTCTTGATTAAAAACACATCTAATTACAACGTAGAAACGAAGTTATCTAATGTACATCATCACTACACCCCTGCTAGGATCCAAGAGAGATTAGATTTGGACTTGTAACATCAGTAGTAGTAGTTGTTATTTGTTAATACACATAAAATGCCATAATGAGTTTTGCACTTCCCACTGGCACCAGCACTAATCTAACCCTAAAACTTTACATGCAGAAACACAAAACACAAGTACAAGCAGACCACAAAACGCCTAAAGTTTCCGCAGCGTCACCCCCTCCCTCTTCATTGTCTCTCGGAGTAAAAAATGTGAAGACATGACATGAAAACCAAAACAGAACAACAAAACAAAACTAGGCCGCCCAGATGGAAGTCATCCTACTGACAGTTGAGTTGATAGACGATGAAAATTTTGCACGACTGGGATAGGAAGTCCGTCATTGTTAGGCCTGTGGTGCATCTGTTTCTGTACTGCCTTTATTGCAGCTACCCTAGCGGCATTGGCGGCTCTATTGGCTGCTGCTACCGCCCTGTTAACTCTTTCATCAACTTTGGCAACATCGTATGCTTTCTCAGCTGCCCTTCGTGCTTCCTAATTATATACACCAAGACATATCCCATCACTATTTATCAACACTTATGTTCTATACCTTCTGTTTCTCATCACATTTTGGCTAATTTCTTTTATTTTAATAGAAATGATAAGTTCCACTCCTATACTTACAAACGGGTCGATTAAGGTAATGTTTTATCTCAAATGGGTAAAATCAAATAATTTAGCTACAAGGAAAATAGGTCAAATGAGTTATAAGCTGCTCAAAGTCTACTTTCGATGCAAACAGCATCCTTATTAATACTCCGTTTTATTCAATGACGGAAACGGTTTGTAGGTCAATCCGACCCAAGCTGGACCGTTGACCCACACAAAAAACTGACCTATTACCTGCAAAGATTTAGATCCGTTACCCAAGCTGCCAGACCCTCCCGATTTGCCACATCTATTTTTTTTTTGACTATATATAAAGATATACCTGAATTGCATTAAGCACTTTGGAATGATAAACAGCAACAGGTGATACAGGATACATTGCACTCTGTGAACTTGGGACATCAAGCACCCCATTTTGCCAGTGTCCAGATTGTGTCTCTCCATTTCTGAAAGTGTACATTCCAAGTCCTTGTCTTTTTCCTTCATGCCACGATCCTTCATATCTATGACCATTTGCAAAACTATACACTCCAAAACCATGCATCTTGTCTGCAAAATATTCGCCTGCATATGTATCCCCATTTCTACAAAATAAATAACGAACACCATTAGATGCTTAGCATATCTGACTCTAGAATAACTAATATGCAGTACACTAAAGGAAATGAGTTATTTATTTTACAATCAGACATGTTTTATGACAAAATTCTGCAATGTTGGCATGTTGTGCTCAAGCTTAAAATTCAAACAAACACCATATCCAACAATCAAAATTATATCGTTAGAATTCAAAAATATTGGCTACAATAGCCACACCAAGTCATCTTGATGTGATAAAAAGAAATACTGATAAACACATGAATCTTTCAATGTCTATTACGGTTCTACCTAAAATACTCGGCTTTTCTAACCAATATTTCTAGTAACCAATGCGGACCAAGAAAAAGGAGTATAGGGCACTTATAATTCACCATCAAGAAGATATCTAAAGCTTTACTAATGAGCAGAGTGGAAGGCTTCACACCACTTTATAAAGGAAAGTCTCCCTAACATGCACATAGCATAAGCATTTGGTAATATGTGACATGATAGAGCATAAAATATTGTTAAATCAATCAATGTGCATGAAAAATCTACAACGTTCCCAAAAGAAAAATCTGCAATCCAGAATCTTAATATAATTACACCGTAAGTAATGACCTACATTATTTTTCATCAAATAATATTGATATGTGTCAAGTACTGCCAACGAGTGCATCAGCATCAAATACAGCTCTTATGTAGCATTACAAATAATCAAATACGAGAACAGTAATAAAAGAGTAGGATATTACCTGAAATGGTAGTGACCAAGGCCATGTTTAACACCCCATTTAAATTCACCTACATAACGACTACCATCCTCACAAGTATGAATTCCACATCCATGACTCTGACCATTTGACCATTCACCAGCATAAACATCACCCGTATAAAACCTATACACACCAAAGCCATGTCTCAAACCATTCCGGTACTGTCCTCTATATCGACTTCCTCTCGCCCACGTTTCCATTCCATATCCATCATATTTCCCATCAACCCAATCACCTTCATATCTTCCACTCATGTAATAGTAATACACCCCACAACCCGAACACTTACCCTTATGAAACTCACCTTCATACACATCGCCATTGTTGTATGCTTGCACCCAACACCCTGAACTCCCTCTTTTATCCCCTTTTTGCCTAGACCCAATGGACCAAAACACCGGTAAATGCGATCTTGACGAATGTGATGACGGATACAACTTAATTGGGAAAGATCTCGCAAGAAACAACCGAATCGAAGGCAATCTAGGTAAAGCGAGATTAAGCGAAAACAACAATGCAGTTGAAAACGCAAACGCCGATAAGAAATCGAGCAGGAACGAACGACTGGGATGCGAAACCAAGAAGTAAAAAAACGGTAAAGACAGTAACAAAATTAACCGGAGATGGGTTCGTAAACGGCGGATGTGGCGTAACCGATGAAGAAGATGAAAAGCAGCAGCTTTCGTGTTACAAAACCGTTTTGAGTAATGAGCTTTAGACGAGAACGGGTAGTTCTTCGAAAAATTTGACAAAATTGGTGATTTAGTAAACGAGTTAGACGATGATGATGCAGTTGCTGTTGTTTGAGAAAACAGAGGTCTTTTATGAGGAGTTGATTTAGGTGTAGGTGCAGCAAATGGATCAAATTCAATATCATCAATTACAATCTGATGTTGATGATTAGAATTAGGGTTAGGGTTTGTTGTCACTCCAGTTGTACTAACAACCTCATTACCAAAATTCTTACTTTTAATATTATTATTATTATTTTCCGGCGACGGCAGTAGCAGCAACGACGATGAAGATTCCGGCAACGGCGACGGAGGACAGGGGGGTGAATGAAAAACTGGGAATTTATGAGGGGGGTAAACTGAAAATGGGGAAGAAATGATGGTAGGATTAGGGTTGAAATCGGAAGAGACACCGGTGCTATCTTTTCCGATCTGAACTTCAGATTTCTTTTGATGCATTACATATACATATGGATATACATATGATGATACGTATAATCATGTACACACACATACACACCAAACCCTAGAAAGAAGAGTAGAAAAAATCGTACCTTTTTATCCGAAATTTTCAAGAGTTGGTGGGATTTTTTCAAGAATTCAATGATTTGGGGTTTCTTGGGGAACAAGATTGGGGATTGAAATGGGGTTTGTGTTGTTTGGTAAAATTGGGGGAATTTGAAGATGGAAAATGAGAAGTAGAGCGAAGTGTGCGTTGAGTTTTTTGATTCTATATTTCTTAATTTTATGAATTCTTATTTTAATTTTAATTATTTATTTAATAATTACTGTATATTTTTATTTTTATATATTTTTGTGTTTGCGGAGGGATCAACTTTTTTTGTTTTTGAAATGAAATGAAACCAAGGGGCGACCGGCCTCTATAGTAGGCCAATCCCATTCTTTTTATCACTTTAATAATTTTGGGTCTAATTTTATATGTAAGAAAATGCCACTTTCTTATCCATATCTTTATTTATTTAATAATTAATAGTGATAATAATAATTTTTATTTTTTTTTGGAAAATAGTATGTATTTGTGTTTCAGTCTCACTTATATAAATGTACCACGTAATAGATTAAAAATTTCCAATAAGAGCACGTGAAGTAGTGACCATGAATTTATAGTGATCTCTAGGAAAACTCTCAAATTGTACTGAGTTTTCAGTGTTCTCAAATTTTTTGAAAAATAATAATAATAAAAACAAGTGTTTAAAGCTTCCTAGACTAGACGCAGACCATGAACACTGTCGGAAAGTGGCGGAAGGCCGATTCTTGGCATACTCGAGCTTGAAAAGCCGAAAAAAATCCACACTTTGTGCGCTCTAAGGGACGAAAGAGTATAGTCGAAACTAAACAAATATAAGTATCATATAATTTGTTTCGACTAATTTATATTCATCTTGACTTCTTGATTTCATGTCCTACTCGAATAAAACTTAAACGGTTTTTACGAGCTCAGGTTTGAGTTCGAATAGTAGAAGCCGATATTCATTTTATAGTTTGGATATTGGTTGATGAGATGAGACAATTTTTGAAATTCAAGTAACTTGTTTACAAACACGAATTTTATACACTCATTTTATAGCTCAAGATCAAACTCATGTAACTTCGTTATAAAGAGTTAGGGTATTTAAACTAATTCCATGAGTCATTCTAATCATGTCGAGCAAAATTTCAAAAGATAAGCAACTTTTGATTGTTATTTGTTCAGGGGTTAGAAACTTAGAATAACGGAGTAATTTGTTGTCTACAATTTCTCATATATTATAGAGTTTTTCAATTACGAAGAGTCTAATCATTTTGAACTCTAAAGCAATAATGTGTTTATTAACTTTGAGGTTAAAATGAATGTATGATTGAGCTCGAGGTATGTAGTGTTTCAACTTGATTAGATTTACGTTTCATTGCTTTAATAGCGTTATGTTATTGTATAATTTTCAAATAAATATAATAATTATATGTGATTATTGTTAATAATAATATAATATGATTATTATGTTTCGAGATAATCACAAAATGTTAATTAATTAGAGGGATTCATCGCATAGGTTGGGGGTGGGGGGTTAAAAACCTCTAGGGTAGAGGGATTCATCACAAATCACTAAACACGTTAATAAACACGTTATTGCTTTACGCAAACTCACATATTTTAACATTCTTATAATTCAGATGTTATAAGAGGTCGACCACCTCACAAACCCTCAAACAAAGTCTATTAACGTGAAAACTTCATAATAATACAATAGTATTATACGCTTCCTTTACGCAACTAGCTCTCAAGTTGTGATAGCTAGCTCTAGATATTCTAATCCGTTACATTAGTAGACATATACCTAACAAATTCTTGAGACCGTCTACATTACACTTATTATTTCATCTATGGGTTTTGCTAACGTGTGCCCCTGTGACACACGTTAAGGTGCATTTAATAAAGGTGTAATTTCCTTAAATAACATAGTTTGTAATTAATATATGCATAAAAAAGAAAATAGTTAGATTGAATTAATGAGTATTAAATGTAAATATTAATATTAAAGGAAATTTCGACTTCATTAAATGCACCCTAACGTGTGTCACGGGGCACACGTTAGCAAATCCCTTCATTTATTAATTAGGTATCAACTATTATATGACTAGATTGTAGGGTTCTTGTCTTTTATAAGTTTTACTCAAAATTTCTTTGCTCTTCACCACTTAGAAGGGTCCTTTCATAACTATTCTTAAAATCTTAATTATCAATCATTACATTATTTACAATCTTTGTTGATATTATAAACTTTTATAATCATGACTATGAATAGAAATTGTTAAATTTTTACTACAAAGTATTTCAATGATATTAAATAGTAATAAAATAGCTTAATAGACCTTGTAATAATATATTTATCGTTGATATCTAGGGGAGAGAAAGAAACTATCATATTTAATTAATAATGTGAAGATGAGATTCCTTGTCATTATTTTATGCAATGTGATTCATAATTGTGCTTCTAAAAAAACACAATCTGATGTTTCTTATAATTACAATGAGTACCCACCTAATAAATAAAACAATATAATAATGTCTTGTTTTGTACTTTTAAATTTTGCTACAAAGAAGCATCAAACAATAAATGCAAGTAAAATAAGTTTTAAGTTCATATGCGAAACAAAATAAATGTAAAATTGATAGCCTACTCACGTACCTTTATGTCAAATATCCTTTGATGCAACTTACATTGTTCCTGTTACATGCCCTACCATCAATAAATTTAATTAGCAAATATATAATTATTTGTTCCATCATCATCAAATATAAATTTATTGAGATGTTGATGATGATGATGTATTCTAATAACTCGATCAATTTGTCACCTCTTTTTTGCAACTTTATTTTGCTTTTTAATGTTCAATTGTTAGTACATTAGTTAGTACATTGAAACTTTTGATGGACAAATATAGACATACATACACCTAGTTTGATAGTTTATATATAAGTTATCTTTATTCCAAAAACATGAAAGAAACAAGATTAAATGAAGTGGCATCCATTAGGGTAGTTTTTACATTTAATATACGAAAACATTTCTACTTTATGGCATACTCTCTTATGCAAGTTTAATTAGTTTAAGACATCATAAAAGTAAGTTGTGAGTGACACTAAGTTTTGCATAAGATGTAACACATGAAACATAAAGCAAGAACTTTAAAAGCATTAGCACTAAAGTTAATCTTTCTTAATCTACATAGGAAACATAAACTACTTAAAAGGCACTTAATGTCAACATCTAAATCCCATTTAAGATCTATACAAGTTGTATAAAAGTGACTTTAGAAATAAACTTTAGAAAAACTCAAAAACCCTAAAATGTAAAGATTCCAAAAATGGAAATTTGCAGTTCCACCACTTGCACTTTAAAGATTTAACAAAATTCCCATATGATAGTGACTTAAATGCAATATATGGCCAACTACTCCACCATATGATAGGGACTTAAATATTGAGAGTATACAACATGAAAATTGTTTCAAACACAACACTGTACGATAGTTTGTTGTACGATAGTTTCAGTTTACTATACAAGTATGCAAAAATATATTTTTGATGTATGAAACAATTTAGATGTATTTATCATCTCCCTAGATAATCAGCTCCTCAACATTTTTTGTATTTTAATTAATGTTTTTATTACCGTTAATTGTCATAAGTAAAATGTTAATCCAAATAATTTACATATAAGATGATAAGAGAGAAAAAGAAACACAAAACAAATCTAGAATCATATCTATAGAATTGAAATCCAGCCCAATTGAATTCTCATACCAATTAAATTCACAATGGTTAACTAGAAGAGGCCTTCTATGTTCAAGTTACTTGGGGAGGGCAGCTATTTTTACTCACATGTACACGACTTAATTAGCGTTTGAACGTGACCATTTCTTAACTTAAACTATTAGGATTTGAACCTAAAACAGGATATTAAGATGTCAACCACTTGCCCATTTTGATGATCTTACAACCAACTATTTTCATAAAGGGAACATAAACAGTAGTAACTAATGTCTAATAAGAATCGTGTGATAACTTAACATTCATTTATCTTCTTGGAAGTTTAACTATTTATGGGTTCATTTCCACTAGTTTACAAGGTTAACCATGTTGTATTTCAGTCGTATCGGTTTTTGTTCAACTTCTTTTCACAACACCTTGATTAATGACTCTGGTAAAACAAAAACGTCAGCTAATGTATTTAAGATTATGGACAGGTCCCAACATGCATGTCTTAAGTCCAAATCTAGTATTCAAAATTGTCAGATAATAAAGCTAGCACCTTATATGTTATGTGTTCTCAGGCTTATGTGACAGTAATGGGTTGATAAGAACATTGACCTGCATCATTTGATATCTTCATGATAACGCAGGCGCATTCCATACGATATCTAGAAAACAACATAGAGGACAACAATTTCGTATCTAAATCATCAGTAATTTGATGGTTTATTGAAATCTTGGAAATCTAGTATGTTATTCAATTAACAACATGCAAGTCACACCACCAAATCAAAGTTCGCATTTCAAGATGTATAATAGCATAACACAATCTTGAAACGACTTTATTTGACTTGAGATGTTTCAAGCAAAGATTTCATCTTATTTAAAAAACTCGCAGACCCAGAATGCAAACTTCTTGCAGTTGTGAGCCTAGACATCAAGTAAAATGCAAGTACAGTAGAATTATAGATGAAAGTTATAAAACATTATCAAGCAAAAAAATAATAAAACAGTTCATCTTCTAATCACAGAATTAGTTCCCAAGTTTATAACCATAATTATCAAGGAACATGTTCGTCATAGTCAACAT
Organism: Pseudognaphalium luteoalbum; assembly: GCA_963422505.1. Taxonomy (NCBI): domain Eukaryota; kingdom Viridiplantae; phylum Streptophyta; class Magnoliopsida; order Asterales; family Asteraceae; genus Pseudognaphalium; species Pseudognaphalium luteoalbum. Next base: position 71,262,274 of record OY730198.1, read on the forward strand.
GCTGGGGAAAAAATTAACAGCTACTGCAAGGCCAAGCAAATTTCATATAAGTTTCCAAACTGAATTTAATAAGTTGACTAGCAACTACTACATTTAAATCATCTCAAGTACTTTCCATGACGTGTTTTCTAAAATTTACATGGGCCAGAAACAATCCCCCATTTGCCATAAAAGCAAGTTTCCAGCTTTTTTCTGGAGATATTTGCCTGTTAACTAACCTGGCTTGACAGAACCGCGAGCAGAATCAAAGATCAGGAAATCAGACCGTTCGGTATTTTCAAGCAAGAGTGTAGGAAGATGGCATACTTATGGTTTATGGAGCTTGAAGCCGAACACTCTTGGAATGTAACTTTGTGTTGCCTTTTGTGGCTTCATGTGGCCATAACTCATCAAGAACAAGTGGGGGAAGGTGGTGCCGAAATAAGCGCCATCAATATCTATGGGAAGTGAAGGAAAAGAATAGTCACACTCGCATTAAGCTATTACTTTACTAATATAATAGAACTAATTCACAGTAAAAATTAGCATGTAAGTAGGTTATATGAGTAACAAATACAGTGTTATGCAACTGAAACTATTATAGCGAGAAGAAGAAAACTTAAAGAACGACAATATTTTTTTTAAATCTAAGAAAGCCCTTCACATCTAAGACATAAATGATAGTCCACTTCAGGCTTTTCAACCCAACCTCAAAAGCACTACATGACACCTAAATACTTTATATACCAAAACTAAGTCAATGAATTGCTAAATGTCATATATATAATGATTATAAACACATAAATATGCAATTTGAGGATACTGCCTTGGTATTTGGATCGAGGGTAGTAGATGTCTTCACATTTGGGGCAGTAAATTTTCACAGTACTTGAACGTGGTATGTCTGATTGGCCAACAGGAAGACAAGGCTGTCCACAGCAATAAACTCTTGGACACCGTCCGAAATCATAGTTTTTGTACTTTTCCAACTGCAAAATTCAATATAAGATTAATTATGAATGTGTAAAGTATAAAATAAAGGAAGAATAGAGAAGAGCAGACAGAATTATACCATTGCAGACATTCCTTTGGTAGTCAATATATACCGGACATGTATCAAACCATACAACATTTCTGCTGCTGATTCAACAAGTTCATTCTGCTCTTCAGTGAACATATCTCCTTTTCCAAATACACAAACAACAGACCATTGTTAGCATGAGAGAGCAAACATGGATTATAAGTGGTACAACAATTATAACGATACCACTGCAGCTTTAACATCTCACAAGCAAATTGAGGGGATATTCATGATGAGAATACAAGGATAAAAGTGTTGATTATGCAAAATAAAAGGTTTGAAACAGTAACTAGCTTCTACAAAATTTGATTAGAAGTATTTCACCCAATAACTTATACAACACAATAACTGACCTACCAGAAACCCATGGTATTTCAAGAATGTAATACAACCAATCGTTAAACTCGAGTAGCAGCATAATCGGTAGTATCACGCAAATTTTTAGAACAAGCAATGCGACACATACGTGCGATGAATTGTTAGTGTATGAATGCTACAATAACGGAATTAAGATAGTTTCGTCGATGTGCTTCAATGTTTAACTCATTTTTGTTTATACGAGTGTAATGAAAGTAAAAATATCCTGGCAAGTCACAAGTTGATAATCAGGAAATTCACGTCACCAATCATCAACTATTGCCACAATAACAAAAAGAAGTTACAATATGTCAATATCCAATGTTAAGAACTTATTTTTTATACTTTTTATTTCTTTTTCATTATTATTATCTGCAATTTTTAAGCTGATCATTTGCTCATGTGTGCATATCTTACCATGGGATGACTCCACATCTAGAATAAGATCAAGTGCATAATCAAAGTAAGGAACTTGACTGCTTAATCCACACAGATTAAAATCATCTTGAATATACTCATCATCAACTTCGCAGAAAAATTCATTTCCTCTCAAGTTGCAAAACCATGAAATCCAAGAAGTATCATCCTCATCAGAACCACTAACATCAGACTCCTCACTGTCTGTTTCAGATTCCTCTGCAGCAAAAAAAAAAAAAAAAAAAAAAAAAACCCATCTTAACACGTATTACACAAACCAGAACTACACATAAAAATGTTACAATCTTTAACAGACTAGACACAACCAATTGAACTCATCATTTTCATAATAAACACATCATCATGCTATACTATACAAACCATTAATGTTTCTAAACTAGTCCTGAATGTCACCAACTACACCAAATGCAAACACGTAACCTCAACGTTTATCGTCATTCAAAGAAGTACACTAGCACGAAAGTCACAAGCCGGTCAAAAAGCTTCTGTTTTGCATCCAAAATGTCAAAATGCAATCAAGCATATAACTTTGTTTTTCACAATTGTACTAGACAAACATACATAGATACATACAAACTAACCACATCTAGTCTAGTTCCTATCTATATCCAATCATCATTCCACAACAAACATATACATAGAGCTCAATTGAAGGTACACAGAAAACAAACCATCAGAGGCCTTGTTGATTTTGGTGGTGGAGATCTGCTGGAAAGGTTTACCAGCAGCAGTAGAAGTTGAAGGTTCTGTTAATTTCTCTTTTTCCTTAATATTCAAAACCGTAGAAGTTGAAGGAGATGATGTTTTCTGTAAATGCTTATCTAACGCATCGTTGATTCGTTTCCGATCGATTCCACCTCCTCCGACCGTCGAAGATGAGCCACCGCGGTCTCTGTACATGTATCTATATATTTGTTTGTATATATGTATGTATGTATGTATCTATAGGTTACCTAGTTTTCGAATTTTCAGATGATGATGAGAATTGAGGTTAATCGAAGTGTTATATAATAATGGGAAGTAAAAATGGAAATGATTATGAAGATCAAAAAGGGGAAATGGACGGAGAAAATTAGGGTTGGTGAGGTACATGAAACAGGGGAGAGATCCCTCCTCTTTGGTGTTGATTTTTTTTTGGGAAATTAATTAAACTTTTATATACATATAATTTTTTTATTTGATTTTATAGATTTAATTTTTAATTCCATTTCATGTGGGTTAATATATATAAAAAAAACAATACAAACAAAATATAGAAACTTAATCTTAAACAGTTAAATGATCATGAAGTTATTTATTTTCTTTTTGTTAAGTAGATTTATTTTTGTTGAATATATGATGTTACTAGGCATTGAGCCCATACGATGCACGACCATTGAACTCGTGCGATGTACGATCATTTATATAATACTATTAAATTAGTATGTATGTTATTATGTTTAAGTTTGTATACATAATACAATTAAATTGATTTGTAAGTTATTATGTTAAATTCAGATACAGACATTGAGCCCGTGCGATGCACGACCGTTTGAAAAGTGCAGTTATATAGTAATTTGTAAGTAGCCGAGGGCATATAATTAATGTTATCGATAACACAATTAATTTGTGATGTTGACAAATTACTTTACGTTCACTTCAATATTTATCATATATATCATCCATTTACTTTTCAACATAAGTTGTAACCAAATTTCTTTGCAAACAATGTTCAAGAGTTTGTAAATTAACAATACGTAATCGTTAATTTAAATAATACACTCTAATAGGTAATTAAAAATCTTTATTTCATATATAAAAACTAAGCATTGAACACGTACGATGTACAACCATTTATATAATACCATTAAATTAGTCTGTGTGTTATTATATTTAAGTTTGTATACATAATACAATTAAATTAATTTGTAAGTTATTATGTTAAATTTTAATACATTTGTTGAGCTTATGCAATGGAAGGTAATTAAAAATGTAAAATTTAATCATATGTTTTTTTGGTTTTCAACTGTATCTTTATATTGTTGAAAGTTTAAATTTATTACTGAAATTCAATAGTAATAATATATACCAAAATGTATAGAAAATAATCAATTTCAAATATCTTTATTAAAGCTAATTTTTTTAAAACACGGTGGTTGATTATAATGATATTCGTTAATTACAATGTATAAGATATTAACAGAAAACGTATTTTTTATGTAGGTAAAAAAATGTTATAATATTCAAGATAATATATGAAATTTAAAGGTAATTATAATAAGTATAATTGATAATAATAGTCTTAATAATTATTAATTAAGATTTTAAGGAAAATAATAATATGATGATGTTGCAAGTTAGAAGACTTTAAAGAAAAAGGAAAGATTATGATGTGGCATGTCTAAAAATCAAGAAAAAAATCTTTGTTTAATATGTATAGATAGATAGATTTGGAACATAAATGATATTCTAGTTCAAATATATTGGTATTGACCTATTATTGAATAAAAAAAGGTTAATAGTTGTTTAAAATTTATAGTTTTAATATTTTTACATTTTAACCATTCAAGGTTTTTTTTAATATTATTTCTATTCTCCGAGTTTGTATTAACTAATTGGTTTGAAAGTTTGATGATGAAACTAGATATAGTTAGAATGGTAAAATCATAGTAGAAGATAATTTTAAGAGATTGAACCATAAAAAATTTTGAAGTACAAAAAGTAGATATCTCTGCAAAAGGTTAAAGCACAAAATTCTGATACATGAGGGATTTAAAAGGTTAAAGCACAAAACTTTTGATACCGAAATTTATAGATATAACTTTATTTTTATTTTTTTGGAAAAATTAAAATATTATATAACATCAATTCAACTTATGTTGTGATTGAGAAATATACATAACAAGAAGGTTGAATTGAGCATTGCTCTCAAAAGAACGCTTATGCCTATGCCTTTGTATGAAACTAGGGTTTGTGACGTACTGACGTGCTTCGCTGCAGGATGATGTAATTTCGTATACCCGTTCGAGTTTTTGTATTCAACTGCTAAAGCTTATTCCATAAAATATTTCATTGTATATAATTGGATTATCAAGAATCACATACTCATGTTTGCTACAATTTGGATTTGCTTTTTATATTTTCGACCGTGAGGTCTTGAAGTTTAATTTATTTTTGCATTAACATACAAATCAAATCATCAAAAGAACTGTAATACATTTTCAAACCGCACATACAAATTTTGACTTACATAAAAATATATGTCACTATTATGAATAAGTTTTCTAATAGACATTTTACATATATCTATCTATCTATATAAAACTAAGAATTTTCCTAGCTAATTAGTCATGTCATAGGCTACCTAATTATGTACATCATTAACTTAGTTTTTCCTTAGTTTTTTTTCTAATTTCTTAGTTATGCCACATCATCAAATTTCATTTTGTAAAAAGCCTATATAATTATTGTGACAATCCTCCATTTAGGGTATTAATCCTTTCTTAATTGCATGCATTACCTAGAGTAATTCCCTGATTAGTGAATTCAAAACGATTTTTATGTGTTAAATTTGTGAAACTTACTATGTGATACGTGATGTATTAGATTCGTAGTTATATGTATATATAATTACGTACGAAATGAACGTATTAAACTCGACAAATTAAATACAACAAAGTTGGTGATACAAAATAATTAATAATCCGAAAATTATTAATTACAAATATTTTTAACTTATATTATTGAAATAATATACGATATTATACGTTTTATATTAAACGTGACGAGCGTGTCATACACGAACAGAAACAATTATAAAACGTACCTAAAGGTCGAAAATAATAAAAGTATTTATTTTCCCGTTCCTGTTTTAGTATTTGGAACATTACCTCAAAATATAAATTCCAAATTCAACCGAAATCTGGCACGCAGTTTAACTATACAGTCCCACTACGACGAATAATTTTATTAATAATTTTAAATAAAATTATTTCATTTTTGCATTTATCAATTTCAAAGTTTAAAATAAAATTTAAAACTAACGAATAATTGAGTGGGACACGGGGTACAAATAATTGGACCCGTACACGGAATTAACGGGTTAAAAACCTAAACTATTAACACTTGAAAAATATCTATCGACACATTCCTATTCCCACCTTACCTCTATTTGAAATATGAAACACATATATAATTCCCATTCTTTCTTTTGATCACACACAATCTCAAAATTATTGGAGTTCACCAACCAAGTTTTCTGTGATCTGTGTGTGTGCCGAGAGAAGCAGCAGGAAGAGGAAGAAGAAGCAGAACCAACATCACCTTCATTCTCTTCATCCACCATCAAACATTCAAACCAACACCAAAACTAGCACAAAATGGTTTCTTGATCATCATCATCTTGTTGTTATCATCATCCACATCAGTGTCATCAACCATCATCATCATCTCCATTATGAGAATTTTTTTTATAACTTAAAATCTATATTTCATTTCATATATTTCCATATAACTATGATTGTATGATGTTAGTATGTATATAAACAAATTATAGTAGTGAATTATATGTTATGTATTGGTGATTAGTACTGCACAAAAACTGAGATCAAACACCCAAACATATACATATATACATTTACAGACCAAGAACATGGGACGAACACAGACTGAACCGGGCTAGCAATCAAACCGATCGGTTGGTTTTAACCAGTCGATCGGCTGGATTCAATGAGCCGATCGGCTCATCACTTTTAGCCGATCGGCTAAGGTGTTTTCGAGCCGAACGGTTTGTTAAACTTTTACCCGATCGGCTAGGCTGTCTGTGTACTGACTTTTTCGATGTGTTTAATTAATACACTGTCGACGTATACTTCGTAGTACAAATATATTAACGCGTACAATATACAAATACTAAAAAGTTATAAAATCTAATGTTACAAAGTTTGGGACAAAATTGTACACGACCGCGGGACATTATTTTGACACGGACAATTAACAATATAACTTTTTGGGCCGAACGAGCCGAATCTATAATAGGTCAAAAATTGTATTTTTGTTAACGGGCCAAAATAACTTGTTAAACGTATTTGGGCCAAACTAATTTGGGCCACACATATTTGGGCCAAACTAATTGGGCCAAGCCCAACAGGCTACGTGATTTCAAAACGCAAACTTAAACCGGATTATATATAAGTGACGAGTTAAACGAGACGAATGATATTAGTAACACGACAAATGGATTATATATGTAATGGACGATTATAATTTATATATAGTTATATAAATGAACTACGACAATCGTATTAAACAAAGTTATTTTTATAACTACTATAATTATGTTTTGGAAACATGATCAACAACGACGATAACTACACACACACACACACACACACACACATATATATATATATATATACGTGACTATTATAATATATGTATATATATATATATAATCAATGACGACAAATGACATATATATATTAGAATATATATATTCAACTAATAAGTATATGTAAATATATACTTGTACGCAACGATTATTTCAACGCAAATATCACCAACAACTAAAATGTTATAAACATTTCAACTTAACGATTAGTCCATATACTTATGTAAAGTATATTGAATTGTGTCTAGGTATTTGAGAGGCACGTTCGGACTACTGTATTACTAGCTGAAGACTTGCTACACGTGAGTTCACAACCCCTACCTTTTACTTGTTTTAAATGCTTTTAAAACCAGGGGTGGAAAACATAGAACTATGTGTTATTACATGCTACTTGTTTTATATAATAGCTTGACATGCTTTTATATCAAACTGATTTATATAAATGCTATATGCTTTATATTCAACTGTTAACTATATAAAACGTTTTCACAACTTTTTGGGAATAAGACAACGAATCTTGGTACGATCCTAGGTTTACGAGAGGTAGTTATAGTGCACATAAGTCCCAGTGCTTGCAACCTATAACCATTAGCTAGGTGACTCTAGCCACCGAGTATACAGATAGTACTATCGATTTGACAACCCTCCCACTGATATAACTCGTTGGTCATTCCAACCACACGACGACAGTTGTAACGAGGAGTGTATACTTACCGTGTTACTGAGGCAACAACATCAACTAGTCGTGGTTTGGTTATAGTACTAGGAGTCGCTACTTTAACTTTAAAGGTGTCGCTCACTTTAGAGGGATCTTAGTCTACATTTCCCACATAACTAAACAACAAAACTACAACTTGATTTGGGAAGGGTATTCCCTGTGATAAACTAATAGGACAGGTGTTCATACGCATGATTTCTTTTTAGGAAACGTTTACCTTGATTGGATAAACTTGGTTTCCCGACAAAATAACTTTTATAGGAAAGGTTTACTTGACTGTTAAACCTGTGTTTCCTACAACTATATATATGGAAATGTTTACTTGACTGTTAAACCTGTGTTTCCTACAATTATTTATAGGAAATGTTTACTTGACTGTTAAACCTGTGTTTCCTACAACTATATATATGGATATGTTTACTTGATTGTTAAACTGTATTTCCTGCAACTATTAATAGGGAAATGTTTATGATTAAACTTGTGTTTCTAACACATTGACTGAATTGTAGTAGAATGATATTCTTACAGAAAAATAGGAAATGTTTTCTTTAATAAGAATACTTGTGTTTCCTGCTATACATATAAACATTATGTTTGTGTACATGAATGATTTATACAAAACTTGGTTTAACTACATTTATACTAAACCTGTGAATTCACTCAACATTCAATTTTGACGGTTTACTATGTTTTTCAGGGAATTAGGACTCAGGTACTTCTGCATGCATAAAGGACGTAGGCAACCCAGACTATTTATGATGCCACTTTTGGGACACTTGGATTTCCTTTGTATTACCAATTCCATTGGTTATACTTACGAAATCCCTCTTTTATAAACTCGTGTTTTGTAAACTTATGTTGTTCTACAACACCACTACTTGTACGATTTTATAAGTCGTACCCTTTTGTAATAACGTTTAAACTTATGACATCTTAAATTAATATGTTCTGTATGATCATATGCTCTGATACAATGAATGTTCTATTGTAACGTCAGCACCCCCGCTGTTAAAACGCTTACTAAAATGCTTCCGCTAAATAACTAAAGCTTCCGCTAATTACTAAATAAACACGATTACCGATTTTGGGGGTGTGACAATTTTGCCACACTATAAAATTAGTTTTTCCTTAAAAGTCTTTAAACTTGCTAACACTCTCATCTTATAAGCTTCAAGATTTTTTAAATTCCCAACAAAGTACATTCTATTTTGTGAGGAGTCGTAATTCAATTTTATTATAGCGATTTATATTTTTACATAACATTTAATTTAATGATTTTTTTCTGCATAAAAAATAAATTTATTTTCTTACTAATATCTTATACATTGCAATTATCTACTATTATCATCATCAACTGTCATAATATTATACTATTTATTATTCGTAACATCAAACTTTGAAAATTAATTTACAAACTCTTGAATTAATCTCAATTTTAAACCATGACACATGACTTTCCATATAACAACTTATTTAATGTGATAATAATAATAAATTAATAATAATAATAATAATAATAATAATAATAATAATAATAATAATAATAATAATAATAATAATAATAATAATAATAATAATAATAATAATAATAATAATAAACAAACATTTTTTTTCTTATGTGTCATATTTTTAATCATTATATGATGAAATGTCTAAAATATAGTTACCCCTATATTATTCTTTGAATTTTAGAGATCCCACGTAACTTTCCATTTTAAATAATTTTATTATTATTATAAATCATAATAATAAGGATTAATAATAGTTTAATTCCCACACTTTTTTTTCCCGTATTAACCCTTCTAACTTTTATTTCTAAAGGTTTAAACGCCTTAACATATAGTTTGACCAAAATTTAATAATTTAATTTATATTGAGTAGGTATGTTTTACATTGATTAACACAAGAGTCAAGTACACCATTTGTCTTATTGTCATTGTCTCATTTTATTTCATTAATAATCAAATTTCATTCGTGATCAACTATAGTTAGACATTTCATGAGTTAAACATATTGGTAGATTGAAATGTTGAGTTGAGACAACAATATTAGAAACTATTACTATATGTTGCTTATATTAAAGTAGTATAACATTTGTAATTGTAATATTTTACGTTAACATTTGTAAATATGTTGTATCCGGTTCTCATGTTTTTACTCACAAAAGCTTTGAAGTTTTTATTCGCATATGTTTAGATTGTTGTATATCATTTTTCTATTTTCAATAACATATTTATAGTTTTCAGTTACAATATTGATATTATTAAAAAAAAATATCATAATATGTAATAATTTTGCATACATTACCGTACGATCACGGGCTCAAAGACCTATAATTTTTTACAAATAAATGTAATACTTATTAATTATTTATCTTTTTACAATTCATTGTGCTTTATTTGGTTCCATATATTAATTTTGACAATTAATTGTAATACTTAGATTATTTTATTATATACTTTGGTTTATGTTATTATTTATTTTCAATTCTCAATGAGAATTGCACATTTTAAGTTAACAACGGTAATTCATAAACTACAATAAATAAACATATAATTGCAATTTTTAACGACCGTGCATCGCAAGGGCTAAAAACCTAGTAGTATTATAAGTTATAACCATACAACTATACAAGTTTAAGTTGCCTATATTTTCTCTTTTAAATAACATAATAACAACAAGTTTCAAAGATAATGATATCATAACTTAAAAAACATGATAAATGAAAGTTAATCTTAGAAAAAAAAAATAAAAAAAATGGAAAGACTTAACACCTTGTTTATAGGGATTTTAGTATAGGTCACAAATATTGTTAAAATATTTTTTCATGATTTAAGCCTTGTTAGGAAGAAGAATTAAAGTAAAACTTTAGCTAGAGGTTAAAATTTTAAGTAAAAAAACCCAGTGCTCACTTGCTTAGCTAAAGAAGGAAAAAAAATCGATATTCGAGTTAACATTTCATAAGTCAAATATAATACGTTTAAAACACAGTGCTCACTTTCTTAGCTAAATAGATTTTAGACATAAAACTTACAAGTAGTATATAGAGAATAAAGTGTTTCCTTTATTTGGATGGTATACAAAAGAACCGAATGGACCACTAAAACTCATAGTTTTAAAGTCAGAAAAAGATAGAATTCTCGCAGAAAATAAATTAATTCACTTTTTACTTCTATTGTCATTATTATTTATATTTTATCTTAAATTGAAAAAAGACAAAGAAATCTCACCATTCTTATGATGCATAGCAACTAGAAATTAGCTATAAAAAATGAAGTAACACTCTTTTGACACACACACATTTAGCAGGTGTTTAGGATTGCATTTTCAAAATAGATTTTGTGTTCTAAAAATGATATTTGAAAAGCATCTCTTAACCTGCTTTTTCAAAAGTGTGTTTTTTCCTAACATAACACAAATGAACACTTTTTCACCATACATTTTTTACTAATTATTTGGCATTTCAATGCAATGTTCAGATATTATATATAAAACATAATTTCAAACAATGGTGTATACCTTAACAAGATAGCAATATACCTGCGTAATGCAGCGAAAATTTTATATTCAAGATGATGTAGAGATGATATCGATAATGGTAATGTATGACATTGTACTTGTATAGAAAAGACTAAAAACTTAAAAGATTCACTCTATATATAATGCAATGTAGCGAATCAACGTTGATGTATAATGATTATATAGAGAAGGAAAGTTCCAACATTTTGTTTACAAACCAATGTGAGATCAACTCCTTACATTTGATCATGAGTAATATACATTGAGTTGTCTCACATTGATAAGTAAAATAAATTGTTCAAGCGTAAAAACACTTGATTACAATGATGATGATGGTGTATGAGGAATCAAGCTTGTCACACTCCGATTAACGTGCAAACCTAGTATCGAGACTTAGTCAATCGAGGGTTGTGAAAACTTAAATCTTGAAGAGCAATAGTTATGGATTACTCTGTGGTTTTATGAGGTGTTGTTAAATGGAAACAATGCACAAGTATTTATACCTGATGCGTGTAAAAGCGTATAGTTTTATTATTTATACAATACATGATATACCAATCACTACTATCACACAACCAGGCAAGAATACCCAATTGGAATAATATAGCTATGGTAAGTCCAGGTCGAACACAGGAACACAGAAACGATGTTATTCAATTAAATTGGAATTATTAACTAAACTAAGAAATAGGGGTGATGCGCCCCAAACGGTCGGTCCAGGAATCACTACCTGTCGTCGCGGACCTCACGCTCGCGGCTGCATCGTGTGTAGTTTTAAATTTATAATAGTCGGGGGAGCCAAAACCTTCCGAACTACTTACTATTACTAGGTACGAGTACCCGATACTAGTATGTGGTAAGGATGATTCAGGGTCGTTCCTCACGATGGTAGACTTGAAGCAGAGCTCGTCCGGATAACTTAGTGATTAAGCTGGATTTTGGATAGTTGGATAGGTTTGTATTTGGTTTTCTATTTTATTAAACTACTAAAACATAAAATAAAAGGGAAGCTAGCATATCTGTAACACTTAAGGATGACGGAGACGTGGTTCACCATGATTTAGGGTAGTACATTACTGGTATGATGTTCATTATGGGACACATCTAGGTAACAGACAAGTAAACTATAGGTGTAAACACTAGGACCCTACTTTTTTAGATAGATTCTAAATTAGTATGTCACTGAGTACCTAGGCTATCATGATTCTGATCAGAACAGGCTGCTCAATCCCCCACACTATCCGATTAAAACTAGTGACCCATGAAGGGTGCAGGAATAAGGTAGCAGACTGCCCTCGGGTTATTCTGACCTTTCTTAACACCCGGGTCTAAATGTTATTATCTAATTGTGTACTGATTATTAACTTTGTATTCTAAACTATCAGTTTTGTAGAGTCTAGGGGTTTTAAGAATCCTGAACCACTGCTGGGCTTGACTTTCATCTCTAGACTCATTTCTTAGGTTTCATTAGCACAATTACTTCTGTCATAATCTAGAACTCTCCTTTGCGATCAGTCATTCATCCCTAGGTACACTAGCATTGTACAATGCGTTATTTTCCACAGCTTGTTAACCTTGGGTACTTTATAGTGTACAGTACGCTAACCATTTTCCACAGTTTCTTGTAGCCCGGGATAGATCCCCCATGTACTCCAGCTATTCCATAGTTTAATTAACCAAATGTACAACAGCGGTGTACAGTGCTTGAAGCATTTCCACAGTGTTTGTAACCAGAGGTCTGTTTATGATGTACTTTAGCCTTTCCACGTATTAGGTACAATTACGGTGTATTTTAGTTATTGTATTTTCACAGATGTTCCCACCAGAGGTAGACCTATGGTGTACTTAGCATTTCCACAGCTTTACGGTTCCTAGACCATATTCTAGGGTTTCTAGGTAGGCCACAATGTCGGTACCAACGGCTTTTCCATGAGCTTCCACGGTTGTACTCCACCAGTGGTGTTTCCATCGCTATACCCAGTACTTTAGCCGAATTACATTAACGGACATGGCTTTGTACGATAACACAGATAACAATCTACCATAACTTAGGCCTACAGCTAAGGTGATAGTCACGTGAAGGACTAGAAAAGGTGATCCGTAAACTAAGTCTAGATGCATGATAAGTTTAGACATATACAAGGTTTAACAATTCCAGTAATCATACATAATTACAACTATCTAAATCATGGCAAAAATACAAGCAACTACTCACAAAGCATGGCAATAAACATTTCAAACATTCATAAATCGCAAACATCAAACAAGAAGATAGCTATTTCGACTTCTATATAGATACACTTTTTAATGGAAACGGAAACGGATAACGGTTAGGGAAGATGTGACACCCGCCAAATTAGGACTAGTGATTAGTGCCTAATCAATTATTAATACATGTAATTAGTTTTGTATTAGGCTAATTAATGTATCGAAATATATATTGTCGAACATATACAATTATGCGATTTGATTAAATCGTACGAGTTTCCAAATCGAATGCCATTCGATTCAATTAATACGGACGTTGGTGAAAAATTTTATTAAATAATAAGACATTATTTAATAACCCTATTTTATCCAAAAAAAATATTTAGATGATATTTCAACTCAAATTCATATCGTATTAACAACATTTACGCGATTAAAATAATAAACTCGCGAACAAAACGAAACAAGTTAAGTTATATTTTATAACTCAATTATTAAATATTTGATGAAATACTTCAATTAAAATATCGAATAAATATTCGTATTTCAAAACCTATAATTAAATGTTCGAAAAATTATTTAAACGACCGGGAAAAGGAACACCACACGGAGCGCAAACGCGGGGGTTAAAATTTGAAGATTTCCTCCCCTATCCCCCCCAAAAATCTGCCAAAAACCACTTTCCCCCTCCTCATTTTTTTTCACTTTCTTTTCTCTCTCTCTCCATTTTCTTCATCTAATTTTCTCTCAAAACATAAACCACCACCACCTCTTAAATTCCTTAAAAACTAACACCAAACGACCTCGGATCGTCACACTCATTTAGAAGAAAACGTTCCTCACGTCGAGAACTACACTTCCCTCTTTTCGGATTCCTCCGGCGTTAAGTTTGTAAGTTTCCGACAAAACCCGAAACATTCCGATTTCCATTATTTTTACTTGTTTAAGGGTTATTTAAGCTTGAAATGTCCAAATATGGGTTGGGTAAAAGTTTCAAGTCGAACGGAGGCCGAAAAACACCTTTTCGGCTCATTTTCCGGCCAACAGCGCGTTATGTCGCAGAGGCTCCAGGCCACCTGTGACATAAGCTTTTATGTCGCTAAATTAGGCCTTATGTCGCATATAGCGACATAAGCCACTATGTCGCACAAATCACGGATGTCGCATGTAGCTACACAAATTGTTATGTCGCAAACTTATTTCCGTCGCATATAGCGACACAACGCCTTATGTCGCATTAAATTGCGGATGTCGCACTTAGCGACACAAGCCCTTATGTCGCAGACCTGATCTGCGACACAACAGACTATGTCGCACTTAGTGACACAAAGCCGTATGTCGCACACTATGTCGCATGAAACAGAACCAAGAAAACACAAATTTTACTAAGTGTCGAGACCTAAAATTTTATCACTTGATTTCACCCAAATTGAAGTCCATGTGCGTTTTTCACCAAAGCAATAAAATATCTCGACCCTAACCAGGGGCCATCCCCTTGGACCCCGCCAGGGGTTGCCACCCCTGGGACCCCGCTAACCAGGGGCAATGCCTCCGGACCCCCGTCACCTAAAGTTTATAAATACTTTTAAGTATAACACCTTTCGAAAATCAAAATAATAATGCGAGATTATTATTACAAACAAATCACTAACGGGCCGTACACATTTCAAAACTCAAGTTAATCAACCAAATCGTAGTCATTTGGACATTCTAGTTGGATGAGCAGCTACAAAGGTAGTCTTTTAAGATACCTAATCAATTAATAACCATTGCGTGTCGTGGACACCCTCAGGTTACAAGTCTTCGGACATCACTACTCGGCTAATCAACTCAAGTTTATATAGATAAACACTTCAAGACTCAGGTGAGTCTCATAGCCCCTATTTTACTGTTTTACTCATGGGTGTGATATCATTGCTCGTTTTATTTTAACTATATGAACGCAAGTAAATGTTGTTAGGACTAGTGATTAGTGCCTAATCAGTTGTTAATACATGTACTTAGTTTTGTATTAGGCTAATTAATGTATCGAATTATATATTGATGAATATATACAATTATGCGATTTGATTAAATCGTACGCGACCCAATCGAATGTAATTCGATTCAATTTATACGAACGTTGGTGAACAGTTTTATTAAATAATGTAATATTATTTAGTACTAACATTATATCCAAAATATTATTTTGATAATATTTCGTAATTAGTTGTATCGTACAAATAAACGTCCACGCGATTAAAATGTTAAACACATACAAACAAATGAAACCATTTAAGTTATTAAGTATTTGGTAAAATACTTCAACAAAAATATTAAATAAACATTCGTATTTTAAAACATATAATTAAACGTATAAAATAATTATTTAACGTTTAAACGATCGGAAAAATGAACACCGTACGGAGCGCAAACGCGGGGATTAAAATTTGGGAGATTCCCCTCCCCCTTCTTCCCAAAAATCTGCCCCTTCCCCCCCCCCCCCCCCATTTCCCCTCACTTTTTCATTTATCATCTCTCTCTTCCACCTCCTTTCTCTCTTTTCTCTCTAACCATAACCACCACACCACCACCACTTAAATCACCAAAATAACACCACCAAATAACATTAAGTCATCTAGCTCGTTTGGAAGAAAACGTTCACGGAGTCACGATCTACATTTCCCTCTTTTCGGATTCCTCCGGCTTTAAGTTTGTAAGTTTCCGACAAAACCCGAAACACTCCGATTTTACTCATTTTCACTTGTTTATGGGTTATTTAAGCATAAAATATCCAAATATGTGTTGGGTAAAAGAATCGGACCAAACGGTCACCGGAAAACATGTTTTTGGCTCAAATTCTGGACAACAGCTCGTTGTGTCGCAGAGGCTCAAGGCCACCTGCGACACTAGCCCTTATGTCGCAAAACCCCCACTTATGTTGCATATAGCGACACAAGTGACTATGTCGCAAACCCTTCGGATGTTGCATTTAGCGACACAAAACACTATGTCGCAAAACCTATTTCCGTCGCATATAGCGACACAACATTTTATGTCGCATTAAATTGCGGATGTCGCACTTAGCGACACAAGCCCTTATGTTGTAGACATGATCTGCGACACAAAAGACTATGTCGCATCTAGCGACACAAGCCTTATGTCGCACACTGTGTCGCATGAAACGGAACCAAGAAAACATAGATTTTACTAAGTGTCGAGACCAAAAATTTTATCACTTGATTTCACCCAAATTCAAGTTCAGGTGCATTTTTCACCAAAGCAATATAGTAGAAATAAAAAAATTTCGAGCTGACTTGGCATCTCGACCTCAGCCAGGGGCCAACCCCTTGGACCCCGCTAGGGGTTGCCACCCCTGGGACCCCGCTTACCAGGGGCGCTGCCCCCGGACCCCCGTCACCTAAAGTTTATAAATACTTTTAAGTATAACACCTTTCGAAAATCAAAATAATAATGTGGGATTATTATTACAAACAAATCACCAACGGGCCGTACACGTTTTCAAAACATAACCAAATCAACCAAATCGTAGTAATTTGGACATTCTAGTTGAAAGAACAACTACAAAGGTAGTATTTATAGATACCTTCTCACATTTATAACCATCGCGTGTCGTGGACACCCTCAGGTTACAAGTCTTCGGACATCGATCCTCGGCTAATCAACTCAAGTTTAATTAGTTAAACTCTCCAGACTCAGGTGAGTCTCATAGCCCCTATTTTACTGTTTTACTCATGGGTGTGATATTATTGCTCGTTTTATTTTAACTATATGAACACAAGTACGAAAACAAATAATTACTACATGAGTTATCTCACTAATCTTTAAAGCCCTCCTCAGCATAGTTTGGTAATACGTTGTAGCGTGAATATTAGTATATGGTACCATATAGGATTGACCCTCCTTGTCCGGGTTAGCATGCACTAACTGGGTAAACGGATGTACTAATATTTGTTTAGAGGAGTGTAGATTAGGCATTCGTGGGAGGCACCTCGATCAGGATTCCTTAAATGTAGACCTGACACCTCGAGTTAAGCTCAGACTATGTGCTCATGGCTGTAAAACTTTTATTTTGCTTAATTGCAATTTAAATTCAATTAAATCTTGCGGTTCATACAATATGTGTTGACATACAAACCTGTGAGCTCACCAGCATTTCGCTGACCCATTTTAGCATGTATCATAGGTACTCGGTAGTAGGTTGGCTGCCCAAACAGGATTCCTTAGCTCGAGTCTTCATTCAATCAATCAGAGATTTAGTTGCATTATTATATTTTTGTATAAGTAATTATGTAATGTAAATCTCTCAATTTCAAGGAACTGAGCTAATGTAAACAATATTTTTGATGTAAACTTTGGTTTTATCAATATATTGTAAAACGACGCATTTAGTGGTCGTTCATTATCTCTTTGTGCTTGTGATTATTGATTAGTCGCGTCCCGACCCGATTCGCTTCCGCAATCCGAATTTGGAGGTGCGACAGAAGAAGATAGCTATTTCGACTTCTATCTTTTAAAAACACATGGATTATTCTTTAAGTCATAGACTCACTGGTTTTTGAAAGATTTTTAAAAGTGAAGGTTATTGAAAAACAAACTGGTGTATGACTTCGAGTCTAATCACACATATAAAAGTGTTAGCCGCCTACAATTTCATTTCAGCATAAGCAATAGATATGGAAATACAAGTAGATTCATTTAATCAGGTAGCCAAGTATAAAGATTTCCAAAGCACATATTTTTAAACGAGTTCGAGCATACTACACGCATGGACATACAAATCATGTTATAAGGCATTGAAAGATCTTATGTATGTTCATAGGAATATATGTAAGTACCTTGAATGCTCAAAATATGTGAGTGGTGTGTATCATGACTAAGGCACCTAGATAACCAAGTTGCTAGCAGGGTTCCATGTTTTCAAATGAAAGGATGCAGAGAACTATTAGATAATGGTGAATTAAATATAGCAATGAAGTCCAAACAAGTGGGAGAAGGAAAGTTTCATGTTTTTAGCAAAGGATTGACTTTAAAGTTCAAAAACCATGACTTAAGTGAATATGAAATTTAAGTTCCAAGTCATTTTCGAAAATCATTCCTTTTTTTTTTGTTCACATAAATTTAAGAAAACTTTTAAACATGCTTTTTAGGGTTTCATTTTCTACTTATAGGGGTTAGTTAACTACTACTGGTATTATGTTAGACACGGGTTGCCTCCCGAGAAGCGCTTGTTTTTGTTCGAGTCTCCAGCCTGACTCTAGTTTTATTTTTCAGAAGATAACGGTTTACTTGCATCCATCAGTAGATACAAGTGGTAGTATTGGTGCATATCTATATAGTTAAAGCAGGTTATTCCTAGGGTATGTCCAATAAGATGGGGAGGTACGTCGAAGTGAGTGATTTGTTTTATTTGAGGTATAATAAATCTTCAACTTCTTGTACTTTCTCAGTTTGGATGGGTTGGATGGGTCAGCCAAAGAGGTCCTCATCACTCCATGACGTATACGTCATTATGTAGTGGAGAGATGGTTTGTAGGGCGACCTTGACGCATAACCCACCTTACTTCCTATGGTCTCTTGGTTGATGATAATGTTGTACTTTGGGCATGGAGGTGGGACAAAGTCCATTGACGTCTCCAATCTTATAGCAACATTCTCATCAACTACTTGGGTAACTAGGTTATCTAAGGCAATAGAAGGTTTAACTAGATCAAAGTGTGATTCATCCTGAAAGATACGTGGGATATCATCAACCACAACTAGTTGTGGGATAGTATCAACCACATCGGTTAGAGTTGGGATGAGATCACTTCTCAGAGTCAGTGCACATTCCTCCCGTCCTTTTGAAGCTGAGTCTTCATGTAGATCTCCACCTCCGGGTTCTCCAATTCTATCTCCTCGTCTACCTCGTCGTACTCGTCTACCTCTAGAATGAACTCTTCGTCAGTCTCGGACGTTAATAGGTTAAGAATGGGTGGAAATGAGGATTTAGAAGATTGGTTAGGTGTAGGAGTTGAAGGTAGTTTGCAACCAAACTCATGATAATGAAAGTTTTTGTCAAGTGAAGTAGATGTGGTGTGTGTGTTCCTATCATCTTCCTGTAGCCTAAAGTTGGGTCTAACTTGATTCCTATCTCCCTTACTACTTACTTGTTGTTCATTTAAGTTATGAGAAATGCGTTTTAGCAATTCCACTTGTTCTTTTAATAATTGTTCAATTGAGTTGTACGGGGGTGAGAAAGACGTATCTCTCAAGTCAGAACTCTCGTATGGTTGAAGTTCAGATACAGGGTAAGATGAGTGTTGGTAGACTTCGAATGGCTGAGGGTAGTAAGGT
Organism: Pseudognaphalium luteoalbum; assembly: GCA_963422505.1. NCBI lineage: Eukaryota > Viridiplantae > Streptophyta > Magnoliopsida > Asterales > Asteraceae > Pseudognaphalium > Pseudognaphalium luteoalbum. Next base: position 71,282,278 of record OY730198.1, read on the forward strand.
TGGTACTGGAAAGCGTAAGGGTCATATTAAGTTTGTATTTGAGGATCTAGATACCCTATGTTTTCCAAATAATTCCTACTATACCTTTGACATTCGTTATGTAAGTGGGAATCACTTATACATCTATCTTGAACTAGACTATTAAATTGATCTATTAGTTGTTGTACATTTTCCATTTCCCAAGTTTTTAGAGAACACACGAAGACGGTTTAAGAATTAAAGTTAAGGTGAGAAGGGAATTTAATCTAAACTACGCTAAGTTAATTAAGCTATGTTAATCTACGGGCAGAAAGTAACTTATGACAGGGATGGTGAATCCTAGTCAAAAGGATCGCTTAAAAACTACTTTATCTAAACAAGCTCCAAATCGTACTACCGTCCCTGGCAGCGGCGCTAAAAACTTGATGCGCCCCAAATGGTCGGTCCAGGAATCGCATCCTATCATCGCTTACCTCACGCTCGCGGCTGCATCGTGTGCAGTTTTAAATTTATAGTAGTCGGGGGGAGCCAAAACCTTCCGAACTACTTACTAATACTAGGTATGAATACCCGATACTAGTATGTGGTAAGGATGATCCAGGGTCGTTCCTCACGACGGTAGAATTGAAGCAGAGCTCGTCCGGATAACTTAGTGATTATGCTGGATTTTGGATAGTGGGATAGGTTTGTATTTGGTTTTCTATTTTATTAAACTACTAAAACATAAAATAAAAGGGAAGCTAGCATATCTGTAACACTTAAGGATGACGGAGACGTGGTTCACCATGATTTAGGGTAGTACATTACTGGTATGATGTTCATTATGTGACACATCTAGGTAACAGACAAGTAAACTATAGGTGTAAACACCAGGACCCTACTTTTTTAGATAGATTCTAAATTAGTATGTCACTGAGTACCTAGGCTATCGTGATTCTGATCAGAACAGGCTGCTCAATCCACCACACTATCCGATTAGAACTAGTGACCCATGAAGGGTGCAGGAATAAGGTAGCAGACTGCCCTCGGGTTATTCTGACCTTTCTTAACACCCGGGTCTAAATGTTATTATCTAATTGTGTACTGATTATTAACTTTGTATTCTAAACTATCAGTTTTGTAGAGTCTAGGGGTTTTAAGAATCCCGAACCACTGCTAGGCTTGACTTTTATCTCTAGACTCATTTCTTAGGTTTCATTAGCACAATTACTTCTGTCATGATCTAGAACTCTCCTTTGCGATCAGTCATTCATCCCTAGGTACACTAGCATTGTACAATGCGTTATTTTCCACAGCTTGCTAACCCTGGGTACTTTATAGTGTACAGTACGCTAACCATTTTCCACAGTTTCTTGTAACCCGGGATAGATCCCCCATGTACTCCAGCTATTCCATAGTTTAATTAACCAAATGTACAACAGCGGTGTACAGTGCTTGAAGCATTTCCACAGTGTTTGTAACCAGAGGTCTGTTTACGATGTACTTTAGCCTTTCCACGTATTAGGTACAATTACGGTGTACTTTAGTTATTGTATTTCCACAGATGTTCCCACCAGAGGTAGACCTATGGTGTACTTAGCATTTCCACAGCTTTACGGTTCCTAGACCATATTCTAGGGTTTCTAGGTAGGCCACAATGTCGGTACCAACGGCTTTTCCATGAGCTTCCACGGTTGTACTCCACCAGTGGTGTTTCCATCGCTATACCCAGTACTTTAACCGAATTACAGTAACGGACATGGCTTTGTACGATAACACAGATAACAATCTACCATAACTTAGGCCAACAGCTAAGGTGATAGTCACGTGAAGGACTGGAAAAGGTGATCCGTAAACTAAGTCTAGATGCATGATACGTTTAGACAGATACAAGGTTTAACAATTACATTAATCATACATAATTACAACTATCTAAATCATGACAAACATACAAGCAACTACTCACAAAGCATTGCAATAAACATTTCAAACATTAATAAATCACAAACATCAAACAAGAATATTATGACAAATTAATATGAGAAAGGATAGATATTACCCGTAAATAATTGCGAACAGAATAACACTTGTATTTCTCCGAATAATATCCCAAGTATTACAAATGTTAGCTTCTACGAATTAAATTACATAACTCTCTAAAAGCGACGGATTCTCCCCCTAATCTTCTCACTAGTTCCTGGAGAGAGAAACTAGACAGAGAACCTAAAGAGAGAAATAAAAAACTAAATCTAGAGAGAGAGTAGTGAGAGAGTGAAGAGAATGAATGAATTGATGAAGAATGGATTGAATGAGATGAAAATGAGGAAGTGGTGGTGAGTATTGATAGACTTGGCTCAACCGTATTCCCACCTCCAAAATCTCAGTTGTATTTCCCAACCGTATCAAAATCCTTCCTTGTACGGGCAAAACATCGAATACGGGTGAGATTGGTCGTATACAGGAGGGACCAAGCCGTATACGGGTTAGATTGGCCGTATACGGCTGAGACCAGGCCGTATATGGCTGAGGGTTGGCCGTATACGGTCAGTCTTGCCCATATACGGCTTGGCTCTCCCGTATCATGGTTCTTCGGTTGCCTGGATTCTTCGTTTGGGCGTAATTTCTTCGTCGGTTGTCCGTTTTGAGCGTTCTTTATATCCACGCGTTTGTAATTTCCTAAGGAAGAGAATGACATAAGTTAGAGGTCATAATTCTAAGTGTAACTCAAAAAGTGCATAAAAGCGTGAACGAGAATGTTTATGATCGTTTGTGCTCGATTTTACTCATTTTTAGGCCGTTTTAGTTGATTCTTTAAGCACCGTCAATATTTTAGCCTTCATTATGAAATGGGTTAATCAACAAAATCGGCTATGAACTGCCAGCTTTCGTTGCAGATACGCAACCAATCCAAAGTATTGTTCATGTACGCAACAAATTGGCTGGTTTTGTATTTAAGTAAGCAACATGGTAACCTGTTAACGTACTTTTAAATATTAACCAGTTTGTTGCGTACATGAACAATACTTAGCGTTTTGATTGCGTATCTGCAACGAAAGGTGGCAGTTTAATGCCGATTTTGTTGATTAAGCCAAAAAAATATACGTGTTTTGTTCCGATCATTTTCTCCGGTGTGCTATGGCGAAAAATCCGACGAATACCAACCATCAACATACGACGGATGGGGAGGGAGAAACGAAAATGAAAGCGTAGATTCGGAGTATGTAAATGAAAACGAAAATGCAGATCTGGAATATGAAAGAAAAACTATGAATCAAAAAACCTAGATCAGATCATGTGACACCAAAATTTACGGCGGTTGTTGGTTGGATTTTTCTAAACAGAATGAGAAACCAAAGCGGAGAGAGAGACAAAGAGATGTCTGTTACGTTGATCAACCAATACAAATCTAGTAACGGAGAGAGAGACAAAGAGATTGGTCCCGTATCTGCCGTCGCCGGAATATGTTGGTGGTCGAAAATTGAAAAGGAGTTTCAGATTGTGTGTACACGTTCAATTAAAAATGACGTGGCTACCAACTAGTTTATTGCGTACATGAAAAGGTAAAATCTCACTTTGCAGGATCGCAACACGAAACCAACCAGTTTGTTGCGTACACGAACAATACTTTGGGTTGGTTGCTCAGCTGCAATAAAAGGTGGCAGTTCATAGCCGATTTTATTGATTAACCCTTATGAAATTTAGTATAAAAATGTATACTTCAAAGTTTTCATCCATAATTGGGCTAAAAAGGTGAGATAATTACACTTAAAAACTTGACTTTTTACGTGTTATCAAATATCCCACACTTAGACTTTGTTTGTCCTCAAGCAAAACTCAAAATTCTCACTTGCTTCCCAATGAAAATATTTGAAAGTGTCAATGCATTTTTTTGGGTGAATTAAAACATATTAAGAGCAAACAATCCCATACACAAGTACCATATCCTGGGAAATAATCAAAAATAAGGTATTCGTTTCAGAAGCATGAAATAACTCTCTTGGGCATATGATTTTTGGAATATACATGACTAGGCGATCTCACCAGGTGATCACTCAATTCACTCAGAAGTGTTTTGGGTTACCTATTATTCTAATCAAACAAAATCGCTCATAGGTCAGTCATGCAACACCCATCGTCATAGGCTTGCTCGAGGATCATATCTCCACCACTTAGGTCAGGACGGTGCTAATTATCCCATGACATTTAAATGGGTTGTAGTGTTTGGTGAGGGTTAAAGGGTACGAATAAGTGGGAAATTTTAGGTTTTTAAGGGTTTTGTTTATCTTCGGACCTTTAAACTAATGAAAAATTCTATATAGATACACTTTTTAATGAAAACGGAAACGGATAACGGTTAGGGAAGAAGATAGCTATTTCGACTTCTATCTTTTGAAAACACATGGAGGATTCATACTCTTATAGGATCAGGGTTTTCGAGAGATTTGAAGCACTTAGCTTTATTTCATATATTTTTTTTCGTTTCTTTTCTTTTCTTTTTCAATATTTTTGGCTCAGAACTTCTTTGCCAAGGAATTTCTAACGAATTTTTTTCTTTATTTTTTTATTTTACCTCTTTTGAGATCCTTTCTTCTTTCATTTTTATATCTTTGACGTATTCGAATTTACTTTGTGCTAATTTTTTGCACCATAAGACTCTCGATCTTTGAATATTGATCATGGAAACGCACACGATAAGTTTATGAGTAAACACGAAATTTGTGATTTTTGAGTGAAAGCAAAAAGAATATCTAAATAGCATTTTCAAAAATTTAAAATTCATAAGATAAAGTTTTGGTGGGTGTGGAAGTAAATGGGTTTAAAATTTAGGTTTTAAAGAAGCGAAAAGGCTAAGGCTCAACAGGGTTTTCTAGGCGGATCATCAACACTTAAATTGAGTGTTGGAAGGGTTTTGGGCTTGAAGAGGTATGTAAAAAGGGGTTAATTCCTAAGGAATGTCAAGGTCCTCTAATTGCACCTATACCGCATATGGTACTCAACCAATATGGTCTCGAAGTGCATACCAGGAGCCATTTCTAATTCTGGATGCAAGCATTGGCACACACTCATCAAACGAATAGTGAAGCATTTAAGATGAATGTCATGCCCTTCTTAGATTATCATTTCAGCTCAAGAAATTTCTAACTTATTTAATCTTATTTTTCAAAATACATTACTCATATATGAAAATGATTCGTCTCAAGACATTTTAATTCAAAAATTTTAAAAAAATTTAAGCAAAAGTGAGTTTTTATGAAATTAAGTTAACTGAATGAGTGGCGTATCCACTGTCGAAGTTAGACTTATAAATTTGAGACACATTTTCTGAGTTTACTTTTGGAAATAAGAATCTAACCTAAGATATTCTATACCGCTATCCCACACTTAGAGGAACATTGTCCCTAATGTTCTCTTGAGTTGAGATTTTACCGAAAGCAAAATCCCACACTTAGAGTTTGAACATATCGGAAAATGTTTCTCAAGTGTTTGTTTTGGGCTAGAATCTCACACTTAGTGATAAGCTCAGGATATGGTATAGATTGTTAAATGGTAAAAGTAAAACACATGCAATCGTAACAAAACAGAGACAAGAACGAGGAAACTCCCATATACAGCTGTGAGTTGAGGATCTGAAAGGTAGACTACGTCAGCACCAGTGTATGCTATCTTAGACTCCATCTTCATGAAGTATACTCAAGCTCATGCGGTATATTCTTCATTCAAAACATCTACCAACTTCTCTCAAAAAAATAACTCAGACTAAAAGGATAGATTGTAGAAAATAACGTGATATCATCATCAGGAAGCAGGCAGAATCAACCAAGATACACCAAATGCTTGATAGAGATAATGGTCAAGGATCCTAATCATCATGAGCCATTGATGTAACTTAACGGCTTATGATGATCTGAAGTGCGGAATCTATTGACCTTAAACTTCTATCACTCGAGATCTTCTCTGATGAACTGATGGGACAAATGTAATGTTGTTCTTGTCGGATGAGATCTCCAGCTTCCATTTCAATCCCGTCTTCAATAACTTAATGTCTATTCCTTGATCAGCTTATATTCCTAAGGTTTAGCAGTGAACTCATATAAGCTGGAAGAACTGCTAGTGTTGTGATGCTTCATGGTCCCTACTGGTGGAAATGATAGGTGTGATGGGTAGATGGGTAGGTGGATGTGGTTGTTGTGGTAATGGTGGTTTCAGGTTCCATGAAATGCTCTACTAGCAACCAAGGATGTGGTAAGGTATGGCTAGATTTATGGAATATGTGGGAACATATGGAGAATATCGAGGTTATCTGCTCGATGAATAATTTTGAAAGGGCTAGAATGTGATCATCTTTTGTCTCCTAAAGATGTATCATTTCCTTACTAAGCAATGCTCCAAAGTTTCCAAATCTAATGAACGATAAGGCTCCCCTTTTCATTTCACCATTATACTTAAAGATTCTCCATCCATAGGCGCTAATCCCTGTCTGTTAGGCACTTGTACAAACAAGAGAGCAAACAAATGTAATCTAATAGACATGTGATTATTCTCTAACTCATAGACTCACTGGTTTTTGAAAGATTTTTAAAAGTGAAGGTTATTGAAAAACAAACCAGTGTATGACTTCGAGTCTAATCACACATATAAAAGTGTTAGCCGCCTACAATTTCATTTCAGCATAAGCAATAGATATGGAAATACAAGTAGATTCAGTTAATCAGGTAGCCAAGTAAAAATATTTCTAAGGCACATAACTTTAAACGAGTTCGAGCATAATACATGCATGGACATACAAATCATGTTATAAGGCATTGAAAGATCTTATGTATGTTCATAGGAATATATGTAAGTACCTCAAATGCTCAAAATATGTGAGTGGTGTGTATGATGACGAAGGCACCTAGATAACCAAGTTGCTATCAGGGTTCCATGTTTTCAAATGAAAGGATGCAGAGAACTTTAGATAATGGTGAATTAGATAGCAATGAAGTCCAAACAAGTGGGAGAAGGAAAGTTTCACGTTTTTGTTAGGTTTTCTATTCCCTAACTAGATTAATATGCACACTGGAATTATAACAAAAATTAATCTAAGGCAATTAGGAAACTAAACCCTAAGGGATCTTAACTTGAATAAATAAAAGCAATAAAATAAATAAGATAAATAAGAAATTACTAACCTTTGAGAAAACCAATTTTTCACTCGTAGACAAACAATCAAAACCTTCTTGCTTGGTGGCAAGTGCCCAAATTAGAACACCTCTAATGCTTCACACCCACGAACCAAGAGAAATTCCGAAGTCTCCTATGGTCACGACTCTTAGTCGTAAAACTCTTACAAGGAGTAGGAATAAGAATGAGAGAAAGGTACAAGGAAAGCTTAAGGGTTAGGCCCCTATTTATAGAGGAGGAGGAATGCCTAGGTTTCATATCCCAGCCGATGTGGGACAACCAAATTTCAATCCATATGGCGTATGGATTTCCATATGGCGTATGGATGATTATTCCAGAACATTCTGTCAGCCGTTCCAACGCCTTACAACCCTAGCATCCATACGGCTTATGGAAATTCCATACGGCGTATGGATGGATTTTCATATTTTTCCCTTTCTTTTAGTTTCTAATTAATATTCAATTAATAAACTAAATATAATATTAGTTCCAATTAATATCATTTCTCTTATTTATTTCTCTTACTGTTCATTGAGGGCGACCCAAAAAGGACTCCACTTTTAATGATGTACCTACCAATTAGTTATGACATTGGACACTATTCCAACAGTTTTTAGCAAAAGATTGACTTTAAAGTTCAAAAACCATGACTTAAATGAATATGAAATTTAAGTTCCAAGTCATTTTTGAAAATCATTCCTTTTTTTTAACCTATCAAACTCAATCTATTTAGCAATGATCATAAACCTAGATTCATAATCATCAATAATCAATAGTATCAAAGAAATCAATCTCGACAATACTTTTAACCACGTTAAGTAGCAATTAATAATCACCAACAATTAAGGTTCTATGGATAACGTTACAATCTTTAATCAGACAATTTATTCAAAACACAATTATAACCTTCAAACAATCATAATCCAAGTAAACTAAACAACATACAATAATTCTAATCCATGATTCAATTGTACAAAATTAGATTCATAATCTCAAACAAAACACATAGACATGTTTAATTGAAATCGGAAGATGATACGCAAACCGAATCATGAACCATGCGAAGTAGGATCAATTGGCATCAATTTTAACCTTCTTGTGCCCCCAAATCGCCATCGAAATGCCTCTGGAACTCACTTTTGTCGGCTGTGGTGAAGTGGTAAAAAGTTAGGGTTAAAATGAGGAAAATAGGGATTTAAGGGTTTTCTGCCGACTCAATCCATCCGCCGGATGGATGAGTTTTCCCCAAAAATTCAGCCCGCGTACTTTGCAGCCCAACATTTCAATCCATTCGTCGGATGGAATTTCCATCCACCGGATAGATGAAAAATGTAACATCCTCTTCAGTGGTCTGGTAAATTCCTATTTAAATTGATTATTTAATTGTTTTAGGAATTAATTGATTTTATTTGTTTTACTGTGAAAATTAAATAAATGAGTCCAAGGACTTATTCTGAATAATGAATTATTACTTGTTTTAAATTTCTGTAGTTGATGGTAAAAGAAAGTAATAGTTCTCGTGAAATAATTTTAGGTTCCAAACATTAGAATTAAGACCGGAATAAATTACTCAAAGGTGGGGGTCGATTTAATAACAAAGGCCGACCTATATTTCATCATTTTCCTAAAATTGAAAACATTCCTTGAGTTAAACCCTAGTGACTTAATTCTAACCAAAAGAACTATACAAATTCAAGTGAAGAAGGTGATTGTGGTTTGATTAAAGCTTGTTTTATCATCATCTCCCTAATCTCTTTTCTCATTTGGAAGTGTAAATATGGCTACTTTCATGAACTCAAGTACTTGATTAGGTAAAAGGTGAATTTGGTAAATTGCTTCATGATTATATGAATAAATGATAATGCTTAATGTTAGTAAACTGATTGTTATAGCTATGATTATGAGTTTTTGTTCTTGAAAGAATTCAATGAAATTGAGAATGAAAAGTGTTAATAATTGGTGCTATAGAAGTATACTTGAAGTCCCTTGGTGTTAGAATATTTCCTTGATTATTTTGGTAACCGAGTTGTAGATTTTGTGAGTTGGTTTCGGAGCTGAACAGTTACAGCAAGTAACAGGGTACCTGGGTTTGGTAGCATAGCCGATCGGCTATGAACTGATGAGCCGATCGGGTAAATGCTTGTCAGCCGATCGGGTAAATTGAGCCAAATGGCTAACTTAGAATAAATTGATCACAGAACGTTGCATCGAAACAAAAACATTGAAAACCTTCATTTTAGCCGATCGGGTCAAGGGAGAGCCGATCGGGTAAGGGTGTTTAGCTGATCGGCTATGGGAAATAAGCCGATCGGGTATGGACTGAAACATGATCAAATCAGTTTGGTTGTGTTGTACTTGTAATGCATTATAAATGATGTTTATATTAACTTAAAGATGTAAATGACTATTATTAATAAAGTGTGCATATTATTTGTAATATGGTGATCCTTGATGCATTAACGATGTCTGTGATTACTCAGTATTTGCCAAATATTTAATTGAAATGGTAGTTGCTCAATACTATACACTTAAGCTAAGTAAAAGATATAGAATTTATAGTTTGCTTACATGTGCATCCATCAACTATATTATACATGTTTGTGAATGTGTATTAATATAAGTTATATTCGAGTATAAGTTAAGAGTTTATGGATTTCGTTAGTAACTTATATTTGATTGTTGTTCTCAGATCCTCCAAAGACATAGTGATATCCGGATTTGAGTTTGGAACTGCAGAGGTATCGGTGAGTGGATTTGGAACTCACCTTTTGATTTAGTTGTAATCGTTTGGTTGCAACAAGTGAACGTCGATATATTGTTAGACTATTTAGTTTGGATCATTAATTGTTAATCTACGTGCTATGTGGCCTTCGGGCATCAGTTGTTATTGAGGTCAACACGTTGGTTGGGCTAGTAGGTTATTGTGTGAATTACACATGGTCTTGATTCATTCGTTGTGTGTAGAACCTATGTTTGAGTATAAAAACCATTAGTTATCGATCTATTCTGTATTGGCCATACAGATTGTTGGGCAAGTGTTCTAGAGAGCCACCGCGGCAGAAAGGGTTCTCAAGAGCCACCGATCCTCATTGTTGAACTGTTTTGTTGTGTAAAGTGTATTTAAGCTTAGTTGGTGTAAACAAGTGGTTAGGATAAATTGAATGGGGTTTAACTTATTCATTCATTTAGCTTCATGCTAATCCCTTATTTAACTTCCTGCATGTTATATTTTTAATATGTGGGATTGCAGGAAGGGATGTTTATCAAGGAATGTTTGACGCCTTGCAACTCTGATCTGGTTTTTGTAACAAATTAAAGTTTTGAAATTTTATAACCCAACACCATGTAATATATATGTTATGGTTTGAATAGTTTACTTATCGTGTATCAATGTTGTAAACATTACATGTATAAATTCCAGTAATGTATATCAAATAAATATCTTTTGACATACGCTTCCGAATTAAATTTATACTATATTGTTATATTGAGTAAGATGTGTTATAAAAAAGTCTCATTAGTCTAAATGAAAGTTGTAGCCCCGCATGTTAGCTAAATTCTCCAACTTGAATCAACCCAATTGGAGTTAGTATGAGAAAGTTATGGCCAAAATACGAACGCATAGCCGAAAACTTAGCTTTTACACTTTTCTTCATTTTCAGCTCATCTTTCGTTCTCTTTCCGATTCAAGCTTCATATACACCTATTCCAATCCAATCTTGCGTATCTTTATTCTCTTAGCTTCTTTTCTTCACGATTAGCTCGTTCTCTGTTTCTTTTCGATCCAAGCTCTGATCAAACTTCTAATTGCAAATATGAACGAAATGAGTATCTTATTCACATAAAATGCATTAGAAATATATCAAACACGGGGTAACTTAGTACTACAATATAGTATATTTTGGCGTTTATCAATACCCAAGCCCTAAGCTGACGTGGAGGGTTTGGTCGTGGGCGGGGACGACATTCTTTAAGTCCATTGCTGACGTGGATGCCTGATCGTGGGCGAAGATGACAATTACGGTACACAAGCTAGCGTGGACCAATCGGGTGAGCCAGCTAGGTTAATGGCCAGTCCATGTTAATAGTACCTGGATGTAACGGTCACAGATTGTACTTTTGTCAGAGAATGACGATTTTGCATGAGCGTGACACGCAGCGTCAGTCTGCTGTTGTACTGGTATTAGCTGGCTATTGATAGGACTACACCGGACCTTGCCTTGTAGTTTGGCGATAAGGTTTGTGGTCCGGGTACGGAATGGATCCGGCCTCGTGTTTTACTCGGACACTGATTCCTGAACCACGGTCTACAAGGTCTGACCACAGGTGTTATCCTCGGCCCAGGCTCGGAACGCAGCTGGGGCTAGGTCGATCGGGGCGTTCCACGGTTAGAGATAGGATGTACATCATTATAAATCATTCAAGTTTATTTCTTCTATTTAATAATGTTGAAAATTCATATTATGATGTGAAGTAGAGATGCTTTATATGTAGTTAAAGATTAAAGATAATGTAATTTCTTAGGTAAAATCTATATGTTATGCAATGTAGGTTAGAGTCAAGTATAAAATATCTCTACATTATGTAATTTAGTTTTGAGTCACGTATAAAAAAGCATATATTTTTTATGTTGATATTACTCATACGCAATGTAACTTTCATATTTTGTGTCGATATTTGCATTTTACTATTGGTAAAGCATAGAGTACAAACATGATAATATTTATAAAAAAATTATACTCTATGGAGTTGCAAATGTTAATACAAAATTTGAAAGTTTATTTGAATGTATGTGTGAGTGAAAGAAGGGGGAATAAACAATTTTGAATATTTTTGAATAAAGTTAGACTATCAAATCTCTCTATTTAAACCAACTTCGCCGACTTCTAGTAAGCGATACGTCTGTTGGGTTTTCTATTCCCTAACTAGATTAATATACATGCAGCGGAATTATAACAAAAAAATTAATCTAGGCTATTAGGAAACTAAACCCTAAGGATCTTAACTTGAATAAATAAAAGCAATAAAATAATTAGATAAAGAGGAAAACTCTTTCCTTTGAGAAAACAATTTCTCACGCGGAGTCCACCTAGCAGAACCTTCTTACTTGGAGGCGAGTGCCCAAATTAGAACATCTCTAATGGCTCACACCCAAAAGAACTAGAGAATTCCCAAGTCTCCTAAGGTCACGACTCTAGGTCGCAAAACTCTTACAAGGAGAAGGAATAAAAAGAGAACTAGAATTGAAACTATTTAAATCAAAAGATACAACTAGAAAGATAAGGGGTAGGTCCCTATTTATAGTGGAGAGGGAGGGATAAGGGTTTGTCATCTGGCCGATGTGAGACAGACATCCATCCGGCGGATGGATCTTTCATCCGGCGGATGGATGATGTTTCCATAAAACCGACAGACATCCATCCGGTGGATGGATCTTCCATCCAGTGGATGGATGAGGTTTCCTCAAAACCCTTCCAGCCGTTCCACCACGTGAACCCTTTTCTCAATCCATCCGCCGGATGAAACTTCCATCCGGCGGTTGGATCATGCTTTCATAATTTCTTTTAGTTTTTAGTTAATTTCCACTTAATAAACTAAATATAATATTAATCCCAATTAATATTATTTCTCTATATATTTCTCTTACTGTTCATTGAGGGCGACCCAAAAATGACTCTACTTTTAATGATACACTTAGCAATTAGTTATGATATTGGACACTATTCCAACAGTCTCCCACTTGGACAATTCATCAACTATTATTGGTCTAAGCTTTATCCCATTAACTAAGCAGAGAGTGCCATCTAATGCAACTGCCGAACTCTGATTCATATCTAGAGACAACCCTTTAGACAAGTGAACATATATTCCTTTGTTTATGATATTGTATGAAACTGGGACATGGATTTTAATCAATCTCCAGATTCAAGATTGTGTTTTCTGATTTTCGATAATTTGATTATATAGGACTACATAATTGTATACATAAATTTAGTCCTGGCTTGGCCAAGCGCTTTATTAGTCAACATTTAATCATCAGAGGGCCCATGATATCGCTTTTCCCATTAGGCGAAAAGGAACAAATAAATTTCGACTACATAGTACTAGTCAACTCATCATGTCATACCTAGCATACCCTTTATAACTGGCATTTACGTACAGCGTTTGAGTAGACTAAAGTATAACAGACTTGAAAAACTAGAAACTCAATGTATCTCCATTTTAAGAATATAAGATATTATCATCTCAGAGTTACTTGTGATATCAATCCATGAAGTAACTTTCATGAGTGCGCGCCTATACTTAAATCCCCATTAAGTACGCATGAGTGTTGCAACAATCTCCATGCAATGTCTAATCTCCATAGACAATCTACTAACACTCCATGATAGTCTTAATTCACCACATACTTCCTATAGTGTGATCGACTGTGGAGGTTTGAGTAAATCTTATTACTCTGGAAGTGGTGTCTAAACATGCTAAACTTGAAACACAATGACAAACAATAGTAAATGGTAGAACTCCTTCTAATAAATAAATCTCCATTATTTAATCATCAAGTCTATTCATGTTTCCATCATTGTTTGTAACGTTTCAAAATCAAACTAACAACTAAAACTTTATGTTATCTCGTAACCTCATGCTCCTAGCAAGTTTACTGTGTTGGACTCAACCAATGACGTTGGGAACTGATTAGTTGGACTATCCTCTAATCCTCACAATCACGTGTCCTTTATGCTCCTAGCGGTTACTTATGTCTGGACTTAGTCAGCGTCTTTGTGAACGGATCAGCCGGACTATCCTCTAGATCTTCACAATCACTTGTTCTTTTCCGAACAAAATGGTATTTCTTCACTTGTTCTTTTCCGAACAAAATGGTATTTCTTTTCAAAACGTTTTGAATTTCCATGTCTCCGCTCCTCCATTCAGTAAGATTCCCAAATCAGATTATGAACGACTATCATCTCTATCTGTTTGGAAACTTGCATCACTATGACCTATTACTCTGAATTCCTTTTCTCCACTAAAAACCTGTCTTCAGTATTTCTAAAATACTCGAGAAATATACTTTACAACTGTCAAATGACTTTCACCAGGATTGTGCCGATGTCGACTCACTTTGCTCTAAGCAAATGAGACATCAGTCCTTGTACACGTCATGGCATTTATGATCAATCCTATAGCCGGAGCTTATGGGACTCGACTCATTTCGTCCAATTCTTGCTAAGTCTTTTGGACATAGATCCCTTCTAATCTTTTATGCCATGATGTAAGGGTATATTCCTTTTCTTAGAATTCTCCATTTTAAGACCTTTTAGAATTTTATTCTAAGTACAAGTCCTGGCTAAGTCCTATGAAATGTTTCGACCTATATCGTTTAAATCTTTATACCAAGAATATATTTTGCATCTCCTTAATCTTTCATAGCGAAACTTCTCCCAACCAATCCTTTACACCTTGTAATGTTGGGATCCCATTTCCTATGAAGTATTATATCATTCATATATAATACTAGGAAGACTACAACACTCCCACTGAACTTGACATATATACATGACTCATCTTTGCTTCTAGAAAATTCAAACTTTTGGACTTTGTCATGGAAGCAGAGATTCCAGCTATGAGAGGCTTGTTTAAGTCCATAAACATCCTTATGAAGCTTACACACTCTATTAGGATACTTTACACTTTCAAAACCATATGATTGTGCCACAAACACATCCTCTGATAGTTTTCCATTAAGGAAAGCGGTTTTGATATCCATCTGCCAAATTTCACAATAATGAAATACAGCTATGGCTAGCATTATCCTAATGGACTTTCTCTTAGCTACTGGTGAGAAGGTTTCCTCATAATCAATCCCGAGGGTTTGAGTATAGCCCTTTGCTACCAACTTAGTTTTTATAAGTGTGTACTTTCCCATCCATGTATGTCTTCTTCTTGAAGCTCCACTTACAACCCACTATCTTAAGACCAGGTATAGCGTCAACCAAAATTCCAAATTTGGTTGTCATACATAGACTGAATTTCGCTTGCTTACTTCCACTTAGCAGCCTCAGGGCCTGCCATCGCTTCCTTGCAGTTAGCAAGTTCATCTAATTCACTTAGTGTACTATCACTAATTTTAGCCTCTTCTTCTATATGGAGACCATAATAGAACTGAGGAGGATTGCTAATTCTACAATTGCGAGTGGGTAAGGATATCTCATCAAGTTGAATAGGTGTCACCACCTCTTGTTGAACATCAGTGTTTATCATAATTTCTTCATTGGTAGATCCTTAAATCTTTTCAATATCAATCATACTCCCACTGTCCTCTTTAAATATTGTTTCTCTCTTAAGGAACATTCCTTTTCGAGCTATAAACAACTATCTAAATGACTCCTGTGGATAACCGATGAGAAATAGCTTTTAGATCTGGCTTTTGTGCTAAGTTTCTCGTCTAACGATAACTTCACAACTCTAGATCTGGATGTGCCTAAGAGAAAACCTTTCCCTTCCACATCTCTTCTTGGTGAATACTAGATTTAAGATATGTGAGAATGTGTATAATGTCTAACCCCAAAAGTTTATTGAAAGTATTGCCCGACTCATCATAAATTGAACCATGTCTAACAAGGTTCTATTTCTCCTTTTAGCAACTCCATAAGGCTATGGTGTTTTAGGAGGAGATAACTGTGAAACTATTCCACAGTTTCTAAGATGATCAAGAAACTTGATACTAAGGTATTCTCCTCCCCTATAGGATTGGAGTACCTTTATCTTTCTGCCCAGTTGGTTCTCTACTTCATTCTGATATCCTTTTGAACATTTCAAAATTATCAGACTTATGTTTAATCTGATAAACATATCCAAATCTATTGAGTAGTGATTTCCATCTTTTGTAGCGCATCGGAATTGTCCACACACATTAATGTGCACTAAGTTCAATGTTCCTTCACCTCTTTCACACGACCTTGTGAATGGTGATTTAGTCATCTTTCCTGATAAACAAGATTCGCATACATCATCCGATTTATGGTCGAATGGTTTCAACACTCCATCCCTTTGGAGTTGGGCGATGCGTTTCTTATTTTGGTGCTCAAGATGAAAATTCCACAATTTAGATTTATCAAGCTCATTAGATGAATGAACATTTAAATTACTTTGCTGACCTATTTAACATTTTCATACATGCCTTTGCTAGGAGAAGCTCTATCATCATTCTCATTATCAAATGAAAACTGATAACTATCATTAAACAAGCATGAAATGAAACTATGTTTCGAATAACAACAATTATTTAAATGTATCGAAACTTCGGATTTTAGCATGAACTCAAACTTTCCAATGGGCGTGACTATCTTGTCTCCCATGACTAAGTTGAGCTCTTCATGCTTCAAACTTCCACTCTCCTTTGGACCTTGCAATACATTGCAGATGTGAGTACCACACCCTGTATCCAAGACCCACAAATTAGAAGTTTTAATAATGCGGAGTTCGATTACTTATATACCTGAATCCTTTTCCGACCATTCTGTCTTTAAGGTCCTTCAGATATTTTGGGCAACAACGCTTCTAGTGTCCCACTATGTTGCAGTAAAAGCACACTGCTTTCCATGGATTACTTGGTAGATGCAATCTCAAATTCAATCTTTCTCTTAGCCCCACGATTAGACCTTCGATTAGTAGCTATTTTAGATCTCATCCTTTCTTTGCATCATGACCAATTTTACAACACATGAGTTGCTGAGCCAGAGGGCAAATCCTTATTGATCCCTCGCTTAGCGGTTTGCAGTAATTTTGGAGTTACATTATTGAGGTGTCTATCTTATTCAAATCCATTTGACATGAGATTACAAACTGTTTGTATACAGCTGGTAGACCGGACAAAACTATGGTGATGGAAAACTCTGTATCGAATATCATATCCAATGATTCCAAGACGAAAGCACAATTAGAAATTCCAGGTTTAGGTATGCAAGCCATGAGGGATCTAACCACATTAAGGCGTTCTTTGCTTGCCTTTTTCTTGAACCATTTCTTTTGACTGCTGGTTCATTTCATAAGCCCAAGTATTCTCAAAAGTCTTTTGCAATTGAGGGCTCATGAAGAATACAAGATACTTTATTCGCATCATCATAATGTTTCCGGTGAGATTGAATATGCTCTTGGGTTGAATCATTATCATTTGTGGGAATATGTTCATCGAGAACATACTCCTTGTTCTCATACCTTAGGTTGAACCTAAGATTCGCATTAGTCCATACAGTTTGGACTGGTTAGTCTTTCCCTCCCAAGAACTGAGAGTAGTGAGGAATTCGAGTTGTTTGTTGAATTAGGAACAGGAGGATTATTACCATTTTAAGCATACATCTTTGAGTTAACTTGGTTTTAGTTATTTTGAGTATTCCTTATTACCCAATTTCAAATTAAGGCTAGGGTATATATTTTAGATTCGTTTTATGAAGAGGTTTCCGTAATCATATCGCGAATTTATTTTAGGTAGACAATGCTCTTGTCAATTTCATTCTCCATGAAATTCCTAGTTCTTTTGAGATTCATTGATTTCCATCAATGGCATGTTAATCTCGGATTATGCTTATCTACCATTCATGACTGGTGTGCCGAGGATCATGAACAAGATGGTGAACTTAACCATGCAAAACCCGTGTGGTCCCCGGCCCGAGTACGCTCAAGAATTGCGAGTTCCACATCACCTCTCAATATGATCTCATATTAATATGTTGGTAAACCACACACGCTCCATTAACAGACGATACGAAAAATGTGCGGTTTTCATGGGTTAGCATACTATTCACGTTTTAGATATCTAGAACGGGATTTTGTTTTAGTACTTTCAGGTCATACTTTTGATCTTAACATCGTCCTATCAAAGTCCTCTGCAGCTCCATTGAACGCACAAAAAAGCAGAGAATACCTCTCTTATAGTTTGTTCACTATGGGTGAGTTGATTCATCAATTGACTGATGATGTATTTAAGTTTAATGATACATATATTTATAGCTCATAATATATGTAACGTCTCTCTTTATACTCTTAAAGTCTACGGCTTGATTTTAAAACATTTTAAAATTTAGGGGTATATTTTAAACATTTCAAAATATAGGGTCTAAAGTGTAAATTCATTTTACCAATTTATACAATTTCATTTCCAATTTATCTTTACCTACATACTATTGCAGATAATTAAATGCTAGTATTTATCAAGCTAAGACTTTGATACCACTGTTGGGTTTTCTATTCCCTAACTAGATTAATATACATGCAGCGGAATTATAACAAAACAATTAATCTAGGCTATTAGGAAACTAAACCCTAAGGATCTTAACTTGAATAAATAAAAGCAATAAAATAATTAGATAAAGAGGAAAATACTAACCTTTGAGAAAATAATTTCTCACGCGGAGTCCACCTAGCAGATTCTTCTTACTTGGAGGCGAGTGCCCAAATTAGAATACTTTTAATGGCTCACACCCAAAAGAACTAGAGAATTCCCAAGTCTCCTAAGGTCACGACTCTAGGTCGCAAAACTTTTACAAGGAGAAGGAATAAAAAGAGAACTAGAATTGAAACTATTCAATTCAAAAGATACAACTAGAAAGCTAAAGGGTAGGTCTCTATTTATAGGGGAGAGGGAGGGCTAAGGGTTTGTCATTTGGCCGATGTGGAACAGACATCCATCCGACGGATGGATCTTCCATCCGGCGGATGGATGATGTTTTCATAAAACCGACAGACATCCATCCGGCGGATGGATGAGGTTTCCATAAAACCCTTCCAGCTGTTCCACCACGTGAACCCTTTTCTCAATCCATCCGCCAGATGAAACTTCCATCCGGTGGTTGGATCATGCTTTCATAATTTCTTTTAGTTTCTAATTAATTTCCACTTAATAAACTAAATATAATATTAATCCCAATTGATATTATTTCTCTTACTGTTCATTGAGGGCGACCCAAAAAAGACTCTACTTGTAATGATACACTTACCAATTAGTTATGATATTGGACACTATTCCAACAACGTCATGGTAATCATAATATTTTTTAATGTATGTGCAACTTCATTTACGATCCTGCATACATAAGTCTACGCAATGACTTGCATATTTTAAGTCCACACATGCAATTTACGATCTGTAAATACAAAGACGATACATTACAATAAATATTATAGGAAATTTCATTATGTGTTTAACAAGTTAGATATGAATACAAAATTTGAAAGTTAATTGCATACATATATACTAAAATAAAAGCATGTTATATGAGTAAGTTGCAGTTTTTAATTTTCTATAGCTTTAACTCTTGAAAGATTACAACTAATTTGTTTATGTTAGACATTTTTGTGGTCGTTATCAACAAAGCAGCTCTATAAATATCGTAAATGTTATCATCAATTTAGTGATTTAAAGGTGTATGCATAAAAAGCAGTAGTCGATCACCATTTTATTTGGAAACACTAGGTTAGCTTCAGAGCGCTATGAAGCTTAATTTTAAGAATATTCGATCTTCAAGCTCGACGTTAATAGCTTTGGATAATTAGACCTTGAAGCTTTGATACTCTGTAGTAATATACGTATGTATTCTTTTGTATTTGATATTTGAATGAATGGTAAAAGAACAAATACAACTTAATTAGAAAACAATAAAGAATATTAGAATTTCCATCACTATTGTTCATATAGTAGTAGTAGATTATAAGTATAAGATCAAATGTATAATAGTTTCTATAATATAACACCGGAAAAATTAACTTAAATTTGTCCCTTTTTTTACAATGTACTTTTTAATGTCTCAATTCCCCATCGAACATTCAGTTTTTGTCGCCGTTTTCTCAACTTGTAACAAATTTATCATTTTTGAAGTTTTATATAAAGTTTTTTATCATCATTTATAATTCAAAAATATTTTCTTACAAAAAATTTATCACTTAAATTTGAAATAAAACCTTTTTAATGATTAATTATTTGACTTTAGTTAAAATTTTTGATTAAAATTTGAAAAAGAACTTAGAAAAAGATAAATTTGTTACAGCTTGAGTAAATAGGAACAAAAACTGAAAGTTCGATGGGAAATTGAGACCTAATAAAGTAAAGTGAAGAAAAGGGACAACATTGAAAGCACGTTGTATTTTTAAGTAATTAACCCTAACTTATAAGCACCATCAAAACGAAATTAAAATTTCATATTGGTGTGTTAAACAAGCAATAATATATATAAGCCAATAGGCATATATATAAGTAGGAATACTTTTCTATTTTGTTAATACATTTTACTTCTCATAGTAAATGACCCGTGCAATGTGACGGTTATAAATGAAATAAAAATAATGGTAGTATGATAGAAGTTAACTTTGTAAGGATGTCTCAACAATGGGTACTTACCTTTGGTGTCAACAACTCCAAACTGCAAATATAAACAACTAAACCTTCCTCTAACACATGTTCAAAACAGAAAACAAAGCCTTTTTAACTACGACTTGAATTTTATCACCCTGATAAAAAATGAAAACAACCATCAATAATGCATTTCTAGTGAAACAGTAAGTAAGTCGTTGACGTAAATTTACTTACTCTTTCATCCATAGGTATCATGTCAATCTGAAATGTAGATTTGTACAATCGAAGTACGCGCACTTTTAGCTTCCAAGGTTTCCTAAAAGTGTCAAGATCAGATATGAAATTCAAAGGATGTAAGGTGAGAAAATGTAGAATGTGAATGTGCCAGATTGAACCAAAATGATGAACCCTTTTATAGACAAATTTCGAAGGAGATAAGAAACATAAATACAAGGCGTATAAAATATGTGATGAGAGGAAAGAATAAAAGACAAACATAATATCAACAAATTTACATGCAATTTGCATGATTTTTTAATATGCATGTACTTTTGCTTGTTGAATTTGCAAAGACCATGCATGAAACTTTGAATAGCGAATGCATGATAATGCATCGTCATCGGTATATGCATGTAATTTCGTCCTCGATTTGAATTGCCCGACTTATTTTTAATAATTCAAAATTCGGCTGTATTGTCTAAGGGTAGATTGGGGATTTCGCATCTTCATATGTTTTAGATTTAGTCTTATGGTCTAAACCATTTATAAGCATACGGTATCAACAACGTTTTAGAGCGTTTTGGACAAAGTTTTGGGTGGGAACATTGTGTTATAGTGTTCATCCACACCCACACAATATTGTGGATGGCGTTTTGGACAAGGTTTTGGAATGGCCTGGGGAACTAAACGTTGATTCTTGCTCTTTTTTTTTTCTTTTTTTCTTTCCACACCCATACACCTAATTAAAAAACAAAAATTAATAGTGAGAACACTGTCACCCACACCCCACTATTTATGCAACAAATTTAAATTATGCACATTGTCAAAAACAATGTTATCACACCTTGTGCTCTAATGTTGTGTTCTCGAGTTCAAAATTGGATGGAAAAGAAAGGAAGGGAAGAGATTTGAAAATAAAATGTTGTTCTTGAGTTTTTGAATGGAAGGAACGGAAAAGAAAGAGATGGAAGAAGAGAGAATGTTGTAATGTATTTTTTCCTCTATTCTTTCCTCCCAAATATGGGATTGTTGGGAAGAAATTTCTTTATTTCCTTTCTTTTCCTTCCATCTTAAGAAAATAAATGTCTAATTTTCCTTCTCTCCATTTCTTTTCTTTTCTCTTCTCCCTTCTTCCCTTATCTTCTTTTCCACTTAGTTTCATCAAGTTGATGTCTAAATCCATGTAATTAGGTTTATAAGTATCGTTAGACTTTAAATAACAAGATATATAATCACTTCAAAATAATATTGGTTTGAAGTAGATATTTACGAGTGTTAAAATTAATATATGAAAACTAAAATAAAACAAAAAAAAAATAAAAAAATTGAGCTCCTCATTTTTCTTGGTGTAAAGCAATTAAAAAAATAAAATCAAAGTTGTTACCATGAATCGAAATCGAATATTATAGGCATGAGGTCAATTGCTTATAAATACTTATTAATTAATACTTATTCAAAAAGTAATTAATAACCCACAAATGTATAATTATTTTTTGGTCTTCACTATATTTAAATTTTTTTGATAATAGCCGTATCAAACGATAACCATTTTACTCTTTATAATTGTGTATTTATGTTATTCGTACGTAAATCGTCTTAATATATTAGAAATTAAGTAGTAATAATTATCGTATTAGACCAAAATTAAGCTAGTAAATTACATTAAAATGAGTGAATAAGAAATATAAATGATTTATCAAAATACAAGTGTAAATTTCTATATATAAATATAAAATGTACAATATATATACATATATTTAAAACTATACATAACATTTTCGATTTTTTCGGTTAACCGTTTATCACGTTTATCACAAAATCATGAACTGAAACCGAAACCGAAAAACTGAAAAAAATTTGGTTTGGTTAACCGAAACAGAAAAATGACAAAAAGTCAGTTCAGTTAACCGAAATTCGGTTCGATTCTACCGGTTTTCAGATCGGTTTTTCGGTTTTGGAATATTTTGAACACCCCTAATAACAACTATGGTGTTAACAACACAAAACAAGAGTACTGTTAATCAATTAGCATTTAAATATTTACATTTTTGATCATTTAACTTTTAAATATGTACATAAGTGATCTCGTCATTAACACTAACAACACATTTCATTTGTGCAGATCAACAACATGGAATATTTGCCCTATTGTCTTCCGTCCTTGTCAAAGTGACTACTTTAACTTTACACACAGTTTTAAAATTCTTCACTAACTATATTTTTCATCAATTAAATAATATTTCTATCCACTAAAATCTCATTAATTTGTTAAAACATCAAAGTAAACATTTATTCGAGACATCCAAATTAATAACATGGTATTTTACATGGGGGAGATAGTATTGTTTTTTAGCCGCACGCACTGGAGGACAAAATCAATTGGATTCTAAAAGAAGTAATAAATAATCCAGTAATGTGCTTACACGTGCCGGCATTTGATGCTGCTACGGTAAAGTTTCTTCGATAAGTTCGAGCCTTGTTTTGCGCGGACTCCTGCGACGCTATACCTATCCAAGACATAGGAGAGTAACCCCTTTAAGGTGTCGCCTTGACTACGAACTTAGGGGACGGTTACTCGTTCTCAAAGGTCCGTTAGTGATTCTACGACCGCCTTAAAAAACAAGTGGTACCTATACTCGTATATAAAAATACTAAGGAGTGTTCGGTTGAAAAGGGTATAATAATGGGAAAGAGAAAAGAAAATGCATGATATGCTAACATCTATAATCATTTCCATTGATGTTGTTTGGTTATGAATTTTATTTTTCCTTTTATGATACTTTGTTCTTCTATTAATATCTACTTAAAAAAATTTAGAAATTGAGAAATCATAAAAGCAAAACAAACGAAAGCAAAACTTTTATCATACATACTGTAAATATTGAGAAAATACAATTAATTCGATTTTTTGCCATGACAAATATAAAAGCGTTACAATCGAAATACCCTCCTTACTGTAGCAACTACACGGGGGAAAATAATAATAATAATATATAATCACAATCAAACAAAAAGTCTCACGCAAATCGATACATATAAATAACGTTTGCACACTTGATCATCATTGACGGTAACATACGAAATGATAAGTGATTTTTTCAACATTATGTAACAACTTTTGATGTATGTGGATAGTCTAGTAATAGATACAATACATATTTTCATTCATATACCAAAATATACGCATATTGATGCAGAACAATATTATTATAATACTGTAATGTATATATTTATTATATGTATAAAATACATGTTGTATTTATCAAACTCATGTGGATATAAAATTTTTGAAAAGAAATGGACGTTCACGAGAAGAGAACATGAGTGATGGGGTAGAAGAGTTAAAAAGGAAGTTTAGTGGGTAATTAAAGTTACCCTTCCTAATTTCGGGGTAATGACCCATTACTTAATTTGGGGCAATAATGGAGTATAATATACTCCATCCGTCCCAGTTTTATTGTCACATTTTGATTTTTGAAGTCTTTCTTTTATAACTTTGACATTGAATATAATACTTGATGCAAATTATACTAATGAAAATGCATTCAAAATCCAATTCATTTATATATTTTGCATAAAATATTATATAACATAAACAAAAATATTGAAGGTCAAAGTTGAAAAAGAAATACTTCAAAAGTAAATTCATCAATAAATTTAGGGGAATTCTATTCATACCCCCATATTTACTATCCCATACCCCCGGGTCCAGTCTGGACCCAGTTCAGTCCTCTTTCGGTCCAATTTTTTCTAAGATCGGTTACAGTACAGTTCAAAAACAGTTCAGTTTTAGATTAATTAGGGGGTATGAATTAGAAAAAGAAGAGGGTAAGGGTCTGTTTCTTTTTGGATTAATGGGATTAATTGAGTGAAAGGATTATTCGGTCAGAAAATTTGTGTGTTTATTTATGCATTAATCACCGAGCCCAATTGAATAATGGACTTTCTGGTTCATCCCTAATGTAACACCCCCAAATTTATTGTTTAGCGGAAGCAGGATTTGGGTGTTACTAATCAATAATCAAAGCACAGAGATTAATAATGAACGACCACTACATGCGTCGTTTTACATTGATATTGATAAAATAAAAGTTTACATCAAAATATTGTTTACATTAGTTCAGTTTAAAATTGAGAGATTTAAGTACATAATTAATCTATACAAAATATAATAATGCAGCTAAAATCTCTGATTGTTTGCATGCTGACTCGAGCTAATAAATCTTGATTGAGCAGTCCAACCTACTGCTGGTCACCTGTGATACATGCTAAAATGGGTCAGCGAAACGCTGGTGAGCTCACAGGTTTGTATATCAACATATATTTGTATGAACCGCAAGATTTTATAATTGAATTTAAAATGCAATTAAGCAAAATAAAAGTTATACAGCCATGAGCACATAGTCTGAGCTTAACTTGAGTGTCAGGTCCAATTAAGGAAACCCAACTGAGTTGCCTCCTACGAGTGCCTAATCTACACTCGTCTTCCCAAATGCTAATACGTCCGTTTGACCAGTTAGTGCGTGCTAACCCGGACGAGGATTGTCAATCCTATATGATATCATATACTAACATTCACGCTACAGATGTATTACCAGACTATGCTATGGAGGGCTTTATTGATTAGTTGAAAACAACTCATGTAGTATTTGATTGAATTGTACTTGCGTTCTACTTGTAAAACAAAACGAGCAATAATATCACACCCCTGATTGAAAAGCAGTAAAATAGGGGCCATGAGACTCACCTGAGCCTTGAGTGTGTATTAAAATAAACTTGAATTGATTAGCTGTGAATTGATGTCCGAAGACTTGTAACCTGTCGGGCGTTTAAAACGCGTAATGTTATATGAGTGAGTAGATGTCTCAACAGACCATCTATGTTTGTTGTCCAACAATTAGTTATGTCCAAATGTTTGATTGTTCAACTTTGTTTATCAAAAACTTGTACGACCCGTTGGTGAAAGTTTGTAATAATAATTCTTTAAGACATTATTATTAAGTTTGTGTCATCATATATATTGTTACAGTATGTATCATGTGTGTTTATAAGTTGTTATCCATGTTCAATACTTGGTGAAAACAAGTCCCATAAATTCTGTTTTTAGCGACACTAGTAGCGTCACTAGTGTCAGTGTCGCAAGTCATGCGACACTAGAGTAAGTGTCGCAGTGTATGCGAGTGTCGCAGGTCATGCGACACTAAGGTCAATATCACAGTGAGTTTATGCGACACTCGGGTCAGTGTCGCATTAAGGTCAGTGTCGCAGTGAGGTTATGCGACATTAGGGTCAGTGTCGCATGTTCAAACAAATTTTCAATAAGTAGCGACACTATTAGCGACACTATGGTAGTGTCGCAGGTAGTGTCGCAATTAGTGTCGCAGGTCATGCGACACTAGCGTCTGGCCAAATTTCTATTTTTAGCCCAAGTGTATCCAAGTGTCGGTTTTCGTTCGGGAAACTTTCTAAAATTAGTTTTTGGTCCAAGTTACTTAATTAAGTCAACCAAACCCATTTTTGTTACCACTTTCCAAAAATAGTAAGTTTTTTCGAAAACAAGCCAATTTTGTTGACTTGGTCAAACTTACTCGGTTTGACCCGAAACTTTCACCCAACCCAAATATCAGTTTATAGAGTCTAAATAAATTGTCGGTTTGTGTCCAAGTTCACCAAGAGTGTCGATTCTTATAAAAGTTCTAAATATTTAAGATTTCACATTTCGACTTTTTGTCGGTTTATTCCACCATGTGTCTAACATATTTCTGGTCCTAACCAAGTGTCACCAATTTTTCTAACTGATCTTCTATGTGTTTAGGATCTAACATATATTTTTCCAAGAGTCTTAAGTCCATGATCATAGAGAAACAATTTAATTAGTCATACATAGTTCAGTTTCTGCTTTTAGTCAGGTCAGTCCCAAAGATTGATAAATAGAGAAAAATACGTTCGGATCTGGTAAAAACGTAAAACATAAAAGTTGTAGATCTTTTCAATACGCAAATTTTAAAAAAAAAATGCATCTTCTAACTCTTCTTAGAACTCAAGTTATGACATTTTTAGTAATCTGTGTTTTTCTGGACAGATTGTGTATCTTTTGTGAAAAGTTCATAAAAACGTATTTCAAGTTTATATTTGGACATAATCTTGTTAGGTGAGCTTTATAACATATAAATAAACAATATGAAAGTAAGAAAGAGTTTCCTTACAAAGATTTTAATGGAAATGAGATGAGGAGAAAGAGTAGTTGTTGTTGAGCTTGTGTTCTTTGTAAAATAGTGACTTTGATGGTGGTGGTGCTATGGTAGTTTATGGTGGTTGTGGTGGTGGTGAAATGGCTGAGTTTTCTCTGGAGTTTTTGAGAGAGAATTGATAGAGAGAAGGTGGAGAAAGTGTGAGTAAATAAGTTAGTGGAAGTGTTCTTGCATGTTGAATGTATGGAGGCATATGTGAGTGGTGTGCATGAGAGTTTAGAGGGTGAAATGGGAGGTGGTGCATGTGGCACATGGGGGGCATGGGGGGGGGGGCCGGCCTAGGGGGCCCACACAAGGGTATTTTGGTCATTTTCTTGTTCCCAATTTAATTTGTGACGTTTTAGGTTCGTTTACTCGTTCGGTTTGGTGTTAAACGTTTATTACGCGTTTTTAAGTAACGATTTAAATTTTAATACTTTCATTTGAAGTGTTCTTTCTAAATACTTGGAAAAACACTTATATAGATGATTCGTTAATCTAGGGATCTCGATTTGCTCGTTCGTTGTACGGATTTTAAATCGCGTAACTGTTGTTTGTACGATACGAATTACTTACAAAGTATTATTATCAAAATAATATTTTGAAAAAGATATTGTCATTAAATAATGTTATATTATTTAATAAAATTGTTCACCAACGTTCGTATTTAATTGAATCGAAATACATTCGATTTGAAACTTGTACGATTTAAATTAAACCGCATAATTGTATATATTCAATAATATATATATCGGTACATTAATTAGCCTAACACAGAACTAATTACATGTATTATTAATTGATTAGGCACTAATTACTAGTCCTAATTTGACGGGTGTCACATTCTCCCCCTGTTAGGAGAATTTCGTCCCGAAATTTAGTTTGAAGTCGTGTTTGAAGTAGCGTCAGCAAATAACTGAGGATACTTGAGTCGCATCTGGTCCTCCCGCTCCCAGGTGAATTCTGGCCCACGCCGCGAATTCCACCTGACTTTGACAATGGGAATACGACTTTGTTTGAGTTGTTTGACCTCACGGTCCATGATTTCGGCGGGTTCTTCAACAAAATGAAGCTTGTCGTCAATACGAATTTCATCGAGTGGAATGATAAGTGTCTCATCAGACAGACACTTCTTTAAATTTGAAATGTGAAAAGTGGGATGCACACTGCTGAGCTCGGATGGCAGCTGCAATCGATATGCCACTGGACCTACCCTCTCGAGGATCTCGAATGGTCCAATGTATCTGGGATTTAATTTCCCGCGTTTACCGAATCGGATAACACCTTTCCAAGGTGAAACCTTGAGTAGTACTCGATCCCCAACCTGGAATTCGAGTGGTTTGCGTCTCACGTCAGCATAGCTTTTCTGACGATCACGCGCGGCTTTGAGTTTGTTTTGAATCTCGCAGATTTTCTCGGTTGTTTCGTGAATGATCTCAGGACCGGTGAGTTGACTGTCTCCCACTTCGGTCCAACAGATAGGTGATCGGCACTTACGACCGTAGAGTGCCTCGAAAGGTGCAGCCTTAATGCTGGTGTGATAGCTGTTGTTGTATGAAAACTCGCACAATGGTAGATGTTTTTCCCAATTTACACCGAAATCAACTACGCAGGCTCGTAGCATGTCTTCCAGTGTTTGAATGGTCCGTTCACTTTGGCCGTCGGTTTGAGGATGGTATGCGGTACTCATATCAAGACGGGTACCCAATGATTTTTGAAGTGATTGCCAAAAGTGAGATGTGAAGCGACTATCCCTATCAGAGATAATTGAGATTGGAACACCGTGTCGAGAAACAACCTCTTTGATGTAGATTTGTGTGAGGCGTTCCATTTTGTCGGTTTCCTTGATTGCCAGAAAATGGGCAGATTTTGTGAGACGATCGACGATCACCCAAATGGTATCGCAACCGCTCGATGACTTTGGTAGTTTGGTTATGAAATCCATGGCAATTTGTTCCCATTTCCATTCAGGAATGCTGGGTTGTTGGAGTAAACCAGAAGGTTTTTGATATTCGACTTTGACTTTTGAGCAAGTGAGGCACTTGCTGACGTATGTAGCGATTTCAGCTTTCATATTCGGCCACCAATAGAATTCCTTGATGCCATGATACATTTTGTCGGAACCAGGATGGATAGAATATTTGGACTTGTGAGCTTCATCCATCACCAAGTCTCGTAGATTTCCAAAACTGGGTAACCAGATTCGGTTTGAGAAATACCTAATCCCGTTAGGTTTGATTTCTAATTGTTTGTCCATGCCTCGCAAGGCTTCGTTCTCGATATTATCGGGTTTCAGAGCTTCGAGTTGAGCAGTGAGAATCTGAATGTTTAGATCATTGTGAATAGTCATGCTGAGAGCTCGGACTCGAAGTGGTTTCGTTCGTTCTTTTCGACTGAGGGCATCGGCAACAACATTTGCTTTGCCCGGATGGTATTTGATCTCACAATCGTAGTCGGTAAGCAATTCGACCCACCGACGTTGTCTCATGTTGAGATCCTTCTGATCGAAGATGTGTTGGAGACTCTTGTGATCGGTAAAGATTGTGCACTTAGTGCCATAGAGGTAATGTCTCCAGATTTTGAGGGCAAAGATGACAGCTCCTAGCTCGAGATCGTGGGTGGTGTAGTTCTTTTCATGAATTTTGAGCTGTCGCGAAGCATAAGCAATAACTTTGTCTCGTTGCATCAGCACGCAACCGAGACCTTGATGAGAAGCATCGCAGTATACCACGAAGTCATCGGTGCCTTCGGGTAAGGATAGAATCGGAGCACTGCAAAGCTTTTGTTTCAGAAGTTGAAATGCTGACTCTTGTTTATTAGTCCAAACGAACTTTTTGTCTTTCTGAGTCAGGGTTGTGAGTGGTTGAGCTATCTTTGAGAAATTTTCAATGAATCGCCGATAATACCCGGCAAGACCCAAGAATTGACGTACTTCAGTTGGAGATGTTGGTGCTTGCCAGCACTTGATGGCCTCGATTTTCGATGGATCGACATGGATTCCTTGACTATTAACAACATGTCCAAGGAATTGAACGGATTGTATCCAGAACTCACACTTGGAGAATTTGGCATATAGCTCCTCGTGTCTGAGTAGTTCTAGAATGGTTTTGAGGTGTTGCGCGTGTTCTTGTTCGCTTCGCGAGTATATGAGAATGTCGTCAATGAAGACAATGACAAACTTGTCGAGATACGGTTTGCACACCCGATTCATAAGATCCATGAATACAGCCGGTGCGTTAGTTAGGCCGAATGGCATTACTTGAAATTCATAATGCCCGTAACGAGTTCGGAAAGCAGTTTTCGGGATATCAATGTCGCGAACTAGAAGTTGATGGTAACCTGACCGAAGATCGATCTTTGAATAAATACTTGACCCTTGTAGTTGGTCAAACAGGTCATCAATGCGAGGGAGTGGATATCGGTTCTTGACGGTTAATTTGTTCAACTCTCGGTAGTCGATGCACATTCGGAAAGAACCGTCTTTCTTTTTCACGAATAAAACCGAAGCTCCCCAAGGTGAAGAACTCGGTCGGATGAATCCTCTATCCAGGAGTTCCTGTAACTGGGTGGACAGCTCCTGAAGTTCGGATGGGGCTAAGCGGTATGGTGCTCGGGCCACGGGTGTAGCACCTGGCACGAGATCGATTGAGAACTCAACCTGTCTTGGCGATGGCAGACCAGGCAGTTCTTCGGGAAAGACTTCTGGGAAGTCTCGAACGATGGGTACATCCTCAAGTCGCTTCTCCTCCGACTTTTTCTCCATGATGTGTGCGAGGATTGCTGGATAACCTTTTCTCAGGAATTTCCGAGTTTTTAAGCAAGATATGACGTTTAGTCTCGTCCCACCGGTCTCCCCCTGTATGACCAAGGTTCTACCGACGGCGAGAGGAATACGAACGAGTTTATCATAACAAATGATTTCAGCGCGATGTTTGGACAACCAGTCCATTCCAATGATGACGTCGAAACTTCCAATTTCAACAGGCATAAGATCGATTGAAAAGATTTCGTTGGCTAGGTTTAAAGTGCAATTAGGTATCACAGTATTGGTTTCTATGAGTTTACCATTTGCAAGTTCTACGGTGTACTTAACATCTAAGGCAATTGGGGTGATGTCAAGTAGTGGGCAAAACTCATCAGAAATAAAGCTTCTATCGGCACCAGTATCAAATAGAATAGAAGCAGTTAAGTTGTTGAGGAGGAACATACCCGTGACCACATTCGGGTCCTGACGGGCATCCCCTGAATTGAGTACAAACGCTCTTCCCCTTGCGTTGTTGTTGTTGTTGCCCTTGTTCTTGTTTTTAGGACATTCGTTCTTGAAGTGTCCTGTTTCTCCACACCCAAAGCAGGATTTGGGTTGGTTGGAATTGTTGCGAGAGGTGTTGTTGTTGGATTTGGGGGCTCGGCAATCCCGGGTCAAGTGCCCGTACCTCCTGCAGTTGTTGCAGGGAGTACTGCATGGACCATCGTGGTGGTAATTACACTTGGAACAATATGGCTTGTCCCCAGTGTAAGCACGTTTGGTTTCAGAATTGGTATTGTAAACTTGGATGGTGTTGGATTTCTTGTTCTGGTTGTTGTGGTGTTCAGAAGGTTTGCGTTTGTTGTTGTTGGAGGAGGATGTATTGGATTTCTCACGGCTGATAACCATTGCCATGAGTTCATGTGCTAGCCGGATAGCACTTTCAGTAGTGGTTGGCTTGGATGAAGCGACATTCCCTTGGATATTTTCCGGGAGGCCGCGGATGTATCTTTTGATGCTCTTCTCCTCCGGATCAACCAAACCCGGGCATAACAGCGCAAATTGCTGGAATTTGGTGGTATATCCAGCAATGTCAGTTCCCTGCACAGTTAGGTGCCAGAACTCTTCCTCCAACCGATGCAGTTCTTCTTCAGGGCAGTATTTTTCCCTTAGCTTCTTCTTCAATTCAGCCCAGGGAAGTTGGTTTGCTATTTCGATGCCTACAGAGTTTGCGTGGGTGTTCCACCACGTGAGTGCACCTTCTTGAAAGGTGTAAGCAGAGAATTTGACCTTGTTTTCCTCAGCACAGTTGCAGAGGTTGAAGACGGATTCCATACGTTCAATCCATCGGATCAGACCAATGGCACCTTCCGTGCCTTTGAAGTAAAGTGGTTTGCAGCTGAGAAAATCCTTGTAGGAACAAGGCTTGATGACAGGAGTATTAACTGGGGTTTCGTCATTGTTTCGTGAGTTTCGGGGTGAATCCCGAGCAGCCAAAGCATCAGCCACAGCTCGAGATACAACAGCAGCAAGTTCGGCATCACTGTAACTTTTCCTCTTTGGCGGCATGATTCTTCAAGAAAGAATGAGCGGTACATAAGAAATTGCACCAGGATGATAATTACGATAGATGTATATATGTAAGAAGGGTAATATACAACATCACAGAGTAACAATCATATTGTAGAAATAACGAAAGAAATTGTCAATTCATAATACGAAGTCAAACGATTACAGACAATTTCTAGCTAGGGGTTTCAAAAGTTACAGACTTAGAAGTTTTACAAAAGTACCGGGAATTATTACATCCAGTCGAATTACATAGGTCCTATGAAAGCATAATAAAGTACAGGTTCAGCCTAAGCTAATCCTGACGTAGATTGAGTTGTGGCAGTAGTGTGGTGAGACGGTCCACAGATTCTGCAAGTCTGCTAACCAGGCGGAGGGCATCCTCGGTTTCCCTTAGACGTGTCTCACACTGGTTCAGCCTTGATTGTAGGACAGAAATTTCGTTTCGGTTGCCAATCACTTGATTGTGGACAACCTCCATGGTTTCGACGGTTTCACCCAGACGATTGTCAAGGGTGTTCACGTGGTTGATTGTATGTTCGTGATCCTCGGAGACTTGATTGATGCGTTCAAGTGATGTGAGTCTCCAGTTTTCGTTGGTTTCTTGGAGTTCGATATCCATAGTATCAAGTCGTTGTTCGTGTCGGTGTAGCCTAGTGGCTAAGTCCGACAAAGTGAAATGAATGGGGTATGGGTCAGCTCGAGGCAACCTGGGGTTCCTCCTAGTTACCCTTGGATTACGCGATCCATACGGATGAGAGCGTGATGAATTGGGTGTTGTGTTTGCCATTCTGAGACAAAGCGTTAGAAAGAATGAGGCCTATATTCATATAATACATATATAATATAGCCTAAGATATTGAGCGTGAGAGAGGCCTATTTATGTATATATATATATCACATAATAGCCTAGAGTGTCTAACATAGACAAGTTTGAGTCCCGGTTTCTCTCGTGGTCAGAGTCAACTAGTGTATCCTGTTCAGTCATGACTCCTTTCAGATTCCACATTATATTCTTTTAATTGTACATAGTTGATCAGGCTATGTTAAATTAAACTAATACAATGCAGTCACTGAACCTAATCATACTTAATAAGGGATACTGCCTAACGGTCATAGTCTAGGCCCACTAAATGCAACCTAGTTCACTATAACCTTAGGCTCTGATACCAATCTGTAACACCCCCAAATTTATTGTTTAGCGGAAGCAGGATTTGGGTGTTACTAATCAATAATCAAAGCACAGAGATTAATAATGAACGACCACTACATGCGTCGTTTTACATTGATATTGATAAAATAAAAGTTTACATCAAAATATTGTTTACATTAGTTCAGTTTAAAATTGAGAGATTTAAGTACATAATTAATCTATACAAAATATAATAATGCAGCTAAAATCTCTGATTGTTTGCATGCTGACTCGAGCTAATAAATCTTGATTGAGCAGTCCAACCTACTGCTGGTCACCTGTGATACATGCTAAAATGGGTCAGCGAAACGCTGGTGAGCTCACAGGTTTGTATATCAACATATATTTGTATGAACCGCAAGATTTTATAATTGAATTTAAAATGCAATTAAGCAAAATAAAAGTTATACAGCCATGAGCACATAGTCTGAGCTTAACTTGAGTGTCAGGTCCAATTAAGGAAACCCAACTGAGTTGCCTCCTACGAGTGCCTAATCTACACTCGTCTTCCCAAATGCTAATACGTCCGTTTGACCAGTTAGTGCGTGCTAACCCGGACGAGGATTGTCAATCCTATATGATATCATATACTAACATTCACGCTACAGATGTATTACCAGACTATGCTATGGAGGGCTTTATTGATTAGTTGAAAACAACTCATGTAGTATTTGATTGAATTGTACTTGCGTTCTACTTGTAAAACAAAACGAGCAATAATATCACACCCCTGATTGAAAAGCAGTAAAATAGGGGCCATGAGACTCACCTGAGCCTTGAGTGTGTATTAAAATAAACTTGAATTGATTAGCTGTGAATTGATGTCCGAAGACTTGTAACCTGTCGGGCGTTTAAAACGCGTAATGTTATATGAGTGAGTAGATGTCTCAACAGACCATCTATGTTTGTTGTCCAACAATTAGTTATGTCCAAATGTTTGATTGTTCAACTTTGTTTATCAAAAACTTGTACGACCCGTTGGTGAAAGTTTGTAATAATAATTCTTTAAGACATTATTATTAAGTTTGTGTCATCATATATATTGTTACAGTATGTATCATGTGTGTTTATAAGTTGTTATCCATGTTCAATACTTGGTGAAAACAAGTCCCATAAATTCTGTTTTTAGCGACACTAGTAGCGTCACTAGTGTCAGTGTCGCAAGTCATGCGACACTAGAGTAAGTGTCGCAGTGTATGCGAGTGTCGCAGGTCATGCGACACTAAGGTCAATATCACAGTGAGTTTATGCGACACTCGGGTCAGTGTCGCATTAAGGTCAGTGTCGCAGTGAGGTTATGCGACATTAGGGTCAGTGTCGCATGTTCAAACAAATTTTCAATAAGTAGCGACACTATTAGCGACACTATGGTAGTGTCGCAGGTAGTGTCGCAATTAGTGTCGCAGGTCATGCGACACTAGCGTCTGGCCAAATTTCTATTTTTAGCCCAAGTGTATCCAAGTGTCGGTTTTCGTTCGGGAAACTTTCTAAAATTAGTTTTTGGTCCAAGTTACTTAATTAAGTCAACCAAACCCATTTTTGTTACCACTTTCCAAAAATAGTAAGTTTTTTCGAAAACAAGCCAATTTTGTTGACTTGGTCAAACTTACTCGGTTTGACCCGAAACTTTCACCCAACCCAAATATCAGTTTATAGAGTCTAAATAAATTGTCGGTTTGTGTCCAAGTTCACCAAGAGTGTCGATTCTTATAAAAGTTCCAAATATTTAAGATTTCACATTTCGACTTTTTGTCGGTTTATTCCACCATGTGTCTAACATATTTCTGGTCCTAACCAAGTGTCACCAATTTTTCTAACTGATCTTCTATGTGTTTAGGATCTAACATATATTTTTCCAAGAGTCTTAAGTCCATGATCATAGAGAAACAATTTAATTAGTCATACATAGTTCAGTTTCTGCTTTTAGTCAGGTCAGTCCCAAAGATTGATAAATAGAGAAAAATACGTTCGGATCTGGTAAAAACGTAAAACATAAAAGTTGTAGATCTTTTCAATACGCAAATTTTAAAAAAAAAATGCATCTTCTAACTCTTCTTAGAACTCAAGTTATGACATTTTTAGTAATCTGTGTTTTTCTGGACAGATTGTGTATCTTTTGTGAAAAGTTCATAAAAACGTATTTCAAGTTTATATTTGGACATAATCTTGTTAGGTGAGCTTTATAACATATAAATAAACAATATGAAAGTAAGAAAGAGTTTCCTTACAAAGATTTTAATGGAAATGAGATGAGGAGAAAGAGTAGTTGTTGTTGAGCTTGTGTTCTTTGTAAAATAGTGACTTTGATGGTGGTGGTGCTATGGTAGTTTATGGTGGTTGTGGTGGTGGTGAAATGGCTGAGTTTTCTCTGGAGTTTTTGAGAGAGAATTGATAGAGAGAAGGTGGAGAAAGTGTGAGTAAATGAGTTAGTGGAAGTGTTCTTGCATGTTGAATGTATGGAGGCATATGTGAGTGGTGTGCATGAGAGTTTAGAGGGTGAAATGGGAGGTGGTGCATGTGGCACATGGGGGGCATGGGGGGGGGGCGGCCTAGGGGGCCCACACAAGGGTATTTTGGTCATTTTCTTGTTCCCAATTTAATTTGTGACGTTTTAGGTTCGTTTACTCGTTCGGTTTGGTGTTAAACGTTTATTACGCGTTTTTAAGTAACGATTTAAATTTCAATACTTTCATTTGAAGTGTTCTTTCTAAATACTTGGAAAAACACTTATATAGATGATTCGTTAATCTAGGGATCTCGATTTGCTCGTTCGTTGTACGGATTTTAAATCGCGTAACTGTTGTTTGTACGATACGAATTACTTACAAAGTATTATTATCAAAATAATATTTTGAAAAAGATATTGTCATTAAATAATGTTATATTATTTAATAAAATTGTTCACCAACGTTCGTATTTAATTGAATCGAAATACATTCGATTTAAAACTTGTACGATTTAAATTAAACCGCATAATTGTATATATTCAATAATATATATATCGGTACATTAATTAGCCTAACACAGAACTAATTACATGTATTATTAATTGATTAGGCACTAATTACTAGTCCTAATTTGACGGGTGTCACACCTAAAACCTATGTAGTCCAGATACAGCCACCACTTTTACAACATTACCCTTATTTCTTTACTTTATTTTTTTTTCTTTCGTCTTCCTCCTTCACAAAGCCCGTTCAATAAAACAAACCATGTGTTCATTGTCACGACCATTCACCACGATACACCGACAATGTTCTTAAATCACAGATCTCGTAAGCCACCATTACCTGTTGCCGTAGGCCATTCTTAAAGTGCAGATTTTGAAAGCCTTCACCACCACCCGCTGCTCGACATTCAAAAACTACAGATCTCGAAAGCCACCACCACTTCCCCAATGGCTGTCACATGCTTGTCCACGGGAACACGATTATGCTATCATATCTTTCAATTACGAAATACAAATTGAGGAACGCAACATCTTTTTAAAAATCACCGTGAAAATTAATCACGAAATTAAGGACTTGAAAACTGACTTTAACTACATAATTGATGAAATTACGAGGAGTTGTCGAAAAGATTGAGAGAACAGATAATTTTATATATAGTTTGATGTGTGATTATTTGGTTTTAATATATGACGGTGGTGGGTGTTTTGGACGAGGAAGCTACCTAATGGTGTTTAATGTTTAGACGGAAACAAATCATCAATGCCTCTGTGTCAATTGTTTGATTCGTCAAATAATTGTATATGTTATAATCAATTTCTATTTGGTTTGTACTTTGTAGTTATTATTATTATTATTATTATTATTATTATTATTATTTACAGTGTATTTCCTATTCAATAAAAATAAAGAAACAACCAATATTTAGTTTATGGGTAAATTTGTCATTTTTATCATTCAGACTGTTTATTCAGTACAAAAAGTAAACAATATTATTCATTCACTGATTGCTACATACAGTCATTCTATATCCATATTGTCATCTATAACCATAACAGGACTTAATGAAAAAAAAAGTAAACATACCCTAAGAGATAAAAAATAATAAGAAAAAGCATGATGTGATTGATTTGATAGGTAGAAAAGGGTATGAGATGGAAAAAAAGGGTGAATATGGTATGTATAGTAGACCCCTAAATTTAAGACGGAGGGAGTCTTATCAAGCACTTTCAATCATTTCCATTACCCTTCATTTACCTCCAAACCACCGGGAAAATTACGGATTTGATCCGTTGATCAAACCCCTTTTAACAAAATAATCCTTTGATCAACACTTTTCACAAAACAATCCATTGACTGGCGTCAAAAATGGTGCCTCCGGCGCCCCACCTTATTTATTCCATTCTCAAACCTTAAAGTCAAAAAATTGATGGCCCCGGCGCTAATGATGGTGATCGTGTGTGAGAGGGTGTGGCGCCGATGTGACGGGGTGTGGCGCCGATGGTGACATGTGTGAGGGGGCGTCGATGGTGACATGTGTGAGGGGGGTTGGCGTCGATGGTGACATGTGTGAGAGGGTGGGACGCCGATGTGACATCCGAGGGGCGCCGGGCCCATCAATTTTTTGACTTTAAGGTTTAAAAATGGAATAAATAAGGTGGGGCGCCGGGGACGCCATCTTTGGCGCCACTTAATGGATTATTTTGTGAAAAGTATTGGTCAAATGATTATTTTGTTAAAAAGGGTATGATCAATAGATCAAATCCGTGATTTTCCCCCAAACCACCCAACCAAAAAGTGTCTATTGCATTGCATTAAAGGTTATAAGAAGTATATTGAATTTAATAATTATGGTACCTTGATAGTAACGATCTGACTAGATATATTTAGATTAACCTAATATTAAATTAAATTCATAATATAATACTAACTGATTAGATGCCTCTTGACTTATTTATAATTAGCAGTGCATGGACATTTATTAGTTTATTTGGATTGGATAAATAATAATATTAAGAGATATACAGTGAGAGTGAAGGATAGAGACAGAGAAGATTTTCATAACAAAAATGATATTGTCCATAGTGCTTTGTGGATTGTTATGGTTGTTGATGCATTTATCATATAACTTCAAGGCCAAAGGAGTAAGATCAAAGCTTGAGAAGCAAGGTATCAAAGGCCCTTCTCCTTCTTTTTTGCAGGGAAACATCCCTGAGATCAACAAGATCCATCTCCGGCAGGCGGCGGCACTGGCGGTTGCCGGTGGTGGTGGTGGTGGTGGTCTGTCTCATAATTGGGCTTCCAAAGTTTTTCCTCACCTTCATCAATGGAGTACTCAATATGGTTATCTTTCTCCTTCCTTGCAAACATGAACTAATTACTACAACTTTGTATTCATGTTTTTGCTTAATTATACAAATAGGAGCTGAGTGCAACATCTTTCATGCGCTTATAAAACTTTACATTACAATGTTGAGTTCGACTAATTCTGTATCATATGCATATAAATCATACTACTTCTGTCACAGGTCTATTGTGCATGTTTCCTTTTGTGATATCCAGAAATAATTGTCTGCTTTTAATTTCAATTAAAACCGATTAGAAGGTGTTTAAGTAGAGAACAATGAATTATTATTGGTCAACACTACAATTACTGTTTGTAGTCGAAATTTAAATTGGTACGGAGGGAGTAATTATTTACATGACATAATTCTTAGCATTAGAAAATACGGAGTACTCGTAATTTAGTATTGAACCAAGAACCTATTAGGATCAGTCTTTTAGTCTTTACTTTTGCTTGCTTACACTTGTACAATTATACAGTATGTTTGATGTGTTAGAATATATTGTCAAAGAACCAACCAAGCCTTACAACACTTGTCTATCACTGAATAAGCTAAACAAATATTTATAATAGAAAGAATCCAATTTTTTTTGGTCATATGTGACAAATGAATATCTAGTAGGGTATGCAATGACATAAAACATGTCAGGCTAACTGAAATTAGAATCTAGTTTCACCGTTTCTAGTTCTAGCAGTTATGCTTGGATAATGTAACTCTTTTGCTTGATTGTAATTGCGTTTATTTTGCACACATTTAGTAACCAAACGGGGTAATGGTGCAGGAAAAACATTCATGTATTCCACTGGGAGCATAGACTTCTTATGCATAACAGATCCAGAACTAGTGAAGGAAGTGAGCCATTATACCTCTTTGGACCTTGGAAAACCTTCATTTCTTTCGAAGGACAGGGGTCCTTTGTTAGGTCAAGGCATTTTATCATCTAATGGCCAATACTGGGCCAACCAAAGAAAGATCATTGCTCCTCAGCTATACCCTGACAAAGTTAAGGTACACTATTATGTCAAGTGGCAATTTCGACCCAATTCAAATAAGTAGGTTAATTTGGGTTGTGTTGCATCTCAAATGGGTCAAACAATTAGATTAGCTAAAAGGAGAACAAGTGAAGTGGAAACGAGTCAAACAGGTTGAAGTCCCCCAAAATTTACTTCTAACGCACATAACCTCAACAATTTAACTCAAAGATTTAGCTTACTATTGTAGCAATATTTCTTTTGTGATCATACTTAAAACATTACTTTACTATTTGTAACGGAAAAAAATGTTCGGGTTCTACCCAATCTCTCAGAATAATCTGTACATAAGTGACCACCTCAACCGAGCTTGTTTTGATCTCTAAGTCTCTAACCCAAACCACTTTGACCGTTTGACATCATAATTTTAACAGTTTACTCAGCTAAAAAATGTATCACTTTTTTTTTTAAGGATATGGTGACCTTGATGGTCAATGCTACTAGCAGCACACTACAATTATGGAAAACTAAAATCGAAGACAGTGGAGGTTCTTATGCAGACATTAGAGTTGATGATGATTTAAGAAGTTTGTCAGCCGATATCATTTCACGAGCATGTTTCGGAAGCAATTACAGCCAAGGGGAAATGATTTTTACAAAACTTAGAGCTCTTCAAATTTTCATGTCTAAGGGAAACATCGGCATTCCTGCATCAAGGTATATTTTGATTAAAAGTAGCAATTTAACACTATTAATGGCTTGATTTGGGCAATGTTTAGTCTCTAAGGGGTCAAACAGGTAAAATAATATAGCTAAAAAGAAATAAGGGTCAAATGGGTCTAGCAGGTTGGAAGTCCTTGTATATTAGTATTGGACAAAAAGTGCTCCGGGTCCACCTGACGGCCTGACCTGTATTCTCAGCCCACCCATTTGCACCTCTAGGCTCTAACTTCCATTGAAAAGGATATTAAAAACAAGTTAAGCTAGACACTAGTCTGCACAAGAACAAAATACCAAATATTACAAATAGCATTATACGCCCCAGAAACATTAACAAAAAGCACAATATTAGATGCAATCTAAAAATGTCAAACCACCAATAATTCTTTTGTTATAAACAGATATTGGCCAAGCAAAAACAACAGAGAAATATGGAGGCTGGAGAAAGATATAAAGTCAAGAATAATAGATGTAGTAAAATCTAGTAAAGCAGGTACAGAAAGGAAAGACCTGTTACAGACAATAATTG
The DNA here is from genome assembly GCA_963422505.1 of Pseudognaphalium luteoalbum. Classification (NCBI taxonomy): domain Eukaryota; kingdom Viridiplantae; phylum Streptophyta; class Magnoliopsida; order Asterales; family Asteraceae; genus Pseudognaphalium; species Pseudognaphalium luteoalbum. The sequence goes on from OY730198.1 coordinate 71,323,210, forward strand.
AAGCTGCAAAGAAAGATGATGAGGGCGATAACAAGTGGATTAATATTGATTCTCACAAGTTCATAGTTGATAACTGTAAAAGTTTATATTTTGCTGGCTATGAAACTACTGCCACCTCAACATCGTGGTGCTTGATGCTACTAGCCAAGCATCCAGAGTGGCAAGATCGTTGTCGGGCAGAGGTTCTTGACATTTGTGGAGATAAGCTACCGGACATGAATATGCTTCAAAGCATGAAAATGGTATGTTACTTATATCCTAAGATATCACATGTTTTAGTTCCATAATATCCAAGATTTATAAAACTATTCCTCACCATCCTAGACTGCTGTCTTTAAAACAAATAGGTTACAAATTTATAATATATTTTCTAAGAAGGCAAAAACACATATACACCACATAATTATCACACATTTTGTCTCAACCTACAACCTTTTGGTTGTAGGGATCCCCCAATACCGTTACGCTATAGGCCCTTTGGTGATTACAATATTTTAAATCATAACAGTAACTTTTAAACTCTTATTGCAATATAGAACAATGTCAGTGTAAAAATCTGCAACAAAATCCACATATTTAGGTTAGTGCTATGCTCAGCATTGCTACACTTGAATGGTGTAACAGAAGATTATGAACCTCCTAAACGCATCTGTAACAGTAAGTAGACAAAAACCTTGAACAAACATAGTGGAAACTAATTTGTGAGCATTATGGCATAAATATTTTGGAGGTTGCCAAACATGCAGGTTGTGTTACTGGGGAAGATGTGTAATTCTTCAGAAGGAGTGGAAAACAATAAGTCAAGATGGGTTGACCCAAAACACTTCCTGTATTTTGTTTTCATTTATTGTGCATAAACAATAAGCACGTCAAATATGATTACAAAAACCATATAACTTCAACAATAATATAATTTATTAGATAAGATGTTTTGGAAGGTTTTATGCATTACGTATACACTTTGAATGACTTTCAACCCGTTTCCTCTAACCTATTTTTCTTTTATCTATTTGACCTGTTATAGATGAAAGTTAACTTTAATTGACAAATCTAGTTACACTAATTGACTCAGTAGCTCCAGCAATCAATAAGACCTCCGTTGAGATATATATCATACTAATATCACTAATATTATCCAACCTTGACAGTTGACAATGGTTATTCAAGAGGCTTTACGCCTTTATCCACCAGTAGCCTTTACTGTACGAGAAGCATTTGAAGATATAAAGTTAAATAACATCCTAATCCCAAAAGGGATGAACGTTCAGACAGTAATGGTAATGCTACACCATCACCCTGAGCTATGGGGTCCCAATGTATACGAATTCAAGCCAGAAAGATTTGCAGAGGGAATAAAAAAGGCTTGCAAAATTCCCCAATCTTACATGCCATTTGGGATGGGCCAACGCATCTGTGCAGGACAACATTTTGCAATGGCAGAATTAAAGGTGATACTAGCATTAGTCCTATCGAGATTTAGCTTCACTTCATCCCCAACATATCGACACTCACCTACTTTTGGTCTGACTATAGAACCTAAACATGGTATACATCTCCATGTAAGAAAATTGTGAAGACACGTTATTTCATGTAAGAAGCATGCAATGCTTCTAACCATTTCATGTACCCATTTTGGGATATTTTGCTGTAGTAATTTACTAATGTCAGAAGAACATTCACATTTCAGCAAATAAAAGATAAACTTACGGAAAAACTAATACAGTTGTTTAGAATTCTGGATTGAGGGGGCGTTTTGTTTTTGAAAGTAACTATGGAGTACTTGCTTATTGCATTATAATCAGTTTCTAGTGTTCACTTATAGTGAAACTAAGTTTAATATCTGATTATTTAATGATCAATAACGTGTCTTGGATTATACATTTAGGATTAACTACAACAAAACTAATTACTCAGTTATCTTATTATCAATGAGTTATTTTACTCTTGTACAAGAAATATCTTGAATAATCAGATAGTCTTTCGTCTATTAGTACCAAAGTAGGACATCAATGTTCATGTCCCAAAAGGGACAAAGATTTGTGAGTTATTTCAGAGCTAAATTAATAGAAACTAATTCAGTACAATCATAGTATGGTCAAAGACTAACTTCATTTTTTTCATGTGATTCAACAATCGGTGGGGTACCAAGTAAGCTAGAGAAAGCTCGTCCTAGATTGAGCAAGGGCGGCCACTTAGCGATATCGTGCCAATTCAAGTTTTGAACAACTGCACGACCCAATTCTAGTTTTGAACTACTGCACGACTGACAGACTAGCCAACATTAGTAGCTCTGATTACTAAATATAAGAGCTATGTTTCCGAACTGATTTGTCCATTTGTAATGGGGATCACTTAGTAGGAATATAGGCTAATACATCTCCTATTTGGGCTCAAATGACCGTAAGGCAGGCAAATCAAGCATCATTATTAGAATAGAGAGTACTCCGTATTTGATTTATAATAGGGAGTTTTCACTATAAAAGGATTAGGATTCGTTAGTAATTTGTTTCCCGGTAGGTTTTATTATTCTCTGGTGTAGCCAACTAAACATTGTATGATTGTGTAGGTTCTCTTTATGCTTTCTAGCTGATTTTGATATCTAAAACAGTGTCGGTAAGTGTTCCTCAATTCTTTTAATACTTTTGGTACTTACGTCTAACATGTCTATTGTCCCAAGCTTTTTGAGAGTAAAATGAAAATGGAACCGATCTGTGATTCATGAATCGGATAGAGTAGTGACAATTGATGCAACCCTTTGAAAAGTGAAAGAGGATACGATACCAACGGAGTAACAATATACACTGTTTACTAGACCGTATATGAGCACCGGATACAAAACCAAGTTTATTGAGCCGAAAACAGTTATGGGAAGGTTTCCATAGAAGAAAAAGTCGAGCCTCATCTTACAAATTAAAGAAAGAGTATTTTAAATTTCTTCAAACACGTAGTAAAGTAATACATTATCACTAGTTTGAAATTTCACAATCTCAATTTGAAAGGGATGAAAGTCACATGAGTTGTTAGCAGCCCTTCATGGAAAAGTTTCATGAAAACAACGATCGACTTTTATTGCGTTCCAAACGGGCCTCCCTCTGTAACACCAAAAAAGTGTTTCAACTTTAATCAATTGCATTACAAACTCACAACTACCGAAATCGTACAAAAAAAAACATGTTACTATTTCTAATAGACGGGTAACTGGCAATATGACAAGATATGTTAATCCAAGAGCCAGAAAAAGAATAACCATATGTGACATCTAAAGCTAACCTCTTTTTTCTTGCATTCCTTGTAGACATCAAAATGTTCTTGACATTTACTTTTATCAGAGCTGAATTCTTCTAAACCTGTAGAATCGGGGTTTATTATCACTGGTTACGAAAAACATATGACATAAGAAAGAGATGGATTCTAATACGTAGATAGGCATAGTGATATACTATTAAACTTACAACACAAAGAATTCCTCAATATAATCACAAACTTTGGAATCCAAGATGAGCCTAGATGTGTTGAAACTATAGTGTCAAGAGTTTTACGTTGTTTTGCGATTGCTTACAAAAACTGCTGATCTGCTAAATGCAAATTGGGTTTTCACATACACCAAATAAGTAGGTAGCTACCTGCTTAATTATCAAGCAGATAAGCGCTTTAAAATAAACAATCCTAAACACTCCCTTGCAAGTTAAATAAGTTGCTTTCAATAAGCGATGTACATAGTGTAAACGTCTAAAACAATAAAAAGTGATTTAAGGGCACTTTTTAGCGCTATCAATTCCGAGTATTGCTATATAGACCTAGCAATACATACCTAATCCATTTATCATTTGATATACATATTACTTATGCATTCTCTTGCTTACATTTTTCACCTATCATCGTAGTTATCGACATTTGGAGAAGCCGATAACCTAATTCTTAAACGGCTTATGAGCTTATCAATTCAAGCTAGCTTTATAAAGCTCAAATTTAACAAGCTCCAAAAATCTGAATATAAAGCCTACCCAAACACAATATTTATCATACTTCAACTAAGCATCACCACAGCAACAAAAACCCTAGAATTAGATACAAAAATAAGCTTCTTCTAAAACAATATGATTTAAACCCTAAACAAACACAAATTGAGCAAAACTAAAACATTATGAATAAATCATTACACTTGAGAGAAGCAGTATACTGCGGATAGCATTGCGAATCAGAGATTCGAGCTGCGTTTGGATATGGCGGCAATTGATCTTTCACAGAACCCATTTTTTTTTTTTTTTTTTTTTACTTTCTTGATTCTTGATTGATCTTTCTTTATGGTAAAGTTTCAGAGATTTTAAGATGTCTGACCCTCTGATTTTGCAAAAAATGTCAAAGAATGAATCAACTTTTAGAGTTTTAAGGCGTGGCCCAAAGTTTGAATGGGCTTATGTTTGTATTTATGGAATTATGGCTATTTAACTTTCAGAAATGACAAGATCTACGGTTCCTTATTACGATTTTGAGTTGTATTAACCAAGTGTTCATTTTCATATTACTAGCTAATATCAATCGCGAGTACATAACAATGTTATGAATAGTTACTTTTGTTTTATATGCCAACTTATTTAACTATTATATATTTAGATAATTTTTTTTTAAATAAATGTAGCTCTAGCCCAGCTGTTGCCGTCCTCCATATCTGACATTAAACCTCCAACTATTCAAGTTCGATCCTGTTCATATGCATACACTAAGAATAGTAATTTTTGGTAACTCATTTACTATCATGTTAATAGCCAAGACAAAAATAAAAGGCTGGAGAAGTGGTTGTGTCACTACCTCTTTTTGTAGAGGGTTGTAGGTTCGATTCCAACTAAGCTCATTCAATTCTTTCCTCCTTTTCTTTTTCCTTACTTTGTTTTGTTAACTTTTTTTATTTTTTATTTTATCTACTTATTTTGTTTTATTATTATACGATTTAATTAAATTGTACTAAATTCATTTGTTTTATCATTTGTTTTATACGTACAATTCTATTTGGGTAAATGTCCTCAAAAGGTAACCAACTTATCAAAATCTGACAATCTATAAAAAGATTTAAGTTGCTAAAAAAGTTCAATTAAAGGTCTAATAAATTTTGCATTTATTCTTTCTCAATTTTTGAACGGTTTTAGCTAATGTTACTTAAATCTCAAATATTTAATTAATAGGTAACATTTTTGACTTACAAAACATACGATATAAACATTAATTTTACTTTTTCAGTGTTTAAACCCGAATTTCATTTTTAGTGTTAAATCCTTATATTATACGACTTCAAAATGTTTATTTAAATACGTGCATGATTTGTTTATAAATTTAACCATGTACTTACATTAATTTAATTATTAATGGTTCTATATATTAACAAAAGATCTAAAAAGTTTTTTAAATTTTAGAAAAAAATTGTTATTATTATTATTATTATTATTATTACTATTATATTATTATTATTATTATTATTATTATTATTATTATTTGAGTGTTATATGTGAAATACTATCGTGTATTCTGTAAAGATCGACAATATATTACATTATGGAATATTTGACCTTATTAAAAGTTATTCCGATACATATGACCTATAAGTATTAACGAAAAAATTGATTATAATTTTTTTATTTAAAATGTAGCATTTTCCCGCAGCAAAGCGCGGGTATATATCCCTAGTTGAATCAATTACACGAACTTATAATAAGTAGAGTTTTATTTAATTTGTGAAACTATAGTTAATTGTGTATAATTAGTGAAGATTTCTAAAATTATATAAATTGTTGAGAGTGGACATTTTATCTGGAACGTATGAAACATAAAATATATTTCATAAAACGGTTTGTATGAGAAAGAAATACGGAGTATAAAATTAATGTAATCGGTCTACTTGTTGTACAAATTTCTTTGTAAAAATTTCGATTGTATCACCAATCATCCTAGTTGGAGGACTCCCAACAGTGATGTAAATTGACGCATTAGTATGTGTCAAATTAGCAACACGTCAGTACTTTTCAAAACTGATACTACACTACCAACAATTAACATCACTAAGTTTTTTTGCCCACATTTACTATTATATAGTTAGTTCTATATACACTAAACACAAAACACTAAAAAAAATAAAAATATAAACATTTTATTTATTCGCATGGGGCCACACCACAGTGTCACTTCTACTTCAGTACATCGACATTTTAAAAAACTGACGCCAACTGATCGAGTACAGAGTTGAAACGGGTTTGAGAGAACAATTTGTGTGTCGCTACTTTTTTCTTGTATAAAATTAAATATAATTTATAGATAATATAACATGTTTGATGATTTCAAAGGAAAAATGGTAATTTACAAAATCATCTATTATTTTATCCGCAATGATTATTTGCTCTATATTGACTGTGTGTAGTTGTAGTTGTAGTAGGTGAAATTTTAATTTCTTCTGAATACTAGTTTGTATATTTTGAATGAGTAAGTGAGAATGATAATTTTTGTAAGAACGAAGGAATCAATTTTAGTCATTCATTTTCATCAATATGCACTTTTAAAAATTAAACATTTCAAAAACGTCCAGTCTGAAAACTATAACCATTGCACTAGGGATGAGCAAAAAAACTAAAATACCGAAACCGGACCGGTACTGAACCGGACCGGTACCGAACTGGACCGGTACCGAAACAGACCGGTACCAAACCGGTACCGACCGTTACAAATGGTACGGTATTCAGTTTTTGATTTGGGGCCAACGAAAAACCAGTACCAACCGGTCGGTACCGGTTCGGTACCGGGTGGTACCATGCACATCAAAATACCTAAATCGAACCGGAACCGCACCGGACCGGTACCGAACGAGTACCAACCGATACAAATGGTACGGTATTCGGTTTTTGATTTGGCGCAAAAAAAAAACTCGGTACCAATCGGTCGGTACCGGTTCGATACCAATATTGTACCAAGCTCACCCCCACATTGCACCATACAAAGCAATATTTTTTTCCTCTTCGATTAGGCATTTCACATTGTATACTTTCGACAAAACAAATTTCTTCATTTTTTATGTGGTATTTTCGGTATGGCCCCGTGCGAATACTTAGTTCCGATCCGGTATATAACATCCTATCTTTTTATCACTATATGATTTATACGATAATATTGTTTATTAGGAATAAGAATAGATGTTGGTTATATATTGTGACAACTGGCACTTAAGGGTAATAATTACCTTTAGCTAGAACATGGTTAAGTATATTTAGTGTGTACTTAGCTAGGCTAAATACCAACACAATATACATAAATATACGTAATTATCTTAATTGCGCATAAACAATCAGATGAAATCCGACAAAAATGCGAACATTATTGAAAACATTTTCATAAATAATATAGATCTATTTTATAAATAGATAATAGTTATTTACATTATATTATTATGTTTTAATAATATACGAAACGTTTATACGTTTTATATAAAAGTTAACGAACACAATGAAAACAACCGAATGCACTCGACAACCAAACGAAACTCAATGAACACTTTGAATACATAAAATAAAGTATTTAAAAATAATAATTCGAATTTAAATTAACGAATAGTTATAGTTAACAAAACGTAATGGATAAACGCTTAGACGTTTAAACACGTGACGCAATTAACGGGTAAACGACCACAACACTTAATGCAAATTAGGGAACAATATTAAAACACAGTAACACAACATGCTTTGTGGGGCCCTCAAAAATATGCCAAGCCTCCCCTACATACCCCCAACTGTTGAGACATAGTTTGTGACAACAGATCTAGCTTGTAATATGACTAGTATAATTGTTATCAGGTTGATACATTAGTTTAGATTTGTAAATGAATATTTGTTATTAATAGTAGATGAAATTTAGTATAAAATACGTTTTCTGCGAGTCGAGATCTCAAGTCGCAAGGCATTGCGATGCGAGATGAGATCTGAACTTGCAAAGTAATAGATATAGCGAACCGAAGCCAAGCTGGGCTTGGGCTGCGAGTTGAGTTGGACTCGCAGGCCCATGACCTGCGAGGTGAACTCAATATTTATTTTTGATTCGGTTTGACCTAAAGAGGACTTTTGCCATTCGTTTTATGTAACCTGCGAATTCAATATCCAGAGAAAAACTTAAACCTAAAGGCTAGGCTTTAACGTTTTATCGTTTAAAGCTAAGTATTAGTTAACCTAAACGTGAACTTATTGGTTATAGTAAAATAACGTGTATTGAGGAATTCCGCACCTTAATACTATAGATAACGAACTTATCGATCCTAGAACTAGGGACTTACAATTGGTATCAGAGCTTTCGTGCTAAATATGAGTAAGTTCGAAGTTTTTAGGTTAATCGCGTGTGATTTAGGGTTGTTTTGATGTGCATTAGTGTGTAAAAACAATCAAAATCACTCTCTGGACGTTTTCAGGATAGTTTACAGTCGAAATCTACTGATTTTAAAGTAAAAATACCTAAAACTTTCGTTTTCGGGTTTTTCAGCCGTTTAGCGAACTGAGATTAGGGTTTCAGCATTGTCTGCGAACCAAGTTGAACTTGCGAACCGAACTGAGTTCTGCAAGTCGAACCAAGATCTCTTGCGAACCGAGATCACTTGCGAATTGACATCACTACGATCCGAACTGAGACTTGCGAACCGAGTTTTGCGAGACGAGTTGAGATTGCGAGTAGAATTGAGTTTTTGCGAGTCGAGTTTTTCTAAATTCGCAAATACAGTTTGACTTTTAAACTTCACGATGTCTGACCTTAGCAAAATGATTGAGATGGAACACGAGATTGGAAAATCTAATGTTCCACCTAAATTATTAAGAGTTGAGGATTATTATAGCTGGAGGGATAAGTTTGAATCTTACTGTAGATTCCATGATCTATCTATCTGGATGTGTATCAAGAATGGATACACGACACTTACATAAACTGTTGAGAATGCTATTGTGGTTCTCACTTATCAACAGATGAGTGAAGCACAAAAGAAGGAATTTACGATTGAGAACAAGGCTTATTCTTCAATCAAGATGAGTCTTCCTAAGGAACTTAATCATCAACTGAAGTCCTTCCAAACTGCTAGAACGTTGTGGACAACTCTTGAGAAGAGGTGTGAAGGTAGTCCACAAGTTAAAGCAGGCAAGAGGAATCTCCTGAAAAAGCAGTTTACTGTGTTCAAAGCTTTGAAAGGAGAACATCTTGATGCTTATTGAAAGTGCCTAGTGCTTGGATCTAGATGACAATTGACAGTAATTGATAGGCGGAATCAATCAATTACACTTGATGCTAACAAACACAAACCGAAACAATGATATTCACACAAAGAAAACTCGTTTATTAGCTTGTATTGAGTATAGGGATCGATTACAGAGAAATTAAGTCGACAAATTGTGCTAGGGTTTCGTCAACCCTAGCCGAAAACCCGTAGGTTTGTATTTATACTAAAACACAGCCGACATGCGTCACTTGTGTAAGTGTCGCATGTGGCCGCCTTAATGCGTCACTTACCTAAGTGTCGCTATGCGTCACTCAATCAAGTGTCGCTATGCGTCACTCAGGAAAGTGTCGCCTAAACTAAAACACGAGTATCGCATTAACAAAAACTATATTTCTATTAAGTAACAAACGACACTAATTACAACTCGATAGACCAACTGACAGACACTAAAAGATGCATCAACAAACTCCCCCGTGTCTTCAGCTTGGTCTTCAAAATCTTCAAACTCTTTTAAATCGTTGAATCTTCACTTCCAACCAGCAGGAAATACACCACCAGCATGTACTCCGTTGGCTACGCAAATATCAATAACCTTTTGAAATTTAATCGCTTCAGCTCTATCTCTTCCTTTGAACTGAATCCTGTTCTGATGTAATCTTTTCATATCATGTTCAGAGAGATTTATCAAACTCAACGGATCAAATACGCAAAATATATTTCTTTTAAGACCCCAAGTAGACTTTTTCTTAGGTTGAACAACATCCCATGCTGTTTTCTCTTCAACCTCCAATTCTACATTTATAACCTCCGAATCCGTATCTGGTTCCGATTTTGGAATAAACACAATTACAGCTTCACCAGTAATATTATCATATTCCCAGTACTCCAACCTATTCAAAAAATCTATCGGGATGATCTCCAAAGGTATCTTCTGTAGACACTTTGCTGGTGGATAGATCATCTTCACAATAGGTTGACGAGTGATCGGATCTAGCTTCTTCTTAAACTTGTACCTCATACCCAACGTCGGCTTTATCAAGTTATATTTTTTACTACTCATCTCACGACGTATGATCACCTGAAAGAAATCTGCTCTTGAGTCTCGCGACCGGTTGATCAAGGGTATTTGAGCTAACCTTTGAAGCTCACACTTCGGCAAAGTACTTATTTTATAAAACTTCATATTGAAGTACTGAATGCCGTCACTTCTCTTTATCATAAAAACACAGTTGTTCTCATCAAATTTCCAACTCTTAATCAATCCCGTGTAATCAGATCTAACTTTGTAGCATTTACACGTAACCGGTACCTCGATAATCGGTTTAAGCACAATATCCGGTTTTGTTGTAGAAGTTGATGGCTCGTTCGTTTCCTTTTCCGATTCATCTTCAGACGAATCCGATTCTATAATAGGAGCATCATCATAACATTCATCACTATGCAATTGCTCCCCCTCAACCTCAACTTCGTCATTTTCTTCAAAGAAATAATCCTCTGCTACAGGATCATTCATTTCCTCTTCCTCAGGCATCGCGTTATCATCATTCATCAAGTTTTGTAAGTATGTGAGATCTACGAATGAATAATCAACCGCAATAGGTCTTGCCTGACCTTGAACCTCAACAAAATAGTCCAAACTTATATTTTCATTTATAGTGGAAGAGGGAAGTACATTTTCTGGTTTCGGGGAAGGAGTTACATTTGTTTCTAACTCACTAGGACCTACCTCCCCCGAAACATGTGTAACGGATTCCAACTCTAACAACCTAGATGACAGATTCGTCACTTGAGACTGTAGAGAGTCAACCGTAGCAGCCCGAGCTTCCAACTCCCTGATCTGAGAGGCTTGAGCTTCAATTATAGCCTTCTGATCATCAAAACGTTTTGCCAAAAGCTCCATCTGAGCCAAAACCATCTGAAGAGACGGCATGTCAGATGTTGGCGGTGGTTGTTGGCGTTGAGAAGCCGTCTCCTCAATAGTCACTGTCGTCCGCTGGCGTCTACGAAGAGGTAGATCGGCATAAGAGGGTGAAGAACCAGCAGGACGTTTTCCCAGATTCCTCGGGACATGGACCCTGCCAGCAGAGATCCGTCTCAGTATACGCTTAAAGCGTCGAGGATCGGCAAGTTGAATTCCATCAAAAGCCGATTGTGGTGGCACGTCACCCTCAGAATCAGGAGGAGTGGGCCCACCGTCATCAGAATCGGCCTTAACCCGATCAACGTGATCAATATCATCGAGGTCCTGAGCAATATTGGCATCAACTAAGTCGTCCTCGTTGACCGGAGGCACGACATCATCCAAAAATCCATGATCGTGCGGCGCAACGTAGTTTTCGTTTACTACGTGCCCGAAGAGTTCACGATCTGCCAAAACGGGCTCGCCCTTTGGTGCAAGCTTGCAGTCATTGAAGACTCGCAGAAGCATGGGCGTCGGAACCAAAAGAGACCTCTGATCTGGTGCAATACCGAGATCCAGGTCATTCAACAAAAGCTGCACAAACCGAGGATACTGCAGCCATTTGTCCTTTCCTGCACGAATATTCTCCACCATGTTGCCAAAAGATGTAACCGCTGAAGTTGTACGGTTTGTTGTAAATCAAGGCCAACATGAGAGATAGAGTAAGATGGCTCGCATCATCATAACCTCCCTTTCTCGGAGACAAGCAAACAATGATAATATGGCACAGATACCTCCAGACCCTGCAGAGGTATTGCTTCCTGAAGTCGGAAAGCTGGTTAGCTGGATAACCCATCCTTTGAAGTCCCCCGTAGATAAATGTAGTCGGGAAGATAGTAGGCATGGTTGAATTATCGGGGAACTGTAAAACCCTTCGAATCGAGTTCTCAGTAATCTCGATTTCCTCTCCAAACATAATGGAAACAATCCGGGGAACGTCACCTTGAACTCTGATCACGGCATGATCATAGAACTCCTCGATTTGATTCATGTATACCGGAGTCGTTGCCGTAATCGCATAATGAATTCTTGATCGGCGAAGAAACTCAATCATAGGCCGAAATGGAGCCGAGTTGGCGTGTGTTGACTCCAAAAACGCCGTTATGTTGTGACGAGTGTTGGTGCGACGGTAATAATTTTGTAACTCAGCCATTGGAAAGCTAAAAATACAAAGAAAGATAATCGAAAACGTTATAAAGTTAGCCCGAACACAGAAAAGTTAGAAAACAAATTTTGACTTTAGGCGTCACTTAGGGTGAGTGACGCATGGCCACTACCGTCACTTAAGGAGTGTCGTAATGTACAGTGTGTAAAATTGAAATCAATGTGTAGCGTCACTTATTGTAAGTGACGCTATCAAGCGTCACTGATGTAAGTGACGTTTGAATTTGGTGATTTAAATTATACGACACTTGCAAAGTGACGGGTAAAGAACATGCGACATTTGACGTAGTGACGGTATCCTAAGTCAGTCACTTAAGAAGTGACGGTATAAGTGACGGATATAAAAAGGCGTCACTCAGACAGTCACTTGTGGTAGTGACGCATGTAAAGACGTCACTAGGTAGAGTGACGGTTTGAACAATTAAAACAAGTATATGCGTCACTACATGAGTCACTTAAGAAGTGACGCAAAAGCAAGCGTCACTTGTTAAGTGACGGTATGGGTTACCAAATTACCAAGGAGCGTCACTTGAGGTAAGTGACGCAAGAAGTGTCGCAACGATGAAGATCATCGTGCACTGTTCATACCCAGATTTGAAATTTGGGGTTTTCGAAAAGCAAAGTTACCAGGGTGTGCGCATGGTAAAAATGAGTATTACACACCCTTTATTATACGAAAACATTAACAATTCAAGCATTTAATCGAACGAATTCAAAGTTAAACCCAAACCGTAACCCTAACTCAAATATACAGCATGAATATTGAATGAACGAGGTTAAAGTTATTACCAAATAGATCGTGCGAAGGAGGGGAACAAAGATATAACACAGGAATGCACGAATAAGCCGTAGAACTCACGAATCGATCAAAAGAAAAACGCACAGCCGAAGTGACGCAAAGACAGTACGAGTGTCGGTATGTCAGTGCAAGTGACGCTATGAGTGTTTGAAAGTGATGAGTGAGAGTGTCGTGGGGAAGGGGTATTTATACACCAACCCTTGTATGCGACACTCAACCCGGCACTTATAGCGAAACTTATCCCGGCACTGACTGCGTCACTTAGGTGAGTGACGCAATATCGTATGCGTCACTGGTAGCGTCACTTATGAAAGTGACGCACAGTTCACTTGTAGTGAAAAATTTGCGATTTCTTTGATGGATTCGTGTTGTGATTTCGGTACTCAAATTTGAAAATGTAATTGTAACTTGGATAATAACAAAAATTACACTAACTTAGAGAAAAGAAGACGTATACAAGAAAATGTAAATTGACAACTATGCTTATAACGGATACCACATGTAGGTATTGATATAACGATCCGTTAGATCAGAGATAAGGGAACCTCTTCACTCTATCTCTCTAAATTGACCACTAGTGAATTAACACATTCTTTTTGGTGACGGAGTTGATAAAGTCTGATTAGGGATCATATCGGAATAACATGCATTTAATAGGAACAGTAAGTGTTTATTTCGATCATTAGTATCTTTGTCCTCTTTAAATTTACTTGACATACTAAAAACATTGTTTATAAATACTATTTCAAGACGATTATTAGTATATATGTCCACTTAAACATGTTATACGTACAACTAAGAGGTTTTTTTATTATTATTGGTATGTTTATTTCGCTGTGGTTCCCATCAAAGATATACATCTTAACTTAAAACATAGACCATGTTTTCATTTACAGATAGAATATAAGAAAATCAATTTTAAGAATCAAGTCAGCGGTGACAGGTCTGTACTTACGTACAACAGAGCGACATAACTGGATCCAGGTTTAAGCAAAACCAAACTTGGTCAAACCATTTTGGCGACCTTGTAAGGTATCTTAATTTTTAAAGACTTTTCAAGTACTTTGACTTGTGTTTGCTTAATTTTAAAGTATATATTAACAGAAACCAGGTCTATACTTACGTATAACAAAGGAGACTATCAATATATACCCCCAAATGAAATCATATAAACATCTTTCACAAAAACATGTCTAGTATAAGTAAGAAATTAAGACTTTTGTCGTACATCTAATAATGTTGTACCACTTGAAATAGAAAATTATTGATTAAGCTTCTTAAGACTGCTCAAAGTGTTTTGTATAACATGCCTACTAATATATCGTATGATGAAGACAATGTTTATAAAACACTGTATTCAATACGTCAGATAAATCTACTGACACATCAAAGATAAACCTTAAAAATTCCATTTTTATGCATGTCACCCGATGTACTATCATATCCCAAGTTGTTTACAGACACAACTTCAACGTTTATTTTAAAATGTAGCAACCTTGCTTTACATTAATACTAGAAAGTATAATGAGTGGCAGTTGCGTTGGTTGCAAAAGTTATTTTTTTTTTATTTTTTTTTTTTTTTGTTAATAAACAGCACTTTAAACATATCCAAGTAACAAATTACTTTTTCGTGGTAAAGAACCGTAGACCGATCATGTTGACTAATTCATCAAATCGGGCTCTTGAGAAAGCCTTAGTGAATAAGTCAGCATTTTGTTTCAGGGTATCAATATGGACAAGGTCGATAAGGTGTTTCTCATAGCAATCCCGTATAAAGTGAAACCTAATTTCTATGTGTTTAGTTTTAGAATGTTGTACGGGATTGCGTGTGATTGATATGGCAGCAGTATTATCAATATGTATAGGAGTTAAAGTTAAGAGTAACCCGTAGTCGCGCAATTGATGCTGAATCCAAAGAACTTGAGAGCAGCAGCTTGCAGCAGCAATGTATTCAGCCTCCGCTGTTGAAGTAGAAACCGTAGTCTGCTTTTTGCATTGCCATGACACCAAGCGGGTTCCAAGGAACTGACATCCTCCTGTTGTAGAC
This sequence comes from Pseudognaphalium luteoalbum, assembly GCA_963422505.1. NCBI lineage: Eukaryota > Viridiplantae > Streptophyta > Magnoliopsida > Asterales > Asteraceae > Pseudognaphalium > Pseudognaphalium luteoalbum. The sequence goes on from OY730198.1 coordinate 71,338,406, forward strand.
TTCTTATTGATGTTGCAGCCACCATAATCTGAATCGGAATAAGCAGAGAGCGTGAAGTTCTTCTCATTGGAGTACCATAGACCAAGTGTATGTCTATATTTGAGATAACCAAAAATCTGCTTCACTGCCTTCATATGAGAAACCTTCGGTCTTGCCTGATATCTTGAACAAAGAGAAACAGCAAAGACGATATCAGGTCTTGAGGCAGTGAGGTACATAAGAGAACCAATCATCGAACGATAATCCTTTTCTTTGCAGTTCTCATCATCATCAGCAGGTCCAAGATTATGATTGAGTTCAATGGGAGTTCCATAAGGTTTACAAGTGAGCATATCATATCGAGTCAACATGTCATTGACATATTTTGACTGATGAATATACATTCCTTTAGATGACTGCTCAACTTGCACACCGAGGAAAAAGGTGAGATCTCCCATTGCACTCATCTCGAAAGCTGACTTCATGACCTCTTCAAATTCCTTACATAGAGCCTCATTCAATGACCCAAAGATGATATCATCGACATACACTTGAACAAGTAACAAATCATCTCCTTTTCCTTTTGTGAAAAGAGTGCTGTCGATGTTGCCCCGAGTAAAACCATTGTCCACCAGATGAGTTGCTAGCCTCTCATACCATAGACGTGGAGATTGATGAAGTCCATACAATGCCTTATTAAGCTTATAGACATAATTTGGATGCACCGAATCTTCAAAACCTGGAGGCTGTTGAACATAAACCTCCGTATCAATTTGACCATAAAGGAATGCGCTTTTAACGTCAAGTTGTTTGACGCGAATCCCTTTAAATGATGCAAAGGCCAAAAAATACGGACTGACTCCAATCGGGCGACAGGGGCAAAAACCTCATCATAATCAAGTCCTTCAATTTGAGTATACCCTTGAACAACTAGTCGAGCTTTGTTCCTCGTAACAACCCCTCGATCATCCTTCTTGACTCGATATACCCATCTAGTGCCTTTTGGATCGGCACCCTTGGGTAATGGAACTAGCGTCCACACTTGTAGTTTGTGAAACTGCTGCAGTTCATCTTGCATGGCCTCGACCCAGGATGGATCTTGCAAGGCCTCCGAAACTTTTTTCGGTTCAGTTTGGGAAAGATGGCAAGAATTAACAGTCGCCATAAATCCCAAAATCTGATCAGCTGAAGTATCCGTATCTTCAGCAGATTGCTTCGCCTGATGTCTCGTTTGAACAGCAGAATGGGGATCACCAATAATGTTTTCAACTGGGTGATTCCTATGTATCCGGGTCACTGGAATGGCATCTGGCACAAGATTTAATTCCAAGTTGTTCAAGTCACCTTCAGCGGCCGAAGCATCTTCGTTCTCTTCATTAATGAAGAAACGAGAATAATCTATGTCTTCGTCATCCTCTAAGAGAGGCATATCAGGATCGTCCGGAAGATCCGCGGCATTTACAGTATTTGAAGAAGACGGAATGGTTGTAGTTGGTGGTGTGGGTGTAGGTACAGATGCAGAAGAAGTAGTAGGTGCAGGCATTTGTTGTGTTGGAGTAGGTGATGGAGTGGATGTCGTATCGGGAATCGGATTGGATGTTGTAGGAGGAGAATCAGATGTTTGTTGAAAAACATCAAGTCCATGAAGCATTGTGATTAACTCATCAGTGTCGTTGTCCTCCGGTAAATTGAAGGAACTGAAGAGTTTCCCATAATTGAAGAACCAATCCGGACCCGTTCCTTGAGGTGGTTCCGTATACCGTAGGCATTTGACCTCAAAGTGTTCCTCTATCTCGTTTGTTGATTTGTTGTATACCCGTTTGTTTGGAGAGTTGACCGAATATCCGAGAAAAATTCCTTCAACGGCTTTATCACCAAACTTAGGGACACGTTCTTTGGTAATCATTATCAAACAAGGACATCCAAATGGTTCCAGAAACTGCAGATTCGGCTTGCGATTGTTGAAGAGCTCATAACACGTTTTATTCTTCTTTTTAACCGAAAGAACCCGATTCAAAACGTAGCAAGCAGTGTTAACTGCCTCGGCCCAGAAGATAATAGGTAATTTGGAATCCGCTAACATAGTACGAGCAGTTTCAATAATTGTCCTATTCTTCCGTTCAGCAACTCCATTCTGTTGAGGTGTTCTCGGAGCACTGAATTGATGTTCAATACCCCTAGAAGCGCAAAATAACTCAAGAGTTGAGTTCTTGAATTCGGTTCCGTTATCGCTCCGCAGTCTTTTCACCTTTAAGTTGCACAAATTTGCCAACTTATCCAACAAGTAGACCAAAATTCCCGCTGTCTCATCCTTTGTTGCGAGAAAATATACCCACGAAAATCGTGAGTAGTCATCTGTCACTACTAAACAATAGGAGCGACCACCGATGCTCTTTGTAGAAACAGGACCAAAAAGATCCATGTGCAGTAGTTCTAATGGAGCATTTATGGAATTCACAACCTTAGACTTATGGGACTTCTTGTGGAGTTTGCCCTTGTGGCAAGAAACACAGTCATCCTTCAAGGCGAAGGACTGTTTCGGAACTCCACGAATCAAGTCGTTGTTGACTAGGAAATTCACTTTTCGGAAATGAATGTGTCCCATTCGTCTGTGCCAAAGGAGTGATTCCTTTTCAGAAGCCTTCGAAAGGAGACAAGTGTATTCGCTGGATGTCTCCACCGTTCGCATATTCATCACATATGTGTCATTTCTTCTAGGTGCTCGCATTACCACCCATTCCTCTGGAATGACATACCCCGGCTTCAATATGACACACTCAGTCTTTGTAAAGGATGTGGTATAGTCCTTATCACAAACTTGTGATACACTTAACAGATTATGTTGAAGCTCGGCCACATAATTTACATTCTCAAAACTAACCTTTCCATTGGTTAGCGTTCCTCTCCCCGAAATCGTTCCTCCCGTATCTCCAGCAAAAGCAACATGACCTCCCGCGTATGGTTTAATATCCACTAAGAGAGACACATCACCCATCATGTGTCGCGAGCAGCCACTGTCCATGAACCATTCACTATCTTTTATTCGTTCAGACTGCTGCAACACAAAAAGTGAGGAGATTAGTGAGAAACGGTGACCCAAGCCTTTACAGACTTAGGTCGACCAAAGTCATCAACAATAAGCACATCAGATAAAACTTTATTTTTAAACAAATCAGATTTTGAATCTGATGTGTTATTATTGATGACGTTTGAGTCCTTAGTGGACTCCTTTAACTTCCAAACCTTTGATTGTTCGGGATTTGGCTTAGAAATAGTGTTGGGCTTTGGTTTTAACAAAGGATTTTGCCCTACACTAACGACTTTCTTGGTAGGCTTGGGAGAGACAGAGTGATGCCTAGGAGGTGATTTTGAAAAAGAATTTCTGTAGAAAGATGTCCTAGGCATATTTCTCCCATACCGCTGATGAGAAAGTTTGGGACAAGCACGGATCAAATGTCCTTGTTTCTTACAGTAGAAACAAGAACGAGTCTCTTGAAATTGTGGAGACGGAGAATTTACCACAGGAAGTGACGAAGCATTTTTAGAACATGAACAGGTTGTACACGTTTTAGATAATGCTTGTGTTGGTTTAGAAGTTGAGGCAGAAGTTTTATTAACATGAACATTTTCACTTGTCACCTTTTGTTTTAAAACATTTGTCGGTGAGTTTTGAAGTTTCACATTTAAAAATTTATTTACCTTTTTATTTTGAACCTTTGTTACAGATTCAGTTTTCAAAATTTGTTTTTCAGGTTTAGCCTCAACCTTCTTAAACTCAGGATATTCCTGATCAGTAATATCCTCTATCTCCACAGTCTCATTAGTATCAACTTGAGACTTACTTTCAGCTTTAACAAACTGAGGCAATGGATACTCTTGCCTCTTGGTTTTCTCCGTTGTTAGTTTGTTAAGCTTGGTTTCTTTGGCCTTAATACCATATAGTTTGGTATAATCGACTGAAATCTCCTCAAGGCCTTGTTTAGTAATCTGGGGACAGTATTCAGCATTAGAAGGTGGTGGTACTTGGTTATAGCCAAGACCTTCCTTCTTTTTGCCAGTTGTCCCTTGCTTACTGACAATCTCATTAAAGACTTGTGTTGCGGATGTTGAACATAAGATTTTGCTTTTATGATTCTCAAACTCATTTTTCAAATCAGATAATTCTTTATTCAACAATTCAATTTCAACAAGATAACTCTTAATTGCATCTTGCTGGCTAAAGACCTTTGCTTTAAAGGTTTCAGTATCTAATTTATGAGCTTCAAGATGTTGTTCATAAAGTTTTTCATTTTCTAACAAAAAATTATTAGATTCATTAAGTTTAACAATCTTGTCCCGCAAATTTTGATTGTCTTTCTGATAGACCTTAAGGGATTCAGTCAAGTTAATACACGAAACACAATTAGATGGCTCAGTGGGTTCATTGGGTACCTCAGGAGTAATGTGAGCCATTAGACATTGAAACTTTGCAGCTTGAGCACTCCAATCAGAAGCAGTTGGCTCAAAAACGATCAATGCATTATCCACAGCCAATGATTTAGCTTCTTCTTTCTCAGTTGCCTTGGGTGGATCTGGCTTAGTAAGACCTGAAGACGGCATCCTGGGTTTCTCACATTCTCTTGCGAAGTGACCAAGGTTCTGACAATTGTAACACCGAACCTTGCTTTTATCGAACCCAAACCCAGTCTTTCCATTACCTTCCAAGCTTTTCCTGCCCGTTCTCTGTAGAAACTTTTGAACCCTTCTTGAAATCATAGCTATGTTCCAGGTTAAGTCCATCTGCTCCAAGTCAACATCATCCAACTGAGCATAATCTTCTTTGGTCATTTCAAGAGTAGTATTTGGTTGAGTAACCAAATCTTTGTAAGAGCTGAGGAAAGCTGTATAGATTGCAGCTTGCTCTTGAATAGCTGGTGAAGATGTAACCTGTTGTTGTGATCCTTGATTGGTACAGGTTGTACCAGACACATAAGCAGCATGTGATGCTCCAGCTAAATAAGATGAAGAATTGGTATCCGATATGAATGCCATTCCTCCATAACTTTTACCAGAGTTAACTTGGCCTCCATAAAGCGAAGGATTTTGTACAAATCCAGTTGACTTGCACTCTTTCTTCTTCAATTCCATAGCGTGGGCTTGAAGAACTCCAATAAGTTGATCCAAGGTCATTCCATCCAATCCTTCACTTTCCTTCAAGAATTGGACTTTTACATCCCATGCACTTGGTAAAACATCTAGCAATTTCTTATTTATCTCAAGTGCTGTAAGACTATATCCACCCTCCGTTAACTCACTCACCAGTTGTGAGTATCGGGTAAACAGTCCAGAAGTGGTCTCATTTGGTAAGGAGTCAAACAGGTCGTATTGTTTCTTTATCAATTCCAGCTTAGCTTCCTTATATTTCTGATTTCCTCCACACCTCGTCTCTATGGCCTTCCATAAGTCATAGGTGGTGTCATGATGTTTAAACAGTCTCATGACATCCTTTGTCAAGCACATACAAATAGCTGAGTGTGCTTTTCTTTCTAACTGATAGTCCTTCTTTTCTTGAGGAGTCATAGCAATGAAAGATTTTGGTGGTGGAACCTGACGATAATCTCCTTCAGCCACTGGAGCCTCATATCTTTGTTTTAAAGGGCCCCACAATTCCGGACAATGAAAATCAACGAACTGTTCAAATCTATCCCTCTAATAAGCATAGTCCATGTCTGCTGTAAATAGAGGAGGTTTATTATTTGAACCAATATCATTTCCCTGTTTTATCATCTCCTTAATACCTCTAATATCTTCCTTGTCTGCGGCCATTGAAGATATACCTGAAATTTTACTCAAAAACAAGAACTTGCAAGCAAATTAGTAACAAAGGCGTCACTTGGTAAGTGACGCACTTAAGTGTCGCAGCGTATAGCGGCACTATGAAAGTGACGCTATCGAGTGACGTACAGAGTGACGGATGACACTATCAGCAAGTGTCGGTCAGGTAAGCAAGTGACGCACTCAAGTGTCGTACTTGAGTGTCGTGCAAGATCAAATAGGCGTCACTAGTAAAAGTGACGCTATAAATCAAACAGGCGTCACTAACAAAAGTGACGCTTAAGGATCAAGTGACGTGCAACAGTGACGCACTTGAGTGTCGGTGTATTAGGGTAAACGACACTTAAGTTAAGTGTCGTATAACCTCAAGTGACGCTTTAAGTGACGCGTCTAAGTGACGGTAAAACCCTAATTCTGGGATTAGCTAGTGCCGCTATAAGTGACGCGTCCAAGTGACGGATCAAGTGTCGCAAAACGGCAGAAAAATCCCAAAACCCTAAAAATGTCGAATTTTCGTAAACCAAACGAAAATTCCTTGAACCCTAATGGACGAAACCTGTAGATGTTGAAGAATATCGACTGTAATACACCTTTTCACCTCAAAATCCGTATGAATTCGTAATTCTTGAATTAAGCAAAACCGAAATCAATCCAAAATACCTTATAAACGTCAATGCTATCACCGCAAGGCTCTGATACCAGTTGAAAGTGCCTAGTGCTTGGATCTAGATGACAATTGACAGTAATTGATAGGCGGAATCAATCAATTACACTTGATGCTAACAAACACAAACCGAAACAATGATATTCACACAAAGAAAACTCGTTTATTAGCTTGTATTGAGTATAGGGATCGATTACAGAGAAATTAAGTCGACAAATTGTGCTAGGGTTTCGTCAACCCTAGCCGAAAACCCGTAGGTTTGTATTTATACTAAAACACAGCCGACATGCGTCACTTGTGTAAGTGTCGCATGTGGCCGCCTTAATGCGTCACTTACCTAAGTGTCGCTATGCGTCACTCAATCAAGTGTCGCTATGCGTCACTCAGGCAAGTGTCGCCTAAACTAAAACACGAGTATCGCATTAACAAAAACTATATTTCTATTAAGTAACAAACGACACTAATTACAACTCGATAGACCAACTGACAGACACTCAAAGATGCTTCAACACTTATACCACAAGGTACTACCATTTGCTGAGTGAGCTAGATGACCATGAGATTGTAACTATTGAGACTGAGAAAACCGACAAGTTTATTGAGGGTTTACCGTCTAAGTGGAAAATGCATGGCATAATGCTTAAAGACAATGATGAGAGGTATGCAACTATGACCTTAGAGCAGGCTATTGATAAGCTCAGAGGTTATGATTTCACCCAGAAGACTAGAGATACTGATTCTAACCAGGCTCAGGATCCGGGACTATATCATGGAAAATCTACTATCTCTACTGCTTCCTCAAGCTCGACCACTGCTTTGTTTGTTGGTAATACTGATGGAAAGGGTGAAATGATTACTGATGAGTTGTGTCTCGTTACATCATCTGGTAGTGAAGCAAAGGGAAAACCAACTGAGAAGTTACCTCAGGAGCATCAAAAGATGCCTATGAGTGTAAAATCTGCTGAACAACAATTATCTGTTCTTGCTTCCTTTGTAGCTTCGTATGAAAACGACATTAAGGGTAAAATCAATGATCCAATTATATTTGATGAAGATTATGATCAGATAGACCCTGAGTATCTTGAAGAAATAGAACTTCAGGATCAACTTGCTATGTTGTCAAGAAGAGTAAAGAATTTCTTGAAGAAAACTGGTAGAAAGGTAGTTGGCAATCGATCAGGGTTTGATAAGACCAAGATCAAGTGTTTTTAATTGTCAGGGTTATGGACACTTTGCTCGAGAATGCCAAAGACCTAAGGTAGAAGCTCGCAATGGAAAACAAGGTTCGGGAAGCACTCTCGCTTCCAAAGCCTTGGTTGCGAAACAGTTGGAAGGCTCTTATGAATGGAAAGCTCAGTCTGAGGAAGCTTTCATGGCTGAGATTGATGAGTCTACATCCTACATGCCTACTGATGCAGAGTGTGATGTAAAGGTGCCTGAGGTTGAAGTGAAGGCAAGTGATGAAGACGTGCTGTATATGGATTCAACTGAAAATATGAATCCTGAAGACTTTGTAGCACGCATGGCTGAAATTCAAACAGACAAGAAAAGGGTATGTATTGATATTCTTACTCTTGCTGATGTCTGTTACTTAGTTACTGATTTGCAGTCACAGGTTAGTGTTTTAACTATAGCAAACAAAAACCTGTCTTCTCAAGTTAGCATATTGACTGAATCTAATAAGACTGTTAGATCTGAACTTGAACTAGCTAAGATTGATGTGCGTAGGTTAAGTGACGATAAACAGGACTTAAAAGATAAAATTAAGTCTGATGCTTCTGATAGGATTGCACTTAGAGATACCATTAATGAAAAAGCTGTTATCATAGATGGTCTCTATATGAATCTAAAAGACTTAAATCAGACAATTGCTAATAAGGAGAAAGAGTTAGCTGATTGTAAATTGAAGCTAGTTGAGCAAAACCGAAAGATAGAAAATTACAGAACCACTGAGATGGATAAAATGCTTGATGCTCAACGAAGTGTAAAGGATGATTTAGGATTAGGTTACAATGAGACACCTCCTCCTTTCAATTCAAATTACACTAGGCTTCCAGAAGATACTGAGATGACTGAAGTATGTTATGTAGAACCAGTAACTAAACCTGAACAGTCAGAGGCACAGAAGAATGTTGTTAAGAATCCTTCATCTGATGATAGTAAGAAAGTTCCTCACACCAAAGTAAAGTTTGTACCGGGTGGAGTAATTAACGATACTAAGACTGATGAAGTGATTAATAAAGAACATGTTATTGATCCTTTAGTGCCTAAGACGCCGACTGCGGATGCAAAAGTTGGAAAGTCACGGAAATAGATGTCCTGCTTCAAATGTCACCAAAAAGGACATGTGGCTTCTTGTAGTCCAAATAAGAAGTTGGAAGCATCACATAAGTTAGTGAATACTGAAAAGACACCGACCACTTCTAGTTCAATTGTAGACAGGCTAGGCTCCAAATCGGGATTAGGCAGCAAACTTGTAAACATTCTGAAAAGAGATGGTAATCATAGTGTCTCTCCACCTAAATCTAAAAGGTCTTATAGTTTGAACGAAAATACTTTCAATAAGCTAAGAGATAAGACACCTTCGAGGTTTAGGACCCCCAGTAGAAACCATAGTCAGTTTGAAAATGGTTCTACTTCAAGTGCACAAGGAACTAAGTTTGTGCCTAGGAGGTTTTCTACTCACTCTCCTCATAGGCCTAAGACTACAGATCATCAACAATCTCAAACTCTTGTGAAAGTTACCAAGACTCCTGATGGGAATAGTTATGGTTACTTTAAGGAGGTTCAGATTGTAGATGATCAAGGACAAACCAAGACCGTAATGGCTTGGGTCCCTCTTGAAAACTAATTGTGTACAATTTGTTATGTGTAGGAGCAGACTGTGAACAATGATAGCTGCTGGTATGTAGACAGTGGATGCTCAATGCACATGACAGGAGAACGAAGTCTACTGAAGGACTTCAAAGAAGGTTTCAAGTAAAAAGTTAATTTTGCAGGAGACAAAGGAGGAATAATTACTGGGAAAGGAAAAGTTTCAAATGGAACTTTGACTCTAGAGGATGTGAATTATGTTGAAGAACTAACTCATAACCTAGTGAGTGTTTCCCAAGTCTGCGATAAAGGTCATCCAATTCATTTTAATGAAAAGGAGGCTTTAGTTCTGAAGCCAGGCTTCACAATTCTTGAAGAATGGATATTGATGAGGGCACCAAGGAAGAAGAACATCTATGATATAAACATGGGTGTTTCTAATTCTTCAATGGTGTCAACATGCTTACTATCCAAGGCTTCAGAAGCAGACGCACTTTTATGGCATAGGAGAATGGCACATCTGAATTTTCGAAAAATGAACTACATAACCAAGAATGGATTAGTTCTAGGTATACCACAGAAACGTTTCGAGTCTGAGGACCAGTGTGTTCCTTGCCTAAAAGGAAAGCAGCACAAGAAATCACACAGGTCTAAGACTGAAAACTCAATCTCCTCGCCATTTGAATTGCTACACATGGACCTCTTTGGCCCCATAAGCAAAAGAAGTCTAGGTGGCATGTGGTATTGTTTAGTTATCACAGATCATTACTCTAGATTCTCATGGGTATTCTTTTTGGGATCTAAGGATGAAACCCCTGGAATTTTAATGGAGTTCTTAGATCTAGTAGAGAATGTCTATAAAACGAGAGTAAAGCGTATTCGTAGTGATAACAGAACGGAATTCAAGAACTCAACGTTGAATATCTATTGCTTAAGCAAAGGGATACAACATCAATTCAGTGCACCGTATGAACCTCAACAGAACGATGTTGCTGAAAGGAAAAATCGAACGTTGATTGAAGCTGCTAGAACAATGCTTGCAGATTCAAAGCTTCCAGTCATCTTTTGGGCAAAAGCGGTGAATACAGCATGTCATGTTCTAAATAGGGTTCTTACGGTCAAAAAGCGTAACAAGACTTGTTACGAATTATTGAACAATAAGAAACCTAATCTGAAGGGATTTGAACCCTTTGGAGTTGCATGTACGATATTGAAAACAGGAAATCAAGCTAAATTTGGCGAAAAGGCTGACGAAGGATTTTTCCTAGGTTATGTGCCCAATTCACCTAATAAAATAGTTTTCAACAAAGTCATGGGACGACTGGTATAACATTGAAGTTACGAGCTATGTACCTGCTGTACATAAGGGATTAGATTGGCAATTTGACTATTCGGATCTCTTTCAGTCATTTAAAGTTTCCATAAGTGACTTTGTCAGTGTTTCAAGGATATCTGAGCACTTATTATATGAAGATTTGGATAATGGTTCTTCTCCAATATCGAGTGTTTTGAAATTTGGAATCAGGACAAATGATGACTCAAATGAAGCTTCTTCAAGTGGGTCACAACAACCTTCAAAGGATACATATCAAGAAACAGAAGATACCAAGGATGATCTTCATACAAAGTTTGATGATGTACTTACTCCTTTGAAACATTTAAGGTTATCTTCAGCTGGTTCAGAAGATATACCTTCATCAGAAGAGATTGGTACTAACTTAGGAGATGAGTTAATAGTTGACCCTATACCGGTTACTAGAACGAGTAAGAATCATCCCGTTGAAAACATCATCGGTGATATTAATACTCCTATTCAAACTAGGACTCAATCTAAAGCTAGTACATCTGAAGATTTAGAAAGCTTGTATACTGCTATGAAAGAGATAGGGATTCCTAATCAATGTCTATATTCATGCTTTATCTCACAAGTTGAGCCTAAAAATGTGCAAATGGCACTAAAAGAAAGCTAATGGGTCGAAGCTATGCAAGAAGAACTGTTACAGTTTTCAAAACTACAAGTATGGGAGTTGGTTGACCATCCAAAGGGAGAGTATCCAATTGGAACAAATGGGTATTTAAGTGTAAGAGAGATGACCGGGGAGTCATTACTCGCAATAAAGCCCGTCTAGTGGTTCAAGGATTTAATCAACAAGAGGGTATAGATTACAATGAAGTGTTTGCACCGGTTTCTAGGCTTGAAGCAATTAGGGTATTCTTAGCATTTGCCTCATTCAAAGAGATTAAAGTTTATCAGTAGAGTGCCTTCTTGTATGGCAAAGTAGAAGAATTGGTGTATGTTTCACAACCGCCAGGGTTCGCTGATCCGAACTATCCAGATAGAGTATATCGCTTAAATAAGGCTCTATATGGATTACATCAAGCACCTAGGGCATGGTATGGAACACTATCAAAGTATCTTCTTGAGAATGGATTTACAAGAGGATCAATTGATAGTACACTGTTTGTAAAATGGAAGAAGAAACACTTTCTTCTTGTTCAAGTATATGTTGATGACATTATCTTTGGGTCTTCTGACGAAAAGATGTGTCAAGAATTTGAACAAGTAATGAGGAAAAAGTTCGAGATGTCTACAATGGGAGAGTTGAATTTCTTCTTAGGATTACAAGTTGATCAAAAGAATGATGGATTCTTTATTCATCAATCTAAATATACTGCTGAATTATTAGAGCAATTTAAGATGGATGAAAGTAAAATCTATCATACTGCTATTCCAGTAAATCATGGACTTGGTCCTGATACATCGAGTGATCAGGATGTGGATCCTACTCTTTATAGGGCCATGATCAGATCACTAATGTATCTAACTGCCTCTAGGCCTGACATTATGTTTGCTGTTTGTATATGCGCAAGATATCAGGCTAATCTGAAAGAGTCACATATGCAAGCTGTGAAACGGATCTTTCGTTACCTCAAAGGGAAACCGAAGCTGGGACTTTGGTATCCGATTGATGGAGACTTAGATCTCATAGCTTATACTGATTCGGATTATGGAGGATGCAATCAGAATAAGAAATCTACAACCGGAGGATGTCAATTCTTAGGAGGTAGATTAGTATCCTAGCAGTGCAAGAAGCAAAGCTCGGTAGCCATTTCTACATGTGAAGCTGAGTATGTTGCAGCTGGCAGTTGTTGCTCTCAAGTTCTTTGGATTCATTAGCAACTGCGGGATTACGGGTTAAATATAACCAATACTCCTATGATGATTGATAACGAATCAACAATGTCGATCACCAACAATCCGGTGAAGCACAGTAAAACTAAGCACATTGATATTCGACATCATTGTATTAGAGACTGTGCTGAGAAAAATTTGAAAAAGTTAGTTAAGGTTCCGTCATTGGATAACTTAGCAGACTTATACACGAAGGCGTTCGACAGAGCTCGATTTGAGACGTTGGTTCAACTTAATGGAATGAGAAATCCAGAGTGATTAGTCTTCCAAGGGTATTTTTGTAATAGTAAGTAGTACTTTTTATGTTTTTATTAAAAAAAAAAGGAGGGGGGGGGGGGCGTATGGCATTCATTTGCTTGTTACCTAAGGGGAATCACCTCCAATAAAAGAACAACCGAAGTTCTTTTAGAAAAGCTTTAAGTTTTGGCTGTGAAAACTTGGGAAATGATAGTACATTAGGAGAATGAGCTTAAGAATAATAAACCTAAGTGCTTAGATTGATGTGTTAGTAGATTCCTATAAGTTTCATTAGAATTGCATACTTACCTAGGAGTTTACTTATATTTATCTGATTATACACCTATATCCACTGATAATAACTCGTGTCCTTTATATAAGTGATAAGAATAACTAAAGTCTATTCAGATTCATTATATGATATACTGGTAGGCAAATTATTCTTAGATTTCTGAGCAATTAAGAAATTCTATTTTTGCGTGTCATACCTTTTGTGAACTGTTAGATAATGTATGACGTATGACATATGTCTTAATTGATGAATGATGGTACTACCATATACTGTTATCATGCATTTCTCTACAAATGACAAATAGTTGCAAATATGGTTATTAGTGAAACTAACAGATAACTCTGTTGTACATGAGTACAGACTTATTGCCTTTAGTTTTGTCAATAGTCTCAAACTTATTTTAATTATACTAAGGGATCATCTGTTGTACGTGAGTACAGATCTGGAACCACTAGTATCATTAAATGATGTTTGATATTTGTCAAAATTTTAACTCAAGTGTATGTTATATGTTTCGAAGAGATACATCATTTAGTAACCTCTACCTTGAAATTAAAAGATGCAGTGTTATGTGTTTTACTTGAGTTCTTCAGTCGGAACACTTTAGATATTGTTCACATTGATAATAATAAAGTTTGCTCAAAAATCTATGTTTAATTTGTTTATGTGGATCATAATACCGGTAATCGTCTTGAAATGTCTATGATATTGGAATGTTCACTTTTGTGAATAATTAGTTCCTAATAAATAAAAAGGTTATTTTTCAATTATGTCTTGTGGATAAAGGTAAATAAAATATAATTATATATATATATATATATATATAAGTCTATTACTGGTTAATTTGTAATTTTATTATACTTATACGAATTTCATGAGGTATGCATACTAACAATCGTCCTGTTCTTATTAAAATCTAATATAAATGGCTTATTCTTCCTAATATGATCCCTAAGCAGTTAAAATTCTAAGTATTTTAATTTTAAATTTGTTTGCTTTCATAGGATGTTAGTAATCTTAAGCTTTATTTTTTATTTATTTTATGTTTAAGTGATTAATAAGATGGTACCTGATACCACTATTAGTTTATTTCATTGTTTTATCTTATCTTTAATTTTATCTTAATAGTAAAAGTTTTTGTTTTGATATGTGTTTACCTTATGGAAGTAAATTATACTGGATATTTATTATAAGTTGAACAAATGTAATATGACAAATGAAAATAATATATAGGTTACGTGGAATGTTAATCGAAAGTCTTCCGACTCACATGTAGTCGAGCAGCGTGTCCTGATTTTATATCGGCGGTTAACTTTTCTATTATAACTTATATATATATATATATATATATATATATATTTTAGACTTGTCTATATACTTAAGTAAATAATTTAAGCTCGAGATTTTTCTTTATACAAGATTAATTGTATCACGGGTTTAGTCGGTTAATATATGTAAGAAGATTATCATTGAGGAAAAATTATGCGAAAACATTTTCTTTAAAATGTTTAGGCTACATAGTTACAAACTTAACTATATAAGTGTGAATGGGTTTAAATTTATACTTAAAATTTAATTCACATTTTTTATTTAATTTAATTCTGCTAGTTTGACTAGTCAAACTTGCGAATCGAGTTCTAAAATTGCGAATTGAGTAAAGTGTATAAAAGGGTGGTCAAATGAGTCAAACTTTCCACCGAACCCACATACACTTGCGAACTAACTTCATCCCTGCGAACCGACATACTGCGAAACGAAGCAAAACAGAGTTTTTCGTTTGATTTTGATTTTACGAGTACGGGAACGAGTTTTTGACTCCGTTGGTTTTATACACTACTTCATTACGAACATTTTGAGCTATAAACCAACATGTTTAACCGTGTAATTAACTTGAAATCAAAAGCTTTATAAACTTAGGGTTTTGGTTTGAATTTTGAACGATTTATGTAGATTAAGGGACAGATCGAACAAGAATCCTTGTGGTTAATGTTATTATACTCTTAATGAACATAAATCAATTGATTGATTATGTTAAAAATGGCAATAAAATCAATTTTTGGTTTCACTTCACAATGGCAGATGATCGTGCGAGTTGAGATTCATCTCAGTTCGCAGCATCTGGATTTGCGAGTTGAAACCTTGTGCGTTGACTTGTTGACCTGTGAACTGAGTAGGTTTGCGAATCGACTTGCGAGTCGACTTTGCGAATTGACTTGGTTTGCGAGTTGACTGGTTTGCGAATTGAGTTACGAGTTGACTGGTTTGCGAATTGAGTTGCGAGTTGACATATATGCGAATTCAGTTGCGAGTTCAGATTGAACTCTGCGAGTTGCAATAAATTTTTAATTTGTAACTTGCAAATTCAACTTTTAATGTAATAAGTGGCACTTTCAATTATATCTAATTACAACTTACGACTTTAAAAGTTCATTAATATATGTTTCGATGTGAGAATTATATGTTAACACGTAATAACATATATTGTATTTATACGACTTTGGATTTGATAAATCTAGGTTATATATATTTATTTAACTTATGACTAACATGTAATAAGTTAAATATATTTTATATAAGACTTGAGACAATTATGTAACAAGTTATACATTCTAAATTTAGATCTAAGATGTTTGATGAATTTTGATTCATAATACATTATAGTTTAAAATTTAGTTAATGTTGTTAACGTGCGCTAATTTTTTTTTTGTCATTTGTATTTTATACAGATATGGCTCGTCCGTTTGATAAAGGTCACAACATCCTTGTTGATCTAGATCTCAGTGCACGAGGAGCTAGCAAGGTAGCTCAGGTGCTTACATTTTTTGCACGTTCACGCATTAGTTATGCGATTACAGAGTCTCCACTGATCTCTCAGACGATACTGAATGATTTTTGGATGGATATTCAGTATGATCAGACCGTCAACCAACCACTGATACGCACAACGGTCAATCAGAGACCAGTTGTCTTCTCTGCATCTGACCTTCGTCAGATTTTACGACTGAGGACAGTAGACCAAGAGGATGGTCCGACTGAGTACCCTATGGATTTTGTTGAGGGTGCGTTAGGTCGTATGGGGTATACGGGTGAGAGAAAAGGACGTCAATTCCTCAAGGCCTTAGTTATTGGGCAATGGAGACTCTTGTGGCATGTTATAGTCGCGATTTTTGGACCGAAGAGGGGCGGTTTTGACTAGTTAAGCCCTGCTCTTGTATCGGCCGTGTTGTCACTGGTTTATAATAAACCATACAGTTTTGGTGATTATATTTTTGGAGAAATGGTACGCCAGATATCGGGTACTGTGAGATCTCGCTTTTTGATCTACCCGAGGTTCTGCATGCTGATCATCCATTCTCGGATTGCAGATCTAGATATCCCTGAGTCGCACTTACATGTTGATACAATAGCGCTCAGAGGGTACAATGCCATGTTTCAGTAGACCATACGACGTGAGGGGTTTGTGAAACTAGAGGAACGTGAGCTCTTTGGTTTTCTGATCGATCCGTTATATGTGACACCACCAAACCATGGTTGGCTAGATGTTGGTCCTGCTTATGTTGTACTTGAGCCTGCTGCTGATATGGTTCTTCCTGAAGATCCATAAGAGCTTCTGAATGATGTTTTGGAACAACTGGGACAACAGGTTGATGCAGAGGTTACTGAACAGGTTGTGCAGGAGGTGCTAGTACAACATGATGATGCTACTAATCCTGTTTTACAGGCTATTGAGCATTATCTTGCTCCTGCCGAGGTATATTATATAAAAAATATAGATACTTAGTTGATAGAATTATATAATGATAATGATATAGATATTTAGATGATTAGGCCGTATATCTGATCATAAAATATAAATATGATTATACACAGGAAGCTGAGACTGTAGACCCAGAGGTTGTAAGACCTGAGGGTGAGCAGGGACAGCATGATAGATCTGAGGTAATATATCAGATTAATCTTACATATATATCGAACTTGTATGATAGAGTTTCTATGCTAATCATAAATGTTTAATATATTTGCTATTTAGGATACTGTTGTTGGTACTTCTGGTGGAAAAGATGGTGAGATTGAATCAGATTCTTCTACAGATGCTGATGATGTCAGACCCATTTCACCTCCAGCTGGACAAATTTTTTATGGTTCAAGGTTGATGCCTGATCCAGCTGTGAAAGAAAAGCGTAAAGCTAAAGAAGTCGATCCCGACTTCAGTATTCTTGATGACGGTCCTGAGGTGGCTGAGACCCCTCTGGTTAGTCAACGTAGAAAGCGTTCAAGGACCTTGACCATTCGTGATGGTAAATTTTTAATCTTTAATTTAAAGTTAGATAATCTTAACTTGTTGTTTATCAGGAGTTAAACTAAGACAATTAATTCTGTAACAGAAACTCAAGATACACCACAGGTAGAGAAAGTGACACCGGTGGTTTCTGAATCGGTTTCTGTACCTACTATGGTAAGAGATATAATTTCAGTATCACAAGTGTTCATTTTTTATTTAGAAATTGAGACAAAGTAATCTGTAACAGTTCTTTATGCAATTATGTCTAACTTTATAGGCTGAGACAATAACAGAGTTACCGACACAAGAATCGGTTTCTCAGGTTATCAAAGAAGGGGTTGTGGAATTAGTGCGTTCAGCACAGTTTCCTACTACCAAGGCAAGCCGCTTTGCAGCTGGCCTTCTCACGACAACCTTATCTCAAGCCATTCCACCACTTTCTCGTGATTCTCATATTGCTTCGTTGACACCGCATGGACCATCGACGATTTCAGTGACTCCTATGACTGATGCTGAAAGGATTACATCCTTAGAGTCTAGAGTGAAGAAATTAGAGAAAATGACGGGATCGGTTCCACGGTTGTTAGTTGAAAATCTTTCTTTAGCACAACAGTTGCTTACTATTAGTGAATCTTATCAGACATTGATGAAGGTTCATAACACACTGCTTGATGACTACACTGCCCAGAGACTGAAGCTTGACAATTTGGAGGAACTCATTTTGAGTCTGCATAAAGAACAGTCAGCTCAGGGGGAGATTAGGGTATATAGAGCAGCGTGCAAAGAAGATGAGTTGAAGCTGAAAAGGAGACACGACATAGACGATGATCCAGTGCATCTAAAGATAGTGAGCCGACTGGTCCTTTAAAGACTGGTGAGCATGCTACTGTTCAGGGGGAGTCTGCTGCTAGTGCAAGTGGTAGTGGTGTTGGTACAAGTACAGATACAGCGGTACTGGTTGATACAGAAGCTGGTAAGATAGCTTAGTATTAGATTAGTACTGTTTAGTATTTGTATATATTTACACTAAAACAATTGTAACTGAATAATTGTAAATTAATAGTGTTGGTAATATATTCGGCTTGAGATTATTATTACAAGTTAAATATATTAAAAATTATTTAAGTTATTTGATTCTAAAAAGTTAAATAAATTAGTGATCGAAAGTCTTCCGTGTAACACCTGGTCAAAAAGTCAATTTTCGCGCCAAATTTAAACTTTAAATAATGGTATTTTTATATGCGATTATAACAAAGTGTTCAAAAATGTAAGTCGTTTTAATTCAAAACGCATTCTGATAATTTAAAACTGCGCAAAAACAATTTATTAAATTTTAGTTTCAAAATAGTATTTTTATAAAATACTTCAACTCGAAAACATTTCAAATTAATATAAACGAATTTTAGAATTTAAAACACTATTCTAAATTACGATCGGGTACAAAAACACGGGCATTTTGTACTGTGGTTGGAGACCACAGTCCCCAGAGTGGGGATCTGAGAATGGATAAAACCACCTCCACCTTCCCTTCTTCTTTCATTTGTATTTTATAAAAACACACACACCACACATCTCTCTCTAAACTCTCTCAATCTCTTCCTTTCCATCCACACCAACCACCACCGCCGACCACCACCACCGCCATCATCATCATCATCATCATCATCATCATCATCATCATCATCTTCGGAATCATCATCATCAACAAGCATTCATCATCATCACCACCTCTATCTTCATCATCAAGAACCCCATCATCATCCAAACCCTTGAATCTTCAAATCGTAAGGATTTCTTCACTTTTTCTTGATATTCCTTGTTAAAAACACTTAATATATCATGTATTAACATTATAACAACAAGATTCGGCCCAAAAATGGGCTAGATTGCGTTTTTGGGTGAAAACCCGTCGAACAGTCACAAGTGTCGCTGACAAACCTGCAGCGATGCGTTACTTCCCAAGTGACGCTACCTAGTGTCGCATTTAGTGACACAAATAGTGACGCCTTTGAGTGTCGCCTTAAGTGACGCCCCTTTGTGATGCCCGTAGCGTCACTTCCCAAGTGACGCCAATCTTAAGTGTCGCCTATAGCGACACTTTCCTAGTGTCGCCTAAAACAGAAAATACATATTTTTCACTAAGTGTCGAAACTCAAATTTTACTGCCTAATATTACTCCGAAATGAAATTTCGGAGCGTTCTCACTAAAGCAATGTAGTAGACGCATGCTCAATTTCTGTTTTCGAATTATAATACCAAACTTTTATAATTCACACTTATCTATATTACTGTTTGGTAATACGAATGTGTAATACTTAGGAATTGCACCCATTATATTGTCATAGAACAATATCACTATTTAACCTTGTTAGGTTACCATTGCACACTGTTTAGTTCTACCATCATTGGACAACAACTAGACTTTTACAAGATTAGTTTTCCTTTTAGCAACTAAGACTGCACATACGTCCAGGACTTCAAAATTGGAATTGAACTCAAGTAAACATCAACCCAAGATCTCCATATACTTGCTAGGCTGAGACTAGGAGTATACAATAGTATCATATGTTAGTATAGATTCATTACACTAATATAAAACAACTAGGTGATGATTAGTCATACCTAGGCATATTGCGAAACACATAATATCTAAGTATTGTATATACATATTTAGATACAATACGTTACTCTCATGCGTTGCATGACTCACGGTTACATGTGTTTATTTGATTTGACTTATATATATATATACACACACACACACACACACATATTCGTACTCAATATCGAGCACTTGGTGCTACATACAATTTACTTATGTATATAGATATACATACACTCTGACGAACACGATCATACTAGTCGGGCATGTCATAGTACTGACAGCTCAATTACATACTATACCTGCGAGAAATTCGGTCGATGCCAGTTGGGCACACAACGATGCCACGGTAAAGTGGACACAAAATGATGCCACGGTATTGCAGTGGGCACAAGTGCGATATCGCGGTAAAGCGATACAATCGATGGATGGGCGAGCTTATGCTCGTGATCCACCCTCATTCACGGATGGGCGCGCTTATGCTCATGATCCGCAACAAGTTAATGGGTCGGTGGAGTTTCCACGAGAGGCCATTAGCTCAATCATGTCCGGGTTAGCACACACTAACTGGTCAAACGGACACAATAAATACTCAATCATGTCCGGGTTAGCACGCACTAACTGGTCAAACGGACACAATAAATACTCAATCATGTCCAGGTTAGCACGCACTAACTGGTCAAACAGACACAATAAATACTCAATCATGTCCGGGTTAGCACGCACTAACTGGTCAAACGGACACACAATAAACATTCAATCATAGTTCTGCGGGACTACAAAATATTTTTGCTGGACACAACATATTATGCCACGTGGGTATCTTAACGCGTTACTACAACTTAAGTAACATCATTACTTGTTATCATATGACGCGGTCATACAATTAACCGATTCATACTTAGGCCTGTATTGCCTCACGTCTGTAGACTTAATTATACCTGATAGGTATCGAGACATGGTAAGCCACAGTCTTTATGTACTTAGGTACACGTCACCACTACTAGGGTATGAAATACCCCGTTAGATGTATACACAATGGTATTACAACAACATAACAAAACAAATCAAAATCGTGGATTTTGAAACCATCTTTCAAAACATACAAGATATATACTTTATGTTTCAATTATAAATCCTATGAACTCACCAGCTTTATTGCTGACTCGTTTTAGCATGTGTTCTCAGGTGCCCAGCAGGATTAGGATTACTACAAGATTATGCTAGCTCGAGTCGCATGTTTTCATAATTGGATTTCTCTGCAGAACTTTTGTATTACAAATTATGTATTGAAATTATTTTGGCGAACTCGCAACTTGTATACACTTTTATTTTGGGAAATGTATAACTATTTTCAAACGTCTCATTTAGAGTCATTCATTATTTACCTTTGTGCTTGTGATATTTGATTCGGTAACACCCGATCCGACCGCTTCCGCAACCCAAAATTTGAGGGTGTTACATTCTGACTCATTGAGAAGTCGGGCGGCGTGTTCTGATTTATTTCAGCAGTCAAAATTTATTTGAACTTAGAAATTTTAGATTTGAGAGTTTTTTATAACTAACAAATTATAAATGTGTTTTTTTTACTAGACAAATGCTATATAATTTAAAGATATAATTGAAAAGTTAAGTTCTTTGAAAATAACTGTTTAATTAAGTCTTGAAAATTATATAAGTTAGTTAATTGTAAATTTAAATGTTTGGTGATTATTCACAATACATTAGAGTTGAAATTTAATTAATGTTTGTTAAGTGTTTGATAAAAGACTTAAGAAATCTTAGGTTGATTCAGGGTAATCAATTAAAGATTTATAAGTTGTTAATTGCATTTATGGTTTAATTACATAAAAAGGATTAATAAAGAAATTCTTAGATTGATTCAGGAAAATCAATGAAGAAAGTTAGATTGTTAATAATTATTTGTGTGTGTGTTTTTCTAGGGATTGAAATGCTTAATCTATCAGATTCAGAAGATGGTATTCTGGATGACATAGATGAAGATATTAATTATGATTTGGAAGAAGGAGAATTTCAACCACCTGATGATTGGACTACTGTTCTAGAGATTGAGCAAGACATTGGTGTAGATCCAGATATTAATGTTGATGAACACCATGTGAGCCCTTCTAGGACAGAAGCAATTACTGAAAATGATGAAGGTCCAATGGTTTTCAATGTAGATGAAGAAATTGATGATTCAACTGATTCAGATAAAGAAGATCTTCCTGATAAGCATAAAGATAATCCTATGTTCAAGCCCTTGCCAAAGAAAAAGAAAGAAAAGATTGGAATATCAGAAGTTGATATTACTGGTAAGCGTATAGCAAGAAGAGGGATTATAGGATGGTATTTTGATGCTGATCTAAAACTATTTGCTATCAAGAGATTTGATGGAGTTCAATACTTCGAACGAAAGCTTGCAGTGTTTAGTTCTCTACCAAAGTATGAGATTCGTGATTTGGATAGATTACCATTGAAGAATCCGAGTGATGATTTTGTTGGTAATTATGTACAACATATTATCAGGACGAAGGTTCGATCAAGAAAATTTCAAAAGATTAAGCCAGGAAACGGAAAAACAATAAAGTTACAAGAACGAAGTGAAAGAACTGGTAGGAGAAGAAGGAAGAAGATTTATCCAGCTGTTAGATGTGTACAACAAGTTCCGTTGAAGACAATGCCACAAGATATTCTTGGAAATATGAAAAGTTGGCATGTAGATTCAGAAACTGGAGAAGCTTTTATGGTTGAAACTGATGATGAGGTTGAGGGTGGAGAACGTGAAATTTTCAGAGTTTATGACCATCGACATCTAATGAATTTGTCGAGGAAGGATCTGTTAAAGTTGAATGAGAACAGAATCTTTATGACTGAAGCATGTGGTGATTTAGCGAGAGATTATCAGATTATGGTAAAGACTTGTATTAAGATGAAAATTTATGCAGGTAGTAAGATTTACAAATAAAGACCAAAGATAATTTGAAGACATAGATGCTAGAGCTATTGTCAAGGGGGAGTCTGTTGAGACATAGTTTGTGACAGCAGATCTAGCTTGTAATATGACTAGTATAATTGTTATCAGGTTGGTACATTGGTTTAGATTTGTAAATGAATATTTGTTATTAATAGTAGACGAAATTTAGTATTTAACAAATACGTTTTCTGCGAGTCAAGATCTCAAGTCGCAAGGCATTGCGATGCGAGATGAGATCTGAACTTGCAAAGTAATAGATATAGCGAACCGAAGCCAAGCTGTGCTTGGGCTGCGAGTTGAGTTGGACTCGCAGGCCCATGACCTGCGAGGTGAACTCAGTATTTATTTTTGATTCGGTTTGACCTAAAGAGGACTTTTGCCATTCGTTTTATGTAACTTGCGAATTCAATATCCAGAGAAGAACTTAAACCTAAAGGCTAGGCTTTGACGTTTTATCGTTTAAAGCTAAGTATTAGTTAACCTAAACGCAAACTTATTCGTTATAGTAAAATAACGTGTATTGAGGAATTCCGCACCTTAATACTATAGATAACGAAGTTATTGATCCTAGAACTAGGGACATATACCAACCCCTTTGTTTACTTACACACTCTAAACACCACCATACCCTCCCCACTCTTTCCCTTATTCTTCACTCTTCACATCAATCTCATCTCTCCTCTCTCATTTCCATGAATTTCCAATAGCAAAAGGAACACCCTTTGACCACCAATCACCCACCATCGAACCACCAAGAACCACCATCAAGCCGCCATCTTCAGCTTCAAGAAAACGCAAGCAAACGAGCTCAAAACTCCATCTTCTTCTTCTCTTCTTCTCTTCATCTAACAGGCTTGTAAGAATACTTTCCTTTTGATTTTATTTCATGGATCTTACATATAAACATGCTAATAAGTTCACTCAATGAAATCTTGTCCAAAACCTAACCCAAAAACATTTTGAAACAAGAAAAACCCAATAGACTACGCTTCTATCCTCTAATCAGAAAACATATACATTTTCCAACTTGTGATATCTCACTCAAACTTAACCAAAAGAGTCGAATCAAAAGCCTAATATTAAGTTTAAGATGTCACCTTTCATTTCCAACTGGTTTCGTAATTTTTGAGCAAGATCTATTACCATAAAACAAATTTACAAAAGGAGATGGCAAATCTTTCCTTAAGGACAGATTCTTGACCTAACTTGGTGAAGCCATAACTAATCGTACACACATCAAATAACATGAGGCTTTTTCCTAAAAGTCACAAACTTTGTTAGTTGTAAATCTAGTATAATCTCGCTTCGTGAAGTTGTGTAGAACTTATACAATAATTAGATCTTTGAACATATTTCTGGATTTGTCACTGTTAGACATCAGGGGACTTTTTAATATATTCGAACCACTTAAACTTAACCAATAATTATGTAAATTACATTTATGGAAATCTAAGACGGGGAACATTGGGTAAAATCTCGTAAATTTTCTGGAATGTTTGACTAGTCAAAATGAGCTCACAAAAGTGGATATTTTCTTGAAAATATGGACAGAATCTATGATGGAACCACAAGATAAAAACAAGCACCTTCGAGTTTGCTAAGATTGACAAAACTTACTTTGTATGACTTCTAAAACATTAAGGTTTATTGAGTAAAAATTTCAGGTCAAAACGACTAAGTATGACCAAGTCAATATAAACGCGACTCGACATGATAAAAACTCTGGACAACTTGCGAGACTTTTGTTTTTTTGAGAATCCTTATGCGACAATTAACACTCTCGCACCTACATATCTCGCACCACACCTACATTCTCGCATACACAAAGACTGTCGCATGGAAAATCTCGCATACCCATAGACTGTCGCATGAATACTCTCGCACACCCACATACTGTCGCATATATATATATATATATATATATATATATATATATATATATATATATATATATATATATATATATATATATACTCTCGCGAACGTAAGACAAAAGCAGAAACAGAAACTTGTCAACATTAAAAGCTAAACAAATAATTTCTCACAATATTCTAACAATCTCGAGAAACATTACATATGATAAAACAATTATACTAGTATATTGGAGAAACCATATATACTACATTATAAGACGAGACGACTATAACAATATTTGTAAGAAATATTATATACCAACGTGAAATGAAATGATAATAATAATATAATTGAAAATTATTATTACAAAATGTCACCAACGGACCGTACACATTTTCGAAAACATTAAACATTTGGACATACTAGTTGAGTAAACAACTAGCATAAGTGGACCATTAACCCTCCACTTACATATAACCTTATGCGTTTAGGGCGCCAAGAAGTTACAGATCAGGACAAGAGTTTGCTTTTAGAAACTGCTAGCTCACAAGACTCATGGGAGTCTCATAGCCACACTTTTACTGTTTTACCTTGGATGACAATACACTGCTCTGATTTTTATAACCACAAGTGCAAGAAAAACATATACTAGTTGCATGGGTAGCAGAACACAGAAACTAATAAGACCTCACTTTCATGGTTCGATTAATTTACATAAACGCGAATATTGTGGATATATCTATCAGGTTGACACCCCGGTCCGGGTTAGGCGCGCTAACATATTTGACAAGCAGATGGACGCATAATTATTTGTACTTAGTAAGTGTTGGACACTTACACGACGCGACATAATCGTTAAGTTTCGAATACATGAGCCCATGATATTAGTATAACTTTATTTTGCTTTTATGCAAACAAACAGATAAATCTTGTGTTTCATACTGGTGATTTAAACTACTTAAACCTGTGAGCTCACCAACATTATTGTTGACCCTTTTTAGTGTGTATTTCGCAGGTCCACAGACGCGATAGGATTGCTTTGGAAGCAGTAGCTAGAGTCGCATATTTTTCAACAACATATAACATAGATTTCATTACATTACTGTATATTTTTGTTAAATTAGTTATATACTAGAATATCTTGGATTAGATGCGAACTCTATGGTGATGTACTTGGTTGTAAAACATTATTTTTAAGCAATATATTTTTGAAATGTATTTTCAAACGACTCATACAGAGGTCGTTCGTTGTAACTGTATGTGATGATCCTGGATTAGTCGCGCCCCGACGTGTTTCCGCTGCGGGCAGGGTGCGACATATACGTTATTATATATAGTGCGACTAGTAACACATGTTTTATTATATATACTGCAAGTGATGAGTTTTAATACATTCACAAAACCTAAATCCTAATAATCATCAGCTACCAAGGATCACGATCAACTATAATCATCGTCATCGTAAAAAAACAAAGAATATGAAAGTACTACCTATATCCTTTATACACAAATATATAAAATCTTATAGTTTCAATTTATGACACTCTGCGTAATGAGAATCATCTTTTTTGAGTCATGTTTATTTTAGTTGTTTAATATCATAATTATCACTTTTATTTATATGTTATACAATATTATGGTCAACGTTGTTGTAGATAATTTCGTGCTTGATGAATTAATGTGAACGATATTGACTATTGTGTACTTTAATTCGAAAACATAATCATACCAATTATTTGTCATCTTCCAGTTTAGTACTAAGGTGATGTTATGAATTTGTGTTGTAACACTTTTTACGGCTGAACATTTCTCACTTTAATATCATTATATTTCCGGTACCAGGCAGGTATAGTACCACTTTTCACTATACCATTACCTGTACCGTACTGATACCCAACCACTTGTTCGGTCCTTACGTTGGGCCAAAAGAAAAGCGGTACCAATCATTTTGGTACAATACGCTACCGGTTCCGTACAACGCTTATAACTACTGCATTCCATTCATCATTCGGGTTAAGCTTTTACCAAAAGAAAGATACTTTGTCTGCAGAAGAACAAATATCAAAATGCTACAAATAGCATCACATGTCCCTTAACATTGACAAAGCAGCAAAATAGCATCACGGTCTTGCCACTCTAAGAATGCTACCAATATGTTGTTATATACTTTTGCTATACACGCAAAATCAATAGAGAAATATGGAAGTTGGAGAACCATTAGTAGAATTAGTAAAAGCTAAAGGAGATACAAAAGGGAAAGACCTGTTACAGACTATCATTGAAAGACCTGTTACAAGTGGATTAATATTGATCCTCACAAGTTCATAGTTGATAGTTGCAACAGTTTATATTTTGTTGGGTATGAAACTATTTCCAGTGCAACATCATGGGGCTTGATGTTACTTGCCGAACATCAAGAGTGACAAGACCGTTACCATGCAGAGGTTCTTGACATTTGTGGAAATAAGCTACCGGACATGAATATGCTTCAAAGCATGAAAACAGTATGCTAATTACTCATCTCTTAAAATATCACATAATTTAGTTCCATAGCATTAATATAGCTCATGATGCGAGACTACTTTTCTGAAACAAAAGGTAATGTTGGTTTGATCATTTGACCCGAAGCACATTATGTTCTTTTTTCAGTTTGATTTTTTTCAATCGTTAGTGTCCACCCGGTTGACCTGTTTCTTCTAGGCTATATTTTATACACCTATTTGACCCGTTCGAGATATAACGTAAGTTGAATAGGTCAAAATTTCCATATATAGTAACACTAATTGACTAAGTAGATACTGCAATCAATAAATACTTCTGTTGAGATATCTATTATAGTACTATTGACTGATATTAGTGTTGTTGTGGCTCATGATTATTGGGTAAGATGGAATCTTTTGCAAGTAGTTTGATTCATGCATGTGGTGATTTGGAGAAGGTGCATAACTTAGCACTTGGTTGTGAGTGATCCACGTTAGTCACTCTTGCAAGTTGTAAGACAAGTTGATGAGTGAAGGATGTCAAGCTCTTCCTATAAATAGAGCATTTGGCCATTGAGTTTCACACATTAAAATCATTCAGCTCACTTGTAGTTGTTTGTAACTCTTTCTTCTCTCTAGTTTGTATTATTTCTATTGTACAAGAAATAATAAAGTTGGTGGTGTATTGGGAGGACATAGGTAAAATTGGGCCGAAATCTCTGGTGTTCATTTCTGTTGTTTATTTTCAATAGCTTTATTTGGGGTATCGTTATTGTGATCTATTACGCTAGTAAATTATCGGAATAATTCTTTTCCACTTATAATTTATTAGTACAATCTTTCACGGGCTTTACCCATTTGGTGGAGTAACTCGCGATTATTTCCACAACAATTGGTATCAGAGCCGAGGTTATTCTTAGTATGCTCTGTGGTTGCAATATAACTTGATCTTCCACATCGGAAAAGATATCCGTTGGGCTATTTTGAAAGCTATTGAAAATTATTTGTATACAAAATGGTTGAGGGAGAAGTTGTCAAACCTTCCACATCGGGTGAACTAATTTCACCAAATTGGACGAGACCACTCTTGTAAAATACAAGATTGGTGGTGGAGGTTTTCGATTGTACCGGTCATTTTGGCATGTGGCAAAGTGAAGTTCTGGATGCGCTTTTTCAACAAGGTCTAGACATTGCCATTGAAGAACATAAACCAGAAGATATTGAAGAGAAGAACTTTCGAACCATCAATCGGTTAGCTTGTGGTACTATTCGGTCATGCCTCTCTAGAGAACAGTGATATGCTTTCTCTAAAGAAACATCCGCACACAAATTGTGGAGGGCATTGGAGGAGAAGTTTCTAAAGAAAAGTTGTCAAAACAAACTGTACATGAAGGAAAGATTGTTTCGCTTTACTTATGTACACGGTACCACAATGAATGATCATATAACCAGTTTTAATCAACTGGTTACCGATTTGATGAATATAGATGAGGTGTTCAAAGACCAAGATCTGGCTTTAATATTGTTGGGTTCACTTTCCGATGAGTTTGAATTACTCGAAACAACTCTACTCAACGGGAAAGATGGCGTATCTCTGAGCGAAGTTTGTGCTGCTTTATACAGTCAAGAACTGAGAAAGAAGGACAAGCATGTAAATTCTGGTGGTGACTCAGAGGTTTTGTTAGTCAGAGGTTGTTCGCAGAAGAAGAACACCGGAAATAGGTGGAGATCAAAATCTAGGCATAGACCAAGCAAAGATGAATGTGCCTTTTGAAATGAAAAAGGCCATTGGAAGAGAGATTGTTAGAAGTTGAAAAGCTATGAAAAATCTCAGAAAGGGAAGGCTATAGCAGAGACGAATGTGACTGAGTGTGATGATTCAAAATCTGATCTCTCACTCGCAACATCGTCAACCAAAAACTCTTCGGATGTATGGCTATTAGATTCCGCATGTAGTCATCATATGACACCACACCGGGAGTGGTTTATTGATTTTCAAGATCGCAAAAAAGTTTTTTATACGGAAAATGAAGCTCCTCCTTCTACCATTGGGATTGGTTCAGTCCGTTTGAAAAATCAGGATGGATCAATCATGTCTTTAAAAGGCGTACGGTACTCACCGGAGATAAAGAAAAATCTCATTTTTGTAGGAACTTTAGAATCTAAAGGGTTCGAGGTTAAAGCCAAAAATGGGGTTATGAAGATTATCTCTGGTGTGCTTGTAGTATTGAAGGGTAACCGTAAAAGCAACAACACGTACCACTACGAGGGTATAACAGTTGTCAGAACTGTCGCAACTGTTACAAGTGGTGATAGAAATTCAGAAGTGGTTAGGCTATGGCATATGCGCTTGGGTCATGCAGGTGAAAAGTCCTTGAATTTTCTCATTAGTCAAGGATTGTAGAAAGGAGTACGCTCTTGTAAGTTGGATCTCTGTGAGCATTGTATTAGCGGGAAGAAGACTAGGGTCAAATTTGGGGCAGTCATTCATAATACTCAGGGTATTTTGGATTATGTTCACTCTGATGTGTGGGGACCCTCCAAGACAAGTTCGTTGGGTGGAAAGCACTACTATGTGACCTTTGTTGATGACTTTTCCCGGAGAGTGTGGGTGTACACTTTGAAGACAAAGGATGAAGTGTTGGGAGTTTTCCTTAAATGGAAAAAGATGATGGAAACTCAGACAGGCAGAAAGATCAAGCGTCTCCGTACAGACAATGGCGGGGAGTACAAGAATGATCAGTTTAGAAAAGTCTGTGAAGATGAAGGCATCGTCATACACTTCACTGTCAGACATACACCACAACAGAATCGGGTAGCTGAACGCATGAACCGAAGATTGTTGGAGAAAGTTCGGTGTATGTTATCCAATGCTGGGTTGGGTAAAGAGTTTTGGGCTGAAACTGTAACTTATGCTTGTCACCTCGTTAATCGTTTGCCATCGACTGCTATTGATGGGAAAACACCATTGGAGAAATGGTTTGGGAAGCCCGCTGCTGATTATGATTCTTTACATGCGTTTGGTTCCATTGCTGTAACACCCCGCAATTTCAACAAAATTATAAACGTGATTAACATGCATTTCTAGGCTAATTCCCTACTTGAGTGAATTTACAACACATTTTAGAGGTAAGTCTAGCAAAACCCAACTAGTTAATACGTGTAGTACTACGATTCATAAATATTACAATTATGTACAAAACAATTGGAACAAACGCGGCAAAAATATACGACTGTTAGTGAACAAAATTATTTAATAAAACGAAATTATTAAATAACATTAATGATTTTAAATATTATGTTGAAAATATTTACAAAGTATTTTATAACATATAACGTTTAATTTGTGAAACTGAAACAAAAACAAAGTTAAAAACTTTATTAGACTTAACTAAATTATTTCCATAAAATAATTCAACTAAAAATATATTTAAATACATATCTAATAAATTACCAATTTAAAATATTGTAACGTTTAAACAATCGGGGAAACGAACACCACACGGTACGCAAACACGGAGGATGAAAAAGAGAGACAAAATCCCCTCCTCCCCTCCTCTTTCTTTCATTTCTACCATCTCTTTCTCTCTTTTCTTCTCATCTTTTCTTTCATCTCTCTCTCTAAACATACACCACCACTACCAAAAATCAACAAAAACTACCGCTAAATCACCATAAATCATTGTACTCCTTTGGAATAAAACG
This sequence comes from Pseudognaphalium luteoalbum, assembly GCA_963422505.1. NCBI lineage: Eukaryota > Viridiplantae > Streptophyta > Magnoliopsida > Asterales > Asteraceae > Pseudognaphalium > Pseudognaphalium luteoalbum. The sequence continues at coordinate 71,369,299 of OY730198.1, forward strand.
ATCACGGGATCATGATCTAAACTTCTACCTTTCCGGATTTTCTTCGCGTTAACTTTGTAAGATCCCGACATTTCATAAACTTTTAGATTTCGTTATTTTCTTTGATATTTCTTGTTTAATATACTTAATAGATCATGTTTTAGTGTTCTATCGACTGATTATGTCCAAAAATCGACTTGAAATGTGTTTAAAAACCAAACTCGGACTAACAGCTGCATCTGCGAACTGAGATGCGTCTCAGCTCGCAGATCGTACTGCGAACTGAGATTGACCTGCGAACTGAACCTGCGAACCGAACTGACTGCGAGTCGAGACTTGCGAGTTGAGACTTGCGAACCGAACTTTGGCCTGCGAACCCAACTCGGTTCGCAGCCTACTTTGCCTTGCGAGTCTAACCTCACCTCGCACCGCGAACTCAGTTCGCAACACCATTTCGGTCCGCAGCCAGACTTGGTTATTTTCCCAGATTTTTTTTAAAATTTCGATACGTTTTTAATAAAGCAATGTAGTAGAAATAAAAATTTCGATACGATTTTAATAAAGCTTGACCCCAGCCAGGGGCTCAGCCCTTTGGACCCCGCCAGGGGTTGCCACCCCTTGGACCCCGCTACCAGCTGCGCTGCCCCCGGACCCCCGTACACAATTTCATACTTTATGAAACACAATGAAACGCTATGATAATACTTTTAGAGATTATTATTATTACCAACGAGTCGTATACATTTTCAAAACTTCAAACATAAACATCGAGCAAACAATTGGACATAACTTAGTTGTACGAACACTAGCATGGATGGTTAAACTTAGACCTCCACATACTTACTAAATCTCATACGTTTAGGGCGTTAGGGGATTTTGACTAGACTTATTGGACTTTAGGCTTTTCTAGCGCTCAAACCTACTCAACTCAACAGGTGAGTTCACAGCCCCTACTTTTACTGTTTTAACTGCTTTTGAACAGGGGTGGAAAACATAGTCAACTGCTTTATTAATTGTCATAACTGCTTTTACTACATGATTGTATACTTGTTTACTCGAACGATTAGAGTACTTTGAACTGTTGAAGGATTGTGCGAACTAATGTTTATGAAATAACATTTTCATACCGTAAACTAAAACAAACGTGGTAAACTAATTGATAAACTGTTTTGTTTGAACGGGAGAACGACCCGTGCGTATTTAGCCGGAGAACGACCGGTACTTTTTATGAAAACGCTGGAGAACGACCAGCAACGTATTTTAGTGCCAGAGAACGACTGGCCGAGTTGGACGGGAGAACAACCCATGCGTATTTAGACCGGAGAACGACCGATACTATTTTGTAAATGCTGGAGAACGACCAGCAACGTATTGCAAACAGTATTTTGGGTAACATCCCACGTAAACAGTATTTTGGGTAACATCCCACGTAAACAGTATTTTGGGTAACGTCTCATGCAAACGGTATTTTGGGTAACATCCCACGCGAACTGTATTTTGGATAACATTCCACAAAACAATTACTTGACTATTATGGCAATAACTATTTATGAACGTATTGGTTTTAACAACTGTACTTACAAACTTGATTCAACTATTGCAAACATAAAACCTATGAATTCACTCAACCTCGTTGTTGACTTTTTACTATGTTTTTCAGGGAATTAGCAGCACACGTAAGGACCGCCTGCACATACGGATTCTAGGCGACCCACGATGAAACTAGGATGCCAACTTTTGACAACTGGATTTCTTTTATATAACTAATCTGTTTTAGTCATATTTATGAAATCTACTTTTGTAAACTTAATAACTTTCACATTTGTACGATTTGATAAATCGTAAACTTTGTAACTATTACATTTGGCATCTTAATATATTATGTTATGTTGTAATCATAAGCTCTGATACGTATGCATGTACTGTGTATTGTGGCACTCCCCATACTTAACTAAACGCTTCCGCTAAACAAAATCGATGAATTTGGGGGTGTTACAACTGCATTTTACCATGTAAAGGAATCAAAGTTGAATCCTAGAGCAAAGAAAGCATTATTCATGAGGATCACCTCTGGAATCAAAGGCTATCGTTTATGGTGTCCAGAGACGAAGAAAACAATCTTTAGCAGGGATGTCACCTTTGATGAATCTACCATGTTGAAGAAGGTGAATATTGAGCAGACGGATGGAACCACCAAAAAGGTGGAGTTCGAAAGAACAATTGCACCACCAGATCCGGAAATGGGTGTGGACTTATCCCATGGTAGAAGGAGATTTTGATGAAGAGGAGTGATCGGGTCCCAGATGGTCAGTCAAGGAATCGCTTCCTTGTCGTTGCTGACCTCCCAGTCGGGACCGCGCGATCGGACGGGTGGTTTTATATTTATAGAGCTAGGGACCTAAGTTTTACTATAGCTAAGGGTAGTTAGCGACAAGTAATGACTCAGGGTCGTTCTTAAGATCAACCATATTGTGAAACCAAGCAATCAAGATGATCAATTTGTCACACCCCCAAAATCGGTAATCGTGTTTATAAATGGTTTAGCGGAAGCTTTAGTTAATTAGCGGAAGCATTTTAAGTTACAGTTTAACAGCGGGGGTGCTGACGTTACAATAGTGCATTCATTGTATCAGAGCATATGATCATACAGAACATATTAATTTAAGATGCCATAAGTTTAAGCGTTATTACAAAAAGTGTACAACTTATAAAGTCGTACAAGTAGTGGTATTGTAGAACAACATAAGTTTACAAAACATGAGTTTATAAAAGAGGGATTTCGTAAGTATAACCAATGTAATTGGTAATACAAAGGAAATCCAAGTGTCCCAAAAGTGGCATCATAAATAGTCTGGGTTGCCTACGTCCTTTTTGCATGCAGGAGTACCTGAGTCCTAATTCCCTGAAAAACATAGTAAACCGTCAACATTGAATGTTGAGTGAATTCACAGGTTTAGTATAAAAGTAGTTAAACCAAGTTTTGTATAAATCATTCATGTACTCAACATAATGTTTATATGTATAGCCGGAAACACAAGTGTTCTTATTAAAGAAAACATTTCCTATTTTACTGTAAGAATGTCATTCTTACTACAATTCAGTCGAGGTGTTAGGAAACACAAGTTTAATCATAACGTTTCCTAATAATGGTTGCAAGAAGTACAGTTCAACAATCAAGTAAACAATTCCATATATACAGTTGTAGGAAACACAGGTTTAACAGTCAAGCAAACATTTCCATATAAAAGTTGTTTTGTCGGGAAACCAAGTTTATCCAAATCAAGGTAAACGTTTCCTATAAAGAAATCATGCGTAGGAACACCCGTCCTATTAGTTATCGCAGGGAATACCCTTCCCAAATCAAGTTATAGTTTTGCTGTTTAGTTATATGGGAAACATAGACTATGATCCCTCTAAGGTGAGCTAAACCTTTAGAGTTAAAGTAGCGATACCTAGTACTATAACCAAACCACGACTAGTTGTTGTTGTTGCCTCAGTAACACGGTAAGTATACACTCCTCGTTACGACTGCCGTCGTGTGGTTGGAATGACCAACGAGTTATATCAGTGGGAGGTTTGTCAAATTGATAGTACTATCTGTATACTCAGTGGCTAGAGTCACCTAGCTAATGGTTATAGGTTGCAAGCACTGGGACTTATGTGCACTACAACTACCTCATGTACACCTAGGATCGTACCAAGATTCGTTGCCTTATTCCCAAAAAGTTGTGAAAATGTTTCATATAGTTAACAGTTGTTTATAAAGCGATAAGCATGTATATAAATCAGTTTGATATAAGAGCATGTCAAGCAATTATATAAACAAGTAGCATGTAATAGCATGTAGTTCTATGTTTTCCACCCCTGGTTTTAAAAGCATTTAAATCAAGTAAAAGGTAGGGGCTGTGAACTCACGTGTAGCGGTCTTCAGCTAGTACAGCTAGAAATACTGTAGTCCGAATGTGCCTCTCAAATACCTAAGCACAATTAAATATACTTTAAATAAGTATATGGACCAATTGTTAAGTTGAAATGCTTATAACATTTTAGTTGTTGGTGATATTTGCATTGAATTAATCGTTGTGTACAAGTATATATTTACATATACTTATTAGTTGAATATATATATTCTTATATATATTAATTGTCGTTGTCGTGTGTATATATATATATATATATATATTATTCATTCGTTAATGTCGCGTATATATAAATATATTGTTTATCGTTGTTGTTTATGTTTTAAAAACATAATTATAGTAGTTATAAAAATAACTTTGTTTTAATACTATGGTCGTAGTTCGTTTATATAACTATATATGTATATATAAATCATAATCGTCCACTATATATATATATATATATATATATATATATATCCCATTTGTCGTGTTACTAATCTCATTTGTCCCGTTTAACTCGTCACTTATATATAGTCCGGTTTAACATTTGCATTTTGAAATCTCGTAGCCCGTTGGGCTCGGCCCAATTAATTTGGCCCAATATCAAAGTCAAATAGTTTGGCCCAAATAAATGTGGCCCAAATTAGTTTAGCGCGAATACGTTTAACGAATCATTTTGGCCCGTTAACAAAATACCATTTTTGACCCAATTTAGATTCGGCCCGTTTGACCGAAAAAGTTATATTATTAATTGTCCGTGTCAAAATAATATCCCGCGGTCGTGTACAATTTTAGTACCAAAGTTACTTGTCCTAGATTTTATATCAAATATAACTTATCAAATATTTTGAATCGATTTTACATTAAAACTTAATATGTAATGATAATAATTATTATTAATGTTATTTAATTTAATAATAATAATTTGCTAATAATAGCTATTACCATATTTAGTAAGTTTGTATGATTTCATATATGTATCTATGTATACACGTAATTAATTATCATAAAGTTAGATCAGAACATCCCACACGTGAATCTTTTATGCGATGAGTTATCCGAATCATGTTTTGTGTACATGGAGGCATGACCCATCCGGGTTTTATTTGTCACCCATTCGGTTCCCATATTCACAGTCGATCGGCTATCTAAACATAACCGTACGGCTGGATAAATCCAGCCGATCGGTTCATTCTAAGTGAGCCGTTCGGCTCTTTTTGTTTGGCCGATCGGCTGACGTTTCAGCCCGTTCATGCTCTGTTTCGGTTTGCAGTTTTTAGCTCGAATTCGACATGAGTTTTTGTTATACTTCAAGTTATAAGTTTATACAAGTGTTTCATGTAACATTTCACAAGTTTACACCCATTTACATGAAATAAATTCTTGATACAACGTACAAATTCTTAGTTTTCATATATATGTATCATCATCCCTATCAACTAAGTTTACATACATTATATTCAAGTTATAATCATTATATAATCAAAGAAATATGTAAAATATATGAAATTTAAAGTTTTAGAAATCCTCACAAAGGTGTGATTATGATGATGACGATGATTTGCGGATGATGATGACGATGTGAAGGTGAAGATTATGTGATCATTTTTGCTAGTTGTTTGTATATGAAGAATGAAGGAGATGGAGGATTGAAGCTCTGCTTCTACTTCCTGTTACTGTTGCTTGGCGTTGAATGAACCAGAGAGAGAAAAGAAGAAGTTTGGTAGATTGTATTATTGTAGTTTGGTGATCACTCATATGTGAGTATGGAGTATATAAAATATGTATCCAGTCTTAGATTTTCAAAGGGAGGGAGTGGTTCAGTATAGTGTTTGTTGACAGATATTTTAAAGGTGTTAAAAGTTTGGGTTTTTAACCCGTTAATTTTGGGTACGGGTCCAATTATTTGTACCCCGTGTCCCACTCAATTATTCGTTTGTTTAAATTTTATTTTAAACTTTATAATTGATAAGTAAAATAAACGAAATAATGTTATTTAAAACTTTTAATAAAATTATTCACCGTAGTGGGACTGTACAGTTTATTTGAGTGCCAGATTTCGGTTGAATTTGGAATTTATATTTTAAGGTAATGTTCCAAATACTAAAACAGGAACGGGAAAATAAATACTTTTATTATTTTCGACCTTTAGGTACGTTTTATAATTGTTTCTGTTCGTGTATGACACGTCCTATAAAGCAGTCTAACGGTTTCCGTTTTATTTTTGTTCTAATACTTCTCTAAAATAATTCCAAACAAAAATTATTCAAAAGCATTTTGAAGTTCTTTTTGGGGACTTTACAGTTCGTGTTTGATACGTTTAATATAAAACGTATAAGTTATTATATTATTTCAATAATATAAATATCTAATATTTGTAATTAATAATTTTCGAATTATTAATTATTTTATATCACCCACTTTATTGTATTTTAGTTTGTCGAGTTTAGTACATTTAGTTCACATGTAATTATATATATATACATATAACTACGAATTTAATATATCACGTATCACATAGTAAGTTTCACAAACTTAATAGAAATTGTTTTGAATTCACTAATCAGGGAATTACTCTAGGTAATGCATGAAATCAATTTAGGATTATACCCTAAATGGCGGATTGTCACATTCTCCCCCCGTTAGCGAAATCTCGTCCCGAGATTTAAGTTGAGTTGTTCGTGACTGGTGTTTGATCAAACAGGTGAGGGTATTTCTTTCTTATCTCATCCTCGCGTTCCCAAGTAAACTCCGCGCCATGTTTCGAGTTCCAACGAATCTTGACAAGTTTGATTCGTTTGTGTCGGAGTTTCTGTGTTTTCGTATCGGTCACTTCGATAGGTTCCTCCACAAAGTTAAGTTTTGAATTTATAAAGACTTCATCAGGAGGGATGATAAGTGTTTCATCGGAAAGACACTTCTTCAAGTTACACACATGAAAGGTGTCGTGAATGCTACTAAGTTCTTGTGGCAACTTTAGTTTGTAAGCGACAGGACCAATCCTCGCAAGGATTTCAAAAGGTCCAACATATCGCGGGTTAAGTTTTCCTCGTTTGCCAAATCGTGCTACCCCTTTCCAGGGCGATACCTTGAGTAGGACTTTGTCTCCTACTTGAAACTCAAGAGGTTTACGACGGTTATCGGCGTAACTCTTTTGTCTGTCTCTCGCTGATTTCAATCGGTTGAGTACTTGCGATATCTTGTCCGTGGTTTCCTGAACAAGTTCCGGTCCGGATAGTTGTCTGTCACCCAACTCTGCCCAACAGAGTGGTGATCGGCATTTGCGTCCATACAGTGCCTCGAATGGTGCCATCTGTATGCTGGTGTGATAACTGTTGTTATAGGAGAATTCGGCCAATGGGAGATGAGTATCCCAGTTTCCCCCAAAGTCAATCACACACGCTCTCAACAAATCCTCGAGCGTTTGAATCGTTCGTTCACTCTGACCATCAGTTTGTGGATGATAGGCCGTACTCATGTCGAGTCGAGTCCCTAAAGCCTGTTGTAGTGATTGCCAGAAGCGAGATGTGAACCTGCTGTCTCTATCAGATATAATGGACAATGGTACACCGTGTCGAGAAACGATCTCTTTGATATAGATCTTCGCCAGTTTCTCTAGTTTGTCAGATTCTTTGATAGCAACGAAGTGGGCTGATTTCGTCAATCGATCGACAATCACCCATATGGAATCAACTCCAGTTGATGTCTTTGGTAGTTTCGTGATGAAGTCTATCGTTATGTGCTCCCATTTCCATTTTGGCATTTCTGGTTGTTGCAAAAGTCCTGAAGGTTTTTGATACTCAACCTTGACCTTTGAACAAGTTAGACACTTGCTGACATAAGTAGCGATGTCTCTTTTCATGTTTGGCCACCAATAGAAACCTTTCACATCTTGGTACATCTTATCTGCACCAGGATGAATCGAGTAGTTGGACTTGTGAGCTTCGTCCAAAACCAGTTTGCGTAGTTCATCATGGCATGGTACCCAAATTCGATTCATGAAGTATAAAACTCCATTTTCTTTGGTTTCAAGTTGTTTCTCCATCCCTCTCAGGGATTCGTCTTTCATGCATTCGGTGGTGAAAGCTATTCGTTGTGCATCACGAATTTGAGTAATAAGATTCGAGTGGATTGTTAATACCAAGGCTCGAACTCTGCGAGGTTTAACATTCTCTTTACGACTCAGAGCATCTGCTACTACATTAGCCTTGCCCGGGTGGTACTTAATCTCACAGTCGTAATCGTTTAACAATTCGACCCAACGTCTCTGTCTCATGTTGAGCTCTTTCTGATCGAATATGTGTTGTAAACTCTTGTGATCGGTGAAAATCGTACACTTTGTACCATATAGGTAGTGTCTCCAGATCTTGAGTGCAAAGACGACGGCTCCCAATTCTAAGTCATGAGTTGTATAATTCTTCTCGTGAATCTTCAATTGACGAGATGCATAAGCAATAACTTTGTCGTTTTGCATGAGGACACAACCTAATCCTTGATGTGAGGCATCACAGTAAACGATGAAGTTTTCTGTTCCCTCAGGTAAAGATAAGATTGGTGCGGTGCTTAACTTTTGCTTCAACAATTGGAAGGCGTTTTCTTGTTTTTCGCCCCATTCGAATTTCTTATCCTTTTGAGTTAAGGTGGTGAGTGACTGGGCTATTTTGTAAAAATTTTCGATAAATCGACGGTAATACCCAGCCAGACCAAGAAATTGTCGAATCTCGGTTGGGGTCCTTGGGGCTTCCCAGTTTTTGATCGCCTCAATTTTGGATGGGTCCACATGAATTCCTTTGTCATTTATCACGTGACCAAGGAAATGAACCTCTCTAATCCAAAATTCACATTTGGAGAACTTAGCATACAGCTTCTCGTTCTCGAGTAGTTGGAGGATAAGTTTCAAGTGTTGCTCATGGTCCTCTTTTGTTTTCGAGTAAATCAAGATGTCATCAATGAACACAATGACAAACTTATCAAGATAAGGTTTGCACACTCGGTTCATGAGATCCATGAATACTGCAGGCGCGTTAGTCAATCCAAACGGCATGACTAGGAACTCATAATGACCGTAACGAGTCCTGAACGCGGTCTTCGGTACATCCTCTTCTCGTATCTTCAGTTGATGGTAACCAGAACGTAGATCGATCTTCGAGTAGTAACTCGATCCTTGTAACTGATCAAACAGATCATCTATGCGAGGTAACGGGTATCGGTTCTTAATAGTTACCTTATTCAGCTCTCGGTAGTCAATACACATCCGCATAGATCCATCCTTCTTCTTGACAAACAAAACCGGAGCTCCCCAAGGTGAAAAGCTCGGTCGGATGAATCCTAAGTCTAAGAGCTCCTGCAACTGTGTAGACAGTTCTTGCATTTCTGATGGAGCTAATCGGTAAGGTGAGCGAGCGATTGGTGCGGCTCCAGGCACCAGATCGATGCGAAACTCGACTTGTCGCGGAGGTGGTAATCCTGGCAGATCATCAGGAAACACTCCCGGATAGTCTCGCACTACAGGTATATCACTTAACCTTTGCTCCTCGGGTCTCTTTTCTAGAACATGTGCTAAAAACGCTTGGTATCCCTTTCGGAGATACTTAGTGGCCTTTAAGCAATTGATTATTTTAACGGCACTCGTCCTCTTATCTCCTTGTATCACCAAGATTTCTCCAGTTATCAATGGTAAACGTACCATTTTATCAAAACAAACAATCTCTGCACGATTCTTCGACAACCAGTCCATACCGACTACGATGTCAAAGCTTCCCAACTCAACCGGTAGTAAGTCTATTTTGAAAGAATGACTCTCCAATGTTAGAGTACATCCTGGTACTATTTCTCCTGATTCAATCAACCTACCATCGGCTAGTTCTAAAGTGTACTTGTTGTCTAGCTTACAGGACCTAATGTCTAATAGTGGTCTAAATTCCGTAGACACAAAGCTCAAATCGGCGCCTGAATCAAATAACACAGAGGCATAATGGTTGTTAACTAGGAACGTACCAGTGACAGTGTTGGGGTCCTGGCGTGCCTCCGGTGCTCCAATGACAAACGCACGACCTCGAGCTGGTTGGTTGTTGGTGTTACCACGGTTGTTGCTGTTCGGGTTTGCATTGCGGTTCTGATTGTTCTGGTTGCCACGGTTTAGTTTAGGGCACTTGTTTCTGAAATGACCTTGCTCGCCACATTCGAAACATCCAGTAGCTGGTCGATCCCTATTTGTTTGAGTAGTAGGGTTCGATCTACAGTATTGGGCCAGATGCCCCCAGCGTTTGCAATTCCCACAGAAGATACAATCACCATCATGGTGACGTTCACACTTGCCACACTTGGGCTTGTTCCCCAAGTAAGTCTTTTGTTCAGTAGTCGTGGCAAGGTAAGCTTTCGTGGTTCCGGTCGGTTTCTTGTTCTGCTGACCTTGACGGTCATTCCACTTACGTTTTCCTTTTCCAGCATCAGCACTGCTGGATTCAACCTTTCCCGAAGCAGCTTTCTTAGTAAGGGTTCCCATTCGGATTGCTTCCTCTGTCAAGCGCTGTGCTAGTTCTACAGCACTCTTAAAGGTGGCAGGATTAGATGAAGTCACTAAGCTTCTAATCTGTGGCACTAATCCCCAGATATACCTCTCAGTGCGCTTGTACTCAGGTGTGACCATGTGTGGTACAAGGCGTGCCAGTTCTTGAAATCTGGTGGTATATCCAGTGATATCAGTACCAACCATAGTAATGTCCCAGAGCTCAGTCTCAATCTTCTGCAGCTCACTGCGGGGACAAAATTCTTCCACAACCATGGTTTTCAAAGTTTCCCAAGTCATTGAGTGGGCAGTTGTGCGTCCAAGTGCTTGAACTTGGCTGTTCCACCATGTCAATGCCTTATCAGAAAATGTGCATGTAGCATACTTTACCATGCAGTCACGAGCACAGTTGCTAATATCTAGCACAGACTCCATTTTCTCTATCCAATGGATGATTCCAATAGCACCCTCAGTACCACGAAAATGGTTCGGTTTGCAAGCTAGGAATGTTTTGTACGAACATCCTCTTTGGGTACTCTCAGGGTTACCGTCAGATACAACAGGTTCGGTATTTCTGCTACCGCTGACCCTGTCGCTACGGTTTCGGTCAGTATCATACTGAGCAAGTGCTTCAGCAATCCTTCGGTTGACCATTTGTTCAGTCGTTTCCTCAACAGCAGGAGGAGGTGAAGGTTTTCTTCGGACGTTCCGGGTATTCCTACGCTTAGGTGGCATGATTCAGTCCTAATCACACACAAGGAACACTCGTAAGATACCCTAATCAAATAATCACTCATAAAGTATGTGATAAATATAGATATAGTATGATAATCAATCACCAATTGATATCACTCACAGTGTACACAGTGACATAAACTAAACATAAGTTACATATCATATATAAGTCAAAAGGTGTTACATAAGTTTTGTACAAGGATGGGATTTACAATAAAGAGAAAATACACCCATCTGATCAAATATGATCTACAAAATGTGATGGATTTAACCTATACATCCACCTAGTCAAAAGTTTTGCCCTACTACATCATAGCTACAATCCTAATACATCATAGATACCATCCTGACATGGTGAATCTAATAGAAATATGCTAAAAACATCCCTACAACCATCCTAACAGCTGCCATCAGTACACAAACTCCAACTGCAGAACCTACTATCCCCAGACGTCTCTCAAGCCTAATCAGACGTGCCCTAGTCGCATCGGCTGACTCTCGATCCATCTCAATGTGTACCTCAGAAGTGGCAAGACGCCCATAGATAGTGAGTACATCACCATCCAGTCGAGAGGCATCACTGTGCAACTCTCTGATAGAATCCTGCGTACCATAATGAAATCCAAGAAGGGTACGGACAACTGCAACTACAGTAGGGATAGTGAGCTCCAGAGGCTCCTCAGTCAGATGTAAGGGGGTCGATGAGTGAGATGACTCCCCAGTCTCGAAAGTGGAAGGAATCCTCTCAAGTGTCCTCCAGTAGCGTAGTATACGTGGCATCCAGTCAAGATGCGGGACTCTAGTCCTCTGTAATGACTGCTGATCACAAGGTATCTCTCTCTCCTCAGTCATCGGATCCTTGTCACGAGGTGCCAAGGGTCCTACAGGTGGGGATCTAACGCTCATCCTAGCAGTCCTACACAATCCAGGACCACGTGAAGACTCTCCAAGGTGACGAGTCGCCATGAAAGTAGACCCTAGCATACGAGTAGTGGGATCAGTGGGTGGCGATGGTGGAGTGCCTATAGTGCCATCTGAAGTAGCTCTAGGAAATGTGGGTGGGTAGACCTCCTCAGAAGGGTCATCACTAGCATAGTCAGGATCCTCCTCTGACTCTGAGATGTAGATCGGAAACTGCCTAGACATCACTGTGACAAAGGCAATTGTCTGTGTCGTGTTAGACGTATGCAAAGTATGAATGCAGAAATGTGTTAGCCAAGGCTATAGTCTAGGTCTCTAAGATTTTCAGTCACTTAAAGACTTCTAGTTCTCTATAACCAATGGCTCTGATACCAAGTTCTGTCACACCCCCAAAATCGGTAATCGTGTTTATAAATGGTTTAGCGGAAGCTTTAGTTAATTAGCGGAAGCATTTTAAGTTACAGTTTAACAGCGGGGGTGCTGACGTTACAATAGTGCATTCATTGTATCAGAGCATATGATCATACAGAACATATTAATTTAAGATGCCATAAGTTTAAGCGTTATTACAAAAAGTGTACAACTTATAAAGTCGTACAAGTAGTGGTATTGTAGAACAACATAAGTTTACAAAACATGAGTTTATAAAAGAGGGATTTCGTAAGTATAACCAATGTAATTGGTAATACAAAGGAAATCCAAGTGTCCCAAAAGTGGCATCATAAATAGTCTGGGTTGCCTACGTCATCTGACAGAGTGATTGGAATATACTCAAGCTGCATGATCTCTTCTGTCGGATGCTGAGAATCGGGGAAGTATTCGTGAGGTGGTGTGGATTGATAAACGTCCTCCTCTTGCTCTTCTTCTTCTGGCTCATCCTCTTCTTGCTCCTCTTCAGATTCTTCCATCTCATTGGCTTCTGACTCTGAGTCTTCCATCTCTTCTGTCTCGGATTCAGATTCTTCCGTTGATAAGATGAGACAGGTATGGTCATCGGGTACATATGTGTCTGAAGGATCTGACTCGGATGTATCATCGTCGGATGTGACTCTTCCAGTGGATATTGTGTATATCTCAGCATGCTCTATATGAGAACTATCAGCCCGAACAACTTGGAAGGATACAGTCTCTTTGTTGGCTCGAAGGCTTATAGTCTGCGAGTATACATCAATGAAAGCGCGGGCAGTGTTCATGAAAGGCCTGCCTAGGATGATTAGTATATTGATATCTTCCTGTATATCCATCACAACAAAGTCAGTGGGAAAAAATAATTTATCAACCTTAACCATTATATTTTCGGCTATTCCTCGTGGATATCGGATCGATTGATCGGAAAGTTGCACGCTCATCTTTGTAGGCTTAAGGTTTCCTAATTCTAATCTGACGTATAGAGAGTAAGGCATGAGATTGATGTTGGCTCCAAGATCGGCCAAGGAGCGAATCACGCCTGACTGATAGATAGAATAGGGCAGGGTAAAACGACCAGTATCTCCTAACTTTTCGGGCAGGTTGCTTACGACGGTTGAACATTCCGCGTTCAGCGGGATAGTAGATACCTCGGGTATCTTATCTTTGGTGGAAAGCATTCGCCTAATGTGCTTGGCACTGGTAGGAATTCTAGACACGGTGTCTAAGAATTTAGCATCGAGCTTGAAGGAGTTAACCTTATACCTTTTCTTAAGACGATTAGGGAATGGGATTCTCACTTCTCTAGCAGGAGTGGGTATGGATGGTGTCTCAACTGTCTTCGGGACAGGAGATTCTTTCTTCACCGGAGAAGAAGTATTAGGCTGGTTCGGTGCCACCTTTGGGTCCTTGGAGGTTACTTGTTTGGACTCTTCTACGTGTGGGTTGTGAATGGTATTGCTTGGAAGGGTTCCTTGGGGTCTAGTGTCAAGATGCCGAGCCAACTGACCGATTTGGTTCTCAATGCTTTTAAGAATCGAGAGTTGGTTTCTAAGGAACAAGTCAGTCTGGTCTTGTCTGGCGATGGTTTTCTGATTGAATTGTGTCTGACCCTCGATAAATTTAGTGAGATTATCATCTTGACTAGTGATGGGCACAATAGTCATTGTGGTATCACTAGGTGGGCTGACATCTGGTGCAGTTAAGGATAAGGGTTGGTTGTAGGTAAGTTGGGGTTGTTGTGTGTAGGTTAGGTATCTTGGTTGGTATTTGGGTTGGAAGGTTGGTTGGGTGTTTCGTGGAGGAAATTGAGTGCCTCGTGTCCTAGGTGGAGAAGTTCATGCGAAACCAGGCGGATTTTGTGGTCGAGCTGGGAATTGTGCATAGTAGACCGTGCCGTCAGCTGGATCTTCATACTCAACTTGATATTCTTCCGTGGGAAGGTGAGCACAGTTCTGGCAAGCCTGAACTCAGTGGATCTGCTGCGGTTGCTTCTTTAGCTTTCCTAGCTATTTCGTCAACGACTCAATCTGCTCACTTAAGGATTTGATTGTCTCAGGTTGGATTTGGTTGTAGGAGGATAGAGGTAGTGATGAGGATTGCTCATCCGTCTTCCAGTCGTGATGGTGCATCATCATATTCTCGATCAAGTTCCAAGCTTCTCCATCTGTGAGTTGCATGAAGTTGCCTTGAGCAGCGGCATCAAGGGTGATGCGGTGGTTTGGAACAAGACCGTTGTAGAACGTGCATAACTGGGCAATCTTTTCGAGTTGGTGGTTTGGACATTTCTTTAGAAGGGTCTTGAATCGTTCCCATGCCGTATAGATAGATTCGTCACAAGCTTGGTGGAAGTTTGTGATGTCATTCTTGGACTTGGTTTGTTTAGACGGAGGGAAGTATTTGGTTAGGAATTTGGTAGCTATATCCGTCCATGAGGTGACGGAGCCGGTCTCAAGTCCCTCACACCATGTCTGGGCATGTAGAGCGAGAGAATAGGGGAACAAGTATAGGCGAACTATATCCTGCTCAACCCCATTCTGCTTGTAAGAGTTAGAAATCTGAATGAATTTGTCGATGTGGGCGTTGGGGTCATCACGGGGTAAACCGTGGAATTGGCAGTTGTCTTTGATGAGTTGAACGATGTGGTGTTTAAGTTCGAAAGATGCGCCTTCGATTACCGGATAGCTGATGGGTCCTCCTCGTCCTTCGATAGATGGTTTGGTGTGGTCGGCGAGAGTGATCCGTGCGGCCATCTGTCGGAAGCGAGAGCGTCTTTCTTTGCGAATTGTTCGGATAATCGACTCAGGATCAGGTGTGAAGATAAGTGCTTCAGTCCTGGATGATCTGGTCGATTGTCGTTGTGTGTTGTGGGAAGGAATTTTTGGTTGGAAAAAGGAAAAGAAAACTACGGGTATTTACAGGTGGAACTAAATAGAAAAGTTCTTCAAGATGCCTAAGAGTCTTACGATTGAGTCCCCGGCAGCGGCGCCAAAAACCTTATCGGGTCCCAGACGGTCGGTTAAGGAATCGCTTCCTTGTCGTTGCTGACCTCCCAGTCGGGACCGCACGATCGGACGGGTGGTTTTATATTTATAGAGATGGGGACCTAAGTTTTACTATAGCTAAGGGTAGTTAGCGACAAGTAATGACTCAGGGCCGTTCTTAAGATTAACCGTATTGTGAAACCAAGCAATCAATACGATCAATTCAATTTAGAAGGGTTTTTAAACAAGAGATTTGATTTTTGGGTTTTTTACTTAGGTCCTAAATTAAACTAAATAAACATCAAAATAAAATAATAGGTGATAATCATTATGGAGAGGAGTGTTTGTTGTGATTTCATTAGTCTAAAGGGGAGATGATGTTTGGTTTTCATGTTTTGAAAACGTTCTTTCTAAGTATTTGTGTTCTACTATTTTAGGTACTTTATGGTGTCAACACTAGCACCCTACTATCTGATTCCTCAGATAGCATGTCACTGAGTACTAGGTTGTCATGATTCTGATCAGATCAGGCTGCTCTACCCTCAACACTGTCTGTGAAGACTAGTGACCCATCTTGGAGTTAACTCCTGGGCGCATGAATAAGGTAACAGACCGATATTTGATCTCTGACCGTTCTTTCATACCATAAAGTATTCTACTTCAAAATAGAGCATTTAAGAACTAATTCGGAAAGCGTCTGTCAACTTTTCATCGATGGTTTGTTAGGTTCAGAGAGCTGGTGGGTGACCTAGTGCTGCTCAGAATGTATACACCGACGTCTGTTCCATAGCTTGGGTGTATGGGAACCGTTCCTAAAGGATGGTTCCGACACTTACACGAGGTACTAGGACGTTTTACGGCATTCCATGCCTTGCGCACTTAATGCAAGTTAGGGTATATACACCGACGACCGTTCTGTAGCTTCCATGTGTTTGTACTACACCAGAGGTGGTTCCAGCACTATACTAAGTAATAGGTCGTTTTACGGTATTCCACACATGTTGCACATTCGGGTCACTCTGAACCCTTTTAGACCCAGATTGTATTAAAGCGTACTCATCTATGATATAAACCCAACCCTCACTTAATATTACCCAATAAATCCCTGATTTATTCACGTTGTACTATACATTTGGTTTAGCGGTATTTCCAAAGCTTCAAAATCAGACCATGCATAGATAACACAGATAATTAATTACCCTCGGAACAAGGTTCGCGACTCCTTGTCTTTTAGGATTTTAACCACGTTTATTGGAGGAAAGGCAATGGTTTGATGAAAATTTTATAACCATAGATGAAAAGTTAAAAAGACATAGTTTTCAGTTATATATTTAAATAACATCATCCCCCATTATAACGGCTAACTACATTACAACAAACACACAAGCTAACTACTCACTAATCATGGCAACGAATCCTAAATCTATCATAATAACAATAGCATGCATTATAACAGATAAGGAAAGAGATAACCGTGATAAATGCGTAGTTGAATATAAGCTGAAAGATTACAACGAGCAAAGCCTCGAATATTACAAAATCACCCCTCCAAGTATCTCCAACAAATATTACAAAGTAGCCCCCCCGTTAGTCCCGTTAAATATTAACGAGAAACTAACTGCTAACTAACTAACCTAAAGTGTGTGTGTGTGTGTGAAAGTGGTGAATGGATTGATGGATGGTGAGTTGATAAAATGAGGAGGTGAGAGCCTCTATTTATAGGCTTACAAGTTACAATTTTACACTCAACACCCTTGCTCCCAATTTAACACTGAATACACCCCCGAGCTATGAAATTCGACAACAAAAGGGGCGTAATCGACACCAAATAGGGCGTATTCGGTAGCAAATAGGGTGTATTCGGTAGCAAACGGGACATATTCAGCACCGTAGAGGGGGTATACCACCCCATAAGGGGGTATACGGCCCTTTAGGGGGTGTATACGGCCCTTGTGGGGTGGTATCCCCTTGGTCCGTGGTCTTGTGTGCTAGATCGTAAGTCTTGTGCACTGGTCGAACTTCGTTTGGCGATAACTTCTTTATTCTTGATCCGTTTTCAGCGTTCTTTATATCCACATGCTCGTAATTACCTGAAGATCATAATGAACTAATCAAAGAATAATTTCAAGGTAATATGCTAAAAAGTGCTTGTAGAACGTGACCGTATCGTTTATGCTTTGTTTAGTACGTTATTTAGTCATTTTACTTGATTTTTGAAGCAATGCCTTATTCTTAGCCTTAATAATGAATTATGGTGAAAAAGTATTGATATTGAATGATTTCATCCATTTTGGGGCTAAAAAGGTGGGAATTATGTACGCAAAAACGTGATTTTTACGTCAAATCAAGGAGGTTCAGAATCTCGAACCTCAAACGCAACGTGAATCAATTGCAACTAGCAAGCCAAAGAGAGTAATTATAAAGCCTTCTCGCTCTTGTGCATCTTTAATTGCAGCTGATGATGTTCCTACTACTTACTCTAAAGCTGTTCGAAATTCAGAGAATGAGAAGTGGAGGATTGCCATGAGTGAAGAAATGCAGTCCCTTGAAAAGAATCAGACATGGGAGTTGACCAACCTCCCAAATGGAAAGAAGTTAATTGGATGCAATTGAGTGTTTGCAAAGAAAGATGGGTTCTCCGGCCAAGATGATGTTCGCTACAAAGCAAGATTAGTAGCTAAGGGCTATGCTCAGAAAGAAGGAATTGATTACAATGAAGTGTTTTCTCCAGTCGTAAAGCATTCCTCTATTAGAATTTTGTTAGCTTTGGTAGCACAGTTGGATCTTGAACTAGTTCAGATGGATGTAAAGATTGCATTTCTACATGGAGACTTGGAGGAAGAACTCTTTACGGTTCAGCCAAAAGGATTCAAAGTTGCTGGAAAAGAGAATGATGTGTGTAAACTTAATAAGTCTTTGTATGGGTTGAAACAGTCCCCGAGACAGTGGTATAAGAGATTTGATAAGTTTATGTTGGATTCAGGGTACACAAGAAGCAAATATGACCATTGTGTCTATTTGAATAAGCTACAAGATGGATCCTTCATATATCTTCTTCTATATGTAGATGATATGTTGATAGCTTCTCAGAGTTCAGTGGAGATTGAAAATTTGAAGGCTCGATTGAAAAGGGAATTTGAAATGAAGGATCTTGGTGAAGCAAAGAAGATTCTTGGAATGGAAATAGTAAGAGATAGAAGATCGAGGAAGCTTTGTTTGACTCAGAAAAATTATCTGAGAAGGATGCTAAAGCGTTTTGGGATCAACGAACAAACAAAACATGTTAGCACTCCGCTCGCTCCTCATTTTAAACTCAATGCTGCTATGTCGCCAAAGAATGATGCTGAAAGAGAGTACATGAAAAATGTACCCTATGCAAATTTAGTTGGTAGCTTGATGTATGCTATGGTGTGTACAAGACCAGATATTTGCCAAGCAGTTGGAGTAGTGAGAAGGTATATGCATAATCCAGGAAAGGAGCATTGGCAAGCTATTAAATGGATTTTGAGATACATCCATAATACATCAGATGTTGGATTGGTTTTCGAACAAGATGATAAGCAGTGGGTGGTTGGATATTGTGATTCAGATTATGGCGGTGATTTAGACAAGCATAGGTCAACTACAGGCTACGTATTTACTCTCGCAAAAGCATCTGTCAGTTGGAAGTCTACCTTACAGTCTACTGTTGCTTTGTCAACAACAGAAGCAGAGTATATGGCGGTTACAGAGGCCGTGAAGGAAGCAATATGGCTTCAAGGGTTGCTTGGTGAACTTGGAATTGATCAAAAGTTCGTGAAATTGCATTGTGACAGTCAAAGTGCAATTCACTTAGCAAAGAATCAGGTTTATCATGCAAGGACGAAACACATTGATGTCAGGTACCACTTCATACGAGAGATACTCAAAGAAGGTGGAGTTAGAATCCAGAAGATCCACACCACTAAGAATCCCGCTGATATGTTGACAAAAGTATTGGCTGTGATCAAGTTCAATTCTTGTTTGGACTTGATCAATATTGTCAAAACTTAAAGATTGGTTTAAAGACACCACCAACGATGGTTGAGAGGGAGATTGAAGACCTTTGAGCATTCACCAAGGTGGAGAATTGTTGATGTGGCTCATGATTATTAGATAAGATGGAATCTTTTGCAAGTAGTTTGATTCATGCATGTGGTGATTTGGAGAAGGTGCATGAATTTAGCACTTGGTTGTGAGTGATCCACCTTAGTCACTCTTGCAAGTTGTAAGACAAGTTGATGAGTGAAGGATGTCAAGCTCTTCCTATAAATAGAGTATTTGGCCATTGAGTTTCACACACCAAAATCATTCAGCTCACTTGTAGTTGTTTGTAACTATTTCTTCTCTCTAGTTTGTATTATTTCTATTGTACAAGAAATAATAAAGTTGGTGGTGTATTGGGAGGACGTAGGCAAAATTGGGCCGAACCTCGGTAAATCTCTGGTGTTCATTTGTGTTGTTTATTTTCAATAGCTTTATTTGGGGTATCGTTATTGTGATCTATTACGCTAGTAAATTATCGGAATAATTCTTTTCCACTTATAATTTATTAGTACAATCTTTCACGGGCTTTACCCATTTGGTGGAGTAACTCGCGATTATTTCCACAACAATTTCCACCGTATTATCTAATCTTGGCAGCTGACAATCATTATTCAAGAAGCATTATGCCTTTATCCACCAGCAGCCTTTAGTGTACTAGAAGCCCGACAAGATATAGAGTTCAAAAGTATTCTAATCCCAAAAGGGATCAATGTGATTGTGATACCAAGCTACACCACAACCCTGACGTACGGGGTCCCGATGTTTATGGATACAAGCCACAAATATTTGCATTGCAAAATTCCTCAAGTTTATATGCCATTTGGGTGGGCCCAAACGTCTGTGCAAGACAACACTTTGCCATGTCAGAATTGAAGGTGATATTAGCAATAGTCCTATCGAATTCTTATTTCTCTTAATCCCCAGCATATCGACAGTCACCTACTTTTGGTCTACTGATTGAACCCAACTATGGAATACATCTCCATGTCATAAAGGTTTGATTTTACACTTCACTGTGAGAAAGCCTGCAATTTTTGTTGCAGTTGCATGCATCATGTTCAGTACATGATTACTTTCAAATAGTCTGAATGGTTCTGTTTTCAGACTTCAGACACCATCTCTTTATGTTCACATGCTCACTTTTTATTGGTTAATGGGATCATTTACATGCTCATTTCACCGAAAATTCTCATAATTGACTGATGATAATTGAAATTTGCTATGCTCATGATACTCTAATATAGAAACTATGAGATGTATGAAGTACTTGACCATCTTCATCAACCAAAACCCACCTCTACTCTGCGTTTTTCATGGATACAAATTCTACGTGTTTGTTGAATACAAAATGGAAACATGATCAGTGTTGGGCTAAATTCTTCATATCATTCAACATAAAATTATTCTAAGTGTTTAGTCTGTTGGAAGTTAATGCTGCTGGGCTATCAAGACTTAGTTCTGCTAGTGGAGTTAGCTCTTTTCATTTATTGAAGACAAAGTCTTCCAGAGTTAGTTCTGCTGGTACATTTGAAGTTAGTTCTGCTGGGCATTACAAAGGTTAGTTCTGCCAATGATGAAGATTGCAAAGATTAGCTCTGCCAGTGTAAAAAATTAGTTCTGCTCATCTATCTGTTAGTTCTGCTTAGTGGGATCACTGCACAACAACTCTGCAACAAAGTACACCTACTACAGACATGCTTTTGAGGAACAGTGCACGCTGCAGACAAGAAAAGTCAAATGCATTTAATGCAAGCGTGGGTTGTAGAAAACTTGGTTTCAAGAAAGTAGATTGTATGTAGATTTTATACAAGTTTTAGTATAATAGCATGTACCTGCAGTAAAGTACTTTGTCATATATATATACATAGAGATAGATCAAGTGATAAAAGTGTGTATATCTGTCCAATAGTTAGTCAATTGTAATAGCTTCAAGGTTTCTTGTAACCCTGATACATTTGTGTATCCGTATTATTCATCAATAATATTGAGGCTTTTGATTAGTGAAAATCAAGTGTGTTCTTGCATTGTTTACAATCTTATTTTCATACTTATTACAAATCACAATACATCTTCCTACTTGACAAGTGTTATTCCGCAAACTACTTGTTAAGAATTCATAGCTTAAGTTAAAACATTTGTAACTACAAAGTGTTATTGTGGGACCTCACAATCAGTACAACAAAATTTCAGCCGTTTTATAAGTGACTCACAATCCTCATATAGATCGTATGTCTTTACTTCCAAGAGATCCTAAACTGTGTGTTAAGAAGAGTTCTCAAAGACTACATTAAAGTGTTTAGTAAGCATTCCTAATGCAGCAATCCGTGTAACTGCATGCTGAAAAGATCAGCTAGAGCACAACGAACATCCATCTGTAAAGAACAAACATTATAGGGAAAACAAATGGTCAACATTAATAGTGTCATTAATAAATGGGAACCACAGAAAAACATCATCAATCACAGACAAAAGATTACCTGATTACAACATACGAGCTTGGTGATCAAAGGGTAGAAGCTTCTGAGGTGTTTTCTGAATATATGGTTGTCCATTGAACACATACCCTTCAGCACCTAAAGCGCACCGTCACAATAATGAAGTTTAAAGAAAGAAAGAAAAACCCTCATTCAACCATCGAAAAGGAAGTAGCAGTAAGGAGGGGTTTGGATTTGCTTATGATAATAAATATTGTGATTTACGTCACAATAATTAGTTTTACTTTATGTTTTCATACATTCTGCTTCTGATGATCTGATATATTTAATTAGTTTTACACTAGTTTTAACATAACTTAATCACCTATTTTTTTGCTTACCGAAGTTTGCATGATGACTTTTAAAACACACCCTAAGTAAAATAGAAAACCTTCAACGTGTAGGAAATCAATACCTTAACAACAATGGGCGAACGTAGTTCAAGAACTTGATGAATCTCCATATTACTACCTTCTCCAATATTCATTTGGAAATCAGATGCTTCTTTTAGTATTTGGCCACAAAAAGATGCAAGCTTCTCTTCAGCATCAGTTTTAACTCTGTGATCATCTTCATCATCAACAAGTAAATCACTTGTTGTATTAAGCTCTCCATTTTGGTTTGTATTACTTCCGGAAGTTGTCTTGTGTAATGCTTCTAAGTAAATGCAAGTTCCAGTAAATTCCTGACGAAGAAGATTTACTGGTGGCCTGAATGAAGATAAACTAGTTTGTGTCAGAACGATAAGGTCGATTGTCTTCTGTATAGCATCTGAATCCGTCCCATGCATATAGCAATGTTTGACTCTAGTTTAAGAAAAGTATTGTATGATTAGTCAAACACCTAAAGTACACTTCCATAATCACATTATGTAGTAAACGTGGGAAAATGAGAGTCAAGCGGGTCAAAACAGATAATTCTTATATGGGTCGAAACGGGCTGGGTTGACCACTTTATGTTAAAAAAGTATTTCGTGAAAAGTGTGTCAAATTTGAATACAAAAATTATATTGTTTCGATCATAATCTAAAAATACACTTGTCAGCACATGTGACTCGGTTCCTGTTAGTCAGTTCTACATGTTTTTATCCAGATTGACCCATTCTGAGTATGTAGAAATTGGTACATCTAGAAAAGAGTCAACCAATAAAAGCCAATGTCATAAATACTCATACAGGTGGCAATGGGCTGTAAAATCATCCGATCTTTCAGAAGTGGCATATTTTAAGGATGATGATGATGGGAATTTCATACGTATTTATTAATGGAAAGGTTGTAATTAACCTGTGATGTTAAAAATGATAACTTTTGCCTTTTTAAACAGTGTAGGTGTATAAAAACATATAATGTCAATTCACATAAGCACGCAGCCAACCTTTCAGGAGGAACATGTTGCATCCGTATGCTGAGATTAGTGTACGAGTTAAAAGATGCTGCAAACTCTAACATCGACAATAAAATTTCAAGAATGGCGATCTTTTGATGGCCCTTCAACTTGCTCCAATATTTTTTCTGGCAGACAAAAAAATGTTACATTATGGCTTAGCAAGCCACAGCTTATTTTGGAAGGTTTCATGAGGGCCAAATCCATGCCCGGCCCAGATTACTAAGAGAAAAAAGTTACACATTTTGACCCCTTTACCCAAGTCGTCCAATTGGCCATACCTGAATGATATCAAGGGCCCCTAGTAGTAGCAATTGAGTAATGCATTTGCATCTTATTGTTCCCATATACGGACTTTCTACTGCATCTTCAGATTCACGCTCCTCATCAGGAGACTGTACATTTGAAACAAAGATTAATAAAACTTCATCACTCATTTTGAATTATTAAACAATATACAGAAAACATTCAAAAAGACGAGTAAAGTAAGTTAGGAAATTGGTACCACCTTATATGTGGAAGCAGCAGGTATAATGGGATCTAAAGTATGATTTTTCGGTTTAGAGGTGAAACTTCTAACGAGAACGTTATCCCTCATGTTTCCCATGAGTCTTTGACCTATTGTTTGACTCCGTTGCAAACTTGGCCCTTTAGGAGATTTGTCAGCATATTCTGAGAAAGGAGTTTGACCAGCATTTTCTGATAATGAAGTTTGACCTGCAAATAATTGAACATCAAAATGCTTTCTTTCTACATTTTTCATAATACAGTAAGAATCATGACTTCTTTTACAACGCGTACTCCCAGGTGAAAGTATAATATAAATGGAACAAAATAAAACACTATCAAAAATTTAAATATAACCTTCCCCTTCTTGTGGATCCATTGATGGCTCATCTTCTTGATTGTCTTTCGCCACCATCAATAAATTTTGATCTGTCAAAGAGAACTCATATACAGCCAATTAGTTCATTTACATTCAATAGTCAAACAATTATACTCTATCACTTTCATTGGATCAAGGGGAGCATACATATATAGCATATATCAATATTGACATTTAAGTGGCTCACCGCTACTAGACTGTACCGAGGGACTATTCTCTTCTTGAACTTCTATGTCTCCACCCATAGATGACTGATTCTTTGTGCTTTCATAGCTCAAAGCGTTGAGTAGCTCCAGAGGTTGAGTGGTGTAAGAAGCATCCCTGTCATGTCATCATACATAAACAAACACACATGACAAATGACAATATATATGACTAAAAAAGAGTGATGAATCACTTTTCCATCAAATTTTGTTGAAAATTGAACTAGTGTACCTTATGCTCTTCAACAAGGTATCCCAGTCAGAAACAATGAATTGGTGTCCTCCAATTTCTATTAGATGGACGAGTGCGCCAATTGATATCGAGACCACTGCCTGGTCTGTCTTTTTGGCGCAATCTATTAGTAAATTTAGCAATGGAGACAGCATGAAGCATACCTCCTGCAGGACGTGTTACCTCTCTTTTACAACTAAGCAGCTTACAACGTCACAATCTTTTAATGGAAAGAATATAGTGTGCTCATATATGAGTACAAACTTAATGCTATATCAGTGAAATCTAACAAGTTGCATAAAGTGATTTAGAAGGTTTTAGGACTTAAAAATAGACTTTGGGCGACTTTCAACCTGTTGGACCTGTATCTTTTTTAAGCTAACTTTTGCATTTTACCCTTTGACCCGTAGAGTTGATACATAACCTGAAGCCCCGTTAGAACTCAGCGATGAGTCAAAAAAAGTTAGGTTGAACAAGTTGACCCAAAACAGGCTTTTCTAATATTAATTTCTTTAGAACTCAGCGTTTGAGAACTTTAGTTCTGTCAAATCTGAAACCTTAACTCAAGTGTTCAATAGGTACAGGAAGCTTGTTGGTGAGTTGAAAAATCACAAAGTTGTCATAGACAAAGATGATCTAAACAGGAAGTTTTTAAGATCATTGGGTGAGGAATGGACCATATACACTGTTGGTCTAAGACAAAGAAGTGATTTAGATGATAAAGAGCTAAATGATCTATACAATGATCTTATAGCCTTTGAACCTGAGGTAGAAAGCAGAAAGCAAAGCAGTGGTGAAGCTCAGAGTTCACAAAATGCTGCATTTATGTCTATGGGAAGAACCAAAACAGATCCAAAAGGATATGGATCTGTGCCTATTGTGAAGAGTGGAGGGTCAAGCTCTTCATCTGTAGTACAAGACAGAACTACAGATCAGGTTGTAGAGGCATTTTTTGCTAGTCATGTGAACTCTTCACTGACCAGTGAAGAATTGGAGCAGATAAATCCAGATGATCTGGAGGAGATGGACATAAAATGGCAGATGGCCATGATCACTATGAGAGTGAAGAAGTTCCTGCAAAGAACTGGAAGAAACAATTTTGCAGGAAAAAGAGAGGATAATGTGGGGTTTGATAAAAGCAAGGTTGAATGCTATAACTGCCACAAACTGGGTCACTTTGCCAGGGAATGCAGATCTCCTAGACAGGAGATGGGTGGACAGAGATCTGGAGGTTACAATGCTGCTTACAATGGACCTCAGAAGAGAAATGTAGCTGTTCAAGAGTCTACTCCTAATGCACTTGTCTCTCAAGATGGTATGGGGTATGACTGGAGTGAACAAGCAGAATTAGAGCCACAAAATCATGCACTTATGGCTATTGGAGAAGAAAGCACCTCAGATGAAGTTCCATATGAGGTACAAGCTAAATTATGTTCCAGTATATGTAAGAAAACTGTTAAACATTATAGGGACCATAATGCTAGTATCTGTAAAGAACTTAGGGAATGGGACATCAGAAGCCAACATACAACCCTAGCAATAGAAGATCTAGAGAAGCAAATTAAGGCATATGAGAAAAAAGAGGAACAGTATGACTATGATCTCAAATATGCTAACTTTGAAAAAGAAATGCTACAAAATAGGGTTGATGAGCTACTTAAGAAACTAGCTGAAGTCACTGCTGAAAAGGAAAGAATCAAACTCATAGTGGCTGAACTAGAGAATGCTTCTGAAAGTGTTCAAAATCTGATAAGAAGCCAAATTCATGATAAGATAAAAACTGGCTTAGGCTATAATCTCAATAGTGTACCTCCACCCTACAACCACATCTACATGCCTCCTAAAACTGACTTAGACATAAGTAAACTCAAGGAGAAAATGATAGATGAAGTTAAGCAAACAGATCCTGTTATTGAATTGATTGAAAACAAAATGGATCTAGAAAAGGTAGAAATATCTGAGTGGGTATCAGATGATGAGATTGAATCTGTGAAAGATGAACAAGTTCATTCAAAACCTATTTCTGTTACTAAGCTAGTACCTAAGTTAAAGACTAAGAAACTAGCAGAAGGTAAGAAATTATTTCAAGAAAAGGCTAAAATGAACCTGCAAAAGAATGCTAGCACACCTGTCAACACACCCAAATTTGATAAAATTGTTGTTGTTAAGTGTACTAAATGTAATTGCTCTGCTAACTCATCACCTCCTTCAAAACCAAACAAAGCTCCAAGAGGAAACCAAAGAAACTGAAATCATATGGTTTCACAGAAACTTGGACCAAATTTTAAAAGAGTGGATGAGAAAGCATGCTTCATCTGTGGAAGATTCAATCATCTTCAAAAAGATTGTTATTTTAACCCAAAGCTCCAACGGGTTAAACAATCATCATGGACTTAGACTGACAGAATTAACCACTAAAATTCCAAAACCAAAGTTAATTCTGCTAGTGTTGTCAAAAAGTCAAAGGCAAGAGTTAACTCTGCTGCACCAAAAGTAAGTGCAGGAGTGTTGACTAAAAATAAAGCAAACAGAACTAAAGTGACCAATACAAACTTTAATTCTGCCAAGCAAAACTACAGAGTTAACTCTGCTAAGCAAAAGTTAACCAAGTTTAGTTCTGCTAAGCAAAACTACACGGTTAACTCTGCTAGGCAAAAGTTGACCAAATTTAGTTCTGCCAGGCAAAATTTAAGTGGTTCAGAAGTTAATTATGCCAAACCACTTAATGCTGTTAGGTCAAACATTAGTTGGGTCTGGAAACCAACTGCACTATCACCAGCATCAATTACATTCAAAAGAGTTGATGCTGTTGATAAGAAAGGGACACCCACAACCAAATTGGTTTGGGTTCCCAAGAGAAACTAATCTTTTGTCATTTGTATGTGCAGAGCAAGAAGAAAAGCCTATGGCATATTGATAGTGGATGCTCTAGGCACATGACAGGAGATAGAAGCAGACTGGAGGACTTCAAAGTTATTGATGGAGGTCCTGTTGCTTTTGGAGGTAATCCTAAAGGAGGAAGGATTACAGGAATGGGCAATGTTAACAGTGACAAAATGAGCTTCAATGATGTCTACTTTGTTGAACAACTGAGGTACAATCTGTTAAGTGTTAGCCAAATTACAGAGAAAAAGAATACAGTGTTCTTTAATGACACAGAGTGTTGTATTCTTTCTGAGAAGTTTATTCTTGACCCCAAAATGATTTTAATGAAAATTCCCAGAAAGAATAACATGTACAGCTGTGAATTGGCTAAATTTGTACCAAAACCTGAGTTGAGTTGTCTCATTTCAAAAGCAACTGTAAATGAATCTGACCTTTGGCATAGAAGGATGTGTCACATGAATTTCAAAACAATAAACAAACTTGTTAAAGGAAAACTTGTCAGAGGTTTACCAGAGAAAACATATTCATGTGATGACCACTGTGTTGCATGTCAAAAAGGCAAGCAACACAAATCCTCTTATAAGGCCAAGTCACTGAACTCTATTGACTCACCTTTACATTTACTGCACATGGATTTATTTGGACCAACAAATGTGAGTAGCATAGGTAAGAAGTCATATTGCCTAGTGATCACTGATGATTACAGCAGATTTAGTTGGGTATTCTTTCTTAGAACCAAGGATGAAACTGGAGAAATTCTAAGATCATTCATCATTAAGATTGAAAATCAAACCAACAGAAAGCTCAAAATCATTAGAAGTGACAATGGAACAGAATTTAGAAATCAAGAGATGGACAAATTCTGTGAATCTAAAGGTATAGATAGACAATATAGTGTTCCTAGAACTCCCCAACAAAATGGAGTAGCAGAAAGGAAAAATAGGACACTTATTGAGGCTGCTAGAACCATGTTAGCAGATGCAAAGCTACCAATGACCTTCTGGGCAGAAGCAATTAGCACTGCTTGTTATGTCCAGAACAGGGTATTAGTTGTTAAGCCTCACAACAAGACACCTTATGAGTTATTTTTAAATAACAAACCTTTGGTTAGTTTTCTTAAACCATTTGGATGTCCTGTTACTATCTTAAATACCAAAGATCATTTAGGCAAGTTTCAAAGCAAAATTGATGAGGGATTCTTTGTTGGTTACTCTTTTCAAAGAAAAGCATACAGAGTTTTCAACAGTAGAATAAGAATTGTGGAAGAAACTTTAGATGTGACCTTTAATGAACACACACCAAACTCTTTAGGCAAAGGTCCAGCACATCTATTTGACATTGATGCATTAACCAAATCTTTTAGATATATGCATGAGTCATCAATTGCAGGTACAAGTACAAATGTGAATGCAGGTACATCTACAGGTCAACAAACAAGCAAACCACCACAGTTTGTTTTGTTTCCAACATGGCTACCAAACCCACCTGCAGTACTTGAATCTTCCACCCCTGATCAACAACAGAGTTCAGTTCCCATTTCATCAAATTTGGATGATAATGGTGCAGATGATGATGGAAATGCATCATCAAATCCAGAATGCTCTCAACAAGAAGAAGCATCACATGAAGATGCACAAGAAGAGCAACAACCAGCAAGGTTGGAGGTGTCAGAATCAAGTGGTCAAATGATTCAAGAAGACACAGATCTGGTTCACAATCTGACCAATCTGGAATCTGGGATAGAAATGGCAGCTGGTCCACAGTATCAAGCTCATAAAAGCTACATGCCATTGGACAATGTCATTGGAGCAATTGATGCTCCTATGCAAACAAGAAGGTCATCTAAAACTCTTGATGAAAATGCAAATTTTTCTTTGTTTGCTTGTTTTCTGTCACAGATTGAGCCCAAGAAAGCTGTTGAAGCTTTGAAAGATCCAAGCTGGGTTGAAGCTATGCAAGAGGAGCTACTTCAATTCAAGATTCAAAATGTGTGGACTTTAATGGATCTACCCAAAGGAAAACGGGCTATTGGTACCAGATGGGTATACAGGAACAAAAAGGATGAAAGGGGCATAGTGATTAAGAACAAAGCTAGATTGGTTGCACAGGGATACACACAAGAAGAGGGAATTGATTATGATGAGGTATTTGCACCTGTGGCAAGAATTGAGGCTATTAGACTGTTCTTAGCCTATGCTTCCTTCAAGAATTTTAAAGTATACCAAATGGATGTTAAGAGTGCATTTTTAAATGGGAAAATAGATGAAGAAGTATATGTATGCCAACCACCAGGGTTTGAGGATCCCAAGCATCCAGATAAAGTGCTCAGATTGGACAAAGCACTTTATGGACTGCATCAAGCTCCTAGAGCTTGGTATGATACTTTATCTGTGTATCTGCTGGATAATGGATGCAAAAGAGGTGCAATAGATAAGACTTTGTTCATCAAAAGAATTAAGAATGATATCCTACTAGTGCAAATCTATGTAGATGATATTATTTTTGGTTCAACAAATGACAGTCTGTGCAAAGAATTTGAATCTCTTATGCATCAGAAATTTCAGATGAGTTCAATGGGAGAATTGACTTTCTTTCTTGGTCTACAAGTGAAGCAGAAAGAAGATGGTATCTTCATAAGTCAGGATAAATATGTTAAGGACATTTTGGATAAGTTTAAGCTCAGTGATGCAAAGATTGCAAGCACTCCTATGGAAACACACAAGCCATTACTTGCAGATCTTGAGGGGGAGAGTGTTGATGAACATCTCTATAGATCCATGATAGGTTCACTGATGTATCTCACATCTAGTAGACCAGATATCATGTTTGCAGTATGTGTGTGTGCAAGATTTCAAACAAATCCTAAAGTGTCTCATCTTCATGCTGTGAAGAGAATTTTTAAATACCTTAAAGGTCAACCAAAATTAGGCCTATGGCATCCAAAGAATTCTTCCTTCAATTTGGTAGCATATTCTGACAGTGATTATGGGGGT
Source organism: Pseudognaphalium luteoalbum (assembly GCA_963422505.1). Classification (NCBI taxonomy): domain Eukaryota; kingdom Viridiplantae; phylum Streptophyta; class Magnoliopsida; order Asterales; family Asteraceae; genus Pseudognaphalium; species Pseudognaphalium luteoalbum. The sequence continues at coordinate 71,399,855 of OY730198.1, forward strand.
AATAATTTGGACAGAAAGTCAACTTCTGGAGGCTGTCAATTCTTGGGAGATAGATTAGTATCTTGGCAATGCAAAAAGCAAACCACTGTGTCTACTTCAACAGCAGAAGCAGAGTATGTTGCTGCATCAAGCTGCTGTGCTCAGATTCTATGGATTCAGAATCAAATGTTAGACTATGGTTTGACTTTCCTAAATACTCCCATGTATATTGATAATACTGCTGCTATAAGTATCATTAATAACCCTGTGAAACACTCTAAAACAAAACATATTGAAATTAGATATCACTTCATAAGGGATTGTAATGAGAAAAGATTAATTCAAATTTTTAAAATCCACACAGATAACCAACTTGCAGATCTGTTCACAAAAGCATTTGATGTTGGCAGATTTACATTTTTGGTTACTGGTATTGGTATGATGAACAACTCATTATGACTATTGTTTAATTTTAAAAATGTTTTACACATGGGGTTCTACTTGATACTTTAGCTCACTACAGCAGAAATTATAAGATTCTCAATATTTAGTACTGTCATGACTTAGTTCTGCTAGTATAAATAGTGATTATCTTATTTAGTTCTGCTTGTACAATTTAATTCTGCTGGTTATATTGTATTTTTAAGCTAACAGTGCAGGATTTAATTCTCAAAGGTTGTTAGTTCTGCTAACTCAATTTTCAACTATATTAATTCTGCTAGCATAACTTAGTTCTGCCAGCACTATTAATAAAAGGGTGACGTGGATTTGTCTAAGTGTGCAGAAAAGTTAAAGTTACTTCTGTTAGACTTAATTCTGTTAGACTTAATTCTGCCAGAATTAATACTGCTATCATTAATTCTGCTGAAGTTAATTCTGTTAGAATTACTTCTGCCAAAGTTAATTCTGTTAATATTAATTCTGTTAGACTTAATTCTGCTAGACTTAATTCTGCTAAGAATTACTTCTGCTAAAGTTAAGTCTGCCAAAGTTAATTCTGCCAGTAACTTTTTCCAACTTTAATTCTGCTAGTGTTATTTTAGGGCTTGAACGCACTGTTCACTTTAAAAAGGGTATTTAAATCTGCCAAACACTACACTTTTTCAATTCACTTGCACTTTTCATCGAAAATTGAAAATATCTTTCCAAAAACCTCTCAAAGCTTTTCAAACCTAACTTTTCACAAAAATGGCAACTTCTTCATCTTCATCAACCAAATCTCTTACCTACGGTGACCAGCACAACGTCTGTGGATTTCTCCTCAAGCCACAGGAATCCGATGGTTACCATGAAGTCATAGACTTCATAAAGTGTACAACTTTAAGGTTTGCACTTACTGTTAACCCCTCCATTTTTATTTCACATATTCATGACTTCTGGACATCTGCCGTGGTGTCAGAAGTAGATGGGGTTAAATCTATCACGGCCAAGATAAATGAGAAGAGCATCACTCTTACTGAAGCTTCCATACGTGCTCATCTTCTCTTAGATGATGCAGATGGTATGGAATGCTATGCTACATCTCAGATACATGATCAGTTAGTGTTGTACGGGTATGAGGGGGAGAGGACAGAAAGACTAACATATTATAAACAACTCTTCTCTTCACAATGGAAATTTTTAATCCATACCCTACAACACTGTATTTCCCAAAAGAAAACTTCATGGGAGCAGTTTAGCAGCAACATAGCTTCTGCTCTCATCTGTCTTGCAAATAATGAAAAATTTAATTTTTCTAAATTAATCTTTAATGGGATGGTAAATAATCTTGAAAAGCCAAAAGATAAATTTCTGATGTATCCAAGATTTTTACAACATATCATTGACCAGGAAATCCCAGATCTACCCAAAACAGGGGGTAGAATCATTCTCTCAAATCTTTCAAAGAAAACTTTTGCTAACATGAAGAGAAATGGGATGGTTAAAGGCAAAGAATTTTCTGGGAAGGTGACCAATTTAACTGAATACATGTTGAACAGGCCTTCCACTATGCCACAGGAAGCAGAAACACTCACTGCTTCTCAACCAAGTGGCATAGTTTCAAAACCAAAGAAAACAAGGGACCCTAAGCCTACCAAAGCTAAAGCCAAAAAGGCTAAGAAACAGGCAGTTGAGGCTCCTCTTCCTCAATTGTCTCAGCCCAAAACTGTTAATGAGGTGGTCAATCAGGAGCAGAGAGACCATATGGAAAGGGCTACCACTACTGTTGCTACCTCACAAGGAGAACAGGACAGTGGTACTGGAATTAGGACCCAATCCATGGCAACACAGGATATAGAGATTCCATTGGATTCCTCTATTGCTGAGGGTCCAGTGGATATCAATATATCTAGTGGTCCCAGGTGCCAAGAAACCACATTGGGGGTTGATGATGCTCAGACTAGGTCTGAGACATTGACTAAATCTTCCAATGATCCATTAAAAGAGGGTAACACTTCTGGCAATGGTGAGGATAGCATTACTATAAAGGAATTGATGGATACTTGTACCAGATTGACAAAGGAGGTAGAAGGACAGAAGGCAGAGATTGCCAGGTTAAGGGAGATGGTTGAGCTGTTGATGAAAGAGAGGGATGAATCCAAAAGCATGGCTAAGAGTAAGTCAATAGGACTGAAAAGGATGCTTGTTGATGAAAGCACCAGTGAGGAAGAGAATGTAGATCAATTCATGTTTACTGGTGCAGGGGAAGCAGAAAAACCCTTTGATGATGCAGTGGAGGTTGATGACAGCATACATGATGATGTAAGTGCTGAACAGCTGGGGAATGTAGTTAGTAGTGTGATTCTAGAGGTACTAGATGAAGATGTATCTAAGGCTGCAAAGGAAAGTGCTAAGGATATGTTAGATAGTGCTGCTGGAGTTAGTGCTGCTAGTTTAGATGTTAGTGCTGCTAGGGTAGCAGATGCAGAAGTTAGTTCTGCTGGTGCAAAAGTTAGCTCTGCTAGTGCACCAGTTAGTTCTGCTAAGCCAAATGAACCAGAAATGGTTGAATCTGCTATTCCTAAGGAAAAGGATAGTGCTGCTGCTATGGCAGAGGTTGAAAAGAGTGCTGCAGATGCACTTCTAAAGGTGGCAGAGAGCACAGCACCAAAGGAAAGCTCAAAAGGTATATCTATCTCAGAGATTACCTTATCACAGGTTAAACCTACAATGGAATTGGCCAAAGGGAAAGGAAAAGAAAAAATGGTTGAGCCTGTGAAACCATTAAAAAGGAAGGAGATGGAGGAGATAAGTGAAAGGGTTGCTAAAAACTTGCAAGCCCAGTTTGATAGAGAGGGTAGGACTCAGTTTATTGAGGTGGATGTGGGTGATGATGTGAAAATCATGATGACACCTGAGGAGCAGGTTTATTTTGATCACCTACTAGCAGATGGAACTCACAATGCTCAAATGGAGGAGTTCACTGCTGATCAAAGATTGATGTGGTACTTAGATATGCTTGAGCAGAGAAGAAAGCATGAGGCTCAAAAGAAAGCAGAGGAGAAGAGAAAAAGGGCACCCACACAAAGGCAATTAAAAGATCAGTATGCCAGGGTTGTCAAGAATACAACAGGGAGAACTCTAAAGGAGTTGATGGGTATGGACTTCTATGAGCTAGAAAAGATATATCTCAGAATCCAAAGGGATATTGACTTGAGCACACAGAAAGCTCTTGAAGAGAGGTCCAAGAGTGCAGTTGCTCAAAAGGCAAAAATTCCAACTGCAGCAGAACAGGAACTGCTTGAAAAGAAAGCAGAAGTAGCTAGGGAAAGGGCAGAGCTTGAAAGGAAAGAAAAGGAGGATTTGGATACACTTAAAAAGAAAATTCCAAAAGAAACCCTTCCTCTCAAAAGGAGAAAAAGAATGGCCATCAGAAATGACAAGGATGACAGTGAAACAGAAATGCCTGCTGTAGCATCTTCTACATCTGAGCCAACTGAAGAAGAAGAGGTTGATTGGACACAGATCAGATCAATGGTTGAAGTTGAGGCTCCAAAGGTACCCATTGCTGTCCATTTTCCTATTATTGACTGGGTATGGGAAACAAATGAGGAAATGAGGAAACAATTGAAAATCATAAGGGCAGGGGGTACAGTGGAAAAATTTATGTCCTTCTGGAGATGCATAAAGACTCTATCCAGAGATGACTTAGATGATATGTGGACTGTTGCAATGAAAAAGTATCAGAATGCTCAAAGGCACAGTGATGAGCACATTGTCTACAATAGTCTCTCTGTTCTATATGAGATGGATCCAGAAAATGATTTCTACAAGGACACCTCAAGGGCAAAAGGATGGTACTGCTATTCTCATAATGGAGTACATGTAGTGCAGTTAGATAGTGGATTATTTGCATACTTCTTCATAGAGAGTGAGTATCCTTGGACTCTTGGTCAGCTAAGCTCAATGCTCTCTCTAACAATGAAATGTGATGATCTAGACACTGCTGCTTCATTAGTCCATGAAGTGCAGCAATATTACAAAAAGGCACAACAAAGACATGCTGCTCAGAGTAAGGAGAAAACACAGAAAAGAATTGCTGAACTTAAAAGGAAGTTTGCAGATATCATGAAGTGATAAACTTGGATCTATTCAGGGAAAGATCAAGTTTAGGGGGAGATTGTTGGGCTAAATTCTTCATATCATTCAACATAAAATTATTCTAAGTGTTTAGTCTGTTGGAAGTTAATGCTGCTGGGCTATCAAGACTTAGTTCTGCTAGTGGAGTTAGCTCTTTTCATTTATTGAAGACAAAGTCTTCCAGAGTTAGTTCTGCTGGTATATTTGAAGTTAGTTCTGCTGGGCATTACAAAGGTTAGTTCTGCCAATGATGAAGATTGCAAAGATTAGCTCTGCCAGTGTAAAAAATTAGTTCTGCTCATCTATCTGTTAGTTCTGCTTAGTGGGATCACTGCACAACAACTCTGCAACAAAGTACACCTACTACAGACATGCTTTTGAGGAACAGTGCACGCTGCAGACAAGAAAAGTCAAATGCATTTAATGCAAGCGTGGGTTGTAGAAAACTTGGTTTCAAGAAAGTAGATTGTATGTAGATTTTATACAAGTTTTAGTATAATAGCATGTACCTGCAGTAAAGTACTTTGTCATATATATATACATAGAGATAGATCAAGTGATAAAAGTGTGTATATCTGTCCAATAGTTAGTCAATTGTAATAGCTTCAAGGTTTCTTGTAACCCTGATACATTTGTGTATCCGTATTATTCATTAATAATATTGAGGCTTTTGATTAGTGAAAATCAAGTGTGTTCTTGCATTGTTTACAATCTTATTTTCATACTTATTACAAATCACAATACATCTTCCTACTTGACAAGTGTTATTCCGCAAACTACTTGTTAAGAATTCATAGCTTAAGTTAAAACATTTGTAACTACAAAGTGTTATTGTGGGACCTCACAATCAGTACAACAAAATTTCAGCCGTTTTATAAGTGACTCACAATCCTCATATAGATCGTATGTCTTTACTTCCAAGAGATCCTAAACTGTGTGTTAAGAAGAGTTCTCAAAGACTACATTAAAGTGTTTAGTAAGCATTCCTAATGCAGCAATCCGTGTAACTGCATGCTGAAAAGATCAGCTAGAGCACAACGAACATCCATCTGTAAAGAACAAACATTATAGGGAAAACAAATGGTCAACATTAATAGTGTCATTAATAAATGGGAACCACAGAAAAACATCATCAATCACAGACAAAAGATTACCTGATTACAACATACGAGCTTGGTGATCAAAGGGTAGAAGCTTCTGAGGTGTTTTCTGAATATATGGTTGTCCATTGAACACATACCCTTCAGCACCTAAAGCGCACCGTCACAATAATGAAGTTTAAAGAAAGAAAGAAAAACCCTCATTCAACCATCGAAAAGGAAGTAGCAGTAAGGAGGGGTTTGGATTTGCTTATGATAATAAATATTGTGATTTACGTCACAATAATTAGTTTTACTTTATGTTTTCATACATTCTGCTTCTGATGATCTGATATATTTAATTAGTTTTACACTAGTTTTAACATAACTTAATCACCTATTTTTTTGCTTACCGAAGTTTGCATGATGACTTTTAAAACACACCCTAAGTAAAATAGAAAACCTTCAACGTGTAGGAAATCAATACCTTAACAACAATGGGCGAACGTAGTTCAAGAACTTGATGAATCTCCATATTACTACCTTCTCCAATATTCATTTGGAAATCAGATGCTTCTTTTAGTATTTGGCCACAAAAAGATGCAAGCTTCTCTTCAGCATCAGTTTTAACTCTGTGATCATCTTCATCATCAACAAGTAAATCACTTGTTGTATTAAGCTCTCCATTTTGGTTTGTATTACTTCCGGAAGTTGTCTTGTGTAATGCTTCTAAGTAAATGCAAGTTCCAGTAAATTCCTGACGAAGAAGATTTACTGGTGGCCTGAATGAAGATAAACTAGTTTGTGTCAGAACGATAAGGTCGATTGTCTTCTGTATAGCATCTGAATCCGTCCCATGCATATAGCAATGTTTGACTCTAGTTTAAGAAAAGTATTGTATGATTAGTCAAACACCTAAAGTACACTTCCATAATCACATTATGTAGTAAACGTGGGAAAATGAGAGTCAAGCGGGTCAAAACAGATAATTCTTATATGGGTCGAAACGGGCTGGGTTGACCACTTTATGTTAAAAAAGTATTTCGTGAAAAGTGTGTCAAATTTGAATACAAAAATTATATTGTTTCGATCATAATCTAAAAATACACTTGTCAGCACATGTGACTCGGTTCCTGTTAGTCAGTTCTACATGTTTTTATCCAGATTGACCCATTCTGAGTATGTAGAAATTGGTACATCTAGAAAAGAGTCAACCAATAAAAGCCAATGTCATAAATACTCATACAGGTGGCAATGGGCTGTAAAATCATCCGATCTTTCAGAAGTGGCATATTTTAAGGATGATGATGATGGGAATTTCATACGTATTTATTAATGGAAAGGTTGTAATTAACCTGTGATGTTAAAAATGATAACTTTTGCCTTTTTAAACAGTGTAGGTGTATAAAAACATATAATGTCAATTCACATAAGCACGCAGCCAACCTTTCAGGAGGAACATGTTGCATCCGTATGCTGAGATTAGTGTACGAGTTAAAAGATGCTGCAAACTCTAACATCGACAATAAAATTTCAAGAATGGCGATCTTTTGATGGCCCTTCAACTTGCTCCAATATTTTTTCTGGCAGACAAAAAAATGTTACATTATGGCTTAGCAAGCCACAGCTTATTTTGGAAGGTTTCATGAGGGCCAAATCCATGCCCGGCCCAGATTACTAAGAGAAAAAAGTTACACATTTTGACCCCTTTACCCAAGTCGTCCAATTGGCCATACCTGAATGATATCAAGGGCCCCTAGTAGTAGCAATTGAGTAATGCATTTGCATCTTATTGTTCCCATATACGGACTTTCTACTGCATCTTCAGATTCACGCTCCTCATCAGGAGACTGTACATTTGAAACAAAGATTAATAAAACTTCATCACTCATTTTGAATTATTAAACAATATACAGAAAACATTCAAAAAGACGAGTAAAGTAAGTTAGGAAATTGGTACCACCTTATATGTGGAAGCAGCAGGTATAATGGGATCTAAAGTATGATTTTTCGGTTTAGAGGTGAAACTTCTAACGAGAACGTTATCCCTCATGTTTCCCATGAGTCTTTGACCTATTGTTTGACTCCGTTGCAAACTTGGCCCTTTAGGAGATTTGTCAGCATATTCTGAGAAAGGAGTTTGACCAGCATTTTCTGATAATGAAGTTTGACCTGCAAATAATTGAACATCAAAATGCTTTCTTTCTACATTTTTCATAATACAGTAAGAATCATGACTTCTTTTACAACGCGTACTCCCAGGTGAAAGTATAATATAAATGGAACAAAATAAAACACTATCAAAAATTTAAATATAACCTTCCCCTTCTTGTGGATCCATTGATGGCTCATCTTCTTGATTGTCTTTCGCCACCATCAATAAATTTTGATCTGTCAAAGAGAACTCATATACAGCCAATTAGTTCATTTACATTCAATAGTCAAACAATTATACTCTATCACTTTCATTGGATCAAGGGGAGCATACATATATAGCATATATCAATATTGACATTTAAGTGGCTCACCGCTACTAGACTGTACCGAGGGACTATTCTCTTCTTGAACTTCTATGTCTCCACCCATAGATGACTGATTCTTTGTGCTTTCATAGCTCAAAGCGTTGAGTAGCTCCAGAGGTTGAGTGGTGTAAGAAGCATCCCTGTCATGTCATCATACATAAACAAACACACATGACAAATGACAATATATATGACTAAAAAAGAGTGATGAATCACTTTTCCATCAAATTTTGTTGAAAATTGAACTAGTGTACCTTATGCTCTTCAACAAGGTATCCCAGTCAGAAACAATGAATTGGTGTCCTCCAATTTCTATTAGATGGACGAGTGCGCCAATTGATATCGAGACCACTGCCTGGTCTGTCTTTTTGGCGCAATCTATTAGTAAATTTAGCAATGGAGACAGCATGAAGCATACCTCCTGCAGGACGTGTTACCTCTCTTTTACAACTAAGCAGCTTACAACGTCACAATCTTTTAATGGAAAGAATATAGTGTGCTCATATATGAGTACAAACTTAATGCTATATCAGTGAAATCTAACAAGTTGCATAAAGTGATTTAGAAGGTTTTAGGACTTAAAAATAGACTTTGGGCGACTTTCAACCTGTTGGACCTGTATCTTTTTTAAGCTAACTTTTGCATTTTACCCTTTGACCCGTAGAGTTGATACATAACCTGAAGCCCCGTTAGAACTCAGCGATGAGTCAAAAAAAGTTAGGTTGAACAAGTTGACCCAAAACAGGCTTTTCTAATATTAATTTCTTTATAATAGTTGGTGCGTCAAATATGATTACGGACATGATTTAATGGTTCAATTAGATCTTTTACAAGGTTTTAGGACTGAAAAATACACATTGGGTGACTTAGAACCCGTTGGACCAGTATAGATTTTGTTTTTTAGTCTAACTTTTGGATTTACCCATTTGAGCCGTTAGAGTTAATGTGTGTGTGTTTAATGATGATTAATGTGATATAGATAAACAGTTAAAGACATGTAATATAGATAAACAGTTTAAAGACATAAATTACCTTGTAAAATGAGTTAAAAAGGTTGCATAAAAGTTGTAGTGAATGAACACTAGTTTCACGAAGCCAACCGTTGGTAGAAGCTCTAGATTCGTTTCCTGCTTGCCTCACATGATCAAAAATAGGAAACAAAACTCGGTGGAAAATACTTTCCCAAAATCTTGGAGTGAAATGACTTCCTCTTTCATTCAATAAATCAAACAAAACCTCAAGTGCACACTTGCTGACCTCGGGTCGTGGGTCAGAAGTCAGGTCAGACAAACCAGCCAGCATAGGGAACCAATAATGCTCAGTAACATCGTAAGCTGTATCAACATTGACAGTGATAGGTTTTAACCTACCACCAGGTATGAGTCCCTAATAGAGACACATTCAGTTTTTGTCTCCATACAGAATTAAACATGACTTACTTAAAGCAGTGATGAATATAATAAGTAGGATGGGTAACATGTCAAAAATAATATTTTAGGATGGTCAAAACGGGTTGGGTGACCCGCAAACACATTGGTCAAATTTTTTAATAAAGTTTTTATGAATAAATGTTGCATACATTATGATTACAATAATAATGTAACTTCTTGAAAGAAAAAAAAATTATAAAAACTTATTTGTATAATAATTAAACATAACTTACTTCACATTGGTTAGTTTATTTATATGAATTGAAAAACAGAATTAGGGTGACTTGCAACCTGTTTGACCCGTTCTCATATAAGCTTAGTTTTTTAACTTGATTCATTTGACCTTTTTGAGATCAATTACAGTGCCAATCGACCAAATTAATAGTAAATGGATCAAAGTTGCCACCTCTAAAAAACACAAACCTCTGCAAGTCGATCCTCGCATATGCGAAGAAGTGCAATGGCTTTCAAACTGATTCGGTGAGAACTCTTACTGTTGGCAAAACTAATTAGGCAATTGACGCAGTCCATAAAACAGTCACCGACAACTTGATCAAAGTGCTCTAGTACAACTGCCAAAAATTTTTAAAGTTAGACACAATACATCATAAGTAATATCTGTAATTCTGTACATTTTTAACAGGTTATATACTTGCACCCATTAAGCATACAAACGTATTATATGAATTCTTCCATCCCATGAACATTACAATATATCTACTTATTTGCTAATTGAAGGAAACAATTTTTAGGTCCACAAGGTTTTCGTGGGACAGAGGGACATATATAAGTATAAGTATATAACATCAATAAAAAATGGAAATAAATCAATAAGTTAATCAAAACCTTGTTCTACATTCTCAAAAGCACTTTCAACAATTGATTCCAACTCATCATTGGCAGCAGCTGTAAAAACCATAAAGACGCTTCGCCAACCAGATTTAATGCTTCCAACCTTTGATCTCGTCATCTATTTCCAATTGCAGTATCGGTTAATAAAGTTACATCTTAAGAAAAATTTAAAATAACATTAAGTTGGATCTCTAAATTCAAGCATGTATCTCTTTTAATAGTTTAATAATGCGATTCATAGTGCATACACAAATAATGTAAACATACCTGAACAATACAATCGACGATCAATTTCCGAATGGATTCACTTCGGCCATTCCGCATTAGAATAACAAATGGTTTCAAGATATCATTTTGGAATGTAAAACTGGCAAGTTCTGCACGCTCCAAGTATTTTATGCCAAGTGTCCTTAAAGAATCTATGGCATACATTGCGATCTTCTCATTAGAATGTCTCCCGGCAGTTATAAAATGATTAGCAAGGACAGACCATATTCTAGCCCATACCTACAAATTGAATATAAATTCAGTCACTAGAAACCATCAAAAAATACATGCATCATCATCATCCTTTAAAGAGCCTGCATTATACTTATAACCAAAACTATAAGTTGCAAACTAGTGATCATATTTAACGAATTAAGAGGGTGTTTGAGTACGCTCATTTAAAAGCACCTATTTGCATAAAAAATACATTATGTGTTTATTTTTTATAAAATAAGGTAAATACAGGCTTCGGAAAGGTGTTTGAATTTGCTTATCTGCTCATCTCAGATAAGCACTTAATCACCCTTTAAACTATGTTACATAAAAAAAACGTCTGAAATGGACAAAAGTGTTAGCATGCCAACTCAACATAACCCGTACCAAAAAAAATGACCCATTTCAACCTACCCCGTTTTGACCTACCCAACGAGCCCATCTTGCTACCTTGAACGGGGTAAAGGGATGATTACCATGCGTATACGAGCCATATTATGATAACTAATCTCCACAAGTTTTTGCAAGCTATAAACACGAGCTGGGATTTGCTTCAATTCTTCACCCGAGATGTTACATAAAGCAGTGAAAAATTCCACCACGGATTCACTGGGAAGTTTGACACTGTTTGAAAAGACCTGGTCACATGGTTTCCCAGCCAACTCTTTAAGAGATTGAACAACCGTATCCCTAGAATTTTGGTTAGCTCCATGCATTATAACAGCAGCCATAGGAGGAGTAGATATAATATATTCGAGTCGAGATATGCACTCTAAAACAGCATTCCATGTATCTTGAAGCGTGTTTGGTTCAGAGTCACATAGATTCAGCAGAGTCCTTAAAGCTTCTACATTTTTACTAAGCATGTCTTTGGGTGCATGTAACATTGTAAATCTGCAACAGTGCATTGGCTCATAAAATTATATGATATTGCTAGGTTTAAAAAAAGATATAAGATTACGCAAATTAACGGTTCTATACCTCATGCATGTTATCTCTTCTTATCTTCACCTTTGATTTGATTTATACATATGTCTTAATCATTTTTTTAGGTATAGTATTATTTCAGGCGTACTATTAATACTAATTTGAAAAATTAATATTAATAGTTTAATACAACGAACGTCTATGTCTTTTTGAAGCTAGTATGAAACTGATTTTTTAAAAATTATCAGTTGGCACTCAAATAATCATATAACTATAATCAGGACCTCTTTATCCAAACACCTCTTATGCATTATAAACAGAACATACAGGATAAGTAACAAAGTTAAATAAGAAAGATAATGAAAGAGTACTGGATCGAAAACCACCCAACATACCTGACCAATGATGTCAAAAAAGCATATCTCATGGTATCCATTCTTAGGACATGTGTAATGTAAATCCCTGCTTTAAAACCTTCCATACAAAGAACCATTCTAACCTTATTTTCCTTTTCCTCCATCATAACAGAAAATGTAGCAAGCAAAGGCCAACCTACAGCTTCAACCATTGGTCTTATAATATCAATACGTTGTGATGTATAAAAAGTACAAGTTTTCGCCCCTTGTTTCTGGAATATTTCTTGTGTTTGTTTAATAATAGCTTCACTTTCAGCCTTTGTGTCCGATTGAATTCTAAGTTTTGGTAGAGCTAGATTTAAAATGCCAACAATGCCACCACGTTCTTCGGTTTCTGGCTTTTTCCTACTCGTTTTTCCCAAATTTACATTATCATCACCCTTCATCTTAATCTCTTCTTTAACAATGGAGTCGTAGATTTCTTCCAAAAGTAATTTTGGTGCGCATTCTTCTGGATCATTTGTTGCATTCATTCGCACAAAATCGGATTTTGACATTTTAGGCCACACCATTGGATTATGAGCATCAGTGTTTAACATTATAACTGCATATGCAAGAACGTAAGCAGTGTCTGGGCTTTTAAAGAGACCTGGGTTATCTGCACAGTAACTGCAAAAATGGCAACACATTACTAACTAGAATAAGATCAAGTACTTAATTGTATGCACTTACCGCTCTGCAAACTTTTCCATTATACGATCTATCTTTTGTGCTTCCCCTGGAAGCCTGAAACCTTTGAGAAATTCACGAATGGCGGTATGAAATTTCATTTCATAGAATTTCATCGAATCAACATAAGCATGCATTACAGCAAGGGGAAACTCCTCATGTTGACCCAAGTAATCACCAATCATAGCCTGAAATCCAGCCACCAAAGGTCCTCAAATAGACTAATATATCAATGTATGAAGCTTATTTTTTACCAAAGGTAGAAAGAAGGGACATGTAAGGTGGATTGGGTAGTGTGTCAAAATGGGTCGCGATTAAATGGTTTGGTATTATTGTAGTACATATGCTGGCCCTCATGGATTACCGACAAACAGTTTTTGTCAACTTTGTTATTTATTATATACTTAATCCGTAAAGGTATTACAAAATTAAGCTAGGTCTATAAAATAAATGATTTAAGGGACTGTAAGCATCAAAAATCACTTTGGGCGACTATTACCCGTTTGACTCAATCAACCGATTTGACATGTTTCTATTTCAGATAATTTATTATAATTCAACCCATTTGAGCCTTTATGGACAAATCATAATCACTCATTTACAAGTAAATATGTTAAAATTGAAGATTGCCACATCTATCATTTTGTATTAAGACATTGTACCTTGTCCAAAGTGGATGTATTCCTAAGAAACTGTGCTACTGCTCCAGGTGTATTGTCAACCAATCTATTTGCTGTGAGAAAGCCAATACCACGTTCAGGATGGCGGTTGAACTGCAATTTATAGATGATACAAAATTAAATCCTAACAAAATTAAGAAAGACCGCCAGTGTTTAGGCATCCAGAATCCTGATACCCTCTCAAGTTTTTGTTTCTTGCATACATGCAGTAATAGATGACAGGAATGCAGATGTACATATATGTATTACCCTAATCTCAGAAAATATAGTTGGTAAAGTGGCCTGGTCGGGTAGGTTGTGTAGAGGATCAAAGTGTGTAAATTCTAGTATGGGTCAAAAGGAGTCACATTGGGTTGACCCGAAACATATTTTGTCCATATAATTCGTGTACGATATGCGATAACTTTTTTTATATCAAGAATGGTATTAATATATCGAGTAGAATGATATTGGAGATTTATACACTGAAAATACACTTTGGCTGGCATTTGACCCATTTTCTTTTTATCTAGTTTCTTTTCCTTTTTCATTTTACCTTCTTGACCCATTAGAGATAAAACATAAGAAAACCTGACCAGGTCACAAGTACATGGGTCGATGTTTCCACCTTTACCGTAAAGATGCATGCTTTGACGTCTGAAGTCAAACTTAAAGTTCATGATCATATCATATGGGTTATTCTATAACCTTAAGTTTCACATTTCTCTGATCTGCTAGTATTTGTTATTTAATGGGCATCAAATTTTGTTTCTTATTTTCAGAATTACAAGGACTTCGGATAAATTTTGACTTCACTTCTATTCAAAGTACTTTCTATAGCTTGGTACGAATGACACATTATATACCTCAGTGATGGCTGCTTCCAGGGTTGACTTTTGAGCCTTTACTTTCTCAAAGCTATTTGCTGAGCCATTGCTATTGTTTTCGTCTGACTCCAAATCTGAAACATCCTCATTAATAAACTCTTTGTCTTTATTCTGCTTTGTCTCTCTACGCAACTTCTCCCAGTCAACGAGTGACTTTAACACATTTACCAGGCACTACAAACATAAAGAAAAAAAAGTCTAAACATTTACACATGGTAATATGTTTGCATATTAAATCACGGAAATTTTTAAGGTAAGAGTGGACCATAATGATATACAAACCTGAAGTGATGATCCTTTAAGCGTTCCAGTTTGGATCGAGTTAACAGAGTTAGGATCCAAATCTTGCGTCCCTTGAGCTATTTTGGAAAGTGTTGTAACCTGTATGTGAAGTGAACAAAAATATAATCAAATGCCAGAACAAAATTTAGATGTTCAGTTTAACGGAAATAACTGAATAGTCATACCATTCGTTCAAACGAATTAGGTGCTTCAAGATCACAATCATAGTTCACATATAAATCAATAAGCAATTGAGGATCTTTGCAAATCTTCTCCAGCATCCTGTGATAGAATTTTAGACCACATAAATGTTCAGTGAATTCATTTACTTAATCAATGGGATTAATCGTCTTGATTAAGCAGAAAAGTTGTACCGAATCACCATTAGTTTGAGGTTTACGGAAAATTCTGAGTTGTCTAAAGATCGTAAAACAATCAGAGGGAAGAATATACCAATTTCAATCTGAAAATGATAAATGTTAGTTTCAGCGTAAATAGACAAATACAACACGTATTCAAAAATAAGTGTATAGTAGAACAGTCATAACTAACTTGCCTTTAGGCCTTCCCTAAATCTCAACAAAAGCACTGCAAATATTCCAGTTGCATACTGTAAGAAAAGATATATTTTTTATTTCACTTTGAAAATTCAATAAAAACCTTTATATATCAACTAAAAGAAGATTAAAACTTGCCTGAAAGATCGTTGAGGATTTTGAAACACATGCCCTCAACAATGCGTATGATAGGTAAGCTTTTACCGCGTCAATAAAAGTAAAGTTCTTAGTAAAGGAGTGATTGACACCCTCTAATAAGGCCTGAAAGATTCATGTGTCAGACAACTAATAAGAAGAAAAAAGATGAAAAATATAAGTTATCAGCTAGTGTATATTAATAACCTGTAAGAGTTCAAGAGATAGAATTCTCGTCTTTGTGGTAACTGTATCATTATCTTCTTTCATAGCCATCTGCAATAACATTAATCAAAATAATATCAAACTTCAAGCAAAGAGTCTGAATCAACAAATGCAGACAAAAAAGCAAACCTTGCAAAGGGTGCGAAAAACGAGCAAAGCATCACGGTCTGCAACACTCATACTCTTGGAATTAACTCCGCTAAAGAATAAAGGTAGAAAATGATAACTCGTTATAATAATACAAACAAATTATAATTTTTTGGGTTCGGGTAGCACCGTATATTTGTATACCTAGTCTTTTGATCATCTTCAAGCTGCACAACCTTGTCAAGAACTGCCTCCAAACCCTGTGAAACAAAAACGCCAACCACTTTAGCGTTGGCTGATCATATAGCATAAAGATTTATGAATAACAAGAAATCAATCACCTTTATGTCATTCCCACCAGCAAGATTTTGAAGTTCTTCAAGAGGTGCAATAGAAGTGTTGTTGGTCATGGGAGTCAACATTTGACCATCTTCGTTGGGTGGTGAAGTTTCTTCAGATATCATGAATGCATCACTTGGTTTGTTTACAGGTTGATCATCTGTGGACACCTGAATTCAAGAAACAATTATTAAGAAACTAAAATATAGTGAAAGCTCACATAAACTAACATAAAGAATGTTTTAGACTACAAACCGAGTTGCTGTCCATTCGCTTAAATACTATGCTCATCATTTGAGTTAACATAGCCTTGGATGTAGCTTGGTTGACAGGACTTTTACTATTCATTGAAATGAAAGATTATGTTGTTCAGTTCTCCAAAAGTAGAATAAACATTTAAATACTAAAAACAGTTACCTGTTAAGAGCAATATTATAGCACACTCTAATTACACCGAGCAACGGTTCCCCATGAACTGCATATATGGGCATTATAGCAAAGAGATTAAGAACCATTTACTCATCAATAAATAGTAATTGGATGGATCATAAACTCAACATTAGCTTAATCACTATCGACTACATCAAACATACTTAAACAACTATTTTATATAAATCATAAGATTGACGTGTCATAAAAATTTGAAAAATGTAAGGAAACTTTTTAGAAACTCATTTTCCATTTAAAAAAAAAATCTTATATCATAAGCGTGCCATTTATAAGAAAATTATAATTAGGACAGACAGAAAAAGTTCCCTTCCAAAAATATAAAAATATAAAAGAAACAGAACAGAACAGAACATAACATAAAGAAAGGTATTTCAAAACTAAGGGTACAAGAACATTATCTACAGTTTTTGCTCTTTACGACCGAACAGTAGTAGATGTCACTTCAAAGAAAAACAACAAAACTCCTGTAAGCATCTAAATTACCTCTGAACTTGGTGGATGATACAGCAGTGAGTAGCACTTTTAAGACTTGAAGAATTGTACTGCATGAAAGTACCTTATAAAATTTAACTCTTGCAGAGATTTTTAAGTAAAATTGAAGAATTAAAAGAATAAACGAAAGAGATGTATCAAATAATGTACCTGTCAGGTGAGTTATTATCAACACAACCACAAACTGTGTTCAACATGTTTGTGAATAGTGGAACGTTTTGACCGTTTTCAAGACCAGGATCGCCTTCTAGGTGGTCATATGCAATAAGTTTCTGCACTTAGAAAAACGGTTTTACAATTTGTGCAATATAAACACAAAATGTCCACAAAACGTGAACTTTATAACTAAATGAAAGTGACGGTTATAAAAAATTTGTCGTCAAAGCTACAAGAATCAAGAAGAAATGACATACATGAATACAATCCAATGTGAGTTCAATAAATTTAGGATTATTGGTTTCAAATGCGAGTCGAAGTGGATTAAGAACGAGTTCCAACTCAATTCCTTCCAAAGTCTGGCCAGCACTTGCTAATGTATTTGTAATACTTTCACTGGATTCGTTTGCAACTGACCCCAATTCGATTCTTTCATTCCAGACATCACTGTGACAAAGCTCCATTTTGATAAATTAAACCAATGTTAATTAAATTCGTATTAGGAGATCTCACCCTCTCAAGAAGTAGGTATGTTAAGCCCTGTTTCTCTTTTACTTTTGTGCATATATCATGGAATATATTCGTTATTTGAGTGCCATTATGCCTTGAATAAAATCAGATTTACAAATCAATGTTTGTTAAAACTTTTAGCAAATGGACCTTTACAGACATTTTATGAGTAACAACGATAAAGCTATTAAATGTTCACTAAACATAATCATGAAAGACTTGGTTATGAGATGTTTTTAAACGGCCTCGGAGAACATTTTGTACAAACATTTATATAGTCCATATGTATGGTGTATTTTGGTTATGTGTGTGCCAATATCAATCATCATTTTAAAAGCATACGTTGGCCGTTCCATCACTCAGTTTGCTTCCTTTCGTGCTGAATATTCCTACACGTTCTACAGTTTTAAGTCTTAATATGATTCCATCATTCCATGTACGAGCGTACATGAGATGGCTTTAAGATACACAAGTAGTACCTCTTATCTTTAGTTGGAGATGACGTTTTACTGCTATTATTCGATCCCTTTGGAGATGTCGTTTTACTGCTATAATTTGACCCCTTTGGAGATGTCGTTCTACTGCTATTATATGATGATGTCCCCCCTTCATTGGTCGCATTTGAACTACCTGAAAAGCAGGAGGAACCAGAAATCATTGTTTATTTATACAAAAAAGCTAAATCATGGAATAGTATCAAAAGTTCAAAACTTTTACTAATAATGTACAAAGCTTTATAATCCTATCTCAATGACAACCTCCTTGTACAAGATATAAAAAGGTCCAAAATACGCAAATAGTACTCTGAAGTAATATATGAGGTATCACTTTCATTAGCATGCATAGTCAGTTTGGAGTGTGTGCTCAACATTATCATTAGCATGCATAGTCAGTTTGGAGTGTGCGCTTAACATTATCAGCGTTGTCGGTTATATTTCCATGTTTGTGTGAAATATAAATACGGAGGCTATAAAATTTTGTCAACCAAAAGAAAAAAAAAAGGAGAGACGAACCTAGATAAGAACGTATTGCGGTCTTAACAGAATTATACTTTTTCCCTGCACATTCTTTGAGCATGGATTCGAATGCTCTAGTAAGAAAACCACCAGCAGCACCTCCAGCCATTTTTGAGTGTCGTAAATTTCGATAAAATGAGAAAGTTTGTGTATGTAATTAAGTTGATAGATTAAAGATTAATTAGAATGAAAGACGATGAGTGATGATCACTTTCTCATTCTGTGAGATCCGATTCTTGTTCATGGTATAGAACAAATCAAAAGCTAATTAAAGAGTGAATCATAAATGTTCCCATTCCTGTTAATTTGCAGTTTTGATTGTTACTTTCTATATTTATTAGCTGCATTAAACAATGAGAATTTAAAGCTTTTTGCATGTTGGATAAATGAGTAATTTGCATAAATCATACCTAGATTTATACCTAAGATACATAAATTATCTCTTGATAACAAGTTAGTGCGTTTAGGTCCTCTGACTTCTAGAACTTCATCCAACATAAGTTTATTTGTCTTGAATACTCGTTGACAAGGACATAATATAAAACTTATGGATTGAATCACGGTAAATTTTAGGGTTGTTCATCAAGTCGGGTTTCAGCTTGTTAAAATCGGGTGTTCGGGTTTTGTAACTTCTTTTAGCAAGTTTGAAACCGACTCAAATTCCAAATCAAACACAAAAAACCCACTCGAATTCTGTTCAAATTCGGGAAAACCGGAAAACCCAAACTCCATGAACAACCTTAAAATTATCTTATGTTTAGGAGCATATAGATCTCTACTATTTTTCTAGTGACCTCTTAACTCAGATTTTTGAATGTCTATTATTTTGTGAATGGAAATTGATATTCTTCTGTTGCTTCTTTTGTTTTAAGTTCACTTGCCAATGATAAGTATGTTGATCAATTATAAATATACATTTAGGTTAAAACTATAAATTAGCAATATCAAGGTGAGTAACATACCCATTTTATTACTAATGTAAAAATCATCTCTTAAGTTGTGTTTCAATGTTAGTAACATGGTAGTTTTAATCACCGTTTAATTATCATCATTGTTCACATGTCGCTAACGTACATACTTTTAATGACTTAGCATGATACGTTAGATATATTTAGTAATTAGTATACATAAACTTTAGAGTTAATTACACCGTTCGTCCTTATGGTTATACGAAAAATACTAGTTTAGTCCTTTTAAGTTTTTATTTACGTTGATCATCCTTTATTTGGAAACTTGTAACGTATATAGTCCTTTAGTCTAACGGCCGTTAGTAATCTCGTTAAATCAGGTCATGTGCTAAGCATGTGAGGACATAAATAAAAACTTTCCACACAATAAATGATTCCGACCCGAGTCCGGCGACGAAAAGTAATGCCGTCCTGCCGTCGGAATCCACGGCGTCGACGTCGCGGTCGTCACCAGAGTCGATAATTTCTTTTAACTTCTGATCGTCGGCTTTTTTGGCGGCGATCCACCACGGGCTTTCGTACTCGGCGATGACGTCGGCGGCGATTAAGTTCGCCGGAACCCACGTCGGTACGTGATCATCTTCCCATTCGATTAAATACTCCATTCCAGAACCGCCTTCAAGTGCTCTGCTTCCGATGATTGTTTTGACTTCACCGTAGGTTTCATCTTGGTCATAATTGGAGAACTGAGGTTGGTTATCGACGGCGGAAGCGGCGACGGAGATGGTGAGATTGTGTGGGCGGTATGGTGGTCGGAAACGGAGATAGGAATAGAGGGAAAGAGGTGGATAGGGGGTGGAGGGGTGGAATTTGTAGGGAAGTTTGTGGGCAGAAAGAGATGGGTTGACGGAAAGAGCTTCCATTTGACGATTATGCCCTCACATGCTTAGCACATGACCTGATTTAACGAGATTACTAACGGCCGTTAGACTAAAGGACTATATACAATACAAGTTTCCAAATAAAGGATGATCAACGTAAATAAAAACTTGAAAGGACTAAGCTAGTATTTTTCGTATAACCATAAGGACAAACGGTGTAATTAACTCTAAACTTTATTGGGTAAATTACATTTTTCATCCTTGTGGTTTTTCATTTTCCCACTCTCAGTCCTTTTACTTTTTTAATCACAATTCTCATCCTTGTGTTTTATGCTTTTTCCCAAGTTAATCCTTTTACTTTTATAATTACAATAGTCATCCTTATGTTTTGTATTTTTTTCCCAAGTTAGTCCTTTTAGTGTATAAATGACTAAACTAGCCTTTTAAATTTCTTTTTTGATTTCGATATCTTTTCCTATGATTTTTTTACTTATCTATACCCCTTATAATTAATTTCCACACTTATTCCTTAAAAATTTTATCAAAAGAAATATCGAAAAACCCTAAAATGTTAAATCTACTTATTTTTCACTAACTACACTTTTGATTAATCAATTATTAAATCTATCGACTAAAATCTTTTTTAAATGGTTAAACATACATTTATAACAAGACAATCCCAAATAGTAATGTGAAAATTTTAAATAAAAATACATTGTACTCCGTGTGTCCCACATTACTATTTTGGATTGTCCCTATTATACGTGTATGTTTAACCAATCAAAAAAGATTTTAGTTGGTAGATTTAACATTTGATTAATGAAAAGTGTAGTTAGTGGATAATAAGTAGATTTAATATTTTACGGTTTTCCGATATTTCTTTTGATAAGTTTTTATGGAAGAAGTGGAAATAAATTATAAGGGGTATGGATAAGTGAAAAAATTATATGAAAAGATATCGAAGTCAAAAAAGAAATTTAACAGGCTAGTTTAGTCATTTATACACTAGAAAGACTAACTTGGGAAAAAGTATAAAACATAAGGATGACCATTGTAATTAAAAAATTAAAAGGATTAACTTGAGAAAAAGCATAAAATACAAGGATGACAATTGTAATTAAAAAGTAAAAGGATCGAAAGTGGAAAAATAAAAAACCACAAGGATAAAAAATGTAATTTACCCAACTTTATTTTTTGAAAAAATTAAGATAACAAATGAATTTCATTAAGAAATAAAGTTTAAGTTCTGTAAATATATCTAACGTGTCATGTCATGTCATTAAAAAAGTATAACACTTGAACAAAACTTACTAATTGAGATATAAAGAGATTACCATATGTTTAGTGTTCTGTATCTTTTTTGTCAAACCATATAAGTGAAATGTTATTGGCCGGAGTGGTGATTTTGATCCAAATAATAGATACTAGTTTAGCCTCTCGAATTTGATTCGATTTACTAAAACTCAACTATTGTACATTGTATACAAGTTTCATAATTGGGAAGATGGCAGGGCCATATTTCCGAAAATGCTAAATTCCATAAGTCGTATGAGAAGATGGCAGGGCCATATTATTCTAAATGATGGAAGATGGGAGGGCCCTCCAAAAGTCAGTTGATGGAAGGGTCCGAAACCCAAAAGCCGGATGATGGCAGGCCCCTAATTCCAAAAGTAAAGCAATTAAAATCGCACTGATACTAATGCAAGATTCGTGAACATCGGGAATGACTTATTCAGAGACATACATCAAAACGGACACACCCAATTCTGGTTTGACTGAAAGCGTTAAATCTATTTACCGAAAATAGATTAGAGACACAACTCAGAGCACTATAAATACTCCTCAACCAACACAAAGGTATTCATTCAATTCTCATTTATTACACTCTCACTACTTTTGCTCTGTTGTCGAAGCCCCATACTTCTTCTCACGTCGGAGGTTGGTCAAGAGGGGAAATCATCTTCTCCTTCTTGACGAGACTCACGGTGCTTCTGTTTTGCAGAATTAGGTTCAATCTAAGGTGTACATCTTTTTCTTTCGAAATTCGGAGGATCACATTACTCCCATCCGAAAGTCGAAGGATCACATTACTCCCACCCGAAAGTCGAAGGGCCCTACCCTTCGACTTCACTCCAGAATCACCCCGAAGCACTGTTGCAGATTTCTCTATAGCAACATTTGGTGCCATCCGTGGGACCGAAAGTTGAAATTAAACCGTTAAAGTGAAACATTTTCCTATGGAAAACAATATGCTTCCAAACCAATCTGAAGGACTTGAAGGTCAGAATCCGGGAGAGGAAGTGGTAACCGCAAAACCAAATGAGGAAATCACACAGGTTTTCGTCGAACATAATTATGGTAAACTTAAGGCATTGATGGACACCATGGAAAAAAGGGAAAAGATGAAAGGTGTTAGTAGGACGCTTTCTGTAACACTCATACCTCAGGTCTGGTAGTATTTTAATATTTTCTGACAATGAATTATTATTTAATGTGTCAGAAAATAGGTTCATTGTGTTAATTGAAAAATAAATGGAAAAAGAATCGAATAATTTATTGTGACTAATAAATTATTAAATCTTTTAATTTAATTTAGTTGACGGTAAAATAAAATAATGTTTCCCCGTAAATGGTTTTAGGGTTCCAGACAATAGAATTAAAAGGGGACAAAACTAGTGTATATATATTTTCATATATGTGTAAAAATACGTACGAAACATCACAAACATTCCAGAAATTTGATGGAACCTATGAGAAAGATCAAAACCCTAGTTTTAAACTTAAATCATTGAAATTCATGAAGAATCAAAAATCTGTTCTTCCTGGTTGTGTACGGCCGAACCGAAAACACCACAGGGACGATTTGTAATTTTTGAAACAAGTTTTGAGGTGAAATTGAAGCTATAAAACCTTGATTCAAGCGCCTAAAACGTGATTTAAGCATCTTTAATCCTTCTAATCATCTTGTAAGTCTCAATTTCTTGATTTTCCTAAACCTAGATAATGGATTTTTGAGTATTTGTTAGAATTGGGATGATTGATATGAAATTGAAGCTTGAAATGATGATATAAGTTGTAAGTTGATGCTAAATGAGAATTATAACCTACAACCTAAGCTAGAAATGAAGAATTTGATATATGTTCATGAAGAAAGTTTGGGTTTAGTTGATTATTCATGAATTGAAGCTTGTGGTTATGGTAGAATTGTTAATTAATGTTTAATTCATGATTTGTAGCAAAAAAAAACCTAATCTAGAGTTGAAAAGGTTGAAGTATGATTGTGAATAAAGTCATGAATTTAATATGATTTTCATGAATCAATGTCTCTAAGTTTATGTTAGTGGAATATGATTGATAATGGTTGTTAATAACAAGGTTAGTAATCTTAATCTAACCTAAAAGTGGATTTATCAAGTTATATGAGTTATAATTAAAGTAAGTTTTGTAAAAGTGTGAAGAATATGTAGTAATTCATCTTAATTGGTAACAAGATATGATGTTGATGTGGTTACTCATAATCTTGGAATGAATTGTGTTAAATTGCTATAAGTGAATGATTCATCATTTGAATTGTTATTGAAAGTGGTTATAATGATAATTACTCATGATTAAGTGATAATTCCAGAATTTGGATCAAAGAGTTAAATATGATTAATTTTTAAGATGTAATGGATTGATGATTTTGATTAGTAAATATCATGTTGTAGTTACTTAATTAAATTGTTTGATGTAACTACATTAATATGATGTTATATTCACATTGGGACAAATGACTAACTTGTGTTATTCTGTTGTATTATCAGATAAGGAGAAGACTCAGTGATATTAGACTACCGAGTGAACGATTGAGGTATTCGGTGAGTGGATCTTTAAATCCTCAGTGTGATTTAGTTGTAACAGGTTTGGTTACAACGAGTAAACGTATTATTATTGCTTTTGGTTTGCCATGATGATTTTGGTTTAATAATAATAATATTGTTGATAGACTGTTTAATCTGATATGTTGAACTGATTGAATATGTGAATATATTACTTGATATTTGGCCTTCGGGCATCAGTGTATTGGGGTCAACCTGGTGGTTGGGTTTGGTTACTATTGTAAGACGACAGGAATTTCCTTGTACTCATCGTTAATAGGAAATTAGGTCGTATGAGATTAGTACCAAACTATCGGTCTCGTCCGTTATGGCCATACGGATATGTACGATAAGTGTTCTTGGAGAATCCCCGGGTATAATGGTATCTCAAGAACCACCGGTCCTCATTGTATTGAGATGTTATCCTCATTGATATTATGTGTTTACTATTGGTATTCTTGGCTGAAGGTTTCCCTAAGAACCATCGATCTACTGTGATGTTTTTGTTTACGATTATTTATTGTAAACAAAGTTGTTATGCTAAGTTGGGCTGTTAATTAATTATTCACTCACTTAGCGTTATGCTAACCCCACCACCTCACTTCTTGCAGGTTATGGTTTTGATATAACGGGATTGGCAAGAAGTTTGTTCGGGATGGAATGTTTTACCAGACGGCTTACTCTGATATTGGTTTTGGAATAAACCCAAGTTGTATTTGGAATTAAATAACACCCAAATTGAAATGTTATGATTTCGAAATAGTGTGAGCTGTTTATATAATATGTAATGTAAATGATTAATGTATCTTTTACCTGCGCTTTTGAGATATTATATACTATAAAATGGTATAGAAAGTAGGGGATGTTATACTTTCTTATGAAGAAATAGAAACCACCGATGAAACTTTCGACACCTCAGCATCGCCCCTAAGAACTTCAGGATGAGCCTCCGTTTTAACGATGGCACGAAGGGGAAAACCGAAGGGCCACCTCGTCTTCAGAACATTCACTTCGCTCCAAGAAGCGACGAGCTCATTTGGATTCGAAAGGAAGAAAGAAAAATGTTTCTAGCTCAAAGAAAGCATGAAAAAGAAAATCCTCGAAAAAGTCCAACAAAAGAGGCTATTCGCTAGATTCCGGTGAATCCGAAGGGGCAAGCTCAAAAGATAGCGAAAGTAGCTCGAATGATGAGTTGAACTCACCTTATAAACCTTCAATATCCAGAAGGTTCACTCCCCGGATAGCTAATTGTCGAAGGCCCCCAAAAATGAGGATGCCTTCCCACGTGAGAATTTATGACGGGACAAGAGATCCGGACGACCACTTAAGCTTGTTTTCGGGAGTAGCGGAAATGGAACAATGGTCCATGCCACTATGGTGCCATATGTTTGCACAAACACTTTCGGGTGCAACACGAGTTTGGTATGATAGTCTTCCAGAGGGGGGAATTGATAGCTTTGAGGAATTGAGCCAGAAGTTTTCGGTTCACTTTACTTCACAAAAGAGGTCTACCCGTTACGCGGTGGAATTGGCAAATATTAAGCAGAAGGACAATGAGTCCTTACATGATTTCATGGATCATTTCAAAACCGAAAGCTTGGAGATCAAAGGAACGACTGAACTGATGCAGATCTCTGGTTTTATGCATGGAATCATGTAACACCCCTAAATTTGTTGATTTGGATTAGCGGAAGCATTTAGTTAAGTATAGGGAGTGCCACAATACACAGTACATGCATACGTATCAGAGTTTATGATTACAACAGAACATAATATATTAAGATGCCAAAAGTAATGGTTACAAGGTTTACGATTCGTCAAATCGTACAAAAGTAAAAGTTATTTAGTTTACAAAAATAGATTTCGTAAATATGACTAAAATCACTTTAGTTATACAAAAGAAATCCAAAAGTTTTCAAATGTTGGCATCCTAAAGCTTCGCGGGTCGCCCTAGTTCCGTATGTGTAGGCGGTTCTTACATGCGCAGCTAAATCCCGGAAAAACATAGTAAAAGTCAACAACTAGGTTGAGTGAATTCACAGGTTTTATGTTTGCAATAGTAGAATCAAGTTTGTAAGCACAGTTGTTAAAACCAATACATTCATAAAGAGTTATTGCCATAATAGTCAAGTAATCGTTTTGTGGAATGTTATCCAAAATACAGTTCGCGTGGGATGTTACCCAAAATACCGTTTGCGTGGGATGTTACCCAAAATACCGTTTACGTGGGATGTTACCCAAAATACCGTTTACGTGGGATGTTACCCAAAATACCGTTTGCAATACGTTGTTGGTCGTTCTCCGGTGTTTACAAAACAGTACCGGTCGTTCTCCGGTCTAAATACGCACGGGTCGTTCTCCCGTCCAACTCGGCCAGTCGTTCTCTGGCAATACATACTGCTGGTCGTTCTCCAGCGAAACAAAGTACCATTCGTTCTCCGGTCAAATAACGCATGGGTCGTTCTCCCATCCAAATACGCACGGGTCGTTCTCTCTTCCACTTGGCCAGTCGTTCTCTGGCACTAAAATACGTTGCTGGTCATTCTCCAGCGTTTTCATAAAAAGTACCGGTCGTTCTCCGGTTTACCAAACAAGTTTTTATCACGTTTATAGTATGAAAATGTCATTTCATAAATACCAGTTTTGTTGTAAGGGTTCAGCAGTTCAAACAGTTCAAAGTACTCAAATCGTGCGAGTAAACAAGTATGATAAACAATCATGTAAGCAAAAGTAGTTATGGCAACCAGTAAAACAGTTGACTATGTTTCTCACCCCAAGTTGAAAGCAGTAAAACAGTTAAAAGTGGGGCTGTCAACTCACCTGTTGAGTTGAGTAGGTTCGAGCGCTAGCAAAGCCTAAAGTCCAATAAGTCTAGTCGAAATCCCCTAACGCCCTAAACGTATGAGATTTAGTAAGTATGTGGAGGTCTAAGTTTAACCATCCATGCTAGTGTTCGTACAACTAAGTTATGTCCAATTGTTTGCTCGATGTTTATGTTTGAAGTTTTGAAAATGTATACGACTCCTTGGTAATAATAATAATCTCTGAAATTATTATCATAGTGTTTCATTGTGTTTTATAAAGTATGAAATTGTGTACGGGGGTCCGGGGGCAGCGTCCCTGGTAGCGGGGTCCAAGGGGTGGCAACCCCTGGCGGGGTCCAAGGGGCAGAGCCCCTGGCTGGGGTCGAGCTGCCAAGTCAGCTTGGAAATTTTTTATTTCTACTACATTGCTTTATTAAAAACGTACCGAAAATTTAAAAATCGGGGAAAATAACCAAGTCTGGCTGCGGACCGAAATGGTGTTGCGAACTGAGTTCGCGGTGCGAGGTGAGGTTGGACTCGCAAGGCAAAGTAGGCTGCGAACCGAGTTGGGTTCGCAGGCCAAAGTTCGGTTCGCAAGTCTCAACTCGCAAGTCTCGACTCGCAGTCAGTTCGGTTCGCAGGTCAGTTCGCAGGTTCAGTTCGCAGGTCAATCTCGGTTCGCAGTACGATCTGCGAGCTGAGACGCATCTCAGTTCGCAGATGCAGCTGTTAGTGCGAGTTTGGTTTTTAAACACATTTCAAGTCGATTTTTGGACATAATCAGTCGATAGAACACTAAAACATGATGTATTAAGTATTGCAACCACGAAATATCAAAGGAAATAGTAAAATCTAAGAGTTTGCGGGATTGTCGGATTCTTACAAGGTTGTTGCATGAGGAATCCGAGAAGATGGTTGTGTAGCTTTCGTCGTGGTGATCGTTTTTCTCTAAATGAGCTCGGTGATTTATTGCATTTTTGTAGTAGTTAAGTGTGATTTGTGGAAGGTTTTTGGAGAGGGATTTGAGAGAGAATGAAGGTAGAGAGAGAGAGAGAGTGAAATGAAAATGAAGGTGGAAGTGGAGTGGGGTGGGCTGGTTTTGGTGTTCCAAAAGGAGAGTGGACTTTGTCCCTAATTTGCGGTATTTTGCCCGTGTTTGTTTACCCGATCGTTTAAATGTTCAAATATTTTAAATTTTGGTAACTTTTTAAATACGTATTCGAATCTATTTTTAGATGAGATATTTTATAAAGATATTTTAGTTAAGTTATACCAATTTAAGAATTTATTTTGTTTGTTTTGTAAAAGATGTTTCGAGTTGTTTTCAGTTTGCAAAATACTTTGTAAATATTATCGATATGATATTTAATAGTTAATAACGTTATTTAATAATTTTGTTTTATTAAATAATTTTGCTCACCAACTGTCGTATATTTTTGTCACGTTTGTTTCTATTGTTTTGTACGCATTTACAATTTACTACGAAATGTAATACTACGCGTATTAACTAGTCGGGCTTTGCTAGACTTACCTCTAAAAGTAGTTATGAATTCACTCAAGTAGGGAATTAGCCTAATAATGTAAATGTTTAACGTTTATAATCTCGTTTAAATTTGAGGGGTGTCACAAATCAAGAATCGACAGTTGATTGAAAGGTTGAACAATCAACTGCCAAAAACCACTGAAGAAATGTTTGAAGTAACGAAAGCATTCATCAAAGGCAAAGAGGCGGCAGCTTCACAAGTACCTGATACCTCGCACAAGAAGTCATTTGTCCCTCACAAAAACAATCATCCTTGGAAAGTTAATAATTTTCCTCGCCCCTTCATAACTTACGGTGGTGGGATGAAGACTGGAGGCATTACAAGTCATCCTTTGCCTTCAGTTTCCCCAACACAAAATCGAAGAAACCCATCCTTCACGGTGCTAACCAAGACACCAAGCGAGATTCTTGTTACCGAAGGAGTAAAAAGTTCCTTCGTACAACCACCACCCTTGGCTAGAAATCCTGAACGTCGAAATTTGGATAAGTTCTGCGATTTTCATGGTGAAAGAGGTCACAATACCAATGATTGCTTCCAACTAAAAAAGCAAATTGAAGAAGCTGTGAGATCTTGTCAGCTAGCACACCTTGTCAAGGAAGTGAAAGCGGCTAGAGGATGACAAAGTAATGCCAAAGTACAAGGAAACCCCATATATAACTCCCACAAGGGGAAAGCGGTAATGATGACGCATTTGGGAACCTACGGAGGAAAACGGAAAGAACGGCCAACTGAAAGTTGGTTGGATCAAGTTATAACATTTCCTCCAGCTTGCGAAGTATGGCCTACTGATTACCCTCTGGTAATAAAAGCGGAAGTTGGCAACCAGATAGTACATCGCATCTATGTAGATGGAGGCAGTGCCTCCGAAATCATGTATGTGCATTGTTTTCAAGCGTTGGAGGAGGAAACCAGAAGGGGAATTCGGGAAGCCACAAACCCACTGTTCGGATTTTCAGGAGAAAAAGTTTGGCCAGTAGGATAAATCGAAATCCCAGTTACTTTTGGTGATTATCCCCTTTGTAGAACTATAATGATTAATTTCATCATAATGAACGCCCCTTCATCATACAACATACTTTTAGGGCGTCCTGGGATATCTATACTTAGAGCCATCCCTTCCACAATGCATGCAATGATGAAATTCCCAACACCGGCTGGAATTGCGACACTTAGAGCCGAAAGGAGAGAGGTCCAAGAGTGTCTGAAAATCGAAAAGATGATCCACAGAAAGGGTGGAATACCGAAGAAGTCAATTGAAGAAGGGTAAAAAAGTACAAGATATTCTCCCGAACCAGAAGTCGAAGAAAAAGTAGTAATCAACCCGGAATACCCAGAGTAACCGGTGGGAATTTGGAAAGCTTTACCCGTACGGTTCAAAGAAGAGTTAATCGGTTTACTTCGATGAAATGCGGACGTATTCGCATGGACGGAAGCAGACATGACTGGAGTTCCTAGGAACATAATCAAACACCGGTTGAACGTTAATAAGAGTGTTAAACCAGTGGTTCAGAAGAAAAAAAGTCTAGATCCAGAAAGAAGTCAAGCGGCTTGTGAGGCCGTTGACAAACTTGTCGAAGCTAATATACTTAGAGAAGTACATTATCGGACCTGGATAGCAAACCCGGTAATGGTAAATAAGATGGATGGTTCATGGAGGATGTGTATAGATTTCAAAGATATTAATAGTGCCTGTCCAAAGGACCCCTACCCTCTTCCAGAAATAGATTGGAAGGTGGAATCGCTATCCGGTTTCAAATACAAGTGTTTTTTGGATGCATATAAAGGCTATCATCAGATTCAGATGGCAAAAGATGATGAAGACAAGACAACATTCCATACGGATCAAGGGGTATACTGTTATAAGAAAATGCCATTTGGTTTAAAGAATGCTGGAGCAACATACCAACGTTTGGTAGATTGCGTTTTTAGGGATCAAATCGGACGAAATTTGGAAGCCTATGTTGATGATATAGTCATCAAGGGTCGTTCACCCAACGCTATGTTGGTTGACATCCAAGAAACCTTTGATAACTTAAGAGAAATCAATATGAAGTTGAATCCTAAGAAGTGTACCTTCGGAATGGAGGAAGGAAAGTTTTTGGGGCATGTGGTAACCGAAAGAGGGATGAAGGTTAATCCAAATAAGACAAGAGCTATCATCAATATGAAATTCCCAAAATCGATGAAAGAAGTACAAAGCTTAAATGGAAAGCTCGCAGCACTAAATAGGTATTTATCCAAGTCTGCAGAGAGATCCCTTCCATTCTTCAAAACATTGAAGAAGTGTCTTAAAAAAAAAGATTTATTATGGATGGAAGAAGCTGAGGAAGCATTCGGAGAAATGAAGAAAATGATCGGATCTCTTCCAATGTTAGTAGCTCCAAAAGTGGGAGAGGTGTTATACCTTTATTTAGCAGCTGCTCACGAAGCTGTAAGCGCGGTACTCATGGACGAAAGGGAGTCAAACCAATTGCCAATATATTTCGTGAGTAGGGCATTAAAGGGACCCAAAATCAGTTTTTCCCACCTCTAGAAAAGTTGGCACTCTCTTTGGTTAACGCATCAAGAAGACTGAAGAGGTATTTCCAAGCACACCAGATCATGGTGATAACTGATCAACCCATCAGACAGGTACTACAGAGGCCAGAAATATCAGGGTGTCTTGCTAAGTGGGCAATCAAGCTTGGGGAACATGGAATTGAGTATCAACCAAGGAGTGCGATTAAAGGGCAGGTTTTGGCTGATTTCTTAGCCGAAATGCCCTCAGAAAGACAACAGATGGAAGGAGAGTGTTCCCGAAAGACTTGCAAACCAAAGTTAGTAAAAAAAGATGAATGGTCGCTACATACCGATGGGGCATCCAATCATCTAGGTTCTGGTGCAGGTTTGATCTTGGTAGATCCGGAGGGAACAGAATACAATACGCCTTGCGCTTCAATTTTCCAGTGTCTAACAATGAATCTAAATATGAGGCATTACTTGTTGGTCTTCGGCCTGGCCTTTTCAAAAATGGGGAATGGATATAGTTGGACCTTTCCCGCAAGCGCCAGGGAAGGTGAAATTCTTGCTAGTGGCATTAGATTACTTCACAAAGTGGGTTGAAGCAATCCCACTCGCAAAGATCACCGAGAAAAATGTCAAGCAATTCGTTTGGGATAATATTGTGTGTCGCTTCGGATTGCCAAAGGAGATAGTTACTGATAACGGGAAGCAGTTTTCAGATAATCCTTTTCGTGTTTGGTGTGATGAGATGTGTGTGAAACAGATATTCATTTATGTGGCACATCCATAAGGCAATGGGCAAGTTGAAAGAATCAATAGAAGCATAGTGGAGGGCCTAAAAACACAAATAGAAACCGACGGGTCAAATTGGGTTGAACACCTCCTGCATGTTTTATGGGCACATCGAACCATGATTAAGACAAGTCACGGAGAAACCTTTTTTAGTTTGACTTATGGGTCGGAAGCGGTGATTCCTGTAGAAATCGGGATACCCATTTACCGCCATATTCAAATGGAAGGAACAGATAATGAAGGTGAATTGCTTCAAAATCTTGATCTTCTAGAGGAACGATGTGAAATTGCTTCCATACGGGAGGCAAACTAAAAGAAGAAGGTTGAGCAATATTATAACCAACGTGTCCGGTTATCCACTTTCAAGCCAGGAGACTATGTACTCAGGAGAAATGAAGCAAGCAGAGTAATGAATGAAGGAAAAATGTGTCCAAAGTGGGAAGGGCCCTATAAGGTCGTGACAGATTTTGGAAATGGGTCATATGAGTTGGTGGATACACGGGGTAAGAAACTCCCCCGCGCTTGGAATGGATCCAACCTTCGCAAGTATTATGTTTAGTTTCTGTCATTTCAATTTACCTAAGCATTATGTACTGAGTTATGATCTCAGGAACTAGTTTTGCTGGTCCAAGTTCCGATTGTAACTTTTTCTTATTTTAATGAATGATGTATTTTGGCACCGCCTGAGGGCGGAATATAAGTCTGATCTATTTTCGTTTATTAGATAAAGATTGAATTGTGACAGTAACTACTGGCATTACACCGGTTGAGCTCACCCCTCCAATCTGCTCCGATGTCTCGACAACGGTTGGGACATTGTATGGTTAAGCTTTCCCCCCTAATTAGCTTCATATGTTACAAACAAAAGGTGTAACTACGAGGTACTGGAAGCCTAAGAAATTGCCACGTGTCTGCAAGGGACGCCTTGTTCAAACACAATCATCCAAGCCAGAGTCTATTGACTTCGGACATAATACATAAGCATCAACAATAACAAGTAACAAACTATTGGCGATGTTTATTGAAAATGGCATGTTCATTTGTTAACAAAATAAAACATAGTCAAAGGGTGGAAGATAAACCAAAAGCACATTCAGGTTTAAGTTGTTCACCAAATGCATTACAATAATATGTAAGAAACAAGTTCAAATACAAAATAACATCCAAAAGCTAATAGCCAAATTAGCACAAAAGTGTCTTCATGCCTCCAATCTTATAAGCTTCCAACTCCTTAAGCTTTTCAAGGTGCAACAGAATCGTGGTCGGTAGGAGTAAAAGTATCCACATCGGGGGCATCGGCCGACTTAATAGCCAGAAACTCCTGAAAGGTAATAATCACAAACATAACAACGATTAGAATTATTGCGTACACTTACTTTATAATATTTAATCATTAATTATGATAGGAAAAAGGTATTATAGTAATAAGACTAACCTGAATCGTGATATCGCAATTTTCACCCAACTTCTCCATATACGGATACCGGATGTGTGCCAGGGCATCAGCTTTCGTGACCATCCTACTCTCAGCCTCCGAATCATAAAATAATGATTGCTCCATTGAGATACCTAAAGGGCAGTTATGATAACTCATCTTCACACCCTCGTGTTTCCCATATTCCAAACTGGAAACCTGAACATCGCCAAGAGATTTAAGATACTCATGACTAACGCGAAGAGTCTCAAATGCGTGAGTAGCACCATTCTTCGCAAACCACCTACGATCCTCCCTCAATCGGTTATTATCATCAGAAAGCTCAGAAATCCGAGCTAACAAACCAGTAATACGCTCCTCCAGTTTTGCATTCTAAAAATGAAGTCCCGAAACCTCCTCAACCGATTTCTTCTTCTCAAGTTCCAACATACTTTCTAATTCAGCAACTCGATTCATCAAAGTAGTAACTACAGATTCTTTCTTAAAACACGATCCTCGGACATTTTTAGTTTCTCCTCAACCTCGGAATAATCCACTTGTAGGCTATCTAAGTCCTTCAAAGCCTTTTTCCTTTTCTTCTTCGCACTTGTTAACTTATCCATGAAAGTATCAACACTTTCTAAAGGAACAGTGGCACTCTCCAACTTCTGCTTCAATTCGGCTATTTGCTTATCACGATCACTAAGCAACATTATCATTTCTGCTTTCTTCTGACTCATTGCCAGATCCACCGATTCATATCTTCGAATAATATCACCAGCATTAAGCAAAGCGGTAGCTTGACCTGTATAGTAATCCGCTATGACCTGATAATCCATAGATTTAGACAACTCATACTCTTGGGCTTTAGTAGGAAGATTACGGATAAGTTCCCGAGAAGCACTCTCATTATCAATTAAATCGCCATTTTTAATATCCTACTCCGGTTGAAAATTTTCAGCAGCAAACTCAGGTCTCAAACCATTAACATCTACATAAGAGGAACTTAAATAACCTTCGACCTCAACACCTTGTGATTGCTTACTCGGCGAGTGTATTTTGGAATTGTCAACTTTCGGCTGGTTATCATTACTTATCAATTCATCAACATCTGGACTTTCAATTTCAGCATCTTCCACGATCACATTCTTAGAAGGAGAAACATAAACGGGGGAGGGACCCTTGTCATCAGATCGAGAGTTATTACTCTTGGCGGAATTCTCATCAGTCAACCTGAAAGTAAGATTCTCCCTAGTCTTCCTTACCAACTTTTTCAATCTTGGTTTTTTGGAAGTGACGACTTTCGGTTTCCTGGTGGTGCCGAAAGTCTTCCGTTTGCCCCCACCAGTAATCGCAGGCCCGGGAAGTGGCGCGGGTTGCACCAACTGAACAAACTGATCGGAAGGAGGAACTACAGAATTTGCATAACGCTCAAGATGTGATACTTCACTTTGTTCCCGAGGACGAGCAGCTGCATCAACACCTTTAATTGATTTGCGAAGAGTGTAGGAGGCCAAACTCATCTCTACAAGAAAATTAAAGCATATATCAAAAACCATAATAAATGAACAACAATTAATGGCGAAACTAGCAAAATAAAAATTAAATATACGCGTAAAGGTGTAAACTTCTAAAAGTACTACCTTCCCCTTTCCAACCAAAACAAGGAATCTCGTTTGGGTCATCCCATTTTTAACTTATACCGGCAACAATTAACGCATGAAAACTCAAATGTCGAACTTTAATCGGATTAGCCACTAAACAAGCAATGGATGCCTCTCCGGCTTCCAAATCAGTGGGTATATTATCTTTTAAAGATACTTTCTCCGGTTTCCAAACCATGGCAATCGGTACATCTGAGGCTTTTATCCAAAAGAAGCGATCTTTCCAAAGTCTTAAATTGGAAGGGTAATCGGTAATACAACGAGGAGCAGAACATTTATCCCGCAGGTTAATCGTAACCCAATATCCCGCCCGACCTATGGTATAGAATTTCTTAAACAGTGTAACCGTGAGCTCAATGTCAAATGCTCTACACTGAATTTCAAAACGCGAAACCTTAATAGCACCTAAGGGTGAAAACTGTGATATATGGAAATTGTGATATTGGAGAATTGACAAAAGAAAACGTGAAAAAGGAAAAGACATATTCGAATAATCTAAGAAACGGGTATACACTCCTACCATTCCTTCAGGAGGTTGATTTATTAGTTTATCGGGATCGGGACATAACGGATTCATATCACGTGGAATATGGAATGTCTCATAAAACGAGTCAACTTAGTCTTGATCTAGTATGGAAAAGCTACTATCCCAATTATCCTTAGCCATTTAACCGAAACTTATAATTCTAAAGACATTTAGAAATACATAAAGGAATATGTTTAGCACACCTGAAAGTTGGAAGGTTTTTTCCCAAAGATGCGAAAAACCAGAGAATAAGCCAATATGCTTTTCTCTTACACCGAAGACAAAAGTCGGATCGAGCAAACAACCATAAAAAATCCGAAAGACAATTGGATTCGGCTTTAACACTCGCAAAATGACAGCCCAATCAATTTAAAACTAGAAAACCGAAGGCCCCTAAAAACGATGAGAAAGCCGGAGGGCCACAACCAAATACGATTTAACACTTGATAATTCAAGATCTAACACTTCGACCCAAAAAGAGTAATTCCAAAGGCCCAGGGAACACGAAGCCGAAGGGCCCAATATTATACCCAAATCAAAGCACTTGGAAATCACCTCTTTAGGCCGAAGAATCCAAGAAAACCGAAGGCCAAATAAGTACCAACAAGTTCCTACACCCTACATCAGATAACAACATTTATTCAATTAACGTATTGCATTCCTATTAATAACACATAACCGCAAAATACCATCCTTGAATTTCTTCTTGTTCCAACACTATGGCCACTAACCGATTATAATTTGCAAATCGGAGGGCCACAACTGAAAGCAAAAATCAAAACAAAAATCAAACGCAATAATACCTTGTAAATCGGAGGCTTTCGCTAATTGAAAGGTGTCACCATTAATGCTTGCAAATCGGAAGAGTAAAAGCCCAAAATAAACCCATTGATTTTTGGAATGTCGAAGGGCGACCAACAAAAATTTCAAGAACCCTATTAGCCGAAGGGCCACATCCTAAATGACAATCTAAAACATAAATTAAACCTACTAAAAAGCCGAAAGGCCAAAATAATTTAAGATCTACTATAAACCGGAAAAATAAAATGATTTAACACTTACCTGAAAACCGAAAAGCCAAAAATGATTTGGCACTTGAAACTGGAAATCCGAAGGGCCAGAAAGAAAATTGCAGGGCCAATCTCGATTCGAAGATAACCAGCAAACCGAAGGGCCAAGAACAAAAAACCAATGGTGTGAGAGGAAGGCCGAAGGCCCCTTTTCGATTTGGATGCCAACAAAAAAAAAATAAAGGAAAGGTGGGATGGGGTTTCGGCTCAGGAGCTCTCTCTCTCTCTCTCTCTCTCTATATATATATATATATATATATATATATATATATATTTGTGACACCCGCCAAATTAGGACTTGTAATTAGTACCTAATCAAGTGTAATACATCTAATTAGTTCTGTATTAGGCTAATTAATGTATCAATATATATATTGTTGAATATATACAAGTATGCGATTTGATTAAATCGTACAAGTTTCAAATCGAATGCAATTCGATTCAATTAATACGGACGTTGGTGAACAATTTTATTAAATAATATAACATTATTTAATAACTATATTTTATTAAAAATATTATTTACATAATATTTCAACTCAAATTCGTATCGTGCAAACTACAATTATGCGATTTAAATAATAAACGCGCGGACAACCGAAACAAGAATAAGTTATATTTTATAACTCAAGTAAAATATTTGATGAAATACTTCAACAAAAACCTTAGTAAATATTCGTATTTTAAAATAAATATTTAAACTTTTAAACGATCGGGGAAACAAACACCGCACGGAGCGCAATCGCAGGGTATTAAAATTTGAGAGATTTCCTCCCCTTCCTCTCCAAAAATCTGCCCAAAACTCCCCCCTCCCCTCCTCATTTTTCACTTTCCTTTCTCTCTCTCCATTTTCTTTCCTCTCACTTTCTCTCAAACTTCACCACACCACCATCATCTTAATTCTCAAAATAACACCACAAAACGACCTCCAATCTCGAAGCTTCTTTAGAGAAAAACGATCACCTCATCACGATCTACACTTTCATCTTTCCGGATTTCTCCAGTGTTAAGTTTGTAAGTTTCTGACAAAATCCGAAACACTCCGATTTCCATTATTTTTACTTGTTTATGGGTTATTTAAGCTTATAATGTCCAAATATGGGTTGGGTAAAAGTTTCAAGTCAAAAGGAAACCGAAAAACACCTTTTCGGCTTATTTTCCGGCCAACAGCTCGTTGTGTCGTAGAGGCTCCAGGTCACCTGCGACACAAGGCCTTATGTCGCCAAATCATGGCCTATGTCGCATATAGCGACACAAGCCTCTATGTCGCAATACCTTCAGATGTCGCAGATAGCGACACAAAACACTATGTCGCAAAACTTATTCTCGTCGCACATAGCGACATAACACCTTATGTCGCATTAAATTGCGGATGTCGCACTTAGCGACACAAACCCTTATGTCGCAGTCATGATCTGCGACACAACAGCCTATGTCGCACTTAGCGACACAAAGCTGTATGTCGCACACTGTGTCGCATGAAACAGAACCAATAAAACACAGATTTTACTAAGTGTCGAGACCTAAAATATTATCACTTGATTTCACCCAAATTCAAGTCCAGATTTTACTAAGTGGTCGTTCATTATATCTTTGTGCTTGTGATTATTGATTAGTCGTGCCCCGACCCGATTCGCTTCCACAACCCGAATTTGGGGGTGCGACAATATTTTTTTTTATGAAGTGTAATATTGTGTACATAAAAAATGAAAATGGTATCATATACTCAAGAATTAGGGTTTTGTATAATGGATTGATGGAAGGCCCAACGGGCCACTTTTACTTAAACCGGACCTATTTCAATGTATTCCCCCATTTTCAGTCACATCAACGATTTTCAAAATTCAAATTTCAAATTTCAAATCTCAAAATTTCAAATTTCAAAAAAAAAAAAAAACACTAACTTATAGACATCTATCGAAGGCGTACAAACCAAAGGGTAAAACCCTGCGGTCACCAATATGGGAATCGCCAACGAAAACTAATTTTAAATCTAGTTCAATATGTTAATAAACACACCAAACTAGATTGGGGGGCTGATGATGTACCTAGCATCTTTCGGCTAAGGTAAAAGCCAAAAGCATACAAGTTTCAAATATGGGAAGATGGCAGGGTCATATTTCCAAAAATTCTAAATTCCATAAGTCATATGAGAAGATGGCAGAGCCATATTATTCTAAATGATAGAAGATGGGAGGGCCCTCTAAAAGTCAGTTGATGGAAGGGTCCTAAACCCAAAAGCCGGATGATGGCAGGCCCCTAATTCCAAAAGTAAAGCAATTGAAATCGCACTGATACTAATGCAAGATTCGTGAACATCGGGAATGACTTATTCAGAGACATACATCAAAACGGACACAACCAATTCTGGTTTGACCGAAAGCGTTAAATCTATTTACTGAAAATAAATTAGAGACACAACTCAGAGCACTATAAATACTCCTCAACCAACACAAAGGTATTCATTCAATTCTCATTTATTACACTCTCACTACTTTTGCTCTGTTGTCGAAGCCCCATACTTATTCTCACGTCGGAGATTGGTCAAGAGGGGAAATCCCCTTCTCCTTCTTGACGAGACTCACGGTGCTTTCGTTTTGCAGGATTAAGTTCAATCTAAGGTGTACATCTTTTTCTTCCGAAAGTCGAAGGATCACATTACTCCCGTCCAAAAGTCGGAGGATCACATTACTCCCACCCGAAAGTCGTAGGGTCCTACCCTTCGACTTCACTCCAGAATCACCTCGAAGCACTGCTGCAGATTTCTCTGTAGCAACATATATACAACAATATTTTGGTTTCAGAGTTATCCAAAGTATTGTCAATTAATAATCCCTTCTAGTGTCGATAGATATATCTATATTGAAACCTATTGAAAGCTAAAAGACTACTCGATCTTATTGATATTTAAGAACTCCAAGTAAGTACATAACTACCCATTAACGAAATCCACGACTATATGAATTTTGATCATAAAAAATGGTGATTAAATTTACCAAATTCGACACAGAATCTTCTTTGGCATGTAACTAAAAAGCTCACCAAGTCATTAAAAGGACGGTCAAACAGTGTACACTTAACCGTTTTTTGTCTATTAAAGTAAAAAATAGCATCAACTATGATTGTAGGAAAGTATAGATGATACACAATAAGTAATTAACGTTAATTGATAATATAAATTACTCATGATCCATCAAATGGACGGTGACTCTCTTCATATCAGAATACATCTTTTCAACCAGGATACGCTCACTGACAGAGACAATGAACACACTAACATTAGATGATTACATCTCACATCATAACGTTATGACATAAATAATAGGTTATATATCGAGAGTACAAGTGTTGCATTTTGTTTTGCCAACTCCAGTGATTAACTTAGTTTTTCGAGAGGCTCGAATCTTGGCATCATGTAAACAATAACTAAAAAGACATAGTCTTGATTAAGATATGCTAATCTATAATCTAAAACCGAATATATAACCCATAAATATCCCAGCCTTATAAATTGAAAAAAAAATACATTTTCATCAAGAAGGATGTACTCCATTTTTAGTCATTGTTTTCAAACGAAAGTCAACATTATTGTGTTAAGTTGTTAACCTTCGTTTGGAAATAATGAAGAAACAATATAAATTGGAGTACATCTTATGGGATGAAAATGTATCCTTTTTTATTAATTATTACATTTTCAATTTTGTTGAATACATATGGCCATATTCCTGATGGTCTATATTCGATTATAGTACTGATAATTATAGATAAGAATTTGATCGAAGGCTATGTCTCTTTAGTTGTTCACACGATGATCACGTTCAATCCTGTCTTATGACTAAGTTGTTCGACATTAATTGTTGACAAATTTCCCTTTGAAAATGCAACCGTTATAATTCGCAATTTTGTGATCGCTGCTTATGAGAACAAATAAGTTGCTCACATAATTACAAACTTATTTGTATTGTGCAACTAACGTCGCGACAATTATCGATTTCATTGAATCATATAAAACTTGATAAAACTCTTAGACCATTCGCAATCGTAACACCAGAACGTCCATTTTTCAAGCGTTACGTCAACATAACACCACAACATCATTTTCAGCACATGGAAAGGTAAGCTTAGAAAGCCCTTTTCCCCCTTGGGACCACTAATTAAATTTGATTTTCATTTATTTAACAAACTAAATACAATTTAATTAATTAAAATAAAATACAATACTTTTGATGATAACTAGCTTAAGACCCGCGGCTTCGCGGGATGCATAATGGATATTCGTAAGAATCATACGTGATGATTAGTTAGGAATGTAAACGAATACATTGGCGTGTGCAAGTTATAGCCGATATGCACAGTTAAACACGGACAACTTAAGTTTAAGAATGAAAATATAACGTTGTATTGTATTGTAGGTCTAAAGTATGGTAGGGCATCAATATGGAAACGATAAAATACATAAATTGTAAATTAAACACAAAATAGGCTGGTCATATGCTATTATTTCGGACGACCAATCCAAAGAGCGCTTAGTTCACGAATGCGGTAGAAGTAGTCGTTTATGACAAGAATGGCACGTGCTGATTGTATTGTTGTAAGTAGTTTATGCAAATGCTGTAATGTTGTTTCCCGCAATAGCTCAGCCTGATATCCAATACATATACAATGAAAGTTGAGGTAAAAAAATTAAGCTACATAACTATGCTAGGTACTTTGATGCATAAGTATTAGTATTGTATCTGCGATATGATGGAGGTAAATGGTAATACCAGGTTTAGGTACACTTCAAGTGAACCCAATTTTCCGATAGCAAAAGCCATTTGCCCCATGTTATTGGACATTTCAAATGAATCGGATGGGATAACATCCGAAGCAATTGTAAATGTTGATGCCAAGGAACGCCAAAAATTTTCCATTTTGCTTGATAGTTCTTTTTCTAGATTCAAGGTAAGTTGCTGCAATTCATGAAGTTTACTTTTTTGTTCTTCTTTTAGGTTTTCCAATCTAGTTTCAAGCAATT
Source organism: Pseudognaphalium luteoalbum (assembly GCA_963422505.1). Taxonomy (NCBI): domain Eukaryota; kingdom Viridiplantae; phylum Streptophyta; class Magnoliopsida; order Asterales; family Asteraceae; genus Pseudognaphalium; species Pseudognaphalium luteoalbum. The sequence continues at coordinate 71,441,543 of OY730198.1, forward strand.
GCATTCATGTTTAATACATAAATTATTAATAATTTAATATATATGGTCATTTACTGCAAAAACCATATGGGTTACTATACACACACACATTAATAGGTATTATTAAACATTGGGCTACAATTCAGGGAATAAGTTAGGGTTGAATAAGTATAAGTATCAGCTACAATTCACGAGTTTTTTGTATAAATGGGTTTCTTTTTATTATTACTAGCAGAAATGGGTTACTTGTAGATCCATTTGTAAATATGGGTTTGTCTGTCACCATTTGGTCCTACCTGATAACACGTAAAAAATCATGTTTTTACGTACGTTATCTTCCACATTTTAGGCACAAAGTGAACAAAAACATACTTAAAAGGACATTATTCAACAAGTTTTGTTAACTAAGTCAAAATGGAGTCGATGTTTGTAAAATCACTAAAAATGGCATAAAAAACATGAGAAACCGGGCAAAATTGCTTTATCGCACCTCCGTTCACTCATTTCAATGCATTTTGAGCTACGCAAAGAATTATGACCTCTAACTTATGTCATTTTCTTCGTTAGGAAAATACAAACGCATGGGTATAAAGAACGCTCAAAACGGATAAACGACGAAAAAGATACGCCCGAACGAAGAAACGAAGAACCGAAGGGCCAGGATACGACTGAACACAGCCGTATACGGCTGAGCCAGACCGTATACGGCTGGACACAGACCGTAATCGGCCTGTGCAGACCGTATACGGCCTGTGCTCAGCCGTATACGGGCCAGCTCAGCCGTATTCACCCTATGCACATCCGTATACGGTCCAGTTCAGCCGTATTCACCCGAGCTCAGCCGTATCATGCGTTTGTGTGATAAAAATCTGATTTTTATTCGCCTTTGCGATACGGTTGTGCGTTTGAAGGTTTGGATACGGTCTACGGATACGGCTGTGCGATCTCTATAAATACAAGCCTCATTTCATCATTTGAAGACATCTTTCACATCACTCACACATTTCACACTTCACAATCTTCGTTTTCTTACATTTTTATATTTTTACTCTCTCTCTAGATTAGTTTAGATAGTTTCTCTCTCTAGAGTTTTCTCTCTGTAGAGAGAGATAGATAGTTAGTTGGTTAGCAGTAGAGAGAGAAGGAAAGCTGGTATTGTAATCACGGTGTAATAAGAAGCATTCTTGGTGCAAGACTCTGCCTTTTCTTTTCAGCTGTTACTCTGCTCAATTTTACTGGTGATATCTTTCTTTTCATACTTATACTATGTCCCAAATATTTTTGCTTGTTTGTATAATGTATGCTAGTGTTATTGCCATGTTTATTGAGTAAGTGTGCTGTTGCGGTTGTTGAAATGTAGATAGTTAGAAGTAGGGATGATGTTGAACTAATCTTTAAATCTATATAGTTGGGGATTGTTATATTTGTTATGTTTAAACTTATCATGCATCTAGACTTAGCATAGATCACCCTTTCCAGTCCTTCGTGTGACTGCTACTTTAGGCTTAGAACCTGATAAACTCTAGGTACAGTAGGAAGTTATCTGTGTTATAGTAAAGAAGCCGTGTATGTCACTGTAATCCGGCTGTAATACTGGGCAAATGCCCCGGAAAGAGCCGTCTGTGCCGACACTGTGGATTACCTAGAGACCCTAGAATATGGCCTAGAAACCAATATAGCTGTGGAAATATTACAGTACACCGTCTGTCCACCCCTGTAACTGAAGCTGTGGAAACGCTTTAACATTGTACACCGTATCTGTACCCTGGGATGAAAAGCTGTGGAAACACCATAGTACACCGCAAGTACATCCTTGGTTACATGAATCTATGGAACTGTGTAAGTGCAGTACACCGTGAACGGTTCCTAGGTTGGTACGCTGTGGAAGGAGTATGCATTGTACACCGCTGGTGTTCCTAGGGCTGAATGACTGATTGCAAAGGAGAGGCTAGATCATGACAGAAGTAGTTGAACTAATCAAACGTAAGGAATGAGTCTAGAGATGAAAGTCAAGCCCAGCAGTGGTTCAGGATTCTTAAAACCCCTAGACTCTACAAAACTGATAGTTTAGAATATCAAGTTAATAATCTGAACATGTTTAGGAAATGGCATTTACATTTAGGTGTTAAGAACGGTCAGAATTACCTGCGTGGCAGTCTGTTACCTTATTCCTGCACCCTTCAAGGGTCACTTGTCCACAAAGACAGTGTGGGGGGTTGAGCAGCCTGTTCTGATCAGAATCACGATAGCCTAGGTCTCGTAACATACGAATTCTGGTACATAACTAGAATGAGTAGGGTCCTAGTGTTTACACCCATAATGCATCTGTTTATTAACTAAAAATGTCCCCAATTATCTTTATAATAAGCATCATCCCCGCAACTGATTATTGAAGTTTCAACCGTCGTAATTCTTGTCTACCTAGCTACCGATTCTTCTCTATCTTATTTACTTTTCCTGTCTTTAGTTAATTAGTTAATTAAATTAGAAAAAAAAACGCCAAAACCTACCTATTTGCACAAAACCCATCCTAAAAGCAAAACTCTATTTTTGGCATCACTTCGTTTCAATTCGCTCCGATTTAAGAACGACCTCGAGTTATACTTACTGCTTGCTCACCCTGTGTGATAGGTAGTACTTATAAATTGAGTCCCCAGCTCTTTATAAATTTAAAACTTAACAACTGATCGGCGCTCGGTACTATCCGGTCAGTCCCTTGACAACGGGGACGGGTTCTCATCCCTCACAAGGAGAGAGCTTTAAAAACCTGACTGTTCGGGCGACATCAAGTTTTTGGCGCCGCTGCCGGGGATCGTAGAGCATTACGATTTTGAAGCCGCCTTAGATAGAATAAGCAATTAGGAGATCCTTTTCGTATAGGTTGTCCTCAACCTATTCGAAAGTTACTTTTCTTAGAATAAATTAGCTTAGTTTAAAATGAAAAATCCAAAAATATCTTTCTACGATTCGCCGCCTTCCTGTCCCATTTCTCTGTCCGCCTCCAAGACGAATGAAGAAATGACGGCTATGGACGATGCTGAGTTCTTCGACCACTTGGAACCAGAGTTGAAATCCGACTTTCACTCATCACCGGAAGAAGCCTCCGCTAGCCGAGATGATGATTCTAGAACCTTAGGGAAGTTCTTTGATCTTGACTTAGGAACCCATAAATCTCAACAGAAGATCTCAACTTCTGCTTCTAGCATTCCAAGCTATCAGGTTTTACCTGCGCCTGAGATTAAATATTCCTTAGAAAATATCCCTAGATTCCCTGATTTTGTCGATAATATTCCTGAAAACACTCAACCCTTTCATTCCTCATCTAATGAAGAACGAATCCCCATAAGGAATGAGGATATTCATGAACATCTTCCAAAATCCCCAATTTTTGTCTACCTCGTACCAAAACCTTCGTACACCATTTATCGTATTGTTGACAAGGAGATACCGAAAAATTCAGATGGTGATGAAATCCGATACGTTGGTTACTCTTTTAACCCTGATAGGAGGTTAGGTGTATGCAAGGCATTTGCCTTACACTTAAATATGTCTGATTTTCCTTACTCAGTCGAGCAAAGAAAAACCATCTTAAGGATTGGCATACTCGTAGGTATTCTCCACTGTCTTCTGATCCAAAAGGGAGATGGTATCTTCACTCGATATCGAGAGCAAGAGCGAAAGCTATTATCAGAAATAGATCGCCTCATGGATCTATTTGCTTGCACCGACTATCCATCGGTTTCACAAACCATGATTAATCGTTATGTTGCAGCAATGATAAAAGAGCTTGAGCTATTAACTTCTAGAGATCCTGCGATCACTCTCGTCATTTCTGGAAAAAATCCATTCTTCGTAGATCCCGCCGCTTATATAATCACCAAGTTGCAAGAAATATTTCCTGGAGCTGACGACGACAAGATAAAATCCGAAAGAAAAGATATTCACGTTAAACTCGCTTCGTTGTTTGATCAATCCAAGTTCCCTTTTACCATTTCTCAAAGATCTTTAACTTGGGATATCACCATTGCAGTGCAAACTACAAATGGAGATCCCGACTCAAAAGAGGAACTTAGGTTTCAGAGAATTTTAGGAAATCTTCTTCACGATCTTAATAATATAGACCGCGGTATGCGAATAGGAATTTCAAGTAAAAAGAAAGTTAGAAAGGAATTTAATAAGTTTGTTAACAATCTGCTAGAATTAGGCCAGAAAGAACGTAGGATTCTTAGCGAATTCGAAAATTTTTCATTACACCCTGCCAAGCTAGTTGATTATGTCATTAGCATTCTAAACTGTAATTTTATTCCTCGCTATACTTCAAGATTGCTTTCAAGCAATCCCCTTTAAATAGATTTGGAACAATAGTCGAGCTACAGACTTGAAACAAGCGCTTTTTGGGAGGCAACTCAAATTTTTAATTAGGTCTTTAAAATAATTTTCTTAGGTTAAAAATAAGTTAGTTTGGTTAAAAAAAAAAAAAACATTTTAAAATCTTTGTCTCCGCAGAATCTGCGCAGTTTCTGAAAACTTGAAAATCTTAAATTAAAATATCTTATAAAGTTTTAAATTGCTTAGATTTTAAAGAATCAAGATTTTAAACCAAAAATATTGTTTATTTTTATCTAGTTAATTAGTTCTTCTTGCGTTTTAATAAAACAATCTTTTGCTGCGCACAGTCAAATACCAATTTTTAAACTTTTGCTAAAATATTTGGCTAAGGTTTTTAATTACCCAAAATACCTAGTAATTACACTTAAAATGTTATTCAATCACAAATGGTAAAAAGGAGGAGTAAATAAAAAGGGTAAAAAGGAGTCAACCAAAGTCAAAACAACAAAAAAAAAAATTCATTTTCCCCCCCTCCTTCTCCCTCCTTGCGCCGGCCTCCATCACCCCACCCCAAACCCACCATTTTTAACCAAACCAAGCCTCAAATCTTCATCTCCAGGTCATTTTTGTGCCCCCTAACATCATTGCATCTTCATCAAGGTATGATCCAAGCTTAAAATACCAAAATTCTATAACTTTATTAACCTAGGGTTTCAAGTTAGTTTTTGATGATTTGTGCTTTGCATTGCGAAATTGAGCTTTGATTCTTGCTTAGTGATGATATAGGATGATGTAGGAGCTAGCATTACTTCTTAGATTGAAGCAATTTGATGTTTGACTTTGGAAAGTTGACTATATTTGACTTTTGTGACTAGTAGATCCATTTTGACCAATTGATGATTAAATTGCTTATGATAAGTTATTTGTTGATTGATTTATGCTAAATATGATTAGTATAGCTTATTCATTTGCTTCAATTGTGGTTAAATGCTTAATATGGTCAAGTTAGCAAATTAAAGTAAGCATGGAAAGTTGACTTTTGTTGAAACGTCACCATTTTGAAATAAAACCTTTGATAAAATGATGTTTTAAGTTAAGTGGATGCTAATGTCTTGCTTTGATTTGCTAATGCAAGATAGTGTTACGATAGATTTGGCAAATGACAAAAAGGAAACCTTACTTTGGTAATGTTGACTTTAAAAGTCAAAATGCTTAATTTTTAGTAAATACTAGTAACCATTCTAGTTAGAAAGTCATGGTGGTGTTGTAAAATTGTATCTTTGAAAGTGTTATGGCAAATCTTAAATGGATACTACATTTTCCTTAATTAACTACTTTTAAATTTTAAAAGTAGTGTCTACTTAAAAGAATACCATAATTACTTAAAAATATACAATCAAGCAACACATTTATCAACTAAAGAAGCTTTGTTGCGATACTTGCATGATATGGTCAAAATTGCTATATACTTGTTTGAATATCATGGTTCGTTTGCATGGTTATACTTGCCATGATAAGGTAATTACATGATTAAGATTTAAATCTTTATCATACATGCTTATTATGGTTAAATAAGTCTTTGACTTTTCTTGTAGAAATCATTAAGACCTAAATAGCCTATTGTTGTAAACCAAAGTTCCTTGTGGTGATTGAAAATTGAGTTTGGCGGTATTATTAGCTATTACAGGTTTTTGGGACTGCTCATATTCTAAAGCCCACATTTCGAATTTTTATTCAAAATTGAGAATATGATTTAGTCAAATAACTTGTAATTATTCCTGGTAATTCACTATGTTCTTGTTTTCTCTTATTTTTCAAATGACTGATATTCCCCGGTATATCAGAAAATCCATCAAGGACCCAGAGAAACGGGAAAGCTATCAGACATGGCTAACACATCAGTTGGGAGAAAATAGGTACCTAGTGTGGGAGGATTTGGAGCAAATCGGTTTAAAAGAAGGGTTTGAAAATTTGATAGTGTTTAAGGAAGGGAAGCGACATCTGCGCGCATGGAGGAATCTATTTGAGATTAAGGAAAATGTTTATCAAGAGTTAGTTGCTGAGTTTATGGTATCCTTCCAGTTCGACAAAATGATTGATAAGCTAAATGATGACCGAATGATTAGATTCAACTTCATGGGAAACCCTCACCACATGTCATTAGCAACCTTTGCCAGGCATCTTGAATTGTACATTGAGTATCAAGTTACCACTCCTTTCTTCCTGAAGGCAAACACTGAGGTAAAACAGCGAGACCACACTGCTATTTGGCAAGAATTGACAGGAAATCAGTTTCAGTCCAATGTCAAGGCCACTTCTTTTCTTGATAAGCACCACCAAGTTCTCCACAACCTCATCGCTTGCAGCATTCGAGGAAAGAGAAAGACTAAAGGAGCTGTTGGGGTAAAGGACTTGCAGATCATCAAGAGCATTATAGAGCAGGAACACGTTAATGTTGCTTATTTGGTTGCTGATAGGATCCTTACTGAGTCGGGGTACACCAAGTCAGAGTTTGCATATATGGGAGCAATAATCACTAAGTTAGTTAGGAGAATGGGGCTGTTGACTGAGGAGGTGATTGGTAGCCTGACACCAGTGGCGAACAGGGTATCTAAGACATATGACATTAACTATATGGTTAAGGTTTGGTTGCTAGAGAAAGATGTTGATGGGAAGATAAGATGGAAGGATGGTGAGATCATTCCGGGAGTTCGAATGAGACCCCCGAGGAGCAAGAGTGTTAGGTTTGAATTCGATGACAGCACGGTCCACCAACAGCCTAGGACCACTGTTGCTCATGAGCGAGAGGAAGGAGAGACAGCAGCTGCTGAGGCACAAAGTCCACTGATACCGCCTGTTCAAGAGTTTGGTTGGGGAGATCCGGTATCATCCGAGCTCATGTACGGTATGTTGGGTATGCTTAACTCACATTACACACAGGACACATATTTAGCTACTGAGTTTGGATTCCCACAACCTACACGCCCTACATGGGTATACGGCCCATGACCACCCAACTACCACACCATGCCACTACATCCATTTTCCATGATGCCACCCACTACCACCGTTCCCTACACCTCCATACCACCCACATCCTCCACTCGCACTGTGCCCATGGAAATTCCTCGAGCCCGCCGTACCAGGACTACTCCTGCGGCTGAGCCGGTTTTCTCTGTGCACACTGCGACACCACATGAGCCGCATATCCCACATATTGGACAGCCATCTTCCCGTGCCATGATCCGTCCGAGACTAGCTGAGTCAGCCACATCAGACACATCTTCGGAGACAGACTCACCTCAGTCAGGGTTCAGACAGGATATGCAGGTTGATGACCAGGTACCGGTGCAGACTGATTATCTGCCTGATATGACTACTGCTACTGTTATGCCTACTTTTTCAGGATTCACAGGGATGCTTCAGAGCAACCCAGTGCTTTCCTCTGAGCTCCCACCGTACCTGATGCATGGTGCTTCCTTAGGATCGTATGAGGTTGCAGAGATGGGACTAGATCCCAACTTCCATTTGTACCCAATCCGGCCACCAACATCCGGCAGGCAGCGCAGTTCATCTTCATCATCATTCTCCCGCAGGTTATCCAGTGGACAGCACTCTGCCTCCCGTCATGCACCTTACATCTCCATGCCACCTCCAGCTCACGGACCACCATCCGACCAGGATCCTTCTCACCCTTGATCTTATCAGATTTTATTTCCATTTGTGTTGGATAACTGTATCACTTATTATTATTACTATTACTGATATTTGGGATTACTGTATTTGACTGTTGCTGTATGAACTATTTGGGTTCCAACCTGTAATCTGGTTGGACCCATCTATCTATCTTATCTTATCGTTTATCTATCATTTACTTATTTTATGTTGTTCTTAGTTAATTTTTAGATTACTTGCAATAAAAGAGAGCAGTAAATAGTATGAAAGTTCCCCGAGAAAAAACCAAGATGACGCATGAATCACGCAAAGATCCTGACACAAACTGATCGACCTACACATCTGGATCAGAATCTTCATTCACACATCTCAGTCCTTTCTAGGGGAGTTTTTTTCCATTCCTTAGTGATTTTCTTTCATCACCTATAACTCGCCGTTATGCCATCATGCTTAAATTCTAAGTGTGGGATTCTAAATCCCATACAAATCAAATCAACTTAGAAATAGGGTTCCAAAATATTTTCAAACTTTAAGTGTGGGATTCCTTCCCAAGAATTTCAAACTTAGTTTGAGAACATTAGGGACAATGTTCCTCTAAGTGTGGGATACACGGTATGTTATACCGTATTCTTTGACTTTGATTGCTTGTCCAAAGTATAACTTTCCAAAAATAAGCTGAACTTCAACAGTAGGGTATCTCCACTCATTTTGTTAGCTTAAATTTTTCCTAAAAACCTCATTTTTGCTAAAATTTTAGAAAATGTTTCTCAAAATCATAAGCTTAACTTCGACAGTGGAGATGCCACTCATTCAGTTGGCTTAATTTTCATAAAAACCCATTTTTGCTAAAAATTTTAAATTTTCTGACTATAAATAATCTTGAGAAAAATAAATTTTTCAGATTTTAATTAAACTGCTTTGGAAAGTAAAATAAGTTAAGATACGATTTCCTTAAAAATGAAATGTTAATCTAAGAGCATCACACGGCTAGGCACATACAACCCTATTGCAGTGAGGTATTTGAGCCTAATAAAAGCATTCATCTTTAATGCTTCACTTTTTCATTTGATGTGTGTGCCGATGCATGTGGTTTAAGTTAGAACTTGCTCTTGGTATACGCTTCGAGACCACACCAATGGGCACCGTACGCGGTGAAGGTGCAGTCAAAGGACCTTGACATTCCTTAGGATATAAACCCCTTTCTATCATATCTTTTCAAGCCCCAAAACCCTTCCAACACTCACTTTTAGTGTTGATGATCCGCCTGGAATACTCTGTTGAGCCTTACCCTATTCGTTTCTTTCAAAACCCAAAAATTTGAACCCACTTATTCCACACCCACCAAAAATCTTATCTTAGAAATTTTAAACTTGTGGAAAATGTTATTTTAATTATCCTTTTTGCTTTCACTCCAAATCACAGATACTGGTGTTTACTCAAAACTTTCTCGTGTGCGTTCCCCTGATAAAAATCAAAAGTTGAAAAAAGTTTACGGTGTGAAAAATTGACGCCAAGTAAATGCAAAGTCATCAAAAGGATGAAAAATATGAAAAGAAGAAAGGATATATATAAAAGAAAGGGCAAAAATAAAGAAAATAAGAAATCCTTAGAAAAGCCCAAAAATAAAAAGAAAAGAAAAAGAAAATGGAATAAAGCTAAGTGCTTCGAATCTCTCGAAAATTCCTGTTCTAATAAAAGATATAAACTCCCCCGAATATTTTCAAAAAGATAGAAGTCAAAATAGCTATCTTCTTTCCTTGCCATTTATCCGTTTCCGTTTTCATTAAAAAGGTGTTTAAAGTAATGTTTTCCTAAAAAGTTTAAAGTTCTTAAAGATAAGCAAACCCCCTATTTTAAACCAAAAATTCCCACTTATCCATACCACTAAACCCTCACCAACCATTACAACCCATTCCGAATGTCCTGGGATGATTAACACCGTCCTCATTGAAGTGGTGGAGATCCGATTCTTGATCAAGCCTATGATGAGAAGCAATGCATGACTGGCTTTATGAGCGATTTCATTTGATTAGAACGATAGGAAACCCGATACACTCTGAGTGAATTGAGTAACCACCTTTGTGAGATCTCCTAGTCATGTACAATATCCATCGAGAATTGTGAAAGTATGCCAAGGTTGACATTTCAGGATTAAGGGAGGGTTATCTTAATGATGCTTGCTTTCTAAAAAGGTTTTCTTGGTCTCTGATTAAGTAAAAATCTCAGTTTATTTCTTGTCAAAACCCAAAAACCGATTTTTTCAAAACCTTTATAGCAAGTGAGAATTTTAAAGTTTGCTTGAGGACAAGCAAAAGTCTAAGTGTGGGATATTTGATAACACGTAAAAAGTCATGTTTTTACGTACGTTATCTTCCACATTTTAGGCACAAAGTTAACAAAAACATACTTAAAAGGACATTATTCATAAAGTTTTTTTAACTAAGTCAAAACGGAGTCGATGTTTGTAAAATCACTAAAAATGGGATAAAAAACGTAAGAAACTGGGCAAAACTGCTTTATCGCACCTCCGTTCACTCATTTCAATGCATTTTGAGCTACGCAAATAATTATGACCTCTAGCTTATGTCATTTTCTTCGTTAGGAAAATACGAACGCGTGGGTATAAAGAACGCTCAAAACGGATAAACGATGAAGAAGATACGCCTGAATGAAGAAACGAAGAACTGAAGGGCCAGGATACGACTGAACACAGCCGTATACGGCTGAGCCAGACCGTATACGGCTGGACACAGACCGTATACGGCCTGTGCTCAGCCGTATATGGGCCAGCTCAGCCGTATTCACCCTATGCACAGCCGTATACGGTCCAGTTCAGCCGTATTCACCCGAGCTCAGCCGTATCATGCGTTTGGGTGATAAAAATCTGATTTTTATTCGCCTTTGCGATACGGTTGTGCGTTTGAAGGTTTGGATACGGTCTACGGATACGGCTGTGCAATCTCTATAAATACAAGCCTCATTTCATCATTTGAAGACATCTTTCACATCACTCACACATTTCACACTTCACAATCTTCGTTTTCTTACATTTTTATATTTTTACTCTCTCTAGATTAGTTTAGATAGTTTCTCTCTCTAGAGTTTTCTCTCTCTAGAGAGAGATAGATAGTTAGTTGGTTAGCAGTAGAGAGAGAAGGAAAGTTGGTATTGTAATCACGGTGTAATAAGAAGCATTCTTGGTGCAAGACTCTGCCTTTTCTTTTCAGCTGTTACTCTGCTCAATTTTACTGGTGATATCTTTCTTTTCATACTTATACTATGTCCCAAATATTTTTGCTTGTTTGTATAATGTATGCTACTGTTATTGCCATGTTTATTGAGTAAGTGTGTTGTTGCGGTTGTTGAAATGTAGATAGTTAGAAGTAGGGATGATGTTGAACTAATCTTTAAATCTATATAATTGGGGATTGTTATATTTGTTATGTTTAAACTTATCATGCATCTAGACTTAGCTATGGATCACCCTTTCCAGTCCTTCGCGTGACTACTACTTTAGGCTTAGAACCTGATCAACACTAGGTACAGTAGGAAGTTATCTGTGTTATAGTAAAGAAGCCGTGTATGTCACTGTAATCCGGCTGTAATACTGGGCAAATGCCCCGGAAAGAGCCGTCTGTGCTGACACTGTGGATTACCTAGAGACCCTAGAATATGGCCTAGAAACCAATATAGCTGTGGAAATATTACAGTACACCGTCTGTCCACCCCTGTAACTGAAGCTGTGGAAACGCTTTAACATTGTACACCGTATCTGTACCCTGGGATGAAAAGCTGTGGAAACACCATAGTACACCGCAAGTACATCCTTGGTTACATGAATCTATGGAACTGTGTAAGTGCAGTACACCGTGAACGGTTCCTAGGTTGGTACGTTGTGGAAGGAGTATGCATTGTACACCGCTGGTGTTCCTAGGGCTGAATGACTGATTGCAAAGGAGAGGCTAGATCATGACAGAAGTAGTTGAACTAATCAAACGTAAGGAATGAGTCTAGAGATGAAAGTCAAGCCCAGCAGTGGTTCAGGATTCTTAAAACCCCTAGACTCTACAAAACTGATAGTTTAGAATATCAAGTTAATAATTTGAACATGTTTAGGAAATGGCATTTACATTTAGGTGTTAAGAACGGTCAGAATTACCTGCGTGGCAGTCTGTTACCTTATTTCTGCACCCTTCAAGGGTCACTTTTCCACAAAGACAGTGTGGGGGGTTGAGCAGCCTGTTCTGATCAGAATCACGATAGCCTAGGTCTCGTGACATACGAATTCTGGTACATAACTAGAATGAGTAGGGTCCTAGTGTTTACACCCATAATGCATCTGTTTATTAACTAAAAATGTCCCCAATTATCTTTATAATAAGCATCATCCCCGCAACTGATTATTGAAGTTTCAACCGCCGCAATTCTCTATCTGTCTACCTAGCTACCGATTCTTCTCTATCTTATTTACTTTTCCTGTCTTTAGTTAATTAGTTAATTAAATTAGAAAAAAAAAATGCCAAAACCTACCTATTTGCACAAAACCCATCCTTAAAGCAAAACTCTATCTTTGGCATCACTTCGTTTCAATTCGCTCTGATTTAAGAACGACCTCGAGTTATACTTACTGCTTGCTCACCCTGTGTGATAGGTAGTACTTATAAATTGAGTCCCCAGCTCTTTATAAATTTAAAACTTAACAACCGATCGGTGCTCGGTACTGTCTGGTCAGTCCCTTGACGACGGGGATGGGTTCTCACCCCTCACAAGGAGAGAGCTTTAAAAACCTGACTGTTCGGGCGCCATCACTACCACCTACTGCATTTCATATCTCTTAATCTAAAAACTTCCATACAGCCCCTCCCACTTTAAAGTAATTTACTTACGAATATAGATAGAATATATAATATTAACAAAAAACAACAAATAATACAACATGCATGATACTATTACGAGCTAATGGTAAGAAAAGTGTAAACTGACTGCATGTTGGACTAATCGAAACGCAATAAATTTTAAACATAGAAACTTAGACATTCTAAATTAACAATCATAAACCAAATTCATAATAATATTCAAAAATCAACAACTAAAACTTCGACTTTATGTCGGCGTGTTAAATTGTGGTTGAGAATTTGGACAATTCCCCCTATTATGACCAGGTTGGTGACATATTCCACATCTACGGGGCTCGTCCAAGTCGCGAATATCCATCTCATTCCGAATACGATTTGCACGCTTCCTCCCTGGACCACCTAATAATTTTGAGTGATTTGCTTAAATCTTCCAACCCGCATCTACCCAATAATCAACATGAGAAATTGGGCAAAAACTTGAACGATATTGTTTTCTATATGTTACAGTTGTATACACGGTGTTGATGATAGAAAGAGGGTTATCCCCTCTATTTCGGCAAACAGCAAGAGCATGAGAACACGGGAATCTTTCCATTTGCCACTTACCACATGTACACATTTGCTGAAAATAATACACAGTGTGTGTATTGCCACCAGTATCATTTATACGTAACTTCGTGATAATCCTATAGACACCTTCATTGTAGTTAAACTCAGCTAATACATGGCTTTGTGCATGGGTGTCACGGTTATTGAACATGCGCTACATACGTGATGGTAAAGGTGTATTGCAATTCATTGCAATGTCACTATGCTTTCTAAAAAGTTGCACCGTTCTATTAAATGTAAGGTCGATACAAGCCTTAATCGGTAGTTGTCTAGCTCCTCTTAATGCGTTGTTAATACTCTCGGATATATTCGCCGTTAAGCAACCCCATCTACGGTTTTAATCATATAAGAGACACCACTGACTTTTATTAATTTTTTTAAGATAACGCCAAGCCTCAATTTGATTCCTTTTATTGTTGTTTTGTATCTCAAAAATTTCCTTTCTTGTGTTGTTCTCCCAATAGCCCAACATAACTTTTTAAGGCTTGAATTCTTAAATTTTGTCATGAAATTGCTTCTAATATGTCGAAGGCAGAAACGATGGTATGCAAATGGCTCTTTCCATTCCTCTAGATTTGACATTGCATGAATAATTCCTTTATGCCTATCGGAAATAACACATAAATGTCTATCATTTGTAACAAATTGTCTTAACTGATTTAAAAACCAACACCAACTATGAGAATTCTCTTCATCAACAATGGCATAAGCAACCGGCAATATATTATTGTTAGCATCTTTTGTAACAGCAATAAGCATCTTACCTTTGTATGAACCCCTCAAATGAGCACCATCAATAGAAATGATAGGTGGACATGAATGAAAGGCATCGATGGCAGGTCCAAAAGCCCAAAAAACATACCTGAAAGTCATCATATTTGATGAGCTATTTGGATCATGAAACCATTTCACTATGGTACTAGGATTTGAAGCTTGTAAAGCTGCAATGTACTCGGGCAAAACAGCGAAGTTACTCTCCCATGTCCCATAAAGGGTCTCTATGGCTTTCCGCCTACCATGCCATGCCTTCCAATAAGAAACATCAACATTTAAATGATTTTTTATATCCGCTTGAATATTTTTCACTGGATATGCAACATCTTTTTCAATTGAGTGGAGGATGTAAGAAGCAATTGTTGCAGAGTTTAAATTTGTATTATTATTACCGATGCATAATCCAAAGCAATTGTGCGTATCCACCCAACGTGTAACATGCCACATGTGATGATTTTTCTTTTTAATCGCACGAATATACCATTCACAGTTTTGTATATATTGGAAAGTTGTGAAATTTTCTTCAATATCCCATTTCACACTTTTGCATTGGGCTATCCATTTACTACTTTTACTTTCAAGAACTCTAAATTCTCTATTTTGAGATATTGACCATTTATTTAGTAGGCAGATTGGTGTTGGGTTTTGATTGTCCAGACCCATTCTACAAAAATTTATGTAGCAGACTTTTGTAAGTTACTATCAATTAAAAAATATTAAATGTACATATAGTGGCCATTGCAAGATTAACATCTGACTCACCATCGTTTGGTTCATTGGTCTTTCTCTCACCTATCTTTAAAAACCATCCAGCAAACTCCCTAATCTGCTGCTTTTCTTCGAATAGTGGTGTGCCACCACGCAAACGCACATTCTTAGTAAGTCTAAAAACCTCGCAATAATGCCACAAATTAGAAGATTGTAGTGAAGCTTGCAAAATTTCAAACCTTGTTCCTCTTTGTACAATAAAGATAGGAAATAGTAAATATATTGCTATTATTCATAACTTATAACTAATAACCAAATAATTATGAAAACACCATACCGTAAGCATGGCTATGTAACTCAAGTCCCATGCATGGTATTTCACCTTACTCATATAATATTATAACACCCCCAAATTTAATGTTTTGTGGAAGCATGATTTGGGTGTTACTAATCAATAATCAATCACACATATATATAGCAAACGACTCTATATGCGTCGTTTTAATAAAATATATTAATATTAAAAGGTTTACAACAGTTTGAACCCGTACATAGCTCATGTTCGTAATATGAGAGATTTAAGTACATAATTAGTTATACAAAATCTAATAATGCAATAAAATCTCCGAAGTTTGCATGAAGACTCGAGCTAATGAATCCTGTTTGGGCAGCCAACCTACTGCTGAGTACCTGTGATACATGCTAAAATGGGTCAGCGAAACGCTGGTGAGCTCACAGGTTTGTA
This sequence comes from Pseudognaphalium luteoalbum, assembly GCA_963422505.1. Classification (NCBI taxonomy): domain Eukaryota; kingdom Viridiplantae; phylum Streptophyta; class Magnoliopsida; order Asterales; family Asteraceae; genus Pseudognaphalium; species Pseudognaphalium luteoalbum. The sequence goes on from OY730198.1 coordinate 71,457,218, forward strand.
TGTCAACACATATTGTATGAACCGCAAGATTTAATTGAATTTAAATTGCAATTAAGCAAAATAAAAGTTTTTACTGCCATGAGCACATAGTCTAAGCTTAACTCAAGGTGTCAGGTCAGCATTTAAGGAATCCTGATCGAGGTGCCTCCCACGAGTGCCTAATCTACACTCGTCTGAACAAATATTAGTACATCCGTTTACCCAGTTAGTGCATGCTAACCCGGACGAGGAGGGTCAATCCTATATGGTACCATATACTAATATTCACGCTACAACGTATTACCAAACTATGCTGAGGAGGGCTTTAAAAGATTAGTGAGATAACTCATGTAGTAATCGTTTATTTTCGTACTTGCATTCATATAGTTAAAATAAAATGAGCAGTATATCACACCCCTGAGTAAAACAGTAAAATAGGGGCTATGAGACTCACCTGAGTTTGGAGAGTTTAACTAATTAAACTTGAGTTGATTAGCCAAGAATCGATGTCCGAAAACTTGTAACCTGAGGGTGTCCAAGACACGCGATTGTTATAACATGAGTAGGCATCTCGAGAGACTGCCCTTGTAGTTGTTCGTCCAACTTAGAATGTCCAAATTACTACGATTTGGTTGATTGAATTGTCCAAGTTACTACGACTTGGTTGATTTGATTGTGTTTTGAAAACGTGTACGGCCCATCGGTGAATTGGTTGTATAAATAATCTCATTATTACTTTTATGATTTTGAAGTGTTATACTTAAAAGTAAGTTCCAATGTGGTTTAGAAGTCATGCCGCATTCGTGTTTGATGTTATACAAGTTTAACACTTTGTGTGAAAGTTTAGATGTAACACTGTTACTCATGACCCTAGGGTAAGGGCGAAGCCCGTTAATGACGGGGGTCCGGGGGCAGCGCCCCTGGTTAGCGGGGTCCAAGGGGTGGCAACCCCTGGCGGGGTCCAAGGGGCAGAGCCCCTGGCTGGGGTCAGCTTGGAAAATTTTTATTTCTACTATATTGCTTTGGTGAAAAACGCACATGGACTTGAATTTGGGTGAAATCAAGTGATAAAATTTCAGGTCTCGACACTTAGTAAAATCTGAGTTTTCTAGGTTCTGTTATCTGCGACATTAGTTGCGACATTAGGCGTAGTGTCGCAGGCCGTGACTACGACATTGATCATGGCGTCGCTAAGTGCGACATTCGCAATTTAATGCGACGTTGAGTCTGATGTCGCTATATGCGACGTTGTTGGTCTTTGCGACGTAGGGGTCGATGTCGCTATGTACGACGTCGGCCATTTTAGGCGACATTGAAACTGATGTCGCACCTGCGACATCATGATAGGTTTTTGCGACATTGAGGCTGATGTCGCAATGTCGCTGGGACAGATGCGACATCGGCGTCTGATCAGGTACCGGTGGCCGGAAAAACGGCCGGACAACTTCCGTTTGGTCCGAAACTTTTACCCAACCCCTATTTGGACATTTTAAGCTTAGATAAACAAAAAAAAGTCGAAAATAATGGAAATCGAAGAGTTTCGAGAATTGTCAGAAACTTACAACTTCGTGCGAGAAGAATTCGGAAAGATAGAAGTGTAGATCGTGATGCGGTGGTTCTTTTCTTCTAAACGGCTGGGATGATTCAAGTTTATTTCGTGGTGTTATTTTGCGATTGTTTATGGTGGTGGTGGTGTAGTTTTTGAAAGAAAAAGGGTGAGGGAGAGAGAAAAGAGAATGAGGATGGTGATGAAATGAGAAAGAGGTGGGGTTTTCCCCCACATTTTTGGGATGATTCGGTGGGGGCCCACCGGGTGTGGGTCTCTACTTCTTACTCCCGTGTATTCGCGCTTCGTGCGGTGTTCGTTTCCCCGGTCGTTTAAACGTTTAAATAATTTTATACGCGTTCAATTATAAGTTTTAAAATACGATTAATTATTCGACATTTTAGTTGAAGTATTTAACCGAATCATTTAGAATTTAAGTTATAAAAATATAACTTATACTTGTTTCGTTTGTTTGCGTGTTAAATGTTTAAGTCGCGTAGACGTTTATTATATGATACGAAATGTAATTGAAATATTATCAAAATAATATTTTGGGTATGATATCGTTATTAAATAATTTTATATTATTTAATAAAATTGATCACCAACGTTCGTATTTAATTGAACCGAATTACATTCGATTTGAATTACGATTTAATCAAATCGTATACTTGTATATATTCAACAATATGTATATTTGATACATTAATTAGCCTAACACAGAACTAATTACATGTATTAACAGTCGATTAGGTACTAATTACTAGTCCTAATTTGGCGGGTGTCACAAATATACACACATAAAAGCATATACGACAGTGTCGTGACAATGTAAGAAGTCCATTTACTTTTAGGAGCGATTGTTGCCCACGTCAATTTAAAACACTATGACGAGCATGACTTTCATCCATTAAGGAACAACTTACAAAAGCTGAACATATTAACCACCATTTTAGTACCCATTAGTACTCACATATGTCACCTTGAGTTTCCGACTAACTGGAAACCCATTTGGACCCCTTGTTTTTCTCGACTTATATTTTTTTTTTTGCTTCATACACTACATACATGTTGGTTCATTAACTTTTTTCATGTATACAGTAAATCCGTTATACAGTATCAAATAAAAATTATCTTACTTTCGAGCCTACAATCCCAACAACTAAACAGTAGCAGCAAATACCAGAACCAGACCAATTAGAAGATGATACCGGTAAGACGAAGAAGACAAAAGTAAAACTACCAACAAAACCATGTTGTAAAAATCTGATATATTCATTGAGCAAATGAATAATGAAATGTTATGCCTAAAGTGTCTTCAAAATATCACAGATCCAACAGTAACCTGTGAACAACTTCAAAATGAAATGTCAGGGCCCTAAATCTAATGATTCCCTAAAACAATAAATGAAATCATCATGCCATCAATCAGATGAAGGCACGGGATTATTGCTAATAGGCATAACAACCAAAATAGAAGATCACGCAGACAGGAATCGACTCATGGAGACAAATCATCAAGCTTTCCTATCTTGAGTGCTTCAATCATCCCTTTTTCAGCCTTTGAGGTTTTTTGCGACGAAGGGGCATCAGGTGGAGTGTCATTCTTCCTCTTGAGACCGGAATTACGTGGAGTTTGGTCCGACGAAAAACTTGTAATCGAGTTATCCCCAGTATCCGTCAAAGCCATCTGGATATTTGTTATTGTGAAAAGGAAGGTATGTAAATTAGAAACTCGCAAGTAAAATCGACCCTTCGATGACATATTTATGAGAGTTGATTGGTAACTTTTGTATTCGGAGTAATCGGATCCATGTCCAGCTCAGCATCAGCAGGATACTTTTCATCAAACGCACGTTGAATTTCAGTCATAACCTCTTCATCATCTGTGAGTAATTTCAGAGTAAAGGCAAAAAAATTAATACTTCAAATTGTATGAACTGACAACGACCCTGAAAACCATTTCCCTGTTGATGAGGCAGCTAAACTCATCAGGTATTACTATTGGATCTCCAGACTGTAATAAAGAGTTAGTTTAGAGACGGGTAAAATCAGACTAAATAGGTGTTTATATTCGTTATTATAAACTAAAGAGTTAGTTAATGTGTGTTTATATTCGTTATTATCAACTAAATAGGTGAAAATATAATAGCAACATGTAAAGTTTGGCCCAGATTTCTACATTCAAAATTTGGCCAAAAGGTCTTAAATATTTGATACTTTCTTCTTATACATAGAGTAGAAATAATAGTATAAATAAAAACAAACATTTCAGGGCATGTTATTGTCAGCCAATGAAAGCATATGATTGCGAGACTATGTATCTGAAATGTATAGCATGTACTCTAAACATAGAAATCATTAGCATAAAGTTGGTGTGTGTAAACGAACCTCACGAGCCTCACGAACTTCATTAACAAACTTGAGTATAGTGACCGGAAAATCATCAATAACATCCTTGATGATTGTCTTCACTTCGATATTTGTAAGCGGAGTTGACGACAATCCGTCTTTGGCTATCGAAAATCTTTGTAAGGTCAAAATACAATAACAGACTTGGAAGTGTCTAATAAACATAAGTGAATAAAAATATGTTAACGGACATACATTTTTTTGAATTGCAAGATTGGATCAACTTCATCGTTAATGTAGACACAACATCCAAAGAATTGATTGGATACTTGTGCGTTTTCTGTGACACGGTGAAGTAGTTAACATTTAAAGTAGCAAGATTTAAACCCAATTAACAAAGACTACAATTATTGAATTTCCTTACCGTGCCAGTTTTTCACTTTAGCATTCTGGATGAAGACAATGATATGATCATTTGAGGACTGATTGTCATTGATATACGTATGCAACTGGATAGCAAAGTTACCCCATAGACAGCAGGTGATTCTCTTATCACTAAAATATAATAAACGGAATGGATACAGATTAATAATGAGTCAGAAGCATTGATTGTGACACACATACACACACACACACACACACACATATATATATATATATATATATGTGTGTGTGTGTATTTATATTATAAATGGAGTAGATATACAGAACGAAATGTTAAAAAAACACCAAACTGATAAATTTTAAATCTTACTTATTGTCTTGCAAGACAAAATTGATAGACTTCAGTTCCTTCCCATTCTCCCTCTTAATCGTGAGTCCAATATTAGAGAAGAGTAACCCAACAACATCTATATGAACCAAAGCACAACAAAGCTTAGTGGCATTAATTCAAACTGTACCCATAAAATAAATATAGAAAAATAAATGAAAAAAATGCCAATTCGGTTTTTAGGAGAGGATATATGTAAAACTTAACCGAATGCAAGTGTGATGGATACTTTCCATTCCAATATGTCCTTAAACGAAACCAGATTGATTCCGTCAACTGCAGCCTCAAATGGTTCAACCCTTCGGACTTCTGTTGACCGGAAGAAGTTGATCTTGCAGTTGTGATCTACCAGCTTGTAGTCTGTGTCATATGACCCAACCCAAAGTTGTACACCTCACAGTAGTTCCCTTCTTTAATTGCATCTTCAAAGTCAGACATGAGTTAATTCTTAGTGGACACGCAGATTTTGTTACCCTGAAGTTTGAAACAAAGAAATATACAAAATTTAACTTACTTTCCAACTTGCAAACCAGATTACTAACAAATGACTAATGAAATATTGTTTACTGTAAACATCAGCAAAGTACAACATAAAAAATTATTTTTTCTGTTCTGAACAATTTAGTATCTATTCAAAATAAAAGGACTGGGCTAGTTCCAAGAAAATTGACAGAACAATTATGTTATGCACATGTAATGAACCATATGGGTATTACATGATATTGTTATCTGTGCAGAAAACAAAGGAACAAACATCAATCAATTTTACACCGAAGTTTGAAAGGATGTGTAACATTTAAAAAATTAAAACAATTTCGAGCCTAAAAACCCAATAAGTAAACAGTAGCAAAGCAGTGCAGTTAAAATAATTTTTTCCTGTAAGGAACCATAAGGGTATTACAACCTTTGTTATCTATGAAGAAAACAATGGAACAAACATCAATTGTGTATACCTTGAAGTTTGAAACGAAGTGTAGAATTTAAAAAATTTAGTTATTGTTGAAATAAGTGGCCTACATATGAGATCAAACATAGATATAATATTGGATTGTAGTACCGAAATGCAAAAAATAAACGAATCTTATTTTCTAATAATGCTCACAGATAACAAATAGTCGATAGAAACTGAAAAAGAAAAAGAGTCTGATAGTACTAAATGTACGTCATTTGTTGTCCATTACTTTATAACATTTGTATCCTTATAAATGTTCAAGAAAATCAAGTGAAAAGGTATATGAGTACAACATCCACCATATACAATTTTTATGAAAAAGAAATAAAAAATAAATATATATGACAGAACAATTTAGTATCTATTCAAAACAAAATGACTTGGCATGAGAGATAAATATGATAAAAAAATGCACCAAATTAGAAGAGAATTAATTCTCTTGGATTTATGATCCAATTAGACCAATCAAAGTGCTATAAGAGATAAATATCAAACATCTCATCGATAATGATATAACATAAAGATCAAACAATAACATAACACAACCATCAAACAATAACATAACACAACTGGTATGAAAGAGAAACAAAAAAAAATGTTAGAACCAGTTATGTCAACATTCATGAGTATAATCATAGTAAAAAGGCATAAATATAGTAGCATGAATACAAAGATCAAACAATAACATAACACAAAAGGCATGAGATGAATAAATAAATAAATAAACTCTAGAACCGAATACGTCAACATCCATGAGTATCAACTCGTGGCTGGCAATTTGCTTGGGATTGTTCATGTAATTCTGGCTCCACATCAGAAACACCTTGACACAAATCTTCCAAGAGTCCTTACCTCGGTGAAGAAGGTTCAAAGGAGTGTAAAAATCATTAACAGGGGTTGCCATTGATTGGTTTGATTCTGAGTTGAAAGTAAAGGTTGTTTGGAATCTCTAGATGGTTGCAGATGAAAAGCCGTGATAAGATATATATAATTGAAATACATAACAAACTTATGCAAAAAAGTAGGAAGTAAATTCAAAATTTGAATTATCATAAACCACCTAGAGATTGGATAAGGATTTTTTTTATTTAAAAATCCTAAAATGTAGCATAATATTTAGGAAATAATTTTAATTTTCATAATAATACTCTATGACATGTATATGCTCACCGTACCGTAATTTTTTAAAATAATAATAAGCTTAACACTATACCAAATACATAGGCATTTCATCAAACACCTATTATACATGGCCATTTCATCAATCCTAACAGTAATAGTAATAGTTATATAGTAGATTAAACCCTTTGAATCAAACAATTAGAAAAGTCATAGAAACATAAATTGACAAAGATATGTCAAGTAAACTGTGAAATAAAAACAATATTGATGAAATTCACCTTCACATTATTCTTCGTTCATATCCTTCGGTGATAACTGATAACCAATCAACCTCAAACATAAGTGTTGAACTCTCAATCGAACGTATGTTGATTACTTCTACTTCAAAGTAACAACGCTTCCAACGGCTTTAGTTGACTCTCGCATTCAAATCTTCGTTACTGTCATTGAAGGAATGGTTGTTACCTTAATTATAAACCTAAGAACCGATAGACGAGCGGGGATAGTGTATGTATCGTATATACGAACGGGGACAATGATACCAATCCAATCCAATCCAATCCAATCCAATCTAATCAATGAATCATCTTTCTTGAAGTACGTTGTCAATCGTACGAACCAATCAACTATGTGGATGGCGACTAACATAATCAATCGAATTTAACATGATACTAATCACTGAATCGTCTATCTGATGATAACATAAAACGATTATGTGGTTGTTGAAACCAAACCAATCAATGATCTCCTCATGTTATCGTGTTTGAGCGGATCAACTCATCGAATTGGCATTGCCGATAGGGTATAACGTCTGGTTTAGTATTTTTATGTTAAACGAATTAAACGATGGTTGATAGATAAGGTTAAAACTTGGGTGGATATACATGTCGGCTCAATACTGAATGTATTTTATTAATCATAAAATCATAATTAAATAATTAAATTAAACCTTTAAAATTTAAATTATTTAAATTCAAAATTTAAACAATAAATTAGTAAGGGCATTAATGTCTTTTTAATAAAATGATTATGATGTCAGCAAATGAACCAATGGATGGATTAACATGTTGACTTTTGAAATGAAAGGTTTAGATTTAGCCATTTTAAATTTGGTCAAAGTTTTTTAATCTTTTAGACTTTCTTATTATAAATAAATAAAGTAGATATTTTAAGTTCAAGTACAATTACTTAAGCACAATATACAGATTTTTAATGCACAAATCAAATAATAAGCTTTGAACTTTCAATTTATAAATGACCCTTGCTCCTTTTGACCTGTTAACTTGATGACCCCTTGACCCTTGTACGATTATGACAGAGCAGTGTACAAGCTTATAAATATACCCTACTTTTTGAACTTCTTCTTCATTGTGTAAACCCAAAAAAGGACCTGCAACATTATTTTTCACCTCCAAAACTTGCAATGTTTTTTTTCTATTGAATGAAACTCGCGAGGAAGAACGGAAAAGGAAAAGAAATTCGGAAGCGGGGCTCACTGAACGCCCGTTCTTCCTCCGTTCTCAGCCGCACAACGCCCCCAGAACGTCGCCGCTGAATGCCACGTTGCGAACGTTCTGGGCGTTCTCGATCTCCAATGGGCATTCTCGTTTGCGTTGCGAGTGGTCTTTATAAGGGTTTTTACCTTTTCTTTATAAAGGGTTTTTACCTTTTCTTTATAAGCTTACATTTTTCAAGATGCGAAATGTTTATTATGCCTTATAATTAATTAATTTTTTATTTATTTCATCAATCAATCAAATATATATCAATATATCAATTACTCTTAGCATTTACTAATTGACTAAATAAATATGGAAATGCTAACTATTAACATAATATCATACACTTAGTTTATTCACTTTTTTCTTTTATATCAAATTTTTGACTTCACTAAATTGAATAATTGATAAAAACAAATTCTATTATTATTCACACAAAATAAATAATAAACAATTGAGACATCAAATTTAGAACAAAATTTATAATTTACTCACGATAAAATGTCATCGTTGATCATCGATGTATATCAACATTGCTAACGACCACCGCCAACGACTTTATTGTTAGTTATCATCATCATCGCCCTCTATTATAATTTTATAATTTGTTACCACTGCATTGTGTGGATTATTTACTGGTATCAAACTTAATAATATACCCTTAAATGTATTAAACTGAAACATCGAGTTTGATAACGTGTCAACTAAATATCATCCACTTAATGTGCAATTATTTAAAAAGGATGAATGATTGATTTATGGAACAAATAAAAAAATAGCCACCAATTAAGAAGATGAAAAACACAAATACATATATAAAAGGCAGAATACATTCAACAATTAAATGATAAATTCAGGTCAGAGTTATATGTTTAAAACTTTGGGTGTGGTTCAAGTAAAAAGAAGCTTAAAGTAAAAAGGGTAGGAAAGAACGTTAGATTTCATATTTGCTCGAATTATTCAAAAGAAAATGGTTCATGTGGATCAATACGTAATAAAGAAACATATATTAAACTTGTACAACCTTACTTCGCCAAGATGATGCAATTTCATTTAAAGAATGATACATATGCTCATTAAACCTTAAAAAACTGATACATATTCGATTGTAGTTTGATACATAGTAATTTGATACATAGTGGTTTGATACATGATTATATCTTCATTTAATATAACTAAATTATATTTGTAAGAGACATGTATCACTATATCATAGTTTCTTACCCCTTTTTACGTTAAGCTTCTTTTTATTTGAATCAAAACCTAAAACTTTAAACATATATTAAACAATTGTATATGTAACCGAATCAAGCATTACTTGTTAATGAATATTTTGATTGGAGAAAGAATTAACGACATTTTTTTTATTGTGTTTCGTTAGTAGTATTCTAGATTATATTCTAAAAGAATTATATGTAAATTGATTTTTTTTCTATGAAATAGTATCAATTAGGGAATTGAATAAGGCAATTAATTACATAACTTTTCTATGATGACACACACAGAGAAAAATATTTCAAAAGAAAATTATCCTCAAAATAATCAATTGAGGTTATACAAAAAGTGTTAGGGGTGTTTTGTATTGCTTTTTGAAGATATTATTTAGGAAAAAAATGATTGGTTAAAAAGTGAATATTTGTAATGTGTCAGAGAGCATTCTACATATTGATGAATTATATTTATTATTAATTAGTTCTTTTAATGTCTTAGCTTAATTATCCAAATTAATAATTATTATAATTGTCCATACGATCTATGTTAGTAATTTATTTGTGTTGAGTAGTCAACAAAGTGTAGGACCTCTTGCATTGCATATGCATGTAATTAATGAGTTTTAGATTCTAAATTTTCAACTAGAACATGTTACTTGTGGGAAATGTTACCGAACTTCTTATAACTACTTTTCTACCTAAATTTCTCTTATCATATGTAAAGAGGCTCATTTAGTCTTTTGTAAGCGTTTTGTTAATTGATTCATTTAGTTCGTAATTGTTTTTAATGGTGCGTATGTACATACGTATATATCTTTCTACGAGGTTGAGGATTTAAAACAATGAGATCGAAAAAGTACTTCAGATATGGTTTAAGTGTAACTTGAATTTGTTTAAGCTTTACTAGTAGGGTACTCACACGATACGGTGATACATAATTTATAAAACGACAATATTTTATCATGATGATAATAATAGTTAGCATGTCAAACCTCGAAGAAATATATGATGTAATTTACACAATGACATAAAAGAAAATGCGATAATAAAATATGTAACTCTCACACTATGTGGTTGAATATAATTTTACTTAATGACATAGATATAAATTAATTGCAAGAAAAAGTTAAAAGAGCAAATTAAATTTCTCTTTCGAAAGATGTTCATATCAATTGAAACATGTGTTGGAGATGCTAACAAACCGGAATCATTTTTATTCCATTCTATGTCTTGATTCATCTTGAGGTGAGTGTTTTGTTTATATGAACTGATTTGTATTTTTTATTCATCTTGAGGTGAGTATTTGTACTACTTTGAAGTCATTTATTTCAATGGAAATGATATTATTTGTAAGATCAAATCGTCCCACTGAAATGGGCAAAGGGTGTATTATGGGATTTTTATTTTGGAAGTTTTTATAATTGTCTCTGACTTTTACAAATGAACTAGCCTCGAACCCATGCATAGCAGCGGTGAAAGTGGTGACGGTAGACGGAGGTGCGAATGAATGTTTTAAAATAAAAACATATTGTACCTCCGTCCGTCCCATTAAAAATGTATATATATTTCGGGATGTCCCATTATAAGTATCCACTTTAATATTTAACTAATAAAAAAGACTTTAATGGGTAGATTTTATATTTGATTGATGGAAAATGTAGTTAGTAAAAAATAAGTAGTAATAGATATTAGATAATAGATAATAGGGTAGTGGGATAGTGGGACCCATTTAGTCTTAAAAGATTGAGGAGAGAGTGATTAAATGTATTACGGAGTATATATTCTTATGATGACAACTTTTGAAAAAAAATGGGCAAATGATTGATGAAGACTTTCTTTAAATAGATGTAAAGAGTTGGTGCATTAAAAAGGCAGACATTTGTTTCCTTTTTAATAATTGAAAACGTACGTCTCTTGGTGTAAATTGATTTTTTATGTTTGAAAATGTTGCTAGTCTGTCATTGGTTTGAAAAGGAGCATTTTCGGAATATTGAGAAGTTGTAAGATTCAAACCAAGAAATGGTTTATAAGTAGTTATAAATTATCTATCTTATATATTAAAAGAAAAATCTTGAAAGAATATTGACCATTAGATGGAGATCACCAATTAAGATCTAACCCTTAATTTATTTCATGACATCATTAATCCCATTATTATGTGACTAAAAGACTAATTTACCCTTCTATATTTACAATATATACCCTTCAATATTTACAATATAGATCTTTTACTTTTCCTTTAATTGTAGATCGTTCAAATATTTTATAATTTATTATTTCTTCTATAAGTTAAACTTTTCATACAATCTAATTTATTTTATTTTTGCTAAAAAAACCCCCAATAAGTTATTTTCAATTCAAAAAATTTATAACTTCATTCCATCGTCCACTGATTTAAATTCTTGTATGACTTACTTTTTTTAATCCTTTTATCAATATCTAATTTACAATTATTGGATAATGGATCCAACGAGTCAAGTTTCGGAGGATTTTAATGTATTTGTACTCATACTACTGCCTTTTTGAATTCTTTTATCAATTTATTATTTACGATGTTTAAATTATGGATGCCAACGGGTCTTTTTCAGGGGGGGTTTTAGAAATTGAATAACTAATTCAAAATTTCGATATGTAATATAGTATTGTTTTTAAAAAACAATACAAATAAAAAAAGAAAGTGGTATCATGCACAATATTATCAATAATTGATTAATTAATTTGCTCTTTTGCTGCTAATTTCTCTATATCTCAATTTACATCCCTAAAATAATTTATCATTTAATCTGCTAAGGTTGTGTTAATGTCATTTGGGTTAGTAGAGCCTGCTTTTGAGTTGTCATGTTTTGTCATCTTTCGTCAAACTTAAAAAGATAAAGTAATGCATTATATGTTGTTGATTTAAATTACAAAAAGTAACTTGGACTAAAACCACCAATGCACTACAAAGAAAGTTATTAATTAAGGACAAAATAGTATTTACCTGCTAAACCGTTAAATTTGCTTCTTTGAAAAAAAAAACATACGATTTTAAATAATATTGTATAGTATTATTAAATAGCAATACAAATAACAAAGTCATATCATACACAATATTATTCTTATTAATAAATTTATTTATTTGGACTAATCAATTAAATTTCTATTACAATTTAAATCCTTAATACATTTTTTATTTAAAATTAAAACAATACAAACCGATGTATCATACATTAACACCCAAACACTTATTAAATCCATATAACACATTCATATAAGACATATCATAAAATCAACCCGCAAATTTTGCGGGTCTTAAACTAGTAGATATATAATTGATGTAAACATATTTGATTACATGTACCACTGTTATGATAACATCTTGAAAATGTTAAATAAATTTATATAGCGCAAGTTAATGTGATTTTTGTATGCTCGCATATATTATAGAGCCTATTCGGTACGTTATTTATATTGATTGATTGGTAATGCATAAAACCGTACTACAACTATTACGATATTTAACATTGAAGCATATATAGAGTTGGCGACGCAAATTATTTCTATGCTTCGATTGGATACTAATTACTTGGATACATTTGAACTTTGAAGCCTCGAGATGGCTTGCAGACCTATAAACTATTCATTCAAACAGGATTATATCCATTGCTAAATTGTAATTGGGACGGAGCATATTCATTTTTATTGATAACTATGATGTCATAATTTTTAAGGTGTTTGATATTATTTTGCAAACGATATAGGTTTTCTTGATACATTTTGGCATGTTGTAATCAAAGACTTTAAATACCCGGTGCGAAACACGGGTCGGTATATATACATTGCGTGCCAACTGCTAAGGTATGTTATATTCGAATCTCTTGATAAAATAAAAACGGGTCAGCTTTATCTAATCCAAACCCGAACCGACTTTCATCAAATTCCGTTCAAATTAAACCTAGGGCTATTTCATAACATAACATCTATCTAGGGTTTCATAAACACACCTCTATCTATCTATCCATCTATATATTCAAAAAGACATAAAGTTATCTTAAATCTTAGTTTTATTAATCAAAATCAAAGCTTTTTAATCACACACGTTCAATTATACACATTGCAATGCCTCCGAAAACGGCAAGGAAGTCAGTCGGACCGGGAAGAAGAGGCGGCAGAAAAGGAACGGCGGCGAAGGCGGCGGCGGTGCAGCCTGATCCGGTACCGGAGCCGGAAGAATCTGCGAAACCGGTGGAAGAACATTTGGAGCCAGTTGAGGATAAAAAGGATGAAGCTGTGAAGGTTGAAGATGCTATTGCTGAAGAAAAAATTGAGGAGAAATTAGTGGCTGGGAATGGAATTGATCGATTAAAGAGTAAGTTTACATACGTAATATTTGTTAAATTGTTTGATTTAATCGTTGATTTTTGATTTGATTAATGATTATGTACATGGTTTTGTGATCCGGTATTGGTCAAAGTCAGAATTTTGACTTTGAATTTGGTTTGATGGATGGTTTATTTAGATCAATTGATGAAACGTTAATGGTGTACATTAAATTGGGATTGAAAAGTATAATAAAGTATAAAGCTTGACATTAAATCTTTGATATGCAGTATGTTTGGTATTTTTGGAATGCTATGGAAGTAAGTGGTTCTGTGGTAGGAAGATGACTGTGTACAAATATTATGTGTAAAAGAGTGTAGCTTTAATTAGATAACCTATATATGTTGCTTTGATATTGCTTTTCTGTCGTGTTCTTGTTAAATGTTAAATGGCTTTTTATAATATGAGTGGAGTGCGACTGCTAGGTTCTGATCTTGAAATTTGTTACGAATTCGAGAACGTCCTGACGAGAAGACAGAATAGATATAGTTAATCTCATCAGGTTACAATAAAGAGAAACTCATGATGCAAGACTCCAAACTTTCAAATTTGACTGCCATTTAAGGTTATCTAACATTCAGTATCTCCAAGGAGATGCCTTTCGATCAATGAGTGTATACTAGGTTTTTTTTGCTCTAGTATTCTCCCTTTGTTTAGGCTGCTAGACTGCTACTCTGGATATTTTATTCCCATAATAAGTAGCCCCATATGATATAAAGTTATAGCTTGATGAGATGGAAAAAAGAACACATTCTAGAGAGATTGAACAATACTTCAGAGCTGTGTATTCTTTTCTTCTATGTTACTGGTTTACCTGTTTTAATGGTAATCTGTATTTACTGGCTATCAAGCAGCATCCATTTAAGTAGTGGAGCTGCTGCACCTATCAGGATGGCGCTGAGGAAAGTTAATGTGCTCATGCTGCTTATTCTGCTGCTTTCAGCTAATACCATATTTGTTTAAGTTGGTAAAAAGGGCACCTATTTGTTCGTGGACTAGTTCCATAATTGTGGAATATTCTGGATAACCGAGGTTTCACTAAGCCACATGTAAGTGTTCTCATTACCCTTTATGCCTGACAGGAGAAGACAGTGATGTGAAAATTCCCGTTGAGGAATATGAAAACGGAGAACGATTGGACTTGGAGGATAATGATCCAGAAGAATCTGAACCTGAGGAGTATGTTGGAGATGATTATGATGAGAAGGAAGCAGTAGAGGATGTTCAAGAAGAGGTTCTTGATGATGTGGAGGAAGAAGTTGAGGAAGGGGAAGCTTGTGAGGAAGAAGACGGTGATATACATGAGGGAGAGATGGAAGAACCTACTGAGGAGGTGGAGCCTGAGGAGGAGGAACACGATAATGAACATGAGCATGCTGCTGAAGAGCATGTTGAAATGGCAGATGCAGATGAACAGGAGCATCATGATGTTTTTAAAGAGAGACGCAAACGAAAGGAGTTTGAAATCTTTGTTGGTGGGTTGGACAAAGATGCCACTGAGGAGGATCTTAGGAAGGTTTTTAGTGCAGTTGGAGAGGTATCTGAAGTCAGGCTTATGATGAATGCTCTGACAAAGAAGAACAAAGGATTCGCATTTATTCGTTTTGCAACCGTAGAACAGGCGAAACGAGCTTGTGTAGAGCTGAAAAACCCTGTGGTATTTTCCGTACCTAGTAATAGTTGTATAGGACGAACTTTTTTCTGATAATATGCTTAAGTTAAACCATATCTGTTTACCACCAAATTCCAGGTTCATGGGAAACAATGTGGTGTTACGCCAAGTCAAGACAGTGATACATTATTTTTGGGTAATATATGCAAGACCTGGACAAATGAAGCTGTAAGTAAAGTAGATTCAGGCAATTTGTGGTTGCCTAAAGGCTAAAGCTACATCTCTTGTGTTAAATTAGTTAAAGTTAATCGATATCTATCTCACTGATATTAACTGTGCTTCCAGCTAAAAGAGAAGTTGAAAAACTATGGAATAGATACTGTGGAGGATTTGACCTTGGTTGAAGACAATAAAAATGATGGAACTAATAGAGGCTTTGCCTTTTTGGAGTTCTCTTCCCGTTCAGATGCTATGGATGCTTTTAAACGTCTGCAAAAGAGAGATGTGACATTTGGTGTCGATAGACCAGCTAAGGTTTCTTTTGCCGATTCATTCATTGACCCTGGTGATGAGATCATGTCCCAGGTAAAATGTTGGGATTAATTTATTTCATCTGATCAAGAATTCCAAGTGGGCATGAAATGAGAAACCTTTGTTAAATTTCTTGTTCTTCTCTGTTAGTTGGTTGATACCTGGGACGGAAATGTTTTTTTTCACCTTTCATATTTAGATTATTTTCTGATCCTCTTAATACATTTTTATCTGATGTATTCCATTCTGGTCCAGAAATATCTTTGTTCATGTTTTTTTTTTGATTTTTTAAAATAACATGTTGGCTACCAATTGTTACGCACAACAGATTTTGATAGTTGATATGACGCCCTAGCTCAACCTGTATAGCGGGACTGCATGTTAATCTTTCTCTTTCTTAAGGCATTTATACATTTATGTTATATGTTTTGCTCGCTTTGATTGTTGAGCTTTGGGACTATAACCTTCCCATGAGGAGAAATATGCTGACTGTATGTATTGCCAATATTATGTTATGCTACATGTCTCGAAGTGTCTTTATGTTCCTTCAGAGCAGCCCTTGAATAACAAAATGGTGTTTGGTTCTGTTTACCTTTTGATGTGTAACCTGTTTTCTGTTTATGTATCGTCAGGTTAAGACTGTTTTTGTTGATGGTCTGCCTGCTTCTTGGGATGAGGCTCGAGTTCGAGAGCTTCTCAAGAAATATGGGAATGTGGAGAAAATTGAGCTTGCTCGTAACATGCCTTCTGCCAGAAGAAAAGATTACGGGTTTATCACCTTTGGAACACATGATGCAGCTGTTACATGTGCTAAAAACATTAATAATGAGGAGCTAGGAGAAGGAAATAATAAGGTCAGTTTTTAGTACATCTGCTAACTTATATCACATTATATCTGCTCTTTTCTCACCCATAGCTGTTGTATATCAGGCTAAAGTTAGGGCCAGATTGTCACGACCACTCCAAAGAGGCAAAGGAAAGCACGTTCCACGTGGTGATTTCCGACCCAATCGTCCTGTATCTGGAGGATTTAGGAGTCCATGGGCTCGTCCAGTACCACGTCCTTTACCTCCACGTGGTATAAGAAGAGTTACTGGACGCCTACCTCCTGTTGTTGATCGCAGTGTTAGGAGGCCTGTTGCGTTAAGAGACAGACGGCCTGCTGTGACTCTACCACCAAGAGGAAGGCCCGTGGCTCCTTTACCCAGGTCCTATGACAGGCGGCCACCAGGTATTAATCAGTAAACATGTATTATAGAGTTATCTTTTCTTGGTTTATTAAGTAGTACTAAAATTTCAATATGCTGCATACAGTTCCTTCACACACCAAGAACAGCATGAAGCGGGCTTACAGCCGCCGTGAGGAGCTTCCACCTAGGAGCAGAGTGGTTGCCGACTATGGTCCACCTAGGTCTACCTCAGAGAGAAGCTCATCTTACAGAGACAGTTATCCTACTCGTGGACCTACCTATGCTGATCTTCCAAGAGGATCCTCTCACTCTTCATCAAGGAGAGCCTACACAGAGGGTGGTGACTATCCAACCAGGTTTGAGAGACCACCACCAAGTTACCGTGAAGGACGCCCACGTGATTATGAGCCCGTTCCTGGGTCAAAACGTCCATATGCTGCACTGGTTAGTGTGAATATTACATTTATATTCACATTCTGTTATTGAGTTATTAATTAATTATTAATTATAATCTACTTAAAATTTTGGAAGGATGATGTTCGACCTCGCTATGCTGAGGCTGAAGTGCGTCAGTCACGTGCTCGCATGGATTATGACATGGGAGCTGGATCTTCTCAATATGGTGATGCGTATAGTGATAGGTATGCTTTTGTGTAGCTTTATATTCTATTTCTTAGTTGTATTTTTGCTTCAATTTTTGTGTGACTCATGTGCAGACTTGGAAGATCAAACTTAGGATATGGTAGTAGCAGGAGTTCAATGTCTGCCCAAGATTCTCATGGTCTTTATAGCAGCAGCCGGCAAGGCATGTCTTATGGTGGAGGTATGTCATATCATTGCTTTTGCAAAGTGCACCAAGTTGTCACTGTAGATTTTCTTTGGGTGCTTATAGGTGCGGCCATGTTTCTCTGTTTGTCCAGGCTCTTACAATGGTAGTGATTCTGGTGGTATGTACTCATCAAGCTATGGTGGCGATTACATTTCTCGTGGAAATGATGTATGTGTTTAATACCGTCTTTATATGTTTATAGTTCATTCATTTAGTCCACTGTTTTCCGTTTCAATTCCATTTTGTGGATTAGTTTTTATGACTATTGTAAATAGACGTACATAAAGTTGGCAATTGTGATCCTACATATGAACGGTGGATGTGGGATGTTTTTTTTTTTTTTTTAAAAAAAAATTGACTGGTGAAACATTCTTTCAAAGTCAATATAATGTCAAAAACCTTTTTTCCATCATTTTACTCCAAATTTAGACATTTTGATGTAAGAAGGTCGTTTTTTGTAATTATAACTAAAGTACAAAAGGTATATATAGAATTTGTCAAAAAATGTAAAAATGCATTTGTGGATCAACTCAACTTTGCGCGGTGCATTGTATTTTTAAGTTGTTACTTGACCCACCCGTCTTGCCCATCTTAGCATCTATAGATGAAGACTACATTAAAGTCTGTTCTAGTAGCAAATCCGAGGATGAATAAGGACATGGGGTTGTATGTGCAGGTTGGTGGAAGCTCTTACTCATCATCACTGTACTCTGGTCGTAGCATGGGTGGCAGTGGTTACATGGGTAGTGGAAGTTCTGGATCCTACTATTGAGGTGCACACTTATTTCTCATTTTACGCCTTTTTTCTTTTGGGTCCAAGAATTCTTTGGTGTAGGATTGATGAGAATGGAGCATGTTGGTTACTAGTGAATTTTATCTGTGGTACAGTAGTTTTGAGGAAGAGGCTGCTGTAGAATGAAATTGTCAAAGGTTGTGCATTATGATGTCTACAGCTTCAGGAAGGAGCATGTAATCTTGAAAAGCCTCTCATTGCCATGATGGAGAATCAAACTGGTTTTGATTCTTGTTAGGTGGAGTGCATGTTAGTTTGATGGTTTAAGTGTATGAATGCAAGTTCTGATTTTATGCAGTAAGAGAAACCTGATACTGGTTATTATGAATGCAAGTTCCGATTTTAATCTGTGAACACTAATGATATGTTGCACAACCATTATAATGGATGAAATAAGCCTAAAGGTGCTTCACATATGGTAAAGGATAGTTGATTATACGGAGGATAGGAACATGGAAGTTTGGCTTTCAGCCAGAATGTTATTGGAAAAAAGTCTGTTCGACAAGGTGACTTTTAATGTCATTTTACTCCAATTAGAGAAGGTTTACCATATTCTTTAATCTAACTAAGCAGTGTGGATGCACTTGCTTTACAAGCTTTTAATTCTAAGATCTTTAAGCAATGGATTAAGTTGGTTTATTAAAGTGAACCGTGCCTAAATCAATAATGTGGGGTCTTCGGATATCATTATTAATCATTCATATTGAAGCTGCACTGGTGTCGGCAGAACTGAAGTGTTAGGTTTAATATCATTTCTACATGGACTTTAGGAGATAGAAGGTTATTACGCCACTGAATTGTATATGTTTGTCTCATTTCTTCACTGTACTTGTATTCTGAATATACTCTTGTCTTCTCGACAATAATGCTGAAAGCCCTTGTTACTTCTCCCGGACACATAGTTGTGACGTACAGTTGGTGAAAATTATGGGTCATGAAGGAGGTTGTTGTATCCCATAGGCTATCTTCTTTTGACCTGTTACTTTGAAGAAGGAAGTAAATATTAGATACTACATTAGTTTCTGCAAGTCTTTGTTAGGACACTTGTAAAAATAAGCTTCTTGCGCTGGTTATGGAGTTTCTAACTGCACGGGTAGGATGGACTCTCTTAATACAACTATGAAAAACGGCTTGTTTCAAGCAGCCGTTCTTCTTGCTCACAGCTTCGTTGCTGAACTCTTCAAGAAGTAAGTTGCTTACGATTCTCTAGTACCACTACGTAAGACATAATGTGCGGGTTACCTGTTAGCCCCAAGAGTCCAGATGATGTGTTTTGAGTTTTAACTTTTTATTTATTTAACCAGGAATTGTAGCAGGAATGGGTTCTTTTCCTGCACATAATTATATATTCCATTTTATTAAATTAATGCTGAAAACGTAAGATAGGATTGGGGTGCCTCCCAAGAGCGCTTTGTTTATCGAGTCTCGTAGCTTGACTCTGTTATTCTATCAGGGCTGTTCGTAACCATAGACTTCCTCGGAGAATCGAACAACCGTATCCACTTTGGTAGGTAGATTTGTTAGCATGTTTTTGGTTTCCATGCGATCTCTAACTCTCTAAGGAATATGTTAGGAAAAATGATGCCGTGTTTGAAATGTATGTCTATAATGTGCATAGTTCATCAATGAATGGTACATGTTCTAGTTATGTTCTTTCCTTAATTTCGTCTTTAATCTTCGATTTTACCATCTGTCTTAACTGATGAAATCGTTAGGCACCTTTTACGCATGTGTTTTAGGTTAATGTTTAATTTTTCTTCTTCGTCAGTCATAGGTTTTTAGTCTTACATAAAGTAAAAGTATGGTTTTATAATTTTTTCTTTAAATGAACTAAAGATGACATTGTGTAAAGATTAAGTGCAATACATTAGAATTAGAGTAAGTGGTTTGTTTCTGATGTGATCAAATTCTCGAAAGATTCTATTTTATAGTTAAGTTTTCACTGCTTTAGCGTACACATTGGAGATGTTTTGCCCCTGCGTGCAATGTCGAGCATAATTGAAAAAGAGGTTAAAGCTAATACTGACATATGTTGTGTTTCGAATTTAACTTTATTTATTTAACCAGCAATTGTAGCAGCAATGTGTTCTTCTTTTCCTGCATATAAAATTTGTACTCCCTCTATTTCAATTTAATTGTTCACTATTTCATTTTGAAATATTTTAAAATTATTATTCACTTTTGATTTCAACCAATCAAAAATGATTATGGTGGGTAAATATTAAATCTTATTGGTTGTTCTAAAACTGTGTGCAGCTTAGTAGTAGACAATTAAATACTGTTTGTATCATCGTTATCATTTTATTAATTCATTTATTATTACTGCTTCTTAAGGGGAAAATAAAAAGTTTTGAGAAAAATATTCAATTCTAAGTGATAAAAATGACAAAACCCATTTTTTTTTATAGTTTCATGTCTTTAAATGCAATCTTCATTTTTACATTAGTTAACATTAAATTATCTTAATCATTTTCTTTATTTCACGATTAAATTCTATAATCATTCTTAAGACAATACCAACTATCAAATTGTTCAAATAGCTATCTCAATCATAGAAACGTGACTCGTGGTTAAGTGGATTAATTAAATTTTATTTGTGTAATGAGCTTCGTCTAATATTTTACATAGTTTGTGATTGTTAATGATTTTCCCGGGGCTATTTTTAAAAGTGTAATTGCTCTAAATAAACTATTAACCTTTGTAAAAAGTTATTAACATCCTGGTAACCATCAATCACATTAAGTTGGATATTGAATTTTAACAATATAAGTTACTTATTCAAACACTTTCTACCAACCACCTATTAATTATCTATAGCCCTAAGCACTATGCATAGAAAATCCATTACGTAAAATCGATTAGGCCTCATATTTTAAATTCGCTTTAAGCCCCTAAATGTGTTGAGCCACTCCTAGTTTCTTCAGAAAAAACAAAATCGTTAAACCTCTTCCAAATTTCCAATGATCTTACTAATTCAACCCACCATGTTTACAGGAACACCCTGTTTAAAGCCTGAGTAAGCTAGCCACCAACTCGTTTAGGTAAACAGACTACGTACAGAGATTGTGTGTGGCTTACATGGATGAAATGTGTCGAAGTCAGAGATGAGTTTCTTTACATGATCAATCATATGGGTCGTGTTTAATTCGTGTTGGATGATGTATACCAACCAGAAGCTGACTAAATTGCAACCCCACAAAATGAAGTAAATCATAAAGACGATCGCAAAACCACAAAAGACAAAATTTGTATACTCGCAACAAAGAACAAGAAGTTGAGAATCATGTACGTTAATCAAGTCTTCAAGCATATAAATGTATGCTATAATACACTTCTAGGCCAACATCTTTAGATTGTAATGTTATGAGGAATGGGCCTCAAATGAGGAGAAAAAGAAGGGAAATACTGAATTCGTTACATTTTAAAACAACATTGTCGCCTATATTTACTGCATCTTACCGACGAAACACTACATTTTAACAACACTGCATTTTTTACATCAACAAAAATTTCACTGCAACACTACATTTTACACTACAAATTTGTTCTTCAGTGAATTCGACTTTCCCATTTTTCTCCTCATTTGAAATCTCCCTCTTTGATCTTTCACCCAAGATTACCAAGTTCGTGATCCTGATCGTAGGATAGTACGATCTTACGATCCTACCAAAGGAAAACGTGCAGGATCGGAGTAGGATCGGTAGGACGATCCGATCCTACAAATTGTTTTTTTGTTATCAAATGGACTTGTAAGGCTCATAAGTAGTTCAAATCCTATCTCATATTTCCAAGTTCAATTTCCCTATTTGTTATCAAATTAACATAAGAAAAAGTCTAGAACCTCTAAAACGACGATTAGGAATTTTTATTTGTAATATGCTCTCAAACTTTGGTGTGATTGTACTATGCCGCTATCTTTTGTTTTAGTACGTTTATCATTCGAGAATATATGGTGACAAATTGCATCACTTCAGTAATATAAAAGTTTGAATGTTAGATTAATTTCTCTAATAGTAGTAAACTACAAACATTTAGATATCTTTGTATAAAAAGTCATATATTTTGGTAGGATCTACAATCTTGATCTCAATCTTACTGTGATAACCCGAGAATTTCTGTAAATTCCGTACGCTTTAACGCATGCATATTAGGCTAATTCCCTATGTAATCAATGTGAATTTAAATTCATTTCAAATGAAGTCTAGCACAAGCCCGTTATTTCATGATTGAGTATATTTACTTAAATGCGCGAAGCGTTCGCGTACGTAATTATTACGAATTACACAAACATTCGGTAGAGACCGACACCCACGAACGATTGTGATCAAGCCAAGTATATAACATAAATCTATTTGAATAAAATAGTAGCCATTATAAAACGGATAGCAAGTTACACATATGTATACGCGTAACCACGTTAATTAACTTTTAAACGCGCGTGTGAACCGAGAGACTTACAACGGAGAGACGAGTGATGTAATTAATCAAACAAACCACTCGTAAATGAACTAATATTAGTAATATCAAATACTAATAGCCTAATGACCTTAATCTACCTTAATTATCACTAAACCACCTTAAGTACATGATTAGCACCTAATTAATCAAGATTAGCACCTAATGACCTAAATATCTACACTTAAACACCAACATGGAAACCAAGAGGGGCCCCCCCTTCTCCCCTCCCTTTGGCCGGCCAAGAGGCCCCTAGGGCCCCCCTCATGGCACTTTCCTTCAACATGCAAGCCATACTCATTCCATGTTCTCATTCACCCATTCATTCACTCATTCCCTCACCATTTCACACACAAATTCTCTCCTCCCCTCTCCCCTTTGAAACCTACGGCCAAGGCAACATCACCACCCCTCTCACTTTATTTCCTACACACACCATCATAAAACACCACAAACCACCATGAACCACCACCTCAAAACATAAAAATAACACACTTTAAGCATACAAACAACCACAAACACTTGCACCATCACATTTCCATGGGTAAAACAAGCTAAACACAAGGAGTTGGAGCTAGAGAAATCTACATCAAGAAACAAAGTCTTACCCATCTCAAACTTCCATTTAAAACTTTGTAAGAAAACTTTCTTTAAACTTTTATTATCATATGTATATGTGTTTATACTAAGTATGTTCACTCACACTAAAATACATTTTAAAACACTTACTTCACCTTTTAAAAATGTTAACTAGCAAATTTTATAAAAAAATAAAGTTTATAAACAAATCAAGAAACTTCAAAAGTGTAAAAAATCATGCATTATATACTTTAAACTTCTTAAACATGTGATAAACTTTCATTTATGTTAAAATAATTATTTTGGACTAAGAAACACAATAAACTTGTGAAAACATAAACTTTGTAGTTTAAAAGTTAGTAAAACACACTTTTGGGTGAAAAATGACAAAGACAAAACTTAAGGGACTAAAAGTGTGAAATCTGACTTTGGAGGACTGAAATGTTAAAAATAATATTAATGATGTATTAACATGTTAAAACATGGATCTAAGTGTTAAAAACCAAACCATTGTGGTTAGAAACCAAGAAAACTAAACTATGAGGTTAAAAGTGGAAAAATGGAAACTAGGAGGACCAAACTTGTACAAACAGAAAGTTTCTGACCTTGAACATGAAAATCAGTAACTTAAGTGTATTTAACCTTCAACCATGACTTTGAACAATAATTATATGGTCAAACCCTAATAAACCGAAATTTTGCGTTAGGAATGAAATAAGTAAAAGTAAAGGGACTAAACGTGTACAAATGAGAACTTTTGGACCTGGACTGACCACATCAGTAACTTAGACTTAATTTAATGTAAATGATGTTTTAAAATAATAGCCATATGATTAAACCCTACTAAACCGAAACATTGTGCAAGAAACGACCAAAATGAAAATAAAGGGGTTAAAACCGTACAAACCTAAAACCTTGGACCTGGGCTGTTCATATCAGTAACATACACACAAAATAAGGTTAAGGATGATTTAGAATAATAATCTTGTGGTTGAACACATACAAACCAAAGTATCATGCTATATATGGACTAAACACAATTATAGGGACTAAACGCGTACAAACTATAAGTTATGGACTGAGATGATAAAAATCAGTAAGTACATAAATATAAAGTCTAATTTATAGTTTGGTGTATTAAAACCAAAGATTGTATAGTTACAAGTCGACAAACCGAACTTTTGGACTAAAAATGAGATAATTGAAACTTTAGGGACTAATAGTGTAAAATCAGAAAATTGTGGGCTATAAACTCAATAATATTAAATTAAGTGACCATAATCTTAAACCATGATAAAAATTGTCGGGAACCTAAGGCACACGGTAGAAATCAAGGAAACCAAACATATTAACCGAAAACGACAAAATATAAACTACAAGGACTAAAACTGTCAATTCCAGAAACTTGTGGACTGATGTAAACCTTCTGTAAATCAGGGGACTTTATGATAAAAATATACTTTAGATATCACGATTAATATAAATGCCGAGAAACCGCAAGGACCAATTTATTCCAAATTAATTATATATATATGCTACAAATTAATAAGTAACATATTATATAGTGAACAATAATATGTTGAGACTTTATACATAACTTGGACATTGTAGCAAAACTATAATTGATCACATCGTGTCGTATACACTCTAAGTGAAGTGAACACTTAGTATAGACAATCTATTAAAACGTCTACCGTTATTAATTTAACCTTACGCATTTAGGGCATAAAGAGATTTTATTGGGATCAAATACTTAGACTTGATTTGCTAGCACGCTTGGACTCAGGTGAGTTCACAGCCCCATTTTACTGCTTTTAATGCTTTCAAATGTTGGGGTGGAAAACATATAACTGATTTATGCGATTATTTGAAACTGACTTGTATCTTTATGGGAGCCTAAGTTCACAAGTTGTAGCATATAAGTCCTTTGCTTACAATGACTATAACCATTAGCTAGGTGACTCTAGCCACTAAATATACGGATAGTACTATCGGATTGACATCCCCCACTGATTATCTTAGTTAGTCGCGCTAACTAGCGACATTGTTCGCGACCAGGATCGTATATTTACTTTGTCCAAGGCAACGATTGTTATGTCGTGGTTTGGTTATAGGCTTAGTTTCAGCATATTAACTCATTAGGCCTAGCTAGCCTTTGAGGGATCACAGTCAGCGTTTCATCATTTAAATAATCGTACAAGAGGCCTTCGATGCCACATATTGAATTACTGATGCATTTTTATCAAACTGTTTTATGATAGAGTCATAAACCTGTGAATTCACTCAACAATTATGTTGACGTTTTAAATATGTTTTTCAGGGAATTAGCCATGCTGCGAGACCACATGCATTTTGGAACCGTACCTGCCCTGTAGCTTAGGATGCCATCTTTTGAACAATGTACTTTTGTGAAACTGTGAAATTTATGACACTGCTTTTGACGCCTCGATGAGGCTGTAATGTTTGTAAAACTTTTAATGGCATCTTAATGTATTAGACGTTCTGCGATAACCATATGCTCTTGTATTATTTATTTGGATCGAGTCACGCCCCGTTTAATACTAATGCTTCCGCTAAAACGAAATTACCGATTTTTGGGGTGTGACAGATTTGGTATCAGAGCCATTGGTTATAGCGAACTAGGAGTCTTTAGGGACTTAGGATGTCTTAGAGACCTAGACTATAACCCTAGATACGATCACTCATAACATGCATTGCATCCATACAAACTCAGCATATTGTACGAGCCTGACATGTCACCCACTTTTCCTTGTAGCAATATGTCTAGAGAGAGCCCGATTTACATCTATGCCTCGGATGAGGAACCCACTGAGGCCACCTTTGATAGTAGAGCTACTTCTGTACATGAGAGCCCATCTGTCCACATTAGGGCTACTTCTGATGACACTAGTGTTACACCTCCCACAGCACCTGTGATGAGACCCGTCACCATACCTACCGTAGGCGAGACCTCCCGTAGGCCACTGATGAGGAGGACCCCTAGGAAGGTCATCCGTGATCTACCCACAGGAGTATTAGCACCGCGCGATGAGGAGCCACCTATGACCGACATACCATGTGATGAGCAGTCACAGAGGATGCCGAGACCGACACAGTTTGGCTGGATGCTGTCGATACTGCGGAGGTGGAGATCGCTGGAGGGTCTCCCACCTACCTGTGAGACTGGAGAGTCTTCTTTGCCCATCACTGGGGAGCCGTTGGAGCTTACAGTCCCTACCCTGGTTGGAGTCTGTCGTACGCTGTTTCAGATTTTGTCCTACCGGGACGATGACATCCACGAGCTACGGAGCGATACGTCCCGCTTGGATGGAGACGTGATGTCCACCTATGAGCGACTGGACTTGGTGGAGAGCCACCGGATGGCGGACATGGAGACTGCAGAGGCCATTAGGGCACGCGTGGATGTACTCGAGGGACGCCTGAGGATGATTGGATTTGCTATTGGAGTATGCATTGTGATGACAGTGCTTAGGACGGTTGTGGGTGTGTATTTCCCCTACTTCCGTTAGACTTATGTATGGCGGGTTGTGCTTACATAGTGTTAGGATTAACTCGACGGGTAGAGATAGACTCGTCACATTTTGTATAACTAGTATGTATGAATGGGTACTAAGCTTAGAACCCCATCCCTTTTGTAAGGAACCTATGTAAAAGCACTTTATGTTATAATATAATGTATCTTTGGAGTACTTGTCGTGTTCCTTACATTAGCATTAATTATTATATCTGTCTGTCTTTTGTTACGTATGTTAGGATCAAGTCATGCCGCCCAAACGTCGAAACACTGTAAATAGTCGTAGGAACTCAGGACCCTCTAATGAAGATAGCATTGAAGAGATTGTGGCTCGAAGGGTAGCCGATGCTATGGCCCAGTACGAGGCAAGCCGTGCACGGGAGAATGTGGTGAACGATAGCGGGACAGGGAGAAATGTTACTGGAGGAAACCGAACCGGGGAACAGACCCATGGGACAGAGGCACCCGAGAATGCCCAAAGAGGGTGTTCATACAAGTCATTCCTAGCATGCAAGCCAACCAATTTTCATGGGAATGAAGGCGCCATCGGGGTGATTCATTGGATCGAGAAAATGGAATCTGTGCTAGATATAAGCAACTGCCCACCCGACTGCATGGTTAAGTATGATGCTTGCACACTGACTGGCAAGGCATTGACCTGGTGGAACTCTCAAGTGCAAACCCTTGGGAGAGAGGTTGCTAACTCCATTTCTTGGGAAGAGTTGAAATCACTAATGCTAGATGAATTCTGTCCCCGAAGCGAACTACAAAAGGTCGAGACCGAACTGTGGGAAATAACAATGAATGGGTCCGACATCACTGCTTACACCACCAGGTTTCAAGAACTAGCTCGTTTGGTACCTCACATGGTTACTCCCGAGTACAAAAGAATAGAGAGGTACATCTGGGGATTGGTACCGCAAATCAGGAGCTTAGTGACGACATCCAAACCGTCCACTTTCAGAAGCGCCGTTAGCCTTGCACAAAGTTTAACGGACGAGGCGGTAAGGATGGGGACTCTAACCAAGAAAGTTAGTTCTAACAAAGGAGAAACCGAAAGGACTGGTGGAGGAAGTAGTGGAATTGATAAACGAAAGGGGAACGATGGAAGAAATGACCGACAGGGCTCGCAGTACAAACAACCGAGGACCACTAAGGCGTATGTTGCTAATGCGCCAGGACCTAAAGCTTATGCTGGCAACAAGCCAAGGTGTATCAAGTGTGAAAGACACCATGAGGGCATGTGCATCCGTTGTGATAACTGTAAGAAGTGGGGTCACCGTGCACAATTCTGTGGAGGGAATTCTCAAAACCAGGGCAACAACGAGCGAAGAGTGCTCAAATGTTTTGAATGTGGTAACCCAAACCACCTCCGAAACAGTTGCCCTAAACTCCAAAACAACAATAACAACAACCGTAACAATGGCAACAACCAACCGGCGCGTGGACGAGCGTTCGTTATTGGAGCACAAGAGGCGCGCCAAGATCCCAACACTGTTACGGGTACGTTCCTTGTAAACAATCAATACGCTTCAGTTCTATTTGATTCGGGTGCCGATTTAAGTTTTGTGTCTTCCGAGTTTAGACCATTACTAGAAATAGAATCCCGTAAGTTAGACATGAAATACTCAGTAGAACTAGCAAATGGTAAACTAATAGAAGCCGAAGAAGTAGTACCGGGATGCACTATATCTCTCGAGGGTCATTCCTTTAAAATTAATTTATTGCCAATGGACCTAGGAAGCTTTGATATAGTAATTGGAATGGACTGGTTATCCGAAAATCGTGCGGAAATCTTATGCTTTGAAAAGATAGTGCGGGTACCACTGCCGTCGGGTGAAATGCTCATAATTCGAGGAGAGCTGAAAAGAAGCACTCTGAAGATGGTCAATGGCATAAAAACCCGCAAGTATCTACGAAAGGGATACCAAGCCTTCCTAGCGCATGTCGTGGAGAAGAAAACAGAGGGACGACGCATAGACGACATACCTGTTGTACGTGATTATCCGGGGGTGTTCCCAGAGGATTTGCCTGGACTACCACCCCCAAGACAAGTTGAATTTCGGATAGACCTAGTGCCCGGAGCCGCACCAATAGCGCGCTCTCCCTACCGCCTAGCTCCATCCGAAATGCAAGAATTGTCCACGCAATTGCAAGAACTCTTAGACCTAGGATTCATCCGACCGAGCTTTTCACCCTGGGGAGCTCCGGTGTTATTCGTGAAGAAGAAGGATGGATCCATGAGAATGTGTATCGACTATCGAGAACTAAACAAGGTGACAATCAAAAACCGATACCCTCTACCGCGCATCGATGACTTATTCGATCAACTTCAAGGTTCTAGTTTCTACTCAAAGATCGACTTGCGATCCGGATATCACCAACTGAAGGTACGAGAGGAGGATGTGCCAAAAACCGCATTTAGAACTCGTTACGGCCATTACGAGTTTCTAGTCATGCCTTTTGGATTGACAAACGCTCCTGCAGTGTTCATGGACCTCATGAACAGAGTCTGCAAACCTTACCTCGATAAATTCGTTATTGTTTTTATTGATGATATCCTCATATACTCGCAAACAAAGGAAGATCACGAGCAACACCTGAAATTGATCCTTGAACTGTTGGAGAATGAGAAATTATACGCAAAATTTTCCAAGTGTGAATTTTGGTTGCGCGAAGTTCAGTTCTTGGGTCATGTAATTAATGGCAGGGGAATTCACGTTGACCCGGCTAAGATTGAGGCGATCAAGAATTGGGAAGCACCGAAAACCCCAACTGAGGTGCGCTAATTCCTTGGTTTGGCTGGCTATTACCGTCGATTTATCGAAAATTTCTCCAAGATAGCCCAGTCACTCACCTCGTTAACGCAAAAAGATAAGAAGTTTGAGTGGGGCGAGAAACAAGAATCCGCCTTCCAACTACTAAAGCAAAAACTGTGCACCGCACCTATCTTGTCACTACCCGAAGGAGTAGACAACTTCATCGTCTACTGTGATGCTTCGCATCAAGGGTTGGGTTGCGTCCTAATGCAAAATGACAAGGTCATTGCTTATGCATCTCGTCAATTGAAGGTTCACGAGAAGAACTATACAACGCATGACTTGGAGCTGGGAGCAGTCGTGTTTGCCCTCAAAATCTGGAGACATTACCTATACGGTACCAAGTGTACGATCTTCACCGATCACAAGAGTTTGCAACACATTTTTGACCAGAAGGAGCTTAATATGCGACAACGAAGATGGGTCGAATTACTGAACGATTACGACTGTGAAATTAAGTATCACCCGGGCAAAGCTAACGTTGTAGCCGATGCCTTGAGTCGTAAAGAAAGAATTAAGACCATTAGGGTTCGTGCTCTTGGAATGACTATCCACACGAACCTCACTACTCAAATTCGAGACGCACAACAAGTGGCACTAACCGACGAGCGTATAAAGAGTGAATCCCTGAGAGGAATGGAGAAGCAGCTAGTACCCAAGGATGATGGAACCTTGTGTTTCGCGGATAGACTTTGGGTTCCATGTGTGGAGGAACTGCGTAAACTTCTACTCGACGAAGCCCATAAGTCTAATTATTCGATACATCCTGGAGCTGATAAGATGTACCATGATTTGAAGGGATTCTATTGGTGGCCAAACATGAAGGGAGACATTGCCACCTATGTCAGCAAGTGCCTGACGTGTTCAAAAGTCAAGGCTGAGTACCAAAAACCGTCTGGACTTTTGCAACAACCCGAGATGCCACAATGGAAATGGGAGCATATATCCATGGACTTCATCACCAAGCTACCCAAGACATTGTCAGGATATGACACAATATGGGTAATCGTCGATCGTTTGACAAAATCGGCTCATTTCCTACCCATTAAAGAAACTGACAAAATGGAGAAGCTGACTAGAACATATCTCAAGGAGATTGTTTCTAGACATGGAGTGCCGGTATCCATCATTTCTGATAGGGATAGCCGTTTCACATCGCGTTTTTGGCAAACACTGCAAAAGGCGTTGGGTACCCGTATAGACATGAGTACCGCCTACCATCCTCAAACTGATGGTCAAAGTGAAAGAACGATACAAACGCTCGAGGACTTGTTGCGGGCATGTGTGATTGATTTTGGAGGAAATTGGGATACTCATTTACCCCTTGCAGAATTTTCCTACAACAATAGCTATCACACGAGTATTCAAATGGCACCTTTCGAGGCGTTATACGGACGCAAGTGCCGATCGCCACTGTGTTGGGCAGAGTTGAGTGACAAACAAATTTCTGGCCCCGAGATTGTCCAAGAAACGACGGACAAGATATCCCAAGTTCTTAACAGACTGAAAGCGGCACGAGACCGACAGAAAAGCTATGCAGACAACCGCCGAAAACCCCTTGAGTTTCAAGTAGGAGACAAAGTCCTACTCAAGGTGTCACCTTGGAAAGGGGTCATCCGATTTGGGAAACGGGGTAAGCTAAATCCAAGGTACATAGGACCCTTTGAAATCCTAGCACGGGTTGGTCCTGTGGCATACAAGCTTAGACTACCTCAAGAGCTAAGTAACGTCCATGACACCTTTCATGTATGTAACTTGAAGAAGTGCTTATCCGATGAGACTCTGGTTATTCCTCCCGACGAGATCCATGTTGATTCACGATTAAACTTTGTAGAGGAACCAATTGAAGTGTCGGATCGGAAGATTCAACAGCTTCGACGTAGCCGGATTAAATTGGTCAAGGTTCGTTGGAATTCGAAACGAGGCCCAGAGTTTACTTGGGAACGTGAGGATGAGATGCAAAAGAAATACCCTCAACTTTTTGGAGACACGCCAAACACTCACGACACTACTTAAATTTCGGGACGAAATTTATTTAACGGGGGAAGTATGTGATAACCCGAGAATTTCTGTAAATTCCGTACGCTTTAACGCATGCATATTAGGCTAATTCCCTATGTAATCAATGTGAATTTAAATTCATTTCAAATGAAGTCTAGCACAAGCCCGTTATTTCATGATTGAGTATATTTACTTAAATGCGCGAAGCGTTCGCGTACGTAATTATTACGAATTACACAAACATTCGGTAGAGACCGACACCCACGAACGATTGTGATCAAGCCAAGTATATAACATAAATCTATTTGAATAAAATAGTAGCCATTATAAAACGGATAGCAAGTTACACATATGTATACGCGTAACCACGTTAATTAACTTTTAAACGCGCGTGTGAACCGAGAGACTTACAACGGAGAGACGAGTGATGTAATTAATCAAACAAACCACTCGTAAATGAACTAATATTAGTAATATCAAATACTAATAGCCTAATGACCTTAATCTACCTTAATTATCACTAAACCACCTTAAGTACATGATTAGCACCTAATTAATCAAGATTAGCACCTAATGACCTAAATATCTACACTTAAACACCAACATGGAAACCAAGAGGGGCCCCCCCTTCTCCCCTCCCTTTGGCCGGCCAAGAGGCCCCTAGGGCCCCCCTCATGGCACTTTCCTTCAACATGCAAGCCATACTCATTCCATGTTCTCATTCACCCATTCATTCACTCATTCCCTCACCATTTCACACACAAATTCTCTCCTCCCCTCTCCCCTTTGAAACCTACGGCCAAGGCAACATCACCACCCCTCTCACTTTATTTCCTACACACACCATCATAAAACACCACAAACCACCATGAACCACCACCTCAAAACATAAAAATAACACACTTTAAGCATACAAACAACCACAAACACTTGCACCATCACATTTCCATGGGTAAAACAAGCTAAACACAAGGAGTTGGAGCTAGAGAAATCTACATCAAGAAACAAAGTCTTACCCATCTCAAACTTCCATTTAAAACTTTGTAAGAAAACTTTCTTTAAACTTTTATTATCATATGTATATGTGTTTATACTAAGTATGTTCACTCACACTAAAATACATTTTAAAACACTTACTTCACCTTTTAAAAATGTTAACTAGCAAATTTTATAAAAAAATAAAGTTTATAAACAAATCAAGAAACTTCAAAAGTGTAAAAAATCATGCATTATATACTTTAAACTTCTTAAACATGTGATAAACTTTCATTTATGTTAAAATAATTATTTTGGACTAAGAAACACAATAAACTTGTGAAAACATAAACTTTGTAGTTTAAAAGTTAGTAAAACACACTTTTGGGTGAAAAATGACAAAGACAAAACTTAAGGGACTAAAAGTGTGAAATCTGACTTTGGAGGACTGAAATGTTAAAAATAATATTAATGATGTATTAACATGTTAAAACATGGATCTAAGTGTTAAAAACCAAACCATTGTGGTTAGAAACCAAGAAAACTAAACTATGAGGTTAAAAGTGGAAAAATGGAAACTAGGAGGACCAAACTTGTACAAACAGAAAGTTTCTGACCTTGAACATGAAAATCAGTAACTTAAGTGTATTTAACCTTCAACCATGACTTTGAACAATAATTATATGGTCAAACCCTAATAAACCGAAATTTTGCGTTAGGAATGAAATAAGTAAAAGTAAAGGGACTAAACGTGTACAAATGAGAACTTTTGGACCTGGACTGACCACATCAGTAACTTAGACTTAATTTAATGTAAATGATGTTTTAAAATAATAGCCATATGATTAAACCCTACTAAACCGAAACATTGTGCAAGAAACGACCAAAATGAAAATAAAGGGGTTAAAACCGTACAAACCTAAAACCTTGGACCTGGGCTGTTCATATCAGTAACATACACACAAAATAAGGTTAAGGATGATTTAGAATAATAATCTTGTGGTTGAACACATACAAACCAAAGTATCATGCTATATATGGACTAAACACAATTATAGGGACTAAACGCGTACAAACTATAAGTTATGGACTGAGATGATAAAAATCAGTAAGTACATAAATATAAAGTCTAATTTATAGTTTGGTGTATTAAAACCAAAGATTGTATAGTTACAAGTCGACAAACCGAACTTTTGGACTAAAAATGAGATAATTGAAACTTTAGGGACTAATAGTGTAAAATCAGAAAATTGTGGGCTATAAACTCAATAATATTAAATTAAGTGACCATAATCTTAAACCATGATAAAAATTGTCGGGAACCTAAGGCACACGGTAGAAATCAAGGAAACCAAACATATTAACCGAAAACGACAAAATATAAACTACAAGGACTAAAACTGTCAATTCCAGAAACTTGTGGACTGATGTAAACCTTCTGTAAATCAGGGGACTTTATGATAAAAATATACTTTAGATATCACGATTAATATAAATGCCGAGAAACCGCAAGGACCAATTTATTCCAAATTAATTATATATATATGCTACAAATTAATAAGTAACATATTATATAGTGAACAATAATATGTTGAGACTTTATACATAACTTGGACATTGTAGCAAAACTATAATTGATCACATCGTGTCGTATACACTCTAAGTGAAGTGAACACTTAGTATAGACAATCTATTAAAACGTCTACCGTTATTAATTTAACCTTACGCATTTAGGGCATAAAGAGATTTTATTGGGATCAAATACTTAGACTTGATTTGCTAGCACGCTTGGACTCAGGTGAGTTCACAGCCCCATTTTACTGCTTTTAATGCTTTCAAATGTTGGGGTGGAAAACATATAACTGATTTATGCGATTATTTGAAACTGACTTGTATCTTTATGGGAGCCTAAGTTCACAAGTTGTAGCATATAAGTCCTTTGCTTACAATGACTATAACCATTAGCTAGGTGACTCTAGCCACTAAATATACGGATAGTACTATCGGATTGACATCCCCCACTGATTATCTTAGTTAGTCGCGCTAACTAGCGACATTGTTCGCGACCAGGATCGTATATTTACTTTGTCCAAGGCAACGATTGTTATGTCGTGGTTTGGTTATAGGCTTAGTTTCAGCATATTAACTCATTAGGCCTAGCTAGCCTTTGAGGGATCACAGTCAGCGTTTCATCATTTAAATAATCGTACAAGAGGCCTTCGATGCCACATATTGAATTACTGATGCATTTTTATCAAACTGTTTTACGATAGAGTCATAAACCTGTGAATTCACTCAACAATTATGTTGACGTTTTAAATATGTTTTTCAGGGAATTAGCCATGCTGCGAGACCACATGCATTTTGGAACCGTACCTGCCCTGTAACTTAGGATGCCATCTTTTGAACAATGTACTTTTGTGAAACTGTGAAATTTATGACACTGCTTTTGACGCCTCGATGAGGCTGTAATGTTTGTAAAACTTTTAATGGCATCTTAATGTATTAGACGTTCTGCGATAACCATATGCTCTTGTATTATTTATTTGGATCGAGTCACGCCCCGTTTAATACTAATGCTTCCGCTAAAACGAAATTACCGATTTTTGGGGTGTGACACTTACGATCCCGTTTTTGCAAAGGCAAAACCGATACTACATAGGATCTCGATCTTGACAACTTTACTTTCACCTATTATTATTAGCATAATTTATTATTTATATTACCAATACAATGGTTTTACCATGAAATACCATGAATTTCGAAGATCTTGTGATGTTAGTTTTGTTGCTTATATTTAATTACATAGGCTCAAAAGCACATTTATTACTTCATCCGTCCCGTATGATAGTCTATGTTTTATTTTTTGAACGTCCTAAATTAATTGTTTAATTTAAAAGTAGAATGATATAATTAACTAAACTTTCTATTATACCCCTACTTTATATGTATAGAGTAAAGGTAAAATTTTCATAGTACAGAAAAGTGCAGTGTAATAATTATATTTTCTTAAATTGGGTATTTTTTGTTTGTGGACAGTAATTTTGGGACGGGGGAATATGATATATAGAAGATATTATTCAATACATTGCATATTATTCAATAATATTATACATAAATTCATACAAGTTTATATTACATAATTTCAATTTGAAAGACAATATCCAATAGGTTGTGTTAATCACTAGAAAAGAAGGGTGGAAGATTATATATAATTTTGTTTTGAAATATATATAAACAAAACAAAAAAAACGAAATCAATAATATTTAAAATAAGAATTAAATAGGTGTAGGTCCTGATAACGATCTCATAGATGAATCGAATCGATTGAATAGCGAAATAAAACAATTGATTGTATATACGTGAATATGTAAAACGCGAGAATATAAATAATTTTTTTGAATGATTACATATTACAAAACATTTAAGCACACCAAAACTCTCTTAATCTCGCTGAATTCATTTTTCTAACCTCACACAGTCACCTACAAATGAAACTAATCGAATATATATGGCTGACTATTGCGACACTTTACTGACCGACTATTGCGACGCCAGCCTAGTGTCGCTATTGAGACACTAGCTTAGCGTCGCCAATACATAAATACTGTCGCTATATAAATAAAATCAAACTAAGTTTTTTTTATCTACGAGCTGTTGTCAACAAGCATGTTGACTATGCTTCAACAAACTCGCCCTTAGCAATAGCATGTATAAATCTTCAAATCCTCAACTTTAGCTTGATGAGAGAGTTATCTTCCAGCGCGAATTCATTTCTTCACTAAATGATATGAACCTATCCCATACTAGGTTATAATCAAAATCATTTTGTGACACCCCTCAATTTTCGATATAATTCCGAACAATATTCACGTGCATACTTAGAGCTAATTCCCTGCTTAGTGAATTTACAAAGTATTTTTATGAGATAAGTCTAGCAAAGCCTAGCAAATTAATATGTAAGGTATTACAAAGTTAGTAATTATTAGTGACTACTCGCGAAACAATTGGAGCGAGTCCGACAAAAACAATACGTACGTTGGTGATACATAGTTTAGAGATAACGCGAAACTTTTTTAAATAGTTATTTGGTTGAAAGTATTTCGTAAATAACGAAAAATAAAAATAAAAATAAAACAAAAACATTTATACATTTTATATAAAACGTATCATACGTGAACGAAATGTACAAAGCGAACTCGACAACCAAAGTAATGAAGAATTATATTTTTATAATTTCGAATAAAGTATTTGAAAAATACTTCAAAATAAAATTTACAAATATTAAATGTATATTTAAAATAATTGGACCCGTAAATAATTGGACCCGTACACAAAATTAACGGGTTAAATTACCAAACTTATACTACAACTAAAATATCTGGAGACAAGCACTATACTGAACCATACCTCCCCTTTGAAATTTTTACACCGATTCATTTTATATAACTCCCTCCTCACCTTAGACCTACACACACTTACCTCTAATAATTCACCACCTAAAATTTTTGCTTAATGATCACTCTCGGTTAGTAGCAGTAGTAGAAGTAACAACACATCTTCTTCTTCTTCATCAGCAACATCATCATCATCATCACTTCTCATCATCTTCATCATCATCCCCTACTCACCACTTTCTTCAAAACCACTGTAAGGAAATTTTCCATTTAAATTCTTTTATAAATTATTGATTTCATTATGTAAATAACACTATCACAGTGAATGATTTAACAAAAATTAAGTGAAATATGAATGTTGGTGATGATAATGCTCGGACCAAAAACTTAGTCTGATATAAAAATGTTAGAAATGATATAAGTAAAATTAATGTATAAAAACACTTGAAAAAGTTTGAATGATGTTTTATACAACTTTTGGTGAAAGATTTAACACTAACACATAACAAAAACTTGGAAAAATACGATCGAAACCTGTGACACAGACTTGAACCGCAGTATAGAGGTCACCACACCCGAACGGGTGAGTGTATTCACCCGACCGGGTGAAGACTTGGACCCAAACGGGTCAGCCTCCATACCCGATCGGGTAGTGACAAAAAAAGGCAATACCCTAACGGGTAAGGATTGATACCCTAATGGGTAAGAAATCATACCCTGATGGGTGAGGGTTATACCCCATAGGGTGAATGGTATTTCACCCGAATGGGTGAGTTTAGATACCCATCGGGTGAGGTCTCAAATTGGTACAACTCAGTGTAAAAATTATTTTAAATGTTAATTTTTATAAACAAAATAAATGGAGTAAACGGGTATGAGTAAAACAAAAATTGTACGAAATAAATTGTGTACACAAAACTATTAACTTCATACACACACACACACATATATATATATATACACACACACAACGACAAATCATACATGTACATATATATATATATATATATATATATATATATATATATATATATATATTCACTCGGATAAATATATCCACAACAAAACTATATACGATATAACTCGTATGATATATATATATATATATATACACATATATACTTTTTCAAAGTACACAACGAAACGGCTATAAAGATAATATCTTTTTGGAAATTATTATTACAAAAAAATCACCAACGAATTGTACACATTTCGACTCAAACGACCTTTTGAAACAAATGAACTCTTAACATAGTTTGACGCTAAGTCAATCACTTATATTACCGTCTCTTGCATTTAGGACGTTAGGGACTATACTTGGGCTTACGCTTTGCTAGCACTCATATACTGAGCTCACGAGGTGAGTTCACAGCCCCTCTTTTTACTATTTTTACTGCTTTTAAAATATGGGTGAAAAACATAGCAAATGTTTTACTACTGTATGCGACAACTCTATATATAAATGCTTTCATGTTTTATACTTACAAACTATTATGAATGTATCCATATTATGTTTGACAACTTGAATTCTTATGAACTACACTTAGGTGCATTTTTATACTATATTCGTAAACTATTTATAAAATTCTTTTATGCTTTTATACGAATTGATTATGAATGCTTTCATACTATATTCACACACTACTTAATTATGAAATGATTTTCATACTATTTCGGGAAAATGACAACGAATTCTGGTACAGACTTAGCTTTACATGTTATAGTGTACAGAGTCCTCGTGCTTACAAATTATAACCATTAGCTAGGTGACACTAGCCACTGAATATACGGATAGTACTATCGTGAT
The DNA here is from genome assembly GCA_963422505.1 of Pseudognaphalium luteoalbum. NCBI lineage: Eukaryota > Viridiplantae > Streptophyta > Magnoliopsida > Asterales > Asteraceae > Pseudognaphalium > Pseudognaphalium luteoalbum. The sequence continues at coordinate 71,496,534 of OY730198.1, forward strand.
GACCTACCTCCAACTAAGAGCGGAACGTATATTTACCTAGTCCTAGAGGCAAAACTTATACATTTGGATGTTTTTCCAACGAGGTCGTGGTTTGGTTATAAGATTAAGTGCCGATACTTTAACTCATAAGGTCTAGCTAACATTTGAGGGATCACGTCTATGTTCTCCCACTATTATATACATTTTGAAAAATAATATTTACCAACGAATAACAACTTTATAGGAATGTTTCCAACGATTTATACATTAGATCACCTGCGGGTCATCTACAAACCATCTATACATTAGAATACTTGCGGGTTTTTCTACGATTTGTTTATTTAAAAATGCGTTTTCAACTATTTACAAATGGATGAAGTCCAACGATTTGAACAACTGATTTATAAGCGAGTATTCAACTGTCTTTAACAATGATTTAGTCACAGGCTGACTACTATTTTAACAACGATTTATTCATAGGCTGACTACTATTCTAATAACGATTTAGTCATGGGTTGACTACTATTTTAACAACTATTAAGTCACAAGGTAACTACTATTTTATCAACTATTATTTGAACAACAAAATTTTGGATAATTTTCCACCGAATTAAGAAAACTAGATTTAATCAATTGTTTGATTACTTATTAACTTGTACCTCCACGATTTTCAAAACAAACTTGCTTTAACAAACAATATAAAACCTGTGAATTTACTCAACAATTTTGTTGACTTTTTACTATGTTTTTCAGGGAATTAGCGCTCATGTAGACTGCACGCATCTTGGAAGTAAGCTACCCATAACGAATTAGGATGCTACATTTTGGAACGAATGAGATTTCCTTTTTATAACTAATACACTTTAGTCATACTTAGGAAATCTCTTTTTGAATTATGTATTCACTAAATAGAAGTATTTTAAAATACTATTTCTACAACTTTGATAAGTTGTAGCTTTTGTAACGATTATTATTAATGGCATCTTAATTATTCTACTGCTATAATTATACGCTCTGATGCATGAATGTCCAAATTTAATGTCACGACCCCAACCGCACAACAAATGCTTCCACTAATAACTCGATAACCACGATTACCTTTTTTGGGGGTGTGACACATTTGCCCAAAGCTAACTTTCGGCATAGAACAATATCATCTTCCCCTTATCAACAACTTCATCGAAACCTTCAAGAATCTGTCTGTTCACAATTCTGATCCGAATATTCTACCATAACCATAATAAGAATTTTAAAGTTACTCCCTCTGAACAACAGATTCTCCCTTTAACTCTTGAAGGATCGTGAGATGCAAACGTTTTGTTGTTGATGAACTTGAATCTTCATAAGCTCATAAAGTCAAAGAAATGGTGCTTGATTCCCCTTTTCTTCCTTCTTTCTCTTTGGTCTTCTAATAAATATTGAACCGTGCTCAAATAACAGAAACAATTTTTTTTTCATTTTTTGTTTTTTATACAATAACAAAGTAAAACAAAAACTAAACTACAACTTTTGGAATCCATTTGAGCACGGTCTCAATTTGTCTTGAAATCTTTGACACCCTCTGATATCTTTCATCAATATAATCTAAAGACATCGAGTTCCACCGGAAATGAAAATGCTTTGTTTCATTCTAAATGCATTACGCGGAACCGATGCTAAATGATTTATCTTCGGAGAGAAAGGAACAAAATATGTCCGTCGCCTTTGCACCATATGATGAAATTGTGATGGTGCAAACGCAAATATCTACTCACGAGAATAAACACAAGATTTTGTGTGTCTCGATTCCGATTGTTGTGTCGATTTATAAGCTCCTGTTTTCTTTTGAGGTCTTGAAACCGAAATTTTGACGTGTTGAGAGTTACCGAAATCATCACAATTATCAACCTTTTGATGTTCACTTGTTCCGGTTGATTGTATTTTCCCATAACACTTGGTACACTTTTTATTCTTTTGTAAAAAATAATTTGTAAACTGCGAAGTCTTTTTCGCACGAACCATTCTCAACAATGGTTCGGAAGATTTCTCCGTGTAAATCATATTCCAAGGTTTGACTGGTGTTTTGGTTGATTGATAGACTTTATCAATTTGCTAGCGAAGATCTTGCACAGTCTTTACAACAAGATCATGATCATCTTGAAGTTGGGTATCACGGTTTGTTGATTTTCAAACTCTAAAACTTTCTTTTCTAGTTCGACGATTTTTAACAGCATCTCGTCGTGTTCATTTTCCATGGTAAGTATCTGGTATTGAAGGGGCCTTGATTTCATCTTCTTTCTTCAGCAACTTCTCCTTGATCCCATCGTCTAAACTACTCTTCATTTCATCTTCTTTTACGAATGCATGAACCATATAACTCCATAAATCGTACGCAGTTGAGAATTTATTACGAGGGAAAAGATTCAACACAAGTAAACAACTTATAATTGATTTATAGGCTTTCTGATCTTGGGTGAGATCCATCAGTTCCTCAACAGTCATGAGTTTACTAGGTTTACTAATAATGTCACCAAAGCCTGGATCCACCATTTTCGGTCTCTCATACCAATTGGTAATAGATATCTAAAAATCTGGGTCTTTGTATGTAACAGATTCTTCAAACTTGGTCTTCCAAGTGATAAAATCCTCAAAAAATAATAACCTAGAAGATTTCTTCACAAACTCTTCAAAATCCATTTATTTTAGCTTTCCCTCCAAAATTTCGTTCAAAAATTTCAAAAAATGCTCGAGTAGAATGAAACTTTTCCGAAACTAAAACCAAGTACTTTTAAGCTCAAAAACAAAATAAAGACATATTGTAATGGCCAAACAATCAAATAACAAGAATAATCATAAGAATTCCAATGAGGCAATTCTTAGAGAAAAGCAAAGCCTTATTTTATTCATCTCAATCAAAGTCTAACCCTAACCCTAAACAAAAGAGACTATTTAAACTAAAAAGTTAGCTTGGAAAGAAAACTAATATAATAATAATCAAAAATAATAATTAAAACTGCATCATCATCATCATCATCATCATCATCATCATCTTTTTGAGAAAAACTCGACCTCGAGTCTTGTTTTAACTTCACCATTCCCTTAAATTTTAGCATCCAAACTTGTACTCCTTGCATCAGATTCCCTTTGTTGTTAAATACTCTTCCACGTATTTTGATTGTCTTCATACCTATTTTATTGACCTTGTGTGAACAGACCGCATTCCCAACTAGATAATTTTCAGCAATAACAAGACTAAGCAAACAATATTTACTCATCTCAATTATGTCATCCTTTTTAAACCTAATAAACCCGTACGAATCTTGATAAATAGTGTTTGGCATATCAAGGCTTGACCAGCTATGTATCACGACACGATCACCATACAAAATATCCTCATCATTAAACTTGTCTTCTTTATCGATATCGTTATCATAAGTTAGATGCGATTCTTCCTCAATAATATTATTTTTCCTCGTTATCAGTATCATAAACTGGAAACGAGTCTTCTTCTACCAACATGTCTTCTTCCATGAACATATCCCAATTAGGGTTATCATCGTATCCTCCCTTTTGAAAAAGACTCATCCCCGAGTCTTCGTCATTAAAAAAAACTCATTATTGTCGACAAAAGGATTCTCCTCTTCCTCCTCTCTTATGTCCTAGACGATAGGTTCAGATTCGTTTCCTCCGTCTCCAAAGGATAATATTTAGGATCCTTACCGACGAAGTTAGGAGTCGAAACTTACCTCCCAAGACTACATAAGGAACCATGATAGTTTGGATGGACCTTACCGACGCACTCAAAAAATGACGAAACTTGCTTCTCGAGACTACATAAGGGTTCCTTCTGATCGCCTCCACGGTTCCATTGAACACAAACAAAAAAATAGGGTTTTTCCCATCTATGGTTTCCCACATTCGTTAAGATCTAGTAACCTTCTGTCGGCGTTCAAGCTCGAGGTGTGCAATCTCCACGTCACGCGGATCAGGTTCGTTGTCTACTTCGGCGGATCAACGAACTAGATGTCTTCCACGTAGCCGTTCGGCCATTAATACGAGAAGCTCTCATACCAAATAACGGCGGATTGTAATGGCCGAGCAATCAAATAACAAGAATAATCATAAGAATTCCAATGAGGCAATTCTTATAGAAAAACAAAGCTTTAATTTTATAAATCTCAATCAAAGTCTAACCCTAACCCTAAACAAAGAGACTATTTAAACTAAAAAGTTAGCTTGGAAAGAAAGCTAAAAATATTAATAATTAAAACTGCATCACAAAATTTGGTAATACGACAAATTTCCCATGATTTTTTTTGTGTGACACTAGGGAAGTGTCGCTAGAAGTGTCGCAGATCACGATACAGCAGCTGCAGTGTTGGGTCAAGATAACCCATGGAGCATCTTGAAAATTATTCTAAGTATCTTAGTAGTGCTGGGCTTAATTTGTTTCTACGACTGGTTAGTATTTCTACTGCAATTCCAAAGATTCAACTGCCACAAGTATTAGTCTGCCAATATATTTTATGTTTCCACTAACAAGCCAAAATGTCAAAGTTAATACTGCTGCAATGGTTTCCACCAAGGTTGTCAAGATCGCGATCCTGATCGTAGGATCGTACGATCTTACGATCCTACCAAGGGAAAACGTGCAGGATCGGAGTAGGATCGGTCAGGAGGTAGGATCGTAGGATCGATCGTAGGATCGTTGAACGATCCGATCTTACAAATAGTTTTTTCTCCCTATTTATTACTCTCTCCGTCCCGTATCTATTGTCCAGTGTTCCTTTTTGGGATGTCCCAATTTAATTTTCCACTTCCATAAATAGAAAAGAATAATGAGATAAAGTTCATTTTTGCCCCTAATTTATATATGTAAGACAAAAAGGTAGGTAAAAAGTAAAGGGTAAAATTATCTTGTTACCAAAAAGTAAGAGAGATGGTGATGTTTTTCTTACACTGCGTGTTTTTGGGACGGAGGGAGTATCAAATTAACCTAAGAAAAAGTATAAAACTTCTAAACCGAAGATTAGTAATTTTCATTTGTAATTTATACTCAAACTTTGGTGCAATTGTGCTATGCCGCTATCTTTTGTTTTAGTACGTTTACTGTTTGAGAAATATATGTTGACAAATTGTATCACTTTTGTAATATAAAAGTTTGGATGTTAAGATTAATATCTCTAATATTAGTTTTCTACAAAAATTTAGATATCTTTCTTAAAAAATGATATTTTGGTAGGATCTACGATCCCGATCTTACGATCTCGATCTTGCAAAGGCAAAAACGATCCTACGTAGGATCCCGATGTTGACAACCTTGGTTTCCACTACTCGTATGTTTCTATTGCTGCAGAGTTTACAATGCTAGTATGATTTACAAGGTTTCCATTGCTGGTGTTATTTTGGAATTACTACTTCTTAGTGGGTCTGACACTTACCTCTAATCTGTGTGGGTAATGTACAGGAGTGGTAGACCATACTTAGCATGCCATGCTTATCTTATGTAGTTTATTGTCCAAACTTTAATTAGGGAAATGTGTAAAGAACATGGTCTTTATATTTTATTAATAAAATGCCATTCTTTAGAAGCATGCTTGTTGTAATATATATATATATATAGCATGTTGATAGAGTGCAAGTGCAGATGTAATTTTAGCTTCAAGGTTTTCTTTGTAAACCCTGATACAAACACAAGTGTATCTGTATTATTATCAAAATATGTAAGCTTTGGTTATTGGATATTGCTTGTTTTTCATTTTGTTTGTTCATTATTACAAGTGATATATCTTCCTTACTTAACAAGTGTTATTTCGCAAACTTCTTGTTAAGAATTCAAAGCTTGTTGTTGTTTAAATCTTGACTGCGGTCAAGTCGGTGCTGACAAGTGGTATAAGAGCTTGTGTTAGCTTTGAAGAAAGGAATATCTAGGTGAAAAACTTCGCTCTTTTAAGGTTTAGGCTCATTTTAAGTTTGATCAAAAACGTCTTCTGAAGTTGTAGATGGCATTCAGGTATCTAGAATATCCATACTCAGACCACCAGATGAGTATAATATGTGAAGAAATAGAATCAAGCAGCACATGTTGCTCACAGATTACCAAATGTGGAAAATGTTCCAAAGTACAAAAATGATGCAAATTGTGTTAGGCTACCAAGAACAGTACCAACAACATATGCAGAAAGAAAAGAGAGAGCAACATAAATTAAAGCTCTCAGCACTCTGCTACTATCAATACCAAATGAATATCGTGGGAGTTTGACCAATGTGAAGATGCAAAGATTCTTATAGAGGCTTTAGATAAATTTGGTGGTAATGAGAGCACAAAGAAACATAAGAGATCTTTGCTCAAGCAACAATTTGAGAACTTTGATTATGTCAAATCTGAAACTTTGACACAAACATTTGACAGATTTTCAAAGTTGGTAGGTGATCTTGAGAATCACAAGGTTAAGATTGATAGAGATGATCTTAATAGGAAGTTTTTAAGGTCACTGGGAGATGAGTGGACCATATATACAGTAGGGTTAAGATGGAAAATTGATCTAGATGACATGGAGATAGTTGATTTATACAATGATCTTAAAGCCTTTAAGGCTGAAGTTGAAAGCAGAAAATAGGCTACTAGGTACTCTCAGAATGTGCAGAATGCTGCATTTGTGTCCATGGGTAGAATTCAAGCAAATCCAAAATCGTATAGATCTACTTCAATAGCAGCTGGATCTGGATCATTATCACAAGACAGATCTAATGATCAAGTTATGGAGGCTTTCTTCGCTTGTCATGTGAACTCATCACTGACTAATGTAGAACTAGAGCAGGTGAATCCAGGTGATCTTGAAGTAATGGACCTTAAATGGCAGATGACAATGATTACCATGAGGATAAAGAGGTACTTGCAGATAACGGGAAGAAATAACTTTGCATTGAAGAGAGAAGAAAATGCAGGTTTTGATAAGGTGGAGTGTTACAACTGCCACAAATTAGGTCATTTTGCTAGGGAGTGTAGATCTGCAAGGAAAGAAGATAGGAATAGATCTAGAAGCTATACAGAAGGATCTGTTCAAAGAACTGGAGGGTATAATGGTGTACAAAGACGGAATATTCCAGTTCAAGAGACTACTTCAAATGCTCTAATGGCACATGATGGATTTTGGTTTGATTGGAGTGATCAAGTTGAAGAAGTTCAAAATCAAGCTCTTATGGCCATTGGAGAAGCTGACAACTCAGATGATGTCCCATATGAGGTACAAGCTAAATTATGCTCTGCAATATGTAAGAAAACTGTTAAACATTATAGAGATTACAATGTTAAAATCTATGAAGAACTTAAAGGATGGGACATTAGGGGTAGGCATTACACCATTGCAATTGAAGATATGGAAAAACAGATCAAAGCATATCAAACAAATGAAACTCAATTTTTTTATGATGTTGAGTATGCTCATTATGAAAGAGATGTGCTAAAAGATAAAGTTGAAGATTTAACTAAAATGTTAGCTCAAGTCCCTAGTGAAAAAGAGAGCATAAGACTTAAAGTGTGTGATCTTGAGAATGCCCCAAAAAGTCTTCAACACGTAATTAATTCACAAATTCATGACAAGATTAAAACTGGATTAGGTTACAATCTCAACAGTGTACCTCCACCTTATAACAACAAATATTTTCCTCCTAAAACTGATATAGACATATATAAGCTTAAGGAGACAATGGTAGAAGAAGTTAAAAAGGTAGAACCCAAGTGTGAAAAGGTTTAGGTAACTGAGTGGGATTCTGATGATGAAGATGAGCATAAATCCAATTGTGACAAGATTGAAACATTCTATGAGAAGGAAATGAAAGCACTTACTGAACTAGTTTCCGAGCTTAAGAATGAGAAGCTAGTAGAGATTAAGAGACTATTTCAGGAAAAAGCAAAGTTGAACTTAGAGAAACTTAGCACCACAGAAAACAAATGTAGAAAGGGTCTAGGATTTTTTAAGAATCATGGTAAATTAGTTAGTAAATATGTTAACAAATACGTGCATGATAAACCTGTTATTGTTAATTATGCTAACTGTAGTTGAAAAGCAAGCAACTTATCATCTTAACCCAAATCAAAAATAAGTTCCAAGGGAAACCAAAGAAACTAGAACCAAATGATCTCACAAAAATTGGGATCAAATTTTCAAAGGGTGGATGTGAAGGCTTGCTATGTCTGGGTAGAACAAACCATCTTCAAAATGACTGCTATCATAATTCAAGATTTCAAAAAGTTATGAGACCAACATGGACAACATCAGATAGAATAAATCATCAAAACTTTAAAACAAAAGTTAATTCTGTTAATGTTGTCAGTAAGATGAAGGCTAAAGTTGTTAATAATGCTGCATCAAAAATTATTGCAGCAGCATTAATGAAAAATAAAGCCAACAGTGGTAACAAGACTAAGGCAACAATAAAAATTAATGCTTTCAAACCGGTTAATACTGCTACCAGTTTTAATACTGCTAGGAAAAATCACATTGTTTTAACTGTGAACACTTTTAGACCAATTACTATTGTCAAGTCTAACATAAGTTGGGTTCGGAAACTAGTTTTAACTGATAATTCAAAGGACTCCATAGCCAACAATGCATCAAAATCAACATTCTTTAAAAGAATTGATTCTGTTGATGCACATGGAAGACCCAAAGCCAATGTGGTTTTGGTTCCCAAAACGAAACTGATCTTTGAACATGATTATCTGTGCAGAGAAAGCCAAGAAGTCTATGGCACATTGATAGTGGATGCTCTAGGCACATGACTGGTAAAAAAATCTGACTACAGAACTTCAAGTAATTTGGTGGAGGTCATGTAGCATTTGGAAGTAATCCTAAAGGTGAAAGGATTACAGGAAAAGGAATTGTCAACAGTGATAAGATGAGTTTTAATGATGTGTATTATGTTGAACAATTGAGGTATAATTTTCTAAGTGTGAGTCAAATCACAGAGAAGAAGAACCCAGTTCACTTCACTGACACATAATGCTATATTCTTTCTGAAAAATTTAAACTTGATCCAAGCATGATTTTGATAAAAATTCCCAGAAAGAATAACGTATACTGCTGTGACTTAGCAATCTTCAAACCTCAACAAGAATTAACCTTTCTTATTTCAAAAGCAACTGATGAATCTGATCTTTGGCATAGAAGTATGTGTCACATGAATTACAAAACAATCAATAAACTTGTTAAAGGAAAAATTGTTAGAGGCTTACCTGAGAAAACATATTCATGTGATGACCATTGTGTTGTTTGTCAAAAAGGCAAGCAACACAAATCCTCTTATAAGACCAAAACCTTTAACTCTATTTGCTCACCGTTACACCTACTGCACATGGATCTATTAGGACCTACCAATGTAAGTAGTATAAGGAAAAATTATATTGTCTTGTGATTACTGATGATAATAGCAGACTTAGTATGGTATTCTTTCTTAGGACCAAGGATGAAATAGGTGAACAACTTTGATGGATCAAAAGGTTAAAATCATTAGAAGTGATAATTGAACCAAATGGATTGAGAACCAAATGGATCAAAATTGAACCAAGGATGAAACAGGTTAAAATTCATTGTTAAGATAGAGAACCAAATGGATCAAAAGGTTAAAATTATTAGAAGTGATAATTGAATAGAGTTTAAGAATTAGCTGATGGATAAATTCTGTGAAGTCAAAGGTATTAAAAGATTGTTTAGTACTCCTAGAACTCCACAACAAAAAAGGAGTAGCAGAAAATAGAATTAGACACTAATTTAGGCTGCTAGGATAATGTTAGCAGATGCTAAGTTTCCTATGACCTTCTGGGCAAAAGGAATTAGCACTGCTTGTTATGTTCAGAATAGTGCATTAGTTGTTAAGCCTCATAATAAGACCCCTTATGAGTTGTTCTTCAAAAAGAAGCTTTATTTAGCTTCTTAAGACCATTTGGATGTCCTTTTACCATCTTAAATACCAAGGATCACTTAGGCAAGTTTCAGAGTAAAGTTGATGAAGGTTGCTTTGTTGGATACTCTATTTAGAGCAAAGCATATAGAGTACTCTATCACAGTACTAGGATTGTGGAAGAAACATAAAATGTGACTTTTAATGAACACACACCAAACATTGTTGGAAAAGGTCCAACACACTTGTTTAATATCGATGCTCTAACAAAATCCTTTAGATACATGTGTGAGTCATCAAATGCAGGTATAAGTGCAAGTGTGCAGATTGAAGAAGAAAAGAAGAAGAACTGCTCACTTGAATATGTTCTATTTCCTAATTGGACACCTGATCCTCCAGAGGTTCTTGAATCACCTGCAACAGATCAACAACACAGTTCAGAGCTAATCACATCAACTCATGATGATCGAAATATATCATCAGATCTTGAGATGCATCCATAAGAAGAAGCATCTGATGTGAATGATGCTGAGAATACAGATGATGCTACAGATGAAAATCAATGTCCATCCAGTCATACAGTGACTATTTGAACTGATTTGATGGATCAGAACATATAAAATATGAAAACTGAGATACCAGAATCATCTTCATCACATTACCTAGTTCATAAAAGCTATCTTCCTTTGGAAAATGTGATTAGTGATGTTGGAGCACCTATACAAACAAGAAGGTCTGCTGGAAACACGGAAGAAAACATCAATATTTCTTTGTTTGCAAGTTTCGTGGAGCCCAAGAAAGCTATTCAAGCTTTAAAAGATCCAAGTTGGGTTGAAGCAATGCAAGAGGAGCTGCTTCAGTTTAAAATCCAAGATGTGTGGACATTAATGGATCATCCAAAGGGAAAAGGGCTATTGGAACTAGATGGGTATACAGGAATAAAAATGATGAAAGGGGTATAGTAATTAAGAACAAGGTTAGGTTAGTTGCTCAAGGATACACTCAGTAAGAGGGCATTGATTATGATGAAGTCTTTGCTCCTGTAGTAAGAATTGAGTCTATTAGATTATTCTTTGCTTATGCTTCTATTAAGAACTTTCAGGTATACCAGATCAATGTCAAAAGTGCTTTTCTGTATGGCACTATATATTGATGAAGAGGTTATGTATGCCAACCACCAGAGTTTGAGGATCCAAAGCATCCAGAAAGGGTGTAAAGACTAGACAACGCACTATATGGACTGCATCAAGCTCCAAGGGCTTGGTATGACACCTTGTCCGTTTATTTGTTGAATAATGGTTTCAAAAGAGGTGCAAAAGACAAGACATTATACATCAAAAGAATTAAGAATGATATCTTACTAGCCCGAGTCTATGTGGATGATATTATTTTTGGTTCTACAAGGGATAGTTTGTGCAAAGAATTTGAATCACTTATGTATCGAAAATCCAAGATGAGTTCAATGGGGGAGTTAACTTTCTTTTCTAGGCTTGCAAGTTAAATAGAAAGAGGATGGGATCTTTATCAGTCAAAGAAAGTATGTAAATGACATACTAAAGGTTTAGATACAAAGATGCAAGGTTTGCAAGTACTCCAATGGAAATACACAAACCATTAGTTGCTGATCTTGAGGGGAGAGTGTTGATGAACATTTGTACAGGTTTATGATAGGATCCCTCATGTATCTTACCTCAAGAAGATGAGATATTATGTTTGCTGTATGTTTGTGCTAGATTTCAGGCTAATCCCAAGTAGTCACATTTGTATGCTGTCAAGAGGATTTTTAGATACCTTAAGGGTCAACCAACAATGGGCCTTTGGTATCAAAAGAATTCTACTTCTGACTTAATTACATACATTGACAGTGAATATGGAGGTGCTAATATGGATAGGAAATCTAAATCTGGAGGCTGTCAATTATTGGGAGACATGATAGTGTCTTGGTAATGCAAAAAGCAAACCACTATGTCCACATCCACTACAGAAGCAGAATATATTGCTGCATCAAGTTGCTGTGCACAAATCTTGTGGATTCAGAATTAAATGCTGGATTATGGTTGGCAATTTTTATATACTCATGTTTATTGACAATAATTCTGCTATCAGTATCATCAATAACCCAGTAAAACATTCTAAAATGAAGCACATGGAAATCAAATATCATTTTATTAGAGACTGTAATGAAAAGAAATTAATTCATATTTTCAAAGTGCATACTGATAACCAATTTGCAGATCTGTTTACAAAGGCATTTGATATAGGAAAATTTATATTTTTGGTTACTAGTATAGGAATGATAAATTATGCACAAACTTTTCTAATCATAACAATTTTGCTATAAAATACAAATAAGTGAACGGGTTTGAGTTGATATTGATACACTAATTAATACTGCTTGTGTTAATACTGCTTGTCTATATTACCACTGCCATCATTAATTAGTATTAGCCATCTCAATGTATATATTTGTACTGGTAACACTATGTAGGTCATTATTGCTACTGGAGATTCTGTTTTTAGTTCTCTCATAAAAAAAGAAGCCTAATATTGGCGAAGTGTTTTTAGTACTGCTTGTTTTAAGTTAATATTGCTGATGTAACGTAAAAATTCATATCTTTACGTACATATTTCCGTACTTTTTGGACTAAGCTTTGGTGAAGACATTTCAAAACACTCATTTCTTATCAAAAATCACCAAGGTGGTCCATTTATAGGCGTTGCGATAAAAATCAATAAAAACGTCCAATTATCAAGCAAAATAGAGCAAATAAAGCCACTCCGATTCTTCCGTTCTTATTCATCTCATAGAAACAACTCTAAAATTGATATCTTATGATCCCTTAGGAAAATACAAGACCGGAAAATCAATAATTATGGAAATCGGGTGAAGAACGATGAAGATAGAGCGCTTGGAATACAACCGATCATCCTCCGGTACAAGCAAAATCTATACACCTCCAGATAACCCAACCGGTGGTTGGGGTATTAACGTATCAAAGGCGGTTCCAGACGCAAGTTGGATTGGGACTCAAGAAAGCCCAACCGGCGGTTGGAGTACCCAACCGGCGGTTGGAATGCCGGCTGTGAAAACTATAAATAGAGGCTTAGGTTAGGGTTAACGATATACGATTCTTAGAATATAAACACGAATATTAGGGTTTTAGGTCGACTTTAAGTACGATTTTGGAGGCTAAGGAGCTAGGGTTTGAAGGTTTTCAACCCTAGGAAAAGCTGGTTCAACAATTGGTTCAGTTTCTTTATCCGGGTAACTTTATTAACCTTTTGGGTTACTTTTGGATATTGTTTATTTGAATTACTTGTTAATTAGGTTTTCATTATGAATATTTAAATGAATGATTGATTGAATTTATTATACTAATTATATGTTTATGTTGGAACTATATTATTGAATGTTTATTATGCAAGAATTGTCTGTGTTATATTATATTAATAATAATTCTTGACATGATTAACTGATTTATATCATAACTTTATTAATCTTTTGGGTTTTATAAATTAAGTGATTATGTTTATGTCTTGATCTTAACCTTTGCGATAGACGAAGAATATCATTTATTAATGTTAAGTAATACTGTAATTCAACCAAATCAGGAATTGTAATAATAAACTGTTGATAGATCTTAAGAAATAGTAATACTATTCTTAACCTTTGACTGTATTACTATATGAAAATTATCTTAACCTTTGTGATTTTCTACATTAGCAATTCACCAATAATAATAGCCAACAAAGCAAATAGACATAAGTTAATATAATAAGTTTAATCAATAATAGTTTAAATAGTTATAATCTTCTATCCAATTGAGTATTCTTAAGTTAGACCTTAGACTTATCTATTAGAATCTGTATCAATTATAAATATGTTCGATCATAACTAAAACGTCCCCCTTATCTTGTATATTATTGTATATTAATGTATATTATTATTGTATATTAATTGTAAGTAGGAATAAATAAATAATTAGTTATAGATTAGAATCACGTTCCCTGTGTTCGAACTTGGACTTACTTAATAAGCTATATTATACGAACAGGTTAATACTTGCCTGCATTGTGTAATAGTATTATTTAGTATTTCTTAATTTAAAACTTGTGATTATAATTGCCTATACTTAGCACACATCAAAGTTTTTGTCGCCGCTGCCGGGGAGCGGTGTATTTTAATTAAACTAATTATTTAATTTGTATAAATTGTAAATTTTTGTATATATTTAAGTCGATCGAAAAATCGGCTCACCCATTGGGAGTACTAACAAAAACAAAGGTATAAGGAGAGTTCAGCCCTACCTCATTGATTTATCATATAAGAGGTAAGGTGCTTCTCGAAAGAAAAAGGTTTTTAATAAGCTTCGTGCTGACCTATTTCTCCGCTTTTGTGTACAACCATTGGAGCTACCGAGGACTTTTGACTAGCTTTGTAAAATAACCTATTGTTGTAAATCTTTTTAATTGTATATGTAATAACTAAGTAACTTACATTACTAATTAATATATGGTTCACAGTTTTTGGGATGGGTATTATTGATCAATTATTCAGTTTTGAATTTGTTTTATTATTGAATTATGTTTTTAGTCTACAACAACCCGATCATGAACTATATTTGTATTTACTAATCTACTAATTTTCTAGAATTTGATCGCAGATGATGGTATGATCCGGACATAACATCCATCAATTTTTATCTTTAGTTAGATTTTATTTTTCTTTTCTACTCTTTTTCTTTTTTCTCTTACTTTAACAGGTATTTACCATGGATTACATTCATGAGGATTTCAAAATTTCAATGAATGATCTTATATACCAAGTGACGATTGAGAATCAAGAGATTGATGAATACATTTCGACCATCAATTGTATTAACTACACAATTCCTGGAACAAGTACAAGAATGGAAGAAACCAAAACGAATGGCCATAGTCGAGGGAATTTCATTCAAGAACTTGAAGAGATGGATAATCAAATCAATAAGTATACTCAATTTTCTGAATCCTTATTTTCTAACAAAATTCTTTGTGAATTTAAACAGGAAAAAGATTTGACGGTAGATTGGTCGTTATCACCTAAATTTGATCACCACGATCCTGACAAGGAGAAACTTGAATTGGGAAACCAGAAGGGGCTGATGACGGAAGAGGAAATGATGACGATTATTGATGAATTTTTATCATTATACCCGGAGGTGAAACATTTTAAGGATAATGATCAAGAATTAGTAAGGATTGGAAAATATACCAAAAACAAAATTTGTGTTAATCAGATATTAAACCATAATTGAATTAAACCACTGTCTATAGAGGAAATTCAAACGAAGGTTGAGTCTATACAACCAACGGGAAAAGTATCTACTAGCACAAGTTTATTGTTTTACAACTATGAAGATCCTTTATGGCGATTCAATCGAAAAGGAAAATTTCTAGCAAATTTTGGACAATATTATGGAACATCTCAGAATGGACATTTACCTGCAATAAACGATAACGTATCTTCGAACTTTATTTCTAATAAATTTACATTTAAATGATATTTATCGATATTACCATCCATGCTTTACACTAAGTGTGGGGAAAGTCACTAGATTTTTAGGTAAGTAAGTTTGGAGTCAAGCTAGTGACTCGAACAAAAACAAGCACTTCTCGGGAGGTAACCCGTGCTTGTGTATTTATGTATAATTATTAGGTAGATTTAGTTTAATTTTTAGTGTTGTTTAATTTAGATTAGTTTTTATTTTTAGTTTGTTCTTAAGAATAGAAATAAGAAACCATAATTATTAGAAAACACTGTTGGAATTAGATAAGGCTAAGTAAACAAAATATGATATAAATGTCGTTATTTTAGAAAACTGCTAGCAACCAACCGGCGGTTGACATTGTTAACCGGCGATTGGGCTGGTTTCTCAAGGTTTCGGCTAAATTGCTTTTAAATTGGGCTGATTCACATGGGCTTTTAAATTGAAATTTTTTTAGCTATAATTACTTGGGCCTATTTTATGGAATAATGGATGGACTTTTATAATAAATTGAGATTTAAAAGATGAAGATTTGGACCAATTAAGTTTTTGGACTACATTGATTAATTACAATTGGGCCAAAAGATTAAATTTTTAAATTTATCATTTAAAAGAATTTGCCAACTACTATTTTGATCAAACAATGTGCTAAAAAGATTATATAATTTTTAAATGTTGGGGTAGATTTTTAAATAAGCTTACTAATTTGGGTTTTGATTTTTAAATTGAGCTTGTTACAAGATGGAATCTTAACAGATTAGGAGCTTCATTATAATCATGAGATGTAGACTTTAAGATTATTGGATTAACATGAAATATATCTTTGGATCTTTAAACACACTAAGCAGTAAAACTATATTTTTATTTGGGGATCCAGATAATGATTAGATCTTATTAGGTTACTTGATTTTAAGCACTAGATGATTAAATTGAAATACATAGCTTCAAGGATATTAGGCTATAAAATAGAGGTGCTAATAAATTAGTAGTTACTACGGGCCATTAAGATTAACATATATAGACTGTTTGTGGTTTGGGATATAGATGAACTTGTTCAACCGAAGGTTGATAATGTCAACCGGCAGTTGGCTTTATTTGAGGTTAACCTACGAACAACAATGGTTTAAATTTTTGCTACATAATTAGCTTAAGCGTAATGACAATATTGACAGTATTAATAGTATATGGTTATGTGTTTCTTTCTTATTTTTAATATTTTTATTTTTACTATTTAGAATATTTTAGTTTTTATTTTTATATTATCTGGTATGTTTAATTTGTTTGTTTGTTTTGCTAGAATTCATAAGTGTAAGTCCCTAGTACGTGGATCGATAACGAGGTTATTTTAGGTATTAAGCCGCGGAATTCCTCAATACTTGGTTCACAATAAGTGAACAATTTGTTTCGCAAGATAATAGCGAATTGATTTATCAACAAGGTTTTGTATCGATTAATTAACGTTAATCGATCAATACCTAACCTTATGACTGCTTAGAATAGTGTTTTTGTCCTCTGGAAAACGAATGGCAAAAGTTATTTTCGATTTAACCTATCATTGTATATATAGGTTTCCATCTAATCTCACCTCGCAGGTCGATGGACTCTGCGAGTCGAGTCATCTCGTAGCTCAGTCAAAGCCCAGAAACTGAACTCGCTTCGCTGCTCTGCGAGCCCAGATCTCATCTCGCAGGATTAAGTTCTGCGACTTGAGATCTCATCTCACAGACTTTAGTTTGTAACATCGTATTCGATATTCGTCTAACACTTTAACTTACTAATATATTCAACGAATATTAATACCAAACTAATATCATTTACAAATCCAAATCAATTGTACAAACTTGATTACAATAATCACTAGTACTATTACAAGCTAGATCTGTTGTCACACATACATGTCCCAACAGACTCCCCCTTGACAATAGCTCTAGCATCTACGCTATTATGTCTTCAAGTTGTCTTTGATTTTTACTCATAAATCTTACTTCCAGCATAAATCTTCAATTTTATACAAGTCTTAACCATCATTTGATAATCACGTGCTAAGTCACCCCATGCTACTGTCGTCAAAATTCTATTTTCATTCAATTTTATCAAATCTTTCTTCGACATGTTCATTAGGTGTCGATGGTCATAAACTCTGAAGATTTCTCTTTCACCACCTTCAACCTCATCATCAGATTCAACCATTACAGCTTCTCCAGTCTCTGAATCCACATGCCAACTCTTCATATTTTCCAAAATATCTTGTGGCATTGTCTTCAATGGAATCTGCTGTAAACACTTAACAGATGGATAAATCTTCTTTCTTCTTCTTCGTCCTGTTCTTTGACTTCTCTCTGTCAGTTTAATAGTCTTTCCTTTTCTTGGCTTAATCTTTTCAAATTTATTAGCCCTAACCTCAGTCTTGATTATGTGTTCGACATATTTTCCAACAAAATCATCACTTGGGTTATTCAAAGGTAATCGAGCCAAATCTTGAATCTCAAATCTAGGCAAAGAACTAAATACTGCAAGCTTTCGCTCAAGATATTGAACTCCGTCAAACCTCTTAATAGCAAATAGCTTCAGCTCAGAGTCAAAGTACCAACCAATAATCCCTCTTTTAGGTTCCCGTTTCTTAGTTATATCAACTTCAGAAACTCCAACCTTCTTTTTCTGTTTAGGAAGTTTTCTAAGAAAAACTGCTGGATTCTTGGTAGGAATTAAGATTTCATCTTTTTCAGAATCGGTTGAGTCATCGATTTCTTCATCTACATCGACAACTGTTGGACCTTGATTATTTTCAATAATAACTTCTGTCCTAGATGGGCTCACATGGTGTTCATCAATATTTGCATCTGGATCTACACCAATGTCTTGCTCATTCTCATAAACAGCAGTCCAATCCTCAGGTAGTAAAAATTCTCTTTCTTCAAGATCAAAATCAATTTCTTCATCGATTTCATCAAGAATATCACTTCCAGAGTCACTCAATTCTAGCATTTCCATATCTACACAAATCAAATTAATAATATAAATTCTTTTATTGATTTCTCTGAATCAATCTAAAAAAATTTCATTATTCATTTCAATTGTGTTAATATAACCAATCTATATAACTTATAAGTCTTTTATTAATTACCTTGAATCAATCAAAGAATTCTTAAGTCTTATAAACACTTAACAAATGTTAATTAACTTTAAATTCTAATGCATTGTAAATAATCACCAAGCATTTAAATTCACTGTTAATTACCTTATATAATTTCTAAGACTTAATTGAACTGTTATATGACAATAACTTAACTTTCAACTATATCTTTAAATTATATATCATTTGTCTAGTTAAAAATCATATATATTTAACTTGTCAGTTATAAAAACTCTCAAGTCTAAAATGTCTAAGTTAAAATAAACTTTGACCGCTGAAATAAATCAGAACACGCCACTCGACTTCTCAATGAGTCGGAAGACTTTCGATCACTAATTTATTTAACTTTTCAAAATCAAATAACTTAAACAATTTCTAATATATTTAATCTTGTAATAAAAATCTCAAGCCGAATATATTACAAAAACTATTAAGTTACAATTATTCAATTACAATTATAATTCAACTAAAATTCTAAGTACAAATATCTACACAAGTCTAAGCTGTCTTACCAGCTTCACTTGTACCCGCAGCACTTGTACTAGCACCATCACCACTAACACCAACACATGCAGACTCCCCCTGAATAATAGCTTGCTCACCAGTCTTTGAAGGACCAGTCAGCTCACCATCTTTCTGAGCATCGGGATCATCATCTTTATCATCTCTTCTCTTCTTAGCTAACTCATCCTCTTTGCAAGCTTCATGATATATCATTATCTCCCCCTGAGCAGACTGTCCTGAATTCACTCTCAACACCAAACGTTCTAAGTGTTCAAGCTTCAGTCGCTGGGCAGTAAAATCAGCAAGCAAAGTATCATGAGTCTTCAGCAGTGTCAAATGTGATTCACTGATATGAACCATCTGCTGAGCAAGAGAAACATTCTCAGCTAACAACCCTGGAATCCTAGAAGTACTCTGTTCCAATTCCTTAACTCGTGACTCTAAGGATGTAATCCTTTCAGCATCAGTCGTCGGAATAACAGATATTATAGATGGTCCAGGCGGTGTCACTGAAGCAATGTATGATTCACGTGTGATTGGTGGAATAGCTTGAGATAACGCTTCCTTGAGAAGACTAGCTGCAAATCTACTAGCTTTATTAGTCGGAAACTGAGCATCATGCACCAGTTTTGCAACTCCCTCCTCAACAGTCTTGGAGACCATTTCTGGTTCCACTGACTCAAGCAGTTTCTCAGCCTATAAAGTTAGATATAATTAAATAAGTAATTGTTACAGATAACTCTGTCTCAATCTCTAATTAAATATTTATAATACTCGTAGTACTAAACGTTTATCTCATACCTCAGATGGTACAGATACTGGTTCAGTATCCACCAGTATCATCGTCTCTACCTGGGATGTATCTTGAGCAACTGTCACAGAATTAACTGTCTCAGTTTAACTCCTGATAAACAATTAGTTAAGATTATCTAACTTTAAATAAAAACATACCATCCTGAATGATCAATGTCCTAGAACGCTTACGGCGTTGAGGAATAAGAGGTAGATCCTCTTCCTCAGGACCTTCGTCAATAATACTGAAGTCTGGATCGACTTCCTTAGCCTTTCTCTTTTCCTTCAGTGCTGGATCTGGAATCATCCGAGATCGGTATCTAATATAACCAGCATCTGGAGGTGGTGAAGGAGTACTATCATCATCATCTGAAGCCGATTGACCATCACGGCCTCCAGATGGACCAACATCAGAATCCTAAATATTAAATATATTAAACATTTATGATTAGCTAAAAGCTCTATCATACAAGTTCTATATATTTATGATTAATCTGATAAATACCTGAGAAGGTAAAACCTCATATCTATCAAGCTGTCCCTGCTCACCCTCAGGTCGAGTAACCTCTGGGTCTGCAGTCTCAGCTCCCTGATCATAATGATATTTATATTTTATAATCAGAAATAATATCTAATTAACTAAATATCTATAACATATGCATTATATAATAAAGTGATAATAATATAACAGTGAAATACCAACATTATTATATAATTATAAAATTACCTCAGATTGTTCAACATAACTATCAATATCCCGTAACAAGGGATCTGTATCATCATCAATCTATATCAAAACCTCATGTAGAACCTCAACAGCTAGCTCAGGCACAACTTGTTGACCTTGATGTTCAACCTGATGTAAAACATCCTCAATGAGCTCCTGTGACTCTGCTGCTGGTTGAGGTTGAGGTTGAGCTTGTGAAGGTTGAGGTTGAGCTTGACCGTGAGCTCCAGCATCCATCCAACCATTGTTTGGTGGAGCAACATAATCAGCATCAAGAAGATGCCCAAAAATATCAGCAGCCTCAGGCTTAATCTCATCTTTACGCTTGGATAGCAAAAAGCAAGCGTTGTAACCTCGCAGTCCGATTGTCTCAACTTGAAAATCAACTGCATAAGCTGGCAAGTTTGGAACTTGAGCTCGAATCAGAAGCATACAGAATAAACAATGTCCTAGCAGCTCCGGTGATCTGTCCTCCGAAGGACTGAAAGATATAAGAAGAAAAACTGTATGGTTTATTGTAAACCAGTGACAGTACAGCTGACATCAACTCAGGACTAAGCTCATCTAATCCTGACTTCTTGTTTCCAAAAATAGATACTATAACAGTAAAAAGTAATCTCCACTGTCCTAGTACAAAAGCCTTGACAAACTGGCGTCCTCTCCTAGGTCCTGAATAACCTGTACGACCTAGAGCTCCTTCTATAAAATCAGCTGAAAAAGCAGATGGACCCGCTACTTGTTCAGAAGTTCCTAGATGCAATAGCTGTCGTAAGTCATCAGTAATAAAAGAAATCGGATGCTGATTCACCGTCGTACGTATAGTAGGCGGGTTAGCAGCACCATCATATACAATGTTCATCCAAAACTGCGTAAGAAGGTCTTTGTTCAGTGGAGGTGACTCAGTGATAGCAAATCGAATTCTCGAACGTGCTAAATATGTCAAAAGCTGCTCAAAGCGCTCAGCACCATGCTCGTTGACATCTAGATTCACCAAGATGTTGTGACCCTTCTCAAAAGATCTGTTAGCCATATCTGTAATTCAAAATTACACAAATAGCAAAAATGTTAAGTTAACGAGCATTAGATAATTTACACTTTAACGTATTATGATCAAAAAGATCATCAAACGTCTAAATATACTATTAACTAATAACATAATTCACTGAAACTTAATTGAATTAACAAGTTCAATTATATTCTATAAATTATATATAAAGCCCATTAGCTATGACAAACAATTCGAGTTAACATACCGCCGATAAATATCGGAACACGCTGCACGACTACACTATGAGTCGGAAGACTTTCGATATGAAATAACTTAAATTGTTAAGATATTACACATATTTAAACTTATAAACAAAAGTTCTTAAGTCTATATGTATATAAACAAGTAACTTGTTAATTATTTGTAAACAAACAATTTTCAAATCGATAACAAGTTATAATTGAAAAATTATAAAATTGATTTAATTTTTCAACTCGGTTCGCAGAAACCCTGCGAGTTGAATTCAAGTCGTTGTGGTCAACCCTAGTCAAACGAGGTGAACTCGTCTCGCTTCGGTCAACTCAAGTCAAACGAGTTGAGCTCGTCTCGCTTCGATCAACAGAAGTCAAACGAGTTGAAATCGTTTCGCTTCGGTCAACTGAAGTCAAACGAGTTGAACTCGTTTTGCAACTTAACTCGATTCATTGGAGCGGACTGCGAAGCGAGATAGATCTCGGTTCGCAGGATCATGTGCTCAACGAATTCAAACATCAATCACCAATCAAATGTGTTTCGAAGCAATTAATCGATTATAACATGTTTATTAACCATCGGTTAATGTGTTAGGTTTTCTAAATCATTCATTTGGACAAAATCCGTGATAAACTAAACCGACACATTCGAAAACGTAAACCAATCGATATCTCACAAATTACACGGTGAAATCTTATGAAACTTACTTCAAAAGATGTGTATTCAAAAATTGTAAAAGTTCCACGGATCGAAAAGTCCTTCCTTGTACTAAAAATCAGAAAATCAATCGAAAATGAAATTCGATTCGTTTCGCCAAATTTCAAGTCGCAAGGGTGTGTGGGTTCGGTTCGCAGAGTAAATGACAAATGTGGTTCGGTTCGTTTAATTTGTTTCTTTTATACTATTTACTCGATTCGCATGATTCAACTCGGCTCGCAAAGTTTGACTGGTCAAACTCGCAATATTAGTTTAAAATACGAATTAAATAAAAAGTATAAATTAAAACGTAATTAGATAATTACGTAGCCAAAACAATAAATGTTTTTGCATAGTTGACTTATACCACTATTAAAATGGCCTTAAGTCAAAATTCAAGTTAAAAATAAATAAATCGTTTTTCACTTGAAGTGGAGACATTTATTCAACACAGTGATAAGAAAACTAGTTTAATTTAATTCCAAAAAGTAAACATTTAATAAAACAAGAATACGAAATAAAACTTTCATTAATTCTAAGAAATAATTACAAAAGTTAAAATAATAAAACTACTAACATTCTAATAAATTAACTTAATAGTAAACACTTAAAGTTTTAACTGCTTAGGGATCATATCAGAAAGAATAAGCTGTACTTATTAAATTGTAATAAGCATAAGACAATTGTTAGTATACATACCTCATGAAATTCATATAAGCACATTAAAATTACAATTTTAATCAGTAATAAACTTATATTTATAAAATTATATCTTATATACCTTTATCCACATGATATAACACTTCATTGAAATATAACTTATGATTTCTTATTATTCACAAAAGTGAATGTTCGAATATCATAGACAGTTCAAGACGATTACCGATATTATGAGCCACATAAACAGATTACACACAGATTTCTGAGCCAAACTTTTATTGTTAATGTGCACAATATCTAGTGTTTTCTACTATACAACATACTGAAGAATTCCAGTACAACACATAACACTGTATCTTGTACTAGCAAGGTAGAGATTACTAAATGATGTTCTTTAGAAGCATATAACATACACTTGACACGAGATACTTTGTATCTTTCATATGTAAGGTAGAGGTTACTAAATGATGCCCTTTCGAAACATGTAACTCACCTTTTGACATTATGATACTTTGTATCATTTCAATTTTTTTATTTTAGATCACAGTGCACGGTAGTACTATCATTCAACAATTAAGACATATGTCATACGTTATATAACAGATCACATAAGATACAACACATGAAATTTATACTACTTAACTGCTCGGAAATCGTAGCATAACCTGCCTACCAATAAATCGTATGATGAAGCTGACTAGACTTAAGTTATTCTTATCACTTGTTAAGTAAAAGGACAAGTTATAATCAGTGGATATAGGTGTATAGTAAGATAAATATAAGTGTAATCCTAGATAAAAATCGTTATTATAATGCAACTTATAAGAATCTACTAACACATCATACTTAATACTTAAGGTTATTATTCTTAGACTTATTCTCCTAATGTACTATCATTTCCCAAGTTTTTACAGCCAAAACTTAAAGCTTTTTCTAAAAGAACTTTGGTTGTTCTTTTATTGGAGGCGATTCCCCGCAGGTAACAAGCAAGTGAATGCTATACGCCCCCCCCCCCCCTTTTTTTTAATAAGTACTAAAAATAACTACTAACTATTACTAAAATACCCTTGGAAGACTAATCACTCTGGATTTCTCATTCCATTCAGTTGAACCAATGTCTCAAATCTTGCTCTGTCGAACGCCTTCGTATATAGGTCTGTTGAGTTATCCGCAGTCGGAACCTTAACTAACCTTATCATTTTCTTTTCAGCACAATCTCTAATAAAATGATGTCGAATATCAATGTGCTTAGTTTTACTATGCTTCACAGGATTGTTAGTGATCGACATAGTAGATTCGTTGTCAATCATCATAGGAGTATTGGTTATATTTAACCCGTAATCCCGCAGTTGCTGTTGTATCCAAAGAACTTGAGAATAACAGCTGCCAGCTGCAACATACTCAGCTTCACATGTAGAAATGGCTACTGAGCTTTGCTTCTTGCACTGCCAAGATACTAATCTACCTCCTAAGAATTGACATCCTCCGGTCGTAGATTTCCTATTTTGATTGCATCCTCCATAATCCGAATCAGTATATGCTACTAGATCTATGTCTCCATCAATTGGATACCAAAGTCCCAGCTTCGGTTGCCCTTTGAGGTAACGGAAGATCCGTTTAACAGCCTGCATATGTGACTCTTTCGGATTAGCCTGATATCTTGCACATAAACAAACAACAAACATAATGTCAGATCTAGAGGCAGTCAAATACATTAGTGATCCAATCATGGCCCTATATAAAGTAGGATCCACATCCTGATCACTCGATGTATCCGGACCTAGTTTGTGATTAACTGGAATCGGAGTATTGTAGACTTTACTGTCATCCATCTTAAATCTTTCTAATAACTCATAAACATATTTAGATTGATGAATAAAGAAGCCATCCTTCTTTTGGTCAACTTGTAACCCTATGAAGAATTTCAACTCTCCCATTGCAGACATCTCAAACCTTTTTCTCATGACTTTCTCAAATTCTTGACACATCTTTTCATCAGAAGATCCAAAGATAATGTCATCAACATAAACTTGTACTAATAGAAAGTCTTTATTGTTCCATTTTACAAATAATGTACTATCAATTGCTCCTCTTGTAAATCCATTATCAAGTAGATACGTTGATAGTGTTGCATACCACATCCTCGGTGCTTGATGTAATCCATATAGAGCCTTATTCAAACGATATACTCTATCTGGATACTCATGATCAGCAAACCCTGGAGGTTGAGCAACATACACCAATTCTTCTACTTTGCCATACAAAAAGGCACTCTTAACATCCAACTGATAAACTTTTATATCATAGAATGACGCGAATGCTAAAAATACTCTAATTGCTTCTAGCCTAGCAACTGGTGCAAATACTCCGTTGTAGTCTATGCCTTCTTGTTGATTAAAACCTTGAACCACTAGACGTGCTTTATTACGAGTAATGACTCCCTGGTCATCTCTCTTACACTTAAATACCCATCTAGTTCCAATTGGATATTCTCCCTTTGGTAGGTCAACCAACTCCCAAACTTGTAATTTTGAGAACTGTTGCAGTTCTTCCTGCATAGCTTCAACCCATGAGCTTTCTTTGAGAGCCATTTGCACATTTTTAGGCTCAACTTGTGAGATAAAGCATGAATATAGACATTGATTAGGAATCCCTGTCTCTTTCATAGCAGTATACAAGCTTTCTAAATCTTCAGAAGTACTAGCTTTAGATTGAGTCCTAGTCTGAACATGAGTATTAATATCACCGATGATGTTTTCAACGGGATGATTCTTACTCATTCTTGTAACCGGTATAGGATCAACTATTAACTCATCTCCTAAGTCAGTACCAATCTCTTCTAATGAAGGAATTTCTTCTGAATTTTCTGAAGAGATCTTTAAATGGTTCAAAGAAGTAAGTACGTCATCAAACGTTGTTTGAAGATCCTTTTCGGAATCTTCTGTTTCTTGATACTTATCCTTTGAAAATTGTCGAGACCCACTTGAAGAAGCTTCATTTGAGTCATCTGATGTCCTGATTCCAGATTTCGGAATACTCGATGTTGAAGATGGACCATTGTCCAATTCTTCATTCAATAAGTGCTGAGAGATCTCTGAATGACTGACAAAGTCACTTATGGGAACCTTAAATGACTGAAAGAGATCTGAGTAGTCAAATTGCCAATCTAATCCCTTATGCACAGCAGGTACATAGCTCGTAACTTCAATTTTATAAACTATCTCCAGACGACTAGTGACCTTATTGAAATCCCTTTTATTTGGAGAATTAGGCATATAACCCAAGAAAAATCCTTCATCAACCTTCTCACCAAATTTAGCTTGATTCCCAGTTTTCAATATTGTACAAGCAACTCCAAAGGGTTCAAATCCTTTTAAGTTTGGTTTCTTATTGTTCAAAAGCTCATAACAAGTCTTATTATGCTTTTTAACCGTAAGAACTCTATTCAGATCTGAGTAGTCAAAAGATGACCGAAAGCTTTGAATCTGCAAGCATTGTTCTAGCAGCTTCAATCAACGTTCTGTTCTTCCTTTCAGCCACACCATTCTGTTGAAGTTCATATGGTGCACTGAATTGATGAATTATCCCTTTGCTTAAGCAATAGATATCTAACGTCGAATTCTTGAACTCTGTTCCGTTATCACTACGAATACGCTTAACTCTCGTTTTGTATACATTTTCAATTTGATCTAAAAACTCAATTAGAATACCTGGAGTTTCATTCTTAGATCCTACGAAAAATACCCACTAGAATCTAGAGTAGTCATCTGTGACAACTAGACAGTACCATTTGCCACCTATGCTTCTTTTGCTTATTGGGCCGAAGAGATCTATATGTAGCAAATCAAATAGAGAGGAGATTGAGTTTTCAGTCTTAGATCAGTGTGGTTTCTTATGCTGCTTTCCTTTCATACAAGGAACACACTTATCCTCAGACTCGAAACGTTTTTGCAGTACACCCAAAACTAAACCATTTTTGGTTATGTAGTTCATTTTTCTCCAGTTTAGGTGTGCCATTCTCCTATGCCATAGTAGCGCGTCTGCTTCCGAAGCCTTGGATAATAAACATGTAGATACCATTGAAGAATTAGGAACACCCATGTTTATCGCATATATGTCCTTCTTTCTTGGTGCCCTCATCAATATCCATTCTTCAGGAATTGTGAAGCCTGGCTTCAGGACTAAAGCCTCCTTTTCATTAAAATGAACTGGATGACCTTTATCGCAGACTTGGGAAACACTCACTAGGTTATGAGTTAGTTCTTCAACATAATTCACATCCTCTAGAGTTAAAGTTCCATTTGAAACTTTTCCTTTCCCAGTAATTACTCCTCCTTTGTCTCCTGCAAAATTTACTTTTTGCTTGAAACCTTCTCTGAAGTCCTTCAGTAGACTTCTTTCACCTGTCATGTGTCTTGAGCATCCACTGTCTACATACCACCAGCTGTCCTTGTTCACAGTCTGCTCCTACACATAACAGGTTGTACACAGTTAGTTATCAAGAGGGACCCAAGCCATTACGGTCTTGGTTTGTCCCTGGTCATCTACAATCTGAACCTCCTTAAAGTAACCATAACTATTCCCATCGGGAGTCTTGGTAACCTTCACAGGAGTTTGAGATTGTTGATGATCTATAGTCTTGGGCCTATGAGGAGAGTGAGTAGAAAACCTCCTAGGCACAAACTTAGTTCTCTGTGCACTCAAAGTAGAACCATTCTCAAATTGACTATGGTTTCTACTTGGGGTCCTAAACCTCGAAGGTGTCCTATCTCTTGGCTTATTAAAAGTATTTTCGTTTAGAGTATAAGCCCTTTTAGGTTTAGGTGGAGAGACACTATGATTACCATCTCTTTTCAGAATGTTTACAGGTTTGCTTCCTAATCCCGGTTTGGAGCCTAACCTATCTACAATCGAACTAGAAATAGTCGGTGTCTTTTCAGTATTCACTAACTTATGTGATGCTTCCAGCTTCTTATTTGGGCAACAAGAAGCTACGTGTCCTTTTTGGTGACACTTGAAGCAAGACATCTGTTTACGTGACTTACTAACTTTTGCATCCGCTACCGGAGTTTTAGGCACTAAAGGTTCAATGACATGTTCTTTATTAACCACTTCATTAATCTTAGTATCATTAATTACTCCACCCGGTACAAAATGTACTTTGGTGTGAGGAATTTTCTTACTATCATCAGATGAAGGGTTCTTAATAACACTCTTCTGTGCCTCTAACTTTTCCGGTTTATTAGTTTCCTTCGTCTCAGGGTTAACATCCGCCATTTCAATATCTACAGGAGTTTTAGTGTAATTTGAATTGAATGGGTGAGGCATATCATTATATCCTAAACCAGACATATCCTTCACACTACGCTGAGCACCTAACATTTTATCCATTTCAGATGTTCTATAGCTCTCAAGCTTACGATTCTGAGCTACAAGTTTTGTTTTGCAATCAGCTAACTCCTTATCCTTATTAGCAATGGACAGATTCAAATCATTTAAGTTCATATAGAGACCGTCTATGATAATTAATTTCTCATTCACAGTATCTCTAAAAGCTGTCTTGTTAGCCGCATCTGCCTTAATCTTATCCTTTAAGGCTTGTTTATCATCACTTAACCTACATATATCTAACTTAGCTAGGTCAAGTTCAGATCTTACAGCCTCACTGGATTTACTAAGTGTGCTAAGTTGAGATGACAGGGTATTATTAGTTTCAATCAAAGTCTTATAAGAATCTTCATAAGAACTAACTTGGGACTGTAAACTAGAAACTAACTGACATAGATCAACAAGAGAGACAAGGTCTAGGCATACCCGTTTTTTATCAGTTTGCAGTTCAGCCATCTTAGCTACAAAATCTACGGGATCCAAATCTTCAGTTGAACCCAAGTCTAACACATCATCAACATTAGCTTTAACAGGAGTCTCAGGCACCTTTACTTCAAAAGCTGGATCAGTGGGCATATAGGATAATGACTCAGCTTCAATCTCTTGATTGTCAATCTCAGCCATCAAAGCTTCCTCTGACTGAGTTTTCCAATCATAAGACCCATCTAGCTGTTTCACTACTAAGGCTTTGGAATGCAAAGTATTTCCCGAGCCTTGTTTCCCTTCACCAGTCTCTACCTTAGGTCTTTGGCATTCTCTAGCAAAATGTCCGTAACTTTTACAGTTATAACACTTGGCCTTGGTTTTATCAAACCCTGATCTGTTGCCAACAACCTTTCTTCCATTTAACTCTCCTTGACAGCAAAGCAAGTTGGTCCTGGAGATCTATTTCTTCAAGATAATCAGGATCTATCTGATCATAGTCTTCATCAAAAAGAATTGGATCATTAATCTTACAATCAATATAATTCTCATATGAAGCTACAAATGAAGCAAGAACAGACAATTGCTGCTCAGCAGATTTCACACTCATAGGCATCTTTTGATGTTCTTGAGGTGACTTCTCAGAAGGTTTCCCTTTAGCTTCATTTCCAGATGATGTAATGAAACACAATTCATCAGTTATCATTTCACCCTTTCCATCAGCATTACCAACAAACAAAGCAGTGGTCGAGCTGGATGAAGCAGTCGAGATAGAAGTTTTTCCATGATACAGTCCTGGATCCTGAACATGATCAGAATCAGTATCTTTCGACTTCTTAGTGAAATCATATCCTTTGAGCTTGTCAATAACCTGCTCAAGTGTCATGGTTGCATATCTGGTTTCATTGTCTGTAATCATCACACCATACATCTCCCATTTAGAAGGTAAACCCTCAAGAAACTTGTCGGTTTTCTCTACCTCCTCAATAGTGATTTCATGGTTTTCAATCTCAGATAACAAATGGTAGAAACGAGTAACATAAGCATCAAGAGTTTCTCCTTTAAAAGCTTTAAACAGAGTAAACTGCTTTTTCAGAAGCTTCTTCTTGCTTGCTTGTACTTGTGGACTTCCCTCACATCTTTTCTCAAGCGCTTCCCAGAGTGCTTTAGCAGTATGAAAAGATTTTAACTAATGATTAATTTCCTTAGATAAACACATCTTGACACAAGAATGAGCTTTATTTTCATTCTCATAGTCTTTCTTTTGTTGTTCACTCATCAGATTATAGGATACCACAACAACAGCATTTTGAACAGTTTGGGTGGGTGCCATGTATCCTCCTTTGATACACATCCAGATTGAGAGATTATGGAATCTACAGTAAGATTCAAACCTATCTCTCCAACTGTAATAGTCTTCAACACGTAACAACTTAGGTGGAGTATTATATTTTCCAACCTCGTGCTCCATCTCAATCATTTTGCTAATGTCAGACATTTTTAAGAGTTTCGGGAATTAACAATCAGAAAAATCAGAAAGTTCACTTCGCAGAAACTCGATTCGCAAGACAGGAACTTGGTTCGTAGGGGGAACTCAGTTCACAGAAGAACTCGGTAGCTTTCAGAAGTATCACCCTCCAGAAGAATCCGATAAAAGCAAAAATAGCTATCTAGTTTCGTTTTCATATTTGCACTATTCTAAAATAAAGTTTTTCATAATTTTCGTAGTTGCACTATTCTAAAATAAAGTTTTTCATAATAAAGTTTTTCATGATGTTGGTCTTTGTTTGAGTTTCCAGACCACTTTCTTTTGTTATCCCTAGAGTTGTTTCCAGCAGTCGTTGTAGGTGTTTGATGTGTAGCAAAAAGTCATATTTATATGTACATATTTTCCGCACATTTGACTTAAATTTTAGTGAAAACACTTGAATTAAACGTTTATCTAGTTAATTTCACAAAGTTGGTCAAATTATGTACATATTTTCATTCCCTTATGATACAAGTTCTTAATTAATTTCATATGATGTCACAGGTAATTACGAGAGTGGAGAATCAAGAATCGTGCAGATCGGGTAAAGAACGAAGAAAACAGAGCCGTCTGAGCACAAACCGAGATCATTCTGCACATGCCAACTCTAGAGACATCCAAATTTGGCATCATTAGAAGCGTAATGGAATTACGAAATCGTAGGCGAAAGAATCAAGTTAAAAGAACTAGAAACGAAGAAGATACGCGCGAATTAAGCAACGAGAATTGCCGAAAATAGCACACGACCATGCACACGGCCCCCTAGGAGGTCGTGTACGGCCCTAGGAAGGCAGTTAACGGCTGATATGCCAGTGTACGGCCTGTTCTAGGCCGTTTATGGCCTGGTACCCCCCCCCCCCCCGTGTGCTCCCGTTGTGCTTCGTTCGCTTGTACATTGGTGCTTTTGTGCTTGTATGTGAGACCCTATGCTTAGCCTATAATTAGATGGCTCCATTCCTTCATTACACACTCATCTTCTCATTCCATTCTCTACTTTCTCTCTCACACACTCCCTTCTCTCTAATTTCTCTCTCTAGCTTTCTCTCTTTAGCTTTTAGGTTAGTTTTAGGTTAGTAGTTCGTTAGTTCTTGGTAAATATTTAACCAAAACTAATGGAGGGGTAATATTGTAATATTGTTGAAGATACTTTGAGGGATCATTTTGTAATATTTTCAAAGATATTTCAGAGGTTTCGCTCGTTGTAAACTTTCGGCATATATTCAAGCTGCGCACTATTTATGGTTATATATTTTCTTATCTATCATGATGCATGTTATTATTGTTATTATGCTAGATTTATGATTGCTTGTCATGATTAGTGAGTAGTTATATTGTGTGTTTGTTGTGATGTAGTTAGTCGTTAATTGGGATGATGTCATCATGAAACAACGGAGGTAACGTTAATTACAAGTGGGGGATGGTTTAATTCATAAATGGAGAATCTTTGATCTAAAATACAAACTTAGTTTATGAATCCAGAAAGGAAGACGAGGAATCATCTAGTATTCCAAATATGTCTATCACCCCTGGATTCTACAAAACCATTGATGGAAAGTAATCAAACACTAACCAAGTCTTCAACTTATATGTCTTATTCAATTGAGTATCATTGTGGTGTTAAGAACGGTCGGAACGTTAGTAGGTCTGTTACTCTATGCATGCACCCAGGAATCTTCATATTCTAGAATAGGGTCACTATTCCGTAACAGAGCAGTGTTGAGAGTTGAGCAGCCTCCTCCGATCAGAATCACGATAGCCTAGTTACTCAGTGACATGCTGATTGAGCAATCAATCAGTAGGGTACTAGTGCTTACACCACAAATACTTGAAACAAATAAAATACAAATCTTTAAAAAGACGTTTTCATAACTTAAACTAAAACATCATCCCAATGAAAGGTTAACGAAGTCACAACAAACACCTCCTCTATAATGACTGCTATCCCTTTAATTTATTGCCTAGTTTAATTAGTAGTAGTATAATTTAGAAAAACAATCGAAACAAAAACTAAATTCAACTCATTTCATAACCTTCCTTCACTAGCCTGATTTGAACATCCTGATTATTTTGTTTCACAATACAGTTGATTTTTAAGAACGACCCTGAGTTGACGACATTCGAGTTGACGACAAGCTTCATTTTGTTGAAGAACCCGCAGCAATCATGGACCGTAAGGTCAAACAACTCCAACAAAGTCGTATTCCCATCGTTAAAGTCAAGTGGAATTCGCGGCGTGGTCCGGAGTTCACTTGGGAACGGGAAGACCAAATGCGACTCAAGTATCCTCAGTTATTCACTGACTCTACATCAAATGATACATCAAGCTAAATTTCGGGACGAAATTCTCCTAACGGGGGGAGAATGTAACACCCGCCAAATTAGGACTACTGATTAGTACCTAATCAGTTGTTAAAACATGTAATTAGTTGGTTTTAGGCTAATTAATGTATCGAAATATATATATATTGTTGAATATATACGAATATGCGATTTGATTAAATCGTACAAGTTTCAAATCCAATGTAATTTGGTTCAAGTAAATATCCATATAAGGGTTGGGTAAAAGTTTCGGACCAAACGAAAGTCTCCCGGCCAAGTTTCCGGCCATCAAAATCCGGTCAGACGCCGATGTCGTTGTTGGCTTGGCCCAATTGCGACATCAGCTGCAATGTCGCAAAACCACCACGATGTCGCATGGAGCGACATCAGCTTCAACTTCGCATTAAATTGCTAACGTCGCACATAGCGACATCGACCCCTACGTCGCAAAGACCAACAACGTCGCATATAGCGACATCAGACTCAACGTCGCAATAAATTGCGAAGTCGCACTTAGCGACGCCATGACCAATGTCGCAGTCATGACCTGCGACATAACAACCTACGTCGCACACAATGTCGCAGATGACAGAACCTAGAAAACTCAGATTTTACTAAGTGTTGAGACCTGAAATTTTATCACTTGATTTTTCCCAAATTCAAATCTCAGATGCGTTTTTCACCAAAGCAATGTAGTAGAAATAAAAAATTTTCGAGCTGACTTGACATCTCGACCCCAGCCAAAGGCTCTGCCCCTTGGACCCCGCCAGGGGTTGCCACCCCTTGGACCCCGCTAACCAGGGGCGCTGCCCTCGGACCCACGTCATTAACGGGCTTTGCCCTTACCCTAGGGTCACGAGTAACGGTGTTACATCTGAACTTTCACACAAGGTGTTAAACTTGTATAACATCAAACACGAATGCGACACGACTTCTAAAACACATTGGAACTTACTTTTAAGTATATCACTTCAAAATCATCAAAATAATAATGTGGGATTATTATTACAAACAATCACCAACGGGTCGTACACATTTTCAAACACTTAAACAATCAACCAAATTGTAATCATTTGGACATTCTAGTTGGACAAACAACAACAAGGTAGTCTTATTAGATGCCTTCACATGTTTATAACCATCGCGTGTCGTGGACACCCTCAGGTTACAAGTCTTTGGACTTCGATTATTGGCTAATCAATCTCAGTTTATTAAGATAAACTCTTCAGGCTCAGGTGAGTCTCATGGCCCCTCTTTTTTTTTATTTTACTAGGGGTGCGATACATTGCTCTGTTTTTTTTAACACGTGAACGCGAGTACATATTTCAATATACTACATGAGTTGTCTTCAACTAATCAAATCAAAGTCCTCCATCAGTATAGTCTGGTAATACGAAAGTAGCATGAATATTAGTATATGGTACCATATAGGATTGACCCACCTCGTCCGGGTTAGTCGCGCTAACTTCTGCAACGGACGTACTAATATTTGGGAAAACAAGTGTAGATTAGGCACTCGTGGAAGCACCTCGCTCGGATATCTCTATATGAGACCCGACCCTCGAGTTAAGCTCAGACTATGCGCTCATTGTTGTATACACTATCGGTATTATTTGCTGGATGCAAATCAACATTTAAATCTTGCGGTTCACACACTATTATTTGATATCTAAATCTGTGAGCTCACCAGCGTTAGCTGACCCATTTTAGCATGTATCACAGGTACTCAACAGTAGATCTGGACTGCCCATCAGGATGCATATTAGCTCGAGTCTTCATGCAAACTTCAGAGATTTCATTGCATTATTAGATTTTGTATAACTAATTATGCACTTAAATCTCTCATATTACGAACACGAGCTATGTACGAGTTCAAACTGTTGTAAACCTTTTAATATTAATATATTTTATTAAAACGACGCATATAGAGTCGTTTGCTATATATCTGTGTGCTTTGATTATTGATTAGTAACACCCAAATTATGCTTCCGCAAAACATTAAATTTGGGGGTGTTACAGATGGGTATCAGAGCCTAAGGTTATAGTGAACTAGGTTACATTTAGTGGGCCTAGACTATGATCGTTAGGCAGTATTCCCTATTAAGTATGATTAGGTTCAATGACTACATTATATTGGTTTAACTTAACATAGCCTGATCAACTATGTACAATTAAAAGGATATGATGTGAGACCTGAAAGGAGTCATGACTGAACAGGATACACTAGTTGACTCTGACCACGAGAGAGACCGGGACTCAAACATGTCTGTGTTAGACACTTTAGGCTGTTATGTGATATGTATATATACATAGTTAAGCCTCTCTCTCGCTCAATATCTTAGGCTATATTATATAAGTATTATATGAATATAGGCCTCACTCATTCTAACCCTTTGTCTCAGAATGGCAAACACACCACCCAATTCGTCACACTCTCAATCCGGGTCGCAGAACCCGAGGGTAGCTAGGAGGAACGCCAGGTTGCCTCGAGCTGGCCCGTACCCCACTCACTTCACCCTGTCGGCCTTAGCCGCTAGGCTGGACCGTCACGAGCAATGATTTCGCACCATGGATGTCGCATTGCAAGAAACAAACGAAAACTGGAGACTCACAGCGCTTGAGCGCATCAACCAAGTCTCCGAAGATCACGAAAACAACGTTAGCAACATGAACATACTCCATGACCGGGTAGTGGAATCAGGAGTAGAAGTCGAGCTCTTACGACTCAGGTTGGAACAATGCGAGCAGCGCCTGCAAGAGGCCGAAGAATACTCGAGGATGCTGGTACAACGACTAGCATTGGCGGAAGACAACGCCCGACAAACCAGCAGACTCGAAGTCACCGTTGATCGACTTGTCACACTAATGGAAAGGATCAACTTGCATTAGAACTAGTGTGGCTGTCATCTTGTAATCTATATCTATCTATGTAGGACTCTTACTATTCGAACCGGATATAACATTTCCCGGTACCTATTGTACTCCCCATATTATGTAATCATTTGAAAACTCGTGTCACGTACCAAACTTGGCTATTTTCAATGAAATATAATTATCACTTTGTATTGTATATCAGAATGTCACACAAAAATCTCATTGTCTTTTCTTGATCTTACTCAGCA
Source organism: Pseudognaphalium luteoalbum (assembly GCA_963422505.1). Lineage (NCBI taxonomy): Eukaryota > Viridiplantae > Streptophyta > Magnoliopsida > Asterales > Asteraceae > Pseudognaphalium > Pseudognaphalium luteoalbum. The sequence continues at coordinate 71,532,455 of OY730198.1, forward strand.
AAATGCCACCGAAGCGATTCACCTTCAGCGAAACTGAAATCGCTCAACTCATAGCCCAAAGCGTGGCCCAAGCTATGGCTACCCGACAACCCAGTTCGTGCAGCGAAGATACAGCTGCCAACGGGCCTCAATCCAAGCCTTGTTCATACAAGGACTTCCTGAGCTGCAAACCCTTGAGCTTCAAGGGAACCGAAGGAGCCATCGGACTGATCAGATGGTTCGAGAAAATGGAATCAGTCTTCCACATTAGCAAGTGTGCGGAAGAGGACAGAGTCAAATACTCCACTTGCACCCTCGAAGGTGGTGCTCTCTCATGGTGGAATTCATATGCCCAGTCTGTGGGTATCGATACCGCCTACCTACTCCCTTGGGAGGAACTGAAGACAATGCTTACTGCTAAGTATTGCCCCATCGAACAACTCCAAAAGCTGGAGGAAGAGTTCTGGAACCTAAAGGTACAGGGAACTAACATTGATGGATATACCGTCAGATTCCAACAGCTTGCCATCCTTCGCCCAGCAATGGTGAGCACCGAACCCGATAAGATCCAAAGGTACATCCGCGGTCTTCCGGAACCTGTTCGGGGGAACGTCGCCTCCTCAAACCAGACCACCATTGATGGTGCTATCAGATTGGCCCATGAACTCATGGCCATGAACGAGGACCCAGAACCACCCATTTCTTCCTCCAACCATCTCAAAAGAAAGTGGTCCGACAAACACAACAACTCCCAAAACAAGAAACCCGACACCATCAAGGCCTACAACTCAACCACCGACACCAAACGGGGTTACACAGGGAACAAGCCCTAATGTTCCAAATGCAACCGCCACCATGAAGGTCCTTGTGGTCCCTATTGAAATAATTGCAAGAGGTACAGTCATCTCACCAAGGACTGTAGGTCCACCGCCAAAAACAACTCCAACAACACCAGACCACACCGAGCCTGCTATGAATGCGGGAACCCTGGGCACTTTAGGAATGATTGCCCGAAACTGAAGAACAAAGCCAACAACAACAACAATGCCAAGGGTAGAGCCTTCGTACTCAATTCTGAAGACGCCCGCGAGGACCCGAATGTGGTCACGGGTATGTTCCTCATCAACAACTGCTTCTGTTCTATTTGATACTGGTGCCGATAGGAGCTTTATTTCCGATGAGTTTTACCCCTTACTTGACATCACCCCTGTTGCTCTAGATGTTAAGTACACCGTAGAACTAGCAGACGGTAAACTCATAGAAACTGATAGTGTGATACCTAATTGCACTTTAAACGTAGCCAACGAAACCTTTTCCATAGATCTTATGCCCATTGAAATTGGAAGTTTCGACGTCATCATTGGTATGGACTGGTTGTCCAAACACCGAGCCGAAATCGTCTGTTATGACAAAATCGTCTGCATCCCTCTCGCCGTCGGAAGAACCTTGATCATACAGGGGGAGACCGGTGGGACGAGACTAAATATCATATCTTGTCTGAAAACCCGAAAACTTCTCAAAAAGGGTTATCCTCGCGCACGTCACAGAGAAAAAGTCAGAGGAGAAGCGACTTGAGGATGTGCCAATCATTAGAGACTTTCCCGAAGTCTTTCCGGAAGAACTACCTGGTTTACCTCCACCTAGACAGGTTGAGTTCTCGATCGATCTCGTGCCAGGTGCCACAACGGTAGCCCGAGCACCATACCGCCTAGCCCCATCCGAACTTCAGGAGTTGTCCACCTAGTTACAGGAACTCCTGGATAGAGGATTCATTAGACCAAGTTCTTCACCTTGGGGAGCTCTGGTCTTGTTCGTGAAAAAGAAAGACGGTTCTTTCCGAATGTGTATCGACTACCGAGAGTTGAACAAGTTGACCGTTAAGAACCGGTATCCACTTCCTCGCATCAATGACCTGTTTGACCAACTACAAGGGTCGAGTATTTATTCAAAGATCGATCTTCGATCAGGTTATCATCAACTTCGAGTTTGCGACACCGACATCCCGAAAACTGCTTTCCGAACTCGTTACGGGCATTATGAGTTTCAGGTGATGCCCTTCGGTTTAACAAATGCACCGGCTGTATTCATGGATCTTATGAATCGGGTGTGCAAATCTTATCTCGACAAGTTTGTCATTGTCTTTATCGACAACATCCTCATCTATTCGCGCAACGAACGAGAACACGCGCAACACCTCAAAACCATTCTAGAACTACTCAAACACGAGGAGTTATATGCCTAATTCTCCAAGTGTGAGTTCTGGATACAATCCGTTCAATTCCTTGGACATGTTGTGAATAGTCAAGGGATTCACGTCGATCCATCGAAAATTGAGGCTATCAAAGACTGGCAAGCGCCAACCACCCCAACCGAAGTATGCCAATTTTTGGGATTGGCCGGGTATTATCGTCGTTTCATCAAAAATTTCTCCAAAATAGCTCAACCACTCACGAAACTGACTCAAAAGGAAAAGAAGTTCAATTGGAATGATAAACAGGAGTCAACATTCCAACTATTAAAACTCAAGCTTTCCAGTGCTCCTATTCTATCCTTACCCGAAGGCACCGACGACTTCGTGGTATACTGCGATGCTTCCCACCAAGGTGTCGGTTGCGTGTTGATGCAACGAGACAAGGTCATTGCTTACGCTTCCCGACAACTCAAAGTTCATGAGAAGAACTACACGACTCACGACCTCGAGCTAGGGGCCGTGGTGTTCGCTCTCAAAATCTGGAGACACTACCTTTATGGTCCCGAAGTACCGTATTCACCGATCATAAAAGTCTCCAACACATCTTCGACCAAAAAGACCTTAATATGCGACAGCGTCGCTGGGTCGAGTTGCTCACCGATTACGACTGCGAGATCAAATACCACCCAGGCAAGGCTAAAGTTGTTGCCGATGCCCTCAGTCGAAAGGAATGACCAAAACCACTTCGAGTTCGAGCCCTCAGTATGACCATTCGCAATGACCTCACCATTCAGATTCACACTGCTCAACTCGAAGATCTGAAACCCGATAACATCAAAAATGAAGCCTTACGAGGCATTGATAAACAATTCGAAATCAAACCTAATGGCGTTAGGTACTTCTCAAATCGAATCTGGTTGCCTAGTTTTGGGAACCTGCGAGACTTGGTGATGGATGAAGCTCACAAGTCTAAATATTCTATCCATCCGGGAACCGATAAAATGTATCACGGCATCAACGAATTCTATTGGTGGCTGAACATGAAAGCCGAAATTGCCTCATATGTCAGCAAGTTCCTTACTTGCTCGAAAGTCAAAACCGAACATCAAAAACCTTCCGGTTTACTTCAACAACCCAGCATTCCTGAATGGAAATGGAAACAAATTGCCATGGATTTCATAACCAAATTGCCCAAATCATCGAGCGGTTGCGATACCATTTGGGTAATCGTTGATCGACTCACCAAATCTGCTCATTTCCTGGCAATCAAGGAAACCGATAAAATGGAACGTCTCTCACAAATCTATGTCAAAAAATTGTTTCTCGACACGGTGTCCCAACCTCGATTATCTCTGACAGGGACGCTCGTTTCACATCTCACTTTTGGCAATCACTCCAAAAATTATTGGGTACCCGGCTTGATATGAGTACCGCATAGCATCCTCAAACCGATGGCCAAAGTGAATGAACTATTCAGACACTCGAAGACATGCTACGAGCCTGCGTAGTGGACTTCGGTGCAAATTGGGAAAGACACCTGCCATTGTGCGAGTTTTCCTACAATAACAGTTATCATGCCAGCATTAAGGCTGCACCATTTGAGGCACTGTACGGTCGTAAGTGCCGATCACTGATCTGTTGGACCGAAGTGGGAGACAGTCAACTCACTGGTCCTGAACTCATACACGAAACCACCGAGAAAATTGTCGAAATCCAAAACCGACTTAAAGCCGCACGTGAAAATCAGAAAAGTTATGCTGACGTGAGACGCAAACCACTCGAGTTCCAAGTTGGGGATCGAGTACTCCTTAAAGTATCGCCTTGGAAAGGCGTAATCCGATTCAGCAAACGCGGGAAGTTAAATCCCAGATACATTGGGCCTTTTGAGATCCTCGAAAGAATTGGCCCTGTGGCATATCGACTGCAGCTGCCATCCGAACTCAGCAGCATGCATCCCACTTTTCACATTTCTAACTTGAAGAAATGCCTGTCAGAAGAGACACTTATCATTCCACTCGATGAAATTCGAGTTGACGACAAGCTTCATTTTGTTGAAGAACCCGCAGAAATCATGGACCGTGAGGTCAAACAACTCAAACAAAGTCGTATTCCCATCGTTAAAGTCAAGTGGAATTCGCGGAGCGGTCCGGAGTTCACTTGGGAATGGGAAGACCAAATGCGACTCAAGTATCCTCACTTATTCACTGACTCTACATCAAACGATACATCAAGCTAAATTTCGGGACGAAATTCTCCTAACGGGGGGAGAATGTAACACCCGCCAAATTAGGACTAGTGATTAGTACCTAATCAGTTGTTAATACATGTAATTAGTTGGTCTTAGGCTAATTAATGTATCGAAATATATATATTGTTGAATATATACGAATATGCGATTTGATTAAATCGTACAAGTTTCAAATCGAATGTAATTCGGTTCAAGTAAATACGGACGTTGGTAAATCAATTTTATTAAATAACATAAAATTATTTAATAACGATATCATACCCATAAATATTATTTTGATAATATTTCAATTACATTTCGTACCGTTTAATAAACGTCAACGCGACTTAGACATTTAACACACACAAAAATGAAATCATTTAAGTTATTAAGTATTTGGTAAAATACTTCAACAAAAATATTGAGTAAACATATGTATTTTAAAACATATATTTAAACGTATAAAATAAATATTTAACGTTTAAACGAACACCGAACGAAGCGCAAACGCGGGGATTAAAATTCGGGAGATCCCCCTCCCTCTTTTCCCAATAATCAGCAAAAAGGGGGTGAGGTCACCACCTACCCACCCCATTTCCACCTATCTTCTCTCTCTCTCTCTCTATCAATCTCTCCTCTCTTTTCTCTCAAAACAAACCCACCACCACCGTCATCTAAAATCATTAAAACGCACCACCAAACGACCTCAAATCTTCAAGCTCATTTAGGGAAAAACGTTCACCACTTCACGATCTACATTTCCATCTTTCCAGATTTTCACGGCGTTAACTTCGTAAGTTTCCGACAAATCCCGACACCACTCATTTTCTATTGTTTTCAACGTATAATTGTTTTTCTAGGCTTAAAATGTCCATATAAGGGTTGGGTAAAAGTTTCGGACCAAACCAAAGTCTCCCGGCCAAGTTTCCGGCCACCAAAATCCGATCAGACGCCGATGTCGCTGTTGGCTTGGCCCAATTGCACATCAGCTGCAATGTCGCAAAACCCCCACGATGTCGCATGGAGCGACATCAGCTTCAACGTCGCATTAAATTGCTAACGTCGCACATAGCGACATCAACCCCTACGTCGCAAAGACCAACAACGTCGTATATAGCGACATCAGACTCAACGTTGCAATAAATTGCGAAGTCGCACTTAGCGACGCCATGACCAATGTCGCGGTCATGACCTGCGACATAACAACCTACATCGCACACAATGTCACAAATGACAGAACCTAAAAAACTCAGATTTTACTAAGTGTTGAGACCTGAAATTTTATCACTTGATTTTGCCCAAATTCAAATCTCAGATGCGTTTTTCACCAAAGCAATGTAGTAGAAATAAAAAATTTCGAGTTGACTTGACATCTCGACCCCAGCCAGGGGCTCTGCCCCTTGGACCCCGCTAACCAGGGGCGCTTCCCCCGGACCCCCGTCATTAACGGGCTTCGCCCTTACCCTAAGGTCACGAGTAACGGTGTTACATCTGAACTTTCACACAAGGTGTTAAACTTGTATAACATCAAACACGAATGCGATACGACTTCTAAAACACATTGGAACTTACTTTTAAGTATAACACTTCAAAATCATCAAAATAATAATGTGGGATTATTATTACAAACAATCACCAACGGGCCGTACACATTTTCAAACACTTAGACAATCAACCAAATTGTAATCATTTGGACATTCTAGTTGGACAAACAACTACAGGGTAGTCTTATTAGATGCCTTCACATGTTTATAACCATCGCGTGTCGTGGACACCCTCAGTTTACAAGTCTTTAGACTTCGATTATTGGCTAATCAATCTCAGTTTATTAAGATAAACTCTTCAGGCTTAGGTGAGTCTCATGGCCCCTCTTTTTACTGTTTTACTAGGGGTGCGATACATTGCTCTGTTTTTTTAACACGTGAACGCGAGTACATATTTCAATATACTACATGAGTTGTTTTCAACTAATCAAATCAAAGTCCTCCGTCAGTATAGTCTGGTAATACGAAAGTAGCGTGAATATTAGTATATGGTACCATATAGGATTGACCCACCTCGTCCAGGTTAGTCGCGCTAACCTCTGCAAAGGACGTACTAATATTTGGGAAAACGAGTGTAGATTAGGCACTCGTGGAGGCACCTCGCTCGGAATTCTCTATATGAGACCCGACCCTCGAGTTAAGCTCAGACTATGTGCTCATGGTTGTATACACTATCGGTATCATTTGCTGGATGCAAATCAACATTTAAATCTTGCGGTTTACACACTATTATTTGATATCTAAACCTGTGAGCTCACCAGCGTTAGCTGACCCATTTTAGCATGTATCACAGGTACTCAACAGTAGATCTGGACTGCCCATCAGGATGCATATTAGCTCGAGTCTTCATGCAAACTTCAGAGATTTCATTGCATTATTAGATTTTGTATAACTAATTATGTACTTAAATCTCTCATATTATGAACACGAGCTATGTACGAGTTCAAACTGTTGTAAACCTTTTAATATTAATATATTTTGTTAAAACGACGCATATAGAGTCGTTTGCTATATATATGTGTGCTTTGATTATTGATTAGTAACACCCAAATTATGCTTCCGCAAAATATTAAATTTGGGGGTGTTACAGTTTTGTGTTCAGGTGCAACCATGGATGGGCAGAGGAGAGCAAGTTGCTGGAAGCGAGTGGTATAACCAATGATATAGGTTCCTTGCACACTCAGATGCCATAATTCATCTTCTAAATTTTGGAGTTCTTCATTCGGACAGTTTTCGTCCCTCAACATCTTTTTCAATTCTTCCCATGGAAGTTGATATGCAGCATCAATTCCCATAGAGTGAATATAAGAGTTCCACCACGTCAGAGCACCTTCTAGGAAGGTACATGTGGAAAGTTTTACTTGGCAGTCTTCCGGGCAGTTGGTGATTCTAAAGACTGACTCCATTCTCTAGAACCACCTGATTAATCCAATGGCACCTTCCGTGCCCTTAAAGTTCAGAGGTTTGCAGTTGAAAAAGTCCTTGTAAGTGCAGGGTTTAACAACAGTAGCGTCGTTAACGGTGTCATCACTTCTTCTGTTATTTCTCTATGATGATTGAGCAGCCAGAGCTTTGGCTACTCCTTGGGAAATGAATCATAAGAGTTCAGCAGTGCTGAAGGTTTGTCTCTTTGGTGGCATGTTCCTTCAAAAGAGAGAATGAAAGGTATATGAGATTTTTATACGGGTGTAATGATTATCATAGATGTATATGTACATGTGATAATATACAACAATACGAAGGGATAATCATAATTCATTAGATAATAGATGCCGGGAATTAGTATATCGAGATTCGGAATTCATCTATCAACAGTGTGCACGGGATAAGGCTTAGTTGGTGGAGACCTAGTAGTAGGTTTTAATCGTGATTATGAAGGATAAAAATGGTGGGAGAACACGAAATGGTATCTTCCTCGTGATACGTGACGGTACGGCGGAATGTTTTGTAAATTGTTATGCGTGTATAAATAGATAGACGGTAGTAGATGAGAATAAAGTTTTGTTCTTTATATTGAGTGATGTTGCGGTAGCTATACTTGTCATTTTCGGTGGTGTGAGTGTTAACGAGTATATTATCGTGCGAGATTTATATATAAATATTCAATATATATAATATTGTAGAAAGTAGTATGCATCTACGGCCTACTCACATATACCTACAATATATATAATAGCTTAGAGTGTCTAGAACAAAACAATTAAGAGTTTCGGTTCTCTCGTGATCAGAGTTAACTAATGCATTCCGGTCCGATATAACCTATTTCAGATTTCACATCATCTTCATTTAATTGTAAATAGTTGATCAGGCTATGATAAATTAAACTTGTATGATGTAATCCCTGAACCAGATATACCTAATAAGGAATACTACCTAACGGTCATAGTCTAGGCCCACTAAATGTAACCTAGTTCACTATAACTTTAGGCTCTGATACCAATCTGTCACACCCCTGTTTTCATGATTAGTGGAAGCATACATCAGGTGCGACTAATCAAGTAATCAAAGCGCATACGATATAATGAACGACATCTACATGTGTCGTTTTGATAACATTCGTTAATGTCGTAAAAGTTACATATTGTTTACAAAAGAACTGAGTTCACATAAATTCTTTGAGAGATTCTAACACATATCTAATTTTACAAAATATAGAAATGCAGTGAAATCTCTTGATGGCTAGTGTTTGCATGTGACTCGAGCTAACATATCCTGAATGGGCAGTCCTACTACTACTGGGTACCTAAGAATACATGTGAAAATTGATCACCTAAAAGCTGGTAAGCTCACAGGTTTAAATGATACAAATTAATGTATGATACGCAAGATTTAATAATATGATTTGCAATCAAGCAAATAAATAATGTGTATATCACTGCCATGAACACATAGTCTGAGCTTAACTGTGGTGTCAGGATTACAATCAAGTGTCTGATTGAGGGTGCCTCCCTGCGAGTGCCTAATCTACACTCGTATGAACAAATGATAATGCGTCTGTTTGACTAGTTGGGGCTTCCAACGCGGATGAGGATTGTGAATCCTATATGGTACCATACACTAATATTCACGCTACAAAAGTATTACCAAACTATGTTATAGGACTTAAAATGATTAGAGAAAACAACTCATGCAGTATATAGCGATATTTTATTACTTGTGTTCACATATAATACAAAACAAGTATGTATTCCCACCCCTGGGTTAAAAACAGTAAAATGAGGGGCTATGAGACTCACTTAAGTCTGATGTGTGGCTGTGATGTGAGAGCTAGCGATTAATAGTAAGACGTCGCCCAGATGGAGTCCTTTAACGTCCTAAACGTAAAGGATGTTAACATAAGTACTTGACTACTAGTCAACTATGTTAATGATTTGTTTGTGTTAAAAGGTCGTTTGAGTTTGAAAAGTGTACGATTAGTTGGTGATGATATTTTGAGAATTATTAATGTTTCTTGAATTGGAAATATTTGTGTCTCAAGTTGTGTCATTAGTTATGCGTATGTATATTTAAATATACTTTTATACTTTTATACTTATATATATATATATATATATATATATATATATATATATATATATATATATATATATATACTTACATTTTTAGGACATAGTACATATATGAAAGCCATAAGTTTGAATTTCTAATTATCCGAACGTTATCCGTACCAAACTTGTAGTCAAGTGTATATATATATATATATATATATATATATATATATATATATATATATATTAGTTTGTTGAACATATGATAGATTCGAAAAATATCCTTTTGAGATCAAAGCAATATATATCTTTTATCGTCGTATGTACATATGTGTGTACATATATATATATATATATATATAAAATCATGTCCCCAACAATACGTTTATCTCGTAGTCACTTATCCAATTTATCAATATTAATGTTCTCAAAAGTTATCGTAATAATATATTTTCATTTGGGTATGGATGTTGATACCCGTACTATTTATCATTGCAGTATATATACATATATATATATATATAAGAATTTTTTAATTATAATAATAATACTTATTATAAATATTAGTTATTTAATATATCATTAACTACCTTCTATATATAGTACTTACTAAATATAGTAAGTGAATACATTAGAGTAAAAACATTCAAACTACCCATTCGGGTCATTTAACCAAGCCGATCGGTTCATTCCAATTGAGCTGTTCGGCTCCCTTCACTCTGCCGTTCAGCTCCATTGATCTAGCCGATCGGCTGGGATTTCCCCTGTATAGAAATTCCAGGCAGCTTTCAACGATTTCATCCGAATTTTCAAGGTCTTTGTTATATGTGTCGAGTTTAATCTTCCACTATTGTTACAATAACATCACACAAGCTTTCCTCAAGTGTTTTTACACATTATCATACACTCAACATGTTTTGTTAAATTTTATATAGACAAAAATTTTGGGTCTAAAATCATCATCACCAACTTATCATTCTACTTAGTTTTATGGTTTCAATCTTTTACAAAATGAAATATAAATGTAATATATTAAGTTACAATCATGTAAATTAACGTAATAATAAGCATAAGGTGGTGTTTCCTTACAATGATGATCAAGAAATAATGATGATGATGATACGGTGATGATGAAGGAGAAGATGAAAAAGTTGATAGTGTTTATGTTATTGTTAATTTAAAGTCATGGTTTGAAGTTGATGAAGATGAAGATTGTGGCTGCTTCAACTTCACTTCTGCTTCCTTTTCCAGATTAAGAACGAGCATATTAGTTTCAAATAATTGGGGAGTGGGTGTGAGACTGAAATGAGAAAGGGAAGAGGTATATAAAAATGTTATGGGTTCAAAAATTCAACGCAGGAGTATGGTTCCTCTAAATTTGTATGTTAGATATTTTAGATGGGGTAACACAGTACGTATTTAACCCGTTAATTTCAGGCACGGGTTCAATTATGTGCAAATTTACATTTACTATTCGTAAATATATTTTAAGGTATTTCTCCAAATACTTTATTATGAATAATAAAAATATAATTTTTATTATTTTTGATTATTGAATACGTTTTGTATTGTTTCTACTTCGTGCTACACGTTTGATATAAAACGAATAATGTTTTCGTTTCATTTCTATTTTTGACAATTCGCATAATATTTTCAAATCAATAATAATTAAAAATATTTTCGCGTTTTTTCTAAACTTTGTATCACCAACAATCGTATTTGTTTTTGTCGGGTTTCTTCCGATTAATGTTTTGTATAATTAATTTATAAATATAAATAATTATAACTTTTCGTAATACTTTTTGTCCAAAAGTTTTGGGCGCGCTAAACATATCTCACATCATTAGTGTAGTTTACTTTTTCGTAGGGAATTAGCGTAAGAAATGCATGAAATTAAGTATAAATCTATACATAATTCGGAGGAGTGTCACAACAATGACTGACCCGACCCGACCCAATACCCGACTTTATATGATATGGTCATTTTTTTGCCTCAAGAAATTGGACCCACCTTAACTTCAATCCTAGGTTCACCACTGATAAATATATATAGAGTAAATTGTACCGATCATCCTTGTGCTTTGCACGAAATTACACCAATAGTCCTTATCTCCTGGAAATTACATCGATCATCACTGAATGATACCAAAATGCAAACGGTAGTACTTCCCACTAACGACGGTTAAAAATGTCCGTTAAGTGTGTCACATGACTCGCACATGAGGGGTACATAAATCTTTGTGTCAACCTTCAAAATCCGGTAGTTGGGTTGGTTTTGGGAAGAAGAAAAGGGTAAAACGACTTATGTATCCTCATTTGTGAGTCATGTGACACACTTAACGGAATTTTTTAACCGTCTTTAGTGGGAGAGATTACCACCGTGCATTTTAGTATCTTCCAGGGATGATCGATGTAATTTTCAAGAGATAAGGACTATTGGCGTAATTCCGTGCAATGCACAGGGATGATCGGTATAATTTACTCATATATATAATTCTAGATAAATCAACCCTGATATTGTAAAGACTCTTTAACATATAATTAAACTTATAAAAAATCATCTGCAGATCTAGTAAAAACTCTTAAACATGTAAGTAAACTCATATAAAATCAGGACGGATTCGGTTTCTGTGGCCAGCATGTTTAATTTACCGATCATTAGATTCATCATCCACACGTGTGCTTTATATAATAAGGCACTTTACGCATAAGCCATGGTGTAAGGTAACACAACATTAATAGTGCGATTGTAAGGCCAGAGGATGTTTTTACTTGCGCTTGTGCAGTTAACCCGAAGGCGAAACACATAGTCATGTAAGATAACCGGATCTCTCTTTGAAATGGAAAAGAGTCCATGAGCATTTCAATAATGGTCATGGAAGCCGTCATTGATAATGAGTTTGCACAAACAAATAAAAGCATACTGTAATCATTATCTCCTAGTGACGTAAGAGCATTGGGAGGATTCATAATTGCTTGAAAGCTGGCAGTGGCAACGAGCGCTGCAACAACGAGAATGGCATTGCGAACTTGGTCAGCTCCATCTCTGCGTTTGTCAAATTTGAAGTAATCAACATATGACCACTCGTTAAGATTGGTACTGTTTGGAGCGATTGGTTGTTCCTCAATTTCCATTTTAATTAGTTGCTTAACTTGATTGCACAAATTTGTACATCGGTTGGTTGATTTATATAGAGAGTAGAGACTTTACGAGAAAAATATACCTAAAATGCATGTCTAAATCTACGTATACAACCACTACAACAAAAAAGTTATTTATTCACACATTTTTCTACATACTTTTAAAAAGTGTGAACTTTTTTGTTCAATTTTTCACACTTATAAATGTGTATAAATTTTTGACATTTATAAGGGTGAAAAATATCACATTTTCACACGTACAAGTGTATGAAAAAAAAAGTTCACACTTATTGGTGTATACAAATATAAACTTAATCACACATAAAAGTGTTAAACTAAATTTGTGACATCCAATTTGTTCACACTTCTTTTGTGTGAGGAAATGAGGTGTGACAAGTTTACTTTACAATTTTAAGTGTGATCAAGTTTATGTTTATACACATTAATAAGTGTGAACTTTCTTTTCTTACACTTTTATGCGTGAAAATGTGATGATATATCACGCTTATGAATGTTATAAATTTATACAGATCTATAAGTGTGAGAAATTTAACAAAAAGTTCACACTAAAAAAAATTGTGAAAAAAAAATTGTGAAATAGCTTTTTTTGTTGTTGTGAACACACAAATGGGCTCTTATATATTTATATATACAACGTATATACAAATGGGCTCTTATATACAAATGTCTAAATCTAGCGGTATCATCCATTTTTCTAGAAATTTTTTTAAGAAAACTAAATAATTAAAAAAAAAACATGTTTAAGTTGTGATTTATTAAAGAAGTTCTCTAAGAAAAATGGATTTAATGATTTATGGTTCTCTACATTTTAGAAAATAAACACTCCATTCGTTACACTTGAACGTGTATTCTAAATGAAAAAACTTAATATGAGGAATTGAGCAATGGTTATAATGATAAAACCTTTGTGCAACTAAAGAGAAAGTGATCGAATAGATATCGTCAAGGTAAATTGATCGATAGTATTGGAAATACAGATTTGTTTATGGTTTAGTAAATATGGTCCATTTTGATTGTATATATGGATTAAGTTCTATCACACTATAAGTTTGTATCCATCTTCTATATACTTTATAGATATAGATGGATATAAATTTTATTTGTTACATGCAATGCCGAGGTTTCTTCAGGGAAAAGCTTTCTGTACCATTATAAATAATTTTCGATCTATAAATAATTAGGTAATAATTATGCTTTCTGTACCATTATACATAATTTTCGATCTATAAATAATTAGGTAATAATTATGCTTTTTATGTACTTGTTTTTTTAGTTTGGTGATTTAACTTATACTCCCTCCATCCTAAAATAAGTGTCTCATGTCAAAATGCACACAGTTTAAGGAAAGTCACTATCTACCAATAACATCTTATCTTTACCCACTAAAGTCTTTTCTGATTGACTGAAAGGGAATCTGGACACTTATTTTGGAACGTTCCAAAATAGTAAGTGAGACACTTATTATGAACAGAGGAGTATAAATAATAAAAAGGTGTGACTGACACACTATATAAGGAATTGTGACTTGATTAGTAACCTAAAAGTCTTCGGTCACGGTCTTCAATGAGAAATTATCAAATTATAAAGTCACTTCAAAAATTACAGGGATACTTGGGGCTAAGTCAAGTCCCGATCCACTCTTTTTCCATTACAGTTTTATTTAAAATCGGTCTCAGTTCATTATAGAATTAATTTCAATTTTAAACTAATCAGGGGTGAGAATTAGAAAAATGTAAAGGTATACCTGGAAAGTAAAAAAAACAAGATATAATCGATTAGATGAGTGAAAGAGGATATGAGATGGAAAAAAAGGAAAAATAAGATATCTTTTTAGGCCCCTGCCAACGGTCCGTCGTTGGGGGGCTTCGGTTCAACTGACGCAACCGACGCCGTTGGCACAGGGCGTCGGTTGCGACCCGTCGGTGGGGAGCGTCGGAATACCGAAGGAAAAGGAAAAGGGGGTGGGTCCCCGTCGGTTGCTTGAAACGGCTATAAAAAAATTAAAATTAAAATTAAAAAGTATCCATTGAGGTGGGAAAAAATTTTTTTTAACCATTTTCACTCCACTATATATACACAACATATACTCACTAATTTTAACACATCTCATTTCCATTTTCACTCAATATATATACAATCTTTAACCCATTTCACATACACACTTTTCATCATATTCCACTACCAAAAAATACCATACATCGACACAAATTAAACCAAATTCCACCACAAAAAAACCCATTTAACATACACAAATTAAACCAAATTCCACCATCAAAAAATACCATATTCATACACAAATTAAACCAAATTCTATCATCAAAAAATGATACCCAACCAATCAACCGGCGAAGATATGTGGAACAATTTAATAAACAATCCCATACCGAACACGACCGATAATCCAACTTCACCGACGGCCACATCTTCCGCTCAATCTAGCAACTCGTCACCAAGTCAACCCCCCGGTTTTTCACAATACGCTACACAATTTCAAGGTTACCAAAATTACCAAAACTACTAACACTTTTCACCGTATGCTACATTCCAACAAACTCCACCACCATTCCAACAAACTCCACCACCATTCCAACAAACTCCACCACCATTCCATTAAACTCCACCACCATTTGGAGACCCACGATTTGTAACCCAACCATCCTCCGCTTTCTCTCCATTTCCACCTACTCCAATAAACTATCCACAATTCGGAAACATCCACACTCCACCCGAGCCCGAGTCACCAAGTCAAGCCGAAGCCGAGCCCGAACTCGTGCCGAGCCCGAAGCCGAAAAAAGGAAAAAGAAAAGGAAAAAGAAAAGGAAAAGGAGAACCAAAAAGGGTTCAAGTTAAATGGTCCGACGAAGAGGCGCTAATATTATCCGAACGTTGGATTCACCGTTCCGAGATTTCAAAGAAAGGGGTTTCACAAAGCTTTGAAGCTTTTTGGGACAAAGTTTTAAAGGATTATAATACGATTGCACCTCAAGAACGTAATTTGAGCCAACTTCAAGGAAAGTGGAACAAAATTCGTAGCGACACCAAAATTTTCATTGCCATCTACAAACATCTTACCAATCCTCGTCAAAGCGGGGCAAGTGATACCGACATTTTGAAGGGGTGTCACGAAGCGTTTAAGTCTCAACAAAACCGCGTCTTCATATACGAAAAATGTTGGAATGTACTACGACATTATCCAAAGTTTATGGAAAATGATGGAGTCATGAGCCGACAACCAAGCCAAGCCGAACTCGAGCCTATAAATCTTGGTGACGATATGCCTACTTCCGAGCCTTTAGCGACCAACATGGAACGGTTGTTCTAAGACGACATTATCTGTCGTCCGCCTGGCCGAGCTAAAGCTAAAAAAAGTCAAAAAAGTTCGGGTTCGAGTGACGCCGCTACTTCCTCGTGTAGTTTGAAAGAAAGAGAACGTTTAGTCAACATAGAAGTCGCGGAAGCACAAAAAGCAGCATTGGCCACGATCGACAAAAATTCGGTCAAAAAAACTATATTAAAATCGTGAAAAATGTTATATAAAAAAATACCGAGCGGTCTTAAAGGCAAGGAAAAAAGGATGCTCGAGGAGGTGCATCAAAGCGTTGTCGACAATTATGAAAATGATTATAAGAAGGTTTTCAGTCTCGAAGCGGGCTCGGGTTTGGCTCACGTCAACGATTCGGACGAAGCCGACAACGAAAATAAAGACGAAGTGGGTTCGGACGATTCGGAGTAGACGACTAGTTGTCTTTTTTACTTTTGAATAAAATGTATTTTTTTTTAGGAATTGTAACTTTTTTTTTAATTTTAGGAATTATAACGTTTTATTTTATATTAATGTAATGTTTTTAGTTTTGATAAAAATGTTTTATTTAAGTTTATGTTTTAATAAATAAATAAAGAAATTAGTGTGTGGGTCCTAAAAAAGAGAAGTGATGTTAACTGATGTTCACTATTGACAGGGTAGTGTCAGTTTTAAAAAAATCTGACGTGGCGCTGATATAGCATCAATTGATGCGTCAGTTGGTGTTCACCATTGGGAGGGGTCTTAGAATCCATTTCCATCCTCTACTCCCCATGCCTTCTTCTCCCTGCTTGTCACTATCATCATCAGAACACAATTGACTACGTCTACCTTCCACATAGAGTTTTTAACCAGGGTGAAAAGAAGTATTTAGTACTGTGATGTTTTTTAAAAGTACAAACTAATATGCTGTTTTTTAAATAAAAATATACTTTAAATTTTTGTGATAAATTTATATTGAACAACTTTTAAAACTTGTTTTTTATTGTCTTATTATCTTTAAGTGAAATTGCTTTGAATATACTATTTTTTATATTTATATAAAAGGGTAACCAACTCTATTCTTCTATTATTATTATTACTAAACCGTTCAAATTATATCACCACATGGCCACTTATCTTGATTGGTTCCATATATATCTTACCTCTAACAACGTTACAAATTTATGTCTTCTAGGATGTCCATTACCACAAAGTCGTTGGGATAAAAGAATATACTTTAATAGAAAATACATTTTTGATTAAGATAGATAGGAATAGAAATTACCGGGAGTAAATACGAGAAAGAATAGACTTGAATTAAATATTGCAATTCCAACCGTACACCAAAAGATTGCAATACGTTCCGCTCTTTCGTTCTATCGTTCTATTTTAATTGAGCTCCCTTAACAATCTAAAAACTAATCTAGAGTGTGAAAAATAGAGAGAGAAAGAGAATTGATTTTTAGAGTGAGAAAGTGTCCTAGGAGGTGTGTTTAAATTATGAATCCAACGGTATATTTATAGTTATAACTGGCTCACGATAGCGAAAATAGGCTCATTTTAACGAACGGTGCGCGAAAGTACAAAAAAGCAACTGAAACTTGGGCCTGGTCAACCGGTCGGGTACAGGTACGGCGGAAAAGCAACCGGAAACGAGTCAGTGGGACGGTTCCGGATGGTTTCCGGCCGGTACTGAATGGCGGCCGATCGATTCTGGCTCAGGTGCTCTTCGATTCTCGTTTTGCTTTATATCTTCTTCGTTAAGTGTCCGTTTTCGATGCTTCTTTTGGCGTTGGATTCGATTATTAAGACTTTGATGCAAAAAAATATTTGAGATGATATATCTTGTTCTGAATGAATCTTTCGTTGCGCGTAAAATCTTCATTTCTTATATGTTTTTGATGATTCTTTTTGTGATAGATTCGATTTTTAAAATGAAGACTTTTGTCTAGAGAAATCTCTGAGATGAATTTCAACCTTGAGATTGCTTGTCTTGATTCTTTCGAATCTTTAAATGTGTGTAGAATCTTCATTTTTCGTCTATTCTATTTAATTATTCTCGTGGTTTCTTATTTTAACATACTTGACAAAATAACATTAATTTAATATTTAAGCTTATTTGCCAAGTTTTGATCCTAAATGGGGAAGATATCGATAGTAAAAAATGTAACACTATACGTAATATCATTATGCGTGCCATCCCAGCTGCAGTTTGCTGCTAGCTACTTTCCAAGCTGCTGCTTGGGTTGACAGTGATCTAAATAACAAGCTTTTTATACACAGTGTATAACCAAATAGTTAAATACATTAGATCTTAACAAGCTTTTTATACACAGTGTATAACCAAATAGTTAAATACATTAGATCTTAGTTAATTGCATTGCATACACTTAATCCAAAACATTATTAATGATTTATGATTTATATGATGCTATCTTCTTTTTATATATATAAAACACATTTTTTCCCCTTATATAAAACACATTTTTTTATAAACATGATGATATGTTTAAAATATAGTTCATTTAAAATTTTAGAATATTTTAGATGAAAGTGTTAATATTATGAATTTTTAAGAAAAATTAATTTAATGATTTGACATAATTAGTAGGGTTTTAGAAAAAGGTAATGAGATGATATGGTATAGTTAAAAAGGAAGGAAAAATCTTTGTTTTAAGGAAAAATTAATTTGATGATTTGGTATAATTATGAAGGTTTTAGAAAAAGGTAATAAGATGATGTGGCATGACTATAAAGCAAAGAAAAATATTTGTTTTATAAATATAGATAGATAGATCGATAGATAGATAGATAGATAGATATACTTTTTATTAATTTGTTCATTATTAAAAATATTGGGATAGTAACTTACGTACTCGATTTGTCTCTTTTTTTTTTTCACATATAAATTATTGCAACTTTAATTAAAAACAAATTATTGAGGCACCAAATCCTTGAACAAACACGCAGACAAATGAGACCGTTTATTCCCGTTCTTTGTGTGGTCATCTTATAGTCATTGGTCAACCGAGAAGTAAACGAAGAAAATGACGATGGAAAAATTACAACGAAATCTGTGTGGTCATCTTATGGTCATCGCCCTAGAGATGTTATTGAGTTGAATTAGTCGAATTGTAGTTATCATCTCATTACTTTTTTCTAAAACCCTCATAATTATGTCAAATCATTAATTTAACTTTTTTCTTTAAACAAAGATTTTTTCTTCATTTTAGTTATGACACATCATCTCATTGCTTTTTTCTGAAACCATACTAAAAATGTCAAATCATGACATTAATTTTTACTTAAAAATTCATAATATTAACACTTTCATCTAAAAAAATTCTCAAATTTAAATTAACTATATATTAGACATGTCATCATATCATATAATGATTAAAAAGATGACAGATAAATAAAAAAAATCTATCTATTATATATATATGAATACATTATATGTTATATGTAATCTAAAAATACGTGAGGAAGTATTACTATATCTTGATATATATGCCATGGGAAGTATAAGTATCCTAAACTAATACTCATCAGTCCCACTACAAAGGTTTACTATTGACTTTTAAAAGTTTTTCTTTTACAATTTTGATCTTAAATTTTTTTGTTTTTGTTATATTATAGTTGAAGCAACATATACGAATGAACTGGAATTTAAATATATTTTCATTGATGTAATTTTCGTTATCTTTATATATATAAAACAGAATACCATGGAGGATTTTGGACCCTTCGATGGATTCCTCTCATAAGATCTAACGGTGTATATTAAATTATCATAATTACACTTTTCTCCCCAAATCAATATATCAATTACAAAATAAGTATTATTTTAGTTATTAATTAATATAAAACAACGCATTCAAATTCATTGAGCATAAATTCAATTCCTCAAGTGTTTTCTAATCTTATGTATCTCAAGTAATACTATATCTATTTTATAGTTTTCCCTACTTTTGCAAAGTTATTAATTTTGTTATCAATATTAATATTAAACTTTGATGCCTACATTCATATCATTAAATCCATCTTTTTTAAAAATGTATTGTCATTACATTGTAACATATACGCGCCAATAAGACCATTATAATAACAGTGAAAGGTCCAATTATTATTTGAAAATTGGCAAAAAAATTATAGTTTTTCCTACTTTTGCGATTTACTAAATTTTTTTATTAGTATCAATAAAACCATTATAATAACAGTGAAAGGTCCAATTATTATTTGAAAATGGGCAAAAAAATTATTATGAAACAAAGCAGTCAAATTTAGTAAACAGAAATTCGATTCTTCAAATTTTAAAAATATCTTCAAGTGTTTTTCGAATCCCTTAAGTTAATATTTATATGATAGACTTCCAAGAACATCAAAGACTCCCATATCTTAAAAGATTTTAATTTAATTCAAGACTTTGAACTAATATGTTTTTACATCAATTCATTCAAATAACGTTTTCGTTTCTTTAAAATTCATTAGATTCTAATCGATTCAATTACATATTTTGACGTTGATTATTATATCATATTGATTGGTTAAATATTAAAACGCCATGCAAAAAGGGAACCATCTCTCCCACCTGGCTTCAACTTTTACAACGCATATGATTCATTTACTTTCGGCTCTCGATACTGAACATTAAATAACTTTAGCTTATGTAGATTTCGTTTCATTTTATTTGAACTTGCATAATACAACTAATTCAATCGTGGTTACAAATACAACAAACGAGATTACACATAATAATTTAATAAACCCGTGTTATTGCGGGTCTTTCACCTAGTTTATTATATAACACAAATAAAAATATTTAAGGTCAAAATTGAAAAAAAAAAACTTCAAAAAGTCAATAGTAAATATTTGTAATAGGACAGAGGTACTAGTACGTAAGAACTAAACTTTTGGTTCATAAATTTTAATTAATGTATATATTTATGAGAATAGATATTTATATTATCATTTTAATATTCAATGTGTGAACAATGAAGTAACGTTATGTCGAGATGTATGCCATGCTAAAAACACTATTGTATATTGAAAAAGGTATTCTAAACTAATAAAATAAATTAAACTTTTTGACCTAAAACAATATTTCTTTTAGTTTTTCTTTTTATTAATTTAAAATTGATTTTCATGGCATACTTATCGTGGGTGTAGGAATCAACATTATTTTTAGATTTTTACTGATGTAGATAATGAATCAATGATTGGCCGCTATCAAGAAAATAATGAGAAAGTTAAGTGCTCCATTGAAGTTCGAACTCTTGATGCGTGTATTCAAACCAATTTTGGTATCGACTGCTAAAACTCTTTTTCATGGACGGCAAGGTATTTAACGTTACAATCTTCATATAGTTTATACCAACACTTTCCATATGTTTTATGTTTCACCGGATGTTTCTTGCTTATTTGTTAATTAACTATTCTATTGTTTAATATGATCATCGTACACCCTTACGTGCAAATGTAATACGTAATGATATTTGTTTTGAGATTGATTTTAGTGTATATATATATATATATATATATATATATATATATATATATATATATATATATATATATATATTTTAATGAAAAATATAAAATAGATACATGATCAATGAAAATATAAGATAGAATATTATAAATTGATAAAATTTATTTAATTATTAAAACTTTGCTTTGTTAAAAATTTAAACAGCAAGTTTGCAAGCACAATTAAACATAAAATGATAAAGAATAGAATTAAATACCTGAGATTTTATTATCATAGATGTTCTGACAATTACAAGGTAGAATTTCTTGACAATCTTTACAAATATAAAGAGAAATTAAAATTTGAAAATCTAAAGTTTTTGAACATAAAGTGGTTGATAGTATGGCTTTGGAAGGGTTTTTGATTTTCATACATCGAAGGTTTTTGTTGAAGTAAGTTTTTTAGATGTGTTTTCACTCCTATCTCTAAGTGTCTTCTTCCTCCTCTTATAATCTTCAAACTTCTGTTGAATAATTATCACAATAATGGATGTCCGACATCTTCAATTCTTCTTTTTAAAAATGATGACTAGTTGCTTTGTCCATTTGTAGAATTATTTCATCTTCTAAATAATAGTGATTGGTTGTCTTGTCCTCTTGTAAAATTATTGCTCCCTATATTGCCTTTTGTAGAAACTTTCCACTAATAAAGGTTTTGTCCATTAGTAGAAAGATATTCCATCAAATTGCTTGAGTGATCTTCTTTGTCGGTCATGATTTGATAATAGAAAGTAGAGTTTTGATAATTTCTTACTTTTACATTTTTACATTTTATATGGAGTAAAAATGTTACAACACGTAATACATTATTAGAGGCTTAAAATAACATCATTATATTGATCTTGAGCATCTTGAAACTGATCTTGATCATTGTTTGAACTGCCTGAAGTAGAATTTTTTATTTCATTGATAATCTTCTGAATTTCTTCTGGAGAAGAACTTGCTGCTTGAATTCTTGAAATGATATCTGAACTTTCTCCTTTGATAGTTTTTTGAATAGGGGTTTGATAACATAATTTATAATATTCATCCACAGCTTGAGTACCACCCTTTTCACTAGGAAACTTATTCCACCACTTAACACGATAATGTCTATGTAATGCTGGAGGTGATAATGGAGTAGTCTGAGCTTCTTGATAAAAATTCGTCTATGACATAATCCAAAGTAGTCTTAGAACACACATAAATTGAAGGGTGTATTCAAATAATGGTGTTCCATCTTTCTCAAAATATTTTTTAAATTTGTTGAATGCTTCCAAAAGAAATGGAGGAAATGCTTCTGGACAAATTCCCATGTATTGGAACCATTTGACAAACCATAAATGATAGTTGTTTGAAAAATTCTTTGTCAAAGTAAATAAACCATGAATGATTATAGGTCCGTAATAAGAATGTCTTATACCATGCATCTTGATAATCATAATAATTAAAATATGGGAGAGCGGGAAAACCAGCAAGGATTTTCTTAATATATGGTCTTGATCCTCATTCTTCTAGAGTTAAAATCCTTCTAATCCTTACTTTGCTAAAATCAATTTTTGAGGGATCTCTCGGGTTTATATTATGCTCTACAATAATTGATTCTGAATCAATAAGAATAGCTTGATAATACTCTCTAGTCTTGTACTCATCGTTGAAGAAATGGCAATCTCTAGGAAATAGATAGTTGATCAAACTTAGAAAACTCTCATTTACCTTTTCAACCTCACATGGTTCAAGAATTTTGATTATACGGTGATAAGGGTTTTTAATATATGGAATGGGTTCAGAATCTAATTTGGAAGATTTGAAAGTGGAAGTTTTGTTTATTGAATTTTGAGTAGAAGTTGGAGTAGGTGAAAATATACTAGAATACATTGGTGTAAAAGGTGGTCTCGGTCTCGGAGTCATAGGAGCAAACCTAATTGGTGCTGGTAATGCTGGAAAATTTTGCTTGTGAGGGGTTGCGGGATTTGAAGAACTTTCTTTTGATAATGTTTTATTTGACAAAATAAGCTTTTGAGAATAATTTTGATTCATGTTCCCTGTAAAAATTGCCTTGATAAGAAATCTGGTAAAGAATTATTTTCTCCCTTAATAAATTCAATTTAAAAATCAAAATTGATTAATAATGCTTGCCATCTTGCAAAAATCTGTTTAGAAATTAAATTTTTAATATCATTTTCTAAAATATATATTGCAGATAAACAATCAATTTTTAAAATAATTTTTTCATATATAAATCATCTTCAAATTTTTTAATATGTAAAACTATACTTAAAATCTCTTTTTTAATAGTAGAATAGTTTTTCTGAGTTTCATTCCATGATCCTGAATAAAATCTGACTAATTGTTCACTATTATTATTAGGTAGTTTTTGTTTTAATATACCTTCATAACCTAAATTACTTGCATCTGTTTCGACTATAAGATTAGCCTCAGGATGAGGAATATTTAAGCAAGGTAAATATTTTATTTTTTCTTTTATATGTCTTACTATATTAGAATGTTCTTCTGTCCATGGTTTAGGATTTTTCTTTAACCTATCATATAAAGGTTTACAAATAATTCGTAAATCTTTAAAGAAATCGTGTATATATTTTAAACATCCTAAAAATCTTTGTAATTGATTTTTATCTTTTATTTCATCAGGGAATTTAGTTGAAAATTCTAAACTTCTATCTATTGGTTTTATAGTTTCTTGAATTATATTATGTCCTAAAAATCTTATTTCTGTTTGAAATAGAGATATTTTAGTTGGTGAAACTGCTAATCTATTTTTATATATAATGTCATAGAATGCATTTAAATGTTTAAAATGTTGATCTATATTCTTTGAAAATATCAAAACATCTTCAATATAAACTATGGGAAATTTCCTAAAGGTAGAATTATATCATTCATTATATTTTGGAATTCAGATGAAGCATTTTTTAATCCAAAGGGCATTACGTTCCATTCATAATGCCCAAAGGGAACATTAAAACCTGTTTTATATTTGTCTTCTTCATTTATTTGAATTAGCCAAAATCCAAATTTCATATCGAATTTAGAAAATATTTTTGAATCATAAAGCTTTTTTAATAAATCTCGTTTGTTTGGTATAGGATATCTAATCCATTCTAGAACTTTATTTAAAGATTTATAATTTATAAGTAATCTTGGTGCTCCCCTTTCTATTTCAGCATTATTTACATCATAGAAAGCTGAGCAGGACCATGGGGATTTTGATGGTCGTATAAGCCTTTTATCTAATAAGTCTTGTATTTCTTTTTTACAATGTTGTTCTTAATTCAATAGACATATGTATGGATTTTGATTTAGTATGGATATTTTTCTCACTAAAATCCTTAATATAGGGTAATCCTACTATATGTTGTTTTCTTTTCCAAAAAACATTAGGTATAGTTGCACATACATTATTTTTAATTTTTTATTCTACTTTTTATATTCTTGTCTTTTAATTGATTGCATATTCTTTTGTTATTTATTTCATTTACTAGATATTTTACCTGTTTCTTTTTATTTTCTAATATATTTATTTCCTCGATTACAATTGGATGAATAAATTCAAAAAATATGTCTTTATTTAAGACTTTAGTAGTTAATCCTTTTTCATCTGCATTGAAAGGGTATAATTGTAATATAAATGGTTGTCCTAATATTAGTTGAGAGGTTAAATTCTTAACAAGAATTAATTGAGTATTATAGCAATAATTGTCTTTACATATATGAACATTAGATAATTTATAATTTATTTTTAATCTAGATTCACTTGCAGAGGATAACTTTTCTGTGGATTTTTCATAATATTGAGTTGGAATTAAACCTTCTTGAATACAATTTAAATCTGCTCTTGAATCTAATAAAGCTGTTAATGATAGCTTAAAATTTTTATTAATAACTATTGTTAATTTTGTATACCAACTTTGATAATTTACTTTTCTTATTATATTTACTACTTTAGGTTCATCTTCTGACTTTTCCTCATATAATGATTTCTCATTATCCTCTAATTTTTCTAGTCTTTGTTTTAGTATTTTTATTTCTAATTTTACATTATTAAGTTCTTCTTGTAATTCTGGAATTGTTATGGGATTTATATTTCTATTAAATCTTTTACAAATTTCATTAAAATTATATTCTTGTTTGTGATCTATATGTTCTTCTTCTTTATTATTTAATTTTTCTTCTAATTTTTGAAAATAGATCTTTTTTATATCTTTATCTTTTATTTTATTTATTAACTCTATTAATTGTTCTATTGCACCATCTTTAGTTATAACATTAATTGAGTTAATTAAGTAATTGTACTAGTAGTTTAGTTAAAACAAAATCAAAAAAGAAACTAACATTTGTATCTAGAATAATACAAATTACAGCATAAAATAAATAGTTCTTTTATAAAATGAAAAGGCAAAGAATAAAAAGAGAATTAACTTATAATCACAATTACAATTTTCTATACATTCACATACTTCAGATTCACTACTAGAGGTATTTTCTTCTAGAACATTAATATCATTTTCACTATAATCTGAAATACTTGACTCGCTTGAATTATCTTTTATAATTAATTTACTAATTTGTTTTTTGAGTTCATCTGATATATTCAATTCATTTATTTTCCTTTTAACATAACAATCCTTCGCCATATGTCCATTTCTTCCACATTTGTAACATATTATAATATCTTTTTGTTTATGTTGATTAAAATTTTTATAAGAAATATTTCTTTTTCTCCTAAACTTATTTGTCTTATAATCATTTCCTTTCTCATATTCTTGATCTTTTTTATAATGCTTTTAATATTTTATATATCTATTTTTGTGTCTATACTTAATTTTCTTGGAACTAGAAGGAGGTAATTTTAGAGATTCATATCCATATTGTTGACAAAAATCTCCTAATTCTTATCTAGAATTGACACCTTCTTTCTTAATTTTAGCTTTTAGCTTTAGATCTGAACATATAGCTAAATCTTGTTGGTTTACATAATTTATAATTTCACCATACGTTAATTCTTTATAAGGTATATTATTATTATAATCATGAAAATTTATTTCTAATCCTTTCAGCAAATAATTTAGGTAAACGTGCTATAAACCTTTCTTTCTAATATGCTTCTTTACAGTCTGACCTGGTCATTACTTTTGCTAAAAATACATCTTTATACCATCTAAAATCTTGTAATTTTCTACATGTTAAATTCAATAGTATAGATGAATTTCTTTCTTGATAAGCAGGTGGATTTCCTACATAATTTTTTAATATAGCATATATTAAAGTATTTAACATATCATCTATTTCTGTTTGACTAATTTGACAATTTTCATTTTTAATTGTAGTCAATTTTGCACTGAATATAGATTTTTTATCTTCTTAAGTTACATAACTATCCCACCAGCCTTTTAAAATTCTAGTGAATCCAGATATAATCATTTGTGTTACTTGTAATTCAGTATTATTATGTGATTTATATGCAGTAGCTGCCTTGGTCATTTCTTGTAACAAATTTAAAATTTGATATTCTGTTTGGCCGTCTATATTCCATTCATATATAGAAGTTCCATCATATTTGGCTTGTACTATAGTGTAGCACCCCCAAATTCGGTCAACGCATGATTAGCGGAAGCATTAGTATGTGCGGGGGGTGCTGACGTTAACGTTGAACATCATACCAGATCAGAGCTTATGATTATTGCTGAACAGATTATTAAGATGCCATTTATGAAGTTAGTTTGTAACAAAAAGGACTACTACTCGCTAAAGTCGTAGAATAGTATTATAAAATACAATTTGCATAAAATACACAGTTTCTGAAAGAAGATTTCATAAGTATGATTAATGTAAATCATTTATACAAGGAATCTTAAGTGTCCCAAAATGTGGCATCCTAATTAGTCGCGGGTCACCTAACTCCATATGCGTGCAGTCTTATCTGTGCTGCTAGTTACCTGAAAAACATAGTAAAAGTCAACAAAATTGTTGAGTGAATTCACAGGTTTTCTGTTTGTAAAGTGGTTTGATAAACCATGTTCGTTTGCGAGTTGTTGACATGAGAGTCAAATAAGTTTCGTACATAAAGGTCTGTAGGAAAGCAAATATCCTATCGTAACAGTTCGTGCAAGGGCCTATAAGTATCCACATATAGTTCTAAACCATATAATGAAATCATTCGTGTAATCAGTAGCACATAAGCACCAAAGCAATTAAGTAACACATAGGCACCAAAGCAATTATGAATAGTTATTGCATGTTATAGCAAAAACGTTAGCTATGTTTTTCACCCCAAGTTTTAAAAGCAATAAAACAGTAAAAAGGGGCTGTGAACTCACTTGTAGCAAGTCTTCAGCGAATAACAACTAGTAATATAGTAGTCCAGATGCGTCCCTCAAATACCTAGACGCAAATAAATATACTTTATATAAGTACTCGAACTATTTGTTACGTTAAGGTATTTGTATAAAGTTTAGTTGGTTGGTGATACATATGTTAAACCATGCATGCGTGTAAGTATATACCTATATATACTTATTAGTTGAATATATATATTCATATATGTTTTAAAAACATAAGTTTGTTTGCTATAAAAATAGCCTCATTTCATTGTATATATATAAATACATATGCTTGTCAATGTTTCATATCTCTCTCTCTCTCTCTCTATATATATATATATATATATATATATAAGTGAAAAACAAGTCAAAAAGGTTGGTCACAGGTCTCGAACCTGTGACCTTCCTCTAAAAGCCCCAACGACTCAACCACTAATCTATGTGGTTGTTATTAGTTTTATGTTGTAAACAATTATATTTATATGTTTAAGTACTTAATAAAATTAACAAGAAATAATATGTTTGGCCAACTAGCAATACGGTTGGACATATATAGCCGTTCGGCTATCTTTAGGGAGCCGTTCGGCTCATTCAATCCAGCCGATCGTCTGGGTTAGTCTAGCCGTTCGGCTATCCTTTCCTGGCCGATCGGTTCCCATACGCAGTCCAGTTCTGTCTCGGTTTTTGTTCCGAAATCAAACCAGATTTTTATATCATTTCGAGTTATGATTTTTACAAAAGTTTAACTTAACATACTACAAGTTTCATCCATAACTTTTACTCATTATTATACCCGTATTTATACCCATTTTTATGTACAGAATGTTATTTCAAGGTGTAAAAGTTATCATCGTTATCCTCCATTTATTAGTTAGATCATCATAATAATCATGGTTTTACATAATATATGCTAGTTTACATACATAATATCAAAGTATAATATGAAATATATGTATGATATATAAAGATTTGAGCCTCACAAAGATGATGAAAATGGCGATGATGATGAAAACCAATGAGATGATGATGATGATGATGGTTGAGTTGTTGCTGTTCTTGGTTTGTGGTTCTACTACTACTGCTGCTGCTTGTTCTTTGTTTCCAGAGAAGGAGAAGAAAAAAAAACGATGAAAATGATTGAAGGTTTTTTGTGTGTGTGTTGTTGTCGTTGATCATATGAAGTAAAACATATGTATGAAACATGGATACGGAGTATGGGATTCAAACAGCAGTTGTCCCCTCAATTATTTGAGGTGGGTGGCTATTTTTGACCCGCTAATTTTGGGTACGGGTATAATTATATTAATATAAAATATAACATCTTATATTTTTATTTTGTAGATGCTCTCCAGATTCATCATTTAAAATCAGAATAATGATATTTCCATTATATTTTTACTGTTGTACAATTTGTACATTTTAAACGTTCTGCGTGCTCAATATGTATTTAGAACACAATATTATTTCATTTTAAAAATTTCCCATATATTATTTTTGTTAAATAATATTTCGAAATGATTTTGGGACATTTTCTGAGATGTTTTTCGGTCACATATTTCGCTAACTTTTAAGTATTATATATGTAACTATAATAATTACAACTTTTGTAATACTTTTTGTATTATTATTTTGGGTTTGCTAAGCTTATTTCACATCAAAATGTTGTTTAAAATTTTGTCAGGAAATTAGCGTAAATTTCACAAGTTTTACTGTATTTAATTGTACTCAGATTTTGCGGGGTGTCAAAGTCTCCCCTTGTTAAAGAAATTTCGTCCTCGAAATTTAAGTTATGTTATGAGTTGTGTTGCGCATGTATATTTTGTCTCATGACTCAATTGTAGCTAAGTCTTTTGACTAAGAGTAGGCCTAAATTGTCTAGATCGAGTTTGAAGACAGTCAGCCCATGCCTATGTCGTTGTCCATCATAGTAGCTACATATTTGTAGTCGTGTTCAGACTATTTTAAGTCTCAAATCAGCGTTTAATTCATAGTTCAGCTTTCCAAGGTTTTAAAGTTTACCGAGTTTTCAAGGTTGATAGAGTTCTCCAACCCAAAAATATACTATTAAAATCAAAGTTTGACCATAAATGAAATCGTAGTTAGGATTGTGGTCATTATCATAGTCATATCGTGGCTACAAGGTAACCATTTACAAAGTAGTCCGATCGTGACTAAACAGTTGTTATAGGATGGTTGTCTACCAAGTAGTCTTATTGTGACTAAACGGTTTACAGAATTGTGAGTTCACTCGTCTACTAACTGCCAACCCTGATTTTTTTTTTTTTACGTTGACTTAGATAGATCACTCCTATGACGCCCTCAATGTCAATTCAGTAGTAGTGGCATCGAGGAGGGAGTAACGTGCGCTTAACGTCAACTAGAAACAATGAGTTAGATTTTCGAGAAAATACGAGGTTGCCATTGTGGCGTTCAAAGTTATCTGAGCTTCCAATGTTTATAAGGTTTTCCAAAGTTTGCACATGTATCAAATCAAAGTATTCCATTTCTAAACCATAGATGGAATCATAGTTGTTCCCGTAGTGGGACTTATAGTTTTTATCTTAGCTGTTCCCATTGATTGCTATTGTAATTTCAAGAACTTCATTGAGTAAACTGATGAATGCGTCCTCAGAAAGGCACACTCTTAAAACTAGTAACTCAACGAGTGTCACAAATGTAGTTGAGCTTCTGAAGTAGTTTGATTTTGTATGCAACATGACCGATCCTTGCAAGGATTTTGTTAGGTCCTATGTTTCGTGGGCTTTGGTTTTCCTCATTTTTCATTTCAAACTAACCGCTTTCCGAGTGATACTTTGAGTAGGACTTGGTTTCCTAGTTGAAATGTGAGTAATTATCAACGTAAACTTCTTGTCAATCTCATACTGTTTTCAATTCATTACATACCTAGAATATCTTGGTCATGGTTTCATAAACAATTCTAGGGATCTGATAGTTGTCTGTCTCTCACTCTACCCAACAGAGTGGTGATCAGCATTTTTGTTCATACAGTGCCTCCATGGCTTCATTTGTATACTAGTTGTAACACCCCCAAATTTATTGTTTAGCGGAAGCACGATTTGGGTGTTACTAATCAATATTCAAAGCACAGAGATTCATAGTAAACGACTCTATATGCGTCGTTTTAACAGAATGTATTAATAGTAAAATGTTTACAAAGTTTGAAGCTACATATAGCTCGTGTTCGTTTAAAATGAGAGATTTCAATACATAAATACTTATACAAAATATATTAATGCAAGAAAATCTCTATTGTCTGCATGCTGACTCGAGCTATAGTTTCCTGGGGCAATCCTGCCTACTGCTTTGTACCTGCGATACATGCTAAAATGGGTCAGCTAACGCTGGTGAGCTCACAGGTTTGAGTATCAAATAAGTTGTGTGAACCGCAAGATTTAAATAGTTGATTTGCATCCAGCAAATGATAGTGGTAACAGTATACAGCCATGAGCACATAGTTGAGCTTAACTCGTGGGTCAGGACACAGCCTGAGCGTTTTCGCCTCCACGGATGCCTAATAAACATCCGTCTTCCTTAAATATTAGTACGTCCGTTTACCCTGTTAGTGCTTGCTAACCCGGACGAGGTGGGTCAATCCTATATGGTACCATATACTAATATTCACGCTACAAATGTATTAACAACTATGCTGATGGAGGGCTTTAAAAGATTAGTTGTGTAAAACTCATGTAGTACATGTAAAAGTTGTACTTGCGTTCACGCGTTAAAACAAGCAATATATCACACCCCTGAGTAAAAATAGTAAAAGAGGGGCTATGAGACTCACCTGAGTCTTTAGAGTTTATATTAATAAACTGAGATTGATGAGTCGGGAATCGAAGTCCAAAGACTTGTAACCTGAGGGTGTCCACGACACGCGATGGTTATAAACATATGAAGGCATCTCATAAGACTACCTTGTAGTTGTTTGTCCAACTAGAATGTCCAAATGATTACAATTTGGTTGATTGTTTCAGTGTTTGAAAATGTGTACGGCCCGTTGGTGATTGTTGGTAATAATAACATTATCATTATTCTTGAAAAACGTGTTCCAAAGTGTTTTAGAAGTCATGTCGCATTCGTGTTTGATGTTATACAAGTTTAACACTTTGTGTGAAAATTTAGATGTAACACTGTTACTCGTGACTCTAGGGTAAGGGCGAAGCCCGTTAATGACGGGGGTCCGGGGGCAGCGCCCCTGGTAGCGGGGTCCAAGGGGCGGCAGCCCCTGGCGGGGTCCAAGGGGCAGAGCCCCTGGCTGGGGTCGAGCTGCCAGGTCAGCTTGGAAAATTTTTATTTCTACTATATTGCTTTGGTGAAAAACGCATCTGGACTCGAATTTGGATGAAATGGGGCGTCAAATTTGGGTCTCAAAACTTAGTGTAAAATTAGTTAAAACTTTCTGTTTATGCGTCACTTATAGCGTCACTTAGGGGCTTGGGCGACACTTGGGAAGTGTCGCTAAAAATATTAAATCTGAGCTTATGCGTCACTTAAGGGAAGTGACGCATGGTAGGGCGTCACTAAGGTAAGTGTCGCTATAAGTGTCGGGTATGGGTCTAGGCGTCACTCAGGAAGTGTCGCTATAAGTGTCGGTCAACGTTGTTGTGCGTCACTAGTCAAGTGACGGTAGAAGTGTCGGGAAAAAGGGGCTTTATGCGGCACTTATGCAAGTGACGCATGATTAGGGCTTTTAGCGACACTCAATGCGTCACTTAAGTGACGCATGAAGTGACGCTATACTGCACTTCGTTGCGACACTTAGGTCTGTCAGCAAATTTTCGAGCCAAAAATGAGTTTTCGGGTTTCCGTTTGGTCTGATTCTTTTACCCAACCCTTATAAGGACATTCTAAGCTTAAAGAAACAACTAAAACTTAAAAACACTAAGAAACGAGAGATTTCGAGATTTGTCGGAAACTTACAACGCGAGGAATCGAGAATCCGGAAAGATAGATGTGTAGATCCTTGCGAGATGAGTCTTTTTCTCCAAACGAGTTATGCGAAATATTGAGGTATGCTAGTGTTATTTGAAGGTTTAATGGTGATGGTGGTTTGGTGTGGTTGAGAGGAAAAAGAAAGAGAGAGAAGAGAAGGAAGATGGAAGTGAGAAGTGGGGTGGGGAGGTGGTGACCTCACCCCTTTGCAGATTTTTGGGTGGGGGCCCACCCATGTGTGGGTCTCCACTTTTAGCTCCGTGCATTCGCGCTCCGTGCGGTGTTCGTTTCCCGATTGTTTAAACGTTTAATATTTATTTTAATTGTTTAAAATGTAAGTTTTAAAATACGAAAGCTTATTAAATAAATTTATTAAAGTATCTTATCAAATACTTAATAGTTCAATTGGTTTTGTTTGTTTGCGCGTTAAACATTCCAATCGCGTAGGCTTTTAGTTGTACGATACGAAACATGTATGAATTATCATCAAAATGCTATTTTAGATATAATAGCGTTATTAAATAATGTTATCTTATTTAATGATTTTGTTCACCAACGTCCGTATAAAACTGAATCGAATTACATTCGATTTAAATTGCGTACGATTTAATCAATTCGCAAAAATTATATATATTCATCAATATAAAATCCGATACATTAATTAGCCTAACACAGAACTAATTACATGTATTAACAGTTGATTAGGCACTAATTATTAGTCCTAATTTGGCGGGTGTTACACTAGTGTCGTAACTGTTGTTTTAGAAGGATTCAGTTAGCGGGAGGCGAATATCCCAATTTCCTCAAAATAAATTTTGCAGACCCTTAACGAGTCCTCAAGCGTTTGTATCGTTCATTTGTTTTTGACCGTCAGTTTTGTGAATGGTAGGTAGTTCTCATATCGAGACAAGTACCCACTGCCTGTTGCAGTGATTGTCAGGTGCGAGATGTAAATCGCCTATCTCCATTAGAGATACTAGATAGTTAATAGTGGTATTTGCTTCATCTTATCGGAACATACAATCTCAGTTTGATTCCTCATTAATTAGTTCATACCGACTATGATATCAACACTTTCCAACTCTACCAATAGTAAGTCTATTTCGAAGAGATGACCCTAAAACGTTAGGATACATCCCGATACTATTTCTCCTGATTCGATCAACCTACTATCGGCTAGTTCTATGGCATGTTTGTCATCTAGTTTACATGAGTCAACTTCTAAAGGTTGAGTCATCATTTTTCATGACATCTCGGTGATGGTGTTAAGATTTCATCAGTTTCGTTTTGTTGGTATGTCGTCCAAAAGTATAATTTCATTAGAATGTTACCTAAAATACAATTTAGTTGGGATGTCTGCCCAAATTACAATTTAGTAGGATGTCTGCCCATAAGATAGTTTAGTTGGATCACTATTCAAAATATATAGTTCCAATTGGGACGTTACCCAAAATATATAGTTTTCATTGGGATGTCACCCAAAACATAGTTTAGTTTAGTTGGATCACTATTCAAAATATATAGTTCCAATTGGGACGTTACCCAAAATATATAGTTTTCATTGGGATGTCACCCAAAACATAGTTTAGTTTAGTTGGGATGTTACCCAAAAATATAACTTTGTTAGGATGTTACCTGAAATATAGTTTAAACACTTTGCTGGTTGTTCTCCAGAGTTTCAAAAGTCTACAAGTCATTCTCCGGTTCATCACCGTACTAGTCGTTCTCTAGTATTTTCAAAGTTACCGGTCGCTCTCCGGTTTATAACAGTGCTGGTCGTTCTCCAGCAAATCGTAATACTGGTCGTTCTCGAGTTATCTACAGGTTGTTATCCGGTCATTAAATGTGTACTGGTATGTTCTCCAGTATAAACAGTACCGGTATGTTTTCCGGTTGACTCAAATTACTACCGGTACGTTCTCCAGTCAATAAATGTGTACTGGTACGTTCTCCAGTATTAAACATCACCGGCACGTTCTCCAGTTTCCAATTCAAAGTTTTTGTTGAAATGTTATTCAAAATTTGTGGTTTTCGTTTGGATGTTATCGAAAATATAGTTTAAGTAGGAATGTTATCTTAAAATATAGTAAAGCATTTTCGTAAACAATTTGTATAAAATTGTCATATAAAGTTTGTTATTTGCGGGGAGGAAATTTGTCTTGTAGGATCGGGTCTGACTACCCTAATTGTTGCTTGAAACCATGTCTTAATTGGTGTATAACGACACCTTCCTATGTTTTGTTCGTATAGTACTTAAGAGGCTCGTTGATACGATACCTATCGCGACTTCCATATGTTCCCTCCATACATTCGACTGATAAGTTGTCAGTCCTAATCGTTAAATGTTTAGTGAGGATTTGTTTGGTCCATTAGTAAGTGAGTGTACGTTTGCATTGTAGTCAACTATGACCGAGTAATCATCAAAATAACATTAGTATGATCGTATTTTTATTAGATGTGATGGAATTTGTATGTATTTTTTGAATAGAAATTTTAGTACGGCATAGTAGGGGCATAGCCCGTCGTACATAGATTTAACGCAAATACGATAAGTACATTCCCACTTCTGCCATCTTATAGTCATCATCATGCTGATCTCAGCTACACTCCCTGCCACTCAAGCACGCTCCTCTAGCATTTATGCTCGGGCACAAGTAGAATGGGTAATTTTCGTTATCTAAGTTCGTGTGGCCTTCAATCGGCTTGAGGCGTCTTGTATGTGGAGATCATGTTCCCTCCAATCGGGGTATTGCTTTGTAATCCTTTAGACGTCATTTTGTGTGTCAATAAGTTTCTTGATTAGTGTGTGTAGTATAGTAACTAAGGTAGGGACCATTAGTTTTATATGCGTTCGCCCGTAAAAGCGGGAGATTGTAACGTATGAGAAGAGTTCCAGATTAACTCTACACTAGACAATAATGTCCGTATAGTGGACATATAGATTAATTGTGTGATGGTGTTGGTTGAGGGTTTCTCGTGTACCGAGGTTCCATTGTTATCACAACCATGTTTGAGAAGTCACGTGTAGGAACACGTACTATTCACCTAACGCATTGTGACAGTAGTTGTCATATAGTGAGTTAGACATATGCAAATGTGTGCATGCATGAGTGCTCTAGCCAAGGCTATAGTCTAGGTCTCTAAGGCTTTCAGGTCACTTAAAGACTTCTAGTTCGCTATAACCAATGGCTCTGATACCAAACTGTAGCACCCCCAAATTCGGTCAGCGCGGTCAATGCGTGATTAGCGGAAGCATTAGTATGTGCGGGGGGTGCTGACGTTAACGTTGAAAATCATACCAGTTCAGAGCTTATGATTATTGCTGAACAATAAATTAAGATGCCATTTATGAAGTTAGTTTGTAACAAAAAGGACTACTACTCGCTAAAGTAGTAGAATAGTATTATAGAATACAATTTGCATAAAATACACAGTTTCTGAAAGAAGATTTCATAAGTATGATTAATGTAAATCATTTATACAAGGAATCTTAAGTGTCCTAAAATGTGGCATCCTAATTAGTCGCGGGTCACCTAACTCCATATGCGTGCAGTCTTATCTGTGCTGCTAGTTACCTGAAAAACATAGTAAAAGTCAACAAAATTGTTGAGTGAATTCACAGGTTTTCTGTTTGTAAAGTGGTTTGATAAACCATGTTCGTTTGCGAGTTGTTGACATGAGAGTCAAATAAGTTTCGTACATAAAGGTCTGTAGGAAAGCAAATATCCTATCGTAACAGTTCGTGCAAGGGCCTATAAGTATCCACATATAGTTCTAAACCATATAATGAAATCATTCGTGTAATCAGTAGCACATAAGCACCAAAGCAATTAAGTAACACATAGGCACCAAAGCAATTATGAATAGTTATTGCATGTTATAGCAAAAACGTTAGCTATGTTTTTCACCCCAAGTTTTAAAAGCAATAAAACAGTAAAAAGGGGATGTGAACTCACTGGTAGCAAGTCTTCAGCGAATAACAGCTAGTAATATAGTAGTCCAGATGCGTCCCTCAAATACCTAGACGCAAATAAATATACTTTATATAAGTACTCGGACTATTTGTTACGTTAAGGTATTTGTATAAAGTTTAGTTGGTTGGTGATACATATGTTAAACCATGCGTGCGTGTAAGTATATACCTATATATACTTATTAAGAATATATATTCATATATGTTTTAAAAACGTAAGTTTGTTTGCTATAAAAATAGCCTCATTTCATTGTATATATATAAATACATATGCTTGTCAACATTTCGTATCTATCTATATATATATAAATATAAGTGAAAAACAAGCCAAAAAGGTTGGTCACAGATCTCGAACCTGTGACCTTCCTCTAAAAGCCCCAACGACTCAACCACTAATCTATGTGGTTGTTATTAGTTTTATGTTGTAAACAATTATATTTATATGTTTAAGTACTTAATAAAATTAACAAGAAATAATATGTTTGGCCAACTAGCAATACGGTTGGACATATATAGCCGTTTGGCTATCTTTAGGAAGTCGTTCGGCTCATTCAATCCAGCCGATCGGCTGGGTTAGTCTAGCCGTTCGGCTATGCTTTCCTGGCCGATCGGTTCCCATACGCAGTCCAGTTCTGTCTCTGTTTTTGGTCCGAAATCAAACCAGATTTTTATATCATTTCGAGTTATGATTTTTACAAAAGTTTAACTTAACATACTACAAGTTTCATCCATAACTTTTACTCATTATTATACCCGTATTTATACCCATTTTTATGTATAGAATGTTATTTCAAGGTGTAAAAGTTATCATCGTTATCTTCCATTTATTAGTTAGATCATCATAATAATCATGATTTTACATAATATATGCTAGTTTACATACATAATATCAAAGTATAATATGAAATATATGTATGATATATAAAGATTTGAGCCTCACAAAGATGATGAAAATGGCGATGATGATGATGATGAAAACCGATGAGATGATGATGATGGTTGAGTTGTTGCTGTTTTTGGTTTGTGGTTCTACTACTACTGCTGCTTGTTCTTTGTTTCCAGAGAAGGAGAAGAAAAAAAAAATGATGACAATGATTGAAGGTTTTTTGTGTGTGTGTTGTTGTCGTTGATCATATGAAGTAAAACATATGTATGAAACATGGATACGGAGTATGGGATTCAAACAGCAGTTGTCCCCTCAATTATTTGAGGTGGGTGGTTATTTTTGACCCGCTAATTTCGAGTACGGGTATAATTATATTAATATAAAATATAACATCTTATATTTTTATTTTGTAGATGCTTTCCAGATTCGTCATTTAAAATCAGAATAATGATATTTCCATTATTTTTTTACTGTTGTACAATTTGTACATTTTAAACGTTCTGCATGCTCAATATGTATTTAGAACAAAATATTATTTATTTTTAAAATTTTTCCCATATATTATTTTTGTTAAATAATATTTCGAAATGATTTTGGGACATTTTCTGAGATGTTTTTCGGTCGTATATTTCGATAACTTTTAAGTATAATCCCTTGTTTACACCAAACAAATGGTATACATCAATAACCACAAACAACAATTCAACTATGAGGATCGGTGGTCCTTGAGAAACCCTACTGCCGTGGTGGCTCTCAAGAACACTTGTCCAACAATCCATATGGCCAATACGGAATAGACCGATAGCTAGTGTTTATTGTACTCAAACACAAGTCTTACACACAATAAATGAAGTAAGACTATGTGTAATTCATACAATAATCAACTAACCCAACCAACGTGTTGACCTCAAAACAACATATATTCACATGTCCACTAACATATAAAGTTCAATCAATAACACAAAGTGAATAACTCTATCAACATGTCAACTATCACTTGTTGTAATCAAAGTAATTACAACCAAATCAAAGAGTGAGTTATAAATCCACTGACCGATACTATTGTCATCTCCACACTCAGGATTTCTATATCACTGAGTCTTCTGTTTATCTGAGAATAAAAAATCAACAAGTTAATAACTCGCTTCTTTTATTAACTATAAACTCAATACTGAGTAAGTAAACAAATAAACAACTTATATTAATAACTATATTAAGTTATTAACTATAATCAAAACATTTAAAATTTAACCCAATCTTCAAATTTACTCTTGCATACGCGATCTAGAATTTCCTAGCCGGATCGCGTAGCTCAGTTAAAATATTTCTGTTACCAAATTACACTTGCTTACGCGATCCAAGAACCATTTACAGGATCGCGTATCCTAGTTCATTTTTCTCTGTAACCAAATTGCACTAACATACGCGATCAAGAAACTTTTATGGGATCGTGTATCCAAGGCCAACTTTGATCATTTTGACAATTTATAACTAGCTTACGCGATCCAGGAATACATGTTGGGATCGCGTGATCAAGAAGAAATGACCTGCAACTTTTCTGCAAAAACTCAGCTCAAACCAAATTCAACTAAACCACTTTTAAAGGTACTAAATCAACAATACTACATTTTTAAGGTCTAAGAAATATTACACTACTTCTATAACCATCAAACAACCTCAATTAATCACAAAAGAAATCAATTTCTTAATTTCTAGGTTTCAACTTCAAAACCCATTTCAAAGATAATCAAAATCAATTCATTAATCATCAATCCTTATCAATTGTTATCAACAGAGTTTCTAAGATTATAAACAACTCCATTACATCACATATCATCATTTCTTAACAATCCAAGCATAAACTAACTACTAGCTTCAATATAAACAAGTTCATGAAACTAAAACCAAATACTTACAAGGTGAGGATTAAGATAATGATGATGAAGAACTTAAGGAATTTAACTTCATTTCAAATTAAACTTGCAAAGATTTGATATGTGTATGTAGGTTAAGTTCTGGAAATTTGAAGTGTGAAGGAGAAGTAAAATGAATTTGGGGAAGAATTAGTGGAGTTTAGGTCGGTCTCCTTTCAAAACCGACCCAAATTGAGTATTTTTAATACCCGTTCAAAATCTACAGTCTGAAACCTAAAAACCGATTGCGAAAATAGTTATTTTATTATACTGTCACTTATAACTATTTAAAACAAATAATATTTCACTATTCACAATAAGTTACACATAAGCAAATAATAATATTAAATTTACTTATAACTTATTAAATAATCTTTAAAAGTAAAGAAATTACCAGACCGGTTTTGAGGACGTTACATCCTCGAACTCTCATAGACCGAGTTTTTCTTAAAAAGTTTTCACTAGATTTAGAACTAGAGGTTTCATGAATATAAGTAGAGAATCTAGATAGTTCTATATCATTTTCAAAATTTATATCTATAGTTCCATCTGTATGTTCCATTATGTTAGATATTTGTTTAGAATTTTCTAAAGATTTAGGTGAATTTATATCTTCTAATTTCCATTTTTGATTTTGAGTAATTTCATTCCATTTATCTTTTTAGGTATATTTATTCTAGAATGTTGAGTATTTGCTTCAAATATTAAAGTTTCATCTTTAGGTGATGCTAATCTAGACTGGGGTTCTATAGTAGTTGTCATGGTTTTATATAAAATTCTATATATTACAACTATAGGGTCAGATCCTTCTTTTATTTCTAAATTATGTGTTTTAATAGTTAAACTTAACGTATCTAATATATTTCTATCAGACAAAGATATGGTAAAATTTGGATAACAATTAAAGTATATAGGACCATTACATATATTAGATTCTGCCATAGCTAATAAAGAATTCTGAAAATTAAAAAGTCTAGCATCTCTTAATATAAGTAAAGTGGAAACATCTATACCTATTCTTGTCATAGGTTTAATAGCTACTTGAACTAATCCTATATGTAAAAACTTATAATTTTTTCTACGTTTCTTAATAGCACTGTTTGAAAAGAGTTGTATATGTTGATGATTTTGCAAAAGAGGTAAAGTTTTTTTTTTGTTGTTTTTATAGAATATCATTGAAAATAATCAAAAGAACCAATTTTATAAATACTACTAATCTTTTGTTTAGGTATATTCCAATTTAATAAACTATTTTCAATATTTGAAATAGAAATTTCCATTGAATTTGTTTGATCTTGTTCTTCTTCAATATCAGAAGTAAAACTATCTTTTCGATTTAATAGTAGCTTAGAGAATTTATTCATATTCAATTAAATAATTTCTTAAATTCTAACCTTGTTAACAAAAAATCTTAATTTATAGTGTTGATCGAGTATACCTTCTCCGGGAACACCCTCATATCTTCGTGGTCCGGCCGTCTTACCATCACACTGCGGCTAATCCATCCGAATAATCGACAGGGCTTACCAACGTAGAGATATATTCTTTCAACATTTAAACCAATCTTTTCTTTTAACACGGTTGGAAGTAATCATTATTTAATGTTGTAAGAATATAATTCATATTACTACTACCACTCACTCTCAAAAATAGTAGCTCATGGCTCTGATACCAAATATGAATACATGATCAATTTTAATATATATATATATATATATATATATATATATATATATATATATATATATAGGGAGGGGATCAATGGGGAAGCAAATATCTTGGGGAAGGGGGGAAGCAATTGTAGACAGTCAGATCAGC
This sequence comes from Pseudognaphalium luteoalbum, assembly GCA_963422505.1. Lineage (NCBI taxonomy): Eukaryota > Viridiplantae > Streptophyta > Magnoliopsida > Asterales > Asteraceae > Pseudognaphalium > Pseudognaphalium luteoalbum. The sequence continues at coordinate 71,573,721 of OY730198.1, forward strand.
CCATTAAAATATAAAACGTGGAGGGGTAAATTCGTAAATTGGTAATTAAGTCTTTAAAAAAAACGAACAAATATTATAACAAACGTTCAGAGAGTTAGGGTTTTCATCTAAATCGCTGCCTTCTTCATCAATTTGTAGGAGAGATTAACGATTTCAAAAAGAAAAATTGAAGATCAATCGTTCTCAATCATTCTCAAATTAACTTTTATGAAAATGGTGGACGAAATATCAAAAAAGGAGAAAAAACAAGCAGAAAATAAGAAGAAAATCACGAAATCAGTAGAACGGCCGATTGGTAAGAATATCAAGTTCCAACGATCGCTTTGATATAACTGATTTAAATTTTAAGAAATTTATTATTGTTGCCTGAGATGAATTTTAATTCTGTTAAAATTATAATCAAAATAATTTAAGAAATATGTGATTTGTGGTATATATTTTTGTTGCGCAACTTTTGAAACTTATCTGAATATTAAATATAAACATTTAATATTATTCAGTACGATGAATGTGTAGTTTTTGTGAAATAAATATTGTAGTATTTATAAAATTGCATGCGATGAATTATAATTGTGTTAATAATCAAAGATGTTCACAGTTAACATTTAATTGGTATAGATTTAGATAAATGTGTTACTTTTCTATAACAGTTAATATTATTCACCTAGATGAATATTAAATTCATATGGTGTAATAGTTTGTTTATTAACATATTAATAATACTGACTGTAGTGAATTAAATTTGTGTAAATAATAAAAAAAGCTAAAAGCTAAAATTTAATTATTTTTATTTTTATGTATTATTATATAATATTATTCAACTAGATGAGTGTTAATTACGTATTCAAAAACAGATTTTATTTTGTAGAAACAATGATAACTACTACTCTAAATAATGTTTTGTAGATTTCAAAGCTAAAAAGAAAGGTAAAAGGTCAACTATAGCACTTGATTGTGGGAAAAAGAAACTGAAAACAACAATACCTGATTTTATGAACCCCGAAAAGCTTGAGAATGTTTTGGTTGGAATACTACAGAAGTTCAAGGTTATTCCAAAAGGATATGTATACGGTGAATGAACTAGTTATGTTAATAAAAAAAATGGTAGTACAAGAGAAAAAAGAAAGAGGAAGTGATTATTGAATCAGAAAATCACGATAATCATCTTAAAGAGAATGAAGGAATTGGATATCCAGAAGAAGCTAGAGAAACAGTTGTTGGTGAGCAAGAAGAAAGAAAAGAGATTTCTAAACAAGCTACGGAAATCGGTGTTGGTGAAGAAATGAAGCAAGATTCAAGCAGGCAAAATATGCTTATCTACCAGAACTAAAAAGTGAACAAGTAAGAATATTAAATTGATTTTGTTGTTCTCTCTAAATATATAATATTATTAACCTTGATGAATATTAAATTCATATGCTGTAACACTATCTATCTTTATAACTAAGGGAGGAGACCCTCAATTATATGTTAAAAATTTACCCATGCCACATCATACAAATCCTATGTGTCATCACCATATAAAGAAATTGATGATGTGGATTTTCCTACATCCTTTTTTTCAAATAAGGTAATATTCAATTAAAATTTATATTATAACTATTTTCATTTATTAAGGTAATTAATAAAATTAAATTATAACCATTTTAATTTAAAATAATATGTCATGTGATAACACTTATAATTTTTTATTATAATCCAAACTCATAACATCCTTTAATCTATTTTTTCCTTCTAATTTTATTTATAAAGTCTTTTAGTTTGTTCATCTTAATTTTAACTCTTCTTTCTCTAACTTTCTCTAACTCTCTCTTTTTATATATAAAAAAAAGATAAATAAATTAACTTTTAGTAAGTTATGAGAACTTGCTTTTAATGTAATTATATCTTTCATTAAAGTTTTGTTAATTTAAAATTTTTTATTATCATCTTACAGAATAAAGGAACTCAATTTCCATTATTTAGTAAAATGAATACAAGCTTTATGGATAGACAAATCAAGTTCATCATTTCCGTATAATGTAAATATATATATATTTGACATGTACTTCTATTAATTTTATATTACTTTTCAAATCTGTAGGTATATATTTGATTGTTGTATAATGATTTATATTTTGTACATACATACATATGTATATATATATATATATATATATATATATATATGCATTAGTTATTTAATAAAACGTCTAAATTGTTATAGTAATTGTTACAATTTATTTTTTCAAGAATATTAACATACGCATTGTTTATCATATTGTTGCAAGGTTAACATATTATAACTACAGAAAACGAGAAGGTCACAATGACTAGGCAATTATTTTTGGCTAGAAAAATGTCAACTTATAACATACATATCTTTTTTAACCTTCTCATTTTATTGATATATCGTGGGGGGAAAATGTTGTTATTATTTATTTTTGAAGGGTTAAAAATTTATAAAGTATCATTAATAACGATAAAAAAGTTTCTTTTAAAATCTAAAAGTTTTTCCATTTCATATACCGTTTTTTACTTATGTTTCACATATTTTTTAATGCTAGCCATGCATCGCACGGGTTTAACACTAGTTATCTAATAAAACAATGTTACATAATCATCAATAATGTTTACTATTTTAGAAAGTTTTATAATATTGTCTTTGGTGAAATGAAATAGTGTTAATAATAAAATGTTAAGTAAGTAACATGTGATTGTTATGACTTTAATTTGATTTGATTCTTATGTCGGAATATATATTATTATTTACCTTGATTAGTTTTAATTTAAAAAAAAAAACAGGGATACATTGATTGCTTGGAGTTGAGGTTTGAGCATATTATTGAAGAAACGGAACAAATAAAGCAAATCTTTAAAACAGCTTCTGAAATGTATCCAAACAACAAAGAAATTGTTGAATGGGGAAAGAAAATAGAAAACTTATTTCAAAACAAGTAGCGGGAAAAGATGAAGAAACTACACCATTAAACACAACAGCAGAGGAAATTGATCCAGTTACAGGAATTCCTATTGTGAAGTTGTTCTCTCTAATGGATAACCCTCGAAATAGCTCTATGGAACCAAGCTAAAGCAAAAAGTTTTTAAAGTATCAAGTGTACCATCGTTTGATCTTGGTATTGATTTTGATACAACAGAAGATAAACTATTAGAAATCAAGAGAACACAAGTTGATCCAAATAGGGAGTTAAGTAAGATGGAGAAGGACGTCTCCACATTTATGCATTGTTTTGTTGATGCGCCTTGGTAAGAAATTTAAACTTAAATTTGTTATATACATAATGAAACTTATATAATAAATTGTTTAGTTTTTTTTATATATAAATTTGATGCTTGAATGAACAGTAGAATCGTGTTTCGCTCTGAAATTAGGAAGTTTCTAACAAGAAATCAAGTTGCAAGCATGCTTCATAAAATAAGCATCTCTCCTGGTGTAATAGATTGCTGGGCAATGTTACTAAACAAAGAGGAAAGCATGGAAAGAAAAGGATTGCATGAATGATACATATTCCCAACCACAGTTTTGGTAAGCCATACACAATGCTTTTAAGTAATTAAATTAAATTTATTTTGTTATATTTATCGTGATGGATATTAATTTCTGTTTAAGTTTGTTCTGTATTTATTGTTTCACTAGATATGTTCATCTTAATGAATGTTTTAATTTTCAGAATGAATATATGTTGAGAGTTGAAGCTTACAGAGAACAAACATATTTGATCTTTAGATCAAATATTGTTCAACAAATAACTTCTGAAAAAGCAGATTTCAGATTATGTTCAGCTGATATGGTATAATTATCAGACTCTGTATTTTTATGATAATATTACCTGTGGTGAATATTATTGAAAACTTTTTAAGAATGTTAAACTGCAATGATATTGCAGGTGTTCTTTCCAGTAATCACTAAAGAATTTAACTTCTTGTTAAGTTTCAATTTGAAAACAACAGCGGTTGAGATAATTGACCATAGCAAGGTGATAATTCCAACACACATCAAGTATGAAAATGCACCAAACTGCATTGTAAGTAATTATAATTCTAACACAATATTCAATATTTGTACTGTTTTCATATATGTAGAAATATCATATCAAAGATTATTTTCAAATCCTTTGTTTCTGTAAGTTGATTAATATGCATCAGAATGAAGGTTAATTAATATGCATCCGAATGAAGGTTAATTAATATGCATCAAGGTTATTCACAAAATGTATAAATGCAGAAACATTTGTTTTCAAGATACCTACATGATGTAGAACTTCAAAAAGCAGCCTTGATAAAGTCGAGTGTTCCTAAAAGATTAATGATGAAATGGAGAACAACTGAGCACCATTTTGGGTATGGTATCTATATGATGAGGCATATGTAAACTTACAATGGTCAACTGTTATGGGATTGTGGTTTGGATGAGGAATGGAACAAGCAAGACAGTCAGATAGAGTTGCTTAGAAGAAAATATGTTTCCAAAATAATACTTAGTGAAGTCAATATGGTGAAAGAAGAAATATTGAAGGACTTGAAGCTATTTAACAATCACTACAGTGAAGAAAGAAAGGAACCGATGCGTGAGGAAGCAGCTAGAATTTGTTACAAAAATATAAACAACATTTTGTAATTGTTGTTTTAGTTTGTTTTTGGGATTTTTTAAGTTCAGTTTTATGAGACTTTATTGAATGTTGGATCTTTAATATTCAGAAATATTATTATGTTAATATGACTTATTATTAGTTATGCTGAATGTTAAATAACATAAATGTAAATTTATTATTTCTTATGATGAACATTATAATAATTAATAAATTTTTAAATACTAAAATAATAATAAATTTTGAAAACTGAAAGAACGTGACTTTTCACTTTCATGAGTTATACTCCATATCTCTATATATACAAACATTATCATATTTCATATCTTCCATTGAAAACCCTAACAAAAGAAACTGATAAATAAAAAAAAAAAACCCACCAAACTAACCAAAATCAAGATGTCATCCAAAAGCATTGATACAACAAAAACAAAACGTCCTAGAATTGAAGGATCTTCTTCATCGTATAAAGGAATACCAGATTCACCACCAAGAGCACCATCTCCGTTGTTAACACCAAAACTTTATCCTGGTGGAACAGATCTGGATCAAGAAATCATTTGACAAAAGAAAAGAAGAACCTGACAAAGGAGTTGTTGCAGAAATACAACAAGTATATCAATAAAGAGTATTAGAATAATTAAGTTTAATAATGTTTAGTTTCTATGCATTTTATCATTGCTAAGTTTTATTAGTCTGTAATTTTTTTTCGTTACTTGAAAATCTATGATATATGTTATATATTAATGTGTATAAATAAGTCTTATCTAATATGTTTCAATTTTCCTTTTTAATTAATTTGTTTCGTATATGTTAACTTATTTAATATTTATCATGATGAATATAAACAGAAAAAATCTACAAAAATAAATTCAAGTTCAATTAAACAGTATAGTGATATATTTTATGTTTAAGTTATTTTGTTTTACGTTCTGCTTGATTTATAATTTTTTATTAGGGAAGTAATGAGACAGATACAAGAAACAAAAATAAAAAGTTGGAATGTTGGGCTAAAAAATTTTGGGCCAAAAAATTAGACTGTGAGGCTAAATAAAATAATTTATTTTAACAATAAAATGAAACAAGTGATTACATGACCGAATAAACCCATGACCCGATTAAAAAACTCACTAAATTCAAATAAAACCCTCTCTCGATGTACCCATATTTCAACTTTACCAAAAATCACTACAAACCCTTCGTGTAATTTCCCCAAAAACTTAGTGAAAGTTGAAATCGTTCGTGATGTCTACTCCAGACGATGATGATGGTTTGAGAAAATACGACAGAAGAAAAGGTTTGTGAACGTCATTTTTGATTACATTTTAAACATAAAAAATGAACGTCGAATAAATAATAAAATATTTGATATCATGTTGTTAATGTTTATTTTATGATACATCAAAAAAGAATTTAATAGTAACGTTGAGAGTTGATCCAAATGCAAGTAAGTTCACGACAAAACACTATTTTTTAAAAAAAATAAAAAAAAATACGATACAATTAATAAGTTTTAAAAATTCTAAATGCTACTTGTGCAGATGAATCTGGAGTTGGAAACATATCAGGTAAAGAAGGAGAGGTCAATCAAAGGAATGATAGTGTTGTTCCTATGAAAGGTAAATTAAATATACTGATTAGTTGATATATTATATTCAGTGTGACAAATATTACGTTTTTAAATTGTTTATCGATTGATATTACTTTTTATATTACATAGTTACTGCTGATGTGAGTCTTATATGTTGATATTAGTGTTAAATTATTAATATTCATCTTGATGCAATGCTATTGTTCTAATTGTTGACTTATGATTGAATTGTTGGTAATTGATGTGTAAAATCTAGTTATAAAATTAAACAAAGAAATACTGATCGTTAACTATTACATAATTGAGGTAAGTATACCCTATCGTGTATAGAATAGCTACAGTAAGTCCAAGTTCGTTCCACAGGGATTATGTATTTAAGAATTATAATTTAAATGCAATTAATTTAAGTAATTAAATGGGGGGTTTTGTGTGACCGAATTGTCACTTTGCTTAACAACTAATTTAATTAAACTAAGTGAACTCATGAAGAGTCAAATTGATTTATTTAACTTTCAGATAATAAAAACGACACTTGCTTGGATTATTTTACTAATGACTTCAGGGTGTATAGTTAAAACTAGTTTATTTGCGTATTAAATGTAAATCTTATTAAGCTAGGATTAGTGTCCACTTTTCCTACACCATAAGTCCAATTTACTAATTACAATTTAATCTAGTGAAAGACATTCGCCAAAATCACTAACTTACACATTTAAGTTTACTTGTCTAATTTATTACTTATCTGCATCCGCAATCAAAGTTCAATTATTCATAGACAAACAATTGATAATGAATACCTAAGTGACAAACATTCGCTATAATCACTTATCCATTCACCAAATAAATTAGAACTATTAATTAAACCTAAATATGTAAGGTTCTCGATTAAACGCAATTTAATTCAATATAAACATCAAATGTTACACCCCTAATCATTAGCTAATTCATCCAAGCAAGTGTTAGGGTATTTAGCTACTCATATTATTACAGAAAATCAGAAAGGAAAATGTAATAGAAATCATAATCAAATGAAATCGTCTAACAAATTCGAACCGAAAAACCGAAGATAATGAATTAGCAATTGATAACCTCAAATTCTTCTTGCTTCCATCTCCTAAAAATGCTCCAGAATTAGTTTGATGGTTGAAAATCGGTTGTGAAGAAAAATGGGGTGATCACCCTCAAATGAAAGCAAATGAGGGTATTTAGGGTTTCTGCCGAATCGATCCATCCGCCGGATGGATGCTAAAGCCCATAGTCTGATGCCGCGTCTGATCTAGCTTGGCCCAACAAATCCATACGCCAGATGGATTAATCCATCCGCCGTATGGAATGAAATTTACAACTTTTTCAACCTTCAAACTAGTCAAACTTCTTAGCTTCAAATCTTCATATTTTTCTTTAATAATAGCTCAATTTCTGCTTCTTTTTAATCCAAGCTCCAATAAATCTCCTAAATGCAAATATGAACGAATTAAGTATCGTATTCACATAAAATGCATAAGAATTCTATTAAAACTCATAAAATCCAATAAATGTACAATCTAATTATTTTTGCTAAATACATTTAACTTTTCGAACTCAACTATTTGAAAACTTTATATATTTATATTACTCTTTTAACCACTTTGTCTCAACTAAATTTTGGTACAATTAACTTTTATACAAAGATTACTTTATTTGACTTATTTTCATTCTATACTAATTCAAGCTCTATTCCTACCTGTTTTATAAATATGAACCAAATCGGTATCAATTATTAAATAAATGCAATATAAATATAATAAAAATCAAAGAATATTATAAACTAAATATAACATTATTTAATGTTATCAAATTATCCCCACACTTAACGTCTACTTGTCCTCAAGTAGACTAAAACTAAACTACTAAATATAAATATACATCACTAATGCAAATATGATTACTTAAAACAATAAAACTAATATTTAAAAATTAAAATATCCAAATTAAAAATCCGTTTCCAATTTTTAAAATTTAAACAATTTAATTAACATGGATAACTAATTTGTACAATAAAGGAATAAACTCCTTTATTATTATTCACATAATATATCGCTCATCAACGATTACTAAGATTGTTGTCCACTTAAACAATCTATACTCATATTTCTGAAAACACTTTTATTGTTACTATGTATATTACATATGATCCCCACCTATGATATACCCCTAAAATTTAGTCATGCACTTTACTTTATATTTAAAATAAATATACGAAAATCATTTTTAAGAATCAAGACATTGGTGACAGGTCTGCATTGACATGCAACAAAGCGACATAACTTGATTCAAGTAAAGCAAACCCTTTTTAAATCAAACCATTGGTGACAGGTCTATACCTCAGTATAACAGAGCGACATAGTTTGATTAATTTAGGAATCTTAAGATTTTAAAGATTTTATATTTCTTTTGCTTATTTTTAAGAATACTAATATGAGACCAGGTCTGTACTTACGTACAACAGAGGAAACAATTAGTAAACCCCCAAATGGTTTCATATAAATATCAAAAATATAAAATAATGCATGTTAAATCTAGGAATTAAAACTTTTTGTCATACATCATAGTGTTTATCACAAAGTAATATACAAGTTTAAATTTAGCTTCTTAAAATTCAGAAATTTTCATATAGATTGCCTATCAGTACATCATATAATGAAACTATACATCATTTATTATTACTTTAAAATTATATGTACAAAAAGATTAAATCCATGTTAAAGTTTAAACTTTAAAAATAATACAAACTTTTAATAAAACTATTTTAATTATTAAATACTTAGTTTCAAAACTTAAAATAATTCATTTTAAAGAATAGTGATTTTTTTATAAAGATTAAAGTTAAAAAGATACAACAAAACCTAAGGACAAATAAACTTCTTTTCGACCCCCATCCCCACACTTAAGTTGTACAATGTCCCCATTGTACTAAACATAATAAAATCACAGTGAAAATGAGAGAAAAGAAGTAGAACAGTAAAACTCCCCTTATATCTCTTGAAAAGTCCAATAGCATGCGCGTACGAGTCCGTGTCAGCCAACATCATTCAAAATCAACATCACACAAAACAAAACCAAAAGAAAACATAACATATAAAACAATTAAACACATAGTTCAAACAGAAAAATAAATCCTAACTCACTTTCGTAGGAATCACGATTGCATTTAGCATATGCAATAAGCCTTTAAACCCCTCGGTATCCCCAGTGGACGAGTTATTGTCTCGTGAGGGTTTCCCGTGAACACACCCACAAAGTTCAAACCCCTGAATTTATCGGTTCTTAGGGTAAATCACGAGTGCCTCCCACTCGTTTTCAACATCTTCCTCGTGGTATAATTTCTATCGATGTCCATTCACAATAAATGACCCGCCATCCGTCTTAAATAACTCAACATAACCCGATGGATAACCATGTTTTACCGTATAAGGACCGGTCCAATGAGGTTTACGCTTTGGTTGTTTTAACTTAAAACGAGATTGAAACAAAAGTACCTTATCTCTAGCTTTAAAATCTTTCCTCATTTTCAACTTTCTATCATGCCAAACCTTAGTCTCTCTTTATACAAATGCGAGTTCTCATATGCTTGCAATCTCAACTCATTTAACTCGTGTAATTGCAAGAACCTCTTCTCACTCGCTTCAACCAAATCCAGATTACAATTCTTTAACACCCAATAAGCTTTATGTTCAACTTCTACCGGCAAATGACACGTCTTACCATAAAGCAACCGGTAAGGTGTCGTCCCAATCGGTGTTTTGTAGGCGGTTCTAAATGCCCACAAAGCATCATCTAACTTCTTCGCCCAAATCGCTCGGTTATCTTTAACCGTCTTTTCAAGTATTCTCTTCAAAGATCTATTAGTATTTTCAACTTGACCACTCGTTTGTGGGTGGTAAGAAGTAGAAAATCAATGATTAACCCCATATTTCTTCAAAACCTTCTCTAATTGTTGATTTGCGAAATGGCTCCTACGGTCACTAATCAAAGCTTTAGGGATTCCAAACCGACAAAAAAAACTTTTCAGAAAATCAATCACAACCCGGGCATCATTCTTTGGTAAAGCCTTTGCCACCGCCCATTTGGACACATAATCCACCGCAACCAGTATGTAGTCACATTTATGAGATGGTGGAAACGGAACCATAAAATCTATGACCCATATGTCAAACACCTCACAAACTTGGATACTTTGTTGAGGCATTTCATCTCTTTTGGAGATGTTGCCTGTATGTTGGCATGCATCACAAGTTTGACAAAGTGTTTGTGCCTCCTTAAATATGGTGGGCCCATAGAAACCCGCATCAAATACCTTTTTACCTGTAACCGAAGGTCCATAGTGCCCATCGGTTGGTCCATGGTGGCACTCATCCAAAATTCTTCTTGTTTCAGCTCCATAAACATATCTATGAATCATCCCATCAGCACAAACCCGAAACAGATATGGGTCCTCCTAGAAGTAATACTTCAAGTCTGAGAAAAACTTGCTTTTTCGCTGATGAGTCATTCCTTTCCTCATAACACCTGCAACTAAATAATTAGCAAAATATGCGTACCAAGGTGCTTCTTCCTCATTCTCTACATCGTCACCTACCTACAAAAGAAATTCCTCAGGAAAGGAATCATCAATGTCAGTATCGCTTGGCTTGTCTAGGTTTGGATTTTCCAACCTTGACAAGTGATCGGCGGCAAGGTTCTCGACCCCCTTTATATCTTTTATCTCAATGTCAAATTCTTGCAATAAAAGAATCCAACGAATGAGACGAGGTTTAGCATCCTGTTTAGCAAACAAATACTTAAGAGCCGAGTGGTTGGTGAACACGATAGTCTTAGACAACACAAGATAAGACCTAAACTTATCAAAAGCAAACACAACAGCAAGGAGCTCTTTCTCAGTAGTGGTATAATTTTTTTGAGCCCCGTTAAGATTTTTACTAGCAAATTAGATAGGCCTAAAGTAATTTCCTTCCCGCTGTCCTAACACTGCACCTAACGCGAAATCACTCGCATCACACATTAACTTGAAAGGTTGTGACCAATCGGGTGAAACCATAATGGGTGTGTTGGTCAACCTATCCTTTAAAGTCTCAAATGCCTTAACACACTCATCATCAAACACAAAGGTGACATCTTTCTCAAGAAATTTAGTCATGGGTCTAGTGATCTTAGAAAAGTCTTTGATAAACATACGATAAAAACCCGCATGACCTAAGAAACTCCTAATGCCCTTAACATTAGCGGGTGGTGGTAACTTGGCGATGACATCAATCTTCGCCTTGTCAACCTCAATCCCCACACTTGAAACCTTGTGTCCCAAAACAATACCCTCCTTAACCATGAAATGGCACTTTTCCCAATTTAATACTAAATGCGCCTTCTCGCATCTTTCAAGCATCTTGTCTAAGTTAGACAAGCATGATTAAATGAATTCCCAAAAACAGAAAAATCATCCATGAAAACCTCCATGGAAGTCTCAATCATGTCCTGAAAGATAGAAATCATACACCTTTGAAAGGTGACTGGGGTATTACAAAGTCTGAAAGGCATTCTCCTATATGCATACGTACCAAAAGGACATGTGAAATTCATTTTCTCTTGATCTTTAGGGTCTATAGGGATTTGGAAGTATCCTGAAAACTCGTCAAGAAAACAAAAGAACTCGTTTCCGGCTAGTCTCTCTAACATTTGGTCAATAAAAGGTAAAGGGAAATGGTCTTTTATGGTAGCATCATTAAGTCTCCTATAGTCAATACAAACACGCCACCCCGTAACAGTCCTAGTGGGAACCAATTCATTTCGTTCATTCATCACAACAGTCATTCCCTCCTTTTTGGGCACGCAATGGACTGGGCTAACCCAAGGGCTATCAGAAATGGGGTAAATTATACCCGTATCAAGCAATTTGACTATCTCCTTCTTAACGACATCCTTCATATTTGGGTTAAGCCTCCATTGTCTTTGAACAACGGGTGTTGCCTCATGTAAAAGATTTATTTTGTGTTTACAAAATGATGGGCTTATCCCAGGTATGTCAGATATACGCCAAGCAAAAGCGCCCTTGTGAGCTTTCAACACATCAAGTAACATGCATTTTTCAGAATTAACAAGTTTAGAAGAAATTACAACCGGTAATAGATTTTCCTCCTCCAGAAATGCATACTCGAAATGACTTGGGAGTGGTTTCAACTCCAAGTCTCTCGGTGGATCCTCAAACGAAGTCTTGATCCTCAACCGATCATCACCTTTAAGCTCTTCAAATCTCTCATCCACTAGTTGCTCTTCCACATCATCATCATCAACTTCCACAGCTGTAAGCAACTCCTCCTCAGTCATTCGTTCCTCTACTGACTCCACAAGCTCAACTAGTTCAGCTTCCAATCTGAGTAATTTCTGTAATTCCTCATCCATTGCTTCATCTATGACATCAATACTAAAACAAGTATCGTCAGTAGAATAAGGATGCTTCATGGCTTTATCAACTCGTGAAAGCAATCCTCTCCTGGCTCACTCCTAAGGTCAACTGCTTATTTTTAACATGAATAATTGCATCAGCAGTATGTAAAAATGGATGTCATAGAATAAGTGGGACTTTGCTATCTTCCTGCATTTCGAGGATCACAAAATCAACAGGAAAAGTAAATTGACCAACCTCTATCAACATATTTTCCGCAATCCCTACCGGATATTGGAATGATCTATCGGCCAGTCTTATACTCATTCGTGTGGGCTTAAGGGATCCTAAAGACAATTTCGCATAAAGGGAGTAAGGCATTAAGTTTATACTAGCCCCTAAATCGGCTAGGGCATCACAAGTCATAAACTTCCCTAAAGTACATGAAATAATAAAACTCCCCGGGTCACCCAATTAGGTGGAATCTGATTCTGAACGTTAGCAGAGCACTCATCATTTAGAAATGTCGATGCCTCCGATAGCTTATCCTTGTTGCTCACCAAGTCTTTGATGAACTTGGCATAGTTCGGCATCCCGGCTAAAACATCAACCAAGGGCACATTAATCTGAATGCCGTTGATCATATCAACAAACTTCCCGTACTGGGCCGCTATCTTCTCCTTCCTCAAACGTTGAGGATAGGGAATCTTTGGTTTATAAGCCTTCACCACCGGTTGTGTGACTGGAGGAGTAGGTGAAACCGGAATAGATGTGGGTTGCATGGCCTCCTCTTCTTCTTCTTCAACCTCCAGCTCATCAGTATCATGCAAAACAGAGTTAGAAACCTTGGCCTTTTTGGCCGGAAAAGGCGGTAGCTCTTTCCCTCTACGAGTAGTAATGGCATTTGCATGCTCATTACGGGCAGGTGGTGGCTGATATGGCTTTGGACCACTACTAGAAGATATTTGTCTCGGGTTCTCTTGGGTGTTACTTGGTAGACCACCGGTTGGTCTACTACTTTGTCCCTCGGACAACCGATCCATTTTTCTTTCCAAATCTTGAATTGAAGCCTGTTGATTTTTCTGACTTGATCCATACTTAACCTAAGATTTTTCATTTGGGTTTTCAACCTCTCGGTACAAGTATCCTGCTTAGAGATAAATTATTTCATCATCTTCTCCATCGGTGACTCTGTGGCTTCCTGTGGCTGAACTGGTGGTGGTGGCACATTGTCTCTTTGGTATTGGTTATGATAATTCTGACCCTGTCGAGAAAATCTGTTGCCTTGATAATTACTCTGATTTCAATTCTGATAACCACCTCGCTGATAATTATTTCCATTTTGATAATTAGTTTGCTGCATGTAGTTAACATCTTCATCCGCCATCATCATAGGTTGATCATCACTATTACAATCTTTGGTGGCATGATTACCACCACAGTTACCACAACCCTCTCGAAGCTCTTTTATTTCTCCCTTGAGAGTCTTAAACTGATCATCAAACTTGGTAGACATAGCTTTAAGCTCTTTCATCATTTTAGAATTGTCAGAATTGTTACCACTTCCACTTCCTTCAGCAAAAGCAACCGTCTTTCGGGCTGGTTTACCCTTATTATCCTTCACCCAAATCAGACTTTGAAGAGCCCGATCTTCTATTACCTTCCATGTCCCATTTGGAGTCTTATATATAAACAATCCTCCTCCCGAAGCATCAAGAACAGACGCCGATGGAACATCAAGACCATTGTAAAAGAGTTCAATGATTTCGGCCTTTGATAAACCATGGCCGTGACAGTTTCTCAACAACTCTTTCATCCTTGACCATGCTTCCACTAAAGTCTCACCCTCGAGTTGCTTAAATGCCCGGATCTCATTCAACAACCTTTCCGCTAAAGCTGGAGGAAAATATCGGTTAACAAAAGCCTCCCTCATTTGGTCCCAAGTTTGGATGGTATCCGGTTTGAGCTCTTGGTACCAAATTTTTGCTTCCCCGCATAAAAACTTGGGGAAAGTCCGTAGTGTAATGGCTTCCTCCGTGTTTTCAACATACTTAAAATATTCCCCTATTTCCAAGAAATCACCAATATGCTTGTGCGGATTGGCCCGCACTCTTCCATCCAACTGAGTATCTCTGAGCATCTGCAAATGATTACCCTTTAATGAAAAATTATTATCGATTGGTTGCCTTCGAATTGCTGATGCTGGCGTAGGAGCAACGGTCCTAGTCCGATTAAACATGGGTGTGTCATTCTCGTCAGCCATTGGTTCTTCCTTTTCCTTTTCCGAATGAACTTCCTCTTTGTACTTTGATTCAAGCTCTTCTTCAAAAACTTCCTCAATGATTACCGTTTCAAAAGTATCCCCGGTTTCCGTTTTAGTGTAAATTGAATCCGTCGGTTTATTCTTTGATTTATTCTTCCGTTGCTTCTTGGTGGTTTTCTCTGGATCGGACAAAGGACTTAGGAGTTCGTTAACCGAATTACCAGTGTTCATCCACTACCTGATCAACCCTGCAAAAGAAAAGAAAATAAAACCAAAAAACGCACCGACGCAATTGATATCGCGTAAAAAGTCATGTTTTTACTACCGATATCTCTCTCATTCTAGAACGATTCTTAGCATTTTAAACTCAAAAACAATACAAATCAATGATATTATGCCAATATTGTCAAAACAAGGTTGCACGATAAAATCAAGCAAAACGGATGAAAAACGAAGATTCCACACACGTTTGAAGATTCAAGGCATCAAAATGATATTTCAAGACAAAAGTGCCCATCATCAAAATCCATCTCATCCAAGATGTTCTTTTTCAAATTACGAATCCAAAAGAAGAAGAATCAACAAAAACGGATAAAGAATGAAGATTCTACGCCCGCCGGAAAGTCTAAATGATTCGTACGCAATATCAGGAGATAGAAGACATATTTTTTGGATATCTTTACATCAAAGTCTTCGTTTTTTAATTACGAATCCAACGCAAAAAGAATCAACACAACAGACGCATAACGAAGAAGATACGCGCGAATTAAGCAACACAGCGAAAGACGACGGATCGGGGAGGGTGGCAGCCAGCCGCCGCCGGCCTGATGGTGGGCGGCGCTGCCTCCCCTCCCCTCATCTTGTTTCCGCTTTTCCGTCCTTGAGAGTACCCGGTGCGCCACCTTTCCATGCTTTTTCGTACCCGGTGCGCCACCTTTCGCTACTTTTTCGTACCCGGTGGACCACTTTTCACCCTTTTTCTAATGTGTGCCATGGAATACTAACATGAGCCACATTTCACCTATAATTAGAGCCCCAAGGCTTCCATTTGAAAATGTCCTATATGCATTAGGCATAATTCTCTCTTTACTTTCTCATTCTATTTTCTTACTTCAAAATTATTATTAGGCTAGTTAGGGAGGTTGTTTAAAGTAGAAACGAAAGCTAGGGAACATCTTGTAATCTTTGGTGTACACTTGGAGTTACGCTTATTAATTCAAGTCTATTCCTTCTCGCATTTTAATCCGGGTTCTTTCTATCCTATTCTATCTTAATTAAATATGTATGCTTTAATTATGCTAGAATTAGTATGTGCCATGATTAGCGAGTAGATTACCATTGTATTTGTTGTGATGTAGTTAGCATATATAATTGTGGGATGACTTTAAATATGTCGTGAAATAATATGATGGCCCCTATTCGACTGTTTACTCGGTATAGTGCTGGAAATGCTTTTAAGCAAAGTACATACGTATGGAAGCCGGTAACGAACGAAAGTAGTTATATTATGGATCGACATTATAAAACGGAAACTTTATGAATGGACTTATCTTATGATTTTAAACCTAAAACTTACATTCACCTTTCGATTAACAAACGTGATTGTAACCTTGTAAAGAGGAGTCGTGAACCTTGATACTCGGTCAATAGTTATCTGTGTAAAAACTATGTTCTTAACTGTAACGTCATGCAAGCATCATAAAATGCAATGTGATTACGTGGACTTGCCATGAGTATTGTACACTTTCGATCACAATGTACTTATCATGTGAACATGGTGAAGCAATTAAATTCACAATGGAAACATCGGTAAATGATTAAATACATTGTGAATCACCATAGTATTTTCCGACATGGTCTGGGTTTAACTTTATGCAAAAAGCCGTCAGCATTTTTATTAGCATTTTAATTAGATTAGTTAATTTAGATTAGATTAGAGTAGGTAGGCTACATGCTAAATAACCATTTACGAAAACCTAGGGATTTGTTAATTGTAATGAGAAAGGCAAGTTTGGAATCTAAGTTACACTGATATCCTTTCCTTAAAATACGAAACCAAAAGTAAGATACGTAAGAAACCTGAACGTTTTCCCCTGCTTATCATTCTTAAGTTTCATTAATAGGAATTGGCTAATAAGTTCGAACATAAATTCTAAGTTAGTTGTTTAATGGATTTGAAATCTTTATGGTATTAAGAACGGTTAGACTTGCTAATGACTTGCTACTCTATTCCTTCACCCACGAGCGAATACGTTCAATAATACGGGTCACTAACTCCCTCACAGGAGAGTATGGAGAGTTGAGCATCGTCTGTCTGATCAGAATCATGACACCTTAGTTCCTCGTGTAGTTGATAACCGACTAATAGGGAACTTATTGGTTATACCATTAGGTATTGAATCCACTAGACATTTCCAATTTATATAATCGTCTTCCTATAAGAGTCATCATCCCACATTATTGGCTAACGAATTCACAACAAATACTACTTTTATTATCTGATTTATTATTATATTTTATTTGCTTTATTTAGTTTACTTAGTTAACTGAACCAAAAACCCCCAACGCACTCTTTTAAAACCTTTACTAGAAAAGAAAGATTGATTGGATCACCTTCGTTTCAATTCAGTTTCTCTTTAAGAACGATGCTAGGTCATATTTACCATCTACTAGCCTTTGGTTCAGTATTAGTAAGTCATACTTAGACCCCAGCAAATATAAATTTAAAACAAACCGATTGCGATCCGTACGTCGTCTTCATACGACCGTTCGGGGTGCAACAAGTTTTTTTGGTGCCGTTGCCGGGGAGACTAACTGTCCGATACAGAGGCCCAACCAATCCCAATTCTAGTAAACCCTTAGGATAAAACCTTCTAAAAAAACACAAAAACAAGTATTTACTTTCCTGTCTTTTTTTATAGTTTATGACCTGTTCCCTTAGATCTGCACCACTGTTTAATTTCCCTGATTCAGAACTTATAATACGTACCATTCGACGAGAAAAGAAGCAATCTGCACTTAGACAAGCAATGGCTGAACGCATCACTCTCGCTGACAACAGTAATGTCGCACCCCCAATACACGTGGTAGCGGAAGTGAGAGGTGTCACGGGGGCGCCGACCAAATCAATAATCATAACACAAGGATTAAAGCAAACGACCTCTATATGAGACGTTTGAAAATATTACATTACCATGATTCAAATGTTTACACAATAAATCTGGAGTTCGCATAAACCGTTTAGAGATTTCTAATACATTACTGAATTTACAAAATACAGCTACATGCAATCTAATCTCTTGATGTTTTGAAAACAATGCGACTCGAGCTAAGCTTTCCAAAAGCTTCCTACTGCGGCGGGTTACCTGAGAAATACATACTAAAAGGTCAACATAAAGTTGGTGAGTTCATAGGTTTGTTAAGTAATCGGTTGCTAAAATGATCCACAAGATTTCACAAGTTTTGCATCATTCGTCAATGATAAGTAAGAGTATCGTTATCCAACGACAAGTAAAAGTATTGCATACAGCAATATAAGTATACCATTTGCATGAGTCTCATAGTCAAGCTTAACGTTGTTTGCCTCCGGTAAGTATACTAATCCGATACACTTCTAAATCACAAGTAATACTGCGCCCGTGGGTTGGCTAGCACGACTAGCCCGGACGAGGTTTGTCAAACCCTGATGGTACCACCCAATAATACTCACGCACAAATTTTAATGACTATGATAAGTAGAGGACTTTAGTGGATTATTCAGGTCTCATGCAATCCGTACAAAAAGTTGTTTCCAGTACTTGTGATCATAAAGCAGTTTATAAAACAGTTGTATGTATTCTCACCCCAGTGAAAAACAGAAAAAAGGGGCTATGAAACTCACCAGAGTTGAGCAGGTAGCAAGCAATATCAAATATTAGCAAGTAGTGGGTGTTCTCGTTCCCGTGTGCAACCTCCTAACGCCCTAAACGTATGAGGTTGTATAAGTAGATGTCTCAAAAGACCATCTATAGCGATTGTATAAGTGGGGGTTAATGTCCACTTAAGCCAATCGGGTAGGTGGGGGTTTTATGTCCACTTAAAGCTAGTTCATCAACTAGTATGTCCAAATAAGTTGTTCAAGTTCGTTTATCAAAAACGCGTACGACCCGTTGGTGAAAGATTGTAATAATAATTCGTTAAGACATTATCATTATGATGTTGTATCGTGTGCTTACAAAGCATGTTTTATGTGTTACTGAGTTATATCGTATAAGTTTAGATGTTACATAAAGTTCAACACTTAGTGTGAAATCTAGTTTTAAAGTTTCTGTTTAGGCGTCACTTAGGTCGTCACTCAGGGCGTCACTTAAGGGCGTCACTCAAGTAAGTGTCGCTGTAGGCGACACTCGATTGGTTAGCGGCACTAGGTCAAGTGACGTTAAATGTGATTTTTAGATTGGCAGCGTCACTTGGGGTAGTGACGCTATATGCGGCACTTGGGCTCAGGCGGCACTAAGGGTAAGTGACGCTATAGGCGTCACTTGGGTAAGTGTCGCTGGTAGGGCGGCACTTGTGCCTGATCCGATTTTCGATTTTTTAATCCAAGTGTTCTAAGTGTCGGTTTTTCATTCGGTAAACTTTCTAAATTTAGTTTTTGGTCCAAGTTACTAATTAAGTCACCCAAACCCATTTTTGTTACCACTTTCCAAATATAGTAAGTTTTTCGAAATCGAGCCACTTTTGTTGACTTGGTCAAACTTCTCGGTTTGACCCGAAACTTTCACCCAACCCAAATATCAGAGTCCAAATATATTGTCGTTTCATGCCGGAGTTCACCAAAAGTGTCGGTTTTTATAAAATTCCTAAATCTTCAAGATTTCACATTTTCGACTTTTTGTCGGTTTATTTCACCAAGTGATTTACCAATTTCTGGTCCAAGTCAAGTCTCACAATTTTTATCAACTGATCTACTATGTGTGTAGTGTCTAACTTATGTTTTCCAAGAGTTTTAAGTCCCATAATCATAGAGAAGCAAAATAATTAGTCATGCATAGTCTAGATTCTGATTTTACCCAGGTCAGTCTTACAAATCGTCCAATAGAGAAAAACGTGTACCTTTATGGAAAAAGTGTAACACATGAAAGTTGTAGATATTTTTAATACGCAAATTTAAAAAAAATATGCATCTTCTAACTCTTCCTAGAACTCAAGATATGACGTTTTTAGTAACCTGTGTTTTTCTGGACAGATTGTATACCTTTGTGTATAAATTCATAAAAACGTTTTTAAGCTTACATTTGAACATAATCTTGTTAGATGAGCTTAATAACATGTAAATAAACAATATGATAGTAAGAAAAGGTTTCCTTACAATATTTTTGATGGAGATAAGATAAGGAGAAGGAGGAGTTGTTGTTGAGCTTGTTTTCCTTGTAAAATAGTGACTTTTGTGGTGGTGGTGCTATGGTGGTTTATGGTGGTGGTAATGGTGGTTCTTGGATGGAGAGGGGCTGAGCTCTTCTGGAAATAGAGAGAGAGAGAGAATAGAGAGAAGCTAGAGGAAATGTGGAAGTGAAGTTGAGTGTAAAATGAGAAGGTTGCATGTAGTGTAAGTGGTGTAAGGGTTAAAATGCAATCATGTCATTTTGCATGAAAATCTATAGGGGAAAAAGGGTGGTGACCACATGGGGCAGGGGGGGCCCGGCCATGGGGGCCCACACAAGGGTATTTTGGTCATTTTCTCATTCCTAACTTTATTTGTTACGTTTTACGTTCGTTTACTCGTTCGGTTTGGTGTTAATCGTTTAATACGCGTTTTTGAGTAACGATTTAACTTTCAATATTTTCACTTGAAGTATTCATTTCTAAATACTTGAAAAACATTTATAAAAATGATTCGTTAATTTAGTGATCTCGATTTGCGCGTTCGTTATACGGATTCTAAATCGCGTGAGGTTTTATTTGAACGTTTTTGTTATCGTTTAAAGACACGATATATCATTTGAGACGTTTTAATCGAAACGTCTAGGTTTTTCGGGTATTATTATAAAATAATAATAATATATGATAAATAACTTCTAAAAATAGATTTAAATTATTTATAGAAATGTTTTCACCAACGTCGTATTTCGTGTCGGAGTCCGTCCGGTTGTTTTTCACAATATTACCAAATTGCGTAAGCGTAATTACAATTAATTACGTAGCGTAATATAATTCAATTACGGAGGTGTATATTCACATAAAATATACAAGTAGTTTTAAGTAATTACAAGTATTTAGCTTAATTTAAACTAAACACACGTAATTAGGGTTTCTAGAGGGTTAATCAGTAACCCTAAATCGTCAGGTGTCACAAGTAAACCCTCTATCGAATGAAGAGGAGGACCAATTCTCTACCCTGAAACCCCTGGTCAATCTTTAGAGCTTAAGCACCACATCATCCAACTAATCCAAAACCACTGTCAATTCCATGGATTACCCAGTGATGATCCAAACTCTCACCTCGACAAGTTCATATCTCTTTCAAAATCCTACAAACAAAACAGAATTAATCAAGACACAATCCGTTTGTATCTTTTCCCTTATTCGCTCACACATCATGCGCAAACATGGTTTGAAGGTTTAGAGACCGGCTCTATCCCTTCATGGACTGTGATGGTGACAAAGTTTCTAACCAAGTACTTTCCGCCTTCTAAACAAACCAAACTTCGAAATGACATCATGAATTTCCGACAAGCTTTTGATGAGTCATTATACACCGCATGGGAACGATTCAAAGGAGCCTTGAAGAAATGACCAAATCACCGACTCGACAAATCTGCACAATTGTGTACCTTCTATAATGGTTTAGACCCTAACCACCGAACCACCCTCGACGCTGCTGCTCAAGGAAGCTTCATGCCAAAGACCGACGAAAAAGGATGGAACCTTATAGAGAACATGACTATGCATCACCACGATTGGAACTCTGGAGATCACTCAACATCTTCAGCACCTCTCGCTGCATCAAATCCAATTCCAGTCGAAGCAATTAAGGCATTAACAGAGAAGATGAACTCACTTGTCAAACAGTTTGGAGAACTTAAGAAACAACAGCAAGTACACCAAGTGCAAGTCTGTCAACACTGCACCAACTCGCAACCACCTGGTGAATACCAAGTTGAATACGAAGAAGCAGATGGCACCGTCTACTATGCTCAGTTTCCTGCTCGATAACAAAATTTTCCGCCTGGTTTCAATCAAAACAACAACCAACCTAGAGGACCTCCATTCCAACCAAGAAACAACCAACCACCATACCAACCCCGATACCCACCTAGATACCCACCTTACCCACAACAATCACAACCTTCTTATAACCAACCCCTCGCACTTCCTGCACCAACTTCCGACACAAACCAAACCGCTGAACAACTTGCAAAGACGAATGCCCCAGCTTCAAGTTCAGATGACGCCTTCACCACTTCATGCAAGGTCAAAACCTGTTCAACCAAAAGACATCCGCCAGACAAGACCAAGCCAACCTCTTTATGAGAAATCAACTGGCTGTACTTAAGAATTTGGAAGCTCAGATTGGACAATTGGCACAACGTCTCGATAATAGACCCAGAGGAAGCTTGCCTAGCAACACGGTTCACAACCCACAACTGCTGTTCCAGTAAAAGAGGAAGAATCAAAGATCAAGATACTAGCTGTGGAAACCACTCCGACCATAAACAAAGAGGTTAGGATCCCTTACACCACTAGACTTAAAGCTCAACCCAAGAAATTATCATCCTTTAAGCTAGATGGAAAATTCCTTATACCATGTCTAGAGTTTCCGGTCATAATAAGTACATCAGAAAACTGCTATCCACTAAGGATAAACTACCCGAAGTAAACAATATTCCCCTTAGTCCTGAAACCTCAGCCCTACTTAAGAATAGCCTTCCCCAAAAACTAGCAGACACCGGTAGATTTACACTCCCTTGTTCTATTTACCAATCCGGAAATACGAGCGCCTTAGCCGACTTAGGAGCCAGCATTAACCTTATGCCCCACTCCCTGTTTAAGAGGCTGGAACTTGAAAACATGAAACCCACTAAGATGACCGTCCAACTAGCTGATCAATCTGTTAGATACCCAAAAGGAACAGCTGAGAACGTTCTAGTTTAAGTTAACAATTTTTTCTTTCCAACGGATTTTGTGGTAATGGATATCCACGAGGACATAAACATCCCGATTATCCTTGGTAGACCATTCATGAACACAGCTAGAGCAGCAATTGATGTGTATAACCACACGATTGTCTTACGATCACATAGTGAAAGCATTACTTACAAGATCGACCAACCGGAATGCACTCCAGAAGAAGAAGAATGTTTTGCTATATCAACAGGCAGAATTTGTTCCGATGACGAATCAGAACCAGAGGAAGAGCAACATTTCACTCGATCATCAGTTTTCATCTCTGATTCTGAGTATGAACCGGAAGAAGAGGAAGAATATGAAGAAGTAGAGGAAGAAATTGAATCTGAAGATGAAGAACCTGAACAAGAGGAAGAAGAAACTGAGGAGATGAAGAAATCGAAGAAGAAGAAGAGGAAGATGAAGATCAAGCTGATTCACCACAAATGGCTGAAGTCAAAAGAATACAAGACTGCAAAGACTAAATTTCATCAGAAGAATCCTTTGATTATGGAGCCATCCACCAGGAGCTCGGATCCACTCATCTCAAAAGAATGGAAACATTCTTGACTCTTATCTCGTTCCATCGAAACCCTTTACCAGAACCTGACTCCGAGACATAGATACTTTTGAAGAAGAACTCCGCTCATCACAGCACCCAGACCTGTATGCTAAACTCCTACAAAGAATTTCTGCATATAAGGCACGTCCACCAGAAAGCTTTGTTGAAGAAAACCTTCAAGACATAATCACGGAAGTCAGAACCATCGAAATCGACAGTACTCAACCTTTAAACAATGCACCCTCAGATGAAGAATTCCACCAATTCCCAGATTCATGAGGCAAAGATTCCAACTACAAGAGTATCGAATTTGACGGCGATTTTATTGACGTCACTATCAATGAACGCTCTATTCCAAAAAACCCTCTTGCTCCACCAAATTCCCCCATCATCACAAATGAGAGATTAGAGATTCCGCTCATAGATACTCACCAAGACATGATTGAACTAATTGATGAATACACCGATGTGCGCATCATTGTAGAGGTTATTAAAGAATCAACCAATGACTACAACATCACTCAAAGACACCTGATAAGGCAGATTAAATGAGAATACGATTCATATCTCGCCAATTATGGAGAACCAGTGCCCCAAATTTTGCTCAGACATATCCAAGAGTTCTCCGATTCCCTTCAAGAACAAGTCACCAGAGAAGCTCAACAGCCAGAAAGGCCAGACTAACCAATGGAAGAAGTCGAGTTCTGTAGAAACCAAAGGCAAATATACCAAAAAGTATATTGTGCCTTAGCCGGATCAGCTTTTCCCTACTCATAAAGTTAGAATGCTATACTTGCATCAATGAGAACTCATCTTGAAAGAGCTACTGGAAATCCGCAGAATTATGCTGACATAAGAATGGTGGGAGATCTTAGAAACCTTCTAGATGTAATCGAAACTGGAGAACATCTCACAGCCTCGGAAAACCTCAGGATCGTCATTCACTCCACTATTGGTCATCACGTTGAACTAATAATTGTTGAACTGAATCAAGCAGCATATGATGAAGAAATTCGTGAAGTGCCTAGATTCATTCCGCACCTGTCGCAAATCAACTTAGCAACTTATTTTACGACCCGACTGCGTGGAATGTATGAGGAAGAAGATGTAGAAATCGACGCTTACCGCAATGGATACCGCGAAATATTCAGCAAGTTAATCTACATCTTCACTGACTCGGATTTTCCCTTCAACCGCGAACAACATCAACTCATCAGACAAGTATGCCAAGCCACTAGATCCTTCGGAGGAGACCCCTGGCCAGTGATTTTGAAGAAGTAAAGACTGAATTCATGGATTTAATCACTTCAATAGGCAGAAACCACCCACAATGTGAAATTGTTCAAACTCACACCTGCACTCGAATCGACCCTAACGGACCAGTCACTAGGGCAGTTCGATACATCAGCTATGGGATGGCAATCCTCGACAGATTGGCCACTGATCACTTCAAAAGCTTTAGAATGGAATCCACCGCTCCACCAACTCTCATTACTGACATGATAGAGCAGTTTCTGCAATACTTTTCTCCACGATACGCCCTACCTAGGAACCACAGTGACCTCTCTAGCACTACGGACACATCCAACATCATCTGAAGAAGAAAGGACTAAGTCGAGCTCTCGACTTTAAAAGAGCGCTTCTCGGGAGGCAACCCGTGTTTTTACATTTCTGCAATTTTACTTTCCAAGAAGTGATGAAATCTCCGACTATCTTTCACACTCGGATCATACAAAGCATGCTCCAGCCTGCAACAAAATATCAACACCAGAAGAATAGTATATCCGACGTGTTCACACCTACGAGACCAATCACAAGAAGACTTGATCAAGAATGCACCAAGGAAGAAGGAATCCGACACATGCAATCCAAGGAACACTGCAACCACCGGGGAGTACTTCTATACCGTTTCTTTCATTTGTTTAAATATACCATATCCATTATGCTTTTCACTAAGTGTGGGATTCAAACCCAAATCACACCGCTAAAAGAATACGTCTTAGATGTTTAAATTCCTAAGTGTGGGATTTTCACCCCAGTTAGAGCTTAGATAAACATCGAGGACGATGTTCCTTTAAGTGTGGGATAGCAGTAGTTACACTACTGTAAAATAGATAATTGTATATGTTTGATTCTAAGTCATTGCTCTTTAAGACCTTGCTTCTCCAAAAAAGTAAAAAAAAAAATTCAAAAATTGAATTAAGAATATGTTGAAAATGAAAATTTTAGACGAAAAGTGATTTACTTTGAGGAAGAAGGACGAATAAAATACAAATTCCTTAAAAAATTAGTTTAGTAATCCCATAAAGAGCATCACATGACTAGGCACACAACAACCCAACTTTTGATTCGTGAGGTATCTTGAGCCATATAAAAAGCATTCACTTTTAATGCTTCATTTTTCGATTCTTGAGTGTGTCGATGTATGCGTTTAGAATCAGAACTTTCTCCCGTTATGCATTTCGAATCCAGATTAGTTAGTGAAAAGGAGATTGAATCACATCATTCTTAAACCCATCCGTATACCCGTACACCCATACACCCAAGAAAAATAGATACGTTACCCTTACTTTCTCAAAAGCATCCCCCGAACTTTAAAACAAAGTTCCAAAGATGAAAGGAGAGAAATCGTAAGGAGACGACGTCGAAAAAAAGAAAAAAAAAAGAAGAAGAAGATCAAGAAAGAAAAATCAGAAGAAAAGGAAATCAATGGAGAAAAAGACTCCTTCCGCAAACACCAAAAATGCGTCAATCCTCCCAAAAAATTCCAACTTCAACAAAAGAAACCCATCAAAAACCCAACAAAACCCCCTCTCATTCCACAAACACCCCACTTCGAAAAAACCCTACATCACTTCCCCTAGAATGATTGTGGCTAGATCGACTTCGCACTCACCAAAAAGGTAACGATTTGATTCTCGATCAAGCCTATGACGATAAACGATACATGACTGGCATTCTGAGTGATTGACAATATTAGAATAGGAAACCCTAAACACTTTGAGTGATTGGAGTGACCACCTGGAGAGGATCACCTAGTCATGCATCCAAGATCAAAGATCAAAAGCATGCTCCCAAAGATTACAACCCTGCTTTTTCAAAGAACAAATATTTTATTTTTCAAAACCTCCCTTAGTAAAAAGTTCTATCCTAAAATATTTCATTATCTGCTTATTTTAACCAAGCTTGAAATTCGAGTTTGCTTGAGGACAAGCAAAGTTTTAAGTGTGAGATACTTGATATCGCGTAAAAAGTCATGTTTTTACTACCGATATCTCTCTCATTCTAGAACGATTCTTGGCATTTTAAACTCAAAAACAATACAAATCAATGATATTATGCCAAGATAGTCAAAAAAGGTTGCACGATAAAAATCAAGCAAAACGGATGAAAAATGAAGATTCCACACACGTTTGAAGATTCAAGGCATCAAAACAATATTTCAAGACAAAAGTGCTCATCATCAACATCCATCTCATCCAAGATGTTCGTTTTCAAATAACGAATCCAACAGAGGAAGAATCTACAAAAACGGATAAAGAAAGAAGATTTTACGCCCGCTGGAAGGTCTTAATGATTCGTACACAATATCCGGAGATAGGAGATATATTTTTGGGATATCTTTACATCAAAGTCTTCGTTTTTGAATTATGAATCCAACGGAAAAAGAATCAACGTAAACAGACGCATAACGAAGAAGATACGCGCGAATTAAGCAACGTGACGAAAGACCCCGGACCGGGGAGGGTGGCAGCCAGCCGCCGCCGGCCAGCCACCAGCCGCCGCCAGCCAGCCACCAGCCGCCGCCGGCCTGCTGGTGGGCGGTGCCGCCTCCCCTCCCCCCATCTCCTTTCCGCTTTTCCGTCCTTGCGTGAACCCGGTGCGCCACCTTTTCATACTTTTTCATACCCGGTGCGCCACCTTTCGCTACTTTTCCGTATCCGGTGCACCACGTTTCACCCTTTTTCTAATGTGTGCCATGGAATGCTAAAATGAGCCACATTTCACCTATAAATAGAACCCCAAGGCTTCCATTTGAAAATGTCCCATATGCATTAGGCATAATTCTCTCTTTACTTTCTCATTCTATTTTCTTACTTCAAAATTAGTATTAGGCTACTTAGGGAGCTTGTTTAAAGTAGAATGAAAGCTAGGGAACATCTTGTAATCTTTGGTGTACGCTTAGAGTTATGCTTATTAATTCAAGTCTATTCCTTCTCGCATTTTAATCCGGGTTCTTTCTATCCTATTCTATCTTAATTAAATATGTATGCTTTAATTATGCTAGAATTAGTTTGTGCCATGATTAGCGAATAGATTACCATTGTATTTGTTGGGATGTAGTTAGCATATATAATTGTGGGATGACTTTAAATATGTCGTGAAATAATATGACGGGCCCTATTCGACTATTTACTCGGTGTAGTGCTGGAAATGCTTTTAAGCAAAGTACATACGTATGGAAGCCAGTAACGACAAAAGGTAGTTGTATTATGGATCGACATTATAAAACGGAAACTTTATGAATGGACTTATCTTATGATTTTAAACCTAAAACTTACATTCGTCTTTCGATTAACAAACGTGATTGTAACCTTGTAAAGAGGAGTCGCGAACCTTGATACTCGGTCAATAGTTATCTGTGTAAAAACTATGTTCTTAACTGTAACGTCATGCAAGCATCATAAAATGCAATGTGATTAAGTGGACTTGCCATGAGTATTGTACACTTTCGATCACAATGCACTTATCATGTGAACATGGCAAAGCAATTAAATTCACAATGGAAACATCGGTAAACGATTAAATACACTGTGAATTACCATAGCATTTTCCGACATGGTATGGGTTTAACTTTATGCAAAAAGCCGTCAGCATTTTTATTAGCATTTTAATTAGATTAGTTAATTTAGATTAGATTAGAGTAGGTAGGCTACAGGCTAAATAACCATTTACGAAAACCTAGGGATTTGTTAATTGTAATGAGAAAGGCAAGTTTGGAATCTAAGTTACACTGATATCCTTTCCTTAAAATACGAAACCAAAAGTAAGATACGTAAGAAACCTGAACGTTTTCCCCTGCTTATCATTCTTAAGTTTCATTAATAGGAATTGGCTAATAAGTTCGAACATAAATTCTAAGTTAGTTGTTTAATGGATTTGAAATCTTTATGGTATTAAGAACGGTTAGACTTGCTAATGACTTGCTACTCTATTCCTTCACCCAC
The DNA here is from genome assembly GCA_963422505.1 of Pseudognaphalium luteoalbum. Taxonomy (NCBI): domain Eukaryota; kingdom Viridiplantae; phylum Streptophyta; class Magnoliopsida; order Asterales; family Asteraceae; genus Pseudognaphalium; species Pseudognaphalium luteoalbum. Next base: position 71,602,514 of record OY730198.1, read on the forward strand.
GAGCGAATACGTTCAATAATACGGGTCACTGACTCCCTCACAGGAGAGTATGGAGAGTTGAGCATCGTCTGTCTGATCAGAATCATGACACCTTAGTTCCTCGTGACATATTAGTTGATAACCGACTAATAGGGAACTTATTGGTTATACAATTGGGTATTGAATCCACTAGACATTTCCATTTTATATAATCGTCTTCCTATAAGAGTCATCATCCCACATTATTGGCTAACGAATTCACAACAAATACTACTTTTATTATCTGATTTATTATTATATTTTATTCGCTTTATTTAGTTTACTTAGTTAACTGAACCAAAAACCCCCAACGCACTCTTTTAAAACCTAACTAGAAAAGAAAGCTTGATTGGATCACCTCCATTTCAATTCAGTTTCTCTTTAAGAACGACTCTAGGTCATATTTACCATCTACTAGCCTTTGGTTCAGTATTAGTAAGTCATACTTAGACCCCAGCAAATATAAATTTAAAACAAACCGATTGCGATCCGTACGTCGTCTTCCCATGACCGTTCGGGGCGCAACAACAATACAATTAAAATTTAAAAGTAACTTTCTAAAAATTAAATTCTCAGAAAGGATCAATTAACTACACTGAAATTAAATTCTTAAATTAAACTCAGTTCCCCGGCAGCGGCGTCAAAAACTTGATGTGTAAAATCTAGTTATAAAATTATACAAATAAATACTGATCGTTAACTATTACACAACTGAGGTAAGTATACCCTATCGTGTATAGAATAGCTACAAGTAGTCCAAGTTCGTTCCACAAGGATTATGTATCTAAGAATTATAATTTAAATGCAATTAATTTAAGTAATTAAATGGGGGGTTTTGTGTGACCGAATTGTCACTTTGATAAACAACTAATTTAACCAAACTAAGTGGACTCAGGAAGAGTCAAATTGATTTATTTAACTTTCAGATAATAAAAACGACACTTGCTTGGATTATTTTACTAATGACTTCAGGGTGTATAGTTAAAACTAGTTTATTTGCGTATTAAATATAAATCTTATTAAGCTAGGATTAGTTTCCACTTTTCCTACACCTTAAGTCCAATTTACTAATTACAATTTAATCTAGTGAAAGACATTCGCCAAAATCACTAACTTACACATTTAAGTTTAATTGTCTAATTTATTTCTTATCTGCGTCCGCAATCAAAGTCGAATTATTCATAGACAAACAATTGATAATGAATACCTAAGTGACAAACATTCGCTATAATCACTTATCCATTCATCAAATAAAATAGAACTATTAATTAAACCTAAATACGTAAGGTTCTCGATTAAACGCAATTTAATTCAATATAAACATCAAATGATTACACCCCTAATCATTAGCTAATTCATCCAAGCAAGTGTTAGAGTATTTAGCTACTCATATTATTACAGAAAATCAGAAAGGAAAATGTAATGGAAATCATAATCAAATGAAAATGTCTAACAAATTCGAACCGAAAAACCGAAGATAATGGATTAGCAATTGATAACCTCCAATTCTTCTTGCTTCCTTCTCCTCAAAATGCTCCAGAATTAGGGTTTTGATGGTTGAAAATCGTCTGTGAAGAAAAATGGGGTGATCACCCTCAAATGAAAGCAAATGAGGGTATTTAGGGGTCTGCCGAATCGATCCATCCGCCGGATGGATTAATCCAAGCGCCGGATGGATGCTAAAGCCCATAGTCTGATGCCGCGTGTGATCCAACTTGGCCCAACCAATCCATACGCTGGATGCATTAATCCATCCGCCGTATGGAATGAAATTTACAACTTTTTCAACCTTCAAACTAACCGAACTTCTTAGCTTAAAATCTTCATATTTTTCTTTAATAATAGCTCGATTTCTGCTTCTTTTTGATCTAAGCTCCAATAAATCTCCTAAATGCAAATATGAATGAATTAAGTATCGTATTCACATAAAATGCATAAGAATTCTATCAAAACTCGTAAACTCTAATAAATGTACAATCTAATTATTTTTGCTAAATACATTTAACTTTTCGAACTCAACTATTTGAAAACTTTATTTATTTATATTACTCTTTTAACCACTTTGTCTCAACTAAATTTTGGTACAATGAACTTCTATACAAAGATTACTTTATTTGACTTATTTTCATTCTATACTAATTCAAGCTCTATTTCTACCTATTTTATAAATATGAACCAAATCAGTATCAATTATTAAATAAATGCAATATAAATATAATAAAACTCAAAGAATATTATAAACTAAATATAACATTATTTAATGTTATCAGTAATATAAAGAATGACTAATTAACCTTGTTAATCAACAAAGTTTGTACAAGTTAACATTATTTTGTTTGTAGAAGAATGTTATTAAACTGTGTTGTTGTGTTTTGTTACATTGATATTCAACACATTCTTACAAAGTTACTGTTACGTCTTGTTAATTCTGTATCCTTGTTTCTAGCTTTTTGTTAAACTTTTTGAGGGACCTTATCAAACACAAACATGAAAGTACCATTTTCTAAAAAGTGAACTGTAACCTTTCAAATTATATGTTTTGTCTAGAACATTATAAGTTGTAATATTTTATTGTGTATCTACTGGTATTGTCTATGTGTTGATGTGAATAACTTTATTTAGTAATTTGCCAAGTATTATCTGAGATGTCGTACTACTAGACAGAGTAATGAACTAGATTTACAATAAACCAATATTAATAACATTTAATAACAAATTAAGTTGTATGCATATTCAAATAAGGATTCTTCAGGAGGTAATGGAAAAGATGATCTGAATCTTAACAAAAAGAGCAATGCATCAACAACTGATAAAGAAGATGTTGATAACAACATCAAGGAAAAAGGTTAGTATGTATTGTGGTAAATGAAAACTATAATATAAAATAGAAATTATCATAGAATCTTGATGCATATAAATTAACCTTCATTCTGATGCATATTAATTAACCTTCAATCTGATGCATATTAATCAACTTATAGAAACAAAGAATTTGAAAATAATCTTTGATATGATATTTCTACATATATGAAAACTGTACAAATCTTGAATATTGTGTTCAATGAAAACTAAATTTTAGATTACTAGGCATATCCAATTAAGAAATGTGCGTTTACAATGCTGTTTTATATGTTTCTAGAGGCAGGTTATTATAATCTGTAGGACTTATTTTGATTTTTGTCGAATAAATACTTTGAACGTTTAAAAGTACGTATGTTGTTTATCTCATTTTTGCAAATATTGTATGACCATGACTTGTCTGCATAAATATTTTGAGGGACCTTATCAAGTACCATTTTCTAAAAAAGGTTAGTATGTATTGTGGTGAATGAAAACTATAATGCCAGATAGAAATTTTCATAGAATGTTAATGCATATTAATTAACCTCCATTCTGATGTATATTAATTAATCTTCATTCTGATGCATATTAATTAACCTTTATTCTGATGCATATTAATAAAGTTACATAAACAAAGGATTTGAAAATAATATTTGATATTATAGTTTGATTTATTAAACAGAATTTACAATTGTGAATACAGAAATGGAACCAGTTAAGAAACGAAGAAAGAGAAGAGCTACAAAAAAGAATGTAGAAAACAAGAAAAGAAGGGGAAATGATGACGATGACGTGGAGATGGAAGAAGAAGCAAAAAAAGATCAGGAGGAAGGAGACGAAGATGAGGAAGAACATGCGAAAAAGCCGGTGGGAAGAAATGAAAAAGCTATAAAAAAGAATGGAGGTAACAATAGACGAAATCTTAATGCATATTAATTAACCTTCATTCTGATGCATATTAATCAAGTTGCAGAAACAAAGGATTTGAAAATAATATTTGATATTATAGTTTGATTTATTAAACAGAATTTACAATTGTGAATACAGAAATGGAACCAGTTAAGAAACAAAGAAAGAGAAGAGCTACGAAAAAGAATGTAGCAAACAAGAAAAGAAGGGGAAATGATGACGATGATGAGGAGGTGGAAGAAGAACCAGAAAAAGATCAGGAGGAAGGAGATGAAAACGAGGAAGAACATGCAAAAAAAGCCAGTGGGAAGAAATGAAAAAGCTATAAAAAAGAATAGAGGTAACGATAAACGAAAGGAAAATGGTGAAGAAGAGGAAGAGGAAAACAGCGAAGAAGAGGAAGAGGAAGACAGTGAAGAAGAAGATGATGAGGAAGAAGAAGAGAAAAAACAAGTTAGAAGAAAGAGAAAAGCTAAGAAAAAGAATGGAGCAGAAGAAGATAAGGAAAAAAAGATGATGATGTGGAAGAAAGAATGCATCAGAATGATGATGATGATGATTGTGGTAGACTCCAAATGAGAGTATCACCACAAACTCTGTATCAAGTAAGTAAACAGATGAGTCCAGCTCAAATGGACGTGGTGAGAAGAATAGGATTTGGAAGAATCCTAGAAATGGAGTTTACAGAGATACCGTTGAGGCTTGCATATTTTTGTGTTAAATAATTCAACCCATTAACTTCTTCGATTGAATTGGATGGAGGGAATATAGATATATCAAACATGAGCATTCAAATGATGTTTCGCATGCCTAATAGATTGAAAAACATAGAAACGGGTAAGAGAGCAAAGAAAGGAGAAACAGTGACAAAGATGTGGAGAAACCAGTTTGGTAGTAAAGCTGTGAAACCTTGTGATGTAAAAGATGAAATAATCAAGAGTGGTGATACTAGAATGTTATTCATTCTTAACTTTCTGGTACTATTCTTGTAGCACCCCCAAAACACGTGGCAGCGGAAGTAGGAGGCGTCATGGGGGCGCCGACCAATTTAAATATCACAACACAAAGATTAAAGCAAACGACCTCTATATGAGACGTTTAAAAGTAGTTACATTATAATAATTCAAATGTTTGCAAAAGTTGTAGGAGTTCGCGTAACAAAATTAGAATTACATAACTATAACTACAAAATATAGTAATGCAATCTAGTTCCTTGATGATTTGAAAACCATGCGACTCGAGCTAAGCTAATCCTTATGCTTTCTACTGCGGTGGGTTACCTGGGAAATACATACTAAAAGGTCAACATAAAGTTGGTGAGTTCATAGGTTTGTAAGCAAACAATTATAAGTATGATCCACAAGAATTCCAAAATTGTATCATTCGTCAATGATAAGTAAAAGTATTGCATATCGCAATATGAGTATACCATTTGCATGAGTCTCATAGTTCGAGCTTAACGTTGTTTGCCTCCGGTAAGTGTACTAATCCGATACACTTCTAATTCACAAATAATATAGCGCCAGTGGGTTGGCTAGCGCGACTAGCCCGTACGAGGTTTGTCAAACCCTGATAGTACTATCCAATAATATTCACGCATATATTAACGAACTATGATGGGTAGAGGGCTTTTGTGGATTATCATAAGGTCTCATGCTATCCGTACAAAAAGTTGTTGTCAGTACTTGTGATCATAAAAGTAGTTTATATAAAACAATTGTATGTATTCTCACCCAGTGAAAAACAGTAAAAAGAGGCTATGAAACTCACCAGAGTTAAATAGGTAGCAAGCAATAATCAATTAGCAAGAAAAGTCCAAAGCGCAACCTTCTAACATCCTAAACGTATAAGGTTGGGTAAGTAGATGTCTCTAAGGACCATCCATAGCGATTTTATAAGTGGGGGTTAATGTCCACTTAAGCCAATCGGGTAAGTGGGGGGTTTATGTCCACCTAAAGCTAGTTCACTCAACTAGTATCCTCAATTAAGTTGTTAAAAGCGTGTACGACCCATTGGTGAAAGTTTGTAATAATAATTTTTCAAAACATTATTATCAAGTTTGTTTCATTACACACATGTAATAGTATGTATCATGTGTGGTTATAAGTTGTTACCCAACTTCAATACTTAGTGAAAATCAAGATTCATGTTTTCTGTCTTAAGCGACACTAGTAGCGACACTAGGGTCAGTGTCGCAGGTTTAGCGACATTAGGATTAGTGTCGCAGTCTATGCGACATTCGGTTTAGTGTCGCAAGATAGTGCGACATTGGCACGAGTGTCGCGGGTTCAAATGTCGAAGGTAGTGTCGCAGGTAGTGTCGCAGGTCATGCGACACTAAGGGTCTGGTCAGCATTCAAATTTTAATCCAAATGTTCTAACTTCTAAGTGTCGGTTTTTTGGTCGGGAGTGTTTTAAGTCTTGTTTTTGGTCAAAGTTACTAAATAAGTCAACCCAACCCATTTGATTACAAGTTTTGCCAAAAATAGCAAGTTTGTCATTTTTCGTAACCGAGTCTCATTTTTGTTGACTTGGTCAATCTTCTCGGTTTGACCCGAAACTTTTACCCAAACTTTATATGTGTTTATGGACCATAAAAAGTTAGTTTGTCCATTTATAGCAAGCCCGCAAGTGTCGGTTTGTTAAGTGTTACTAAAATCAGTCCACTATCTCATTTTCCAGAAAATGCACTTGTTAGTCGAATTTTTATAAAATTTTACATTCCGAATCAACTTCCAAGAAAAATACCAGTTATTCCCCCATAAGTTATCTAAAACTTTTCAAGAAAAAACTATCAGTATAACTTCTGTAGCTAACAAAATTTTTAATATTTTGGCGGTGGTTTCAAGTCATTTGGAGTTGTGTAGCTCAAGATATGATCAAAACCATATGAAAAAAAGTTTCTGATTTTTCAGAGCAGATTGTATATGTGTTTTTATATAAATTATTAAAAATAGTAAATGAACTCAGAAAAATATGAGGCTTTTGTTGTTTGAAAGATAACATCTTAAACTTGATTTTAGACTATAAAAACGTCCATTTCCATGAAGAAATGATTTTTATAAAAATCGTGGAAGTGGACCAAACTTTCTGGACAGAAAGTATTTCTCACTTTTGGTTAATTTCAAGTTAAGAAAAATAGTTTTTGAGCATGGTTTGGTTATTATACTTGTTGAGTGAACCTTTAATCATGTTATAAGAGTGTAGAGAGTAAGAATGAGTCCTTACAATGATGGAAATAAAGAAGCTAGGACAAATTTGAGATGAGGAAAGCTTGTTGTCTTGAAATCTTGATTTTCTTTTGTAAAATGATGAAGGTTTTGGTGGTGCTTGTGGATGGTGATATGGTGGTTTTAGTTGGTAGTTATGGTGGTGGTAAGGGTTGAGAATACTCAGCAACTTTTGAGAGAAGAGTTAGAGAGAATTTTTGGTGCATCTTGATGTGTCTGTCAGTTGGTCTAAGTCTGTAATGCGTTTGTTATGTAATTACGTTAGTTAATAACGTTTGTTTTAATTACATTGTGTTTTTTGGTGACACAAGGTCTTTGTGTCGCAATAGTTAACCTGGCGACACATCTTGTGTCGCATGAGTCGGCTTGGCGACACAGCTTGTGTCGCTAAGGTCAGATTAGGTCTAGTATAAATAAACACATACGGCTCATTAGTCAGGGTTGACGAATTTGTGAGATCAGAAAGTGTATTGTATCTGTTATAATCAATATAAGCTGATCGACTATTAGTATACAATTCATATACTTTGTGTTTGACTCGTTGTTTATCTATTTAACGTTTTGTTATCAATCGTGGGATTCCGCACTACGTTTGATTGTTAGGGATTCGATTAGGTCCGGTACAAGGGGTCCTACAAGTGGTATCAGAGCCAAAATCTCAGGATTTGGCGTTATTGAATCCATTTTGATACGTTTCTCGGATAAAGACAACAAGTTTGAGTTAGAATCTTCATTGAAAGGTGCTTAGAAATTGTTATTTGGTGTTTCTAGAAGATTTTGGGATTATTATTCGTCCTTCAATCGTGAATTTCGTTAGGTTATCGAGAATTTTCGATTTTAGGGTTTTTTGGTCGCTGGTCAGCCGTTTCTGCGACATTATTCTGCGACATAACTTTTGTGTCGCGTCTAGGGTTACTGCGACATAAGCCTTTCATTAGGTGACATAAGCTTGCGACTCAAGCTTCTCTTGACCTGCGACATACGCCTTTAATTTGGCGACATAAGCTTGCGACTCAAGCTTATTCTGGTTTGTGACATAAGCCTTAATTTAGGCGACACAAGCTTGCGACACAAGCTTGCGACATAAGACTTGTTTTTCTTCCGTCGCTAATTTTTGCGACATAATTTGTTGTGACATAATATCTGTGTCGCTTGAACCTCTACGACACATACTTGTGTCGCATAACAGTTTGCTATTTGTGTCTTCGATTGTTTTGCAGGTAACTTAAAATGACATCATCTTCAGCACATTCTATTCAGTCTGTTGGAGCTATGTTGAAACAAAACAACGAGGTTGGATCTGGAAACAAACCTCCAATGTATATGCCAGGGATGAGTTATTCTGATTGGCGTCAACGCTTCGAATCTTATGTTGGATTAAATGACCCTGAAATGATGATATATTTAGAGGAAATATATGAACGTCCTCTAAGAACAGGAGTCTTCAATGGTCCAGTTCCTGAGAAGTCAATTAAATCAATGACTCCTGAGGAATGTAAAGCTTTTGATATGGAAAGAAAAACCCATGCTGCAATCACTATGGCATTGCCTCAACCTATCATGAGACAATTGAGGCAACATAAGATTGCATATGATCTTTGGAAAGCATTTGAGAAGAAATGTGGTGGCAGTGATCAATACAAGAAGAAAAAGATTGATCTAATCAAGAAGCAGTACAAAGTGTTTTATATGCTTCAGGATGAGTCTCTGGAAGATCTGTGCAGCAGATATTCCCAATTGGTCACTGAGTTAATGGAAGGAGGTGTAGTTCTTGAGCGTAATGATGTAAACAAGAAGCTTCTAGATTCACTTTTCCAAGAAGTGGCATACTCGAGTGCTATTGATGGAAAGAGATGAAGATATCATGGACATGGAGCTCGAAGATCTCATTGGTCACATTGAGGCTGAGCTTCTTGAGATGCAAAGAAAAGAGACCAATGCCACTTCACATCTCCGGAATCCAAAATTATATGGAGTTGATGTTCCGGTATCTTCAAGCAAGCCTACTGTTACCGCATTCATCGCTAGCAATGCTAGTGGAAATGCTTCTACCAGTACTCCATCAGGTGGTACTTATTTTTAGAGTTCTTGAGTTTCTTCTGGTGAAGATTATTCTTCCACATTTTCAGCATTCTTAGCCTGCGCTGGTGACTTTTCTGATGAAGATTTTGGTCAAATTGATCAAGAGGAATTAGAGAGGTTGGATTTAAAATGGAATATGGCTATGCTGACAAGGAGAGTGAAGAATTTTTTGCAGAAAACCGGTAGAACTTCTGTGAATAATCCGGGTGAAAAAGGCATTGGTTTTAATAAAGGGAAGGTGAGATGTTATAAGTGTCAGAACTATGGACACTTTGCTCGTGAATGTGAAAAGAATAAGACACCATCTTCAGGTCTTACCAAGCCTTCACCAACTAAGGCAGAAGAGAAAGCCATGGTGTCAGCTGCTTTAATGCTGACAGAAACTCCATGGGACAACAGCTGGTCAGATGCAGCTGATGATGAAGACGAGAATACTGCGCTAATGGCTGAGGTTCATGAGGTAGATGATGAACCTTTATCTTGATTTTCATGCATCAAACTTACTAACCAGTTTAACAGGTGTAGAGAGGATAACGAACGCCTTAATGCTACTATTTCACAATTAACATAAAATAATGAAATGTTGAAAGAAAGTTATAAGGCATCTGAGAAGAAATTAACGGCTATTTTTGAAGAAAAGAAAGAACTAAAAGCCAAAATTTTTGAACAACAAGATGAAATAGGAAGTTATGTCGATATGTTAACTTTTGTTAAAAAAGAACTTGTTGATTTACAGGCTGAAGTTCTTACTTTAAATCGAAACTTATCAAATTTTTTGACATCCTCTCTCGTTTTTGATGAAATTCTTCAAAAGCAAAGGACAGATACTAAAAGTAAGGCAGGACTTGGTTATCACCATGTCCCACCTCCAAAAGATTATCTGCCTATGCCTCAGCAAGAAATTATCAAAGATTTTGTACCTACTGTTTCTCAAGTAGATACAAAACCTGTCAAACCTGTTAAGGTAAGGATAAGTAGGCCTCACGTTGGGAAGGAGGGACTAGGTTTTCATCAAGTCCCACCACCAACAGAATATCATCAAGATGATACGGCCGAAAGTGTTAAACATGAGTCACAAAAACCTGTTACTAGTATGCCTGAGCCAGTTAAGGCATCGACTAGTGAGCCTGAAAATTTGAAGGCTCCTAAGGTTGACTCAGTTAAGAAGCTTGATGTCAGGGCTGAACCATTTAAGCCCATTGAGAAACAGGAAACTAAGGCTGAGCTTATTAAGCCCGTTGTAGTTACTAAGTTGATTCCTCCAGTTAGTTTGAAGGAGAAAATTGAGATTGAGGATATAACCGATGAAGAATACGGTTATTTGAAAAAGAAGACTGTAACCAACGACCATCATATCTTCACCAGTGAAGGTTATGATGAGATTTATAAAATGAAAGGTAAAGCTAAGGCTGAACCTACAAAGGAGATTTCTAAACCAGAAACTTTCAAATCTAATAAAAAATCTTCTAAAAATAAATCTCAAGGTTCAACTTCTACTTGCGCACATCAGTGTACTTGTTCGGCACAACCATTTTTTGGTCATCCTCAACGGTTTAAACCTCAATCTCCTGATAATGTTGAGCAACGATCTTGTTTCTATTGCAAGAAACAAGGTCATTTGATTAATATGTGCCCATTGCTTGCTAAGAAGTATGGTCGAAGGGGAGATGCACGAACCTCTAACTCTCAAAGTTTTTCAAAAAAATCTATGAGAGGTTCTGCAGTTCCACCAACTACTTCTGAGAATAACAATATTGAGCCAACCAAAGTTAAACATGATAAGATCAATAGTGTTAACAATCAACCATCTAAACCTCAAAAGGTTTGGAAGATCAAGGAGTCATGTTCTGACTCTTCATCTGACAATGATTCATCATGCAATGATCTTGATTTGCTAAAAATAAAATTTTGACTGATGTAATCATTGTGGATGATGCTACTAGGTCACCCAAGTCTGTTAAGGCTTGGGTCTCCCTTACTCATTGATTTCTTTAATTTTGATGTCGCAGCAATCTGAAGCAGTTCAAAACAGTAGATGGTATATCGACAGTGGTTGCTCGTGACATATGACAGGCGACTTATCTCTGTTATCTGAAGTCAAGGATTATAACGGGGAATACGTTGCTTTTGCGGGTGATAAAGGAGGAGTTATTACCGGACAGGGTACACTCACTAATGGGCAAGTGAGTTTTGAAAAGGTTAATTTTGTGGAGCAGCTTACTCACAACCTACTCAGTGTATCACAAGTGTGCGACAAAGAGTACACTACAACATTTACCAAAACTGAATGCTGCATTTTGAAACCAGGATTTGTAACTCCTAAGGAATGGGTGCTACTGAGGGCACCTAGGCAAAAAGACACGTATATAATCTAGATATGAAGACTGTTGAAACAACCCAACATACGTGTCTACTTTCGAAAGCTCCTGAAAAAGAATCACTTTTATGGCACAGACGTATGGGTCATCTGCACTTCAGAAAGATGAATTATTTGATGAAGCACGATCTTGTGCGTGGAGTTCCAAAGCAATCCTTTGGAATCAATGATCTTTCTGTTTCCTGTCAAAAAGGGAAACAACACAAGAAGTCCCATAAGTCAAAAGTGATTAATTCTGTTTCAAGTCCTTTGGAGCTACTGCATATGGATCTCTTTGGACCTGTTAGTAAGAAGAGTATGGGAGGTTCTAAATACTGCTTGGTAGTAAATGATGACTACTCTCGCTTTTCGTGGGTGTATTTCTTAACTACTAAGGATGAAGTTCCTGAAATTCTCATTTATTTGTTTGACAAACTAGAGAACCTATGCACTTTGTCAATTAAGAAACTGCGATCGGATAATGGTACTGAGTTTAAGAATTCAACGATTGAGTTGTACTGTTTAAGAAAAGGCATTGATCATCAATTCAGCGCCGCACGAACTCCTCAACAGAATGGAGTTGCTGAACGCAAAAACAGGACACTCATTGAAGCCGCACGCACAATGTTGGCAGATTCTAAGCTGCCTATCTCCTTTTGGGCTGAAGCAGTAAATACTGCTTGTTACATTCTTAATCGGGTTTCCGTGGTTAAAAAGCACAATAAAACGTCTTATGAATTGCTTAATAACCAGAAACCTTCGTTACAGTTTCTTGAACCATTTGGCTGTCCCTGCACCATTATGTACACGAAAGAGAGAGTTGCTAAATTTGGAGCAAAGTCTAGTGAAGGGTTATTTTTGGGCTTTTCAAATAATTCTCCAAACAAACGTGTGTATAACTTGGCAACTAAGCGTATGGAAGAACACTATGAGTGTTGGGAATTGATGTTACTACTGTTACTAATACTGTTGATTGAAGAATGCACAAGGCATTAACACTGTTAGTGTTAATGTTACTACTAGTATTAACACTGTTAGTGTTAATGGTTACCACTGTCTTCAGAGTTACAACTGTTGGCTGAAGTCTTGAGAGATTACTACTGTTAGTGAAGATTAACACTGTTATCAGAAGTTACAACTGTTAGTGTTAATTGAAGTGAAGACAAGAGTTACAACTGTTAGTAATAGTTTCAACTGTTAGAGTGTTACAACTGTTAGTCTGGTTTACAACAGTTAACACTGTTTAGGCTAGTTACCACTGTTGGTTGGTAAGTCTAGTAAATTGCAAGTGTTAACACTGTTCTATAGGAAATACCACTGTTTGTATAGTTGTGGTAGTTAACACTGTTTATGTATAGAATAGGCGGAAAAGATAAAGTTTGAATAATTATGGAGTGTAACAGTTTCCATGATTATAGGAGATTGTTTAGCAGGACTCTATGGGATATAAATAGAGATCCTAAACCTAGATTAAAAAAACATCGGTTATACACAGCTTTAAGGTTTTGTAACCCTAATATAGTTCAGTGTATTCGTCTTATATTATTAATAAGATTAAAGCTTTTGGTAGTAACTTTGTTTTATTGATTTTATTATTGATATTCATAATATTATTGAGTGTGATTCCACAACTTCTCAGTAATAATTCAAAACTTGTGTTAATCTAATAAGTTTATTAGATCGATCTTGGTTTATCAAGTGGTATCAAATCTTTTGGTTAAGTTTTGAATACAGGAAGATCTAGGATCACTGTTTGATTGATTATTTTCAAAATCTTTTCACAAAATAAATGGCAGAAAGCAATGAAGGAATTCAGGTCACTAAGATACCCATGCTTAGACCTGATGAGTTTGATCTGTAGAAGAACAGAATCAGACAATACATGCTTCTCACAGATTATCAGATGTGGGAAGTGGTTGTTAATGGTCCTCCAGTGACTCTTAATAGTGATGGTGTTGCACAGGCAAGATTACCACCAACATCTGAGGCAGAAAGAAAGGTTAGATCAATAGAGTACAAAGCTCTAAGTACTTTATTGTTATCTATTCCTAATGAATATCAGAGACGATTTGAAGCATGTCAAGATGCTAAAGTTCTCATGGAAGCTATAGAAAAGAGATTTGGTGGTAATGATAACACCAAAAAGAACAAAAGATCTTTGTTGAAACAACAATATGAGAATTTTAATTCTGCAAAGTCAGAAACTTTGACTCAAACCTTTGATAGGTTTTCAAAGTTGGTAGGAGATCTGGAAAATCATCAAGTGAAGATTGATAGGGATGATTTAAACAGGAAGTTTTTGAGGTCTTTGGGAGATGAATGGATAATTTATACAGTTGGGTTAAGACAAAGTGCAGATCTAGAATCAAAAGAGCTGGAAGACATATATAATGATCTGAGAAACTTTGAAGCTGAAGTGGAGAGCAAGAAGATTGGATCAGGAAGTAACAACAACAATTCTGCATTTTATGTCAATGGCTGGAACTAAGGCAGAATCAAGTCAGAAAGGTTCTTCTTATGGGTCTGGTGGAAGTGGATCATCATCAAATCATTCTAATGATCAAATCTTAGAATCTTTCTTTGCTAGTAATGTGAACTCTTCACTTACTAATGAAGACTTAGATCAATTTTAGATGATCTAGAAGGAATGGATATTAAGTTACAAATTGCCTTAATCACTCAAAGGGCAAAAAGGTTTATGCAAAGAACTGGCAGGAACAACTTTGCACAGAAGAGGAATGATGCAAGTTGGTTTGATAAGAGCAAAGTTGAATGTTTCAACTGTCACAAAATGGGACATTTTGCTAGGGAATGAAGAAGTCCAAAGAATGAGCAGAATGATAGAGGGAATTGTCAAAGAAGTGGAGGAAATGTGAGTCAAACAAGGTCTGTACCAATCCAGGGTACTTCATCAAATGCCCTTGTCTCTGTGGATGGATGTGGTTGGGACTGGAGTGACCAAGAAGAGCATGAAGTTAAGAATCAGTGTCTCATGGCTACTGCTGAATCTGACAAACAGTCAGAGATTCCTTATGAGGTACAAATCAAATTATGTTCTACTGTGTGTAAACAAACAGTTAAACATTATAGGGATCATAATCAGAAAGTGTATGATGAATTAAAATAATGTGAAATCAAGAGTAAACACACAATATCAGTAATAGAAAATCTAGAAAAACAGATTCATGCATATGAAAAAAATGCAACACAGTTTAAGTATGATATTGAATTTTCTAGGTGGGAGAGAGATACTCTTAAAGATAAGGTAGAATTATTAACTAAGAAACTTGCTGAGGTCACATGTGAAAGAGATAGCATAAGACTTAATGTAAGTAACTTAGAAAATGCATCTAAGAGTGTCCATAAACTTATCAATTCACAGATTCATGATAAACTTAAGACTGGGTTAGGATACAGTAATCTACCTCCTCCTTATAACAACAACTCCTTTCCTTCTAAAACTGATATTGATATCAATTCACTTAAAGAAGGAATGAATGCTGATGTTAAAAAGGCTGACCCTGTTAAGAGTTTAGAAGAGGATGTGAACTTTGATAAAGTTGAAATTAGCCATTTGAGTAAAGAAGATGATGAGGATAATGATACTTCTGAAAGTGAGGACACTTTGACAAATCACTCATCTAAGTCAACAAGTGAGAGCAGCAATAGTGTTACTGATCTAGTTTCAGAGCTGAAGGTTAATAAACTAGAAGAGGGTAAGAAAATGTTTGTGGAGAAGGCTAAACATCAGGTAGAACATGTGAGAGCCACACCTAACACACCTAGAAATTTTCAAAGGAATGTTAGAAATGCAGTGAAATCATCTGTTTCCGTATGTAATACATCTGCATTGAATAAATGTGATAATTGCAAATGTAAGGATAACTCCTCTAAATCACAAAATTTTCAAAAACACATTCCCAGAGGTAATCAAAGAAATTGGAATCAAATGGTAACTTAAAAACTGGGAAATAATGTTATAGTGATTAGAGAAAAGTTATGCCTTATATGTGACAAGAATAATCATCTTCAACATGACTGTTTTCATAATCCAAAATCTATTCAAAAGAATGTAAAACAACCATGGACATCAGCTAATATGATTAACAAACAAAATTTTAAATCTAAAGTTAATCATATTGCTTTTGTCAGAAAGATGAATTATAAGGCAAATCAATCTAAGGCTGCTGCAAAGGTTTCCACTGCAGGAACAAAAGTTATAGATTTAGCCAACAGTAATAAGGCTAAAACAGTGGCAAAAGAATATAAAGTAAACAGTGGTAAATCTTTTAAAACTGTTAGGACTGTTAATTCAACAGTTACCACTGGTAGAGTAAATAACACTGTAAGGAATACTAACAATGTTAATTATTTTACCACTGCTAGACATAACAACAGTTATAACAAGTTTAACACTGTTAGGCATTATAACTTTGGTCCTTCAATTAACACTGTTAGACCAAAACCCACTGTTAAGTCTAAAATTAGTTGGATTTGGACACCTTTTCAATCTAAATTACCCAGAGGTCCAAAATCCAACAATGTATCAAAATCAATGATCTTCAAGAAAGTTGATTATTTTGATACATATGGGAAACCCAAAGCCAAATTGGTTTGGGTTCCCAAGAGAAATTAATTTTTCTCTTTGTTTGTTTGTGTGCAGGGCAAACCAAGAAGCTTATGGCATATTGATAGTAGCTGCTCAAGGCACATGACTGGAGATAAGGAAAAGCTACAGAACTTCAAATCATTTGATGGTGGATATGTAGCATTTGGAAGCAATCCTAAAGGGCGAAAAATTACAGGCAAAGGAACTGTTCAGAGTGCCAAGCTAAGTTTTGAAAATGTTTATTTTGTGGAACAATTGAGGTATAATTTGCTAAGTGTAAGTCAAATTACAGATAAAAAGAACCCAGTTCATTTTACTGACACTGAATGCCTTATTTTGTCAAAGGAATTCAAAATTCCAGAAAACATGATTTTAATGAGAATTCCTAGGCAAGATAATGTATATAAGTGTGACTTAGCAAAGATGGCACCTCAACCTGATTTAAACTGTCTAATTTCAAAAGCAAATCTGAATGAATCTAATTTGTGGCATAGAAGGATGTGTCACATGAATTATAAAACCATTAATAAACTTGTCAAAAACAAGCTTGTTAGAGGTTTACCTGAAAAGGTATATTCATGTGATGATCACTGTGTTTCTTGCCTTAAGGGAAACCAACACAAAACTTCTTTTAAGACCAAATCTGTGAATACAAACTGTACTCCTTTACACTTGTTACATATGGACTTATTTGGACCAACAAGTATAAGAAGTATGGGAAAAAGATCTTACTGCCTTGTAGTAATTGATGATTATACTAGATTTACATGGGTTTTCTTTCTTAAAACAAAGGATGAGACAGGTGAAATACTTAGATCATTTATAACTAAGATGGAAAATCAATTAGATAAAAAGGTTAAAATCATCAGGAGTGATAATGGAACAGAGTTTAAAAATCATGAGATGGATAAATTCTGTGATGAAAAAGGCATTAAGAGAGAGTTTAGTGCTCCTAGAACTCCTCAACAGAATGGAGTAGCTGAAAGAAGGAATAGGACACTAATTGAGGCTGCTAGAACTATGTTAGCTGATGCAAAATTACCTATGTCTTTCTGGGCAGAAGCAGTTAGCACAGCTTGCTATGTTCAGAATAGGGTAACAGTTGTTAAGCCTCATTTCAAAACCCCATATGAATTGCTGTTTAAGAACAAACCATTGGTCAGTTTCTTAAAATCCTTTGGATGTCCATGTACCATTCTGAATACCAAGGATCACTTAGGAAAGTTTGAAAGCAAGGTAGATGAGGGTATTTTTGTAGGGTATTCCATCCAAAGTAAGGCATATAGGGTTTTCAATCAAAGGACCAGGGTAATAGAAGAATCAATGAACATCACTTTTAATGAGAATACCATTAATCCTGATGGGATAGGTCAAAAGTCATTGTTTGATATTGATGCTCTTAATTCTGCTTTTAGATATGCAACTGTAAATTCTAGTGCAGGTACAAGTACAGGTACCAACACAGGGACAACAGATGAAGCAAGTGAGGAAGTATCAGGAATGTCCACAGAAAAGAATAATGACTCATTGGAATACATTGTATTTCCAATCTGGACTCCTGATCCACTAGAGGTGGTTTCCTCTGATCAGCCACAGTCCTCTCAGAGAATTGATACAGAAGAATCTACTGATACACCATCTAGTGAGAGTTCTTGACAAGAAGGTAATCTTACCAACTTAGAAGCAAACATTCCAGAGACATCAACATCCACTTATCATGTTCACAAAGATCATCCTCTAGAACAGGTAATTGGGAATGTTGACTCTGCTGTGCAAACTAGACAGCAGTCTACTTTCAATGAAGAGGAGATACATACTTCTTTATATGTATGTTTTCTTTCTCAAGTTGAACCTAAGAAGGCAGTAGAAGCTCTTAAACACCCTAGTTGGATTGAGGCAATGCAGGAAGAATTGTTGCAATTCAAAATACAGAATGTTTGGACTTTAGTTGATTTACCAAAGGGAAAAAGGGCTATAGGTACTAAATGGATATTCAAGAACAAGAAGGATGAGAGGGGAATTGTAATCAAGAATAAGGCCAGGCTGGTGGCACAGGGATATACTCAGGAAGAAGGTATTGATTATGATGATGTGTTTGCTCCTGTTGCAAGGATAGAAGCCATAAGATTATTCTTGGCATATGCTTCATATAAAGGCTTCACAGTATACCAAATGGATGTCAAGAGTGCCTTTCTGTATGGCACAATTGATGATGAGGTGTATGTTTGTCAACCACCTGGATTTGAAGATCCTACATATCCAGATAGAGTTTGCAGATTAGATAAGGCACTGTATGGCCTGCACCAAGCACCCAGGGCTTGGTATGAGACTCTATCTGTTTATCTTTTGGAGAATGGTTTTAAAAGAGGTACCATTGACAAGACACTGTTCATCAAAAGGGATCACAATGATATTTTATTGATACAAGTGTATGTTGATGACATCATTTTTGGATCTACAAATGATGGGTTATGCAAGGAATTTGAGAAGTTAATGCATCAGAAGTTTCAAATGAGTTCTATGGGGGAACTTAATTTCTTTTTGGGACTTCAAGTCAAACAAAGATCAGATGGCATTTTCATCAATCAGAGCAAGTATGTTAAAGACATACTCACCAAATTTGGCTACACTGAAACAAAAGTGGCTAGCACACCTATGGAGACACACAAGCCATTATCTGCAGATCCTGAGGGGGAGGAAGTAGATATACATCTGTACAGGTCTATGATAGGGTCATTGATGTACCTAACTTCCTCCAGGCCAGATATTATGTTTACTGTATGTATCTGTGCCAGATTCCAGACTTGTCCAAAGCAATCACATCTGTATGCTGTAAAGAGAATTTTTAGATACTTAAAGGGACAACCTGATATAGGCCTTTGGTATCCAAAAGATTCTTCTTTTGACTTAATAGCATATTCAGATAGTGATTATGGGGGAGCTAGCATGGACAGGAAGTCAACGTCAAGAGGTTGTCAATTTCTAGGAGAGAGGTTAATTTCATGGCAATGTAAGAAACAGACAACTGTATCAACATCCACTGCTGAAGCTGAGTATGTAGCTGCTGCAAATTGCTGTGCTCAGGTCTTATGGATTCAGAATCAAATGATTGATTATGGTTTAACTTTCTTAAATACTCCTATTTTCATTGACAATACTTCTGCTATCAGCATCATTAATAATCCTGTTAAACATTCTAAAACTAAGCATATAGAGATTAGGTATCATTTTATCAGAGATTGTAATGAAAAACTACTTATTCAGATTATAAAAGTCCATACTGACAATCAACTTGCAGATCTGTTCACCAAAGCCTTTGATGTGGGCAGATTTACATTTCTGATTACAAGTATTGGTCTGATTAAATCTTCTTAAATTGTTTCTCCATAACTATTTTGTAAAACATCTCTATAATGCTTAAGGATTAGATGCTGGTAGATGTAATTGATACTAACAGTGATAATAGTCTTAGTTACAACTGTTTTTGCTTTCTTAATTATCACTGTTATTATTCAATTACCACTGTATATGTATTTTGTTTTGTTTACACTGTTAGTTTTATTTTTATCACTGTTGAACTAACCCTTTGTAGGTTATCACTGTCAGTTAAGCAATCATCACTGTTAGTGTAAACAGTTTCCACTGTTTTCACTATTCAGTTATAACCGTCAGTGCCACTGCTAATATAACTGTTTGTACCATTGTCAGTGTAACTTTTACCACTGTTAGTATATCAGTTACCACTGTTTATACTATCAAGTTGTAATTTTTCACTATCACTGTTTATATTTCAGTTTTCCTTTTGCAGGTACATTAAAATAGTTACAAAAAAATATATATATTATTACTATTAGTAATACTAATACAGTCACTAGTGTTGAATTATAATTCCTTTGGTCAGGAGTTATTTCCATCAACTAGTTGTAACACTGTTAGTATTATTATCATGAATGTATAAGTACTGTTAGTTCTTTTTGTTTCCACTGTTTTAAAATAGTTACCACTGTTTTAAAATAGTTATCACTATTGTATAATAGTTTCTACTGTTAATGTTAAAGTTTCCACTATTTTAAAACAGTAACTATTTTAAAATCGTTTCCACTGTTAATGTTAAATTTGGGGATTTTATTTCAAAATTAGGTCTTTGAAACTAACAGTATAAATTCTCCCTTCTTCACACTTTCTTAAACACTGCTTTCATAAACCATGTAACCACTGCTTTTGCAAATCCTTATACAAATCATTCATGGCTTCTTCTTCGTCAACCACACCTCAACTCTCACTTGGCAAAGATCATAACATGATCGCGTTCCTTGTTAAACCTATAATCGCTAATGATTATGTTGAAATCATTGATTTTCTGCGCAATTCATCTATATACTATGCGCTAACTGTTGCCCTCGGAATTTCACACGACTATATCAATGAGTTCTGGGTGAATGCTCGGATTGAAGAAGAAGCAGGCATTCAAAGAATTGTTTCTACTGTTGATGAGAAACAAGTGGTGATTACAGAAGCAACCATTCGCTTTTCTCTTCATCTTGAAGATGAAGAAGGTATTACTTCAATATCTGATAAAGTTTTATATACCAATTTACAACGAATGGGATATGAGGGAAATCTGGGTGGGTTTGTTTTCCAGAAAACTTTGTTTTCCTACCAATGGCGATTTTTAATTCATACATTACTACATTGTCTATCTTCAAAACGTTCATCTTTTGAACAATTTAGTATTAATGTAGGCTATGCCTTGGTATGTCTAGCTACTGGCTAACTTTTTAATTTTTCACGATTTATTTTTGCTGGTATGCTTAGAAACTTAAACCAACCTAAACTCAAATTTTTAATGTATCCAAGGTTTGTACAGTTGCTTTTAAATGAACAAATTGCTGACTTGCCTGCCCTGGATAGAATTATAGGTATCTCTTCTTTCAAACCAAAAGTGTTTTCAAATATGAAGAGAGATACCTCAATTAAAGGTACAATGTTTTCTGGGAGGGTAACAGCATTGTTTCCAACAATGCTTCCTGCACCCTCCACCACAGCTTCTGTACCACCAACTGAAGCTGAAGCAGTTGCTGAGAGAATGGAACAACCCACTCCTTTTCAACCCACAGCAATTGGGGGTAATGTACAAAAACAAGGGAACAAATTTACCACAACCTACACCAGAAAAGCCAAAAAGGCTACACATCAGGTGTCTGAGGCTCATGCTGCTCATGCATCTCAGTCAAATGACAGGGGTCATGAACAACATGTGGTCCATAAGGAGTGGGGTGACCATTCTGCAAGGGCTGCTTCTACTGCTTCTAGTCCATAGACAGAGCAGGATAGAAGTAACATTAATAAGACCCAAGCAGAGGCAACTCCAGAAGATGATTCTACTCATGTAGATGATTTTGGTGGTCCCAGTACCAAGAAAAGAGGGGAATTTTCTGATCATACCAGGTATGAGGAAGATTTTGATGCACATGTCAATGATTCACCTAGGGAGTCACATTCTGATGGTGATGAGGCTAGAACTAACTTGGAATTAACGAGAATGACTGATTATGTTTAGGAGAAGCTAAAGGTGGAAAGAAGGAAGAATAGAGAAAAAGATGCAATGATAGCAAATTTGGAGCATAGGCTTACTCAGTTGGAAAATCTTGTGGTCAAAGTATTGAAAGAGGGCAAGGAGTATGTCTTGGTTGAAGGTGATTCTCCACAGGATGCTTTCAAAAAGGGGGAGAAATATTGGACTAATAAGGGTGATAAAAAGAATGTTCATATTGATGATTTTGATGGTGATAATGTTTCTGAACAGATGGATGAGGATATTGAGATGGAAAATGTTAATGAGAATGCAAATGATGATGCTGGTGTGAATGAGAATGTTGATGAAAATGTGCATGAGAATGTGAATAATGATGAAGATACAGCTGAGAATGTGCCTGAAAATGTTCCTACAAAGACAACTTTACCACCTGTTCAGATCAGAGAACCTATGGCAGCTACTACTACTGCTCAAAATTTACCCAAAATTGATCCAAAGGATAAGGGTAAGGGCATTCTGGAAGAAGGGCCTAAAAGGAAAAAGCAGAGATCAATGCCTCATGAAGCTACAATTAATGATGATGAATATGCACAGAGATTACATGCAGAAATTAATGCCGATATTCTTCAGGAGGAATTAATTGATGTAGAAGTTGAACCAGGTCAGTTTGTTAAGATGACCAAAGCTCAGGTAGATGAATGGGATGAAGCTCAGTTGAAAGAGCAGAAGTTAGATGACATTGAGTTTTTGGTAGAGCAGGTTAAGAGAAAGAAAGCTGCTGAGATGAGAAAGATCAGAGCTGCAAAAGCTGCTGAGAAAAGGAATAAACCTCTAACAAGAGCACAACAGAGAAGAAATTTGATTGTAAAGTTAAGAGGAGGGAATATTCCAACTTCTAGATTGAATGCTATGTCACTTGAAAGTCTACAGAGGATATGGGACAGAGATACATTTCTGAATCCTGAGGCAGCTAAGAGAGCAGAGGAAGAGCAGAAAGCCAAGAAGAAGGCAGATAGTGAAAAGAAACAAAAAGAGAGGATTGAAAAAGAAATAGAAAAAGAAAAAGAATGGGAAAGACTGAGTGCTGAGCTTAAAGAGAAATTAAGGCAGGCATATGCGTCAATCCCTGATCTACCAAGAAATAAAATTGATTTGAATGATGTGATTGTGGTGCAACCCCTTCAGGTACAACTTCCACCTGACAACTTGCCTGGAATAATTGATTGGTCCATTGAACAATTTTCAATTCCTGTTAAGTGTGAGAAAATCAGAATTGAAAGAGCAGATACTTCCATATCATTTTGGAGGTCTTTTAAAGAGTTGATCAAGGTGATTACAAGGGAAGATTTGGTTAGGATGTATGAGATTGGGTCTGAGAAAGGATTAAGTACCAAGAAGTTTGATAGTGTATATGAGTTGTGTACTTGGTCATGGATTTCAATGATGTTTGAACCAGATAGATTTCCATTTGAGTTCAACACTTTTCAGACAGTAAGACAATGGATTTATCACAGCAATCCAGATATTCATCAAGTGATATTGGATGATGCTATTATGCTTTGGATGTTAACAGACAGGGAATATGATATGAGTCTGAGTTTATTGAGAAGCTTAAGACATGCCAAGTTATCTGTCTCATTCAACAATGATTTGGCAAAGAATTTGGTATATATGATATTGAATCAGATTCACAAGAAAGAAGAGTATGAGAGGAGGCATAGAGATCAGAGATAGTTGGTTTGAAAGAGTTTGAAAGAGGTCAACATGAAGAATATAGAGAAACTTAATACTGTTGGGGACAGATTAAGTTTAGGGGGAGATTGTTGGGAATTGATGTTACTACTGTTACTAATACTGTTGATTGAAGAATGCACAAGGCATTAACACTGTTAGTGTTAATATTACTACTGGTATTAACACTGTTAGTGTTAATGGTTACCACTGTCTTCAGAGTTACAACTGTTGGCTGAAGTCTTGAGAGATTACTACTGTTAGTGAAGATTAACACTGTTATCAGAAGTTACAACTGTTAGTGTTAATTGAAGTGAAGACAAGAGTTACAACTGTTAGTAATAGTTTCAACTGTTAGAGTGTTACAACTGTTAGTCTGGTTTACAACAGTTAACACTGTTTAGGCTAGTTACCACTGTTGGTTGGTAAGTCTAGTAAATTGCAAGTGTTAACACTGTTCTATAGGAAATACCACTGTTTGTATAGTTGTGGTAGTTAACACTATTTATGTATAGAATAGGCGGAAAAGATAAAGTTTGAATAATTATGGAGTGTAAGAGTTTCCATGATTATAGGAGATTGTTTAGCAGGACTCTATGGGATATAAATAGAGATCCTAAACCTAGATTATAAAAACATCGGTTTTACGTAGCTTTAAGGTTTTGTAACCCTAATATAGTTCAGTGTATTCGTCTTATATTATTAATAAGATTGAAGCTTTTGGTAGTAACTTTGTTTTATTGATTTTATTATTGATCTTCATAATATTATTGAGTGTGATTCCGCAACTTCTCAGTAATAATTCAAAACTTGTGTTAATCTAATAAGTTTATTAGATCGATCTTGGTTTATCAATGAGGTCACGTGCTTTCGTTACTCTGACAATCCGGAAGGAAAGGGACCAGCACATTTGTTTAATTATGAGGCAATCTTTGATTCATTTAATCTGCCTAAGGAAGATGATGACGTTGATCAAGTGGTCACATTACTTCATGGCCTTGATTTATCTTCTAATACTTCACAGCCATCTAGATCAAAGATTCCAACTGCCTCTGCTACTCCACCTCCTTCTCAACCAAATGTTGATGTTCCTGAATCATCTACAAGAAACCAAGAAACATATACTGATGTTCCTGCGGTGTCTGATGATGAAGATGAACAATTTATGAATACAAGGGAGTTTGAATCGGCACAGGAAGCCGATTTCACAAACTTGGACTCTGTCATTGTGCCTGACGAGATTCCTAGTTCACGCATTAATAAGGACCATCCAGTGAAGAATATTATAGGTCCTTTGGATAAGGGGATTCAGACAAGAAGTCAAGTTGTTGCAGATTCACATTCTGCATCCCCTTCTAACTCTTCTGAGTCTGCTTCTCTTGCATGTCTTTCTGCTGAGGTTAAAACATGTTTTCTATCTCAGGTGGAGCCTAAATGTACAGAAGATGCTTTAAAAGATCCACACTGGGTTGAAGCAATGCAGGAGGAGCTGCAGCAATTTCAAAAGCTGCATGTTTGGGAATTAGTACCGTTACCTAAGGGTGCACATCCAACTGGCACTCGATGGGTTTACCGAATCAAGAAAGATGATCGATGGGTGGTCATTAGAAACAAAGCAAGGCTTGTAGTTCAAGGTTTTCATCAAGTAGAGGGTTTGGACTATGATGAGGTCTTCGCTCCTGTTGCAAGACTGGAGTCAATTCGTATTTTCTTGGCCTTCGCATCCTTCAAAGAGTTCATCGTTTATCAGCTTGATGTCAAGAGCGCTTTTCTGTATGGACAGGTTGATACCGACGTTTATGTAAAGCAGCCTCCTGGTTTTGAAGATCCATTGCATCCAGAATATGTCTGTAAACTTAATAAGGCATTATATGGTCTGCATCAGGCACCACGACTGTGGTATGAGAGGCTTGCAACTCATCTAGTTAAAAATGGTTTCAAAAGAGGTAGTATTGACAGTACGCTATTCACAAAAAGGGATGGAGAAGACTTATTGCTGGTACAAGTATATGTCGACGACATCATTTTTGGATCTACCAAAGACTCCATGTGTAAAGACTTCGAACATCTCATGAAGTCTGAATTTGAGATGAGTGCAATGGGGGAACTCACATTGTTTTTGGGTGTTCAAGTTGAGCAGTCTGCCAAAGGAATTTACATTCATCAGTCCAAGTATGTCACTGATATGTTAACCAGGTATGACTTGCTTAATTGCAAGACTTATGGAACCCCCATTGAAATCAATCATAATCTCGTACCGGCCATTGATGACGAGGATTGTAAAGAAAAGGACTATCGCTCAATGATTGGTTCTCTCATGTATCTGACTGCATCCAGGACTGACATTGTATTTGCTGTGTCCATATGCTCAAGATATCAGGCTAGGCCAAAGGTTTCTCATATGAAAGCAGTAAAGCGAATTTTTGGGTACCTCAAACATAGGCCAACTCTTGGTCTATGGTATTCCAATGAAAAATCATTTGAACTGACTGCTTATTCGGATTCTGATCATGGCGGCTGTAGCATAGATAAGAAGTCAACAATTGGTGGATGCCAGTTTCTTGGATCACGTTTGGTATCGTGGCAATGCAAGAAGCAGACGACGGTGGCTACTTCCACTGCAGAGGCTGAATATGTTGCTGCGGCTAGTTGCTGTTCCCAGGTTCTGTGGATTCAGCATCAATTGCGTGATTACGGGTTACTTCTTACTATGATTCCTTTACATATTGATAATACTGCTGCTATTTCAATTACACGCAATCACGTACAGTACTCTAGAACTAAACACATAGAACTTAGGTTTCACTTTATACGGGATTGCTATGAGAAACACTTAATAGACCTCGTCCATATAGATACCCTTAAACAGAATGCTGACCTATGCACTAAGGCTTTTTCTCGTGCCCGATTTGATGAACTGGTCAACATGATTGGTTTGCGTTTCTTTTAGCTTAAGAAGTAATTCTTTGGACTTGGACTATTTTTTCGTTAAAAAAAAAAATGCAATAGCCACTCTTTATACTCTTTAGTATTAAAGAAATGCACAATTGCAACATTTGTAAAAAGACGTTTAGTTGTGTCTGTAAACAACTAGGGAAATGATAGTACATTAGGGTGCATGCACAAAATAAAAATTTTAAGGTTTATCCTTGATGTATCAGTAGGTTTATCTACCATACTTACCACAACTTTTATAAACATTAGATTCATCACATGATGTACTGGTAGGCATGTTACACTGGCTTTTGAGCAATTAAAAAGTAACTCTAATACATGTCTATTATCATGTGGTCAACATCCTGTGATATATGATTGAGTGTCTTAATTCCTTAATACAGCCTGACATACTTCCATTTTAGTTTATAATATGAAATATTTTGGGGGTATATACTTCTTGTTTCCTGTGTTGTACGTAAGTACAGACCTGGTCTTAAGTTGTATATACTTAAACGTTAAGCAAACGCAAGTCAAAGAACTTGAAAAAGTCTTAAATCATAAGATACCTCACAAGGTCGCCAAAATGGTTTGACGAAGTCTAGTTTTGCTTACACCTGAATCAAGCTATGTCGCTCTGTTGTACGTCTGTACAGACCTGTCACCGCTGACTTGATTCTTAAAAATGACTTTCCTCTATTTTAACTATCTTGGAAGATATGTTCTTGTCTAAATTATAGGGGTATGTCTATGGTGGGGACCACAGATAATTATTCATACTAACAATAAAATTTTTGCTCATAGCCGTAGATGTAACATGTTTAGGTGGTCAAACAATACCAGTAATCATCTTGAAATATTATTTATCAAAGGTGTTCTAAATATGCTAAGTAAATTTCAAGTGGTTTCATATACTGATAATCGAGATAACACTTACCATTCTCTAAAAATTGCATGTTATTCTAATATGATCCCTTAACAGACAAAATAACTTCGTCACCAAAAAGAAAATTAATTTAAGTTTTATTTTAGGTTTAGTAATTCCGTTATTTTTTATCTTAAATTTGTATATTTATTTCTAACAAGTCCAACTAGTTACTCTTCCATCGGGTTACAAAACTTGAAATTAAAAAAAAAAAAAATCAAGTTTTTCTGGGCACTGCGACACAAGTTCTGTTCTGCGACATAACTTATGACGCCTTCTATGTCGCCATTTTATGTCGCTAGGTGGGGCAGAGGTATAAATACCTCACTCCAGTCGCTTTCTTCGTTCACACTTATAGCGACACAAAATCAAAACCTGCGACACAAAAATCACCTCTGCGGCACAACATCTGCGGTGTTCTTCGCTTCTTGATTTCGTTCGTCCGGTGTTCGTTTTAGCAATCAACCTTGTGTTTCTTGTTCACTATCTTCCACTCGATCGATAGGTACTAGTTTCACCCTATATTACTGCTTATTTGCGCTTAAATCGTTAATGTTCATTACGGGTTTTTTAGGGTTCACGGTTTTTGGTTTAATGAGACACGAAAATCACACTCCTATTTGTTAATATACATGTTTTCATGCTTCTGGTATGTTGGCGTACCCTAGGGTATGTCATGTTTTCAAAAACCCCAAATTAGAGGTTAGGGTTTTCTGTGTTGGGGCTTGCAGTTCGTCATTGCGACATAACCTGCGACATAACTTTTTATGTCGCAGATTTTCTAAATTTTGATTTATGTCGCTTCCACTTGCGACGCAAATTTTATGTCGCCAAATGCCAACTTGCGCCATAACTTTTAGATTGCTAAATGCCATCTTGCGCCATAACTTTTATGTCGCCAAATGTCATTGCGACATATCTTATGTCGCTTAACTTAGTTTAGCCTATTCCTCACTTTTGTCCAATTATGGTATAGCCATGGCAGGTGATTTCGTTAAGGACAATGGTATTATACGCTACTGTATTCACTGCTTCTGCCCAAAGACTATCATGTCTTGCACTTTCGCGACTTCGAGGGTTATCTTCCGGTCATAGAAGCTTACGTGCATTCAGGTGTCGTGATAGCATTCTTGCTTGATCGATTACCTTCCGTTTTTGGTGGTTTGGTGGGATCCCCTCATTATCCTGGATCTTAGCCTAACCTTGTCTTGAATCTTGGCTTTTTGTCTTGAATCTTGGCTTTTTGTGTATTAATAGTATCCGAGGATACTATTTAGGTTTAGGGTTTAGAAATGTGATAATTTGTAATCATAACTATGTATTCTTCTTAATTATCAATAAAACCCTTATTTTGTGCGTATTTGACTTCTTTGTGTATTACTTATGTGAATTTGCACACTGTTATGCGACGCATCTTTTATGTCGCATTCTCTTGGCGACACAAATGTTTTATGTCGCCTGATAGCTGCGACATAACTCTTTATGTCGCTTAAATTCGATTAAATTCGACTTAATTGCTAAATGCGACACCACTCTGTCCGTCGCATTATTCTTCAGCGACACAATTACTTATGTCGCTTACTTTGTGAATAATCAATTTTGTTCTATTAGCGACACATTCTGATTATGTCGCATACTTTCTGCGCCACATTTCTCTGTGTCGCATACAATAATAAATTTGTTTGTGTGGTTTGATTAAATCTGCTAATGCTAACTGTTTGCTAGTTTTATTTCTATTCTTTACACAACAATGGTGCCACGTCACAACATTGTGGCATTCTTGGATGATTCGAAGGATACGGCTGCGCCATATAGGCCAATGGTGGCATTTCTACGCCGGTCTCGCATTTATATTGCTATCACTCCAACAACTACTATCTACAAGGACCAGGTGGCTCATTTTCGGGAAAACGCAGTGATCAACTCCGAGCTGCCATTCCCCAGGATTATATACACTATTGGTGATCGCCAGCTTATTATCTCCGAGCAGGTTATTCGGGAATTCTTCCACTTTGGAGATACTGCGGAGATGCCTACTCTTTTTGGCAATGAGTTTATTGATAGGGCTAAGACACGTCTCGGCTATCCAGGTGTGCCCAACGACCAATATCGCAAGGCGAATCTGCCTAAGGTCTGGAGATATTTGATGCATGTCCTTATTTTCTGCCTTTCTCCTCGTAAGGCAGGATTTGACGGCATTAGTCATTCTACGGCTTCTACCATGTTGGCATTGATCTACAACAAGCCCTTTAACTTTGCTGGGTATATCTTTCGGGCTATGGTGGATAATCTTAATGCTGGGGATAAGCGTTGGAATTTATATCCACGCTTCATTCAGCTGTTTCTGGACACTCAGCTTCCCGGTCTTCCGCAGAATGCTCACGAACGCTTGCGTCCTACTCCCATGAACGTCCGAATCTGGACGGTCTGTGCGGCTGGTGCAAACGCGAATAACAACTTTCTGTTGTTTGGGCACATAATCAATGATGCTTATGTTGCGCCGCCCGATGACGGTTTTATGGACGTTTTGCCTGCACCTGGGCAGGGAATTCAGGAGGAGGAATTACACCTCCATGATGCTCAAATACAGGTCGATGATCTGTTACAGGAAATTGAGGATTTCCAGGCTGGAGAACAGGCTGATCAGCCTAATCGTGAAGATCCAGTTGTTGAAGATTCAGATGGAGGCTCTACTCCTGAGACTTCTCCAAGGGATATCCCCTCCGGAGATGCGTTGAGAAATATTCAACGCTTTGATCCTCGTCGGTTCAAATGAATACAACGTCGTATTCGTGCAGGTACGAGTTATGTTCGCCCTGATCTTGGCAAACGACCAAGAAGTGCTGATCTTGATGATGAAGACTGTGTTCCACCTCAGTCTATTCGTCGTACTTCTACGTCGTCTTCGAGGCCACGGGTTGACATTCCCCGTGTTGAGGTTCCGATTCAACATTTGCCTTCGGTTGTCGAGGATTTGTTGAAAAGAATGGATCAGATGCAGCAGACTATGGATAATCAAGCTAAATTGCTTCAGTCTCAGGCATCGGTGTTGGAAGTTCAGGATGCTCAGATTAAAGTATTAGAAGAACAAGCATCTCTGGTTCCTACTTTGAATACTAGGGTGTTAGAACTAGAATCCCTAGTTGTCGTTCCGGGGGAGTCAGGCCTGCGTGCCATAGAAACAACATCTAGGGCTTCAGCCGGAACACAGACAGATAATGTAGATGAAAATGTAAATCTTTCTGATAATAATGAATCTCTTCGTTTGATTTATTTCTCTGTTGATGACATTCCAGGTCAACCAAGACCGTTAGCTGTAGACTTTTCAAATGCTAATCTATCTTTTATTCAGCAAATGGTTAATGAGGTAAATCAGGAATCTGAACCTGAATTTGAAATAAATGATGATATCGAGATTGAAGAAGAGGAGATGCGTCCTGATGAATTCTATGATGATGCTCCAACAATCGAGACTGATTCTTCGGAAGATGAAGCAGAGCCAACTGGAACTTCGCAAACTATTCCAGAAACTACACCGGCTTCTGATACTGCTTCTACTTCAACCTCTGAGCGGCCTGTGATAAGTTTTATTCCTGATGTATCTATTCCTGTTACTTGCAAGACATATAAGGTTAGTGGGAATTATACAGGAATTATTAAAAGCTGGAAAACCTACAAAGGTATTTTCATGATTAAAAGAAGCGATGGCATTCAGTATTTCAAAAGATCATTTAAGAAGCTGAGTACATTGCCAAAGGGAGAAACAAATCATCTAGCTCAACTGGAACTGATAAATCCAACTAGGGATTCAAGAGTTGAATTTGTACAGACGGTTTTGCATCGTGAAGTGAAGAGCAAAAGATA
Organism: Pseudognaphalium luteoalbum; assembly: GCA_963422505.1. Lineage (NCBI taxonomy): Eukaryota > Viridiplantae > Streptophyta > Magnoliopsida > Asterales > Asteraceae > Pseudognaphalium > Pseudognaphalium luteoalbum. Next base: position 71,633,548 of record OY730198.1, read on the forward strand.
TAATTTTATCAAACCGACGCTTGGTAAGAGATTCATATTCAAGAAGAAACTTGATCCAATTACAAGGCAGCCGATTTTCAAAATGCGTTATCCACCAGCTGATTGTTTAACTGAGATACCATTGGAGACAGTTCCCTTTAACTTTCTAAGAAGATTTCATTATTGGGAACTCGATCCTCATACAGGCGAAGCTGTGTTCATTTTGGTTCCAGAATCTGAGCATCCAGAAAGAACTTCGCTTTATGGTTTGAAGAAAGCTCAATTTAATATTTTTGATCCTATGAGCTTGATCAATTTGTCACAGAAAGACTTGAGGAAGTTGTTTGATAATCCAATCCGCTTCAACGTAAGAAATGTTGTGAATTCGATTCTAGCTAGACAATTCCAGAAAGTGGTGACTGTGTGTGTTACGCATGGGATTCATGCTGGAGGCAGGTTTCCTACAGGCTAGGCTTGATTGAAGAAATTTTGAAGACCAAGTTGAAGACACGGGGGAGTTTGTTGGTGCATCTTGATGTGTCTGTCAGTTGGTCTAAGTCTGTAATGCGTTTGTTATGTAATTACGTTAGTTAATAACGTTTGTTTTAATTACATTGTGTGTTTTGGCGACACAAGGTCTTTGTGTCGCAATAGTTAACCTGGCGACACATCTTGTGTCGCATGAGTCGGCTTGGCGACACAGCTTGTGTCGCTAAGGTCAGATTAAGGTCTAGTATAAATTGACACATACGGCTCATTAGTCAGGGTTGACGAATTTGTGAGATCAGAAAGTGTATTGTATCTGTTATAATCAATATAAGCTGATCGACTATTAGTATACAATTCATATACTTTGTGTTTGACTCGTTGTTTATCTATTTAACTTTTTGTTATCAATCGTGGGATTCCGCACTACGTTTGATTGTTAGGGATTTGGTTAGGTCCGGTACAAGGGGTCCTACAAGAATAGAGTTGGAGTGATGGAAGTAAAATGAGAAATGCATGTCCATCTAATGGAGGTGTAAGGAATATGGTCATCATTGGGTTTTGCATGAAAATCAAGTGGGTGCACATGGGGGAAGAGGGGGGCCGGCCTAGGGGGCCCACACAAGGGTGTTTTGGTCATTTTCTTGTTCCCAATTTAATTTGTTGTGTTGTACGTTCGTTTACTCGGTCGGTTTGGTGTTTATATATACGTTAAACATTTAACACGCGTATTTAAGTAACGATTTAAATTTCAATATATTCACTTGAAGTATTTATTCTAAATACTTGAAAAACATTTAAAAAAATATTCCGTTAGGTTGTCGGCCTCGATTTGCATGAGCCTTTTACGGATTCTGAATCGAGTTACGTTTTATTTGGACGTTTTTCGTTATTGTTTTAAGACACGATAATTTAATTGACAGTTTTATACTAAACGATATATATTTTAAATTCTTAAAATATATTTTGGTTTTCGTTCGATTGTTGGTCGCGTTTTGCGAGTTTTAGTTGCGTTTGACTTATTTTTACGATATGACTTACACGTTAAATATTATAAACATAATATTTAGAGGTTTATGATTTTTATTAAATAACTTCGCATTATTTAAATCTTTTGTTCACCAACGTCCGTATTTATACTGTGTCGGACTCCGTCCGGTTGTTTTGCACAATATCGTCAAATTGCATAAGCGTAATTATAACCAATTACGGGAGTGTATATTCACATAAATATACAAATAGTTACAAGTAATTACAAGTATTTAGCCAAGTATTTAGCCTAATACTAAACTAAACACACATAATTAGGGTTTTCAGCAGGTTAATTAGTAACCCTAAATCGTCGGGTGTCACATTCTCCCCCTGTTAGGAGAATTTCGTCCCGAAATTAGCTTGTTGTCGCAGTTCGTGGGGTATCTAAGAATAGTTGTGGGTGTTTCAGCCGCATTTGGTCTTCCCGTTCCCAAGTGAATTCAGGACCGCGCTTAGAATTCCACTGGACTTTGTTTCAAGGGTTTGACCTCACGGTCCATGATTTCAACGGGTTCTTCGACGAAATGAAGTTTATCGTCGATGTGGATTTCATCGAGAGGAATAACAAGTGTCTCATCAGACAGACATTTCTTCAGGTTAGAAATGTGGAATGTGTTGTGCACGCCACTGAGTTGTGGTGGTAGTTGCAGTCGATATGCCACCGGACCAATTCTATCAAGAATCTCAAAAGGTCTGATGTATCTAGGGTTTAGTTTGTCGCGTTTTCCAAAACGAATGACACCTTTCCAAGGTGACACCTTAAGGAGTACTCGGTCCCCAACCTGGAACTCAAATGGTTTACGTCTCACGTCAGCATGACTCTTCTGACGATCACGAGCGGCTTTCAGTCGGTTTTGGATGTTTATGATTTTCTTGGCTGTTTCGTGAATGATTTCAGGACCAGTGAGTTGGTTATCATCCACTTTAGTCTAACATATAGGTGATCGGAACTTTCGACCATATAGTGCCTCGAATGGAGCAGCATTGATGCTAGAGTGATAACAGTTGTTATAGGAAAACTCACACAAAGGTAGGTGGTTTTCCCAAGTGTTTCTGAAGTCAATTACGCAAGCTCGTAGCATGTCTTCTAGGGTTTGAATGGTCCGTTCACTCTGACCATCGGTTTGCGGATGGTAGGCAGTACTCAAATCAAAGCGAGTACCAAGGGCTCGTTGAAGTGTTTTCCAGAATCGAGAGGTGAAGCGGCTATCTCGATCGGAGATGATTGATATGGGAATGCCATGTCGTGCGACAACCTCTTTGATGTAGATGCGAGCCAATCGCTCCATCTTGTCATTTTCTTTGATAGCTAGGAAATGGGCAGATTTCGTGAGATGATGGACGATCACCCAAATGGTATCGCAACCGCTCAGTATTTTCGGTAGTTTGGTGATGAAGTCCATGGTTATGTTTTCCCATTTCCGTTGAGGTATTTCAGGTTGTTACAGCAACCCAGAGGGTTTCTGGTATTCGTCCTTAACCTTGGCGCAGGTTAAACATTTGCTACATACGTGGCATGTCAGCTTTCATGTTGGGTCACCAATAAAATTGTTTGATGTCATGATACATTTTGTCAGAGCCAGGATGTATAGAGTATCGAGATTTGTGAGCTTCATCCATCACAAAATCTCATAGGTTTTCAAAGTATGGTAACCAGATTCGGTTGGAGAAATATCAGGTTCCATCGGTTTTGATTACGAATTGTTTATCCATGCCTCGCAAGACCTCGTTTTTGATGTTTTCGCTTTTGAGTACTTCGAGCTGAGCAATGAGGATTTGAGTAATGAGTTTGTTATGAATGGCCAAACCAAGGGCTTGAACACGAAGGGGTATTGAACGTTCTTTCCAGCTGAGGGCATCAGCAACTACGTTTGCTTTTCCTGGATAGTATTTGATTTCGCAGTCATAATCGGTAAGCAACTCGACCCATCGATGTTGCCTCATGTTGAGATCCTTTTGATCGAATATGTGTTGGAGACTTTTGTGATCAGTAAAAATGGTGCACTTAGTGCCATAAAGGTAATATCTCCATATTTTGAGTGCAAATATGACAGCTCCAAGTTCGAGGTCGTGAGTGGTGTAGTTCCTTTCGTGGATTTTGAGCTGTCGAGAGGCGTAAGCAATGACTTTATCATGTTGCATTAACACACAACCTATTCCTTGGTGGTAGGCATCGTAGTAAACTATGAAATCATCGGTGACCATCGAGTCCTTGGCGGATTGGTGCACTGCAGAGTTTCTGTTTCAGAAGTTGAAAAGCTGCCTCTTGTTTGTCGGTCCATTCGAATTTTTTGTCTTTCTGAGTCAATGAGGTTAAAGATAAGGCTATTTTGGAGAAATTCTCAATGAATCTCCGATAGTACCTAGCGAGACCTAAGAATGGTCGTACCTCGGTTGGAGTAGTGGGTGCTTTCTAGCACTTGCTAGCCATGATCTTGGCTGGATCAACATGTATCCCTTGGCTGTCAACGACATGCCCTAGGAACTGTACTGTTCACATCCAGAACTTACACTTAGAGAATTTGGTGTATAACTCCTCGTGTCTGAGTAATTCCAAGATAGTTTTCAGGTGTTGGCCATGTTCGGTTTCATTGCGAGAGTAGATCAAGATGTCCTCAATGAACACGATAACGAATTTTTCAAGATATGACTTGCACACCTGATTCATAAGGTCCATGAATACAGCCGGTGCGTTGGTTAAGCCGAATGGCATCACTTGGAATTCGTAATGCCCATAGCGGGTTCTGAAAGCTGTTTTTGGTATGTCGGTGTCTCAAACATGATGTTGATGATAATCTGATCGTAGGTCGATTTTTGAGTAGAAGCTCGAACTTTGAAGTTGGTCAAACATGTCATCAATTCTAGGAAGTGGGTATCGGTTTTCGATGGTAAGTTTGTTGAGTTCACGGTCTACCGGTCTCCCCTTGTTTGATCAAAGTTCCTCCGGTAATGAAGGGAATACGAACGATTTTCTAGAGACAAACGATTTCGGCACTGTGTTTGGACAATCATTCCATGCGTATGATGATATCAAGGTTTCTGATTTTGATGGGTATGAGATCTATGGAGAAATGTTCGCTTGTGATGGTGTAGAATCAGTCGATAAACTTCTATGACAATAGTTTGTTTGGAACTATGAAGTACGTTGAAAACTTGAGTTAATCAAAATATGTTGGAAAAATCTGGTCGTCAATAAGTCGTTGAAATTTTCTGTCTAGCCAAATTAGTTGAATCATTAAAAAGTTGTAAATAGTTCAGGGTAGTTGTTTGGTGAAAATTCTTTGAAAACTTGAATTGGTAGAAATCTGTTGAAAACTTTTGTTATTGTAAAGTGTTGAAAATTTCAGTTGATTCTTATAGTGGTATCTCCTTAAACGAAAAGGAGATTAAAAGAATCAATGAGGTCTTTGTATGAGAGTAAAGATTATCACATTCATGATGAAAAGTAATATGATGATAAATCTATACAAGGTAATGTGATTTGTAACCAACAAGGCACAAGGTTAATAGGTTGATAGCTTACAGAATTCAAAGTTTACAAAACATGCCAGGCATCGTTACATCCGGACGAAAGCATAAGTCTTATACAAAATGTGATGGGGTTTTATACACCCATCGATAGATCATCGAGCTAACACTAGCTATGTTCATCGTTGTTCGGGTCTGCTTCTAATCTATTCTAGATTCAGGTCATGTGAATAGTAACGTGCTTCGAGCATGACACTGTATCGCGGGAGTGCAGAGTGGAGTAAGATATTGTCTGATGAGCGTTGGCACATCCATTTGATCCACGTTTTTGTTCTTTGCTTAAGATGAGTAGTAACTTCCTTCCAGTAGTGAATCCTATCCCTGATTCGGTCCGGAATAGAGCTTTTCAGAATCCTCAATTCTTGCTCGTAGGTTTTACACCTAAGCTTGAGCTCCCAATTGCGGCCATCTAAATTTTTGGCCTGATCTCGCACTCTTTCGTATTCCTCGATGCCAATCATTCCGAAATTATGATGCTCGTTTTCCTCCATAATGATTTCTCCCATTGGTGCTATTTCCTCATCGAGATATGTGTACTGAATATGTTCTTCGCAAATTAGGTCGTCATCTGATGAGTAGCCGTTCTTAGGGGAGTTTGCCATCTTTTTTGGGAGGGCGTTCTATTAAGAGAATGAATCAACAACAAGAAGGTTTAGTCAAAAGAGTAGTCACAAAAATGACCGGGTAGTGTTCTCAAAGTAGCCAATCATGACTATATTGTTGTTTCGAAATGAACAAATGCTTGGTGAAGGTGTTTGGTGAAGATAGTTGATAAATTCGTAGATGCGGGTAGTCCATGCAATAGTGATTAGAATGTTTAAGTCATATTTTGAAATAGTTTGAAGTAGTTTATGGATTTAGTCATTGTGAGTATCCCTCGCAATACTAATCCAGTGTTGTTCAGAAAAGACAAAGTTGTAGCAGTAGTAGTAGCAGGAGTAGTAGCAGCAGGAGTAGTTGCAGCAGGAGTAGTAGTAGTAGCAGGAGTAGTAGCAGTAGCAGCAGGAGTAGCAGTAGCAGGAGCAGGAGCAGCAGCAATAGCAGGAGCAGCAGCAGTAGCAGTAGCAGTAGCAGTAGCAGGAGCAGTAGCAGCAGTAGCAGTAGTAGCAGTAGTAGTAGCAGGAGCAGTAGTAGTAGGAGTAGCAGCAGGAGCAGCAGTAGTAGCAGTAGTAGCAGCAGGAGCAGCAGCAGCAGCAACAGCAGTAGGAGTAGGAGTAGGAGCAGGAGCAGGAGCAGGAGCAGGAGTAGTAGCAGGAGCAGCAGGAGCAGGAGCAGCAGGAGCAGGAGCAGCAGCAGCAGCAGGAGCAGCAGCAGCAGCAGTAGCAGTAGTAGCAGTAGTAAGTAGCAGTAGTAGCAGTAGTAGCAGTGGTAGCAGTAGTAGCAGTAGTAGCAATAGTAAGTAGCAGTAGTAGCAATAGTAAGTATCAGTAGTAGCAGTAGTAGCAGTAGTAAGTAGCAGTAGTAGCAGTGAGGACGAGGAGTAGGAGGAGGAGTAGCAGTAGGAGGAGTAGTAGTAGAAGGAGGAGGAGGAGTAGTAGTAGGAGTAGTAGTAGTAGGAGGAGTATGAGTAGTAGGAGGAGGAGGAGGAGTAGTAGGAGGAGGAAGAGGAGTAGTAGGAGGAGGAGTAGGAGTAGTAGGAGTAGTAGGAGGATTAGTAGTAGTAGGAGGAGGAGTAGGAGTAGTAGGAGGAGGAGTAGGAGTAGGAGGAGGAGGAGGTAGTAGTAGGAGGAGGAGTAGGAGGAGGAGGAGGAGGAGTAGTAGTAGTAGTAGTAGTAGTAGTAGTAGTAGTAGTAGTAGTAGTAGTAGGAGTAGTAGGAGTAGGAGTAGTAGGAGGAGGAGTAGTAGTAGGAGGAGGAGGAGTAGTAGTAGTAGTAGCAGTAGTAGTAGTAGTAGTAGCAGTAGATGTAGCAGCAGCATCAGTAGCATCAGTAGTAGTAGTAGTAATAGAAGTAGTAGTAGTAGTAGTAGTAGTAGTAGTAGTAGTAGTAGTAGTAGTAGTAGTAGTAGTAGTAGCAGTAGTAAGTAGCAGTAGTAGCAGTGGTAGCAGTAGTAGCAGTAGTAGCAATAGTAAGTAGCAGTAGTAGCAGTAGTAAGTAGCAGTAGTAGCAGTAGTAGCAGTGAGGAGGAGGAGGAGTAGGAGGAGGAGGAGTAGTAGCAGTAGTAGGAGCAGCAGCAGTAGCAGTAGCAGTAGTAGCAGTAGTAAGTAGCAGTAGTAGCAGTAGTAGCAGTGGTAGCAGTAGTAGCAGTAGTAGCAATAGTAAGTAGCAGTAGTAAGTAGCAGTAGTAGCAGTAGTAAGTAGCAGTAGTAGCAGTGAGGAGGAGGAGGAGTAGGAGGAGTAGTAGTAGGAGGAGGAGTAGTAGGAGGAGGAAGAGGAGTAGTAGGAGGAGGAGTAGGAGTAGTAGGAGTAGTAGGAGGAGGAGGAGTAGTAGGAGTAGTAGGAGGAGTAGGAGTAGTAGAAGGAGGAGTAGGAGTAGGAGGAGGAGGAGGTAGTAGGAGGAGGAGGAGTAGTAGAAGTAGGAGGAGGAGGAGGAGTAGTAGTAGTAGTAGTAGTAGTAGTAGTAGTAGTAGTAGTAGTAGTAGTAGTAGTAGTAGAAGTAGTAGTAGAAGTAGTAGTAGTAGAAGTAGTAGTAGGAGTAGTAGGAGTAGTAGGAGGAGTAGGAGGAGGAGGAGGAGGAGTAGTAGTAGTAGTATTAGTAGCAGTAGCAGTAGTAGCTGCGGTAGTAGCAGCAGTAGTAGTAGCAGCAGCAGCAACAACAGTAGTAGTAGTAGTAGTGGTGGTAGTAGTAGCAGTAGGAGCAGCAGGAGCAGCAGGAGCAGGAGCAGTAGCAGTAGCAGTAGCAGCAGTAGCAGCAGCAGTAGCAGCAGCAGTAGCAGTAGTAGTAGTAGTAGGAGTAGGAGTAGGAGTAGGAGTAGGAGGAGGAGGAGTAGGAGTAGTAGTAGTAGTAGGAGGAGGAGGAGTAGTAGTAGTAGTAGTAGTAGTAGTAGTAGTAGTAGTAGTAGTAGTAGTAGTAGTAGTAGTAGTAGTAGGAGTAGGAGTAGTAGTAGGAGTAGTAGTAGTAGTAGCAGTAGTAGCAGTAGTAGCAGTAGTAGCAGTAGTAGTAGCAGTAGCAGTAGCAGTAGTAGCAGTAGTAGCAGTAGTAGCAGTAGTAGCAGTAGTAGTAGTAGTAGTAGCAACAGTACCAGCAGTAGCAGTAGCAACAGTAGTAGGAGGAGGAGTAGTAGTGGTAGTAGTAGTAGTAGTAGTAGTAGTAGTAGTAGTAGTAGTAGTAGTAGGAGTAGGAGTAGGAGTAGGAGTAGGAGTAGGAGTAGGAGTAGTAGTAGTAGTAGTAGTAGTAGTAGCAGTAGTAGCAGTAGTAGCAGTAGTAGCAGTAGTAGCAGTAGTAGCAGTAGTAAGTAGCAGTAGTAGCAGTGGTAGCAGTAGTAGCAGTAGTAGCAATAGTAAGTAGCAGTAGTAGCAATAGTAAGTATCAGTAGTAGCAGTAGTAAGTAGCAGTAGTAGCAGTGAGGACGAGGAGTAGGAGGAGGAGTAGTAGGAGTAGCAGTAGGAGTAGCAGTAGGAGGAGTAGTAGTAGAAGGAGGAGGAGGAGTAGTAGTAGGAGTAGTAGTAGTAGGAGGAGTATGAGTAGTAGGAGGAGGAGGAGGAGTAGTAGGAGGAGGAGTAGGAGTAGTAGGAGTAGTAGGAGTAGTAGGAGGATTAGTAGTAGTAGGAGGAGGAGTAGGAGTAGTAGGAGGAGGAGTAGGAGTAGGAGGAGGAGGTAGTAGTAGGAGGAGGAGTAGGAGGAGGAGGAGGAGGAGTAGTAGTAGTAGTAGTAGTAGTAGTAGTAGTAGTAGTAGTAGTAGTAGTAGTAGTAGTAGGAGTAGTAGGAGTAGTAGGAGTAGGAGTAGTAGGAGTAGTAGGAGGAGTAGTAGTAGTAGGAGGAGGAGGAGTAGTAGTAGTAGTAGTAGTAGTAGTAGTAGTAGTAGTAGTAGTAGCAGTAGATGTAGCAGCAGCATCAGTAGCATCAGTAGTAGTAGTAGTAATAGAAGTAGTAGTAGTAGTAGTAGTAGTAGTAGTAGTAGTAGTAGTAGTAGTAGTAGTAGTAGTAGTAGTAGTAGTAGTAGTAGTAGCAGTAGTAAGTAGCAGTAGTAGCAGTGGTAGCAGTAGTAGCAGTAGTAGCAATAGTAAGTAGCAGTAGTAAGTAGCAGTAGTAGCAGTAGTAGCAGTGAGGAGGAGGAGGAGTAGGAGGAGGAGGAGTAGCAGTAGTAGGAGCAGCAGCAGTAGTAGTAGCAGTAGTAGCAGTAGTAAGTAGCAGTAGTAGCAGTAGTAGCAGTGGTAGCAGTAGTAGCAGTAGTAGCAATAGTAAGTAGCAGTAGTAAGTAGCAGTAGTAGCAGTAGTAAGTAGCAGTAGTAGCAGTGAGGAGGAGGAGGAGTAGGAGGAGTAGTAGTAGGAGGAGGAGGAGGAGTAGTAGGAGTAGTAGTAGTAGTAGGAGGAGGAGTAGTAGGAGGAGGAAGAGGAGTAGTAGGAGGAGGAGTAGGAGTAGTAGGAGTAGTAGGAGGAGGAGGAGTAGTAGGAGTAGTAGGAGGAGTAGGAGTAGTAGAAGGAGGAGTAGGAGTAGGAGGAGGAGGAGGTAGTAGGAGGAGGAGGAGTAGTAGAAGTAGGAGGAGGAGTAGTAGTAGTAGTAGTAGTAGTAGTAGTAGTAGTAGTAGTAGAAGTAGTAGTAGAAGTAGTAGTAGTAGAAGTAGTAGTAGGAGTAGTAGGAGTAGTAGGAGGAGTAGGAGGAGGAGGAGGAGGAGTAGTAGTAGTAGTATTAGTAGCAGTAGCAGTAGTAGCAGCGGTAGTAGCAGCAGTAGTAGTAGCAGCAGCAGCAACAACAGTAGTAGTAGTAGTAGTAGTGGTGGTAGTAGTAGCAGTAGGAGCAGCAGGAGCAGGAGCAGTAGCAGTAGCAGTAGCAGCAGCAGTAGCAGCAGCAGTAGCAGTAGTAGTAGTAGTAGGAGTAGGAGTAGGAGTAGGAGGAGGAGGAGTAGGAGTAGTAGTAGTAGTAGGAGGAGGAGGAGTAGTAGTAGTAGTAGTAGTAGTAGTAGTAGTAGTAGTAGTAGTAGTAGTAGTAGTAGTAGTAGGAGTAGGAGTAGTAGTAGGAGTAGTAGTAGTAGTAGCAGTAGTAGCAGTGGTAGCAGTAGTAGAAGTAGTAGTAGCAGTAGCAGTAGCAGTAGTAGCAGTAGTAGCAGTAGTAGCAGTAGTAGCAGTAGTAGTAGTAGTAGTAGCAACAGTACCAGCAGTAGCAGTAGCAACAGTAGTAGCAGTAGCAGTAGCAGCAGCAGTAGCAGCAGCAGTAGCAGCAGCAGCAGTAGTAGCAGCAGTAGTAGTAGTAGTAGTAGTAGTAGTAGTAGTAGTAGTAGTAGTAGTAGTAGTAGTAGCAGTAGCAGTAGTAGCCGCAGTAGTAGCAGCAGTAGTAGTAGTAGCAGCAGTAGCCGCAGTAGTAGCAGCAGTAGTAGTAGTAGCAGCAGTAGCAGCAGCAACAACAACAGTAGTAGTAGTAGTAGTAGTAGTAGTAGTAGTAGTAGTAGCAGTAGCAGTAGTAGCCGCAGTAGTAGCAGCAGTAGCAGCAGCAACAACAACAGTAGTAGTAGTAGTAGTAGTAGTAGTAGTAGTAGTAGTAGTAGCAGTAGGAGCAGCAGTAGGAGCAGCAGCAGGAGCAGCAGGAGCAGGAGCAGCAGTAGCAGTAGCAGTGGCAGTAGCAGTAGCAGTAGCAGTAGCAGTAGCAGTAGCAGTAGCAGTAGCAGTAGCAGTAGCAGTAGCAGTAGCAGTAGCAGTAGCAGTAGCAGTAGTAGTAGTAGTAGTAGTACTAGTAGTAGTAGTAGTAGTAGTTAAGGTTATATATATAGAAATATAATAACCTAGCACATAAGCACGTATAAGGTTGCTTCCGTTTCTATCCTTGGTCAAAGTCTTCTAATGCATTCACATTCACTATAACCATTTCAGGTCTTGCATCAATTCTCCTTTAATTGTACATAGTTGATCAGGCTATGTTAAATTAAATTCAAATGATGCAATCGCTGAACCAGTCATACCAAAAAAGGAATACTAACCTAATGGTTATAGTCTAGCTCACTAATGCAATCCTAGTTCGCTATAACCTTTGGCTCTGATACCAATTTGTCGCACCCCCAAAACACGTGGCAGCGGAAGTAGGAGGTGTCATGAGGGCGCCGACCAATTTAAATATCACAACACAAAGATAAAGCAAACGACCTCTATATGAGACGTTTGAAAAATATTTACATTATAATAATTCAAATGTTTACAAAAGTTGTAGGAGTTCGCGTAACAAAAGTAGAATTACATAACTATAACTACAAAATATAGTAATGCAATCTAGTTCCTTGATGATTTGAAAACCATGCGACTCGAGCTCAGCTAATCCTTATGCTTCCTACTTCGGCGGGTTACCTGAGAAATACATAATAAAAGGTCAACATAAAGTTGGTGAGTTCATAGGTTTGTAAGCAAACAGTTATAAGTATGATCCACAAGATTTCCAAATTATATCATTCGTCAATGATAAGTAAAAGTATTGCATATCGCAATATGAGTATACCATTTGCATGAGTCTCATAGTCCGAGCTTAACGTTGTTTGCCTCCGGTAAGTGTACTAATCCGATACACTTCTAATTTACAATTAATATTGCGCCCATGGGTTGGCTAGCGCGACTATCTCGGACGAGGTTTGTCAAACCCTGATAGTACTATCCAATAATATTCACGCATATATTAACGAACTATGATGGGTAGAGGGCTTTAGTGGATTATCATAAGGTCTCATGCAATCCGTGTTGGTGCATTTTGTGTGTCAGTCAGTTGGTCAAACGTTTGTACTTGTCAAAGTCAATTAGTCTGCATATGTATAATGTTTAGTGTGTATATGCGAGTCTGTAAACGAATAGTGAAAAAGAATATATATACACAAATCAGTGTTTATGCGACACTTAGCTAGTGTCGCATGGGTCGATTCATGCGACACTTGGCTAGTGTCGCATGTAGGTCAGATTACACTATAAATAGAAGAGTTAAACTCAATATTAGGGTTAGACATTGTGAGCATTTGTGAGGCGTGGAGAGAGTGAGAGAGGAAGAGAAAAAACTTGTAAACGTTTACTTTCAAGTGTGAATATATACAAAAAGCTTATAGAAAACGTTTGTGATTGATTATTTGATTTCCGCGCTTATAATTGATTATACGATCTGATTTGATCCGGCCCAAGGGACCTACAAGTGGTATCAGAGCCGTGAATCAAGGATTCGGCGGTTTTGGATCGTGTTTAGAACGTTTTCGGTTGATTCGCAAAGGTATAAATCAATTATACTTAGTTTCTAGGTTATTTGTGTTGATTATATCGATTTTTGGGTTGATTTTTGGTGCTAGTTTGTCTGCTGTTCGTCAATATTCGTTAGGGTTTCAAAAATTTCAATTTTTAGGGTTTTTTGGGGTTCACAACCGTTTTTGCGTCACTCGCTGCGTCACTTGATAGCGACACTTAGTGCGTCACTTGATAGCGACACTTTGTGCGTCACTTCCGTGCGTCACTTCTTAGCGTCACTTGATAGCGACACTTGGCTTTCTGCGACACTTATATAGCGACACTACCCTGTTAAGCGACACTAATCTAGTGTCGCTCTAGATTTAAAAAAAAAACAAAAAAGAGTTTTTTGGCGGGAAATTCTGAAATTTTTTGCGTTTTTTAAAATTTTTCTATAGGCTTAAAAGTGTTCAATTTTAGCCTAGAAAAAGTTTGATTTTACTCGACCGTTTTTTTGACTTTTTCAAACGAAATTTTGGCGGGAAAAAAGGGAAAAAAATTTTGTAATTTCAAATTTTGTTTTTAAGCTTAAAATAACTTAATTTTACTGTCGGAAAAGTTTCGCTATACTCGAAAAGTTTTTCGAAATTTTCGAATTCAATTTTGGAGGGAAAATTCAGGAAATGACTTTCGGTATGAAAATGCCTCCTTCTACATCTTTATTCTATAGTGATTTTGCTAACTGGAAGATAAAGTTTTGGAACTTCATTGAACACAAAGATCCAAAGTTGTGGAATTGGTTTAACGTTATTGATCGATATGAGCAACCAAGACTCGATGGGGTCCTTAAGTCAAGAGCACAAATGTCAGCCAACGAACGGGAAGAGTTTGACAATGACAATAGAGCATATGCGATGATTACCATGTGCTTGCCAGAAGTTGTGATAAATAAATTCAAAAATCAAGCAACTTCTACAGATTTATGGGACGCTCTTATAGAGGCTTATGATCAAAAGAAAAGGTTGATAAACGAAGAAGAGGATCAACACACTGCAATGGTGGCTCAAATAAAAGAGGTTGACTCTAATGCACATGAGGTACATAATGAACCTGAGAAACCCGTTAATTGTATATCATGTATTATGCTTGATGCTTCTTTAAAATGCTATCACTTAGATAATGAAGACTTGAGCAAAAAAAGTTGTTAAACTCACCGAGTCAAATAAATACCTAAAAGCTAATGAACAACTGATGCGACGCCGGACGTCCGTGTGAAGACGGAGCAGTAGTAGCAGCAGCAACAACAACAGTAGTAGTAGTAGCAGCAGTAGCAGCAGCAACAACAACAGTAGTAGTAGTAGTAGTAGTAGTAGTAGTAGTAGTAGTAGTAGTAGTAGTAGCAGTAGGAGCAGCAGTAGGAGCAGCAGCAGGAGCAGCAGGAGCAGGAGCAGCAGTAGCAGTAGCAGTGGCAGTAGCAGTAGCAGTAGCAGTAGCAGTAGCAGTGGCAGTAGCAGTAGCAGTAGCAGTAGCAGTAGCAGTGGCAGTAGCAGTAGCAGTAGCAGTAGCAGTAGCAGTAGCAGTAGCAGTAGCAGTAGCAGTAGTAGTAGTAGTAGTAGTAGTAGTAGTTAAGGTTATATATATAGAAATATAATAACCTAGCACATAAGCACGTATAAGGTTGCTTCCGTTTCTATCCTTGGTCAAAGTCTTCTAATGCATTCACATTCACTATAACCATTTCAGGTCTTGCATCAATTCTCCTTTAATTGTACATAGTTGATCAGGCTATGTTAAATTAAATTCAAATGATGCAATCGCTGAACCAGTCATACCAAAAAAGGAATACTAACCTAATGGTTATAGTCTAGCTCACTAATGCAATCCTAGTTCGCTATAACCTTTGGCTCTGATACCAATTTGTCGCACCCCCAAAACACGTGGCAGCGGAAGTAGGAGGTGTCATGAGGGCGCCGACCAATTTAAATATCACAACACAAAGATAAAGCAAACGACCTCTATATGAGACGTTTGAAAAATATTTACATTATAATAATTCAAATGTTTACAAAAGTTGTAGGAGTTCGCGTAACAAAAGTAGAATTACATAACTATAACTACAAAATATAGTAATGCAATCTAGTTCCTTGATGATTTGAAAACCATGCGACTCGAGCTCAGCTAATCCTTATGCTTCCTACTTCGGCGGGTTACCTGAGAAATACATAATAAAAGGTCAACATAAAGTTGGTGAGTTCATAGGTTTGTAAGCAAACAGTTATAAGTATGATCCACAAGATTTCCAAATTATATCATTCGTCAATGATAAGTAAAAGTATTGCATATCGCAATATGAGTATACCATTTGCATGAGTCTCATAGTCCGAGCTTAACGTTGTTTGCCTCCGGTAAGTGTACTAATCCGATACACTTCTAATTTACAATTAATATTGCGCCCATGGGTTGGCTAGCGCGACTATCTCGGACGAGGTTTGTCAAACCCTGATAGTACTATCCAATAATATTCACGCATATATTAACGAACTATGATGGGTAGAGGGCTTTAGTGGATTATCATAAGGTCTCATGCAATCCGTGTTGGTGCATTTTGTGTGTCAGTCAGTTGGTCAAACGTTTGTACTTGTCAAAGTCAATTAGTCTGCATATGTATAATGTTTAGTGTGTATATGCGAGTCTGTAAACGAATAGTGAAAAAGAATATATATACACAAATCAGTGTTTATGCGACACTTAGCTAGTGTCGCATGGGTCGATTCATGCGACACTTGGCTAGTGTCGCATGTAGGTCAGATTACACTATAAATAGAAGAGTTAAACTCAATATTAGGGTTAGACATTGTGAGCATTTGTGAGGCGTGGAGAGAGTGAGAGAGGAAGAGAAAAAACTTGTAAACGTTTACTTTCAAGTGTGAATATATACAAAAAGCTTATAGAAAACGTTTGTGATTGATTATTTGATTTCCGCGCTTATAATTGATTATACGATCTGATTTGATCCGGCCCAAGGGACCTACAAGTGGTATCAGAGCCGTGAATCAAGGATTCGGCGGTTTTGGATCGTGTTTAGAACGTTTTCGGTTGATTCGCAAAGGTATAAATCAATTATACTTAGTTTCTAGGTTATTTGTGTTGATTATATCGATTTTTGGGTTGATTTTTGGTGCTAGTTTGTCTGCTGTTCGTCAATATTCGTTAGGGTTTCAAAAATTTCAATTTTTAGGGTTTTTTGGGGTTCACAACCGTTTTTGCGTCACTCGCTGCGTCACTTGATAGCGACACTTAGTGCGTCACTTGATAGCGACACTTTGTGCGTCACTTCCGTGCGTCACTTCTTAGCGTCACTTGATAGCGACACTTGGCTTTCTGCGACACTTATATAGCGACACTACCCTGTTAAGCGACACTAATCTAGTGTCGCTCTAGATTTAAAAAAAAAACAAAAAAGAGTTTTTTGGCGGGAAATTCTGAAATTTTTTGCGTTTTTTAAAATTTTTCTATAGGCTTAAAAGTGTTCAATTTTAGCCTAGAAAAAGTTTGATTTTACTCGACCGTTTTTTTGACTTTTTCAAACGAAATTTTGGCGGGAAAAAAGGGAAAAAAATTTTGTAATTTCAAATTTTGTTTTTAAGCTTAAAATAACTTAATTTTACTGTCGGAAAAGTTTCGCTATACTCGAAAAGTTTTTCGAAATTTTCGAATTCAATTTTGGAGGGAAAATTCAGGAAATGACTTTCGGTATGAAAATGCCTCCTTCTACATCTTTATTCTATAGTGATTTTGCTAACTGGAAGATAAAGTTTTGGAACTTCATTGAACACAAAGATCCAAAGTTGTGGAATTGGTTTAACGTTATTGATCGATATGAGCAACCAAGACTCGATGGGGTCCTTAAGTCAAGAGCACAAATGTCAGCCAACGAACGGGAAGAGTTTGACAATGACAATAGAGCATATGCGATGATTACCATGTGCTTGCCAGAAGTTGTGATAAATAAATTCAAAAATCAAGCAACTTCTACAGATTTATGGGACGCTCTTATAGAGGCTTATGATCAAAAGAAAAGGTTGATAAACGAAGAAGAGGATCAACACACTGCAATGGTGGCTCAAATAAAAGAGGTTGACTCTAATGCACATGAGGTACATAATGAACCTGAGAAACCCGTTAATTGTATATCATGTATTATGCTTGATGCTTCTTTAAAATGCTATCACTTAGATAATGAAGACTTGAGCAAAAAAAGTTGTTAAACTCACCGAGTCAAATAAATACCTAAAAGCTAATGAACAACTGATGCGACGCCGGACGTCCGTGTGAAGACGGAGCAGTAGTAGCAGCAGCAACAACAACAGTAGTAGTAGTAGCAGCAGTAGCAGCAGCAACAACAACAGTAGTAGTAGTAGTAGTAGTAGTAGTAGTAGTAGTAGTAGTAGTAGCAGTAGGAGCAGCAGTAGGAGCAGCAGCAGGAGCAGCAGGAGCAGGAGCAGCAGTAGCAGTAGCAGTGGCAGTAGCAGTAGCAGTAGCAGTAGCAGTAGCAGTGGCAGTAGCAGTAGCAGTAGCAGTAGCAGTAGCAGTGGCAGTAGCAGTAGCAGTAGCAGTAGCAGTAGCAGTAGCAGTAGCAGTAGCAGTAGCAGTAGTAGTAGTAGTAGTAGTAGTAGTAGTTAAGGTTATATATATAGAAATATAATAACCTAGCACATAAGCACGTATAAGGTTGCTTCCGTTTCTATCCTTGGTCAAAGTCTTCTAATGCATTCACATTCACTATAACCATTTCAGGTCTTGCATCAATTCTCCTTTAATTGTACATAGTTGATCAGGCTATGTTAAATTAAATTCAAATGATGCAATCGCTGAACCAGTCATACCAAAAAAGGAATACTAACCTAATGGTTATAGTCTAGCTCACTAATGCAATCCTAGTTCGCTATAACCTTTGGCTCTGATACCAATTTGTCGCACCCCCAAAACACGTGGCAGCGGAAGTAGGAGGTGTCATGAGGGCGCCGACCAATTTAAATATCACAACACAAAGATAAAGCAAACGACCTCTATATGAGACGTTTGAAAAATATTTACATTATAATAATTCAAATGTTTACAAAAGTTGTAGGAGTTCGCGTAACAAAAGTAGAATTACATAACTATAACTACAAAATATAGTAATGCAATCTAGTTCCTTGATGATTTGAAAACCATGCGACTCGAGCTCAGCTAATCCTTATGCTTCCTACTTCGGCGGGTTACCTGAGAAATACATAATAAAAGGTCAACATAAAGTTGGTGAGTTCATAGGTTTGTAAGCAAACAGTTATAAGTATGATCCACAAGATTTCCAAATTATATCATTCGTCAATGATAAGTAAAAGTATTGCATATCGCAATATGAGTATACCATTTGCATGAGTCTCATAGTCCGAGCTTAACGTTGTTTGCCTCCGGTAAGTGTACTAATCCGATACACTTCTAATTTACAATTAATATTGCGCCCATGGGTTGGCTAGCGCGACTATCTCGGACGAGGTTTGTCAAACCCTGATAGTACTATCCAATAATATTCACGCATATATTAACGAACTATGATGGGTAGAGGGCTTTAGTGAATTATCATAAGGTCTCATGCAATCCGTGTTGGTGCATTTTGTGTGTCAGTCAGTTGGTCAAACGTTTGTACTTGTCAAAGTCAATTAGTCTGCATATGTATAATGTTTAGTGTGTATATGCGAGTCTGTAAACGAATAGTGAAAAAGAATATATATACACAAATCAGTGTTTATGCGACACTTAGCTAGTGTCGCATGGGTCGATTCATGCGACACTTGGCTAGTGTCGCATGTAGGTCAGATTACACTATAAATAGAAGAGTTAAACTCAATATTAGGGTTAGACATTGTGAGCATTTGTGAGGCGTGGAGAGAGTGAGAGAGGAAGAGAAAAAACTTGTAAACGTTTACTTTCAAGTGTGAATATATACAAAAAGCTTATAGAAAACGTTTGTGATTGATTATTTGATTTCCGCGCTTATAATTGATTATACGATCTGATTTGATCCGGCCCAAGGGACCTACAAGTGGTATCAGAGCCGTGAATCAAGGATTCGGCGGTTTTGGATCGTGTTTAGAACGTTTTCGGTTGATTCGCAAAGGTATAAATCAATTATACTTAGTTTCTAGGTTATTTGTGTTGATTATATCGATTTTTGGGTTGATTTTTGGTGCTAGTTTGTCTGCTGTTCGTCAATATTCGTTAGGGTTTCAAAAATTTCAATTTTTAGGGTTTTTTGGGGTTCACAGCCGTTTTTGCGTCACTCGCTGCGTCACTTGATAGCGACACTTAGTGCGTCACTTGATAGCGACACTTTGTGCGTCACTTCCGTGCGTCACTTCTTAGCGTCACTTGATAGCGACACTTGGCTTTCTGCGACACTTATATAGCGACACTACCCTGTTAAGCGACACTAATCTAGTGTCGCTCTAGATTTAAAAAAAAACAAAAAAGAGTTTTTTGGCGGGAAATTCTGAAATTTTTTTGTTTTTTAAAATTTTTCTATAGGCTTAAAAGTGTTCAATTTTAGCCTAGAAAAAGTTTGATTTTACTCGACCGTTTTTTTGACTTTTTCAAACGAAATTTTGGCTGGAAAAAAGGGAAAAAAAATTTGTAATTTCAAATTTTGTTTTTAAGCTTAAAATAACTTAATTTTACTGTCGGAAAAGTTTCGCTATACTCGAAAAGTTTTTCGAAATTTTCGAATTCAATTTTGGAGGGAAAATTCAGGAAATGACTTTCGGTATGAAAATGCCTCCTTCTACATCTTTATTCTATAGTGATTTTGCTAACTGGAAGATAAAGTTTTGGAACTTCATTGAACACAAAGATCCAAAGTTGTGGAATTGGTTTAACGTTATTGATCGATATGAGCAACCAAGACTCGATGGGGTCCTTAAGTCAAGAGCACAAATGTCAGCCAACGAACGGGAAGAGTTTGACAATGACAATAGAGCATATGCGATGATTACCATGTGCTTGCCAGAAGTTGTGATAAATAAATTCAAAAATCAAGCAACTTCTACAGATTTATGGGACGCTCTTATAGAGGCTTATGATCAAAAGAAAAGGTTGATAAACGAAGAAGAGGATCAACACACTGCAATGGTGGCTCAAATAAAAGAGGTTGACTCTAATGCACATGAGGTACATAATGAACCTGAGAAACCCGTTAATTGTATATCATGTATTATGCTTGATGCTTCTTTAAAATGCTATCACTTAGATAATGAAGACTTGAGCAAAAAAAGTTGTTAAACTCACCGAGTCAAATAAATACCTAAAAGCTAATGAACAACTGATGCGACGCCGGACGTCCGTGTGAAGACGGAGCTCGGACCGCGATCGTGGGTGTTTTAAATTTGTATTTGCTGGGGTCTAAGTGTGACTTACTGATACTGAACCAAAAGGCTAGTAGATGGTAAGTATGACCTAGAGTCGTTCTTAAAGAGAAACTGAATTGAAACAGAGGGAATCCAATCAATATTTCTTTTCTAGTAAAGATTAAAAGAGTGCGTTGGGGGTTTTTGGTTCAGTTAATTAATTAAACTAATTAAAGCAAATAAAAGATAATTGTAAATCAGATAATAAAAGTAGTATTTGTTGTGAGTTCGTTAGCTTATAATGTGGGACGATGACTTATAGGGGAAACGTTTACTAAATTTGGTGTGTTCACTAGACTTGGTAGTTTAGGGTATAACCGATAAATTCCCTATTAGTCGGTTATCAACTAATATTTCACGAGGAACCACGGTGTCATGATTCTGATCAGACAGACAATGCTCAACTCTTCACACTCTCCTATGAGGGAGTCAATGGCCCTTATTATTGAGCACATTTGCTCGTGGGCAAAGGAATAGAGTAGCAAGTCTACAACAAGTCTAACCGTTCTTAATACCATAAAGACCATAAATTTAGCAAACAATTAACTTAGCAAATATGTTCGGACTTAGTTGATCAATTCCTGTTAATGAATTTTAAGCGTGGTAAGCAAAGGAAAGTGTTGAGGTTCTTGCGTACCTTACTTTATATTTCATAGGTTAAGGAAAAGTATCGATTTAAACTGGATTTTAAACTTGCCTTTCTTAATACAATTAACAAATCCCTAGGTTTTCGTAAATGGTTATTTAGCCTATAGCCTACCTAATCTAATCTAAAATAATCTAATCTAATTAAAGCAATAATTAAATTGCTGGCGGCTTTTTGCATAGAGTTAAACCCAGACCATGTCAGAAAATGCTATGGTAGTCCACAATGTATTTAATCGTTTACTGATGTTTCCATTATGGATTCAATTGCTTCACGATGTTTACATGATAAGTACATTGTGATTCTAAGTGTACAATACTCATGGCACTTCCACGTAATCACATTGCATTTTATGATGCTCGCATAATGTTACAATCGAAACCTAGTTTTACACAGATAACTATTGACCAAGTAGTGAGGTTCGCGACTCCTCTTTACAAGGTTATAATCACATTTGTTAATCGAAAGGCGAATGTAAGTTTTAGGTTTAAAATCATAAGATAAGTTCGTTCATAAAGTTTCCATTTTGTAATGTCGATCCATAATATAACTACCTTCGGTCGTTACCGGCTTCCATACGTATGTACTTTGCTTAAAAGCATTTCCAGCACTATACCAAGTAACAGTCGAATAGGGGCCGTCATATTATTTCACGACATATTTAAAGTCATCCCACAATCATATATACTAACTACATCACAACAAATACAATAGTAATTTACTCGCTAATCATGGCATAAACTATCTCTAGCATAATTAATGTATACATATTTAATCAAGATAGATAAGGATAGAAATAACCGAGATTAATATGCGAGAAGTAGTAGACTTGAATTAATAAGGGTTGCTCCAAGCGTACACTAATGATTACAATTGCATTCCTCACCAAGGATTACAAACACATTCCTTGCTACTAGCCTAATACTAATTTAAAACAAAGAAAGAAAGAAAAGCTAGAAGAAAGTGTGTGTAGGTGTAAGTGTTTCTTCCAAGGTGTGTGGTGTGTGTTTCAAATGAACCCATGCCTCCTATTTATAGAGGAGTTTTGGTGCATTTTAGCCAAAGCAAGCACACATTAGCAAAAGGTGGAAAAGGTAGTAGCACCAGGTACAAAAGGCGAAAAAGGTAGTGGCACCAGGTACGAAAAGTAGGAAAAGGTCTAGCACCGGGTACGAAAAAGGATGAAAAAGCGAAATCCGTGTGGGTGGCGGGCAGCCGGCGGCGGCTGGCTGGCTGCCAGTGGCACCAGTCCGCTGCAGGTTGCTGCATTTCTCGATTCGTGCGTGTTTTCTTCATTACACATCCGTTTGCGTTGATTCTTTTTGCGTTGCATTCGTAATTCAAAAATGAAGCTTTTGATGAAAAGAAATCCCAAAAATATGTCTCTAAACTTTAGATGTGTCGTACGAATCGTTTGGATCTTCCGGAGTGCGTAGAATCTTCGTTCTTCGTCCGTTTTAGTTGATTCTTCTTCTGTTGGATAAGTAATTTGAAAACGAACATCTTGGGTCAAATAGATGTTGGTGATGGGCTCTTTTGTCTTGAAACCTCGTTCCGGTGTCTGGAATCTTCAAACGTGCGTGGAATCTTCGTTTTTCATCCGTTTTGCTTGATTTTTATCGTGCTGCCTTGTTTTGACCATCTTGGCATAATACTATTGATTTGTGGTGTTTTTGAGTTAAAGTGCCAATAATCGTTCCAGAATGAGAGAGATATCGGTAGTAAAAACGTGACTTTTTATGCGATATCAAGTATCCCACACTTAGAACTTTGCTTGTCCTCAAGCAAACTCGATTTTCAACATGTTAAAAAAATAAAATAATTTTAAGGTGGAATTTTTTTACTAAGGGGTTTTAAGAAAGTAAATACTTGTTCTTGGAAAAGGAAGGATTGTAATCTTTAGGAGCATGCTTGTGATCTTTGATCTTGGATACATGACTAGGCGATCCTCTCAAGGTGGTCACTCAAAGTGTTTAGGGTTTCCTATTCTAATATTATCAATCACTCAGAACGCCAGTCATGTATCGTTTATCATCATAGGCTTGATCGAGAATCAAATCGTTACCTTTTTGGCGAGTGTGAAGTCGATCTAGCCACCATCATTCAAGGAGAGAGGGTGTAAGGTTTTTGGAGTGAAAGGTTGGTGGTAGGAGAGGAGGTTTGGGTTTTTGATTTTCTTTTTGTCGAAGTTGGGATTTTTAGGAGATTGACGCCTTTTGATATTTGTGGAAGGAGTCTTTTTCTCCTATTGATTTCTTTTTCTTCGGATTTTTTTTTTTGCGGCGTCAACCCCTTGCGATTTCTCTTCGATCATCTCTGAAACTTTTTATGAAGCTTGAAGGATGCTTTTGAGTAGGTGAGGGGTAACGTATCTATTTTTCCTTTGGGAGTATGGTTGTACGGATGGGTTTTAGAATGATGTGATTCGATCTCCATTTCACTGACCAATCTGGATTCGAAATGTATAATAGGAGCAAGTTCTGATTCTAAACGCATACATCGGCACACTCAAGAATCGAAAAAGTGAAGCATTAAAAGTGAATGCTTTTTTCTATGGCTCAAGATACCTCACGAATCGAAAGTTGGGTTGTTGTGTGCCTAGTCATGCCATGCTCTTTATGGGATTACAAAACTGATTTTTCAAATGAGTTTGTATTTTAATTATCCTTTTTCCCAAAGTAAATCATTCTTGGTCTAAAATTTTTCATTTTCAACATATTTTTGAAAATTTTGTTTACTTTTTGGAGAAGGATGGTCTAATAAAGAGCAACGATTTTAGAATCAAGCGCACACCATTATCCATTTTACAGTAGTGCAACTACTGCTTTCCCACACTTAAAGAAACATCGTCCTCGATGTTATACTAAGCTTTTTAACTGGGTAAAATCCCACACTTAGGGTTTCAAACATATAAGGCGCATTCTTTTAGTGTGTGTTGGGTTTGAATCCCACACTTAGTGATAAGCATATTGGATATGGTATATTTAAAACGAATGAAAAAGACGGTATAGAAGTACTCCCCGGTGGTTGCAGTGTTCCTTTGGTGCATGTGCCGGGTTTCATCTTCCTTGTTGTAGTCTTGATCAAATCTTCTTGTGATTGGTCTCGTAGGTGTGAACACGTCAGATATACTTTTCTTCTGGCGTTGATGCTTCCTTGCAGGCTGGAGCATGCTTTGTATGATCCGGGTGTAAAAGATAGTCGGAGATTTCATCACTTCTTGGAAAGTAAAATTGCAGAAACGTAAAAACACGGGTTGCCTCCCGAGAAGCGCTCTTTTAAAGTCGAGAGCTCAACTTAGTGCTTTCTTCTTCAGATGATGCTGGATGTGTCCGTGGTGCTAAAGTGATCACTGTGGTTCTAGGTAAGCTGTAGCGTGGGGGAAAGTATCGCAGGAATTGCTCTATCATGTCGGCAATGAGAGTTGGTGGAGTGGTGGATTCCATCCTGAAGCTCTTGAAGTGGTCAGTGGCTAGTCTGTCGAGGATTGCCATCCCATAGCTGATGTATCGAACTGCCCTTGTGACTGGTCCGTTAGGGTCAATTCGAGTGCAGGTGTGAGTTCGAACAATCTCACGCTGGGGGTGGTTTCTTCCTATTGAGGTGATCAAAGCCATGAACTAAATTTTTACTTCTTGAAAGTTTTCAGCTAAAGTGTCTCCTCCAAAAGATCGGGTTGCTTGGCATACTTGTCTGATGAGTTGATGTTGCTCACGGTCGAAGGGAAAATCTGACCGTGAAGACGTAGATTAACTTGCTAAATATTTCGCAGTATCCGTTGCGGTAAGCGTCAATTTCTATGTCTTCTTCCTCGTACATTCCACGCAGTCGATCTATTACATAGGATGCTAAGTTGACTGGTGACATGTTCCAATATCGTGCTGGAATGTCACGAGTGTTTTCTTCAAATGCTGTCTGATTTAGCTCATCCACTATTAGTTCGACGTGATGACCAATGGTGGAGTGAATGACGATCCTGAAGTTTTCTGGAGTTGTAAGATGTTCTCCAGTTTCGATGAGGTCTAGAAGGGTTCTAAGATCCCCCACCATTCTTATGTCAGCATAGTTCTGTGGATTTCCAGTAGCTCTCTCAAGATGGGTCCTCATTGATGCTAGTGTAGCCTTTTGACTTGATGAGTAGGGAAAGGCTGATCCGGCCAAGGCACAATATACTTTTTGGTATATTTGCCTTTGGTTGTTGCAGAACTCGATTTCTCCCATTGGGTAGTCTGGTCTTTCTGGCTGTTGAGCTTCTCTGGTGACTTGTTCTTGAAGGGAATTGGAGAATTCTTGAATATGTCTGAGCAAAGTCTGGGGTACTGGTTTTCCATAGTTGGCGAGATATGAATCGTATTCTTGTTCAATCTGCCTTATCAGGTTTTCTCTGAGCGGTGTTGTATTCATTGGTTGACTCTTTGATAGCCTCCACAATGATGCGTACATCGTCGTTTTCATCAATCAGATCAATCATTTCCTCGTGAGTGTCGATGAGGGGAATCTCTAATCTCTCAGTTGTGATGACGGGTGAATTTGGTGCAGCAAGAGGAGTTTTTGGAATAGAGCGTTCATCGATAGTGACGTCAACAAAATCGCCGTCAAATTCGACATTCTGGTAGTCGGAATCTTCGTCTCGTGAATCTGGGAATTGGTGGAACTCTTCATCTGAGGGTGCGTTGTTGAAAGGTTGGGTGCTGTCGACCTTGACGGTTCTGACTTCCGTGATGGTGTTTTGAAGGTTTTCCTCAACAAAGCTTCCTGGTTATCTTGCCTTATATGCAGAAATTCTCTGTAGGAGTTTAGCATACAAGTCAGGGTGCTGTGATGTTCGGAGTTCTTCTTCGAAAGTGTCTATGTCTCGGAGTCGGGTTCTGGTGAAGGGTTTTGATGGATCGAGATAAGAGTCGAGAATGTTTCCCATTCTTTTGAGATGAGTGGATCTAAGCTCTTGGTGGATGGCTCTGTAATCAAAGGATTCTTCCGATGAAGTGTAGTCTTTGCAGTCTTGTATCCTCTTGACTTCAGCCATCTGTGGTGAATCAGTTTGGTATTCATCTTCCTCCATTTCTTCCTCTTCCTCAGGTTCTTCTTCCATTTCTTCCGTTCTTTCATCTTCCTCTGCGGGTTCTTCCTCTTCTTCCTCAGGTTCTGATTCGTCCTCCTCAGATTCTTCTTCTTCCTCAGCTTCCTGATACTCCTCGTCCTCGTCTTGGTCTATCTCAGTATCATAGATCAAGGTTGTTGGGTGAGTGAAGCATCGTTCTTCTTCGGGGTCTGATTTGTCATCGGAACATATTCTGCCTGTTGATATAGCATGGCATTCTTCTTGCTCTGGTGTATAGTCCGGTTGGTCGATCTTGTAAGTGATGCTTTCACCATGCGCTCGTAGAACAATCGTATGGTTATACACATCAATCACTGCTCTGGCTGTGTTCATAAATGGTCTTCCAAGGATAATCGGGATGTTTATGTCCTCGTGGATATCCATTACCACGAAATCAGTCGGAAAGAAGAATTTGTTAACTTGAACTAAGACGTTCTCAGCTATTCCTTTCGGGTATCTAACAGATTGGTCAGCTAGCTGGACAGTCATCTTAGTGGGTTTCAAATTTTCAAGTTCTAGCCTTTTGAACAGGGAGTAGGGCATAAGGTTAATGCTGGCTCCTAGGTCGGCTAAGGCGCTGATGTCTCCGGATTGGTAAATAGAACAAGGGAGTGTGAATCTACCGGTATCTCCTAGTTTTTCTGGAAGGCTATTCTTAAGTAGGGCTGATGTTTCAGAACTAAGGGGAATGTTGTTTACTTCGGGCAGTTTATCCTTAGTGGATAGCAATTTCCTCATATATTTATTTCGACCGGGAACTCTAGACATGGTATCGAGAAATTTTCCGTCTAGCTTAAAGGATGATAATTTCTTAGGTTGGGCTTTAAGTCTAGCGGGATAAGGGATCCTGACCTCTTTGTTCATGGTCGGAGTAGTTTCCACAGCTGGTATCTTGATCTTTGGTTCTTTTTTTATGGGTATAGCAGCAGGAGGTGGAGTGGCTGCCTCATTTGTGGTAGTGAGTTGCTTTGCTTCCTCAACATGTGGGTTGTGAACCGTGTTGCTAGGCAAACTTCCTCTGGGTCTGTTATCAAGACGTTGTGCCAATTGTCCAATTTGGGCTTCCAAATTCTTCAGCACAGCCAATTGGTTTCTCATGAAGAGGTCGGCTTGATCTTGTCTAGCGGACTTCTTTTGGTTGAGTAGGTGTTGACCTTGCATGAATTGGGTGAAGGCGTCATCTGAACTTGAAGCTGGGGCATTTGTCTTTACAGGTTGTTCAGTGGTTTGGCTTGTATCGGAAGTGGGTGCAGGAAGTGCGAGGGGTTGGTTATAAGAGGGTTGTGATTGTTGTGGGTAAGGTGGGTATCTAGGTGGGTATCGGGGTTGGTATGGTTGGTTGGTTCTTTGTGGAAATGGAGGTCCTCTAGGTTGGTTGTTGTTTTGGTTGAAACCGGGTGGAAAATTCTGTGGTCGAGCGGGAAACTGAGCATAGTAGACTGTGCCGTCTGCTTCTTCGTACTCCACTTGGTATTCACCAGATGGTTGCGGATTGGTGCAATGTTGACAGACTTGCAATTGGTGTACTTGGTGCTGTTGTTTCTTATCATACTTGTTTATTATCTTGTGAGCAACACCATGTGATATATGACAAAAGTCTTAATACCTTAATTAAGCTATACATACTTCTATGCATGAGGTTTATCTGAAATCATTTGGGGTTATATATTGATAGTTTCCTTTGTTATACATGAGTATAGACCTGGTCTCTATTAATATATACTCAACATTAAGCAAACGCAAGTCAATGCATTTGAAAAAGTCTTAAATAATAAGATACCTAACAAGGTCACCAAAATGGTTTGACCAAGTCTGGTTTTACTTAAACCTGAATCATGTCGCTTTGTTGTACGTCCATACAGACCTGTCACCGCTAGCTTGATTCTTAAAAATGATTTTCTTATATTCTTTCTAAAAATGGAAATGTGGTCTATGTCTAATGTTAAGGTGTATATCTATGGTAGGGATCACAGAGAAATATACATACGAACAATAATTAATAATCTCATAGACTTAAGTGTAACATGTTTAAAGTGGACAAGTATGCCAATAATCGTCTTGAAATTATTTTTATAAAAGGTGATTTAAGTGTGTCATGTAAATTTAAAGTGGACAAATATACTAATAATCTAAATAACACTTACTATTTTCTAATAATTGCATGTTAGCCTGATATGATCCCTAAGCAGACTTAAAACAATCATATCCCCGATTACTTAATTTTTAAGTATTCTTTGTTTTTAATTTATAAGAAAAAATACAAAAAGATTTTATAACTATGTTATTTTCTTCAATATCACATATCTTGTCAAAGTTAAATATTGAAAATGTATAGGATGTCGGTTACTCTCCAAAGACTGTGAAGATAAATTCTATTGGAGAAGCAGTTGATGATTGAGAGATGGTCACTGAATTTGAAGATCTTATTGTATGATAAATTTGTGTCAGTCACATGAATTTGGTCATCAAGATTTCTTTGAAGACCATGCTATCTCAATGGGGGAGATTCTTATTGTTAAAGACATAAAAGAGATTCTGATTGTTGAAGACATGAAAGAGTTTGTTGATGAAGACTAATTAAAGCTTATTTGACTAAGTTGCTGACATAGGGGAGTTTGTTGGTGCATTTTGTGTGTCAGTCAGTTGGTCAAACGTTTGTACTTGTCAAAGTCAATTAGTCTGCATATGTATAATGTTTAGTGTGTATATGCGAGTCTGTAAACGAATAGTGAAAAAGAATATATACACAAATCAGTGTTTATGCGACACTTAGCTAGTGTCGCACGGGTCGATTCATGCGACACTTGGCTAGTGTCGCATGTAGGTCATATTACACTATAAATAGAAGAGTTAAACTCAATATTAGGGTTAGACATTGTGAGCATTTGTGAGGCGTGGAGAGAGTGAGAGAGGAAGAGAAAAAGCTTGTAAACGTTTACTTTCAAGTGTGAATATATACAAAAAGCTTATAGAAAATGTTTGTGATTGATTGTTTGATTTCCGCGCTTACAATTGATTATATGATCTGATTTGATCCGGCACAAGGGATCTACAATCCATACAGAAAGTTGTTGTCAGTACTTGTGATCATAAAAGCAGTTTATATAAAACAGTTGTATGTATTTGTAAGTCCCTAGTACGTGGATCGATAACGAGGTTATCTTAGGTATTAAGGTGCGGAATTCCTCAATACTTGGTTCACAATATGTGAACAATTTGTTTCGCAAGATAATAGCGAATTGGTTTATCAACAAGGTTTTGTATCGATTAATTAATGTTAATCGATCAATACCTAACCTTATGAATGTTTAGAATCGTTTTAGTTCTCTGGAAAAACAAAATTTCCAAAAGTCTTTTTCGAATTAAACCTAATTGAGTATTTATAGGTTTTAGTCAAACTCGATTCGCAGGTCGATGGGCTCTGCGAGTTGAGTTCAACTCGCAGCCCACGACCAAGCCCATCTCGACTCGGTTCGCAGCTCTGCGAGCCCAAATCTCATCTCGCATGACTAAACTCTGCGACTTGAGATCTCATCTCACAGACTTTAGTTTGTAACATCGTATTCGATATTCGTCTAACACTTTATCATACTAATATATTTAACGAATATTAATACCAAACTAATATCATTTACAAATCCAAATCAATTGTACAAACTTGATTACGATAATCACTAGTACTATTACAAGCTAGATCTGTTGTCACACATACATGTCCCAACAGACTCCCCCTTGACAATAGCTCTAGCATCTATGCTATCATGTCTTCAAGTTGTCTTTGATTTTTACTTATAAATCTTACTTCCAGCATAAATCTTCAATTTTATACAAGTTTTAACCATCATTTGATAATCACGTGCTAAATCACCCCATGCTACTGTCGTCAAGATTCTATTTTCATTCAATTTTATCAAATCTTTCTTCGACATATTCATTAGGTGTCGATGGTCATAAACTCTGAAGATTTCTCTTTCACCACCTTCAACCTCATTATCAGATTCAACCATGACAGCTTCTCCAGTCTCTGAATCCACACGCCAACTCTTCATATTTCCCAGAATATCTTGTGGCATTGTCTTCAGTGGAATCTGCTGTAAACACTTAACCAATGGATAAATCTTCTTTCTTCTTCTTCGTCCTGTTCTTTGACTTCTCTCTGCCAGTTTAATAGTCTTTCCTTTCTTGGCTTAATCTTTTCAAATTTATTAGCTCTAACCTCAGTCTTGATTATGTGTTCAACATATTTTCCAACAAAATCATCACTTGGGTTATTCAAAGGTAATCGAGCCAAATCTCGAATCTCAAATCTAGGCAAAGAACTAAATACTGCAAGCTTTCACTCAAAATATTGAACTCCGTCAAACTTTTTAATAGCAAACAGCTTTAGCTCAGATTCAAAGTACCAACCAATAATCCCTCTTTTAGGTTCCCGTTTCCCAGTTATATCAACTTCAGAAACTCCAACCTTCTTTTTCTGTTTAGGAAGTTTTCTAAGAAAAACTGCTGGATTCTTGGTAGGAATCAAGATTTCATCATTTTCAGAATCGGTTGAGTCATCGATTTCTTCATCTACATCGACAACTGTTGGACCTTGATTATTTTCAATAATAACTTCTGTCCTAGATGGACTCACATGGTGTTCATCAATATTTGCGTCTGGATCTACACTAATGTCTTGTACATTCTCAGGTACATCAGTCCAATCTTCAGGTAGTAAAAATTCTCCTTCTTCAAGATCAAAATCAATTTCTTCATCGATTTCATCAAGCATATCACTTCCAGAGTCACTCAATTCTAGTATTTCCATATCTACACAAATCAAATTAATAATATAAATTCTTTTATTGATTTCTCTGAATCAATCTAAAAATTTTATTATTCATTTCAATTGTGTTAATATAACCAATCTATATAACTTATAATTCTTTTATTAATTACCTTGAATCAATCAAAGAATTCTTAAGTCTTATAAACACTTAACAAATATTAATTAACTTTAAATTCTAATGCATTGTGAATAATCACCAAGCATTTAAATTCACTGTTAATTACCTTATATATTTTCCAAGACTTAATTGAACTGTTATATCACAACAACTAAACTTTCAACTATATCTTTAAATTATATATCATTTGTCTAGTTTAAAAATCATACATATTTAACTTTTCAAATATAAAAACATTCAAGTATAAAATGTCTAAGTTAAAATAAACTTTGACCGCTGAAATAAATCAGAACACGCCGCTCGACTTCTCAATGAGTCGGAAGACTTTCGATCACTAATTTATTTAACCTTTTTTTTAAAAAAAAATCAAATAACTTAAACAATTTATAATATATCTTACTTGTAATAATAATAATCTCAAGCCGAATATATTACAAAAACTATTAAGTTACAATTATTCAGTTACAATTATAAATTACAATTATAATTCAACTAAATTCTAAGTACAAATATCTGTACAAGTCTAAGCTGTCTTACCAGCTTCACTTGTACCCGCAGCACTTGTACCAGCATCATCACCACTAACACCAACACATACAGACTCCCCCTGAATAATAGCTTGCTCACCAGTCTTTAAAGGACCAGTCGGCTCACCATCTTTCTGAGCATCGGGATCATCATCTTTATCATCTATTCTCTTCTTAGCTAACTCATCCTCTTTGCAAGCTTCATGATATATCATTATCTTCCCCTGAGCAGACTGTCCTGAATGCACTCTCAACACCAAACGTTCTAAGTGTTCAAGCTTCAGTCGCTGGGCAGTAAAATCAGCAAGCAAAGTATCATGAGTCTTCAGCAGTGTCAAATGTGATTCACTGATATGAACCATCTGCTGAGCAAGAGAAACATTCTCAGCTAACAACCCTGGAATCCTAGAAGTACTATGTTCCAATTCCTTAACTCTTGACTCTAAGGATGTAATCCTTTCAGCATCAGTCATCGGAATGACAAATATTATTGATGGTCCAGGCGGTGTCACTGAAGCAATGTATGATTCACGTGTGAATGGTGGAATAGCTTGAGATAACGCTTCTTTGAGAAGACTAGCTGCAAATCTACTAGCTTTATTGGTTGGAAACTGAGCATCATGCACCAGGTTTGCAACTCCCTCCTCAACAGTCTTGGAGACCATTTCTGGTTCCACTGACTCAAGCAGTTTCTCAACCTATAAAGTTAGATATAATTAAATAAGTAATTGTTACAGATAACTCTGTCTCAATCTCTAATTAAATATTTATAATACTCGTAGTACTAAACGTTTATCTCATACCTCAGATGGTACAGATACTGGTTCAGTAACCACCGGTATCATCGTCTCTACCTGGGATGTATCTTGAGCAACTGTCACAGAATTAACTGTCTCAGTTTAACTCCTGATAAACAACAAGTTAAGATTATCTAACTCTAAAGAAAACATACCATCCTGAATGATCAATGTCCTGGAACGCTTACAGCGTTGAGGAATAAGAGGTAGATCCTTTTCATCAGGACCTTCTTCAATAATACTGAAGTCTGGGTTGACTTCCTTAGCCTTTCTCTTTTCCTTCAGTGCTGGATCTGGAAACATCCGAGATCGATATCTAATGTAACCAGCATCTGGAGGTGGAGAAGGAGTACTACCATCATCATCTGAAGACGATTGACCATCACGGCCTCCAGATGGACCAACATCAGAATCCTAAATATTAAATATATTAAACATTTATGATTAGCTAAAAGCTCTATCATACAAGTTCTATATATTTATGATTAATTTGATAAATACCTGAGAAGGTAAATCCTCGGATCTATCAAGCTGTCCCTGCTCACCCTCAGGTCGAGTGACCTCTGGGTCTGCAGTCTCAGCTCCCTGATGATAATGATATTTATATTTCATAATTAGAAATAATATCTAATTAACTAAATATCTATATCATGTGCATTATGTATAACACTAATGGAATAATTATATAACAACTTAGTACCGATATTACTATATAATTATAAAATTACCTCAGGCTGTTCAACATAACTATCAATATCCCGTAGCAAGGGATCTGTATCATCATCAATCTGTATCAAAACCTCATGAAGAACCTCAGCAGCTAGCTCAGGCACAACTTGCTGACCTTGATGTTCAGCCTGATGTAAAACATCCTCAATGAGCTCCTGTGACTCTGCTGCTGGTTGAGATTGAGGTTGAGCTTGTTGTGGTTGTTGAGGTTGAGCTTGAACTTGAGCTCCGGCATCCATCCAACCATTGTTTGGTGGAGCAACATAATCAGCATCAAGAAGATGCCCAAAAAGATCAGCAGCCTCAGGCTTAATCTCATCTTTACGCTTGAATAGCAAAAAGCAAGCGTTGTAACCACGCAGTCCGATGGTCTCAACTTGAAAATCAGCTACATAAGCTAGCAAGTGTGGAACTTGAGCTCGAATCAGGAGCATGCAGAATCTAGGATAAAGAATAAACAACGTCCTAGCAGCTCCGGTGATCTGTCCTCTGAAGGACTGAAAGATATAAGAAGAAAAACTGTATGGTTTATTGTAAACCAGTGACAGTACAGCTGACATCAACTCAGGACTAAGCTCGTCTAATCCTGACTTCTTGTTTCCAAAAATAGATAATATAATAGTAAAAAGAAATCTCCACTGTCCTAGTACGAATGCCTTGACAAACTGGTGTCCTCTCCTAGGTCCTGAATAACCTGTACGACCTAGAGCTCCTTCTATAAAATCAGCTGAATAAGCAGCCGGACCAGCTTCTTGCTCAGAAGTTCCTAGTTGCAGTAGCTGTCGTAAATCATCAGCAGTAAAAGATATCGAATGCTGATTGACCGTCGTACGTATTGTCGACAGGTTAGCAGCACCATCATATAAAATATTCGTCCAAAACTGCGTAAGAAGGTCTTTGTTTAGTGGAGGTGACTCAGTGATAGCAAATCGAATTCTCGAACGTGCTAAATATGTCAAAATCTGCTCAAAGTGCTCAGCACCACGCTCATTGACATCTAAATTCACCAAGATGTTGTGACCCTTCTCAAAAGATCTGTTAGCCATATCTGTAATTCAAAATTACACAAATAGCAAAAAGGTTAAGTTAACGAGCATTAGATAATTTACACTTTAACGTAGTATGATCAAAAAGATCATCAAACATCTAAGTATACTATCAACCAATAACATAATTCACTGAAACTTAATTGAATTAACTTGTTCAGTTATATTCTATAAATTATATATAAAGTCCGTTAGCTATAACAAACAGTTCGAGTTATCATACCGCCGATAAATATCGGGACATGCTGCACGACTATGCTATGAGTCGGAAGACTTTCGATATGAAATAACTTAAATTGTTAAGATATTACACATATTTTAACTTATAAACAAAAGTTCTTAAGTCTATATGTATATAAATAAGTAACTTGTTAATTATTTGTAACCAAACGATTCTCAAATTGATAACAAGTTATAATTGAAAAATTATAAAATTTACTTAATTTTACATAGTCAACTGAAGTCAACAAGGTTAATTCAGTTCTCAAAGTCAAATTAAGTCAATTTTTAAAAAATGAAAAATAAAATTAATTAAATTTTTCAACTCGCTTCGCAGAATACCTGCGAGTTGAATTCGAGTCGCTTCGGTCAACCCAAGTTAAACAAGTGAAACTCGTCTCGCTTCGGTCAACTCAAGTCAAACGAGTTGAGCTCGTCTCGCTTCGGTCAACAAAAGTCAAACAAATTGAAGTCATCTCGCTTCGTTTAACTCATCATCTCAATTCGTTGGAGCGGGCTACGAAGCGAGATAGATCTCGGTTCGCAGAACCATCTGCTCAACGAATTCAAACATTAAATTTTCAATCTAGTATGTTTCGAAGCAATTAATCGATTATAACATGTTTATTAACCATCGATTAAGCATTGTAAGCATGTTTTAGGTTTTCTAAATCACTAATTGGTCAAAATCCGTGATAAACTAAACCAAAACATTCAAAAACATAAACCGATCGATTTCTCACAAAATACACGGTGAAAAGCCATGAATCTTACTTCAATAGATGTGTAATGAAAAGTTGTAAAAGGTTCACGGATTGAAAAACTCCTTCCTTGTACGTAAAACAGAAAATCAACCAAAAAATGAATTCGGTTCGTTTTGCCAAAATTCGAGTCGCAAAGGTGTGTGGATTCGGTTCGCAGAGTGAATTAAGAAAGTGTAGGTCGGTTCGTTGGACTTGTGTCTTTTATACTATTTACTCGATTCGCATGTTTTCAACTCGGCTCGCAAAGTTTGACTGGTCAAACTCGCAATATTAGTTTAAAATACGAATTAAATAAAAAGTATAAATTAAAACGTAATTAAATAATTATCTTCGTAATTATGTAGCTAAAACAATAAATGTTTTTGCATAGTCAACTTATACCACTATTAAAATGGCCTTAAGTCAAAATTCAAGTCAAAAATAAATAAATCGTTTTTCACTTGAAGTTGAGACAATTATTCAACACGGATATAAGAATATCACAGTATAAAGTAAATCCAAAGGGTAAACAATAAATAAAACACGAATAATAACTAAAAATTTTATTAATTTTAAGAAATAATTACAAAACTTAATATAATAAAACTACTAACATTCTAAGAAAATAAACTAACATAATATAAAACGCTTAAAGTTTTAACTGCTTAGGGATCATATTAGAAAGAATAAGGTAACATTATTACAAGTTAACAAGTTTAAGACAATTGTTAGTATACATACCTCATGAAATTCATATAAGCACAATAAAATCACAACTTTAATCAGTAATAAACTTATATTTATAAAATTATATCTTATGTACCTTTATCCACATGATATAACACTTCATTGAAAAATAACTTATTATTTCTTATTATTCACACAGGTGAATGTTCGAACATCATAGACAGTTCAAGACGATTACCGATATTATGATCCACATAAACAGATTACACACAGATTTCTGAGCCAAACTTTTATTGTTAATGTCCACAATATCTAGTGTTTACTACTATACAACATACTGAAGAATTCAAGTACAACCCATAACACTGTATCTTGTATTAGCAAGGTAGAGATTACTAAATAATGTTCTTTAGAAGCATATAACATACACTTGACACAAGATACTTTGTATCTTTCATATGTAAGGTAGAGGTTACTAAATGATGCTCTTTCGAAACATATAACTCACCTTTTGACATTATGATACTTTGTATCATTCCATTTTTTTTTAGATCACAGTGCACGGCAGTACTATCATTCAACAATTAAGACATATGTCATACGTTATATAGCAGATCACATAAGATAAGACACATGAAATTTGTACTTCTTAACTACTCAGAAATCTTAGCATAACCTGCCTACCAATAAATCATATGATGAAGCTGACTAGACTTAAGTTATTCTTATCACTTGTTAAGTAAAAGAACAAGTTATAATCAGTGGATATAGGTGTATAATAAGAGAAATATAAGTGTAATCCTAGTTAAAAATCATTATTTTAGTGCAACTTATAAGAATCTACTAACACATCATACTTAATACTTAAGGTTATTATTCTTAGACTTATTCTCCTAATGTACTATCATTTCCCAAGTTTTGACAGCTAAAAACTTAAAGCTTTTTCTAAAAGAACTTCTTTTGTTCTTTTATTGGAGGCGATTCTCCGCAGGTAACAAGCAATTGAATGCTATATGCCCCCCCCCCTTTTTTTTAAATACTAACAATAACTATTACTAAAATACCCTTGGAAGACTAATTACTCTGGATTTCTCATTCCATTTAGTTGAACCAATGTCTCAAATCTTGCTCTGTTGAATGCCTTTGTGTAGAGGTCTGCTAAGTTATCCGCAGTCGGAACCTTAACTAACCTTATCA
Organism: Pseudognaphalium luteoalbum; assembly: GCA_963422505.1. NCBI lineage: Eukaryota > Viridiplantae > Streptophyta > Magnoliopsida > Asterales > Asteraceae > Pseudognaphalium > Pseudognaphalium luteoalbum. The sequence continues at coordinate 71,669,937 of OY730198.1, forward strand.
TTTTCTTTTCAGCACAGTCTCTAATAAAATGATGTCGAATATCAATATGCTTAGTTTTATTGTTCTTCACAGGATTGTTGGTGATCGAAATAGTAGATTCATTGTCAATCATCATAGGAGTATTGGTTATATTTAACCCGTAATCCCGCAGTTGTTGTTGTATCCAAAGAACTTGAGAACAACAGCTGCCAGCTACAACATACTCAGCTTCACATGTAGAGATGGCTACTGAGCTTTGCTTCTTGTACTGCCAAGATACTAATCTACCTCCTAAGAATTGACATCCTCCGGTCATAGATTTCCTATTTTGATTACATCCACCCTAATCCGAATCAGTATATGCTACTAGATCTAAGTCTCCATCAATTGGATACCAAAGTCCCAGCTTCGGTTGCCCTTTGAGGTAACGAAAGATCCGTTTAACAGCCTGCATATGTGACTCTTTCGGATTGGCCTGATATCTTGCGCATAGACAAACAGCAAACATAATGTCAGGTCTAGAGGCAGTCAAATACATTAGTGATCCAATCATGGCCCTATATAGAGTAGGATCCACATCCTGATCACTCGATGTATCCGGACCTAGTTTGTGATTAACTGGAATCGGAGTATTGTAGACTTTACTGTCATCCATCTTAAATCGTTCTAATAACTCATAAACATATTTATATTGATGAATAAAGAATCCATCCTTCTTTTGGTCAACTTGTAACCCTAAGAAGAATTTCAACTCTCCCATTGCAGACATCTCAAACTTTTTTCTCATGACTTTCTCAACTTCTTGACACATCTTTTCATCAGAAGATCCAAAGATAATGTCATCAACATAAACTTGTACTAATAGAAAGTCTTTATTGTTCCATTTTACAAACAATGTACTATCAATTGCTCCTCTTGTAAATCCATTATCAAGTAGATACGTTGATAGTGTTGCATACCACATCCTCGGTGCTTGATGTAATCCATATAGAGCCTTATTCAAACGATATACTCTATCTGGATACTCATGATCAGCAAACCCTGGAGGTTGAGCAACATACACCAATTCTTCCACTTTGCCATACAAAAAGGCACTCTTAACATCCAACTGATAAAACTTTATATCATAGAAAGATGCGAATGCTAAGAATACTCTAATTGCTTCTAGCCTAGATACTGGTGCAAACACTTCGTTGTAATCTATGCCTTCTTGTTGATTAAAACCTTGAACCACTAGATGTGCTTTATTGCGAGTAATGACTCCCTGGTCATCTCTCTTACACTTAAATACCCATCTAGTTCCAATTGGATATTCTCCCTTTGGAAGGTCAACCAACTCCCAAACTTGTAATTTTGAGAACTGTCGCAGTTCTTCTTGCATAGCTTCAACCCACGAGCTTTCTTTGAGAGCCATTTGTACATTTTTAGGCTCAACTTGTGAGATAAAGCATGAATATAGACATTGATTAGGAATCCCTATCTCTTTCATAGCAGTATACAAGCTTTCTAAATTTTCAGAAGTACTAGCTTTAGATTGAGTCCTAGTTTGAACAGGAGTATTAATATCACCGATTATGTTTTCAACGGGATGATTCTTACTCATTCTTGTAACCGGTATAGGGTCAACTATTAACTCATCTCCTAAGTTAGTACCAATCTCTTCTAATGAAGGCATTTCTTCTGAACTTGCTGAAGAGATCTTTAAATGGTTCAAAGAAGTAAGCACATCATCAAACGTCGTTTGAAGATCCTTTTCAGAATCTTCTGTTTTTTCTTGATACTTATCCTTTGAAAATTGTTGAGACCCACTTGAAGAAGCTTCAATTGGGTCATCTGTTGTCCTGATTCCAGAATTCGGAACACTCGATGTTGAAGACGAACCATTGTCCAAGTCTCCAGTCAATAAATGTTGTGAAATCTCTGAATCACTGACAAAGTCACTTATGGGAACTTTAAATGACTGAAAGAGATCGGAATAGTCAAATTGCCAATCTAATCCCTTATGCACATCCGGTGTATAGCTTGTAACTTCAATGTTATAAACTATCTCCAGACGACTAGTGACCTTATTGAAAACCCTTTTATTTGGAGAATTAGGCATATAACCCAAGAAAAATCCTTCGTCAGCCTTCTCACCAAATTTAGCTTGATTCCCGGTTTTCAATATTGTACAAGCAACTCCAAAGGGTTCAAATCCTTTTAAGTTTGGTTTCTTATTGTTCAAAAGCTCATAACAAGTCTTATTATGCTTTTTCACCGTAAGAACTCTATTCAGAACATGACATGCTGTATTCACTGCTTCTGCCCAAAAGATGACCGGAAGCTTTGAATTTGCAAGCATTGTTCTAGCAGCTTCAATCAACGTTCTGTTCTTCCTTTCAGGCACACCATTTTGTTGAGGTTCATATGGTGCACTGAATTGATGAATTATCCCTTTGCTTAAGCAATAGATATCTAACTCCAAAGGGTTCCATTATCACTACGAATACGCTTAACTCTCGTTTTGTATACATTTTCAATTTGATCCAAAAACTCAATTAGAATACCTGGAGTTTCATCTTTAGATCCTAAGAAAAATACCCACGAGAATCTAGAGTAGTCATCTGTGACAACTAGACAGTACCATTTACCACCTATGCTTCTTTTGCTTATTAGGCCGAAGAGATACAAGTCTTAGATCTGTGTGGTTTCTTATGCTGTTTTCCTTTCATACAAGGAACACACTTATCCTCAGACTCAAAACGTTTTTGCGGTACACCCAAAACTAAACCATTTTAGGTTATGTAGTTCATTTTTCTCCAGTTTAGGTGTGCCATTCTCCTATGCCATAGTAGCGCGTCTGCTTCTGAAGCCTTGGATAGTAAACATGTAGATACCATTGAAGAATTAGGAACACCCGTGTTTATTGCATAGATATCCTTCTTCCTTGGTGCCCTCATCAAAATCCATTCTTCAGGAATTGTGAAGCCTGGCTTCAGGACTAAAGCCTCCTTTTCATTAAAATGAATTGGATGACCTTTATCGCAGACTAGGGAAACACTCACTAGGTTATGAGTTAGTTCTTCAACATAATTCACATCCTCTAGAGTCAAAGTTCCATTTGAAACTTTTCCTTTCCCAGTAACTACTCCTCCTTTGTCTCCTGCAAAATTTACTTTTTGCTTGAAACCTTCTCTGAAGTCCTTCAGTAGACTTCTTTCACCTGTCATGTGTCTTGAGCATCCACTGTCTACATACCACCAGCTGTCCTTGTTTACAGTCTGCTCCTACACATAACAAATGGTACACAGTTAGTTATCAAGAGGGACCCAAGCCATTACGGTCTTGGATTGTCCCTGATCATCTACAATCTGAACCTCCTTAAAGTAAACATAACTATTCCCATCAGGAGTCTTGGTAACCTTCACAGGAGTTTGAGATTGTTGATGATCTATAGTCTTAGGCCTATGAGGAGAGTGAGTAGAAACCTCCTAGGCACATACTTAGTTTCCTGTGCACTCGAAGTAGAGCCATTCTCAAATTGACTATGGTTTCTACTTGGGGTCCTAAACCTCGAAGGTGTCTTATCTCTTGGTTTATTGAAAGTATTTTCGTTTCGAGTATAAGCCCTTTTAGGTTTAGGTGGAGAGACACTATGATTACTATCTCTTTTCAGAATGTTTACAGGTTTGCTTCCTAATCCCGATTTGGAGCCTAACCTATCTACAATCGAACTAGAAATAGTCGGTGTCTTTTCAGTATTCACTAACTTATGTGATGCTTCCAACTTCTTATTTGGGCAACAAGAAGCTACGTGTCCTTTTTGGTGACACTTGAAGCAAGACATCTGTTTACGTGACTTACTAACTTTTGTATCCGCTACCGGAGTTTTAGGCACTAAAGGTTCAATGACATGTTCTTTATTAACCACTTCATCAGTCTTAGTATCATTAATTACTCCACCCGGTACAAAATGTACTTTGGTGTGAGGAATTTTCTTACTATCATCAGATGAAGGGTTCTTAATAACACTCTTCTGTGCCTCTAACTTTTCCAGTTTATTAGTTTCTTTCGTCTCAGGGTTAACATCCGCCATCTCAATATCTACTGGAGTTTTAGTGTAATTTGAATTGAATGGGTGAGGCATATCATTATAACCTAAACCAGACATATCCTTCACACTACGCTGAGCACCTAACATTTTATCCATTTCGGATGTTCTATAGCTCTCAAGCTTACGATTCTGAGCTACAAGTTTTGTTTTGCAATCAGCTAACTCCTTATCCTTATTAGCAATGGACAGATTCAAGTCATTTATGTTCATATAGAGACCGTCTATGATAATTAATTTCTCATTCACTGTATCTCTAAAAGCTGTCTTGTCAGACGCATCTGCCTTAATCTTATCCTTTAAGGCTTGTTTATCATCACTTAACCTACATATATCTAACTTAGCTAGGTCAAGTTCAAATCTTACAGCCTCACTGGATTTACTAAGTGTGCTAAGTTGAGATGACAGGGTATTATTAGTTTCAGTCAAAGTCTTATAGGAATCAGCATAAGCACTAACTTGGGACTGTAAACTAGAAACTAACTGACAAAGATCAACAAGAGAGACAAGATCTAGGCATACCCGTTTTTTATCAGTTTGCAGTTCAGTCATCTTAGCTACAAAATCTACAGGATCCAAATCTTCAGTTGAACCTAAGTCTAACACATCATCAACATTAGCTTTAACAGGAGTCTCAGGCACCTTTATTTCAAAAGCTGGATCAGTGGGCATATAGGATAATGACTCAGCTACAATCTCTTGATCGTCAATCTCAGCCATCAAAGCTTCCTCTGACTGAGTTTTCCAATCATAAGATCCATCTAGCTGTTTCACTACTAAGGCTTTGGAATACAAAGTATTTTTCGAGCCTTGTTTCCCTTCACCAGTCTCTACCTTAGGTCTTTGACATTCTCTAGCAAAGTGTCCGTAACTTTTACAGTTATAACACTTGACCTTGGTTTTATCAAACCCTGATCTGTTGCCAACAACCTTTCTTCCATTTTTCTTTAAGAAATTTTTAACTCTCCTTGACAACAAAGCTAATTGGTCCTGGAGATCTATTTCTTCAAGATAATCAGGATCTATCTGATCATAGTCTTCATCAAAAAGAATTGGATCATTAATTTTACAATCAATATAATTCTCATATTAAGCTACAAATGAAGTAAGAACAGACAGTTGCTGCTCAGCAGATTTCACACTCATAGGCATCTTTTGATGTTCTTGAGGTGACTTCTCAGAAGGTTTCCCTTTAGCTTCATTTCCAGATGATGTAATGAAACACAGTTCATCAGTTATCATTTCACCCTTTCCATCAGCATTACCAACAAACAAAGCAGTGGTCGAGCTGGATGAAGCAGTCGAGATAGAAGTTTTTCCATGATATAGTCCTGGATCCTGAACATGATCAGAATCAGTATCTTTTGACTTCTTAGTGAAATCATATCCTTTGAGCTTGTCAATGACCTGCTCAAGAGTCATGGTTGCATATCTGGTTTCATTATCTGTAATCATCACACCATACATCTCCCATTTAGAAGGTAAACCCTCAAGAAACTTGTCGATTTTCTCTACCTCCTCAATAGTGATTTCATGGTTTTCAATCTCAGATAACAAATGGTAGAAACGAGTAACATAAGCATCAAGAGTTTCTCCTTTAAAAGCTTTAAACAAAGTAAACTGCTTTTTCAGAAGCTTCTTCTTGCTTGCTTGCACTTGTGGACTTCCCTCACATCTTTTCTCAAGCGCTTCACAGAGTGCTTTAGCAGTATGAAAAGATTTTAACTTATGATTAATTTCCTTAGATAAGCACATCTTGATACAACAATGAGCTTTATTCTCATTCTCATAGTCTTTCTTTTGTTGTTCACTCATCAGATTATAGGATACCACAACAACAGCATTTTGAACAGTTTGGGTGGGTGCCGCGTATCCTCCTTTGATACACATCCAGATTGAGAGATTATGGAATCTACAGTAAGATTCAAACCTATCTCTCCAACTGTAATAGTCTTCAACACGTAACAACTTAGGTGGAGTATTAGATTTTCCAACCTCGTGCTCCATCTCAATCATTTTGCTAATGTCAGACATTTTAAGAGTTTCGGGAATTAACAATCAAAAAAATCAGAAAGTTCACTTCGCAAAAACTCAACTCGCAGGACAGGAACTCGGTTCGCAGGGGGAACTCAGTTCGCAGAGGGGAACTCAGTTCGCAGGGGAACTCGGTTCGCAGGGGGAACTCAGTTCGCAGGGGAACTCGGTTCGCAGGGGGAACTCAGTTAGCAAAATTGGCTGAAAAACCCTAAAATGAAAATTTTAGTTTTCTAATCGATTAAACCCTAAGATTTCGGTCGATTACGAAACCAAAAAATTCCAGAGACTGATTTTGGCCGTTTTTACGAAGATTAAACGTAACAACAACCCTAAATCTATCGTTATTATCCAAATAACCTCGAACTAACTAAGTATTTAGCCCGAAAGCTCTGATACCAATTGTAAGTCCCTAGTACGTGGATTGATAATGAGGTTATCTTAGGTATTAAGGTGCGGAATTCCTCAATACTTGGTTCACAATATGTGAACAATTTGTTTCGCAAGATAATAGCGAATTGGTTTATCAACAAGGTTTTGTATCGATTAATTAATGTTAATCGATCAATACCTAACCTTATGAATGTTTAGAATCGTTTTAGTTCTCTGGAAAAGCAAAATTTGCAAAAGTCTTTTTCGAATTAAACCTAATTTAGTATTTATAGGTTTTAGTCAAACTCGATTCGCAGGTCGATAGGCTCTGCGAGTCGAGTTCAACTCGCAGCCCACGACCAAGCCCATCTCGACTCGGTTCGCAGCTCTGCGAGCCCAGATCTCATCTCGCATGACTAAACTCTGCGACTTGAGATCTCATCTCACAGACTTTAGTTTGTAACATCGTATTCGATATTCGTCTAACACTTTATCATACTAATATATTTAACGAATATTAATACCAAACTAATATCATTTACAAATCCAAATCAATTGTACAAACTTGATTACGATAATCACTAGTACTATTACAAGCTAGATCTGTTGTCACACATACATGTCCCAACAGTATTCTCACCCCAGTGAAAAACAATAAAAAGGGGCTATGAAACTCACCAGAGTTAAGCAGGTAGCAAGCAATAATCAATTAGCAAGCAAAGTCCAAAGCGCAACTTTCTAACGTCCTAAACGTATAAGGTTGGGTTAGTATATATCTCAAAAGACCATCCATAGCGATTGTATAAGTGGGGGTTAATGTCCACTTAAGCCAATCGGGTAGGTGGGTGGTTTATGTCCACCTAAAGCTAGTTCACTCAACTAGTATGCTCAATTAAGTTGTTAAAAGTGTGTACGACCCGTTGGTGAAAGTTTGTAATAATAATTCTTCAAGACATTATTATCAAGTTTGTTTCATTGTAGACATTGTAATAGTATGTATCATGTGTGGTTATAAGTTGTTACCCAAGTTCAATACTTAGTGAAAATCAAGATTCATGTTTTCTGTCTTTAGCGACACTAGTAGCGACACTAGGGTCAGTGTCTCAGGTTTAGCGATATTAGGATTAGTGTCGCAGTGTATGCGACATTTGGTTTAGTGTTGCAAGATAGTGCGACATTGGCACCAGTGTCGCGGGTTCAAATTACTTTCGATTAGGCAGCGACATAAGCAGCGACACTTAGGTAATGTCGCAGGTAGTGTCGCAGATCATGCGACACTAAGGGTCTGGTCAGCTTTCAAATTTTAATCCAAATGTTCTAAGTTTCAGTTTTTCGGTCGGGAGTGTTTTAAGTCTCGTTTTTGGTCAAAGTTACTAAATAAGTCAACCCAACCCATCTGCTTACAAGTTTTGCCAAAAATTAGCAAGTTTGTCGTTTTTCGTAACCGAGTCTCATTTTTGTTGACTTGGTCAAATCTTCTCGGTTTGACCCGAAACTTTTATCCAAACCTTATATGTGTTTATGGACCATAAAAAGTTAGTTTGTCCATTTATAGCAAGCTCGCAAGTGTCGGTTTTTAAAGTGTTACTAAATTCAGTCCACTATCTCATTTTCCAGAAAATGCACTTGTTAGTCGAATTTTTATAAAATTTTACATTCTGAATAAACTTTCAAGAAAAATACCAGTTATTCCCCCATAAGTTATCTACTTTCAGTAATTTTTCCAAGAATTTTAGAATAGTTTAATTATTTATCAAAATTACATGTCTTCTCTAATGTCTAACAGTTGACTAATCTAGATACATGCATGAAGATCTACTTTTTGGGCAAAATCTACAACTTTTCAAGAAAAATCTATCATTATAACTTTTGTAGATAACAAAATTTTTAATACTTTGGCAGTGGTTTCAAGTGATTTGGAGTTGTGTAGCTCAAGATATGGTCAAAACCATATGAACAAAGTTTCTGATTTTTCAGAGAAGATTGTATATGTGTTATTATATAAATTATTAAAAATAGTAACCGAGCTCAGAAAAATATGAGGCTTGTGGTTTTTGAAATTTAACATTTTGAACTTTATTTTAGACTATAAAAACGTCTATTTTCTTGAAGAAATAATTTTTGTAAAAATCGTGGAAATGGACCAAACTTTCTGAACAGAAAGTATTTCTCACTTTTGGTTAATTTCAAGTTAAGAAAAATAGTTTTTGACCATGGTTTGGTTATTATACTTGTTGAGTGAACCTTTAATCATGTTATAAGAGTGTAGAGAGTAAGAATGAGTGTTTACAATGGTGGAAATAAAGAAGCTAGGACAGATTTGAGATGAGGAAAGCTTGTTGTCTTGAAATCTTGAATTTCTTTTGTAAAATGATGAAGGTTTTGGTGGTGGTTGTGGGTGGTGATATGGTGGTTTTAGGTGGTTGTTATGGTGGTGGTAAGAGCTGAGAATACTCAGAAACTTTTGAGAGAAGAGTTAGAAAGAATAGAGTTGGAGTGTTGGAAGTAAAATGAGAAATGCGTGTCCATCTAATGGAGGTGTAAGGAATATGGTCATCATTGGGTTTTGCATGAAAATCAAGTGGGTGCACATGGGGGAAGAGGGGGGGGCCAGCATAGGTGGCCCACACAAGGGTGTTTTGGTCATTTTCTTGTTCCCAATTTAAGTTGTTGCGTTTTACGTTCGTTTACTCGGTCGGTTTGGTGTTTATATATACGTTAAACATTTAACACGCGTATTTAAGTAACGATTTAAATTTCAATATTTTCACTTAAAGTATTTATTCTAAATACTTGAAAAACATTTATAAAAATGTTCCGTTAGGTTGTCGGCCTCGATTTGCGTGAGCGTTTTACGGATTCTGAATCGCGTGACGTTTTATTTGGATGTTTTTCGTTATTGTTTTAAGACATGATATTTTAATTGATAGTTTTCTACTAAATGATATATTTTAAATTCTTAAAATATATTTTGGTTTTCGTTCGATTGTTGGGCGCGTTTTGCGAGTTTTAGTTGCGTTTGACTTATTTTTACGATATGACTTACACGTTAAATATTATAAACATAATATTTAGAGGTTTATGATTTTTATTAAATAACTTCGCATTATTTAAATCTTTTGTTCACCAACTTCCGTATTTATACTGTGTCGGACTCCGTCCGGTTGTTTCGCACAATTTCGTCAAATTGCGTAAGCGTAATTATAACCAATTATGGGATTGTATATTCACATAAATATACAAATAGTTACAAGTAATTACAAGTATTTAGCCAAGTATTTAGCCTAATACTAAACTAAACACACATAATTAGGGTTTTCAGCAGGTTAATCAGTAACCCTAAATCGTCGGGTGTCACAATTCTCGTCCACAATGATTGAAGGAAATCAGATGGGTACGATCAATACAAAATTCCTTCAAAATATTGTAAGTGAGGACGAGATTCAGAATCTTGATTGGAGTGGTTACATGCTAAAATGCTTAAAAGAAGCAGTCACAAGTTGGAAAGATGAATCGACTGGAGTTTTTTTTTGTTGGCTCTTCAACAGTTTTAGTTGTAAGTAAATAAAATTTTATTTAATTATTTTTAAGACAAGTATTATTGATAATGATGAATATTAATGTATATGCAGCTTCATTATGTGGAAGCTACAATTTGTGGAACGGTTCATGTACCAAGGACAAGACCAACTATAGCAGAATGACATACTACAAAGCTGAAGGAGAGAGATGAGGCTGAAGTTAGACAATGACGATTTGGAAAAGTCCATATTATTCTTGAAGAAGAAATTGAAAATTATGATGAAGGAACCAGAAACCTGGTTGATAATCCTTTCACCCAAGAGGTATGATATAAATAAAAATAATAATAATACACAAGATAGGGAGGTTTCAAGAGGGATGCAATTTTTTAGGGGAAGGGAAGTAAAATATTCATGAGGCAGCATCTTTACTTTTCTTAAACAGAAATAAAATATATGATTAGTTGTTCTCGTGTGTAGTAATCCAAATCGTTGTATATAGACTATATTGACAAATGAGATTAAGTTTTAAGTCATAATATTAGTTTATAAATATTTATTTAAAAGAATGTTAACAGTCATCATGATGAATGTTAACTTGTCAACTTAAAAAATTTAACATTCATCACAAGGAATTTTACAAGAATTGTATGATATTATTAAATATGATATTTATATGATATTCTTAAGAATTGCATACTCATTGTTATATTGTTCAGGAGTATGAAAAAAACATTGACATCAGATACCAAGATGTCATTAATTATATTCAAGAAATAAGCTCTGGATTGTTTGCATATCCGAAAAGCAAGAAGTTGAGGGAACTTTCTAAGAAGATTGAGGAAATGTTCAAAGAAATTGAAAGTTTACCACAAACACCTCTCCACAAGTCAAACTGTTATGAAGAAGAGGAGGAATCACCAACAACAATTCATCATGGAGTAGGAAAACAGTTTCGGGCTTCAAGTGCACCATCATTTAATCTCAATGATGCCTCAAATTCAGGTAGTGGAAAAACACCAGAAGGTGAAATTAACACTTCAACTGGTTTTGGGAATAAAGGGAAGAGATTGGTTGAAATGGATAAATCTGTTAATGATCAAATTGAAGGAGTTTTGGTTGATCTGAATAAAACAGAAGGAGGTGATGCAAATGATTTGAACAGTGGAAATAATTTTGAAGACCCAACAGAGACTGATGGGAAAGAAGGAAGCGGAGAAGAGAATGCTAAAAAACGAGTACCACGTTTAGTAGCCGTTTACAGATCCCCGTATTATCAACATCGGGTTGTTACAGAGGAAGTACTTGAACAGGAAGAAAAGAAAATTGCAAGATACTTGGCTTCTTTTCAGGAGAAAGAAGGGTAAGAAATTTATAGATTCCATTGTTGTGTAAGTATAAATAAATAAAATTTATAAGATGTAAATTTAGTACAACTTTTTTTTTTGCAGGAATATTATTTTCTCAAATTCTCTCGGTGTATTTTGCTTTAGCGTTTCTTTTTTAAGCTTGGTGCATAGAGCTTTTATATTTGGTGATATAATAGATGTGTGGGCGACGATACTCAACGATGAAGAAAAGTTTGCTTCTGATGATTCACCAAAGCGATTCTTTATGACAACATATGTTTTGGTTAGTACATTTAAGATACAATATTCATCACCGTGGATCTTAACTTTGTCCATATAAATTTTAAAAAGAGAATTAATTTTATTGTTTGACATTTGTATAGGCAAAAATTAAAATGAATCGTGATGAATATAACATAAAAATCGATGCCTTTAGTATATATAAACTGATGAAATTCATTTTACTAGATAATATTTGTTTATGAATACTTGTTTAATAGATTATTAATATTCATTATAACGAATGTTAACTTAACAGAAGAAATATATGCTTGAAGATGGGCCGACGGAAGAAAACAACGAAAGGTTCAAGAAGACTGTTCATGCCATAACAAAATTTGATAAAAAGTCAAGAAGCTTAAAAAAATTTCGATTTGGTATGAAATTAATAAGGAAACAGATTACTTTAATTTCTTACTAAAAAAATCTGATGTTATATTATTAATTGCAGGTCTTCTTCCCCATATGTTATGATGATCACTTCTATCTAATTTGTTTCCACATGAAAAGTGGAATAATTGAGTTGATAGATAACATGAGGAATGAACCGGAATTCACAACCAAGTATCAAGGAATACCATAAACTGCGGTAATGATAACATCAACTACTATTATACTATTATAAAATTAGGGTAGTCTGTATTTTTTATGGGTAAGGAGGGAAGCATTAATATTCATCATCATTAAATGATAATTTTAATCTTTTAGCTACAACGTTAATTAATTAATATTTATTTATTAAATTGTTAACTTTTGTTTGTGCATTTTGTGTGTCAGTCAGTTGGTCGAACGTTTGTAATTGTCAAAGTCAATTAGTCTGCGTATGTATAGTATTTAGTGTGTATATGCAAGTTTGTAAATGAATAGTGAAATAGAATATATACACAAAATAAGTGTTTATGCGACACTTAGCTAGTGTCGCATATAGCGACACTTGGCTAGTGTCGCTATAGGGTTGGACAGCCTATAAATAGGCATGTAGGGTTTCATTTGTAAAGTGATCAAACCCTAGAGAGTGAGAGAGAGTTCATGAGGCAGAGAAAAAGTGTGTGTAAACGTTTATACTTCAATTGTTAATATACAGAAAACGTTATAGAAATCGTGTGTTTGTTTATTCGTTCAATAATCGCTAACCAAACGGATTCCGCACGTTTGGTTGATTAAACGATCCGTTAGATCAGAGATACGGGAACCTTCAATTGGTATCAGAGCCGTGAATCAAGGATTCGACGGTTTCGGATCGTGTTTAGAACGTTTTCGGTTGATTCGCAAAGGTATTAATCGATTATAATCAGTTTCTAGGTTATTTGTGTTGATTATATTGAGTTTTGGGCTGTTTTTTGGTGCAAGTTCATATGCCGTTCGTCAATTTTCGTTAGGGTTTCGAAAATTTCGATTTTTAGGGTTTTTGGAGCTGACAGCCGCGTTTTTGCGTCACTCGCTGCGTCACTTGATAGCGTCACTTGATAGCGACACTTAGAGCGTCACTTCCGTGAGTCACTTCTTAGCATCACTTACCCCCTAGCGTCACTTCAGTACGTCACTTACCTGCGTCACTTACCCTCTACCGACACTTAGTGCGTCACTTACCAGTGCGTCACTTCCGTGCGTCACTTAATAGCGACGCTTTAAAGCGTCACTTCGTAGCAACACTTACCTAGATTCGAAAAAAAAAAAATTTGCGTTTTCAAAATTTTTCCATAGGCTTAAAATTGTTCAATTTTAGCCTGGAAAAAGTTTCATTTTACCTAGTCATTTTTTGACGTTTTCGGACGAAATTTTGGCGGGAAAAACGCGAAAAATTTTGTAATTTCAAATTTTGTTTTTAAGCTTAAAAGAGCTTAATTTTAGTGTCGGAAAAGTTTCGCATACTCGGAAAGTTTACGAAAGTTTACGAAATTTTCGAATTCAATTTTGGAGGGAAAATTTGGTGATGGCTTTCGGTACGAAAATGCCTCCTTCTACATCTTTGTTCTATAGTGATTTTGCTAATTGGAAGATTAAGCTATGCAATTTCATTGAACACAAAGATCTAAAGTTGTGGAATTGGTTTAATACTGTTGATCGATATGAGCAACCAAAACTCAATGAGGTCCTTAAGTCAAGAGCACAAATGTCAGTCAAGGAACAGGAAGAGTTTGACAATAACAATAAAGCATATGAGATGATTACCATGTGTTTGCCAGAAGTTGTGATAAGTAAATTTGAAAATCAAGCAACTTCTACAGAGTTATGGGACGCCCTTATAGAGGCTTATGGTCAAAAGAAAATAGTGATAAATAAAGAAGAGGATCAACATACTCCAATGATGGCTCACATCACACCCGAGGTACAAAAAGAACCTATTGAGCCTTTTCATTGTGTTACTTGTTTTAAACTGACTGAATCTCTTGAGGTTTATCAAAAGGACAATTTAGAGTTACGGGAAAAGGTTGTAAAACTTACAGAATCTAACAAGTTTTTGAAAGAAAATGAAAAACTTTATGATAAGAAAATTGAGGCATATAAGTTAGACACACAGACTTACAAATCAAAAGTTTTTAGTCAACAAGATGCTATCAACAGTTATATTACTGAAATAGAAGTGTTAAGAAAGGAGCTCTCTGATTTAAAAAGTGAGTACGATAACCATAAAAGCAAAATTTTAGGTTCTTCATCCGCAACTTTTGTCTTTAATGAAATCGTTAACAAGTAAGGGACGGGCGGTAAAAAGAAGGCAGGACTTGGCTATAACCAAGTACCACCACCTTCCCATGCCGAATATTGTCCTGCGTCTGTTAAGGAAGGGCTTGAAGAGATTCCAGTTGATTATACGAAGCTTTATGGTATTAAAGCTAAAGAAGCTAAGCAAAACAAACAGGCAAAGGAGAAAACCAAAAGGCAAGAGTATCCCTTGCCTAAGTTTGTTAAACCTGGAAGTCAATCTCAAGTTAGTGTTGAGGAGATTGTTGAGGTAGAAGATATACCAGAAGAGTCTACCATTAAGGTTGAGAAAATAGCTGTCAAACCTGATTGTTTTAAATGCAAAGGCAAAGCTAAAGTTGATAATGAATCTTTCAAAGTTAAAAATGTTAACAGGGATTCTAAATCTACTAACTCAACCTCAGGAACATCTACTTCAACATGTACACCTAAGAGTGCATGTTCAAGAAATGTTCCTGCTAAAAGACCTTCTGTGTACTGTCCTCCACCGAAACGATTTGAGGGAACTCATTGGAATACATCTTTTGTGGAGCGTCGTTCTTGTTTTCGTTGTGGTCAACAGGGCCATATTATTAGGGATTGTAAGTTATTATCCCTAGATAGGTTTGGTAGAGAGATGCCAAGAACTTCCTCTTTCAGGAATTCTTTTTCAAAACCTTTTTCAAAGCGTCGTTCGTATACACCTGTATCTAGCTGTGCATCAAACTCTCCAAAACCTATGGCAAGAGTAAACAAAGTTGTGCCTAGTAGACCTCAAGTTCAACAACACAACATTGTTGAAAACAAATCATCTCAACCTAAACAGGTTTGGAAACCCAAATCCACAAACAACGCATCAATGAAATCTTCTGAGTTTTTAAAATATCATAAACTCATTGATGTCATGATTATGGATGATCATGGACAACCCAAGTCTATCAAGGTTGGGTGTCCCATAAGTACTAATGTTTTATTGTTTGTGGTGATGCAGTCAGTTTCTTGTAAATTAATATTTTTAGTGACTGCATGGATGTGGATATTGTTGAAAAAATGTTATGATGATTTCTGAAGCATCTGAAGTTTCATGGTGGTAAAAGTGCTAAAAGGCATTTGATTTGACTTGATATGTGATTTTGATACTTTTCTTCTAAATTTTATTATTGCAACAACCATTTTTTGTACTTTTTAGTATCAAAGAAATGCAATTGCGAAATATCTTAAATCAAAAATTACAAAAATATGTTTAATGTTTAAGGGGAGTACCTTTGAATTGGATTTTTTTTAAAAGAATTTGCTGTTCAGGGGGAGTAATTAAAATTCTGATTATTTGGATCAGAAATGTGAACAGCAAGATTCTTATTCTCAAAAAGATATTGGATTGTGTCTGTAAACAATATGGGAAATGATTGTACATCAGATGACATGCACAAAATGGAAATTTTAAGGTTTATGTTTGATGTGTCAGTAGGTTTATCTGGCATATTTAAAATAGCTTTTATAAACATTAGCTTCATCATATGATGTACTGGTAGGCATGATACACACCGGTTTCTAGGTTCTTAAGAAGTAATTCTAATATGTGTTTATGATCTTGTGGTAAACACCATATGATGTATGACTAAATGTCTTAATTCCTTAACGTAGCATGACATATTTCTATACCTGAGGTTTATCTGAAATCATTTGGGGGTCTATACTGATTGTTTCCTCTGTTGTACGTAAGTACAGACCTGATCTCAATTAGTATATGCTTAAAAGTTAAGCAAACGCAAGTCAATGAACTTGAAAAAGTCTTACATTATAAGATACCTAACAAGGTCACCAAAATGGTTTGACCAAGTCTGGTTTTGCTTACACCTGAATAAAGTTATGTTGCTTTATTGTACGTTTGTACAGACCTGTCACCGCTGACTTGATTCTTAAAAATGATATTCTTATATTCTCTCTGGATTAGGAAGCTATGCTCATGTCTGGGTTACAGGGGTATGTCATAGGTGGGGACCATAGGGAAATATTCATACTAACAATAAAAGGTTAACTCACAGACCCGGATGTAACATGTTTAAGTGGACAAACAGTACCAGTAATCGTCTTGAAATAATTTTTATAAAAGGTGTTTTAAATATGCTAAGTAAATTTAAAGAGGACAAATATACTGATGATCGAAATACCACTTACTATTTGCTAATAATTGCATGTTGGCCTGATATGATCTCTAGGCAGACCTAAAACAATCCTATCCCCAAATTTATTTTAATCTTTTTTCTTTACTTTTCCTTTATAAAGAATATACAAAAAAAATTTATTTCTATATTATTTTCTTCAAACATCACATATCTTGTTAAAGTCAAATAGATGTAAAGGATGTTGGTTATTCTCCAAAGATTGTGAAGAGAAATTCTATTGGAGAAGCTGCTGATGATTGAGAGATGGTCACACAGTTTGAAGATCTTATTGTATGATGAATTTTTGTTAGTCACATGAATTTGGACATCAAGATTTCTTTGAAGACCATGCTATCTCAATGGGGGAGATTCTTATTGTTAAAGACATGAACGAGTTTGTTGATAAAGACTAATTGAAGACTTATTTGACCAAACTGCTAACATGGGGGAGTTTGTTGGTGCATTTTGTGTGTCAGTCAGTTGGTCAAACGTTTGTAATTGTCAAAGTCAATTAGTATGCATATGTATAGTATTTAGTGTGTATATGCAAGTTTGTAAATGAATAGTGAAATAGAATATATACACAAAATAAGTGTTTATGCGACACTTAGCTAGTGTCGCATATAGCGACACTTGGCTAGTGTCGCTATAGGGTTGGACAGTCTATAAATAGGCATGTAGGGTTTCATTTGTAAAGTGATCAAACCCTAGACAGTGAGAGAGAGTTCGTGAGGCAGAGAGAAAGTGTGTGTAAACGTTTATACTTCAATTGTTAATATACAGATGTTTAACATTCATAGCATTGATTCTAATCAACATACACTATATTTCAGTTTGTTTTTTTTGACATTTGTATGGGTAAAGGTAATATGCATTATGATGTATTTTAACGCTTCCCTCTGGATGATTCCACTATATAATTAATAATTATTACAAATGTCATTTAGGTTAATTTCTTTGTGGAATACTTGAAAGAAGTGGAACATCTAATTGTTGGAAGGTTTGAAAATGCAGAGATTCAAAGGAAGAAGCTGAAATGGGGAACAAGATGCAACTTCATTGATTGCGGTGTCTTTCTAATGAGGCATATTGATGTGTCACCAGCGGTCGGTAAGGATTTCACCCTTGTCGTTGCACCGGCTACTAGCGACGGCGATCAGTGGGTGTTTTAAATTTGTAATTGTGGAGCCTAAGTTTTCCCTAACAATGCTAATCCTAAGGGTGAGCAAATGGTAAGTATGACCTAGAGTCGTTCTTCAAACCGACTGAATTGAAACTAAGGCGTGGCAAATGAGGGCTTTCAAACTAGTGAAGGGTTTTTTAAATAGTGGGGGAGTTTTGGTTTTTCTATTAACTAACTTAGGCAAGTAAATAAATAAAAGCGAAATTAAAATAAAAGAAAAAACATTTAAGATAAAGATAGTGTTTGCTGAGACTTTGTTAATTAAGTTATGGGATGATATTTGGAGAAGCTGTTTTAATAGATGTTAGTTAAATATCATTCTTGAATACTTATATGTAAACACTAGATTCCCTACTAATTAAAGTTCCATTAGCATGTCACTCCGGGAGCAAGGTTATGGTACCATTACAAAGTATTTAGAATAATAAGCAAAATCTTAATTATGGTTTAATAATAGTTTCATATGAACGGGGACAAAATCTAAAGGTACTAGACAAAACTGAATCATATAACGATTCCTCATCATCTTATCAGATTCGTATATTTAAAAAGTTCATTTATGACTTTAAACCAGCCCTTGCTTAAGGCTACCCAATAAATCCCCTAATTATCCATAGCGTTCCTCACTTAAAGTGGTTCCGCCGCTTCAAACCTTGGCCATGTCTTGTCCTACGATAATCCCCCATGTAGCCTTGCGGTTCCATAGTTTCATACCTTTGACAAATTATATTGACACGGATGACTGACTACCTTTCAATTGGACGTCGTTAAAAAGGTGGTGTAATCACGTTTATTGATGGAAAGGCGAATTGATTAATTTGAAGTTTAAAAGTCTATTTAGAAAGGTTAATTAAACTAGATTTCTCATTTTATATATTAGTTCGTAATATAACTACCTTCGGTTGTTACTCGACTTCCATACATTTGTACTCCACCTTGAAGTGTTTCCAGTACTATATCGAATAACAGTTGAATAGGGGCCATCATATTACTTCTTAATATTGTACCATTTCGTAATATGAATACCTTCAGTCATTCCTCGACTTCCATACATTTGTACTCCACCTTGAAGTATTTCCAGTACTATATCGAGTAACAGTCGAATAGGGGCCGTCATATTACTTTACGATAATTAAGACCGTTTATATTTAACCACTATGATGATCCTAAGGCAACAATCAAACAAGAACATGCAATAAGACGATCAAATCAATACTACCGATCTTTAATATTTAATAATAAATCATCCCATAATTTACTAACTACATCGCAAGCAAACACAACAAGTATACTACTCTCTAATCATGGCAATAACTAAATCTAGCATAATCAATATAAACGTAATTAATTAAGATAGATAAGGATAGAAAGAACCAGGATTAAATGCGAGAGAATGGACTTGTTTTCGTTCTATTCTAAACAAGCGTACAACAAAGATTACAGCACGTTCCTTGTTTTCGTTCTATTCTAAACAAGTTCCCTAAACTAGCCTAATACTAATTTGGAATAAGAAAATAGAAGTATAAAGTAGAACTAATAATTAGAGAGTATTATTAGCCTAAAGAAATATATGGAAGGTGTTTTTCCTAAGAAATGTGTGTTAGGAATGGTGTAGGAAAGGTGTGTCTTGAAATGAGCCATGGAGCCTTCTATTTATAGGAGAAAATCGATGCATTTTAGCAACTTGGGTCATATATTAGCAAAAGGTGGAAAAGTTTCTAGCACATGTACCCTAAAGCGCGTAAAGGTCTAGCACGTGTACCCTAGAGTTGTGGAAAAGGCCTAGCACATGTACCATGCGAGTACGAGCGAGGACAAAAAAGTGAACGGGGGACGGGGGCAGGCAGCCGGCGCCGCCACCATGGCAGAGAAATATCAGTGATGGGTACTTTGTCTCTAAATCTTGTCTTGATGTCTTGAATCTTCAAACGTGTGTGGAATCTTCGTTTTTGGTCTGTTTTGCTTGATTTTTCTCGTGCAACTCTATTTTGACCTTCTTGACACAACTTTATTTATTTGAACATTATTTGAGTTTATTTTCTAAGTATTGTTCCAGAATGAGAGAGATATCGGTAGTAAAAACGTGAATTTTTACGCAATATCAAGTATCCCACACTTAGAACTTTGCTTATCCTCAAGCAAACTCGAATTTCAAGCATGGTTAGAATTAAGTAGATAATGAAATATTTCGAGGCGGAACTTTTTACTGCGGGGGTTTTGGAAAAATAAAATATTTGTGCTTTTGAAAAAGTGGCGTTGTAATCTTTGGGAGCATACTTTTGATCTTTGATCTTGGATACATGACTAGGCGATTCTTTCTCGGTGGTCACTCCAATCACTCAAAGTGTTTAGGTTTTCCTATTCTAATTTTATGAATCACTCAGAACGGCACTCATGTATCGTTTATCGTCAAAGGCTTGATCAAGAATCAAATTGTTACCTTTTAAGTGAGCGCGAAGTCAATGTAGTGTGTTTTTGGAGTGGAGTGTTGGTGATATGAGAGGGGGTTGTGTTGGTTTTATATTTATATATATATTTTATTTATTTTTTGGGAAGAGGAAAGCTAGAATTTTTGAGAGGATTGACGCTTTTTTCTCATGATTCTTGGTAGGAGTCTTTTTCTCCATTTGACTTTCTTTTCTTTGAATTCTTTTCTTCTTCTTTTTTCGACGTCATATCCTTGTAGCTTTTCTTCTTTCATCTTTGGAACTTTCTATGAAGTTTGAGGGATGCTTCTCAGAGGGTATGGATAACGTATTTTCATTTTTGGGTGTGTGGATGGGTATAAGAATGATGTGATTCGATCTCCTTTTTACTCACCAGTTCGGGTTCGAAATGCATAACAGGAGCAAGTTCTGATTCTAAACGCATACATCGACACACTCAAGAATCGAAGAAGTGAAGCAATAAAAGTGAATGCTTATTATGGCTCAAGATACCTCACGAATAGAAAATTGGGTTATTGTGTACCTAGTCATGCGATGCTCTTTATGGGATTACTAAACGAATTCTTCAAAGGAATTCGTATTCTATTTACCCTTCTTCCCCAAAGTAAATGATTCTTTGTCTAAACTTTTTCATTTTCAACATATTTTTAACTCAATTTTGACAAATTGTTAAATTTTCGAGTTACTTTTTGGAGAAGGAGGGTCTAAAGAGCAGCGATTTTAGAATTAAGCATATACCATTATCCATTTAACAGTAGTGTAACTACTGCTATCCCACACTTAAAGGAACATCATCCTCGATGTTATTCTAAGTTCTGACTGGGGGGAAATCTCACACTTAGGATTTGAAACATCTTAGACGTATTCTTTTAGCAGTGTGTGTTGGGTTTGAATCCCACACTTAGTGATAAGCATAGTGGATATGGTATAATTATAACGAAGGAAAGATACTGGTATAGAAGTACTCCCGGTATTTGCAGTGTTCCATGGTATGCGTTTGCCAAACTTAGTCTTGATGGGTTCACTCTTGATCAAGTCTTCTTGTGATTGGTCTCGTAGGTGTGAACACGTTGGATATACTTTCTTCATTTCCGACGTCAAAAACTTGATGCGTCAGATAGTTCTTAAAACTTCTTCCTATATCCAAGTGTGAAAGATAGTCGGAGACTTCATCACTTCTTGGAATGTAAAATTGCAGAAATGTAAAACACGGGTTGCCTCCCGAGAAGCGCTCTTTTAAATTCGAGAGCTCGACTTCTTTTCTCCTAGCTAGATGGAGATGGATGCATCCATGGGATCCACCGTGTTGATGTTGTGGGATCTAGGTTGCGGAAAAGTGTATCGAGGTAGATAGATTCT
Organism: Pseudognaphalium luteoalbum; assembly: GCA_963422505.1. NCBI lineage: Eukaryota > Viridiplantae > Streptophyta > Magnoliopsida > Asterales > Asteraceae > Pseudognaphalium > Pseudognaphalium luteoalbum. Next base: position 71,691,397 of record OY730198.1, read on the forward strand.
CATGAAATGATTGACTATTGTCGTAATCAATTCAAATGGACTATCTCTCGATTCTGCCTTGTAGTTCTGAAGATGCTCTGAAGTTATCCTCGCAAGGCCGTGAAGTCCGAAGGTGATGTAATCGACTGCTTTAGTGACAGTCCTACTAGGGTCGGTCATGGTGGTTGTATATTTCTTAACAACCTGTCTTGGCGGTGGGTTTTGCCAGAGAGAGCATACAAACGCCAAGAATTGCAGTTTTATGCTTTCAAAGTTCTCGGTCTTGGGGTCTCCGTTGAATCTTCTGATGGACTTGCACAGGTCCTTTATTTTCCGGTGCTGATGGTTGTTGAATGGAAAGTCAGATTCTGAGAAAACTAGAGTAAGCCGACGAAGTATCTCCTTGTATCCTGAGTGGAATATGAACTTCGTTCTGGAGTTACTTTTCCGTTGTTGAATCTCCCGTAGCTGAATCGTAACAAAAGTAGCGATATAAAATGGTGATTCATGTGAGGCCCTTAAAGGTTGTTCGCACCTTGATTCCTCCAAAACAAGTTCACTAAGTTCTTCAATCAATAACTCAACTTGTTTTTCAATAGTGGAGTTGATAACCATATATCCGCTTTCTTTGGAACTAAGGTGATCTTCTCTATTTAGCAAGTCAAGCAATGATGTGAGATCATTCATCGTCAAAATATCGACATGACTGCTTGGATGTCCAATAGTCTCTTTTATATACGCTCTAATGGATCCTAACATCTCCCATTGCATTGAGGTGAATGGGATGTTAGATCTTTTAAGGACATTGTAGATCCTAGCGTAAGTCCGTTTCTGCTGTTGACAGAATTGCAGTTCAGCAGGGGAAAGAGTAAGTATGTTGATTTTGCTATTTATTCCTCCTACTGCTTTGTCAAATATTTGGATCAATTCTCCGAGCACTTTGTGATCTATGATGGTTTGCGGTTGGTATCTTGTGCGTTTGGAATATTCCTCCAGTGTTTCTCCTCTCGTGGGATGGTCGTGGTTACTTCCCGCCATTTCTTCAGGGGTAAATAGATTAGTTGGCAGTTCGTTTTCTTCTTCAATCTTTCTCTTTCCGATTATTTCTTCCATTGTTGGTTTGTTTGCTGATGCATTTTTCATCTTTTATCCTATTCGTCGGAGGTCAATCGAAAAATATGGCGTGATTGCCAGTTCCTTGCTAGATTTCCTTTCACTTATTGGCTTTGCAGTTTCTTTGTCCTCTATGGTCTTGCTCATGGAGATCATATACATATCGGCTTGGTCTCCAGCGTTAGGATTGTCGATATGGAAAGTGATGGTTTCTCCCTAAGACTGCAAGCTGATAGTTTGCGCGAAGACGTTGATGATTGCCTTGGCCGTATTCATGAAAGGTCTTCCTAGTATGATTGGGATGTGTACGTCTTCCTGCATATCCATTACTACAAAATCTACTGGGTAAAGAAATTTGTCAATCCTAACTAAAACATTTTCAGCTATTCTCCTAGGGTATTTGACCGAGTGGTCAGCAAGTTGTATGGTCATTTTGGTAGGTCGAAGATTTTCTAACTCAAGCCTCTTGAAAAGCGAGTATGGCATAAGGTTAACACTAGCTCCTAAATCGGCAAGAGAACAGATGATGCCTGAATTGTAGATAGAACAAGGGAGAGTAAAACATCCGGTGTCTCCGAGTTTTTCTAGAATGGTATTTTTCAAGATAGCTGAACATTCCTCATTCATCGGGACATTGAGTACTTCGGGTACCTTATCCTTGGTTGTAAGAAGCCTTCTGAAGTACTTTTTGGAAGGAACTTCAGATACGGTATCTAGGAATTTCCTATCAAGCTTAAAAGACTTAAGCTTGTCGGGTCATTGTTTAAGACGAGCCAGAAATGGAATGTTTACTTTCCTATTTGGTGTAGACTCTAAATCCATTGTCGATGGGACAATAGGTAGTTCCTTCCGTGGGCTATGTGCTACCTGCGAGTCTTGAATATGGGAAGCCTCCTTATCGCAACTAGTTGGACTATCCCGAGTTTTAGCGTTAATGCGATGTGCTAATTTCCCTAATTGGGATTCGAAAGCTTTTAACAAAGTTAGTTGATCTCTTAAGATGAGATCAGCTTGGTTTTGTCTAGCCAAGATTCCTTGAATGACTTCTATCAGGGTGTCGTCAAAACTAGAGGTCTGTGAGGAAGAGAGTTCCAAAGGTTGAGGTTGGTAAGTTAGTGGGCTATTCCTAGGTGGGTTAAGAGAAGGGTTAGTATTGGGCGGAGTTAGATGAGAGTGGGGAATTTGGGCTGAGTGGTTCAGATTAGCACAATTAAGGCAGGTTTGAACTTGACAGACTTGTTATTGTTGACTTTTCAATTCCTTAATCTCCTTGGTTAGGTCTGCCACTTCCTAAGCGAGAGTTTTGATAGCTTCATTCCCGATTGTAGTAGGTGGATTCACTATGAAGGGGTGATTTTCACTGTTCCAATCATAGTTGTGCATTGTCATTTCCTCAATAAGGCTCCAAGCTTCATTGGTCGTACAATTCATGAAACTGCCTCGAGAGGTGGTATCAAGTAAAGGACGGTGATGTGGGAAGAGACCATTGTAGAAAATGCGCAATTGGTCTGAACGCTCAAATCGATGATTTAGACATTTCTTAAGCAATCTCTTAAAGCAATTCCATGCATCGTAGATTGATTCATCATGAACTTGGCGGAAGTTTATGATGTTGGTCCTAAACGTGGCTTTTTGATTGGGAGAAATATTTGGCCAAAAATTTGGTTGCTAATTCTACCTAAGAAGTTATAGAGTTAATCTCTAGTTCCTCAAACCAGGTTTTTGCATTGAGAGTGAGTGAATAGGGGAATAGGTATAGATAGACTATGTCCTGATTAACCCCAATCGGCTTAAAGGAGTTGGATAAGGAAATGAATTTGTCAAGGTGTGAGTTGGGATCATCATTTGGTTGGCCATGGAATTGACAGAGGTTTTGGACTAATTGAACAATATGGGGCTTTAATTCAAATGGTCCTCTATCAGTTTCCGGATAGATGATTGGTCTTCCTCATCCTTCAATCAAAGGTTTAGAGTCATCAGCCAGAGTGATACGTGCATCTGTCATAGTCTCGTTGGCAGGTGGTTGACTAGTTGAATGGATAGGGGGTAATTTCTAAAAGTAGTAAAAGGAAGGAAAAACAAAGAAAAACGTAGGGGATTAAGAAATCCTAAAGGTTCACTAGTAAGTAAGTTCATCTTAACGCCTAAGGATCGTACAGTTGGTTCCCCGGCAGCGGCGTCAAAAACTTGATGCGTCACCAGCGGTCGGTAAGGATTTTACCCTTGTCGTTGCACCGGCTACTAGCGACGGGCATCATTGGGTGTTTTAAATTTGTAATTGCGGGGCCTAAGTTTTCCCTAACAATGCTAATCCTAAGAGTGAGCAAGTGGTAGGTATGACCTAGAATCGTTCTTCAAACCGACTGAATTGAAACTAAGGCGTGGCAGATGAGGGCTTTCAAATTAGTGAAGGGTTTATAAAATAGTGAGGGAGTTTTGGTTTTTATATTAACTAAATTAGGCAAGTAAATAAATAAAAGCAAAATAAAAATAAAAGATAAAGCAGATAAAATAAAGATAGTGTTTGCTGAGATTTCGTTAATTAAGTTATGGGATGATGTTTGGAGAAACTGTGTTGAAAGATATTTGTTAATTATTAATCTTGAATACTCGTGATGTAAACACTAGATTCCCTACTAATTAAAATCCTATTAGCATGTCACACCGGGAGCTAGGTTTTGGTAACATCACAAAGTATTTAGAATAATAAGCAAAATCTTAATTATGGTTTAATAATACTTTCATATGAACGGGAACAAAATCTTAAGGTACTGGACATAACCGAATCATATAACGATTCCTCGTCATCCTAACGGATTCATGTATTTAAAAAGTTCATTAATGACTTTAAACCAGCCCTTGCTTAAGACTACCCAATAAATCCCCTAATTATCCACAGTGACCCTCACTTGAAGTGGTTCCGCCGCTTCAAACCTTGGCCATGTCTTGTCCTATGATAATCCCCCATGTAGCTATGTGGTTCCATAGTTTCATACCTTTGACAAATTATATTGACAAAGATGACTGACTACCTTTCAATTAGGTGTCGTTAAAAAGGTGTTGTAATCACTTTTATTTGTGGAAAGGCGATTAGATTAATTTGAAGCTTAAAAGTCTATTTAGAAAGGTTAATTAAACTAGGTTTCTCATTTAATATATTAGTCCGTAACATAACTACCTTCGGTCGTTACTTGAATTCCATACATTTTTACTCCACCTTGAAGTGTTTTGATGTTGTGTAAACAAAGTTAAGTTTTATACATAGGAATACCTGCTTACTATACACAACACGGGCAAGAATACCTAGTCGTACTATAGTATAGCCTTATAAGTCCGAGTCGAACACGAGGAACGGATGTCAATATTAAATAAATTGGACATTGTTGCAAATAAAAACAATAAATAATGGGGGACGTTTTAGTTTCGATCGAACAATTGGCGAACAATTATTAAAAGCGAATTATTAAATGAAAATTAAAAGAAAATAATTAAAGAACAAGTACTCAAATAAAATTATTTAATTCAAATGATAAAAGGAATACAATTGTTTAGTTTACTTTCCTCAGAATCCGATTATCACTTTATTGAATTGCTAACATATGGATTTTATTGTGATATGACAAATACTACCAATTATCCTTACAAGATTAATTGATTAAATACAATTAAGAAAGATATCAAGTTGTTTTCAACACGTTAACAATTCAATTTAACGTTATCCACCAAACTGTGTTCTAAGTTGAACCTACACCGTTTATATGATTTACTTTTGCAACTTGAATCAACAAAGTTTATAACTATTTAATAGTTATCACATTCATTACCGATTATCAACCATTATTGATACTAACCTATCAAACTCAATATATCTAGTGATAATTCTCAATTAAAATCAACAATCATCAATAATAATCTATCACCAAAGAAATCAATCATAAATCAATAGATCATCACGTTAGGTAATCATCAATAATCAATAATTAAACATGGATCATCAAGTAAACATATAAGCATTCATAAAATCCAATATGAATATGCAATTCAATAATCAAACCATCATCTGAGTATTATCATCTAAACAAATGTAATAAGAACTTAGCCAATCATATTGTTACAGAAAATCAGATCCATAATCATAAACAAAATCATAATCAAATGAAAAGGATTTAAATATTCGAACCGAGAAACCGAAAGAATGATTGAACAACCAAAAACCTTCGATGCTTCAAGCTCTTAATCCTTCAAAATGCTCCTGGAATGAGGCTAGAATAAGTGCAAAACGGCTGGAGAGAAATGATAAGTGATAACCCTAAAAATGAAGTGAATTAGGGTTTTTAAGAATTCTGTCAAAACCATCCATACGCCGTATGGAATTCCGTACGCCGTATGGATTGAAAAAGCCCAGCAGATCAGGCCCGCGTACTGGTAGTCCGGCTCACACAATCCATACGCCGTATGGATTGAAAAATCCAACTTTTCAGCAATTCGATTTCTCTTTTTTCATTCTTCAACTTTTTAGCTTCTTTTCTTCAGTATTAGCTCGATTTCTGTTTCTTTTCCGATTCAAGCTCCAATTAACTCCTATATGCACATATGAACGAAATCAGTATCTTATTCACACAAAATGTGTAAGAATTCTATTAAACAAGGGGGTAATTTGTACTATAATCTAGTACATTTTGGCGTTCATCAAACATCCCCCACTTGAATCCTACTTGCCCTCAAGTAGATTATCGATTAAGACTTTCAAAAACTTCCAATATGAATGGCAAACAAAAGTGCAAAAGGACTTACATGCTACCTAGCATTTCACAAACCAAATTCTTATCCTAAAATTGCTTCTACTATACAGCTTAGTAATCAAGAAACTCTTCTAGGAAAACAATTTCTCATATATTATTAGGCATAAAAGATAACTCACAATGATTATCGATATTGTTGTCCACCTAAACAATCTATAATTCAGAAATTGAGCTCAACTTATTATTATTCTAGTAGGCTTTTTCCCTTGATTTTCAATAGCAAAATACCCTCATACAACTAACGTGCCATAATTCTCCACATAATGAATATCCAATTAAATCAATCATTTTTCAAACCAAGACATTGGTGACAGGTATGTACCTTAGTACAACAGAGCGACATAAATTGGCTTTAGTTTTTCAGTTCATGAGTCCTTTGTACTCTTTTCTTTTTATCTATATTTTTTATATATATCAAATATACTGACGGAAACCAGGTCTGTACTTACGTACAACAGAGGAGACAACACCCAATATATTCCCAAATGATGATAATTAGGATCTCAAAATTATGGATTATAACACGCTATCATATAAGGATTAAGACCAAGGTCATACGTTGCTAAAAGATCCTCTTAGGATAAATCCTACTTTATGTATTAAATTTCTTAAAAGCTCAATAACCTTCATATAGATTGCCTATCGATACATCATATGATGAATTATCTAATATTTAAAATTAAGTTCATTTCATCCTTTGAATTCCCAAAGTGTGTTACAAGATTTGCTAAACTTTACACAGAAAACAATTTTAAAAGAAAAATTTTGGGCTTGAAAAATGACTAACATAGAATGCCCTTTAATTCAATATTTACCATTCATATCTTAAGGACAAACAAACTTCTTTTCCCCCATCCCCCACTTTAAAAATATGCAATGTCCTCATTGCAAAATAAACAATAATATAGGGAATAAAAAAGAAGTGAACAGAAACTCCCCTGAGCTATCTTCAATATACAAGCTAGACTGAAGCCTTTCAACAACCAGCATCCTCTTCCATAAGCTTTATTAACACAAAACTAAACAAAATAAATAATTAAGAAAAACAACGGGTTGTCTCCCGAAAGCGCTTTTGTTTATCACGTCGGTAAGCTCGACACTTTGCTTCATAACTTAATTGAAATTCATCTCCAAATCACGTTTGGAGTCTCTCACATCACCATAATACTTCTTCAAACGACTTCCATTTACCTTGAATGTCGTACCAGAATGACCTTTCAAATCAACAGCACCAAATGGATAAACCTTTTCAACTACGAAAGGTCCTGTCCAACGAGTCTTCAACTTCCCAGGAAATAAATGCAAACGATAACTGTATAAGAGCACTTTGTCACCTTGCTCAAATGAGTTATTTGATCTAAGACGTGCATTGTGCCATTTCTTGGTGCGCTCCTTATACAGTCGAGCATTATCATATGCATTTATCCTTAACTCTTCTAGTTCCTGTAATTGAGCCAGTCTCTCTTTCCCAGCTGTATCATCATCGAGATTGCATTGCTTCAATGCCCAATACGCTTTGTGTTCCAACTCAAACAGTAAGTGACAAGCTTTCCCATAAATGAGTCGGTACGGCGTGGTTCCAATGGACGTTTTAAAAGCAGTCCTTGCGGCCCATAATGCATCATCCAGTTTATTCGACCAATCTTTCGGATTTCCATCAATTGAACGTTCTAAAATGCGCTTCAAATCTCAATTGGTCACTTCTACTTGTCCACTAGTTTGTGGGTGATAAGCAGTAGAGAACTTGTGATTGACTCCATATTTCTTCAAAACTTTCTCCAATTGCGCATTTGCAAAATGCGTTCCACGATCACTAATCAACGCCTTAGGAGTTCCAAATCACGAAAACAACTGCTTGAGGAACTTAATCACCACTCATGCGTCATTAGTCGGTAATGCTTTTGCTTCAGCCCACTTTGAAACATAATCGACAGCCACAACTATATACTTATTTCCGTTGCTCGGTGGAAATGGTCCCATAAAGTCATTTCCCCAGACATCGAAAATTTCACTAACCATAATAGGATTTTGTGGCATCTCATCTCTTTTAGAGATCCTTCCCGTTCGTTGGCAAGCATCGCATTCCTTCACAAACTCATATGCATCCTTGTAGACAGTTGGCCAATAAAATCCTGCCTCAAACATCTTCCTAGCTGTGTATGATGGCCCATGATGTCCTCCCGTAGGACCGTTGTGACACTGACTTAGAATCTTTATGCATTCTTCTCCATGAACGCACCTCCTCACCATACCATCAGCAGATTCCCTAAACAAAAATGGGTCTTCCCAAAAGTAATATCGCAAAGCCGAAAGAAATCTCTTCCTTTTGTTGTACTTCATCTCGGTGGGAAGAGTTTTTGTAACTAGAAAATTTGCGTGATCAGCAAACCATGGCAGTCCATTCATAATAACCTTCAGTAAACTCTCATCAGGAAATGTATCCTTAATTTCCACTTCATCCAACTTATGTAACTTGGGATTTTCCAACCTTGAAAGGTGAACAGCGGCTAAATTCTTAGCTCCTTTCTTATCACGAATCTCGATATCGAATTCTTGTAGTAGCAGAATCCATCTTAGCAATCTTGGCTTCGCATCTTGCTTGCTAAATAAATACCTCAATGCCGAATGATCGGTAAACACTACAGTCTTTGATAGAATCAAATAAGACCGAAACTTATCAAAAGCAAACACAACTGCAAGCAATTCCTTTTCGGTTGTAGTGTAATTCTCTTGCGCGTTTGTCAAGGTTTTACTAGCATAATAAATCGGTTGAAACTTCTTATCAATCCTTTGCCCTAACACTGCTCCTACAACATAATCACTAGCATCGCACATTAGTTCAAATGGGAGATCCCAATTTGGACTAATCATGATGGGTGCTAATACTAACTTTTCTCTCAAAAGATTGAATGCATCAAGACATTCTTTGGAAAACTCAAACTTAGCATCTTTCTCCAACAGTTTGTTCATCGGACGAGCTATCTTGGAAAAATCCTTAATGAATCGTCTGTAGAACCCAACATGTCCAAGAAAACTTCGTATTCCCTTGACATTTGTTGGAGGTGGCAGCTTTGCTATTGCTGTGACAACTGTCACCAAACCGTTATCGCGGTTCAAACCGTAAAAACTCATATTTATGTTAAGACTCATCTCATGGAATTCTTTACATCAAAGTATTCATTTTCGAAAAACGAATCCAACGTAAAAATAATCATCGCAATCAGACATGCAATGAAGAAGATACAAGGCTAAACGTAAATGCGTTATTTATTGAAAACTATACGATTTATTAAAACTACGTGAAATACGAAAATAATTTAATTGAGATCGGTTATTCTTAAACCGTGTGACCCGAGTTTTTTTTTTTGTGTGTGTCTTCCTTGTTTGGCCCAACAATCGACCCAAACCCCCTCCCTTTTGGTGGATCATTCGGCCCAACCCAAGCCACACAACCCTAGAACTATAAAAGTCATCCTAAAACAAAACCCTAACTTTGTTGATCACAAAAATCGTCCCTCATGCTGTCTCAAAATTTCCAGTCACGAAAAAGGGCCGATTTGACCCATTTACGTTCGTTTTTAGGCTTCGGTCAAAACTAGAAAGTTGTAGATCTCGATGTTTTATTTGAGATTATTAGGTTTCGGCCTCTGAAACGCAATAGATTATTTTATAAAAATTATTTCGTAAACTGCTGCCGTGGGTGACGAATTTTCAGAAACTTTGGTAAGTTTTCGATCCTATAACTCTCGTATACGTTTTATCTACTCCTAAAAACGAATTATAAGTTATATAATCTCATTATTTACAGATTCTAAAGAGGGTTTCCGTGCGGTTATTCGAAAGCTGCTATTATTCTTATCCGATTTCCTTCGTTAACATTCGATTTCCAGTGTTTCGTTATTGTTGTTTTCATTCGGTCCAATTCCATTGTGTTCCGGGTAAATGAAATGGTTAGGATATTGATAAAATCAGTTCATATGATGGTAGAATTAAGAGTTTTGATTGTGGTTGCGGTTTGGATTGATTATATGAATGTTTAGGGTCGGTTTCTCATAAACCCTAATCTGTCCAGATTTTTTTTAGGTTTGGGAAGCTTGTAACTTGGGCATATCACAATGATTTTTGATGAAACATGAGTCTAAACTTAATTATTTTGAGTCTATTTTCAAATGGCGTTGGTTTCATGGTTAAATGTTGAGTATAATTCAGTCAAAATGATTTTACAAGATTGTGTGTCAATTCTGAGTTCTTCGGTTCCAGATTTCGGTTAGATTGTAGATTTTTGAAACGTACCTTAAACTAAGGACTAGGTCTTGAAATTTTTACTGAAGTGTATTTAAGGTGTATAATAGTTTTTGTAAAAATATTATAACCAATTGAAGTCTCTAAGTATTTTAAATAAATTATAACTTTTGGGAAGTCAGAAAGTGTCATCGGTTTAGAGCAGTTCACTTTGGTGAATTTTTAAAAATAGTAAATCAACGTAATTGAAATTGGTAAAATTACAGTATGTCTTAAACACATTAAAATATCATTTGTTAAAATTTTAGAGTCAAATGATCTCATTAAGTAATATTTAAAAATACGTAAAGTGGTATGAAAATTTTGGACAGAATCTGATTTTTACTCGCTAGGTTGATTCAAGTTAATATACATGAGTTGAGTTGTGAGGGAACGTAGTGGAAGTGTTTAGATTTGGGATACAATGGAATGGCATAGTTATGTCTAGGTTGTAACCCATATGCATTACATGATTATTGTAGATTGCAAGATTTGTTGGTGGTTATACTTAAGGGCAAAACTTACATCTTTAATTGAGGTGAGTTTTCGTGGCCCCATTTTCATTTACCTATTTTTAAATTTGGGGGAAAGGTATGCTCCTGCTTTATAAATGGTTTTCATGTTGTGAACGTTTTTATTACTATTTTTGGACATATGCATGAAATGTGTATCACTATGTGACTATGTGCTTTGGTTGTTGGATTTATTTTACAAGGCCTTTCTCCCTTAGGAGTGAGTACCTGATGTATACTTTATGTATGCATTAAAGCCACGTTTGTTAACAAGGCCTTGCTCCCTTAGGAGTGAGTACCTGATGTATACTTTTTGTATGCATTAAAGCCACTGTTGAAGTAGCTACTGCCATTTGGGATGTTGTTTGGGTCATACTCCTTCGTGGAGTGATGACAGCTTTGTGAGTTGTTTGGTTATTATATCACTTGTGTACCTTTTCTATATGCATTGTCCTAATCTATTATTATCACAGCAAAATGTTTTATCTTATGGTGTTTGGTTTCAAACCTACGAAACTCACCAACATTCGTGTTGACGTTTTTGAGCATATCTTTTCAGGTTATACTAGTGGACTTAAAGTAGAGGACAAGAGAACTTAGTGGACCTTTAGGGTTGCATTAAGAGTTATTCAAGACTTGTGTTACATCATTAAGGTTGTTGTGAAGGCTTGTTTTGCCTTAACATTGTATAGTACGTTTGTTTGTAAGCTTTGAATTCATTGTTGAAATGTATGCACGACATGAACCGTTACTCATGTTATTGGCATCATGACACATTGGATATTGTATTTCATATAGAATTCTTTATAATGATGTGTTATGATCCTATCACAGTCGTACCCCGTTGTTTCCGCTTTAGATGGGGTGTGACAATTGCCTCAATTTTGACTTTGTCTACTTCAATTCCAACACTTGAGATCTTGTGTCCTAATACGATTCCTTCACATACCATAAAATGGCACTTCTCCCAATTTAGAACAAGATTCGAACTCTTGCACCTTTGCAACATCCTTTTCAGATTTGCTAAACACTTGTCATACGAATCTCCGAAAACGGAGAAATCATCCATGAATATCTCCATGCTATCCTCCACCATGTCATCAAAAATCGCCATCATGCATCACTGAAATGTTGCGGGTGCATTGCATAAACCGAAAGGCATTCTCCGATAAGCAAAAGTCCCGAATGGGCATGTGAACGTGGTCTTGTCTTGATCATGTGCATCTATCGGAATTTGGAAGTAACCAAAAAATCCATCCAAAAAGCAATAGTATTCTTTTCCGGCTAAACGCTCGAGCATTTGATCGATGAACGGCAAAGGAAAGTGATCCTTGCGCGTAGCATCATTCAACTTCCTATAATCGATACAGACCCTCCATCCGGTGATAGTTCTTGTGGGGATTAATTCATTCTTCTCATTAGCTACCACTATCATTCCTCCCTTCTTTGGCACAACATGTATGGGGCTTATCCAGGGGCTATTGGAAATTGGGTAAATTAACCCAGTGTCAAGTAACTTAATAATCTCCTTCCTTACCACATCAGTCACTTTAGGATTTAAACTTCTCAACAGTTGCACCACAGGTTTGAAGTCAGATTCCATGAGGATCTTGTGCATGCAGTAGGAGGGGCTTATTACCTTGATATCACTAATCGTCCAAGCGATAGCATGCTTGTGCTCCTTAAGAACCTTCAATAAACTTTCTTTCTCGTTGGCTGACAGCTGAGATGAAATAATTATTGGTAGGTCCGACTTTCCTTGCAAATATGCATATGCCAAATGGTTCGGTAAATCTTTCAATTCTAACTTCGGTGGTTCTTCGAATGAAGATTTAACCATCAACACCTCTTCCCTCGAACAAGGAATACCATACATAGCAATTCGTGTCTCTGTGATGATCGACACTCCACTTTCCAAAATGGACTTTTTATTCTCCTGCAGTTTGACTCCCTCAGTCTCTAATTCATCTTCGCATGTTGTCTTACTCTCTTCCTCGAGCAATTTATCGAGTTCCTCAATCTCTCGAATAGCTTCAAGACTTCCTGTCCAACCTTCCAGAATCATTGGATCAATATCTTCATCTTCCATGAGACCTTGTAGAAATTCCTCATCATCTGTCATTTCTTTGGCACTCACAAAGTAACAAGTATCATCTACTAACGTAGGGTATTGCATTGATTTGTTAATATCAAACACCACTTCTTCATCGCCTACCCTTAATGTGATCCTTCAGTCAAAAACATCAATCAATGCCCTTGTAGTGGCTAGAAAAGGTCTTCCCAAAATGATAGGTACTTTTAAATCTTCTACCATGTCAAGAATCACAAAATCGCACGGGAAGACAAACTTATCTACTTTAACCAAAACATTCTCGATCACACCCTTAGGATATTGAATTGAACGATCTGCTAACTCAATGCACATTCTGATTGGTTTAGGTTCTCCTAACATGAGTCTAGCTTACATAATGTAAGGCATTCTCGATATGCTTGCTCCCAAGTCAACAAGCGCATTAGTGATGTCTAAACTTCCAATAAGACAAGGATGGGTAATACTCCCAGGGTCTTTCATCTTCGGTGGTAGTTTATTTTCATCACCGCTGAGCATCTCTCGTTCATTATCACCATGGTTGCCTCCATCAGCTTGCTCTTGTTGGTTAACAATTCTTTCAAGTATTTTGCATATTTAGGCATTTGAGCAATGGCCTCCACAAACGGAATGTTGATGTGGAGTTGCTTCAAGTTCTCGAGAAACTGGTGATAATGAGCTTCATCCTTTCCTCTTCTCAAAGCCACTGGATAAGGTGGTGGAGGCGCATGATTCTTCGCATATTGCTTATCCCTAGCACTTTGATCATCCTTAGTGTCCACCTTCGGGCTTCCAACAACTTCTACCTCCTTCTCTTCTTTAGGCAGAGGTTGAGATACAGGCTTCTTCTTTACTATTGGATCTTCATGAACCTTTCCATTTATGGTAATCACAGCTTTAGCCTTGAAAGTCCCTTTGGCTGATCTTGAATCAAGTAACACGAATCAATTGGTTGCGGAAACACCAATTGATCAATCACACAATCAATAAAACAAAAGCAAAACAAGTAAACCAATGTAAACGTTTGTTTATTGATTTCAATCGACTTGATTACAGGTAATTTCGACAAGTTGCGTTTAGGGTTTTCACAAATCGTTTGTCTCACCCTAAAACAGATTACAAAACACGTTTTTATACTAAACACTCAATCCTGCCACGTTACATTCAACGTCGCAGGTCCAAGCCCATGCGACGTAAACAACGTCGCAGGCCCAAAACCTGACGTCGCACCTGCGACATTGAGCACAACGTCGCAGGAGTCAGGAAATCTAATTCTAAATACAGACTTTGACTAGACCAACTGACAGACACTCTAACATGTATCAACAAACTCCCCCGTGTCTTCAGCTTGGTCTTCAGAATAATCTTCAATTAAGCCCATCCAACAGGAAACTTTCCATTTGCATGAATACCATGAGTCACACAAACTTTTACCACGTTTTGAAATTGATCTGCAAGTTTCTTGTTGAACTCATTGTTTGCATTAACTCGAATCCTATCATCGAAGAGTCGTCTTAAATCCTTTTTATGCATGTTTATTAGACTCATAGGATCAAAAACTCTGAACGTTGCTTGACGCAAGTTCCAAATACCTCCAAATTCCAATCGCGGTTCTGAATCTGGAACAAAGGTAATCACCGCTTCTCCAGTATGTGAATCCAACTCCCATTTAACAAATCTGCTGAGAAAATTATAGGGAACTGATTCCAAAGGAATCTCTGTCAAACAGTCAGCCGGTGTATAATGAACTTTAACTGTAGGCTGCCCTGTCGTTGGATCCAATTTCTTTTTGAAAGTGTATTGTGTACCAAGTGTAGGCTTTATCTTGCTATATCTTTTGCTTCGGACCTCTTGACGCAAGGTTCTCTGAATATAATCTGCATAGTCATCTTTCAAAGGATTAATCAGATTTAATTGTGCCAAACGATTGATCTCTCCTTTAGGCAACGTACTTAATTGTTTGAACCGAAGCTTGAAGTACTGAATGCCATCCATTCTCTTAATCATAATCATTCTTTGACGAACCTTCCAACTCTTAATCAATCCGGTATAATCTCCACGAACCTTGTAAATTTTACAAGTCACAGGTATTGGTTCTGCAGATCTACCTTGAGGCCACCACTGCTTATTTCTTTCCATTCTTTCTTCAGCAGTTAAACTTTCAGATGCCTCTTGAGTTGGTTGCGCGGATGCAGAATCTTGTTGAGTAGGCACTGCCTGAGTTGAACTAGATTCTCCATGAAAAGTTCTGGCAGGCCCTTCATCATCAGATGAGTCAGTTTCAATAACCGGGGCATCATCATAATATTCATCTGATCCTAAATTCTCATCATCAACCGATACATCATCATCCATATCAAATGCATATCCTTGATCATTACCCATATCATCCCCATTAACCATTCTCTGAATAAATGTCAAATCAGCAAAAGAATAATCAACCGCTAGTGGTCTCGGCTGACCGGGGATTTCATCAACACAAATATAATCCAAACGTTGAACATTTTCATTAATAACATTTTCAATAACAGGAGGGTTTACAGACTCTGGTCCTAGTGACTCTACATTGGGACCCTCAGACCCTAACTCCCCCGAGGCACTAGACCTAGCCTCCAAAATGTTTACCCTAGCCTGCAGCTCTGAAATCTGCTTGGACTGAACCTCGATGATCGCAGCCTGAGATTCATTCCGATCAGCCTGTTCCTTTAGCTGCTGCTGCATCAGACGCATATCATCCATCATCTTCTGTAGAAATGCCGGAGTCGGCTCAATAATAAGTGCCTGAGATGGAGGTGGCAAAACTGTAGACGGTCGACGTACACGACGGGAAGATGGTACAAACTCAGTGTCGTCGTCAGTACGAGGACGTTTTCCCGTATATCGTTTGCCCTGACGGATGCGGCGTTGAATTCTCAGATAACGAGCCGAGTTGTGTACCCTGATGCGTTCCATTTGCGATGGGTGGGGTACTTCACCGTCAGAATCAGAAGGAGTCTCACCGCCATCCTCCGGTCGTACAGAATCAGAATCCGAATCAGAAGAAGAGGATTCGTCGGTAATGCGGTGAGGTGAATCCTGTTGCTGAACAACCCCAAATTGCTCTATCTGAGCCAAATCATCCTCAATCTCCCCCGCAGCCTGAACAGGGATATCGACAAACGGTTGCTGCGGTTGCTGAGGCGGTGGAACATCCATATATTGAGGATCTGGAGGTGGCACATATTGGTCATCAACGATCGCACCAAATAACGGAGTATCTGGTGGTGCCTGAACCCCCCTTTCCTGAGCTGAGCAAACAGCAAAAATCCTGCTCATCATGGGTGCAATCTTGAGGACGTTGTCCATATCCCCTTGCTGTTGAAGTTCCGGGTGATGGTGGTTGATGAAGAGTTGGACAAAACGAGGATACAAACCCCATTTGTTAGTCCCAGCATTGGCGTTGTCCACCATCGCCTTGAAGATAAGCCCAGAATAGTTGAAGGGCTTGTTATATACCAAGGCAAGCATAGCAGAAGCCAGACGATGGCTGATACCATCGGTGCCTGCTTTCCTACTTCCCAAGCACACGATAAAGATATGCATCAAGTATCGCCAAACCCGCGTAAGGTTGGACTTATGATACTGATCAGTCGGAACCCCCGGGTACCCCATCCTGTGCATCCCGCCAGTGATAAAAGAATTATCAAAAAGAACTGGCATATCAGATCGGTCGTTGAATTGAAGCAGATCACGAATACCCTGCTCAGTGATGACGATCTGAGTTCCAGAAACCGTAGAAACCAATCTCAGAATATCATCCTGTGTGGCAACCGTGACATTCCTCCAGAACGGACCCACCAGGTTCTTATACACTACGGTAGAATCCGAAATCGCATGAAATATGCGAGAACGTCTGAGAAAGGTGATCATCTCGCGAAACGGAGCCGCGTTCCTATGTGTATCGTCCAGAAAGGCGACAGTGTTGTGTCTAGGCTCATAAGCTAACGCCATATCTGTAAACAGTGCAGAAAAGAGACTCGAAAGACGTTAGAATACGCGACTAATAAATGTAATAAAGTTGGGTAAAACTTTCTGTTTTCTGCGACGTTGTACATGACGTCGCATAGAAAAGTGTAAAATCACAATGGCGTCGCAGAAATCAGCTCAAAAGAAATAGCGACGTTGTAGTTAACGTCGCATACCAATAGAGTGACGTTAAGGGGGACGTCGCATTTTGCAATTTATTGTGAATTTAATCACTTTGTAGGAAAATGCGACGTAGTACACGTCGTCGCTTATGAAGTCGCACAAATTTGCGAAATAACAAAGGACGTCGCACAAATGCGACGTAGCATGTTGACGTCGCAGATAAATGCGAAGTCAACCAATATATGCGACGTCGACTACGACGTCGCAGCCGACGTCGCAACTATGAACAGCATCCCAACCCAGAAAACCCTAACAGTGTTAAAATCTAGGTTTAACCAATATATCGATACTAGTAGATGCAGTATATCAATTGTTTTCAATGAAAACAAATATTCCTAACAATTTCACCTTATAAAATACCCAATCCGAGATCCCCAAAAACCGCAAACAATAATCAAACAATACACAAAATATATTCGGTTAAAAGGGATAAAAATGGTACCTAATGGATAAAGAAAGTGTGGTGAACAAGAGATCGTGAAAGAATGAAAGGAAAATACGCCCTAAGATCACAATCGAGTGAGGAAGTCGCAACGTCGCAATCGCTAAAGTGAGGTCGCAGAGAACGTCGCAAATAGATTTGAATAGTGTACTGATGACATCACAGGTTAAACTATTGATAAGAAAAGCCTAAGTGCGACATAGCGTGCGACGTAGCGAGAAACGTCGCATGCGACGTTGACAATGACGTCGCATGGCAGAAATTTTGAATTCAATTTGAAATTCAAATTTTCTACGTGCGATTTGAAAAGATAAATTATAACTTGGAGAAATAAATAACTAAGTAACAGAAAACACAAATACATAAACATAAATTTAGTGCAAATGTACAAATTATAGATTAAACACATTCTTTTTGGTGACGGAGTTGAATTAATCTGGTTAGGGATCATATCAGAATTAACATGCATTTATTAGGAACAGTAAGTGTTATTTCGATCATCAGTATCTTTGTCCTCTTTAAATTTACTTGGCATACTAAAAAACACTGTTTATAAAAATTATTTCAAAAACGATTATTAGTATATTTGTCCATTTAAACATGTTATACAACTAAGAGGTATTTTATTATTATTGGTATGTTTATTTCGCTGTGGTTCCCATCATAGACATACATCTTAACTTAAAACATAGACCATGTTTTCATTTACAGATAGAATATAAGAAAATCAATTTTAAAAATCAAGTCAGCGGTGACAGGTCTGTACTTACGTACAACAGAGCGACATAACTTGATCCAGGGTTAAGCAAAACCAAACGTGGTCAAACCATTTTGGCGACCTTGTAAGGTGTCTTAAATTTTAAAGACTTTTTAAGCACTTTGACTTGTGTTTGCTTAATTTTAAAATATATATTAACAGAAACCAGGTCTATACTTACGTATAACAAAGGAGACTGTCAATATATACCCCCAAATGAAATCATATAAACATCTTTCACAAAAACATGTCTAGTATAAGTAAGAATTTAAGACTTTTGTCATACATCTAATAATGGTGTACCACTTGAAATAGACAATTATAGATTAAGCTTCTTAAGACTTCTCAAAGTGTTTTGTATAACATGCCTACTAATATATCGTATGATGAAGATAATGTTTATAAAAACTGTTTTTAATATGTCAGATAAATCTACTGACACATCAAAGATAAACCTTAAAAATTCCATTTTTATGCATGTCACCCGATGTACTATCATATCCCAAGTTGTTTACAGACACAACCTCAACGTCTATTTTTAAAATGTAGCAACCTTGCATTTCCTAAATACTAGAAAGTATAAAGAGTGGCAGTTGCGTCTTAACTTTTTTTTTTTTTTTTTTTTTTTTTTTTTTTTGAAATAAAAACGGTACTTTTAAACATATCCAAGTCACAAATTACTTTTTCGTGGTAAAGAACCTAAGACCGATCATGTTGACTAATTCATCAAAGCGGGCTCTTGAGAAAGCCTTAGTGAATAAGTCAGCATTTTGTTTCAGGGTGTCAATATGGACAAGGTCAATGAGGTGTTTCTCATAGCAATCCCGTATAAAGTGAAACCTAATTTCTATGTGTTTGGTTTTAGAGTGTTGTACGGGATTGCGTGTGATAGATATGGCAGCAGTGTTATCAATATAAATAGGAGTTAAAGTTAAGAGTAACCCGTAGTCGCGCAGTTGATGCTGAATCCAAAGAACTTGAGAGCAGCAGCTTGCAGCAGCAATGTACTCGGCCTCAGCTGTGGAAGTAGAAACCGTAGTCTGCTTTTTGCATTGCCATGACACCAAGCGGGTTCCAAGAAACTGACATCCTCCTGTCGTAGACTTCTTATTGATGTTGCAGCCACCATAATCTGAATCGGAGTAGGCAGAGAGCGTGAAGTCCTTCTCATTGGAATACCATAGACCAAGTGTAGGTCTATATTTGAGATAACCAAAAATCCGCTTCACCGCCTTCATATGAGAAACCTTTGGTCGTGCCTGATATCGTGAACAAATGGAGACAGCAAAAACGATATCAGGTCTTGAGGCAGTGAGGTACATAAGAGAACCTATCATCGAACGATAATCCTTTTCTTTGCAGTCCTCATCATCCTCAGCAGGTCCAAGATTATGGTTGAGTTCAATAGGAGTTCCATAAGGTTTACAAGTGAGCATATCATATCGTGTCAACATGTCATGGACATATTTTGACTGATGAATATACATGCCTTTGGATGACTGCTCAACTTGCACACCTAAGAAAAAGGTAAGATCTCCCATTGCACTCATCTCGAAAGCTGATTTCATGACCTCTTCAAATTCTGTACATAGAGCCTCATTCAACGATCCAAAGATGATATCATCGACATATACTTGAACAAGTAACAAATCATCGCCTTTTCCTTTTGTGAAAAGGGTACTGTCGATGGTGCCTCGTA
This sequence comes from Pseudognaphalium luteoalbum, assembly GCA_963422505.1. Taxonomy (NCBI): domain Eukaryota; kingdom Viridiplantae; phylum Streptophyta; class Magnoliopsida; order Asterales; family Asteraceae; genus Pseudognaphalium; species Pseudognaphalium luteoalbum. The sequence goes on from OY730198.1 coordinate 71,711,259, forward strand.
TAAAGCCATTGTCCACCAGATGAGCAGCCAGCCTGTCATACCATAGGCGTGGAGATTGATGAAGTCCATACAATGCCTTATTGAGTTTGTAGACATAATTTGGATGCACCGAATCTTCAAAGCCTGGAGGCTGTTGAACATAAACTTCCGTATCAATTTTACCGTAAAGGAATGCGCTTTTAACGTCAAGTTGCTTGACGCGAATCCCTTTAAATGATGCAAATGCTAAAAAGATACGGACGGACTCCAATCTGGCGACAGGGGCAAAAACCTCATCATAATCCAGTCCTTCAATTTGAGTATACCCTTGAACAACTAGTCTTGCTTTGTTCCTCGTGACAACACCTCTATCATCCTTCTTGACGCGATATACCCATCGAGTGCCCTTCGGATCGGCACCTTTGGGTAGGGGAACAAGCGTCCACACTTGCAGCTTGTGAAACTGCTGCAGTTCATCTTGCATGGCCTCGACCCAGGATGGGTCTTGCAAGGCCTCCGCTACTTTCTTTGGTTCAGTTTGGGAAAGATGACAAGAGTTAACGGTTGCTATAAATCCCAGAATCTGATTAGCTGAAGTATCCGTATCTTCAGCAGTTTGCTTCGCCTGACGTCTAGTTTGAACAGATGAATGGGGATCACCAATGATGTTTTCAACAGGGTGATTCCTATGTATCCTAGTAACTGGAATAGCATCTGGCACAAGATTTAATTCCAAGTTATTCAGATCCCCTTCAGTGGCAGAAGCATCTTCGTTTTCTTCATTAGAGAAGAATTGAGAATATTCCATGTCTGCTGCATCCTCCAATGGAGGCATATTAGGATCATTCGGAAGATCCTCGGTATTAACGGGATTTGAAGCAGATGGAATAGTGGTTATTTGTGGTGAAGGTGTAGTAACAGATGCAGGAGAAGTAGTGGATGTTGAGGCAGGCATATCTGGTGTTGGAGTAGGTGAAGGAGTGGATGTTGTATCAGGTATAGGATTAGATGTAGAAGAAGAAGATGTTTGTTGAAAAACATCGAGTCCATGAATCATGGTGATTAATTCTTCAGTGACATCATCCTCCGGAACATTAAAAGAGCTGAAAAGATTCCCATAATTAAAGAACCAATCCGGACCCTTTCCTTGAGGTGGTTCCGTATACCGTAGGCATTTGACCTCAAAGTGTTCCTCGATCTCGTTCGTTGATTTGTTGTATACCCGTTTGTTTGGAGAGTTGACCGAATATCCGAGAAAAATTCCTTCAACGGCTTTATCGCCAAACTTAGGGACACGATCTTTAGTAATCATAATCAGACACGGACATCCAAAGGGTTCCAGAAACTGCAGATTCGGCTTGCGATTGTTGAAAAGCTCATAGCAAGTCTTATTCTTCTTTTTAACTGAAAGAACCCGATTCAATACATAGCAAGCAGTATTTACTGCTTCAGCCCAGAAGATAATAGGTAATTTGGAATCCGCTAACATGGTGCGAGCGGTTTCAATAATTGTCCTATTCTTCCGTTCAGCAACTCCATTTTGTTGAGGTGTTCTCGGAGCACTAAATTGATGTTCAATACCTCGAGAAGCACAAAATAACTCAAGAGTTGAGTTCTTGAATTCGGTTCCGTTATCGCTCCGCAGCCTCTTCACTTTTAAGTTACACAAATTTGCCAACTTATCCAACAAATAGACTAAAATACCCGCTGTCTCATCCTTAGTTGCGAGAAAGTAGACCCACGAAAAGCGGGAGTAGTCATCTGTTACCACTAAACAATAAGAACGACCACCTATGCTCTTTGTAGACACAGGACCAAAAAGATCCATGTGCAGTAGTTCTAACGGAGCATTTATGGAATTCACTACCTTAGACTTATGGGACTTCTTGTGGAGTTTGCCCTTGTGGCAAGAAACACAGTCATCTTTCAAGGCGAAAGACTGTTTCGGAACTCCACGAACCAAGTCGTTGTTAACTAGGAAATTCATTTTACGGAAATGAATGTGTCCCATATGTCTGTGCCAAAGGAGTGATTCCTTCTCTGAAGCCTTCGAAAGGAGACAAGTGTATTCGCTGGTAGTCTCCACAGTTCGCATATTCATTACATATGTGTCATTTCTTCTTGGAGCACGCATTACAACCCATTCCTCCGGAATAACGTACCCTGGCTTCAATATGACACACTCGGTTTTTGTAAACGATGTGGTATAATCCTTATCACAAACTTGTGATACACTTAACAAATTATGCTTAAGCTCGGACACATAGTTTACATTTTCAAAGCTAACCTTTCCATTAGTTAGCGTACCTCTCCCTGAAATTGTTCCTCCCGTATCTCCAGCAAAGGCAACGTGACCTCCCGCATATGGTTTAATATCCACTAAGAGAGACACATCACCCGTCATGTGTCGCGAGCAGCCACTATCCATGAACCATTCGCTATCTTTTATCCGTTCAGACTGCTGCAACACATTAATATGAGGAGATTAGTGAGAAACGGTGACCCAAGCCTTTACAGACTTAGGTCGACCATAGTCATCAACAATAATCACATCAGATAAAACTTTATTTTTAAACAAATCAGATTTTAAATCTGATGTGTTATCATTGATGACTTTGGAGTCCGTAATAGACTACTTTAACTTCCAAACTTTTGCTGGTTCGGAATTTGGCTTTGAAATAGTGTTAGACTTGGGTTTTAACAAAATATTTTGTCCAACACTAACAACTTTCTTTGCCGGCTTGGGAGAGTCAGAGTGATGCCTAGGAGGTGATTTCGAAAAAGAATTTTTATAGAAAGATGTCCTAGGCATATCTCTCCCATACCGCTGATGAGAAAGTTTGGGACAATCACGGATCAAATGTCCTTGTTTCTTACAATAGAAACAAGAACGAGTCTCATGAAATTGTAGAGACGGAGGGTGTACTGGAGGATGTGACACAACATTTTTAGAACATGGACAGGCTGTACATGTTTTAGAAAGTGCTGGTCTTGGTTTAGAGGGTGAGGCTAAAGTTTTATGAACTTGAACTTTTTCACTTGTCACCTTATGTTTTAACACATTTGTCGGTGACTTTTGAAGTTTCTCATTTAAAAACTTATTTTCCCTTTTATTTTGAACCTTGTTTACAGGTTCAACTTTCAAAATCTGTTTTTCAGGTTTAGCCTCAACCTTCTTAAACTCAGGATATTCCTGATCAGTAATATCCTCTATCTCAACAATGTCATCAGTATGAATTTGAGACTTAGCTTTAACAAACTGAGGCAATGGATACTCTTGCCTCTTGGTTTTCTCCGTTGTCAGTTTGTTAAGCTTGACTTCTTTGGCCTTAATACCATATAACTTGGTATAATCGACTGAAATCTCCTCAAGGCCGTGTTTAGCAATTGAGGGACAATATTCAGCATTAGAAGGTGGTGGTACTTGGTTATAACCAAGGCCTTCCTTCTTTTTGCCGCTAGTCCCTTGTTTACTAACTATCTCATTAAAGACTTGTGTTGCGGAGGTTGAACTTAAGATTTTACTTTTATGATTCTCAAACTCATCTTTTAAATCAGATAATTCTTTTGTCAACAATTCAATCTCAGTTAGATAACTTTTAATTGCGTCTTGTTGACTAAAGACCTTGGCCTTAAAAGTTTCGGTATCTAATTTATGAGCTTCAAGATGTTGTTCATAAAGTTTTTCATTTTCTAATAAAAAATTATTAGATTCATTAAACTTAACTATCTTGTCCCGCAAATTTTGATTGTCTTTTTGATAGACCTCAAGGGATTCAGCCAGATTAATACACGAAACACAGTTAAAAGGCTCAACAGGTTCATTTGTTACCTCAGGAGTGATGTGAGCCATTAGACATTGAAACTTTTCAGCTTGTGCACTCCAATCAAAGGTAGTTGGCTCAAAAACGATCAAGGCATTGTCTGCAGCCAACGATTTTGCTTCCTCTTTCTCAGTTGCTTTGGGAGGATCTGGCTTTGTAAAACCTGATGATGGCATCCTAGGTTTCTCACATTCCCTTGCAAAATGACCAAGGTTCTGACAGTTATAGCATCGAACCTTACTTTTATCAAACCCGAACCCAGTCTTCCCATTTCCTTCCAAACTTTTTCTGCCCGTTCGCTGCAAGAACTTTTGAACTCTTCTGGAAATCATCGCTATGTTCCAGTTCAAATCCATCTGCTCCAAATCATCATCATCCAGTTGAGCATAGTCTTCTTTGGTCATTTCCAATGTAGTATTTGGTTGAGTAACCAAATCCTTATAAGAGCTAATAAAAGCTGTATAAATCGCAGCTTGCTCTTGAATTGCTGGTGATGCTGAAACCAGTTGTTGGGTTCCTTGATTTGTGCAAGCAGTACCGGAAACATACGCCGCATGAGTATCCACAGCTGAATATGATGAAGAATTCGTATCTGACATAAATGCCATTCCTCCATAACTCTTACCCGTATTTACTTGGCTTCCATACAGAGAAGGATTTTGTACAAATCCAGTTGACTTGCATTCCTTCTTCTTCAATTCCATAGCATGGGCTTGAAGAACTCCAATGAGTTGATCCAAAGTCATCCCAGATAATTCTTGATTTTCCTTCAAGAATTGAACTTTCACATCCCATGCACTTGGTAAAACATCCAATAGCTTTTTATTAATCTCCAGTGCAGTGAGAGTATATCCTCCTTCCGTCAATTCACTCACAATTTGTGAGTATCGAGTAAACAGTCCAGCCGTCGTCTCATTAGGTAAGGAGTCAAACAAATCATACTGTTTCTTAATTAATTCCAGTTTTGCCTCCTTATATTTCTCATTTCCCCCGCACCTTGTCTCTATCGCTTTCCATAAATCATAGGTTATGTCATGAGTTTTGAACAATCTCATGACATCCTTTGTCAAACACATACAGATAGCTGAATGTGCTTTCCTTTCTAGTTGATAATCTTTCTTTTCCTGAGGTGTCATGGCAATGAAAGATTTTGGTGGAGGAACACCGCGATAGTTTCCTTCAGATACAGGAGCCTCATATCTTTGTTTCAATGGACCCCACAATTCTGGACAGTGAAAATCCACAAATTGTTCAAATCTATCCCTCCAATAAGCATACTCCATATCTGCTGTAAAAAGAGGAGGTTTATTATTTGAACCAATATCATTACCCTGTTTTATCATTTCTCGAATCCCTCTAATATCTTCCTTGTCAGCTGCCATTTATATTTGTGGATTTAATCGTAAACTGAAACTCGCGACAGTATGGGTAACGTCGCAAAAAGTCTAAGCGACGTAGTGCGTAATGTCGCAAAACAAATATAGATTCAAGTAAGAATCAAAGATGCGACGTAACGTATAACGTCGCAAACAATACGAAGTCGCAAAAGTACGACGTAAAGAGTAACGTCGCAAAATTGCGCGATGTCGCAACGGTATGTCGCAAAAACCAAATTAGGTCAAAATCTGTGATGTCGCAGGCGACGTCGCAGTTGAGGTCGCAAAAATCGCACAACGTCGCAAAGTCGCAAACAGCTGCGGCCCAAAAACCCTAATTCGTGAAAAATCAAAAAAACTTATTGATTTTTACGAATAACAAACGAACAAAATCTTCAAAATATCCCAGAAAACGCAATATTTAACCTGTAATCAAGAAAAACACTAAACAACCACACGAAAAACAATATATGAATCGTTAGTTTAAAATAAAACTTGATCCTATGCTTCAAAAACAAGCCCCCGTGGCTCTGATACCAGTTGAAAGTCCCTTTGGCTGATCTTGAATCAAGTAACACGAATCAATTGGTTGCGGAAACACCAATTGATCAATCACACAATCAATAAAACAAAAGCAAAACAAGTAAACCAATGTAAACGTTTGTTTATTGATTTCAATCGACTGGATTACAGGTAATTTCGACAAGTTGCGTTTAGGGTTTTCACAAATCGTTTGTCTCACCCTAAAACAGATTACAAAACACGTTTTTATACTAAACACTCAATCCTGCGACGTTACATTCAACGTCGCAGGTCCAAGCCCATGCGACGTAAACAACGTCGCAGGCCCAAAACCTGACGTCGCACCTGCGACATTGAGCACAACGTCGCAGGAGTCAGGAAATCTAATTCTAAATACAGACTTTGACTAGACCAACTGACAGACACTCTAACATGTATCAACAAGCCTGATCATGTGGATTGGTTTCGGTGAATCCGGGAAGAGTTCCATGGAATCTCTCTTGGAGAACTTTAGCAATGTTCGAGATACTTCCTTCAATCTGCTTAATAGCAGCACCTTGATTTCTCACTAATGCTTCAGTAGTGTCCATACGTTGTCCAGAACTAGCAATAAATTGCTCATTAGTGGTCAAGAATTTTCCCATCATTTCTTCAAGGTTGGTCTTCTTCTCGGGAAAAGGTGTTGCAGGTTGCTCCTTGGTGTAAAGTCCCGGTTGAGCTTTGCGAAACGGGCGATTTCCTTCCTGATAAGGTCGTCAGAAAAAGGTCCCTCCGCCTTGGCGGTAGTTTCCTTGAGCTTCGCCAAACTTGACTTCTTCTTTTGCTTCTCCAGATTCAATCTCAAGGCAATCCTTGACTAGATGCGATCCTCCACAGTTATCACATCCGACTTGGATTGCATGAACAGTTTCGGTTACCTTCTTTAAATCTCTTCCCATGTTGTCAAGCTTAGCAGTGATGGCGGCGAGTCCATCCTCATTGCTAACTGACCTTTTTCTCCGACTGGTTCCATCGTCCCAAAGCTGAGAATGTTTTGCTTGGTCACAAATTGCTTCTAACGCGTCTCTTGGAATCTTCTTCGGTAGAGATCCTTGAGCATCCAACTGTTGTCTTGTTGCACGATCCACTCCTTTGTAGAACACCATCACTATTTGTTGATCATTTAGGTCATGATGTGGCCACCTATGCATCAAATCCTTGTATCTTTCCCACGCTTGGTGAAGTGATTCGTTGATGTCCTGCTTGAAATTCCTAATCTCATCGATCATCTTCGATGTTTTGGATGGTGGGCAATACATCTTCAAGAATTTCGTGCACAGATCTTCCCACGTGGCGATGGATCCAGCTGGTTCGTTTGAAATCCACCTCTTAGTGGCTCCCTTTAGTGTTATTGGGAACACTCGGAGCATGACTTGATCGCGCGTAACGTTGGGAACGTTGAACATATCGGCGATTTCCAGGATCTTCTCGACGTGCTCGTTAGCATCCTCTCTTTCTTCGCCAAGGAAAGGGTTCTCTCTAAGTTCCTTGAGGAACTGTCCCTTGATTTCGAATTCCACTTCTCTCGCAATGGCGGGCCTCACTACTCCGAGCCCAAGATTGGTGCGCATTCGGCTTGAATACTACTCTAGAGTCATGTTGGCAATGTCGTCCGCCATGTCGTGGTCTGGTTCAGATTGATCGTTGGGATACTCGGTTGGTGGTCTTTTGCGATACTCTTCGTATTCGTCCTCAAAATCCGACTTGTAGTTGGAGGCCAGTGGTGTGTGAAGATTGCAGTTTAATATCCCGTCCGCTTCATTCAGGAATGGGTTGACTATTGGTGAATGGGGCGATGTGGAATGCGCACGTATTCTTTGATGAAACGTTCGTTCGGGCTCTCAAATGGAACGGCAGGATTGGGATCCATGTTCGGGTCATAAACGTCCTGTAATTAAACTTACCAAGTCAGTAGAACAGGTTACTTAGGTAACACAACGTAATACTAATTATCCCGACGTTAGTTAAAATAAAAAGTATGAACAGACAGAATTTTAAACAAAACCACACCTTAAAACCGATAAACTAAAGGTAAATCACAACTATACAACTGAAACAATTTCCAAATTATTGAATTGAATCAAACCGCTCCCCGGCAGCGGCGCCAAAAACTTGATGCTGTGTAAACAGAGTTAAGTTTTATACATAGGAATACTTGCTTACTATACACAACACAGGCAAGAATACCTAGTCGTACTATAGTATAGCCTTATAAGTCCGAGTCGAACACAAGGAACGGATGTTAATATTAAATAAATTGGACATTGTTGCAAATAAAAACAGTAAATAATGGGGGGCGTTTTAGTTCCAATCGAACAATTGGCGAACAATTATTAAAAGCGAATTATTAAATGAAAATTAAAAGAAAATAATTAAAGAACAAGTACTCAAATAAAATTATTTAATTCAAATGATAAAAGGAATACATTTGTTTAGATTACTTTCCTCAGAATCCGATTATCACTTTATTGAATTGCTAACATATGGATTTTATTGTGATATGACAAATACTACCAATTATCCTTACAAGATTAATTGATTAAACACAATTAAGAAAGATATCAAGTTGTTTTCAACACGTTAACAATTCAATTTAACGTTATCCACCAAACTGTGTTCTAAGTTGAACCTACAACGTGTATATGATTTACTTTTGCAACTTGAATCAACAAAGTTTATAACTAATTATTGAACAACTGAAAACCTTCGATTCTTCAAGCTCTTAATCCTTCAAAATGATCCTGGAATGAGGCTAGAATAAGTGCAAAACGGCTGGAGAGAAATGATAAGTGATAACCCTAAAAATGAAGTGAATTAGGGTTTTTAAGAATACTGTCGAAACCATCCATACGCCGTATGGATTGAAAAAACCCAGCAGATCAGGCCCACGTACTGGTAGTCCGGCTCACACAAGCCATACGCCGTATGGATTTCCATACGCCGCATGGATTGAAAAATCCAACTTTTCAGCAATTCGATTTCTCTTTTCTCATTCTTCAACTTTTTAGCTTCTTTTCTTCAATATTTGCTCGATTTCTGTTTCTTTTCTGATTCAAGCTCCAATTAACTCCTATATGCACATATGAACGAAATCAGTATCTTATTCACACAAAATGTGTAAGAATTCAATTAAACAAGGGGTAATTAGTACTATAATCTAGTACATTTTGGCGTTCATCATGTTTCTAGTACTATATTGAATAACAGTCGAATAGGGGCCATCATATTACTTCGTAATATTGTACCGTTTTGTAATATGACTACCTTCGGTCGTTCCTCGACTTCCATACATTTGTACTCCACCTTGAAGTGTTTCCAGTACTATATCGAGTAACAATCGAATAGGGGCAGTCATATTACTTTACGATAATTAAGACCGTTTATATTTTACAACTATGATGATCCTAAGGCAACAATCAAACAAGAACATGCAATAAGACGATCAAAGCAATACTACCGATCTTTAATATTTGATTATAAATCATCTCATATTAACTAACTACATCACAAGCAAACACAACAAGTATACTACTCTCTAATCATGGCAATAACTAAATCTAGCATAATCAATGTAAACATAATTAATTAAGATAGATAAGGATAGAAAGAACCAGGATTAAATGCGAGAGAGAATAGACTTGAATTTATTGACACAATTCCGTGTGTACACCGAAGATTACAATGCGTTCCTTGCTTTCGTTCTATTCTAAACAAGTTTCATAAACTAGCCTAACTAATTTGGAATAAGAAATTAGAAGGAGAAAGTAGAACAAATAATTAGAGAGTATTATTAGTTTAAAGAAAAGTATGGAAAGTGTTTTTCGTATGAAATGTGTGTTAGGAATGGTGTAGGAAAGGTGTGTCTTGAAAATGAGGCTTTGATGGCCTATTTATACTTAAAGAGGGGCTCACTTTAGCATCTTGAGGTTTATGTTAGAAAAAGGTGGTAAAGTGTCTAGCACATGTACCCTAAAGCGGTGAAAGGTCTAGCACATGTACCAAAAAGGAGGTGGAGACGGGCGGCATCCGGTAGCACATGTACCCTGCGAGTACGAGCGAGGATGAAAAAGTGGACGGGGAATGGGGGACTGCCACCCGGCGGCTGCTGCATGGTGGCTGGCGGCGGCTGCCATGCTCCCGCCCCGGTTTGCTTTCTTTCGCTTCGTTTTTTAATTCGCGCGTATCTCCTTCGTTATGTGTCCATTTTCTTTGAATCTTTTTGTGTTGGATTCGCTTTTCAAAATCGAATACTTTGATGAAAAGAAATCTCTGAAATTTTTCTCTAATATTTAGATGTCTCGTGCGAATCGTTTGAATCTTCCGGTATACGTAGAATCTTCGTTCTTCATCCGTTTTTGTTGATTCTTCTTCTGTTAGATTCGTAATTTGAAAACAAAGATCTTGGATAAGAGAAATATCAGTGATGGGAACTTTTGTCTCTAAATCTTATTTTGATGTCTTGAATCTTCAAATGTGTGTGGAATCTTCATCTTTCGTCCGTTTTGCTTGATTTTTCTCGTGCATCTTCATTTTGACCTTCTTGGAAAAGTTTCATTGATTTGAACATTATCTGAGTTTATTTGCCAAGTATTGTTCCAGAATGAGAGAGATATCGGTAGTAAAAATGTGACTTTTTACGCGATATCAAGCCTTTAAAATTATCTTAGTTGTTCAAAAAACAAATGAGTCACTTCGAGATTTTGTAGGAAGATTTGGGAGAGAATCCTTGAATATACCTAACCTGGATATGCTTACTGCTGTTCAAGCCTTTAAAATGGGGATCAAAAGGGATTCCCCATTCTATGAGGATCTTATTATGAATCCTTGCAGGAATCTTGACGAAGTCAGAAACAGGGCCCTAAGATTCATCAGGCTAGAAGAGGATGCTGAGATACAGAAAAGGGTTGATGCTTCATCAACATACGATAGACCGAACAGGAAATCGGACTCATCCTCATCTAGATTGAGTAGAAGCAAGCCTTATGCCAGAAATGAGGATCGTCGTGTGAATACTATCGACGAAGATGATGAAGAGTATCCTAAAATAACTTACTATAATTTTTTTTGTAGAAACAACAGGTATACTGTGTGCCATGGAGGATCTTGGAGACAAAGCAAGATGGCCCAAGAAAAATGAGAAATCTTTTGGATGGAAGGAGAATTCTAAATGGTGTGCATACCATGGAGATTTTGGTCATCTGACTGAGAATTGTATAGCTCTCCGAAAAGAGATCAGTCATCTGCTCAACAAAGGATACTTGAAAGATTTGCTTGGGAAAAAGAAGGATCACGGAAAGGATCATGACAGAGTTCAGGATCCTGAATCTCAAAATAATCGCAGGATCCCTACTAGAGCAGGATCCCCACCTTCAGATGCCAAGGTAATCAATTTTTTTTCTGGTGGCTCTGATATATGTGGTACTTCTTATTCTGCAACAAAGAGGCACGCAAGAGAATCCAAATCAGAAAAGCCATATAAACCAACAAGGACTTCCATGAAGAAAGATGAGAGGGTCATAGCATTTAATGAGGATGATTTGGAAGATATTCAGGATCCTCACCATGATGGTTTGGTTATTACTCTCTATGTTGCCAATCATTTTGTGCGTAGGATCCTGATCGATGGAGGAAGCTCATTTAACATCATTCGCTTGGAGACCTTAAAAAGAATAGGTATTCCAGAATCAGAGATCACCTCCAGTTCAGTGGAGAAGCAACAAATACAGTTGGTGACATCAAAGTGCCAATCTACATTGAAGGGGTAAATTCGATTCAAAAAATTTGTGTTATGGATTGCTTGTCGAGTTATAACATTATCCTAGGTAGACCCTGGTTACATGATATGAAAGCGGTGCCATCAACATATCATCAATGAGTCAAATTACCAACTCCTTGGGGGGTGGTTAAGATTAGCAGTGATCAACATGAGGCAAAGGATTGTTACACAACATCGATGAAGTCTACTGCCAAGTCTCTGTCAGCATAGCAATTAAAGAATAAGGTGTGGGACGTTCTAGATACAAGCGAAAAGGACGTCAAAGAAATGTCGTTGGATTCCAATGATCCTGAAGAAAAAGTGCTCATAGGATCAGGGATGTCACAGGATCTTGAACAAGATCTCATGAAATTCTTGAGACAGAGAAAATCAACTTTTGCTTGGAAGCCTGAGGATATGACAGGTATATCTAAGGATATTATAACTCATAAACTTGGAATTGATAGTAGTTTCAGGCCAGTTCAAAAAAAAGAAGGAAATTCACGCCGGAAAGGAATGATATTATCCAAGCGGACGTTGAAAGGTTACTCTCTGCTGGCATGATAAGGGAAGTAAAATTTCCAAGATGGTTGGCAAACGTGGTGGTAGTACAAAAGAAGAATGGGAAATGGAGAGTGTGCGTGGACTACACTGATCTTAATAAAGCCTGTCCGAAGGATCCTTTCTCATTACCACACATCGATTCGATGGTAGATGCTACGGATGGGCATGAGATCCTAACCTTCATGGATGCATCATCAGGATTTCAGCAAATCCAAATGGAACCATCGGATCAGGAAGACACAGCCTTCATAACCCCCACAGGTATATATTGTTATATTGCTATGCCTTTAGGTTTTAAAAATGCAGGTGCCACTTATCAAAGGCTGGTCAACATGATGTCCAAAGAACAACTGGGAAGCACGATGGAAGTATACATCGATGATATGGTGGTAAAGTCAAAGAAAACTGAGGATCATCTTCAGGATCTTAAGATGGCTTTCGACATTCTGGATCAATACAATATGAAGCTTAATCCTGCAAAGTGTCACTTTGGAGTGGGGGCAGGAAAATTTTTGGGGTACGTGGTAACCAAGAGAGGAATAGAAGCTAGTCCAGAGCAGATCAAGGCTATCCAATATTTAAAATCCCCATCAAGTCCTAAGGATATACAAAGGTTGACGGGAAGAATAGCAGCTCTGAACCGTTTTATTTCAAGATCCTCAGACAGATGCAAGGAATTCTATGATATCCTAAAGAAGAACAAAAAGTTCGAATGGGGAGAAAAACATGAAGATGCATTTCAAGAATTGAAGAATTACTTGTCATAAGCTCCTTTATTGATGAATACTGAGAATGGTGAGCCATTGTTCCTCTATCTCTCGGTATCCCGAAATGCTGTAAGTGCAGTACTAGTAAAGGATCATGAAGGGCAACAACATCCTGTTTACTATGTAAGTAAAAAGCCTACTAGATGCTGAAACCAGGTACTCCCATCTTGAGAAACTTATACTTGCATTGGTTATGGCATGTACTAAACTTAGGCATTATTTTGAAACACATCCTATTCATGTAAGAACTAATTATCCCATTAAAAACATTTTGAGAAAACCAGAAATGTCAGGACGCCTAGCTAAATGGTCTGTAAAGTTAAGTGCTTATAATCTGATTTATGAACCTAGGAATGCAATTAAATCCCAAGCTTTAGCAGATTTTATTGCTGACTTCACTAGTGATCTTCAAAATGAAGTAGATTTAGAAGTACAAGAACTAAATCAAATAAGTGAAAAATGGAAATTATATACCGATGGTGCTTCTAATATAAGAGGAACTGGATTAGGAATTGTATTAAAATCACCTCAAGGTGATACTATGCCTCAAGCTATAAGATGTGAATTTCAAGCCACAAATAATGAGGCGGAATATGAGACATTGATTGCAGGATTACAATTAGCTAAGGATATGGGTCTAAAATATTTAGATCTATATTGATAAGCATCAAATAGATACTATATTTTATATTATTTATCCCTATATTTGTATACATTTTTATGCATTTATATGATTTTAGATACTTATTTTGTTAATATTTGCATAAATGTATTTTAATTGAAGATTGGAGAAAAAAAGAACGAAAATAAGACCGAAACTGAAGAAATTAAAGCAATTGAAGAAAAGAAGATCTAAACCTTAAAGAAATGAAGACTAAAATGATAATATTAAAGATTTAGGCCAAGAAAACAAGTGAATCCGTTTAAAGAAGAAAGAGAAGCCCAAATTAAAGCCCAAGCCGATTTTGGAATATTCTGGAATTTAAGTCCAACCGGCGGTTGGAAGTCCAAACCGGCGGTTGGGGCTAAAGGTTCAAGGCGGTGGAGAAAAGCGCAGAGTTGGAGTAATGTTCAATTAACTCCAACCGGCGGTTGGAGGGTCGGCCAGGATTAGTATAAATAGAGGCTTAGTTTTGATTAAACGATATACGACTCTTAGAATACAAAGTCGAATATTAAGGTTTAAGGTCAACTTTAGGTGCGAATTTGGAGGCTAAGGAGCTAGGGTTTGAAGGTTTTCAACCCTAGGAAAAGCTAGTTTGTCAATTGGTTCGGTTTCTTTATCCTTGTAGCTTCACTAACCTTTTGGGTTACTATGGATATTGTTTATTTGAATTAATTGCTTGTTAGATTTTCGTTATGAATGTTTAAATGTATGTTTATTATGTTTATTATATGAATTATATGTTTATGTTGGAACTATATTATTGAATATTATTATGCAAGACTTATGTGTTATATTATGTTAATGATCATAATTAACTGATTTATAGATAAACTCACTAACCTTTTGGGTTTTTAAATTAAGTGATTATGTTTCATTAGATGTTAAGTAGCATTATGATTCAACCGACCCTGAAATTGCATCAATAATATGTTGATAGATCTTAATAAATAGTGATACTTTACATAACCTTTGACTGTATTGCTATATGAGAATTGTCATAACCTTTGAGGTTTTCTACATTAGTAAATCACAATAATAATAGCCAACACGCAAATAGACATAAGTTGATATAATAAGTTTAATAAATAATAGTTTAAATAGTCATAATCTTCTATCCAATTGAGTATTCTTAAGTTGTTCCTTTAAACTTATCTATTAAAGAATTGGTATCAATTATAAATATGTTCGATCGGAACTAAAACGTCCCCCCTATCTTGTATATTATTGTGTATAATTGTAAATTTGTATATTAATTGTAATACTTGTAATTAGGATAAATAAATAGTTAGTTATAGATTAAATCACGTTCCCTGTGTTCGAATCTGGACTTACTTATAAAACTATATTCTATGATCAGGATAACACTTGCCTGAATTGTGTGATAGTATTATTTAGTATTTCCTTAATTAAAACTTATGATTATAATTGCCTATACTTAGCACACATCATATATGTAGATTCATTGTTAATTGCTAATCATTATAATGGAACATATACTGTAAAAGTAGATAGATTAGCCTCATAGATCTTGCAGGTAGCTTCGAGATCTTCGATATTCAACAGGTACCACGTGAGGATAACACTGAAGCAGAAGCTCTAGCTAACCTGGGGTCAAGTCTAAGGATGCCACCAGATGTTAAAATACCAATTATACATATTGCAGCACCTGCCATTGCTGACAAGGATAACAATGAAGAGAAAGTATGTGATGTTGAGGATCCTCTATCTGGAGATAATTCGAATACATCAAGTTCTGGGGGCAAGTCAGGATCATGGATGCAGCCGATCATGGAATATCTACAACATGATGTGATCCCTAAGGACGAAAATAATCCTAAAGCCTTCAAATTAAAGGTATCCCATTTTACTATTGAAAATGATATATTGTACGGAAAATCACTTAAAGGACCACTATTGCGATGACTCGAGGATCCTGAAGCAAAAGTAGTACTTAAGGATATACATGAAGGTGATTGCGGGAATCATTTTGGGGGCAGAGCATTATTTTCAAAAACTTTAAGGACAGGATACTTTTGGACTACTATGAAGAAGGATTCCATGGATTTTGCTCGCATATGTGATGCTTGTCAAAGACATGGGAACATCCATCATCAACCAGCAGAACCGATGCATCCGATTATCTCACCATGGCCATTTATGAAATGGGGAATGGATATTGTGGGAAAATTACCTACAGCTCCTGGAGGAAAGGTGTTTATGCTTGTAATGACGGATTATTTTTCCAAATGGATAGAAGCTGAGGCATTTGTTCAAGTAAAAGAAAAGGATGTAATAACGTTTATCAAGAGAAATATCCTAACAAGGTTTGGGATCCCAGCAGAAATAGTATCTGATAATGGATCTCAATTTATTGGTAAAAGAACAACTAAGTTTTGTGAGAGTTGGGGAATCAAGATGATAACTTCAACACCAGTCCATCCTCAAGCTAATGGACAAGTGGAGTCTAACAACAAGATCATAATCAATAATCTCAAGAAGAGGTTGGATGCCAAGAAGGGAAGATGGGATGAAGAACTACCTTTTGTTCTATGGGCTGATATGACCACAGAAAAAGAGGCAACTAAGCAAACTCCTTTTGCTTTGGTGTTTGGATCAGAAGCTATGATCCCAACAGAAATGGTAATCCCAACGGCAAGATCTGAGATGCAGACTTTGGAAGCAAACAACAAAGCATTGAGTCAGTATCTCGACACTGTGGATGAGTTAAGGGATCGTGCTAAATTCAGGATTGCTGCATATCAACAGAGGATTTCAAGATCCTACAACAAAAATGTTAGAATAAGAAGGTTTCGAGAAGGAGATTTGGTATTAAGGAAAGTATTTAAAAATACTAAGAATCTTGTGGAAGGAAAGCTAGCACCAAAGTGGGAAGGTCCATATTTAATAGATTCGGATGCTGGAAAGGTGGCATATTGGTTGGCCAATATGGATGGAGAATTACTTCCAAGATCCTGGAACGCCATTCATTTGAAACTCTATCATGTGTAAGTTGAATGTTTTAGTTCAACATAAAAAGGTACTCCTATGATCCTTAACTCCTCATTGATTTTGATACTCTTTATATATGTGTATATTATAATATATTGGTATATGCATGAGAGTTTTCTATAATTATTATTCTCATTGAATACTGTACTGACTTAAGCATCGGAGGGGTGTTAGGCAAACTAACACCCACCTTTACCCAAGATTTTGTATTTGTTGTAGTTCATGCATTTAAGGATCATGGAATGAAGATTAGAGCTTGGCCACCACTCCTCCGTTAAGGATCCCAACGATCCTCTAAGGTTTAGAGGTTTCCAAACAGATAAACACCTCTAGGGTTTATACACCCCCACCAGGTGCGCATGATGTTTGATTATAGTGCCACGGTTAGGGAATCGGTGATGCCTCTAGTACCCGACAACTTAATTTCCATTGGCTTATAGATCAAACGCTAACGAATGTCAACACTGATGTGCACTAGAAGTGTCGATCTAAGGTTTGTGTCGCTTTTACGTCACTCTAAGGTTTGTAATGTTTTCACATTACTCTTTGGTTAGACATTTTCATGTCTCAAATGGCTTAGCCCAAGAATCAAATGGTTTGTAATGTTTTCACATTACCTAATGGTTTGCATTTACATGTCATTCTTATAGTTTTATTAAACTATCTAATGGTTATAATGTTTTCACATTATCAAAGTTTTCATTGGTTTAGTTTAATAAATAACTTTATTAGCTCTAATGTTTTCATGATTGTCAAAATTGTTTTGATCTAAGGATCACAAAATCTTTTTAAGATCACAACATTTTTCAAAAAATAAATTGTTTTCACAAACAATTTACAAGTTATCAACATTTTCATGTTACAGGAAATATCTACTGGGATTCATCATTATCTACAAAATATTTTAGGATCCTGAAATCTTAGGATCTTAAACTCAAGATTATCTTAGATCCGATTAAGGATCCTTGAAACCTGTAATGCTGAATGTATTGAGAGAATCTTCTCATTATCCTGGATGTATCCTGAGGGAATCTCCTCAGGATCCTGTTTTTTTAATCCCTTATAGATCGTCAGTAAAAGCTTTGAGAATATTATTAAGAATTGCGGAATAAGACTTAATAACAACCAAGAATAATAAGAATACTTGCAGAATACTAATTACTTGAAGAACACGAATTATCACCAAAAGCTTCAATATTATTAATGATTAATAATACGAATACACGGCTGTATTAGGGTTTACACCTTGAAGCTAATTGAGTTCTATCGTACGTCCCTATTCTAGGTATTAGGATCTCTATTTATAATGCATAGAGTCCTATTTACAATCTCCTACAATTATGGAAACAAGATAACTTCCATAACAACTCAAACTTATCTAGCCGACCTGTTATACACATAAACAGTGTTAACTACCACAACTATACAAACAGTGGTAAATACTATCAAACAGTGTTAACACTTAAACACTTGACTCGGCTAATTACAAAATCAAAATACACAGTGATAACTGTTGTAAAACAAGCTAACAGTTATAACATTACTACTAACAGTGGTAACTCTTTGCCTTCCTTAAATCTTCAATAATAGTGTTAATCTTCTGAAGACAGTAGTAACATTAACACTAACAGTGTTAATGCCTTGTAAGCTTTTCACCAACAGTTGTAGTAAAGTTCAAATCCCAACAATCTCCCCCAAAACTTAATCTGTATCTCACAGTATTAAGTTTCTCTTGATTCTTCACTTTGAGCTCTTGCAGATGCTTTCAAAATACTTATTGCTTTTCTCTATGTCTTCTCTCATACTCTTCCTTCTTATGAATCTGATTCAAAATCATATATACTAAATTTTCTGCCACATCATTGTTAAATGAAACAGACAATTTAGCATGCCTTATACTTCTCAGTAAACTCAGATGCATTTCATACTCTCTATCTGTCAACATCCACAACATAGTAGCATCATCCAATATAACCTGATGAACATCTGGATTATTATGATAAATCCACTGTTTGACCTTTTTGAATGTATTAAATTCAAATGGAAATCTTTCAGGTTCAAACATCATAGATATCCACATCCATGTACTCATCTCATACAAACTATCAAATTTCTTTGTATTCAAATCCTTTTCTGATCCAATCTCATACATTCTGACCAATTCATCTCTTGTAATTACCTTAATCAATTCTCTGAATGACTTCCAAAAAGATAACTTAGTATCAGCTCTCTCAATCCTTATCTTTTCACACTTTAATGGAACTGAATACTTCTCAATTGACCAATCAATAATACTTGGCAAATCATCAGTAGGAAGATGTACTTGAAGTGGTTCCACCATAATAACATCTTTTAGATCAACTTGTTTTCTTGGTAAATCAGGAATTGATGCATATTCCTGTCTCAACTTCTCCTTGATCTCTGCACTTTTCCTTTTCCATTCTTCCTCTTGAGCCAACTCCTTCTCAATCTTTTCTTGCTTTTTATTTTCTTTTTCTGCCTTTTTCTTTAATTTAAGTTCAGCTTCTGCTCTCTTCTGTGCTTCTGAATTTATAAAGGTATCTCTATCCCAAATACCTTGCAGAGTCTCAAGAGACATAGCATTAAGCCTAGAAGTAGGAATATATCCTCCTCTTAGCTTTACAATCAAATTCTTTCTCTGCTGAGCTCTTGTAGGAGGTTTAGAAGCCCTTTTCTTTCTAGCTTCTTCTGCCTTCTTTCTTTTAACCTGATCAACTAAGAATTCAATGTCATCTTCTTTCTGTTCTTTCAGATTCTGCTCATCCCATTCTTTCACTTGTTCTTTAGTCATCATAACCCATTCACCAGGAGACACTTCAACCTTTATCAATCCTTGTCTTAAAACAGCCGCATCAAACTCTGCTTGTAATCTCCTAGCATACTCCTCATCATGAACAGTTGCTTCAAGTGGCACTTACTTAAACTTTTTCTTCTTTGGCTCTTCTTCCAAAATACCTTTTCCTTTATCTTTTGGATCAATCTTAGACAAATCTTTCTTTTTAGCTGGAGCTAGGAGCTACAGAAGGTTCTCTTAGTGAAATAGGTAGTAAAGTTGTTGACTTGAGTTTCTTTGCTTTAACAGAAAACACATGAATTGATTTATGTCTTTTAGATGCAATCTTTTTCTCTTTCTCTTGCTCTTTATCATCATCTTTCTTTTTACCTTCAGATTTGTCTTTCACAGTCTCAGTCTCATGAGGTGTTGGTGTTTCCATCTCAATTTCCTCATCAATTTGTTCAGAATTAGAACCAGTTGGTACTTTATTTTGATCATCATCATCCTGATTATTACCAACATTCCAAAAATATCAGCCTGCTCAGAAGTAGATTGATCACCTTTATTTTTGAAAACATCACCCAAATCATCAACATGCACATTTCCTTTACTCTTCTTATCACCCTTATTACTCCAAATTATCTCCCCCGTTTTGAAAGCATCTCTTGGGGTTTCACCTTCAAGCACAACATATTCTTTTCCTTTCTTTAACACTTTAACCATAATCTTTTCTAATGAACTAACTCGTTCCTCCAGTTCTGCTATTCGAACATCTTTTTCTTTATTCTTTCTCCTTTCCAGCTTGAACTTCTCCTAGACATAATCAATCATAGCCGTCAATTCTGAGTTAGTCAACTCTGGGTTGGTTCTAGCCTCATCACCTTCAGGATGTAACTCCTTTGATGAATCATTGACAAAAGTATCAAAATCTGCATCATACCTAGTATGATCATCAGATTCCCCTCTATTATTGGTACTGGGACCACCAAAATCATCTACTGGAGTAGAATCATGTTCTGGTGTTGCCTCTGATTGGGTCTTATTTATGTTACTTCTGTCCTGCTCTGCCAGTGGGCTAGAAGTAGTAGAAGCAGCCCTCACAGAATGGTCTCTCTGCTCCTCATTGACCACATGTTGTTCCTGACGGCTATCATGTGACTGAGATGATTGAGCAACATGATCCTCAAACACCTGTGTTCTAGGCCTTTTGGCATTTCTATGATAGGTAGCTAGATTGGTCCCTTGTTTTCTAATGGTACCCCCAGCCACTGTTGGTTGAGAATGAATGGGTTGTTCCATTCTCTCAGCAGTTGGTTCAGCTTCAGTTGGTTGTACTGGAGCTGTGGTGGAAGGTGCAGGAAGCATTATTGGAAACAAAGTTGTAACCCTCCCAGAAAACTTAATACCTTTTATTGAAGTATCTCTCTTCATATTAACAAAAACTTTTAGTTTTATAGAATTGATACCAATAACTCTATCCAAAGCAGACAATTGAGCAATTTGTTCATTTAAAAATAATTGCACAAACCTTGGATACATCAAAAACTTAAGCTTTGGTTGATTTATATTTCTTAGCATACTAGCAAAAATAAAATTTGAAAAATTAAATCTTTGACCAGTAGCTAAACAGACTAATGCATACCCTACATTACTACTTAATTGTTCAAAAGATGATCGTTTTGAAGATAAACAGTGTAATAATGTATGTATCAAAAATCTCCATTGATATGAAAATAAGGTTTTTTGAAAAACAAAACCACCCAAAGTACCCTCATATCCCATTGCGTGTAAGTTGGTATATAGAACATCATCAGAAAGTGAAGTAATACCTCCTTCATCTTCAAGACGAAGAGAAGAACGTAAAGAAGCCTCTGTAACCACCACTCGTTGCTCTGCAACTGTTGATACAATTCTTTGAATGCCCGCTTCTTCCTCTATTTTAGCATTAACCCAGAAGTCATTGATGTGTTCATGTGATATGCGAGGATTAATGGTTAACGCATTGAAAATATGTGAAGTGCGCAAGAAATCAATGATTTCAACATAATCATTGGCCTGAATCGGTTTAACTAAGAAAGCGATCATATTATCATCTTTGCCAATCGATAATTGAGTTTTAGACGAAGAAGAAGAAGAAGAAGAAGCCATGATTGAAATTCAAAAAGAAACAGAATTGAGAAAGCAGTGGTTAGCAAGGAATACAATAGCAGTGATGATGAAAGCGTAATGAAAAAGTGCAAGTGTTTGGCGTATATATACTGTTAGTTTTGAAAACCTAATTACAAACCAAAATTCCCAAATTTAACATCAACAGTGGAAACCATTTTAAAACAGTGGAAACTAAGAGTTAAACTAACAGTGATTAAGTTGAATACTTAGAACACTTTTTGACTGTTAATAATACTAACAATGATAACTAGTTAATGGAAATTACCCCTGACCAAAGGAATTATAACTCAATACTAGTATCTTAATTAGTATTATTAAAAAGAACAACAATTTGTTTTATCACCAATGAAATAAGCCTGCAAAAAGAAAACAAAGAAATTTCCAAAAAGAAATCGAATTAACACCATAATGAACAGTTATAACTGAATAGTATAAACAGTGGAAACTGATACACTAACAGTGATAACTGTTACACTAATAGTGGAACTAACAGTTATTACTGAGTAGTGAAAACAGTGGAAACTGTTTACACTAACAGTGATGGCTGTTTAACTGACAGTGATAACCTGCAAAGGGTTAATTCTAAAAAAAATAAACAGTGATAAAAATAAACTAACAGTGAAAACAAAGTTTACATATACAATGGTAATTTAATAGTAACAGTGATAATCAGTTGAGTTGAGAAAACTCAAAATAGTTATAACTAACACTGTTATTATCAATTACATCTATCAGTATCTAATCCTTAAGCATTACAGAGATAATTTACAAAATAGTTATGAGAAAACAATTTAAGAAGATTTAATCAGACCAATACTGGTGACCAAGTATGTAAATCTACCCACATCAAAAGCATTGGTGAACAAATCTGCAAGTTGATTATCAGTATGGACTTTTATAATCTGAATAAGTCATTTTTCATTACAATCTCTTATAAAATGATACCTGATCTCTATATGCTTAGTCTTAGAATGTTTAACAGGATTATTAATGATACTGATAGCAGAGTATTATCAATAAAAATAGGAGTGTTTAAGAAAGTTAAACCGTAATCAAGCATTTGATTCTGAATCCACAAGACCTGGGCACAGCAATTTGCAGCAGCTACATACTCAGCTTCAGCAGTAGATGTTGATACGGTCGTTTGTTTCTTACATTGCCATGAAATCAACCTCTCTCCTAAAAATTGACAACCTCCTGACGTTGACTTTCTGTCCATACTTGCTCCCCCGTAATCACTGTCTGAATATGCTAATAGATCAAAAGAAGAACCTTTTAGATACCAAAGGCCTAAATCAGGTTGTCCCTTTAAGTATCTAAAAATTTTCTTAACAGCATACAGATGTGATTGCTTTGGACATGTCTAAAATCTTGCATAGAGACACACAGCAAACATAATATCTGGCCTGGAAGAAGTTAGATACATTAAAGACCCTATCATTGACCTGTACAGATGTACATCTACTTCCTCCCCCTCAAGATCTGCAGATAATGGCTTGTGTGCTTCCATAGGTGTGCTTGCAACCTTAGAATCAGCATAACCAAATCTCTGCAAAATATCTTTCACATACTTTTCTTGATGAATGAAGATCCCATTTTCCTTATACTGCACTTGTAATCCTAAGAAGAAAGTTAATTCCCCCATGGAACTCATGCTAAATCTGTTATGCATAGTTTCCTCAAATTCTTTACACAGACTGTCCTTTGTAGAACCAAAAATAATATCATCTACATAGACTTGAACTAGTAGGATATCATTCTTAACTCTTTTGATAAACAAAGTCTTGTCTATAGTACCTCTTTTGAATCCACTTTCCAACAAATAAACTGACAAAGTATCATACCAAAGCCTAGGTGCTTGGTGTAAGCCATAAAAAAGCCTTTTTCAGAATGGTCTCTCTGATACCACTTGTTAATCCCTTATAGATCCTCAGTAAAAGCTTTGAGAATATTATTAAGCATTGCGGAATAAGACTTAATAACAACCAATAATAATAAAAATACTTGCAGAATACTAATTACTTGAAGAACACGAATTATCACCAAAAGCTTCAATATTATTAATGATTAATAATACGAATACACGGCTGTATTAGGGTTTACACCTTGAAGCTAATTGAGTTCTATCGTACGTCCCTATTCTAGGTATTAGGATCTCTATTTATAATGCATAGAGTCCTATTTACAATCTCCTACAATTATGGAAACAAGATAACTTCCATAACAACTCAAACTTATCTAGCCGACCTGTTATACACATAAACAGTGTTAACTACCACAACTATACAAACAGTGGTAAATACTATCAAACAGTGTTAACACTTAAACACTTAACTCGGCTAATTACAAAATCAAAATACACAGTGATAACTGTTGTAAAACAAGCTAACAGTTATAACATTACTACTAACAGTGGTAACTCTTTGCCTTCCTTAAATCTTCAATAATAGTGTTAATCTTCTGAAGACAGTAGTAACATTAACACTAACAGTGTTAATGCCTTGTAAGCTTTTCACCAACAGTTGTAGTAAACTTCAAATCCCAACATGTTCCTAAACAACTATCAAGCAATTGTATATACTGAGGGAATCTCCTCAGTATCTTGAATACACAAGATATAGATAATATCCTAATATCTTTCATACCAAAAGATTTCGGGATTATTCATCCCGAATCAGAGTTCAAAAGTGCAGGAAAGTAAAATTGTTTTGTGGTTGACATAAACCACATAACGCCACCATGGTTGACCATACCAGATCAACCTCATCCCGAATAATTATCTATTACAATCACAACCCTTAAATTTTAAGAACATAAAAGCAGTACCAGGCTCCGGCTAGTTATATGCCTTCCTTGCCTGGGGTTGAATCCTCGACTTCAGTAGGATTCTCGGGGGTTTCCGATGCTAGTACTGGGGTTATGCATTTCGATGTCCTCGACATCAGTAGTGATCTTCTGTGTTGATGCATCAGGAGTATTCTTAGCAAATGTTTTGGTTCCTTTGCCACTAGCTTCATCAAGGAAAGTTCCAACCTTTGGGTCTTCACCCTTCAATTTTGCCAATTTATCTTGCCAGGCTTGGATATTCCAGAATGATGTGTCAAGACCCCTAGCACTAGCTTCAGTCACCATAAGGATCCTGGCTGTGAGCACCGCAACAGTTGCATCTTTCTTGATATCAGCGACCAGAATCTCTCGTTCTTCATTAATTCTCTTCTGAGCTTCGGCATCTTTTTGGGCAGCATAAGCCTTGATACCCTCGATTTCTCTCTTTAAATGAGCAATCTCCAAAGTAAAAGATTCTGCAGCAATGGCAGCTGTCTTCTTTGTGCTCTCAACCATTTCCACCTTCTCCTTATAACATTTGGCAGCTTGTTTCATAGCCTAGAAAGATACAACTGAATACATAAGGTTGATATCTAGGTGAAAAGTTGAACGAGGATGAAAAGCTATACCTCGTCAAAATCAAGTGTGGGCTCATCAGGATCCTCAATAATGTTGGTTTTCCTCTTCTTGGTAATTGACCTGGAACGGAGGTTGAGGACTCTAGCTTTACTGGGTTCAACAATAAATTTTTCCTCCTTGATCGGTACCTCTTCATCATCAATGTCCGACAAGGAAAAAAAGGATGTTGTTTTAAGAATACAATCATACTAAGAATACAAGATTAAGAAGGAAAAGATTTTTAGAATGTGAAATTTACCTGGTGTAGTTGGAGTTACTTTTTGTGACTTCATGATTTTCGGAGAAGAAGGGTACAAAAACGTCTTGTTACTTTCGGGGATTTGCAAAAAATTCCTTATCAATTACTCATAGTGATGAAGTGAGGGAGATAAGTTCTCAAAGATTGTTGTAAAAGAAATGAGAAAGATCAGAAAAGTGGGTGCATATAAAGGTATATTCGTGTAATAGTTTTTACCCTACCCTTAGTGAGCCAAACAGTTGGAATCAGTTCCCCGTCAGGAAGAGATTTTCGATCAACAAAGAAAAATTTCGCTCTCCATTTGGGATCATTCTGAGTAGCGCAAAGAACGAGATGCTTACGCTTAGGTTTGATTTTGAAGAGAAAATAGTTGGAACCGTGGGAGCGAAGATAATAAGTTTGGGCTACTTCAGGAATTCCAAGATGTGTATGATGGGAGTCATTGATGGATTGGATAACAAAAAGTGTACGCCAAATCATGGGCATTGTTTGTGAATAACAAAGCCTTGTCATATTGAAGAAATCCATGAAAACATCTGGAAAAGGGTATTTAAGCCCAGGGAAAAAGGGAATTCAGGAAAGCATATCCATCGGTCTGACCGGTGATCGGCGTGGATATTAGGATCATAAGCTCGGAAGATACTGTTTTCAGGAAAAGCACTTTTGAGTTTTGGCAAATCGGAATCGGATAATGAAGAAGGAACGGGGTCGGAAATCATTTTTTGGTCGATAAAATCAGGAAGGTCTTACTTGTTTCTAGTTACAGGGTTCATCTTTGATGCCAAAAATAGCTAAGTAATGAAGAAAACAAAAAAGAGAAAGAGGCAATACCTGAGAATGAGTCGAGAAGAAGATGGAGTAGAGGTTGAATAGGATATGACGTGCGTCAGAATTGCTATAAGTATTCATGCGCATTAATCGATGAAACTACCTAACACGATTTGGGCGGTTATCCTTGGAAGTTACAACGTTTAAGGATCCTGAAAAACATTATAACTTCGGGGGAAATTGTTTTGGGTAGATTTTTTGTCTAACATTGCAAGATCCTTATTAGCATCATAGTCTCATATCACAGGTATGAAAAACATTTATGATTTATATTCTGTATTCGCATATCAGGATAATGATAGTTTGTAATTATACTTTCAGGATCACAGTCATAGTTGAGGATCTTGGAAATACTCTTATTATTTATCTTGCAGGATCCTAGTCAGGATATATTTGTTTAATTATGCAGGATAATGGATACGTGGGATGAGTAAGTAAGGATCCTATGTTTATTCTGGAGTGTGCATAGTTCAGGATCCTGGACCTATATTAGTTCAGGATCATGCGATGTGTAACGTGTTTATTTTCTTTGAGTATTGACCAGGTCATACATGGAACACGTTAATGAAATATGCTCTGGATTACGTGAAGAAGCTTTGATATGATTCAAGGATGACCAAGTCAGCTGCACGTGTAAAATGAAGTCAAAAGAGACGTTGGTGGTCTTCATCCTTCATCGGAGGATCCCGAGATTCTTGAAAATATTGTTATACGCTCTTAGCATATAATTGAGGAATGGATGATCGATTAGGTTAACGAATGCGCACTATTTTCACCTGCAAAACACATAAACACTCTGCTATTACTCTCGTTAATACTCTTCTTCATCAACACTTAGCTAGATTCACACACATAATCATCGGAGGATCCTTCATTGGTGGTCTTCATCCTTCATCGGAGGATCCCGAGATTCTCGAAAATATTGTTATACGCTTGTATATAATTGAGGCATGGATGATTGATTAGGTTAACGAATGCACACTATTTTCACCTGCAAAACACATAAACACTCTGCTATTACTCTCGTTAATACTCTTCTTCATCAACACTTAGCTAGATTCACACACATAATCACTTAGCCGATCATCCTTGTGCTCTTAGCTTGTAATTCATTATTTTCATTTTAATAAAATCAACAAAGGCAAGGATCTTTTGATCCTTCCCGAGGTTTTGTGCCGCCGATCAATCTTGATCAAGGGCTTTCCTCGTATATCCTCATGTCGATTACATTTACTTTACCTTTTTTCATTGTTTATTTAGCATTACCATTAATCTGTTCTTGAGTTTTTTTCTTAAATCTTTATTCAACAAGGATCAACGCACTTAAAGTGTATTTTCATTCAAAATTCTTATTTACTAATATAGATAATCGTATAACAACGTAATTATCTTGAAAGTAATTTCAACACTATACCTCACAATCTAAAATTTCATCACTTAATTGCTTAGTGTATTTTTGACCAAAATAGGTACTTTGTCTCTAAATCTTGTCTTGATGTTTTGAATATTCAAACGTGTGTGGAATCTTCGTTTTTCGTCCGTTTTACTTGATTTTACTCGTGCAACTCTTTTTTGACTTTCTTGACAAAGTTTTATTGATATTATTAAAACATATTAAAATTAACATTTTTTAAACATATATATATATATATATATATATATATATATATATATATATATATATATATATATATAACAGAGCCCTCTCCCAAAGAAAAAAAAGTAATTACAAAATACATTTTAAAATTAACATTTGTATCTATATGAATCAAAATTTAAATAATAAAACTAAAAGTAAAAGATGAGTATAACAAAGTTTAAAACAAATACTAAATTAACATTTTTATAAACAAAAAATTCATCACGATTAATTTTATAAAGCTTAAAAAATATATATTAAATACTTACGTATATATAACTAAGAAAAATTTAAAAACATTTAACAATTTCAATTTTAAAATATAAAATAAAAATATTAAAAAAACATTAAGTAACTACCCTGTGACATAATAATCAAGTACAGTCCAACTACCCCGTCACTTTCACACCCAAATCAATTTCAAACCCTAAAAATAAAATCAAAATTCAGGATTTCTGGAACTAGTAATACTACAAATACGATATACAAGTTTGATCGTTGATTACGTAAAACAGAAAAAATGTCTACTGCAATTGCAAATGAGACGCCGAAGATTAAAAACAAAATCCAAGGTAAGAAAACGAACTATGATCTTTAATTATAAATTGTTTTTAACAAAATATTCAATATTAAGAAATAAAGATCATTTGATGCTACAGGAAAGAAGAAGACGAGCAGATTGTCGACTGTAACTGTAAATTCAAGTAAGTAATAATGAACCCTAATTTTTACTATTTAACGAACTATACTTGATATATAAATTTGTTAAAATTAAAATTAAAGTAATACTAATGGTACTGCAATAAAGATCATGAAACACATGTTACCAAATAACGTTGATTTTGCTTGTTTATAGTTATGTTCTTCTTTATGAATATCTAAAAAAAAATTACTTAAAATTAGTTGGTGGAATAGTAGTTCATATAACTGTAGACTATATAAAAAGAATACATGTTAAATAAAGTATCAACATCGTAAACCTTTTCACAATTATAATCATGTATGGCTGCAAATTGTTGTGATATATTAGATGTTGTAAAAAAGACGTAAGGAGATCATCTCATGGTAATACTCACCCGACAAGAGCAAGTTCAAGATTGAAAAGCAAACTTGAAGCAGCAAAAAATTCAGGTAATAATATATGAATAAATGTATCAACTTATAATACTCATTGTGATGAATATTATCTTTTATGTGTGGGTGTTAATGCTTATATGAAATAAATATTGTTACTGTAATTTTTCTATAATACCACTAGTACAGATTTGGGATTTGGTCACACCAGAAAAGTGTGACGAAAACCATATGGTCACACTTGTTTTTTCAGCTTGTGTGTGACTAAAGGTGTCGTGACCAAAGGGGTCCATACGGTCACATTATATGGTTAGTGGCCGTATCCATTTAAAAAGTGTGACGAAAACCATAAAATGTGTGACCATATGCTCTTTAAAATTAAGCGAAAGTGTATTTTGTGTGACTATTGTCCATCCAATGGCCACTTGAATTGTATGTTTGTGTGGCTATTTGTAACATTTAGTCACACAACGAGTGCTTTATTTTTGGGATTTGGTTACATAAATTTAAGCCAAGAGTGACCAAAAGTGTTAATAAGTGTGACCATATGTTCTTTAAAGTCAGGTAAACTTGTATTTTGTGTGACCATATGCTTTGTAATGTCAAGTAAACTTGTATTTTGTGTGACTATTGTCCATCCAATAGCCACTTTATTTTTATGTTTGTGTGGCATTTTGTATCATTTAGTCACACAACGAGTGATTTATTCTGTGATTTGGTCATATAAAATTAAGCCAAAAGTGATCGTAGGTGATAATAAGTGTGACCATATGCTCTGTAATATCAAGTAAACTTGTTTTTTGTATGACTATTGTCCATCCAATGGCCAATTTATTTTTATGTTTGTGTGGCATTTTGTATCATTTAGTCACACAACGACTGATTTATTTTGGGATTTGGTCACATAAAATTAAGCCAAAAGTGGTCGTAGGTGATAATAAGTGTGACCATATGCTCTATAATGTCAAGTAAACTTTTTTTTGTGTGACTATTGTCCATCCAATGGCCACTTTATTTTTATGTTTGTGTGGCTTTCTGTAACATTTAGTCACACAACGAGTGTTTTTTGCTAGGTTTTATTCACATAAAATTAAGCCAAAAGTGACCATATGTGTTAATTTGTGTGACCATATGCTCTGTAATGTCAAGTAAACTTGTATTTTGTGTGACTATTATCTATCCAATGGCCACTTTATTTTTATTTTTGTGTGACGTTTTGTAATATTTAGTCACACAGCGAGTGTTTTCTTTTAGGATTTGGTTACATAAAATTAGGCCAAAAGTGGCCATAGGTGTTAATAAGTGTGACCACATGCTCAGTAATGTTAAGTAAACTTGTATTTTGTGTGACTATTGTCCATCCAATGGCCACTTTATTTTTATATTTGTGTGGCGTTTTGTAACATTTAATCACACAATGAGTGTTTTCTTTTGGGATTTGGTCACATAAAACTAAGCCAAAAGTGGCCATAGGTATTAATAAGTGTGACCATATGCTCTATAATGTCAAGTAAAATTGTTTTTTGTGTGACTATAATCTATCCAATGGCCACTTTAATTTTATATTTGTGTGGCCTTTTGTAACATTTAGTCACACAACGAGTGTTTTATTTTGAGGTTTGGTCACATAAAATTAATCCAAAAGTGGCCATAGGTGATAATAAGTGTGACCATTGTTCACCCAATAGTCACTTGAATTGTATGTTTGTGTGGCATTTTGCAACATTCAGTTACACAACAAATTAATCAAACAGTGGACACAAATGTGAACATATTATGTGAGTGCATTTCTTAGTCACGTATAACAAAGCAATAATTTGTGTAACAAAATTGAATTATATAACACCACAATTTAAAATTGGAATGTACATAATTAATTGTATGTACCAAAACTAAAATTGGAACGTTTTACATAATAATAACCGAAAGTAGGTATTTAAATATCAAAATAAACTAATTAGACATCACAGTTATAAGACTGTTGACTCTTCAGTTTGCTCTTCCTTGCTTTTGCACGGTATCAATAGATACAAAAACCGTTAGTTTGCGCTTTTTCTTTGATACTTCTAGTGCATTTTTGTTCTCATCACCAACGTTTTGTTCAAAGTTGGTGGTGTAATTACCTGTACAAGACAAAAGGCGCATATGTATTAAACATTAAATTAAATATTAAGAATTTTATATATGTAGACAGATAAAAACGTGTACTAAGCTATGTACCTCCTCTTCAAAAACCACTTGATCCTTAAGCCATGCATAAAAACCACCTACTGCATCGTTAGCTGTTTTCAAACACCATTGTTTGCAATGTCTGGAATACAAGCCATAAACCCCATCATAAGCTGGTATATAATAAAAAATAAATTTAAAAAATATTAATAAAACAGAAAGTTAATAATGACAACATTCTAAACCAGACAAACAATGGTCAAATACTCAAATAGCATAGAGATTGGTAAGAGCACTAAACCTAAAGCTGAAAACTGCATAAAAGTATGTAGCATAATAAACAATAATATATCACGATTTGGTGAACAAGCTCAAATGTAATAATCAACCTCATTAAATCCCAAAGACAAAGCACCCATGTTGACAACATCTTTGAAGTCTTCAGTAGTCCGATCTCTAATCTTAGCCATGGGTTAACATCCACCAGTAATTACCTTCAACAATAATTTCAGATGAAAGGGAATGATATCAAAAGAGGTACAAGCCTACTGATATGCATGACATCAACATTATGATTAAAAAAGGTAGTTTACATAAAGCTAAGAATTGGCATTAAAAGATAAACCATAAAATTTCACATTCTATAATCATAATTTCTGGTTGTGAATTTAAATGAAGATGAGCATCTGACCTAAAAGGTAAATTTATCAAAAGAGCTGGAACGCAGAGTAAAATCCACAGATGTATTTTAAGTATGAACAAAAATCTGCAATCCAGAATTATATGATGACACCTTCTTTACTTTAAAATGCTTAGTTCTCTACCACGTATAAAGACACACTATAAACCTACTTCTTGCTCCACATGTTACTGTGGAAGAGTATTACCAAAACTTATAACGAATAGAGAGAGCATGTCAAGTAAACTGAAAAAATTGAAACCCATATAGGCTCATCAACTTTATAAGCAAAACTAACCGAAAAAACTACAGAAAAATGTGAGAGGTAGCACAAAAGTAGAAATCACTGAAATTTAAAAAGCACCCCTGACCGGAAAGTTTCTTGCTGTGTTGCTGAAGTAACAACACCACTTGAGAATCAACAAATAGATGGACCGATATGGCGATATGTGTATTGGAGACTAATTCCGGGTTGTTTTTGATGGCTTTTGTAGCAGTAGGGCACTGGGTATAACTTCCAACACAATAAAAAGGTAATGCGAGTTCATGAGTGATGAGTCTGAAGCTAAATACACTGTGTAACTAGTTCAAAATTTAAAAACCTACAAAACAATATTATAAATTCCATTGAAGACATTCTATGCAATCATATCAATAAAATAATTTAATGATTTATAGGTTCTTTTAAAAATTGGTGCTCATTGAAAAATGATTGATAGCTATTATCAATGGTTTATCAGAATGACTATAAGCTTCGGTTTCAATCCTTCGAGCCATTTTGAACAAGAGTGTTTGATAAAACTCAATGATAAATTCAAAATGATCCTATCCTAATACCCTCAGTGCCA
Source organism: Pseudognaphalium luteoalbum (assembly GCA_963422505.1). Lineage (NCBI taxonomy): Eukaryota > Viridiplantae > Streptophyta > Magnoliopsida > Asterales > Asteraceae > Pseudognaphalium > Pseudognaphalium luteoalbum. The sequence goes on from OY730198.1 coordinate 71,743,667, forward strand.
ACTGTCAGTCTCAAGCATTTATTATGTGATTCAATCATGCAAATATGACCAAGCACAACACTGAATTAGAAACCCAACTAAATAATTTTGCAAAAACTTAGTTTGCAATTATATACTATTTAAACCATGCCATTATTTAAATTAAATTGCAATATGTATGACATCCAAGGTCAAAGTGTAAGTCGATCCTAAACGAAGATGATAAATCTATATAGATCTCTAAATTGTACCATACACAGTTGACCTAATTCACTAAAATTACTAACTAATTTAAGTATTTAATCACACAAACAGTTAGACAGAAAGTGATGTAAAATAAAAAAAAATTAAGGCAATTGAAGAATGAAACCCTAAGAAGGAATTACACAAGATTGGATCAATCGATCAATATTGAAATAAAAATCTTACTTGTATATAGGTTCTTAGCTTGAAGAATTGCAAATACTGAGGGGGAAAAAACGATATAATATGAGCAAAATAACTATATATATATATATATATATATATATATATATATATATATATACAAAATTCAAATCAAGGAGGTCCAATTATTTGGGAATAATCTTACTCGTTTCATCCTCACTTAAAACTTTCAACTGAGAAGTGATTCAATTCAAAATTCATTAGTCACTCAAATTAATAACAATTAAAATTTAAATAATTTCATTCGTATATTGAGTATACATTACCTTGGAGGCTGAAAATGAAGAGCGGTGTGGGTAGGGTAGCTAAAGAGGGTTTTGGAGTGAACTTTACATTTTATGGTAATGGTGGTGGTAATTGGGACTGATGGTGGTTCCGCAGTGTAGATCGGGCAGCAATAGAGAGAAATAGAAACAGAGATGGTGCGGCGGTAGAGGATGAAAATGTAAGATAGTTGATGGTTTTAGGGTAATGGAAGGACTTTAGGCGGGCTGTGAATTACTTTGGATATTAAAAATCCCGCCCAAGTACTTTAATAACAGAGATCGGTTGTCAAATTTCCATAAGGAATTTTATATATGTGATATTGGTAATGTCATATATGATATATTCCACTAATTAACTTAGGATAATTTTATATATTTCAAAATGATGAATTGATTTAATCATAATTTAATAATGGCATATGTGATATTCGTAATGTCATAATCATACATTTCATTATTAAACTTGGGATAATATCATATATTCCAAAATGATAATTAATTATATCATAAGTTTAATAGTGACATATGTGATATTGGTAATGTGATATATCATACATTCCATTATTAAACTTAGGATAATGTTATATATTCCAAAATGATTAATTAATTCTATCCTAAGTTTAATAGTGGTATATGTAATATTGTTAATGTCATATATCATACATTTCATTATTAAACTTAGGATAATGTCACATATTCCAAAATGTTGAATTAATTATATCCTAAGTTTAATAGTGGCATATGTGATACTGGTAATGTCATATATCATATATTTCATTATTAAATTTAGGATAATGTCATATAGTCCAAAATGATGAACTAATTCTATCATAAGTTTAATAGTGGCATATGTGATATTGGTAATGTCATATATCATATATTTCATTATTAAATTTAGGATAATGTCATATATTCCAAAATGATGATATAATTTTATCCTAAGTTTAATAGTGACATATGTGATATTGGTAATGTCATATATCATATATTTTATTATTAAAATTAGGATAATGTCATATATTCTAACATGATGAATTAATTTTATCATAAGTTTGATAGTGATATATGTGATATTGGTAATGTCATATATCGTATATTTCTTTATTAAATATGTGATATATTATCTCGAGGTCGTCTCATTTCATATTTTACAAGCTTGATCTAGGCTCGGGCTCGACTCCTTTATAATGAACTATAGTTAAGTTAACTATTATTTTTAATTATCAAATAGTTTTTATATTTTAAGTGATTTTTACACGTGTGTATATATATATATATATATATATAGAGAGAGAGAGAGAGAGAGAGAGAGAGGTAAGGTTCCAATGAGAACACTTCAAAAATAAGAACGATAAGAACACTTCATAAATGCACAATTAGCCAACAAATTCATTAGATTCACACTCATACATCTCAAATATGTGTAGAAAAATTGATTAGAATAGATGTGAACTTTTAGAAATACACAAAAATCGAAAGAACGATTGATGCACAATTATAGAGATAATCGTGCATCAATCGTTTTTTTCGATTTTTGTGCATTTTTAGAAGTGTGCATTTGTTTTTCTTTGCATATTTGAGATGTATGAGTGTGAATCTAATGATTTTTGTTGGCTAGTTGTGCATTTATGAGATATTTTTACCGTTCTTATTTTTGAAGTGTTCACATTTGATCCAAACTATATATATATATATATATATATATATATATATATATATATATATATATATATATATATATATATATATATTTAATCATTTTTATAACGCAATGTATATTAGATATTTAATATATAAAAAAGTATTGTGTACGTATAAATGGTCTAATTGACCTTCCCTAAATCCCCCAATATGTAAATTCCCCAAATCCCCAATCTGTAAAATTAGCGGGGGATGTTTCCCTCCCCTATTTAACGAAAATTTTAACATTCCCTCCCGAATGATTTTTCCAATTTTCCCTCTAATATATACTTAAATAAAATATCTCATTCTTTCATCCCAGCCCCAATTTTCTATGACCGATGACAAACCCTAGCCCCAACTAAACATTTTCTTATCATCTTTTTTGTTGATTTTGAGATTCGGTGGTTGTGCTTGTCTTTACATCATCGCATTATTGCCCTCCGATGGTGGTGGTGTTCTCCTATGTTGCAGAATAGCATCTTCTGCTCCTATGATTTTAAATATCTCTTTCGATATAATCTGCAAGTACCTCTGTTCCATTTCACTTTTCATTTGGGCCATTACACATGTATTTAGTTGCACTTTCTATTTTACTTTCTTTGATTATACTTTTTATTGGTACACACCAGATTGATTATATGAAGCGGGTCTATTTATATCATATTCGATTTGTTGTTTTTGTTCACAGGTCGAGTCCATTAACAACGTTACTTCTTATGATATATAGACATTAATATACCGTTGAATTGACTCTTTTTAAACACTTAGAATGGGTAAACGAAAGAGACTCTGTATCATCTCTACTAGTGATGATGAAGACGACACTAGGACTCAAGTGCATCAACCTACTGAAAGTCAAGGTGATCCTGAAGAAGAAGATTAGACTATTGACCCCCAATCTTCTGAACATGAGATCTCTACTAGTGAACAATGTTTCGAACAAAGTATGTTACTAACCTTTGGTTCTTATTTTCTCATTTATTAATTTCTTAGAGTATTATATCTAATCTCAAGTTGAGTATAAAATATATTGATCAAGGCTTTTTCTTTTTGCCCAAATCTAGACCTTAGCCAAGTTACTCACATGATCAGCACTAAAGGCTAGTTGTCTCACCCTCAAATTTGGGTTCCGGAAGCGAATTGGGTCGGGGCGTGACTAATTATAATCACAACACAAAAATATAATGAACGACTCTATATGCGTCGTTTTACAACTTGTATTGATTAAACCAAAGTTTACATCAAAATATCGTTTATATTAGCTCAGTTTGAAATTGAGAGATTTACATTACATAATTACTCTATACAAAATATAATAATGCAATTAAATCTCTGATTTGATTGAATGCAGGCTCAAGCTAATGATTCCTGATTTGGGTAGCCAATCTACTGCTGAGTACCTGTGATACATACTAAAATGGGTCAGCGAAACGCTAGTGAGCTCACAAGTTTGTATGTCAACACATATTTGTATGAACCGCAAGATTTAATTGGATTTAAAATGCAATTAAGCAAAAATAAAAGTTATACAGCCATGAGCACATAGTCTGAGCTTAACATGAGCGTTAGGTCCAATTAAGGAAACCTAACTGAGTCAACTCCTACGAGTGCCTAATCTACACTCGTCTTCCCAAATGCTAATACGTCCGTTTGACCAGTTAGTGCGTGCTAACCCGGACGAGGATTGTCAATCCTATATGATATCATATACTAACATTCACGCTACAGACGTATTACCAAACTATGTTGTGGAGGGCTTTGAAATTATTTGTGAAAACAACTCATGTAGCATTTGATTTATATAGTACTTGCGTTCATACTATAAAATAAAACGAGCAATGTAATCACACCCCTGATGAAAACCGTAAAATAGGGGCTATGAGACTTATCTGAGCCTTAAGTGTTTAACTTAATAAACTTGAATTGATTAGCCGTGAATTGGTGTCCAAAGACTTGTAACCTGAGGGTGTCCAAGACACGCGATGGTTATAACATGAGTAGGCATCTCGAAAGACTGCCCTTGTAGTTGTTCGTCCAACTTAGAATGTCCAAATTACTACGATTTGGTTGATTGAATTGTCCCAAATTACTATAATTTGGTGGTTTAACCCGTCCAAGTTACATTGACTTGGTTGATTTGATTATCCAAATTACTACGATTTGGTTGTTGGACTTGTCCAAGTTACTACGACTTGGTTGATTTGATTGTGTTTTGAAAACGTGTACGGCCCGCCGGAGAATTGGTTGTATCAATAATCTCCTTATTATTTATAGGATTTTGAAGTGTTATACTTAAAAAGTAAGTTTTAATGTGTTTTAGAAGTCATATCGCATTCGTGTTTGATGTTATACAAGATTAACACTTGGTGTGAAAGTTTAGATGTAACACTGTTACTCGTGACCCTAGGGTAAGGGCGAAGCCCGTTAATGACGGGGGTCCGGGGGCAGCGCCCCTGGTTAGCGGGGTCTAAGGGGTGGCAACCCCTGGCGGGGTCCAAGGGGCTGAGCCCCTGGTTGGGGTCGAGCTTTCTGCTTTTAGCAACACTTGATGCGTCACTTCTAAAATTTGAGCGATACTTAGGAAGTGTCCCATAAAATGACGGTTTCTGAATTATTAGCGTCACTTGGAGAAGTGACGCATAAAGGGGGGGGGGGGGCAACACTTAGGGAGTGTCGGGTTCGAGTGTCGGTTTCTGATCATAGGAGACACTTAGGAAGTGTCGGATAAAGGTGTTAGGCATCACTAGGCAAGTGACGGTTGGAGTGTTGGGAAAAAGGGGTTTTATGCGGCACTTAGGCAAGTGACGCATAATTAGAGTTTTATGCGTCACTTAATGCGACACTTGAGTGACGCACGAAGTGACGCTACACTGCTGTTGCCTATGCGACACTTAGGTCTGTTGATGGATTTTTGAGTCGAAAATGAGTTTTCCGGCCACGGTTTGGTCCGATTCTTTTACCCAACCCACATTTGGACATTTCAAGCTTAAATAAACAACCTTTAGTTAAAAACACTTAAAATCGAAAGGGTTCGAGATTTTTCGCAAACATACAAATCGACGCGCGGAGAATCCGAAAAGATGAAAATGTAGATTGTTGCGAGGTGGTCGTTTTTCTCTAAATAAGCTCCGAGAATTGATGACGTTTTGTGGTGCTTTTTGATGATTTTTGGTGATGGTGGTGTTGGTGGATTTTTGAAAGAGAAAAGAAAGAGAGAGAAGGAGTGAGATGATGATGATGGTGAATGAGGAAGAGAGGTGGGGTTTTCCCCCTTTTGTGGGCTGATTTCGATGGGGGCCCACCAAGGTGTGGGTCTCCATTTTTAACTCCTTGTATTCGCGCTTCGTGTGGTGTTCGTTTCCTCGATCGATTAAACGTTTAAATAATTTTATCAACGTTTAATTATAAGTTTTAAAATACGAATATTTATTCAATATTTACTTGGAGTATTTCATCAAATACCTAATGATTGAGTTATAAAATATAACTTGACTTGTTTTGTTTTGATTGCGCGTTTAGTATTTTAATCGCGTAGACCTTATTTGTACTATACAAAAATCGAATTGAAATATTATCACAATAATATTTTTGGATTTAATAGTTGTATTAAATAACATTATATTATTTAATAAAATTATTCACCAACGTCCGCATTAATTGAATCGAATCCATTCGATTTAGAAATGTGTACGATTTAAATCAAATCGCATATTCGTATATATTCAACAATATATATTATGATACATTAATTACCTTAATCAAAGGACTAATTACATGTATTAATAGTTGATTAGGCACTAATCACTAGTCCTAATTTGACGGGTGTCACACTAGTAGTATAATCTTTGATAGCCACATCACTATGCTTACTATTCGATTGTTTTCATCTTGAATTGGGTTTTTTTGTGTGTTCTGTTTGCCTTAACAGGGAATTTGGTAGTCTTGCTTGTAGGAAATAGCTATCCACAAGGTTTATCTAACTTGAAGAATGGAAATGAGATCGTGAATGCTACATGAAGTTTATTACGAACCAAGTTTTTTGTTAGTTGCTACTTTGGGGTTTATTTTTGTACTTGGTTCGACTTGTGAAGTATTTTTATCTTCACTTGGATATGCTTTTGAAGTACTTGTATGGATTGTCCAAAGATGATTTTAGTTTTATTCCTAGTAATGGAACTTTGCATTTCATGTCTCATGGGAACTTCATGAAGAAAACGGATGAGTAAGGATGAGACTTTATTGAAAACATGACTATGAATCACCATGATTGGAACTCAGGAGATCACTTGGCATCTCCAGCACCTCTCGAAGTGGTCCATCTTTTCAGTGAAGACATAAACATCCCGATTATCCATGGAAGACCATTCATTAACACGGCAAGAGCAGTCATTGATGTGTATAATCACACAATTGTTCTACGATCCCACGGAAAAATCATCACCTACAAGATCGACTAGCCAGAATACACTCAGAGCAAGAGGATTTGTATGCAATATCAGTAGGCAGAATCACCTCCAGTGATGAATCAGAATCCGATGATGAGCAATCAATAAATCGCTCGGCTATTTTCATCTCTGACCCCGAAACCAAACCAGAAGAGGATGAAGAATATGAGGAGGCACAGGAAGAAATTGAATCATCTAAAACCGAACCTGAAAAAGAAGAAAGAAAAGAATCTGAACTTGAAGAAGAGGAAATGGAGGAAGACGAAGAAGAATCCCGCTCGACCACTGAAACGCCCACTGAAATTGGGCATACTATGGACCATGAAGACATAAACATCCCGATTATCCTTGGAAGACCATTCATGAACACGACAAGAGCGGTCATTGATGTGTATAATCATACAATCGTTCTACGATCTTACGGAAAAAGCATCACCTACAAGATCAACCAGCCAGAATACACTCCAGAGAAAGAGGATTTGTATGCAATATCAGTAGGCAGAATCACCTCCAATGATGAATCAGAATCCGATGATGAGCAATCAATAAATCGCTCGGCTATTTTCATCTCTGACCCTGAAACCGAACAAGAAGAGGATGAAGAATATGAGGAGGTAGAGGAAGAAATTGAATCATCTAAAACCGAACCTGAAGAAGAAGAAAGAGAAGAATCTGAACTTGAAGAAGAGGAAATGGAGGAAGAAACAGAAGAGGAAGAAGAAGAGCCTGAGGAAATGGAGGAAGACGAACAAGAAATATCACCTCACACTTATTATCCTGATTCACCTCCAACAATGGCCGAGGTTATGAGAATACAAAATTCTGAAGAATCAATGCCATCTGGAGTAACAAATGAATCAGTTGATGATCTTTCCACTCGCTAGTCCCGAAAAGCAATCTAAGCCCGAAACATGGGGGCAATGCTCGATTCTTACCTCGATCCTTCAAAACCACTCACTTGATCCCGACTAGAGTCTTAGATAATATTGAAAAGGAACTCAGAACATCAACACTCCATCCAGATCTTTACACCAAATTTCTGAAGCAAATTGCGAATTACAAAGCAGTCAAATTGGAAGGCAATGGTGATGAAAACCCTCGAAGTTCAGCCCCAGAGGAAAGGATCATTGAAATCAACCATTCTCACCCTTCTTCAAACTTCACTACAAATGAAATATACTCACGCTTCCCGGATTCACGAGAAGCGGATTCAGAAGATGACAGCGAAAATGAGGATGACTACCTTGACATACCTCTTGACACCCGCTCCATTCCACCTGCTCCTCCTGCACCCGCCAGTTCTCCAACCCATTCTACGAAATTGATACAAGTACTGCTTTTAGATACTCACCAAGAGCTAATAAACATGATCGACGAATACGACGATGTCCGCATCATCGTAGAAGCTATCAGAAAGTCAACCAATGACTATACCCCTCACCAGCGACGCTTGATCAGAGAAATTGAACGAGAATATGATTTCTACACTGCCAGCTATGGAGTACAAGAATCTCGAACGCTTCGCAGGCAAATTCAGGAAGTAGCTGACTCGCTCGAAGCACAAATTAGGAGCGAAAGCATTCTTTTAGTGTGTGTTGGGTTTGAATCCCACACTTAGTGATAAGCATATTGGATATGGTATATTTAAAATAAATGAAAAAGACGGTTTAGAAGTACTCCCAGGTGGTTGCAGTGTTCCTGTGGTGCATGTGCCGGATTTCGTCTTTCTTGGTGCAGTCTTGATCAAGTCTTCTTGTGATTGGTCTCGTAGGTGTGAACACGTCGGATATACTTTTCTTCTGGTCTTGATGCTTCCTTGCAGGCTGGAGCATGCTTTGTATGATCCGAGTGTGAAAGATAGTGGGAAATTTCATCACTTCTTGGAAAGTAGAATTGCAGAAATGTAAAAACATGGGTTGCCTCCCGAGAAGCGCTCTTTTAAAGTCGAGAGCTCGACGTAGTACTTTCTTCTTCAGATGATGCTGGATGTGTCCGTGGTGCTGGAGTGGTCACTGTGGTCCCTAGGTAAGCTGTAGCGTGGAGGAAAGTATCGCAGGAATTGCTCTATCATGTCGGCAATGAGAGTTGGCGGAGTGGTGGATTCCATCCTGAAGCTCTTGAAGTGATCAGTGGCCAGTCTGTCGAGGATTGCCATCCCATAGCTGATGTATCGAACTGCCCTTGTGACTGGTCCGTTAGGATCGATTCGAGTGCAGGTGTGAGTTCGAACAATTTCGCACTAGGGGTGGTTTCTGCCTATTGAGGTGATCAAAGCCATGAATTGAGTCTTCACTTCTTGAAAGTCTTCAGCTAAAGGGTCTCCTCCAAAAGATCAGGTTGCTTGGCATACTTGTTTGATGAGTTGATGTTGCTCACGGTCGAAGGTAAAATCTGAGTCCGTGAAGACGTAGATTAACTTGCTGAATATTACGCAATATCCGTTGCGGTAAGCGTCAATTTCTATGTCTTCTTCCTCGTACATTCCACGCAGTCGATCTATTACATAGGATGCTAAGTTTACTGGTGACATGTTCCAATATCGTGTTGGAATGTCACGAGTGTTTTCTTCAAATGCTGCCTAATTTAGCTCATCAACTATTAGTTCGACGTGATGACCAATGGTGGAGTGAATGGCGATCCTGAAGTTTTCTAGAACTGTAAGATGTTCTCCAGTTTCGATGAGATCTAGAAGGGTTCTAAGGTCTCCCACCATTCTTATGTCAGCATAATTCTGTAGATTTCCAGTAGCTCTTTCAAGATGGGTCCTCATTGATGCTAGTGTAGCCTTTTGACTTGATGAGTAGGGAAAAGCTGATCCGGCCAAGGCACAATATACTTTTTGGTATATTTGCCTTTGGTTGTTGCAGAACTCGATTTCTCCCATTGGGTAGTCTGGTCTTTCTGGCTGTTGAGATTCTCTGGTGACTTGTTCTTGAAGGGAATCGGAGAATTGTTGGATATGTCTGAGCAAAGTCTGGGGTACTGGTTCTCCATAGTTGGCGAGATATGAATCATATTCTTGTTCAATCTGCCTTATCAGGTGTCTCTGAGCGGTGTTGTATTCATTGGTTGATTCTTTGATAGCCTCCACAATAATGCGTACATCGTCGTTTTCATCAATCAGGTCAATCATCTCTTCGTGAGTGTCGATGAGGGGAATCTCTAATCTCTCAGCTGTGATGACGGGTGAATTTGGTGGAGCGAGAGGAGTTTTTGGAATAGAGCATCCATCGATAGTGACGTCAACAAAATCGCCATCAAATTCGACACTCTGGTAGTCGGAATCTTCGTCTCGTGAATCTGGGAATTGGTGGAATTCTTCATCTGAGGGTGCGTTGTTGAAAGGTTGGGTGCTGTCGACTTTGATGTCTCTGACTTCCGTGATGGTGTTTTGAAGGTTTTCTTCAACAAAGCTTCCTGGTTGTCGTGCCTTATATGCAGAAATTCTCTGTAGGAGTTTAGCATACAGGTCAGGGTGCTGTGATGTTCGGAGTTCTTCTTCGAAAGTGTCTATGTCTCGGAGTCGGGTTCTGATTAAGGGCTTCGATGGATCGAGATAAGAGTCGAGAATGTTTCCCATTCTTTTGAGATGAGTGGATCTAAGCTCTTGGTGGATGGCTCCGTAATCAAAGGATTCTTCCGATGAAGTGTAGTCTTTGCAGTCTTGTATTCTCTTGACTTCAGCCATCTATGGTGAATCAGTTTGATATTCATCTTCCTCCATTTCTTCCTCTTCCTCAGGTTCTTCTCCCATTTCTTCCGTTCCTTCATTTTCCTCAGCGGGTTCTTCCTCTTCTTCCTCAGGTTCTGAATCGTCCTCCTCGGATTCTTCTTCTTCCTTAACATCCTGATACTCCTCGTCCTCGTCTCGGTCTGTTTCAGTATCGTAGATCAAGGTTGTTGGTCGAGTGAAGCATCGTTCTTCTTCAGGGTCTGATTCGTCATCGGAACATACTCTGCCTGTTGATATAGCGTGGCATTCTTCTTGCTCTGGTGTATAGTCTGGTTGGTCGATCTTGTAAGTGATGCTTTCACCATGCGCTTGTAGAAGAATCGTATGGTTATACACATCAATTACTGCTCTGTCCGTGTTCATAAATGGTCTTCCAAGGATAATCGGGATGTTTATGTCCTCATGGATATCCATTACCACGAAATCCGTTGGAAAGAAGAATTTGTTAACTTGAACTAAGACGTTCTCAGCTATTCCTTTTGGGTATCTAACAGATTGGTCAGCTAGCTGGACAGTCATCTTAGTGGGTTTCAAATTTTTAAGTTCTAGCCTCTTAAACAGGGAGTAGGGCATAAGGTTAATGCTAGCTCCTAGGTCGGCTAAGGTGCTGATATCTCCGGATTGGTAAATAGAACAAGGGAGTGTGAATCTACTGGTATCTCCTAGTTTTTCTGGAAGGCTATTCTTAAGTAGGGCTGATGTTTCAGAACTAAAGGGGAATGTTGTTTACTTCGGGCAGTTTATCCTTAGTGGATAGCAATTTCCTCATATATTTATTTTGACCGGGGACTCTAGACATGGTATCGAGAAATTTTCCGTCTAGCTTAAAGGATGATAATTTCTTAGGTTGGGCTTTAAGTCTAGCGGGATAAGGGATCCTGACCTCTTTGTTCATGGTCGGAGTGGTTTCCACAGCTGGTATCTTGATTTCTGGTTCTTCTTTTACTGGTACAGCAGCAGGGGGTGGAGTGGCTGCCTCATTTGCGGTAGTGAGTTTCTTTGCTTCCTCAACATGTGGGTTGTGAACCGTGTTGCTAGGCAAACTTCCTCTGGGTCTATTATCAAGACGTTGTGCCAATTGTCCAATTTCGGCTTTCAAATTCTTTAGCACGACTAATTGGTTTCTCATAAAGAGGTCGGCTTGATCTTGTCTAGCGGACGTTTTTTGGTTGAGCATGTGTTGACCTTGCATGAATTGGGGGAAGGCGTCATCTGAACTTGAAGCTGGGGCATTTGTCTTTGCAGGTTGTTCAGCGGTTTGGTTTGTATCGGAAGTGGGTGCAGGAAGTACGAGGGGTTTGTTATAAGAGGGTTGTGATTGTTGTGTGTAAGGTGGGTATCTAGGTGGGTATCGGGGTTGGTATGGTTGGTTGGTTCTTTGTGGGAATGGAGGTCCTCTAGGTTGGTTATTGTTTTGGTTGAAACCGGGTGGAAAATTCTGTGGTCGAGCAGGAAACTGAGCATAGTAGACTGTGCCGTCTACTTCTTCGTATTCCACTTGGTATTCACCATATGGTTGCGGATTGGTGCAATGTTGACAGACTTGCACTTGGTGTACTTGGTGCTGTTGTTTCTTAAGTTCTCCAAACTGTTTGACAAGTGAATCCATTTTCTCCGTTAATACTTTAAGTGCTTCAACTGGAACTGGATTTGATGCAGCGATAGGTGCTGAAGATGTTGAGTGATCTCCAGAGTTCCAATCATGGTGATGCATAGTCATGTTCTCTATCAGGTTCCATCCTTCTTCGTCGGTCTTTGCCATGAAGCTTCCTTGTGCAGCAGCATCGAGGGTGGTTCGGTGGTTGGGGTCTAAACCATTGTAGAAGGTACATAATTGTGCGGATTTGTTGAGACGGTGATTGGGGCACTTCTTCAAGGCTCCTTTGAATCGTTCTCATGCGGTGTATAATGACTCATCAAAAGCTTGTCGGAAATTCATGATGTCATTTCGAAGTTTGGTTTGTTTAGAAGGCGAAAAGTATTTGGTTAGAAACTTTGTCGCCATTACCGTCCATGAAGGGATAGAGCCGGTCTCTAAACCTTCAAACCATGTTTGCGCATGATGAGTGAGCGAATAAGGGAAAAGATACAAGCGGATCGTGACTTCGCTAATTCCGTTTTGTTTGTAGGAATTTGAAAGAGATATGAACTTGTCGAGGTGAGAGTTGGGATCATCACTTGGCAATCCATGAAATTGACAGTGGTTTTGGATTAGTTGGATGATGTGGTGTTTAAGCTCGAAAGATTGACCAGGGGTTTCAGGGTAGAGAATTGGTCCTCCTCTTCCTTCGATAGAGGGTTTACTGTTGTCAGCGAGAGTGATGCGTTCAGCCATTGCTTATTCAAGCGCGGATTGCTTCTTTTCTCATCAAATGGTACGTATTATAAGTTCTGGATCAGGGAAATCAAACAGTGGTGCAGATCTAGGGGAACAGGTCATACACTAAAGAGAAAAAGAAAATAGAGTGAAACTAATAATAAAGTAAAAAAAAAAAATTAGAAGGTTTTATCCTAAGGGTTTACTAGAATTGGGATTGGTTGGGCCTCTGTATCGGACAGTTAGTCTCCCCGGCAATGGCGCCAAAAACTTGATGCGCTGCCTAGCGTCCGTATGAAGATGGCGCTCGGACCGCATGGTGGGTGTTTTAAATTTGTATTTGCTGGGGTCTAAGTGTGACTTACTGATACTGAACCAAAAGGCTAGTAGGTGGTAAGTATGACCTAGAGTCGTTCTTAAAGAGAAACTGAATTGAAACAGAAGTGATCCAATCAATCTTTCTTTTCTAGTAAAGGTTAAAAGAGTGTGTTGGGGGTTTTTGGTTCAGTTAATTAAGTAAACTAATTAAAGCGAATAAAAGATAATTGTAAATTAGATAATAAAAGGAGAATTTGTTGTAAGTTCGTTAGCTTATAATATGGGACGATGACTTGTAGGGAAAACGTTTACTAAATTTGGAATGTTCACTAGACTTGGTAGTATATGGTATAACCGATAGATTCCCTATTAGTCGGTTATCAACTAATATGTCACGAGGAACCACGGTGTCATGATTCTGATCAGACAGACAATGCTCAACTCTCCACACTCTCCTGCGAGGGAGTCAGTGGCCCTTGTTATTGAGCACATTTGCTCGTGGGCGAAGGAATAGAGTAGCAAGTCTACAACAAGTCTAATCGTTCTTAATACCATAAAGACTATAAATTTAGCAAACAATTAACTTAGCAAATATGTTCGGACTTAGTTGATCAGTTCCCATTAATGAATCTTAAGCATGGTAAGCAAAGGAAAGTGTTGAGGTTTCTTGCGTACCTTACTTTATATTTCATAGGTTAAGGAAGAGTATCGATTTAAGTTGGATTTTAAACTTGCCTTTCTCAATACAATTAACAAATCTCTAGGTTTTCGTAAATGGTTATTTAGCCTATAGCCTACCTAATCTAATCTAAACTAATCTAATTAAAGCAATAATTAAAATGCTGACGGCTTTTTGCATAGAGTTAAACCCAGACCATGTCAGAAAATGCTATGGTAGTCCACAATGTATTTAATTATTTACCGATGTTTCCATTGTGGATTCAATTGCTTCACGATGTTTACATGATAGGTACATTGTGATTTCAAGTGTACAATGCTCATGGCACTTCCACGTAATCACATTGCATTTTATGATGCTCGCATAATGTTACAATCGAAATCATAGTTTTACACAGATAACTATTGACCAAGTAGTAAGGTTCGCGACGCCTCTTTACAAGGTTACAATCACGGTTGTTAATCGAAAGGCAAATGTAAGTTTTAGGTTTAAAATCATAAGATAAGTCCGTTCATAAAGTTTCCGTTTTATAATGTCGATCCATAATACAACTAAACCTTCGGTCGTTACCGGATTCCATACGTATGTACTTTGCTTAAAAGCATTTCCAGCACTATACCGAGTAAACAGTCGAATAGGGGCCGTCATATTATTTCACGACATATTTAAAGTCATCCGACAATTATATATGCTAACTACATCACAACAAATACATTTGTAATCTACTCGCTAATCATGGCATAAACTATCTCTAGCATAATTAAAGTATACATATTTAATCAAGATAGATAAGGATAGAAATAACCGAGATTAATATGCGAGAAGGGGTAGACTTGAATTAATAAGAGTTGCTCCAAGCGTACACCAACGATTACAAATGCGTTCCTCACCAAGGATTACAAGCACGTTCCTTGCTTCTATTTTAACTAGCCTAATACTAATTTAAAATAAAGAAAGAAAGGAAAGCTAGAATAAAGTATGAAAGTGCCTAGGTATGTAAGTATCCTAGTGCCCTTGGTGTATTTTAAGGTGTGTTGGTGTGTGTTTCAAATGAGCCTCATGCCTCCTATTTATAGAGGAGTTTTGGTGCATTTTAGCAAATGGATGCACACATTAGCAAAAGGTGGAAAAGGTAGTGGCACCAGGTATAAAAGGCGAAAAAGGTAGTGGTACCAGGTACGAAAAGCATGTAAAGGTCTAGCACCGGGTACGAAAAAGGACAAAAAAGCGCAATCCGTGCGGGTGACCGGCAGCAGCCGGCGGCGGTGGGGTGGTGGCCGGCGGCGGCTGGCTGCCACCTGCACCAACATGCTGCCGGTTGCTTCGTTTCTCGATTCGTGCGTGTTTTCTTCGTTATTCGTCCGTTTGCATTGATTCTTTTTGAGTTGGATTTGTAATTCAAAAATGAAGCTTTTGATGAAAAGAAATCCTAAAAATATGTCTATGAACTTTAGATGTGTCGTACGAATCGTTTGGATCTTCCAGAGTGTGTAGAATCTTCGTTCTTCGTCCGTTTTAGTTGATTCTTCTTCTGTTGGATTCGTAATTTGAAAACGAACATCTTCGGTCAAATAGATGTTGGTGATGGGCTCTTTTGTCTTGAAACCTCGTTTTGATGTCTGGAATCTTCAAACGTGCGTGGAATCTTCGTTTTTCATCCGTTTCGCTTGATTTTTATCGTGCGACCTTGTTTTGACCTTCTTGGCATAATACTATTGATTTGTAATGTTTTTGAGTTAAAGTGCCAAGAATCGTTCCAGAATGAGAGAGATATCGGTAGTAAAAACGTGACTTTTTACGTGATATCACACACACACACACACAAAAAAAAACCCTCATAAAATAGGTGTATAGCACTGAAATCAAACCCTTCCATAAACCTTACTAAAAATCCATTCACCATCCTCCCACAAACTTTCCACTCAAAATCCACTTACCCCCCTTTCCGTAGAATGTTGTGATCCGATTAGTTCCATTCTCACCACAGAGGTAACAATTTGATTCTCGATCAAGTCTATGACGAAAAATGATACATAACTGACGTTTTGAATGATTGACAAAGATTATTATAGAATAGGGGACCCCCAAACACTTTGAGTGATTTGAGTGACCACTATGAGAAGATCGCCTAGTCATGTATACAACAGACCGAGATGATCAAAAGCATGCTCCGAAAAGATTATTTCTTTACTTTTCTAAAGGAAGGAATATCTTATTTAATCCCAATAACCCTTGGTACAACGTTGTATGCTTAAATCCCTTCATTATCTACACAATCAGCCTCACTTGAAAGAAGAGTTTGCTTGAGGACAAGCCAAGTTCTAAGTGTGTGATACTTAATATCGCGTAAAAATCACGTTTATACTAGCGATATCTCTCTCATTTTGGAACAATACTTGGAAAATTAGCTCAAATATTGCATTAATCATTAATATTTTGTCAAATAGGTTAAAATAAGGAAGCACGAGAAAAATCAAGCAAAACGGTCAAGAAATGAAGATTTCACGCGCGTTTGAAGATCAAAGGCAACCAAGACAAAATTTCAAGTGAAAAGGATCATCCCAAGGATTTATCTATACCAAAGTCTTCATTTTCAAAAATCGAACTTAACGCAAAAAAAAACAAACCAAAACGGATAAAGAATGAAGATTCTACGCGCTGCGAAATTTCAAAACATAAGGAACAAGACATCTGAAGATTGGAAATCATCTCGGGGATTTTTTTTACACTAAAGTATTCGTTTTCAAAAATCAATTCCAACGCAAAAAGAATCGTCACATGTGGACGCATAACAAAGGAGATACGCACAAAAACGTGAACCTAAAAAGTTGTACGAGCGAGGCCGGTCAGCTGGCAACCAGCCGCCGCTGGTTGGCAACCGGCCAGTGCCGGCTCACTTTTGGGTCCGGTCAACCAGTGCCAGCTCAGCTCCAACCGGTGCCGGCTCCTTTTTCGTCTGTGCACCACCTTTTTCTTCCTGTACTCGTACCGCGCACGCTTTTTTACTAAATTGAACCTAACTTCGCTATCGTGAGCCGGATTTCAACTATAATATACCATTGGATTTTTAATTCAAAAACACACATTCCTAAAATACTTTCTTACTCTAAAAATCAGTTTTACTTTCTCTCTCTATTTTCTCACTCTAAATTAGTTTTAGGCTAGTTTAGGAGCGTTTTTGGAATAGAACGAAAGCACGGAACGTGTTGTAATCTTGTGGTGTAAGCTTGGGATTATTTATATTTAATTCAAGTCTTCTCCTTCTCGCATTTAATCCCGGTTATTTCTATCCTAATCTATCTTAATTAGAATTTATTCTTTAATTATGCTAGATATAGTTATTGCCATAATTAGCGAGTAGATTACTTTCGTATTTGTTATGATGTAATTCGCATAAATAATTATGGGATGACTTTAAACTGTCATGAAGTAATATGATGGCCCCTATTCGACTGTTCTCAGATATAGTACTGGAAACGCTCTATGCGGAGTACAAATGTATGGAAGTCTGAGACGACCAAAGGTAATCATATTACGAATCGACCTTAACTTATCGTGAAATAATATGACGGCCCCAATTTGACTGTTCCTTGATATAGTGCTGGAAATGCTTTATGCAAAGTACAAACATACGAAAGTCTGGAAAGACCGAATGTAGTTATATTATGGATCGATATTATAAAAACGGAAACTTATTGTTCGGATTTACTTTATCCTTACGGTTTTAAAATAAAAACCATTTAATCTCCTTTCGGTCAACAAACGTGATTGTAACGAGGAGTCGCGAACCTCAATAGTTAGTCAATAATTATCTGTGTCAAAATAATGGTTTAATTACAACGTCACGTAAACATCGTAAAACGCAATGTGATTGTGCTGGAATCACCATGAGTATAGTACACTTCTGATCACAATGTAACTGCCATGTAAACATTATGAAGTAATTAAATTCGCAAACAGAAATGTCGGTTAACGACGGATTACACTGCGGAATGCCATAGCATTTTCTTACATGGTCAAGGTTTAACTTTATGAAAAATGCCGCCAGAGTTTTAGATAGGCTAGAGGCTAAATAACCATTCACGAAAACCTAGGGATTTGTTGATTATGTTTAGCAAGGCATGTTTAAAATCCTATTTAAAGAAATGTTTCTCTTGTAACTCAGTTTTCCAAAGTAAGATACGCATGAAACAATTAAACATTTCTTCGTTTATCAATCCTAAATCCAACTGATAGGAAACACTCAAGTAATCCGAACAAACAATTTAAGTTAGTAGTTTATTAAATCTGTAATCTTTATGGCATTAAGAACGATCAGACTTTCATATAGACCTGCTACTCTGTTCCTTCGCCTACAAACGATTGATAAGGGCCACCGACTCTTTCACAGGAGAGTGGGGAGAGTTGAGCATTGTCTGTCCGATCGAAATCATGACACCGTAGTTCCTCGTGACATATTAGTTGATAACCGATCAATAAGGAATCTAACGGTTATGCCATAACAATTTGGGTTTGACAAATCTACCCAATTTAGATCCGCGTTTCTCTTAGAACCAAAGTCATTATCCCATAATTATCAAGCTAATTAATGAACTCATACGTCTTTCCACCATCTGATTTATTATTACCTTGTTATCGCTTTATTTTACGTAGTAAACCGAACCAAAACCCCATCACTTTTATAAAACCCCGTTTGCTAGAAAACCACTGATTGATTGAAATCTCCTCTGTTTCAATTCAGTTTCTTTTTAATAACGCATCTAGGTCATACTTACTACTTGCTAACCTTTGGTTCAGTAACCGTAAGTCACACTTAGACCCCAGTATCTATAAATTTAAAACACGTTGGTCCTGATGTTGTGTAACGACCGCATCGGTTGAGCATCAACATATACTACTTTTGTCAGGCTAACATCCTTGTCACAATGAACCTTAAGCCCCTTTCTTAATTTGAACACGTGAGACCGCCACAAACAATTGTCCATGAAAGAAGATTGATCGCTGTATATACACTACGCTTTGTAATGATTGTCATTTGTTTTTGTTTATTGTCACCGTGAAACATACAACCAAAGGATATTATCTTCGATTAAACTTAAAAGATATCACGAAATTAGTCGCATCCTTGAACTATTAGTAAACGTTGACATTATATACATCACGAATATTAGTAAGAAAAAAATAGTTTGCAATAACACGAGTATAAAGTTAATGTTTTTATATAGGTTATCGTATACGGAAAACATATACAATGAACTTGAAAATAAAGTATAAAAATCGAGTGAGATTATAGTTTTCTGTAAAAAAGTTATATATATGGTGTTTATTATTATTATTATTATTAAGATTATTATGAATCACGAGCGGCCCGTTGAATTTGTATTTGATAACATAAAAATTGTTATCTCACAATTATAAAAATTGCACCATTGTAATGGACTTTTTTTCTCTCCTCAACTTGTCATCTTACAAGGTATACTTTCGACTACTTTTTTATTTATTTTACAAATTGTACAAAATTAGTAACACATGTGTTAGTTGTTTTCAAACCATCAAAAAACGAAAAAAAAAGTTCATCGAAAGTATACCTTGTCACATCTCTAGTCGAAGAGATAAAAACACTGATTTTTATGGTACAATTTTTATGATTTGTCAACTTACCGTTCGGGATATATTTAATTTTTAAATATGTGAGGAATAATTTTTATGATTTGTCAACTTACCGTTCGGGATATATTTAATTTTTAAATATGTGAGGAAAGTTAATTTAATGACACGTGATACATTTTTATTGATCCCCATATTATCACAAAAAGTTGTTGTAGTCATCTAAACCTTACTCATATTTATTACTCGAATTAGATAAATCAACACTTCAAGACTTTATATTAAAATAACGTTATTTTTTAATTTGTAAAGGAATAAACTTGCTATCCCTATAACTACGAAAAGGGTATATTTATTTATTAATTATTGAATCAAAGATTTGTATAAAAAAATTCGTAATTCATTAATTTGTAAGGGAATAGGAGTAGAGTTAATCTTAAAGTAAAAAATATTATTAATTCATGTTGTCATCATGTCCTTAATTTTAGGTAATTGGATAAAATCAATCAATTTTATTGGTTAATAAAATTTTGATGACATCATTAGGAGTTTCTTATATATAATTTATAAGATAAGATATGTTTTACATTTCTTGTGGCCCATGATCGTGTAATAAAAGAGTCTTCATGAAAATGACCATAACTTGGGTTATAAGACTCATCACTATCGTCCGTCGGTTGTGGTGTTCGTTGAAGCGACGAAACCGACGCCATAGGCACGAGGCGTCGGTTCGTCCACATCGGTTGAGAACTTCGGCAAACCGAAGAGAAATGGGGCCGCGTCGGTTCCTTTTTTTGTGTTTAACGGCTTAAAAAAAAATTAGAGGGATCCGTTGGAAGAAAAAATGGGCATACTTCACCAACAATTTTACACTATATATACATACCATATCAACACATTTTTTAAATCATTCCACTTCACAATATATAAGCAATATAAATACACCTCTTTCAACACAATTTTTAACCCATTTTCACTTCAAAAGAATTTATATATGGAACGGGCATTCGGAGTGCTTCAAGGCCGTTGGGGAATCATCAAAAACCCTACTAGGCCATACAGTGTCAACAAAATTCGTCGAATCATGTATTGTTGTGTAATTTTACACAACATGATAACCGAAAACAATGGACGAAATATGTGTCCACTTGAGGAAGACTATACGGCAAACCCGGATAATATGCCTCAACGTTCGTGGGAAGAAAGAGTTGCAACGCACTTACGTATGGATAAGGAATTACGCGACCGTGCCGTGCATCATCGACTCTGCGAGGCTCTAATCGCGCACATTTCGACTCTCCCACCAAATTTCCGATTGCGTTAATGTAATGTTTTATTTTTATTTAATGTAATGTTTTATTTTTATTTAAGTTTGTGTTTAAATAGATAAAGAAATTAGTGTGTGGGTCTCAAAAAAAGAGAAGTGATGTTAACTGATGTTCACTGTAGGCAGTGGAGTGTCAGTTTGTGTCAGTTTTGGAAAAAGCTGACGTGACGCTGATATGGCTCCAACTGATGCGTCAGTTGATGTTCACGATAGTGACGGGTCTAAAGTTCCGTTTTAGACCCATGAACTGTCAAATCGAAACTTGGAACTAAAAAACACATTTTCGAGGACAAAAACATGC
Source organism: Pseudognaphalium luteoalbum (assembly GCA_963422505.1). Classification (NCBI taxonomy): domain Eukaryota; kingdom Viridiplantae; phylum Streptophyta; class Magnoliopsida; order Asterales; family Asteraceae; genus Pseudognaphalium; species Pseudognaphalium luteoalbum. The sequence goes on from OY730198.1 coordinate 71,764,769, forward strand.
GTTGAAAGAGATTAGCATGATATTCAGGAAATAACATATTCAATCTATATATAGTTATTTGTAGGCTACATCAGTTTCTCCTAATATCCCAAATCGATTTTACAATTTGATTGAAATTTTAGTAAGTGTACTTTAAAGATTTTGCAATTTTTCTTCCATGTTTAATTATATTCAATATTTAATAATTTCATAAAATTTAACCGATGTAACAAAACGAAAAAATATAATCGATTTTATTGATTTACACTCCTATTCGCCTAAAAAACCAACTTTAATATTAAACTTTAGTTAATCTTCGTATGAGTGCTAAAATGTGATTTTTATGAAAAGGACCCCCCCAAAAAAACCCCCACCGCCACCCGAACCCCGGCGGTGCGCCGGGCTGCAGACCGGCTCAACCACCCAATAGTAATTACTAACATCCCATCCCCACCCGGTGGTGACGTCACCTCCTCAACCTTTGGTTTTTAACGCATACATCATATGGTGCGCATTTTTAGGACGGCGTACGTTAGCCACCCCCACCACCTCACCGCTAGATCCCCCATTTCAGCCGCACCCCTAACCTTTTTTCTATCATCTGCCCCCAAATCCCTAACCCTAACCCTAATTTCTCATCCTCAATGGCCACCTCAAATTCACCATCATCCCAACAACCACCAACCACGGCGTCCCGCCGCCTACCTCCGCCGTGCTGGTCTCACGACGAGACGGTGGCATTGATCGATGCGTACCGTGAGAAATGGTATTCTCTCCGGCGAGGTAATTTACGGGCAAACCACTGGCAGGAGGTTGCAGATGGTGTGGCTGCCCGCTGCCCGCTAAGTAATCCACCCAAAACGTCGATACAATGCAGACATAAAATGGAAAAGCTGCGAAAGCGTTATCGAGCGGAGATTCAACGAATCGGAAACAATGGTAATTACAAAGGGGGAAATAGGTATAATTCTTCTTCATGGGTTCATTTTAAGTTAATGGATTCTATGGAATTGGGGCTTTCTCCCTCTTATTCGGATCCGACTGTTGATCCGAATAATAATAATAATGCAAATGATGATGATAATGACGAAGAAGACGATTTGATGTTATATCCTAAAGGAATTATTAAACAAGCAACCGCCTTACCGATTAATGGACGGTATACGGGCATGATTGCTAATGGGAATGGAAATGGAAATGGGAATGGGGTCAGGATTAGAATTCCAAATGCTGCGGCTGTGCAACCGTTGAATGGATACAATGGTACGAGGTTGTTGGATGATTACCCGCCCTCAATGAACCCGAATTATGAATTGGGTAAGAGTTCGAGAGATGGGTATATGAAAGAAGGTATTAAGAGCGAAAACGATGGAAACTTTGGTGGTAATGAGGTGATGGATGAAATGGTGGGGGCAATACATAAGTTAGCAGATGGGTTTGTGAAGGTGGAGAGGATGAAGATGGATTTGGCAAGAGAGTTTGAATCGATGCGAATGAAAATGGAAATGAGACGGACTGAAATGATTCTTGAGTCGCAGCAGAAGCTCTGGGATTCGTTCTCGCAAACGATGTTGGAGAATAGCAACAACAACAAGAAGATAAAGAGAATGCCCACACCAGAATCCTGAAAAAAAATATTAGGCTGGTACGAAGATGTATTTTTCATTGTTTAAGTGGTAGGTTTTTTGTTAATAATTTGGCCAAGTAGTAGTGAATTAATGTTAGTTTTTTGTGCAATGGAAGTTGTAGTCGCTTATGTTGAACAACAGAACAGAAAAGTTCTATTGATCATGCAAATGACTTGTTCATCATCATTTGCTTGCAATTCTTGATAAATGTTCACTTTGCGTATTGCTTAGTATGTGCATAACATGTGTTCCGATTAAAATTTATCATTGGATAAATTTGTCTGTTATCTGTGTGCTGGTTTAGTATCATGACTCCATAACCTGGTAGGTTTGCATTATCGTGGACTCTTGGGTGCTTTATATATGCAGGTGCACATTTAAGCCATTTTGTGCAAAGGGTACATGTATAGGGGCTTGCCTGTGCAAGTGTGCTTGTAACCAAGAGGTTTTGATTAAGAACTGTGTAACACTCTTATCTTCTTCCCCATACTTTTAAGAAGCTAGTATCATTGTATCACCCTTAAAATAAGAGACCAGGTAGATACTTGTTTATACGTTAAGTTGTCAAGTACTGTTTTTAAGCATCGTGATGTTTTGAAATTCGCCCAACAGTGCCCATTGTTCATAGAATCCTCTGATGTTGAACATAAGATCTCTTGTTTCTCAAGACATGTTGTCATTAATTGTTGTTACAAAGTACTAGAGCTGTACTATCTCAACATTACAGTAGCCGTGTTACTGAGAGGAACTCGACTAGAAGTTGTAAGCAATTGTATATTTGTTGTGATTAATTTTTCCAGAAAAGAATTGACATCTGAATTTTTTCAATAATGAATGTTATCAGTTCTTAACTTGATTAGATTTATGTTTTTGTTTTTGTTATAACAGGTAAACTTAAAGGTCCATGTACTTTTCTTTTTGTCTTTTTAATATAATAGAAACAAGAAATTAACATCCAAATTTTGTCTACATTACCATCAGAAAGAAATTATCGATGATCGAAAATGACTTGCCTTATAATAATATATCTGAAAATGTCATTTGATATATATTAAATGAATCTTTTTTTTCCTTTCTGAAAAGTAGATTGAAATATTTTGGAAACTTGCATCTCTTTATATATACTTAATATCCTTAAGTGGTTTAGTGATTCGAAACTAATAAACACGTCAATGGCATCCTCATCATCTTCTCGATCATGGAATTATGATGTATTTCTTAGCTTTAATGGAAAGGATACTCGCAAGACCTTTGTGGATCATCTCTACTCGGCTCTTGTACAACAAGGAATCTACACTTACAAAGACGATGAAACACTTCCCCGAGGTGAATCAATAGGTTCATCCCTTTCAAAGGCAATCGAAGAGTCACAGATTTGTGTCGTTGTGTTGTCCAAAAACTATGCTGATTCTTCGTGGTGCTTGGATGAACTTGCGTATATTCTGAAATGTAGGGATACAAGAGGCCTAAAAGTGATGCCGGTATTTTATGATGTGGATCCCTCTGAAGTGCAAAAACAGAAAGATAATTATGGAGGAGCATTTGGTAAACATGATAGGTCTGAGAACAACGAAAAAGTTGAATCGTGGAGAAAAGCACTTGTGGATATAGGAAACCTATCTGGATGGGAACCCAAGCACATTGCCAACGGGTAAATTTCTTATTTAGTTTTCTTTTGTTAAAATTTTATGTGCGCCAAACAGTTACGTACTGGTCATCTTCAGTTAGAACTTAGAATGCTTTCAGGCAGTTATACAGCATATGAATTGAAGAATATAGCCAGTACTAGATCATTAATTTGCCCTTTTGTTTTGAAGCTGTATATTCCGTCTTTCCCTTTAGAAACCTATCTATAAGTATATATGTTCTAAATGTGCATCGTGGAATGTATCCATAAGTATATAAGATTTAAATGTGCATCTGTAAGTATCTGTAAGTATATATTATATAAGAGGACCAAGAGGTACTTGAGAATATTTTCTCTTATAGAACATGGAATGTATTACTTATTATGTCAAGGTGTTAGTACATATTAATTCTTGTTGTACATCCAATGTGCAGCCATGAATCAAAGTGCATAAAGGAAATTGTTGACACAATTTCAGATAGGTTGCATCCAGTGATTTCAAGTGCCAAAGAAAACCTGATTGGAGTAGAAACTCGTGTGAAAGATCTGATATCAAAGTTACAAATTTGGTCAGGTGGTGTGCTTATGATTGGAGTATGGGGTGTTGGGGGTGGTGGGAAGACTACTCTTGCATCTTCTGTGTATTATGACATATTTAGCAACTTTGATGGTTGTTGCTTTGTAGAGAATATACGCGAGGAATCGAAAAATAAATTTGGTTTGCAAAAATTGCAGGAAAAGATTATTTCCTGCACTTTGAAACAAAAACATGTGGAAGTAGGAAGAGTTGAGGAAGGAAGACGAAGGATGTATAGTAGGTTACGCGATAGAAAGGTCTTGATTGTTCTTGATGATGTTGATCATTTTGACCAACTAAACGCTTTAGCTGGATCAAAAGATTGGTTTGGTGATGGAAGTAGAATAATAATCACAACTAGGGATAATCATTTATTATATGCCCACAAAGTAAATGTGGTACACAATATTACCTTGTTGAGCGATGATGAGGGTATGCAGCTGTTTCACAAGTATGCACCTCAGGATTACCGACCTATAAAAGATTACGAGTTTCTTTCAAAAGAGGTGGTTTCTTATGCTAAGGGGCTTCCTCTAGCACTTAAAGTTCTTGGCTCTTTTCTATGTGACAAAGATAATAATGAGTGGTTAAGTGCATTAGCCCGACTTAAAGATATCCCAGAGGCTGATATTATAGAAAAGCTAAAAATCAGCTTTGATGGACTTAAACCAATTGAGAAAGAGTTGTTCCTGGATATTTCATGCTTTTTTAGGGGAGTAAAGAAAAATAATGCGATGGAGATACTTGATGCTTGTGGTTTACACTCTGCTATAGGTGTACAAGTGTTGGTAGAAAAGGCACTAATAACTATTTCGGATGGTAAGTTTGATATGCATGATTTGGTACAAGAAATGGGGCACTACATTGTAAGAGGTGAACACCCTATAAATCCGGATAAACATAGTAGGGTTTGGAAGATGGAAGATGTTCTGAATATATGCACCATGGATGCAAAGACGGTAATGGTTAAGCTAATTTTACATGATATAACAATAAGAAGCAAGCACTTGTTAACATAAACCTGACACGAGTTTGTACCTCTGTCACAGCAACTTGACAAGATCAAAGCAATACGATTTATTCCTCATGCGTACGATCCATTACCACGTCATCCTGAGGTTGTTGCAAACATGAAAAAACTTCGGTGGATTTATTGGAGAGGTCTTCATGTAACTCCATTCCCCACAAACTTTCCACAAAGGGAGCTGTGTTGTCTGATATTGAGTAGTGTTGTGCAAAAGAAACTTTGGGAGGGTTATAAGGTATATTGTTATTTCTTTTACGATTTATATGTGAATATAATTGCAAACTTTGGCTTATTGGACTTGTATGCAGCAGTATTTACCAAATTTGAGAATGATCAAACTTAATGGTTTGGATAACCTCATCATGACACCAGACTTTGATGGACTTCCAAATCTTGAAAGGTTCATGGTTTATGGATCTCCATTTCTAGAAACAATTCATCCGTCAATTGGATGCTTGCAAAGGCTTGTTTGCGTAATTCTACAAGGTTGTGTCAACCTGAAGATGTTTCCACGCATTACACGGTCAAAAAAACTTGAGTGTCTTGTAATCTCAGGATGTACTAAACTCTTTAAGCTGTCAGAGATCCATAACTATTTGGAGAAATTGAAGCATCTTCGTGTGGGTAAGAGTGGGAAAGAAATTTCATCTTATAGACGATGTTGTACCAACTTTTTTGCTACTTGTTGGGCATACGGTTGCCGCACTCTTCGTGGTGATACAAACTTTATGAAACTACCACAGGAACCGATTGATGTAGAATGTTGTTTTACGGAGTCTCCTTTACCATACCACAACCTCAACCACATAAGGCTACAATTTTTTCACAAAAGCCTCGGAAAGTTGATTCTCAACAACTGCAATTTGGGAGATGAAGAAATTAGCTCTGATGTTTGGAGGTTATCCAACTTACAAGAACTCCATCTAGCAAGAAATAATTTTTCACGATTAAATTTTGGCGTCTTGCAACTTCCGCGACTCAAATGGCTTGATGTGTCACAGTGCGAAAACCTTGTAGAATTGGCAGAGCTTCCGTCAAGTTTAGTGGTTCTTATCGCAGATTACTGTATCTTACTTGAATCAGTCAGTGATGTTTCAAAATGTAAATGGTTGTGTAAAGTTTCACTTATAGGGAAGACCAAACTGTGTGGCAACATATTACTGAATTCCATGCTCCAGGTTATGCTCTAGCTTTTAAATTTCAAATTTTCAATCTTTGTATTACCTAAACATAACAATAATGTTAATCATATGTTGTAGGGAAATGCTATTGAAAATCACCTAATGAGTATCGCTCTTGAAAATTATGTTCCAAAAGGATTTATGCGTAGGTTGGTTACGGTGAATAAGTTAACATTGCAGCTTCCACACAATTGGTATAATGATTCACGTGGCTTCTTAATATGCCTCATTCATCCAAAAGAATGTCCACGTATTACAATTAGTATCAAGCAGGAGCTAGAAAAGGATTGTCTATCTGAGCTTGAGCCTGAAGAACCAACGTCTATTGTCACCGGAATGACATATGTGGGATATGTTTCCTTTAGTACACTGAGCCACTCTGCCTGGTTGAACTCATCCTGCAATTTGATTTCCTTTTCAGTAGCCAGTGACTATAATCGTTTGTTTGGAGTTAAACTCATTGCTAAGCAAACTAAATGTGATCGGGTCAGAGCAACGAATGTTGCAACGGATTTCTCAGAATATTGGGATGAGGAACTTGAATATGGAAACACGTTTATGATTCAGCATGATTCAAAGTCCTCTATCAAGATCGTATGGAATCCTTGCTTGAGGTTCCCATTATGATGAACCCTGTCCCACTGGTCTCTCCTCTATTTGCAATTTGGTAACCTTCTTTTTTGTATTGGTATCTATCGTTGTGTGAGTTGCAATTACTTGTAATATTATGAATTTGTAGGACTATTTTGTTGCTTTAGTCATTATGTTGAGGCGTATATCAACTTTGCTTCTACTACATTCCTTTGAAGGTTGTAACCACCTAAATTCCTAAATGAAAATACTGGGTAGAAATAATGTGTTTGAGTAATGAAGTCAACCATGCTAGTCAAATGTCGTATTTGAACCAAAGAGTCAAAAGTGTTGAAGTGATGAGATGGATGAATGGGTGGCAGCTATACAGAAATTAGTGGGATGTGTTTGTGAAGGTGGAGAGGATGAAGATGAATATGTAGTAGGAATCTGAAACGATGCGGATGAAAATATAAATGAGATGGACTGAAATGATTCTCGAATCGCAGAAGAAGCTTTGGGATTAATGATTGCAAACGGTGTTAGAGAGAGCAAGAAGATGAAGAGAATGCCCACCCCTGAATCTTAAAAAACAGGCATGTATGTTCATTGAATTTGTTCTCTTAATTAGTAGGGGTCTTTTTCTTATCTTGTAAAAAATAAATAATTTTGTCTTGTAGTATTGAACTGAAGGTAGTTAATGTTTGAAAGCATGATGATTCATGTCCAATTGAAATTGTAGTTTATGCTAAAGTACAGAACAGAGTTTTTGATCATGCAAATGACTAATTTCATCATCATGATAAGTGAGTTCTTGTTTTTTTATTATGCGTGTCCTTCGATCGAAGTTTAGCATTAGATAAATTTGCTGTGCTACTCTCATCATTTAATTGACATATTTGTTACATATTATGTGCTGGTTGAGTGTCATTACTCATTAGCTTTGTAGGTTCGTCTTATCTTGATTCTTGGCCTCTTGGGTGCTAATTATGTACAAGTTCACGTATAACAGTCTGCATATTCGCCATTATATATACATTACAATATAGGCTTCTTCTTTTTTTAGAAGTTTCTTGGTATTTTGATCTTCGCTCATGTAAGCGCCTTGGTTTCTAGTATATCACCCCGTACACTTGAACATGATTGTTTTTCCTTATGAAAGTTGGTGTGGCTTATATTAAGGACTGATAGAATCTTGTGTAGTCGAATGTAAGATCTCTTATTTCATGACACAATATTTCATACTGTTGTCACAAAGCACTAGGGTTTAATATTTCAATAGTAAAGTAGGTGTATTAAGGAGATTAACCCGACGTGAAGTTCTAATGGAACCAGGAAAAGGAATGAAAAAAGAAAGATAATTAAACAATCAGTTTATTAGGAGTTGTTGAATATGAAAACTTTGGTGGATGCTTTCTTTGCGGTGAATACTTAATTAGAAAAATAAAGAACCAAGTTTGTGGGTCTTCTGTAAAGATGTTGCTGTTGTCTTATTACGAGTTGTAAGATCCAACTTACCTATTAGATTGTTAGTATATAAGCGATGAGAATCAAATTCAACTTATGACATAGATTTGTGATGCTGGTTACTGTTTAAATATTTGGTGATTGGTTTGAGTTTCCATTAAATTATCGCTGATTGACTTGCAGTGTCTTTAGGCGAGTGCTTTAGCAATGTTCTTCCTTTGCTTTTATTTAGTTGTGATTAGGTCTGTTCTAAACAGTATGGAGTTTAGGCTTTAGGTTGTAGGTTTGTATTACTTGGTTGTTGGGGTTTTGTTATTTCAGATTGGTTAGATTACAAATTTAAATGTAGCTAGCAAATTTTATGATGTTATTTGTAGTTTTTGAAATATCATTGAATCATTGCTGATACTACAATCAATCAACTCTTGTTTGACTTATATATTGTCAACTTTGACTTTACCAAATTTGTCAAACTTTGATAGGTGTCCAGGAAAACAAAACATTTGACTAAACCAAGCATTTTATACATAAAAAATGTGAGTGTAAGATTTGAAAGTGATGAACCTTTGAAAGTCATATATATACTTGAGACCTGCTTCTAACATACTCTCATGGACGTGTTCAATTGAAATATCTTAAATCATGGCTGGTGAACACTATATATAAACTAGTACCCTACACACTTCTTTTTATTTGTTTCTATGTAAGTTTGAACTTTCTTTATTGTTTGTACCCAATTACATGTGTAAGTTTGAATTATTCTTCGACATTTCCATTGTTGAAATATCTCTATGCACTTATAAGGTTTATCTTCATTAAGTGATGCATCGAAAGCTGATATACGCAGCGTGGAACGGTGATGTTGATCATCTCCTTAACGAGATCGAGAGGTACCAGCTACACTTCATGCTATGACGTTAGAAGGTAGTGAAACCCCGTTAGACATAACTTGTTTCGCTGGACATCTCAACTTTGTGCAAACAGTGAAACAGTTATGAACCTTGTGAGTGCCCCTAGCTATTGATCTAAGTGATTAATAACAGCTATTGAATGGCGGAAACAAACAATCACACTAAATATATGTAAACACAAACCGAAACACGTATATATCAATAATATAATTTTGTATTGATGAGCGTAACGTATTAGATTGATTACAGGAATGCTATTTCGACAAATGGTGTTAGGGTTTCGTCAACCCTAACCTAAAACCCGTAGGTTTGTATTTATACTAAAAGAATTCGGCAGACATGCGTCACTTGGCTAATGTCGCATGTGGCCGCCTTCATGCGTCACTTACCTAAGTGTCGCTATGTGTCACTAAGGCAAGTGTCGCCTACTACTAAAGTTAAGTGTCGCTAAGTACAAAAATGACTTTTCTATTACAATTAACTAACGACACTTACAACTCAAGAGACCAACTGACTGACACACTAAATGTACCAACAAACTCCCCCGTGTCATCAGCATGGTCTCTAAAAATCTTCAATCTTCAAAAATCTTTCATCAGCACTAGCCTTCCGGGAATGTTCCACCAGCATGAACACCCATTCTAACACAAACCTCGACAACCTTTATGAATTTTAAAGCTTTCTCTTGATCGATCTGATTATATCGCATCTTATTTTTGTAGAGAGCTTTCAAATCATTCTTTGACATATTAATAAGGCTGAGTGGATCAAACACACGAACACTTTTACCAAGAGCTCCTTTGATATTCCATTCAGTCTTTTCTTTCTCAGACTCTTTCCTTATAGAATATTCAATAACACCTTCTTGCGTATCAGGGTCAAACCACCAATATCGTAGATACTTAAGAAAATCCAGTGGTAATGACTATAAGGGAACTTTCTTTGGACAAGCAGCTGGCGGATAATAATATTTCACTATTGGTTCCTGAGTTCTCGGATCAATTTTCTTCTTATAACAGAAACGAACTCCCAGCTCTGGTCTAATCCACATATACGTCTTGCTGTAGATCTCTTTCCTTAATAGCTTCTGAAATATATTTCCTCGAAGATCATCCGTATGATTGACTATGTTCAGCTGAGCAAGACGATTTAATTCAACCCTTGGCAACGTGCTGATATGACTAAAACTTGTTTTGAAATATTGCACGCCGTCTCTTCTTTTAATCAAAATCAAAAAAAATTTTGCATCAAATTTCCAACTTTTGATCAAACCCGTAAGTTCACCTCGAACCTCGAAAAATTTGCACTTCTTCAATTCAGGTTCGGCTGGAAAGTAACTCATATGTGGCTTTGTTGAATCTCGAATAATCGATTTTGAAGATTCAGCACTATCGGAAATCGATTCACCCTCTGGTACTGAATGAGATGATGATTCGGGAACTGATTGAACATTTGGTTGTTCCTGAATATTTTCAACCATTTGTTCTTCCTCATCTTCCGAAGAATCAGACTCAATGATTGGTGCATCGAAATCATATGGTTGAGCCGGTTGTTTCTGAATAGGTTCAGGTTCTCTCTCAGGCGCCGGTTCTTGATTCGGGTTTTCCATATAAACCTCATCCGGCCCTGGAACCTCTGCATCCATTTCTACATCATCAGGATCAACTGATCTATCATCTTCATCAACCGGATTAATCAAACTTTGCAGATACGTGAGATTGATATTTGAGTAGTCAACTGCAATCGGTCTCGGTTGACCTTGAACATCAAGAAAATAATCCAAAGCAATATTTTCATTGATATCAGAACTTTGTACATTTGCTGGTTCTGGGGGAGGAGTTACATTTGTTTCTAACTCCTTGGGATCAACCTCCCCCGAAACAATGGTAACCGACTCCAACTCTAACAACCTAGACTGAAGATCTGTCACTTGAAGCTTTAAGTCGTCAACCTCAGCAGCCTTGGTCTTTAATTCCTTTATCTCCGCAGCCTGAACTTCAATAATCGCAGCTTGATCGGCAAAACGCTTATTCATTAATTCCATCTGAGCCGGAATCTGTTCAACAGATGCGGGCAGTGGCCGTGTTGAAGGTCGCTGCCCTGGTGTAAGTCCCTAGTTCTAGGATCGATAACTTCGTTATCTGTAGTATTAAGGTGCAGAATTCCTCAATACGATGTTATCTTACTAACAACGAATATATTCGCGTTTCGGTTAACTAATTACTTTGTTTTAAACGAATAATCGTCAAAACCTAGTCGTTAGGTTTATTTTCTTTTCTCTAGAAATTGGATTTGCAGGAAAAAATGTGATAGCAAAAGTTTTCTCTCCAAGTTGTTATGTCTAGTTGTTATGTTTTTCACGTATTAAAAACATATATATAGATCGTCTCTAACTCGCAGCCTTTTGGGCCTGCGAGTTGACTCGACTCGCTACGCAGCCCAAGCCCAACTCAACTCGTTTGACACCTATTGAGTTTGGCTCTGCGAGTTCAGATCTCACCTCGCTTCGCAATCCTTTGCGACCTGAGATCTCGACTCGCATCAAACGTAATTAATAAAATACAATATTTCGTCTATTATAAAAACAAAATATTCATTTACAAATCTAAACTAATACACAAACATAATAATAATTACACCAGTTCTATTTCAAGCTAGATCTGTTGTCACAATCTATGTCTCAACAGACTCCCCCTTGACAATAGCTCTAGCGTCTTTATCTTCACGCTTGTCTTTAGTCTTCATTTGTAAATTTTACTTCCTGCGTACATCTTCATCTTGATACAAGTCTTAACCATCATCTGATAATCTCGTTGTAGGTTCCATGTATACGGACCAAATCGAGTAGTTCAACTTGTGTGTTAGAGCGGAAATCAAACACACCAAGATATGCAAGATTAACACAATTAATAACCAAAACACAAAGGTGTATGTTTATATATATAATGAACTAGCAACAATACATACACTTGGACAAACACACAAAGATCAAAATAACACAACCTAGTGAATTCTTTTTGAAATACAGAAGTGTTATGTGTGTGAAAGTCTTAACAAAACAGAAGCTGGCGAGCTTCTATTTATAGTCTAATTCAGACATTCTGCGACACAATCCTTGTGTCGCATAGACTGATTCTGCGACACAATACTTGTGTCGCATAGAATGATTCTGCGACACAATCCTTGTGTCGCATGATTACAAAAATTGTAATTAAACTAAGTCTAAAACTATTCAATACGTAATTACAATATCGACACAATTACAGACTGAGACCAACTGACAGACACACATAAATGTACCAACAAACTCCCCCGTGTCTTCAGCTTGGTCTTCAAGAATTTTTCGATTGGCTCCAGTCTTCAAAAAAACAGCAGATCTTCAAACGTCTGAACATCAAACCCATCCGGGTGGAAACTTTCCGCCAGCATGTATACCAAAAGTGAAGCATATATTAATGATTTTCTGAAATCTCTTCGCTAATACTGTATTGAACTCGTTTCCTGGATTGTAGCGAATCCGATTGTCAAATAGCTTCTTCATATCATCTCCAGACAGATTTATCAGGCTCATTGGGTCAAATATTCTGAATTCAGCCTTTTGTAGACCCCACAATGAACTAGATCCAGTCTGTGGCACAGAATCTGGCACATAAACAAGAACGGCTTCGCCAGTGTGACCATCCAGTTCCCAGTAGTGAAAACGCTTCAGCAGATTGAATGGAACTGTTTCCAAAGCAATTTCACGCAGACATTCAGCAGGAGGATAGTGAACCTTTACGATTGGCTGCTTGGTCTTTGAATCGAGCTTTTTCTTGAATGTATACCTTGTACCCAGTATCGGTTTGACATAATGATATTTCTTCAGTCGAATTTCTTCACGCATGATCCTTTGAATAGCATCTGCAATTCCGTCTTTGTAAGGATTTATCAACTGAAGCTGAGTGAGATGAACAATGTCATGCTTCGGCAACGTACTCAGTTTCTTCATAGATCGACGAAAATACTGAATACCGTCAAGTCTCTTGATCATAAACCTCCCTTTGCTAACCTTCCAGCTTTTTATAAGACCTGAATAATCACCGCCAACCTTGTATTTCTTACATGTAACAGGAACAGGTTCGGGATTTTTTCCTTTGGGAAACCAGTTATCCCTGATGGACATTTCTTTGTCAGAAGGCACATATTCATATGTATCCTTTGGGAAAATGTCATTGTAATTTATCGATTCACGAACAAGGACTGATTTTTCTTGTGAAGGGCCGGCAGACTCAGACGATTCTTGAGCAGGAGCTGCTTGAGAAGTAGATTCTGGTACGTACTTAAATGCAGGCTCTGACTCATCATCTGAAGAATCAGATACGACAATACCCTCTTGTGGGTAAGCTGGACAATCGGTATATTCTTCATCTGGTTCAAGCTCTTCTTGTTCAATATTAACTTCATCATCATTATTAGCAGTTTCAAAGTCAAAAGGTTCTTCAGGAGCATGACCGCCTGCGTTGACCACAACTTGAAGGAATGTCAAATTACAATAGGTGTAATCTACAGCTAGCGGTTTTGGTTGCCCTGGTTGCTCAATAATATAATCCAAAACAAGAGTTGTTTCATTAATAGTAGAATCAGTTACATTATCAGAATTTACATTTTCATCGCCCTCGGCGGAAACCCTAGGTGTTGATTCTAAGGCCGATGGGCTTTTCTCCCCCGAAGAAATAGCTTGGGTTTCCAGCTTCAAAACCATTGATCTCAGCTCGGCATTTTCTTTTTCAATACGGGAGATCCTGGCATCCTGAGCTTCAAATTTTTCAGCTTGAGCGGCCATATCATGCTGCATCCGATCAATTCTGCTCAGGAGCTCTTGAATAACTGCTGGATGAGGGGTGATTGGAGTTTCCGTTCTTGGGAGCTCAGAAGATGTATACGTGGAAGGGCGAGAACGTGTGACCGGAGGAGTCGGATCAGAAGGATCAGAAGTGTCTCGAGCCCTTTTTCTGTGGCTGGAGGATTCAGGACGTGGAGATGGTGGCTGATAAGCATCAATCTCACGATCAAGATCCACCAATTCCGGATCCACGAGATCTGGTTGAACCGGCGGTGGCTGAACTGGAGGTGGCTGAACTGGAGGTTCAGGTCTCGGTGCAACAAATTGTTCACCTGGAGGAGCAACATACGCAGGATCCACAATGTGACCGAACGGAGCAACCTCACGATCAGGTGCCTGTCCCTGCTTGGCAAAAGAGGCACAAGTGATGTAAATTCGGGTGTTCATCGGCGTTTGCTTAAAAGTGAATGAAGGAGTCACAGGAAGATCTGGGTGCAGATGGTTGAGCAACAACTGAGTGAATCGAGGATACACAGCCCATTTTTCTTATGTATCCAAAGCGTTTTTCACAAAACCCCTGAAGATATAACCTGAGAAGTTAAAGGGTTTGTTGTAGATCAAAGCAAGAATTGCAGAGGCAGTCGAATATCGCATTCCTTCAAGGCCTGCCCTGCGACTAGACAAACACACGATCACAATGTGTGCCAGATATCTCCAGACCTTCGTCATGTAGGTCTTCTTGTATTGATCAACAGGAATATCTTGATATCCAATTGATCTCATGCCTTCGGCGATTGCAGCAGCACTGAACTGGATGATCATGTCAGAGTTGTCACCAAACTCAAAGAAATCCCGAATAAGCTGCTCGGAGAAGATAACTTGGCGTCCACAAACCCTAGAGATAATACGAGGATCCTGTTCATCTCTGTTAACGACCGCGTTATCCCAAAACTCAGTAATATGATTCGTCAAGATCCTAGTGTCAGCAGTGATTGCCTTGTAAATTCAGGAACGACGCAGAAAGGCGATCATGGGACGATACGGGCGCGAAGACTCGACAGTGGAGTTCAAGAAAGCCACGATATTGTGACGCGGTTCCCAGAAATATTTGGTGACATCGATCTCGGCGGGTTGAGCAGCGTGTTGTTCAGCCATTACTGCAAAAGATAACAATAGTACAACAAAGCTCGAAAAGCGTTAGCGTTAGTACAAAAAACCAAAAAAAATTAAAAACTGCGACACAAGTGTTATGTCGCAATACAGAAATACGACACAAGAATTGTGTCGTAGAATGGAAATACGACACAAGTGTTGTGTCGTATGACACATGTCACACGGACAACATTTCCCTTGCATTTAGCAATTTTTGAGAAATTAATCTCAGATGCGACATAGCAATTGTGTCGTAGATTGTGTCGTATAACATAGGTACGACATAAGGCATGTGTCGTATGTTGTGTCATATTAAAATACGACATAAGCAATTATAAAACTACGACATAAAAGACTCTATCCTATACGACACAAAGACTGTGTCGTATGTTGTGTCGCAAAGATGAACACTCACCCAACCCAGATTTGTGCGATGAGAAAAATTGGGGTTTTCAAAATCTACGCATACCCTAGGGTTCGCAATCAATAGGGGATCAATAATGTACATGTGCCTAACCCTAGAAACCCCTAAACCCTAAATAATTTGGGAAAAACCGTAACCCTAAAAGATATAAATATCCACAAACTAATCTAAGGCTAAATAACCAATGAAAACAAGAAAAGATCATACCGAAAGGTGCGCAGAGAGGTGAGGAACAAGAATTGAGCAACAAATTGCAGTGAAAAAGCTTCGAAAGCACGAATCCGAACGAAAAATGATTATGTCGCAAAATCGCCTTTGTGTCGTATAAATTGTGTCGTGAATACAGCGTAAATAATTATGTCGTATGGTTTGAAGTTTTATACCCACATACGACATAATATTCGACATAATATACGACATAATATACGACACAATTCTTGTGTCGTATAGTTGGAATACGACACAATGCTTGTGTCGTATAGAACACATAGCAGATTTTGATGACAAAAAATATTTGAGGTTAGACCCAATTTTGATTTTGGTTGGAGAATTTTCGCATAGAAGATGATTTGTGACCTAAGAAAAAATTTACATACTATTAAAAGGATAAAACTAGATATAAATATAAACATAAAAGAAGAAAATAGACAAGGACAACTAAAAGCGTAAAAACAATAAAAATTTTGGTGACGGAGTTGAGAATTCTGATTAGGGATCATATCGACATAACATGCAATTATTAGGAACAGTAAGTGTTATTTCGATCATCAGTATATTTGTCCTCTTTAAATTTACTTGTCATGTTAGAAACAATTTTTATAAAAATTATTTCAAAACGATTATTAGTATAATTGTCCACTTTAAACGTGTTATACGCACATCTAGGAACTAATTTTTTTTTTATTTATTATTCGCATGTATATTTCGCTGTGGTCACCACCATAGATATACATCTTAACTTAAGACATAGACCATGTTTCCATTTACAGAGAGAATATTAGAAAATCAAATTTAAGAATCAAGTCAGCGGTGACAGGTCTGTACTTGCGTACAACAGAGCGACATAGCTTGATTCAGGTTTAAGCAAAACCGGACTTGGTCAAACCATTTTGACGACCTTGTAAGGTATCTTAATTTTAAAGACTTTTCAAGTACTTTGACTTGTGTTTGCTTAATTTTTAAGTATATATAAACAGAAACCAGGTCTATACTTACGTATAACAGAGGAGACTGTCAACATATACCCCCAAATGATATCAAATAAACTTCTTTCAACGAACACATGTCTAGTATAAGTAAGAAATTAAGACATTTGTCATACATCTAATGATGTTGTACCACTTGAAATAGACAATTAATTATTAGGCTTCTTAAGAAGTTTCAAGAAGTTTTATATAACAAGCCTACTAATATATCGTATGATGAAGACAATGTTTATAAAAACTGTTTTCATCACGTCAGATAAATCTACTGACACATCCAAGATAAATCTTAAAATTCCATTTAATGCATGTTACCCGATGTACTATCATATCCCAAGTTGTTTACAGACACAACTTCAACGTCTATTTTAAAATGTAGCAACGTTGCATTTCTTTAATACTAAAAAGTATAAAGAGTGGCTGTTGCGAAATTTATTTATTTATTTATTTATTTATTTTTTTAAATTAAATTAAATTAAAGAAACTGTACATAAATCAAGTCACAAATCATTTCTTGAGATCAAGGGAAATCATCCCTATCATATCTACAAGTTCGTCGAAACAAGCACGCGAAAATGTTTTTGTGAATAAGTCGGCCTTTTGCATGAGGGTATCTATGTGAATAAGGTCAATCAAGTGTTTCTCATAGCAATCTCTTATGAAGTGAAACCTAATCTCTATGTGCTTGGTCTTGGAGTGTTGAACGGGATTGCGAATAATAGATATAGCAGCAGTATTATCAATATGAATTGGAGTCAAGGTAAGAAGTAACCCATAATCACGCAATTGGTGTTGAATCCACAAAATCTGGGAGCAACAACTTGCAGCAGCAATGTATTCAGCTTCCGCTGTTGAGGTGGAAACTGTGGTTTGCTTTTTACACTGCCAAGACACCAATCTAGAGCCGAGATATTGGCAACCTCCTGTAGTTGACTTTTTATCCGAATTGCAGCCGCCATAATCAGAATCAGAATAGGCAGTGAGAGAGAAATTTTTCTCATTTGAGTACCATAGACCAAGTGATGGTCTATATTTGAGGTAACCAAAAATTCGCTTCACAGCCTTCATGTGAGAAACCTTGGGCTTTGCTTGATACCTGGAACAGATAGACACAGCAAACACAATATCTGGTCGGGATGTAGTGAGATACATCAGCGATCCTATCATAGAATGATAATCACGCTCCTTGCAGTCCTCTTCGTGTTCAGCAGGTCCGAGCTTGTGATCTGTTTCTATAGGAGTACCATAAGGCTTACAGTCATGCAGTTCATACCGAGTCAACATGTCAATCACATATTTGGACTGATGAATGTAAAGACTTTTATCAGACTGCTCAACCTGTACACCAAGAAAGAACTTAAGTTCCCCCATGGCACTCATCTCAAACTCGGACTTCATAATCTTCTCGAAGTCTCTGCACAAAGAATCATTTGTTGAACCAAATATAATGTCATCCACGTAGACCTGCACAAGTAACAAATCTTCTCCAACCCTTTTTATGAAGAGAGTGCTATCAATTTGGCCCCGAGAGAAGCCATTTCTCAAGAGATGATTTGCCAACCTCGCGTACCAAGCTCGTGGAGCTTGATGAAGACCATATAGAGCCTTGCCTAACTTGCAAACATAGTCAGGATGATTTAGATCTTCAAAACCGGGAGGTTGCATTACATGCACATCCTTTAGAACTTCTCCATACAGAAATGCGCTCTTGACATCTAGTTGGTAGACCCGAAATCCTTTGAATGACGCATAAGCCAGAAAGACGCGAATGGATTCCAATCTTGCAACTGGGGCAAACACATCATCATAGTCTAAACCCTCAATCTGAGTAAAACCTTGAACAACCAACCGAGCCTTATTTCGAATAACTACACCTCTGTCATCCTTTTTCACGCGATACACCCAGCGAGTTCCAATTGGATCAACACCTTTGGGTAAAGGAACCAAATTCCAGACATCAAGTTTTTTGAATTGATTCAATTCTTCCTGCATAGCCTCAACCCAGTATGGGTCTTTCAAAGCTTCGTCTATTTTCTTTGGTTCAAGATGAGATAAGAAGCATTGTTCCATATCTTCTTCCAAGAAGGCAAAAGAGGCAGTTGATGATTCCTCACGGATTTCGTTAGCAGCTACTTGACCCCTGGTTAAAACACCTTGTTGAAGCTCACCGATGATATTTTCAGTGGGGTGAGTAGAATGAATTCTAAGCTGAGAGATATGATCAGGCACAATGATCGGGTCCAAGTTTGAAAGAACACCTTCTGAATTTTCAATTGCAACTGAGCTATCAGTGACAATGTTCTCAGTTTCAAGTGGGAAGATAATGTCGGTTTCAGTTTGAGGATTAGATTCAGAAGCTACATGATCAACATCGGAGGAATTATCATCATTGACAATATTCTCATGAGGTACTATTCTAGACTTGGAAACTAAGTCGGAAGTAAGATCCAAGCCATGAAGTAGAGACACCACCTGATCTTCTTCACTAAATTTGGGAAGATTGAATGAGTCCACCAACGTATCATACTCAAACAAGGACTCAGGTCCCTTGCCTTTTGGAGAATCAGTATATTTCATAAACCTTACTTCAAAATGTTCCTCTATTCTCCCAGTGGACTTGTTGAAGACTCGTTTATTCGGCGAGTTCACAGAATATCCCAAAAATAGGCCATCGACAGCTTTTTCATCAAATTTGCCTACCGAGTCCTTAGTAATTAATATTGTGCAAGGACACCCGAAAGGCTCAAGAAACTTCAAATTTGGTTTGCGATTATTCAGCAATTCATAACATGTTTTGTTTCGTTTCTTAACCATCGAAACTCGATTCAACACGTAGCACGCAGTATTAACAGCTTCTGCCCAAAACGTGGTAGGCAGATGCGCATCAGACAGCATGGTTCTTGCTGTTTCAATGATAGTCCTATTCTTTCGTTCAGCGACACCATTTTGCTGAGGAGTACGAGCAGCACTAAACTGATGAAAGATTCATTTTCGAAGACAATACATTTCCAAGGTTCTGTTCTTGAATTCTGTTCCATTATCGCTATGCAGTTTCTTGATTTTCAGGTTACACAGGTTTTTCAGTCTGTCGAACAAGTAGGTTAAAGTATCAGCCGTTTCATCCTTTCCAGCCAAGAAATATACCCAAGAAAACCTTGAGTAATCATCAGTAACAATCAGACAGTATGATTTTCCTCCAATACTTTTCTTATTCACAGGACCGAACAAATCCATGTGAAGCAACTCCAATGGAGATTCAATAGAGTTCACCAGCTTAGACTTATGGAACTTCTTGTGTTGTTTCCCTTTGAGACAGGAAACACATTCATTATCTATTTTGAATGACTTTTTGGGCACACCTAACACAAGATCATTATTGACAAGATACTTCATTCTGCGAAAATGAATGTGTCCCATACGTCTGTGCCAAAGCAGTGAATCTTTAGAGGATGCTTTTGATAGCAAACAAGTATGCTCCTTGGTAGTCACAGTTTGCATATCCAAAATGTACGAGTTGCGTACACGGGGTGGTCTCAGTAGCACCCATTCCTCGGGAATAACAAATCCCGGTTTCAGAATTAAACACTCAACATCTGTAAATGCCGTAGTAAACTTCTTGTCGCAGACTTGAGAAACACTGATCAAATTGTGTTGCAGTTCCTCGACATAATTTACTTTATCAAAACTCACTTTCCCATTTGAAAGAGTACCCTGCCCCGTTATGTTACCACCTGCATCTCCTGCAAAAGCAACATGTCCTCCGCGATATGGTTTAACGTTTGACAGAAGAGACATGTCACCGGTCATGTGCCATGAGCAGCCACTATCCACATACCATTTACTGCTTTGTATATGACCTGACTGCTACAGCACAACATGAGGAGAGAGTTAGTTAGAAATGGAGACCCAGGCCTTTACAGACTTGGGTACTCCGGAGACCTCATCAATAATAACTACATCAGTTAAAACTTTGTTTTTCAAGAAATCAGAAGTACTTCCTGATGCAGTATTACTTGATGATGAGTCATTTGATGACTCTTTTGGTCTCCAAATTTTCACAGGAACAATAGTGGGTTGCTTGTTAACATTGTCAGGCTGTTTAACCTGAGGTTTACTAGGCCTAGCAGCATTAACTTTCGGGATAGAAGTATAAGAAAATGAATCTTTCTTTGAAAATGATTTAGAAGATGAATTTTTGTAAATAGAATTTTTGGAAACACCTTTTGACAACTTCTTTCTCGAAAGCAACGGACATTGATTAATCAAGTGACCTTGTTTCTTGCAGTAGAAACATGATCGTCTTTCCTTAAAGGTTTGGTCATTACTGCCTAAGAATTGAGGTGAGACAGGCAACTTATGAGAGTATGTGGAAGTGGATGCCTCAGAATGTGAAACAGAAGATTTGATAGAATTCTTGTTTGAGTTATAATTAGTATTCTTTAAATCTTTCCTTTTAAGTTCAGCCTGAGCCTTAGCATTCCTTTGAAAGGTTTCATTGTTTATCTTAGAAGAAATAGTGTGATGATCAGGCTTAATGTTTTTCTTTTCACACTGAGACACACTCTTACAAGGAACATCCTCAACCTCGACCTCCTTTTCAGTAGTTTTTAAGGGAGCAGGCTGAAAACTACCAAAGGGGGTTAACTGGACAATTCCTGAGGAGGTAAACTTAACAGGTTCAAAAGACCTCACAGGTTCAATCTTAGTTAGCTTGGTTTTCTTCTTATCATGATTGATCTCTATGTTGGTTTGATAGAAATCAGGCAACTTAAAAGTAGGCAAACTAACAGGTTCAGTTACAGGAATATCTACACGCTTAACAACAGGTTCATTAACTGATATTTCAATGGGCTTTGCATCTACTAACGCAGTAGGTACAAAATCTTTAATTTCATCTTTAGACGGTCTAACCAAATTCACATCTAAAGACGGAGGCGGTTGATGATGATAACCATAACCGGACTTATCTTTAGAATTAGTCCTACCCGTATGAAGGATCTCAGTAAAGACCATGGCTGAAGTGTTGATATTCTTGAGTTTTCGTTTGTAATCAAGACCTTTGGCTTCGGAGATAGCCAATTCTTGTTTTAAATGAGAAATCATTTTTAAGTAACTGTCAATTTCATCCTGATTGCTGAAAATGAGAGCTTTCAGCTCCTTTTTATCTTCAATGAGTTGATTAATGTTACTATCAAAGAGTTTCTCATTAGTTTTCAACACTTTATTTGCCTCCATCAAATTCAAGATATCTGACTTCAGGTTGTCATTATGTTCCATAAGCCCATTTACTTTACCAGTTAAACTAATACATGAGTTACAAGTAAATGAAGCATATTGTACCTCATTGTTGATGGCCATGAAGCATTGCTCGTGATCATCAAATGCAGAAAAATCATAAGCATCTCCATCTTCAATCAACAATGCAGCCTTAGCAGTAGTATGTTCAATCTGTTTTGGAGCAACAGATGGTTTTGTGAAACCCGTAGCAGGTTGTCAGCCTTTCGCACATTCGCGGGCAAAGTGTCCAAGATTCTGACACTTATAGCACTTGATTTTACTTTTATCGAATCCCATTGGTGTTCGATCAGCTGCATCTTCAAGAGATCTCTTTCCAGTTCTTCTTAGATAGTTTTTGGCTCTGCGAGTGAGCATAGCCATATTCCATCTAATGTCAATCCTTTCTAACTCATCGGGATCAACCTGATTGAAGTCCTCATCAGTCAGCTCCAATGTACTGACCCTTTTAGAAAGAAAGTCTTCATATGATGACAAGAAGGCAGTAAACATTGCTGCATGTTCATCTGTGGTTGCTGAAGAAGGAACAGATGATGATGAACATGTTTTGCTTGAAGAAGCATTATAAGTTGGTAGGGCTGAAAAAGTTCCTACAGTAGGATTACAGTAAGAAGAGGATCTCTGAGAATTTGGCTCAGCTGTAATGAAAGTTGTTCCACTATTACTTGATTCTGATGCACGAGCAATAGATCTTGTTTCCTTCTTTTGAATATCCAATGCACCAGCTTCAAGCTTTCCAACAAGATCATCCAGAGACAATTGCATTGTCTTTGGATCACTTTCTAATAACAAAACTCGTGTTTCCCAACTTGGTGGTAGAGCAGCTAAAGCCTTTTTGTTAATCTCGGAATTTTTTAGATTATATCCTCCAGCTTGCAGTTCGTTTACTGTGCGTGTAAATCTGCAAAGCATGTCTCTGACTGTCTCATTTTTCTGGATATAGAAATAATCAAATTGAGTTTTGATTAATTCCAATTTGCTCTCAATGTATTCAGTGTTACCACAAAATCTCTTCTCAATTGCAATCCAAAGATCATAAGCGATTGTTTGTGGAAACATATCCAAAACATCAGTTGGAAGTGACATAGTAATAGCAGAATGAGTTTTGCGTTCAATTTCCCATGCTTTTCGTTCTTCGTGAGTGTATGAATGAACGGGTTTTGGTGGAGGAACACCCATGTGTTCTCCAAGAGCAACATGCGCTTCATATCGTTCAAGAAGAGCCAACTCCATATCAGGATCAGTGAATAAAACAAACGACATAAAACGTTGTTTCCATGCTCGAAATTCCAAACCCGGTGCAAAATAAGGAGGTTTATTTGCACTACCGATCGTAGCATTATGTTGTAAAACTGCATCAACGCTTTGAAGGGACATGTTGACAATCTGCAAACAAAAACAAGAAAAACACAACAAACAAACAGATTTTTGTCTAAGTCTGGAATTATGCGACACAGTGTTGTGTCGTAAAGTAACAATACGACACAAGTGTTGTGTCGCAGAACTTAATCAGACAGAAGACAAAAATGAGACACAACTGTTATGTCGTGGATTGTGTCGCAAATTGTGTCACAGACTAGTCAAAGTCAAAATAATTTGTGTCGTAGGTTTATGTCGCACTTTGTGTCGTAGACAATTTAATGTCGTATGTTTGTGTCGTATGAACAGTATATACGACACAAGCCTTGTGTCGCAGAAGAGCACAAGCAGACAACCTAGAGCCCACAAAAAAATTTCAACTTTCCAAACAAATAATAAACAATTACGCCATGCTTCCTATCAGTTCTAAAACCCAATATTTTAAGATACAAAATCACCAACTCTAGATCTACCAAATCTAAAGGTTTGACAAACACCTTTCTTTGAAGATCAAACACCAAAATAGGCTAAAAATTGAACTTTTTGACCAAGAACACCAAGAACACAAGAATTAAAAATATTACTTTTAAACCAAAATCTTGCAAAAAACTAACTCGACACCACAACTCAAGAGTATGTGGCTCTGATACCAAATGTAGGTTCCATGTATACGGACCAAATCGAGTAGTTCAACTTGTGTGTTAGAGCGGAAATCAAACACACCAAGATATGCAAGATTAACACAATTAATAACCAAAACACAAAGGTGTATGTTTATATATATAATGAACTAGCAACAATACATACACTTGGACAAACACACAAAGATCAAAATAACACAACCTAGTGAATTCTCTTTGAAATACAGAAGTGTTATGTGTGTGAAAGTCTTAACAAAACAGAAGCTGGCGAGCTTCTATTTATAGTCTAATTCAGACATTCTGCGACACAATCCTTGTGTCGCATAGACTGATTCTGCGACACAATACTTGTGTCGCATAGAATGATTCTGCGACACAATCCTTGTGTCGCATGATTACAAAAATTGTAATTAAACTAAGTCTAAAACTATTCAATACGTAATTACAATATCGACACAATTACAGACTGAGACCAACTGACAGACACACATAAATGTACCAACACTCGTGCTAAATCACCCCATGCTTCTGTCGTCAAGATTCTATTTTCATGTAACTTTATCAAGTCTTTCTTCGACATATTCATTAGGTGTCGATGGTCATAAACTTTAAAAATCTCACGCTCACCACTCTCAACCTCATCATCTGCTTCAACCATGACAGCTTCTTCTGTTTCCGAATCCACATACCAATATTTCATATTTTCCAAAATATCTTGTGGCATTGTCTTCAAAGGAATTTGCTGTACACATTTGACAGATGGATAAATCTTCTTTCTTCTTCTTCTTCCTGTCCTTTGACTTCGTTCTGCCAACTTGATAGTCTTTCCCTTTCTTGGCTTAATCTTTTCAAACTTATTAGCTCTAACCTCAGTCTTGATTATGTATTCAACATATCTTCCAACAAAATCATCACTTGGGTTATTCAAAGGTAATCGAGCCAAATCTCGAATTTCAAATCTAGGCAAAGAACTAAACACGACAAGCTTTCGCTCAAAATATTGAACTCCGTCAAACCTTTTAATAGCAAATAGCTTCAGCTCAGAATCAAAGTACCAACCAATAATCCCTCTTTTAGGTTCCCGTTTCCCAGTTATATCAACTTCAGAAACTCCAACCTTCTTTTTCTGTTTTGGAAGTTTTCTAAGAAAAACTGTTGGATTCTTGGTAGGAATCAAGATTTCATCATTTTCGGAATCAGTTGAGTCATCGACTTCTTCATCTACATCGACAACTGTTGGACCTTGATCATTTTCAATAATAACTTCTGTCCTAGATGGGCTCACATGGTGTTCATCAACATTAGCATCTGGATCGACACCCATGTCTTGCTCATTCTCGGAAACAGCAGTCCAATCCTCAGGTGGGTGAAATTCTCCCTCTTCAAGATCATAATCAATCTCTTCATCTATCTCATCCAAAATATCATTTTCTGAATCTGATAGATCTAGACTTTCCATTCCTAGAGAAAACAAACAAACACAAATATATTAATGATTTAAATTCTCTTATTGATTTCCCTGAATCAATCTAAGAATTTCAATACTAATCCTTTTGTGTAATTAATATAAACGCGAAATATATATAACTTATAAATCTTTTATTGATTACCCTGAATCAATCTAAGATTTCCTAAGTCTTATATCAAACACTTAACAAACATTAATTAAATTTAAACTCTAATGTACTGTGAATAATCACCAAACATTTAAGTTTACAATTAATTAACTTATATAATTTCCAAGACTTAATTAAACTGTTATATAATAAAACTTAATTTTCAATTATATCTTTAAATTATATATCATTTGTCTAGTTAAAAATCATACAAATTTAACTTGTCAGTTATAAAAACTCTCAAGTCTAAAATGTCTAAGTTAAAATAAACTTTGACCGCTGAAATAAATTAGAACACGCTGCTCGACTTCTCAATAAGTCGGAAGACTTTCGATCACTAATTTAGTTAACTTTTTTTTTTTAAAAATCAAATAACTTAAACAATTTATAATACATTTTACTTGTAATAATAATAATCTCAAGCCGAATATATTACAAAAACTATTAAGTTACAATTATTCGGTTACAATTATAAATTACAATTATAATTCAACTAAATTCTAAGTACAAATATCTACACAAGTCTAAGCTGTCTTACCAGCTTCACTTGTACCCGCAGTACTTGTACCAGCACCATCACCACCCGCTCCAACACTCGTAGACTCCCCCTGAATAATAGCTTGCTCACCAGTCTTTGAAGGACCAGTCGGCTCACCATCTTTCTGTGCACTGGGATCATCATCTTCATCATCTCTTCTCTTCTTTGCTAACTCATCCTCTTTGCAAGCTTCATGATATATCATTATCTCCCCCTGAGCTGACTGTCCTGAATGCACTCTCAACA
The DNA here is from genome assembly GCA_963422505.1 of Pseudognaphalium luteoalbum. Classification (NCBI taxonomy): domain Eukaryota; kingdom Viridiplantae; phylum Streptophyta; class Magnoliopsida; order Asterales; family Asteraceae; genus Pseudognaphalium; species Pseudognaphalium luteoalbum. The sequence continues at coordinate 71,791,031 of OY730198.1, forward strand.
CTAAACGTTCTAAGTGTTCAAGCTTCAGTCGCTGGGCAGTAAAATCAGCAAGCAAAGTATCATGAGTTTTCAACAGAGTCAAATGTGATTCACTGATATGAACCATCTGCTGAGCAAGAGAAACATTCTCAGCTAACACCCCCTGGAATCTTGGATGTACTCTGTTCTAATTCCTTAACTCTTGACTCTAAGGATGTAATCCTTTCAGCATCAGTCTTCGGAATAACAGAAATTGTTGATGGTCCAGGCGGTGTCACTGAAGCAATGTATGATTCACGTGTGAGTGGTGGAATGGCTTGAGTGTAGAGACAAAAGTTGATTAATACTTAATTTTGTCCAAGTATTTTAATCCGTGAATATTGTTCTATCTGTGAAAGACTTGCATAAATGTTTGTTCGACAATGCCTATTCAACAATGTTTATACGACAATAGTTGTGTCCGTGAATGACAAGGATTAGTGTCTTTGTATCCGTGAATAAGAATGGTTCGACAATATTCATCCGTGATTACAGAGGATTCACGGATAGTATAATTCCGTGAATAGCTATTCACGGAATACACTTAGAATTGTCGTAGGCTTAGCATTGTCGTAGGCTTGTCTATAAATAGATGTAAGTTGAAGTCATTTGTGACGCTTCTTGATGTAATATTGAGATCACTTGTACATCTCTTGTATATGAAAATATAATCAATATTTTCTTGTTGATTCTTTCATCTCATTCTTCTTTATTACAATTGTATTTGTGTATATTTTTATTCCGCACAAATAGACACAAGTTCTAGTTTGCGTTTCCTGATCCAGGACTCTAACAAGTGGTATCAGAGCCAAAGGATAAGAAATTAGAACGATTTTGTGATTTAGTTTGCAAAGATGAAGAGTTGAAGAAGTTATGTGATGTCTACGGTTACGGTTATTTGAGACAGTGTCAAATATCATTCTGAGATCATAAACAAGTGATTCCTGATAAAGAAGCTCTCCTGAATTCATTCATATCTTATATATGATGACGAATTGATCAAAAGTTCCACAAACAGTTTACGTTTCTACGTCTCTTTTATGCATGTTTGAAATCTTGACGATAAAAGCTCAAATTGATCGTTTCTGAGTGTCGAAAATCAAATTCCGAGCTCATTGCAACAAGTTTCATCAAAAACAAGCTTGTTTTGAAGAATCTGTATAACTTTGAAAATTCTGGAAATCATCTTCCGTGAATACAATCATCTTCCGTGAATTAATACTCTCCGTGAATTCAGATTTCCGTGAATATAAATACTCCGTGAATATTGCAATTGTCGCATAAACAGTATCCGTGAATGATACTATTGTCGCATAAATAGTGGTGTTACATTCACGGATTAACATTTTCAAAATTTTATTAACTGTTTTTTTAATATTCACGGATAATTGTATTAACCAATACTCTTATTCACGGATACAGTATTATCGGATATTATTTTCACGAATAATTGTATTAACGTATACTTTTATTCACGGACATCAGTATTATTGGATATTTTTTTCACGAATAATTGTATTAACGTATACTTTTATTCACGGACATCAGTATTATCGGATATTAATATTCACGGATATTAATATTTGGATTCACGGATCTTGTATTCACAAAGAGATTAAAGAATTTTTAGGGTGATTCACGGATTTTATCTTGGAAAGATGGCTCATGTTAATTGGCAAACAATGATGAAGAATGATCAAGAGACCGGAACAACTACAAAACCACCCAAGTTTCTTTGCCAGAATGATTACGATGACTGGAGATATCGTTTTGAATCATTCATTGCTTTGTATGATCCTGATTTGATGATTCCAATATTGGAACAATATATACATCCAAGAGCAGAAGGCATTTATCGAGATAATCCTCCACCTAAATCATTAAAGATGATGAATTCGGAAGAACGAAAAGAACATGATCGTGATAAGAAGGCTAAATCCATCATTTCAATGAGTCTTCCAAGTGATGTTTTAGCGGGGTGGAAAGATTTGTCTACTGCTTTTGAATTATACAAAGCAATGGAAAAGCGGTTTGCTGGTAATGATAAATTGAAAAAGAGCAAACGTGATTTACTAAAGAAACAATGGGATGTTTTCACCTGTATTCCCAATGAGTCTTTTAACGATTTGATCGTTCGGTACTCACAGCTTATCAGTGAGTTAAAAAGACATGGAATGATTCTTGAGCGTCTTGAAATCAATGAAAAATTGATTGAAGCTTTGCCTTCTCGATGGGACATCAAAGCAAATATCTTGATGGAAGATGAGTCATTAAGAGAATATGCTTTCGAGGATTTAATCAATAAGCTTCAAGTGTATGATGTATCTCTCCAGAAAAAGGAGACAGGAAAAATGATGCAGTTTACTCAATTTGGTACTACCAAATCTTCTGAAACAACGGCATTATATTCAGGATCTAAAACTTATCCTGGTGGAAATCCAAGTGGAACCACATCTGGTGGTTATTCAAGTTTTGGTTTTTATGGTTCTGGAAGTTCTTCAACTTCAAGCCATCAACAAAAACAGAATTCTAATCCACAAGTTTCAAGAGTGACTGAAGACCATGCAAATGTTGTTACTGCATTTTTGTCTTCATATGAAGCTTTTATTTCTGGAAGAGTTGGAAATGTTGAGTTAGTTGAAGAGGATTATGATCAACTGCATCCAGATGACTTAGAAGAGATGGATTTGCAATGGAATATGGCTATGCTTACCAGGCGGGTTAAAAGATTTTTACAAAGAACTGGTAAAAATAAACTGGGAGGTAAACCAGGTTTTGACAAATCAAGAGTTCGCTGTTACAATTGTCAAAACCTTGGTCACTTTGCAAGAGAATGTGAGAAGAATAAAGCTCCTACCTCTGGTTTTACCAAGCCATCAATTTCCAAGACATATTCTTCATCTGCTCAACCTCAAACAAAGGAAACATCTGCTACTCCCACATCTTCTGCACTCATTTCTACTTCTGATGAGTTTTATGATTGGAGCGCACACGTGGATGAGTATTCCCATAATCAAGCATTTATGGTGAATGTTTCTGAGGTCGATTCTTCCTTTGCTGATCAAATTTGCTTAAATTGCACTGATTTGAATAATCAAATCAGCATGTATCAAACTCAAAATGCTAAACTTTTAACTGACAATGAAAAGTTAAAAATACAGAACAAGGAATTGGTTGAAAATAATGATCTTTTAAATAAACGTTTTGAGTCAACAAATGTTGAAACACATGATTTAAAAGCAAAAATCTTCAATCAGCAATCCATTATTAATAGTTATTTGGTTGAAATGGACTTATTAAAAAAGGAAAAATCTGATGCTGATTCTCTGCTTTTAGATCTTGAAAGAAAATTGCTAAATGTTTCAACATCTGCTGTTGTTTTTGATGAGATAATCAATAACCAACGTTTAGATACTAAATCTAAATCTGGTATTGGATATCAAAATGATTCAAAAACAAAAGATTCAAAAGTTGAATATCATTTTGTTCCTCCACCAATTACCTATTCTGCATTGCCAGTTAAAAATGAAGTAAACGTTGAGTTTGCTTATGGAAAAGGAAAGCTTGATGTGAAAGACACACTTCAAAAGGTGTCTTCAAGTGAGACTTTAGAATCATCTTCTAAAGATGATTCCAAAGTTGATGATTCACCAACTGATGAATCCAAAGTTGATGCTTTCAAAATGAAGAAGCATGATTGTGAGTGTAGTGACAAGATTAAAGATTGTGTTTTGAAAAATTTAAAAGAAAAATCAAAAGCTTGTGACACACCAACACAAGTTAAAAAGATTTTAAAACAATCTTCTTCACCACAAAAATCACAATCATCAACTTCTTCATCAAAAGCTAAACTTTCTTCTTCTCACTTTGTTTCTAAAAGTGAAGTATCTACAAGTAGAAAATCACATTCTAAATGTGAGGCTTCTACAAGTAAGACTTCACTTCCTGTTTCTGATAAAAGAGTTATTTCTCGAAAACAATATGAAACAAGAAAATGTTTCTATTGTAATGTTCGTGGACATCTTATCAATGAGTGCCACAAGCTTGCTAAAAAACGTTCAAGAGATAATTCGAAGCAAGCTAAACATTCTGAAATCAAAGATGATTTAAAAACTGTCCATGAACAATCATCAAAACCGAAAGTAACATCTTCTGTTTCTTCAAAGAAGAAAACAAAATCTCATGATGCGTCAATCAAAAGGAATTTCAAAAAGAACTTGAAACAAATTGACGTTTTCATTATGGATGTCATTACTGGACGACCCATAGCCTCAAAGGCTTGGGTCTCCATTAGCAACTAATCCGTTTTTGATCAAATGTCTTACAGCCTTCACGAGCTATTGATAACATATGGTACATCGATAGTGGCTGTTCAAGACATATGACAGGGAATCTCTCTCTGCTTGAGGATGTTAAGGTTAAAGACGGCGGTTTTGTTGCATTTGCCGGAGACAAGGGTGGCATGATTTCTGGTGAGGGAACCGTTACAAACGGGGAAATCAGCTTTGATAAAGTAAATTATGTTGAACAACTTCAACATAATCTACTCAGTGTTTCCCAAGTTTGTGACAAGAAACTTTCAACTTGGTTTAACGATGAAGAGTGCTTAATTCTTAAACCGGGATTTGTGGTACCTCAAGAGTGGATTCTTATGCGAGCTCCAAGGGTAAAGAATATGTATGTTTTAGACATGCGTACCATTACTCGATCTACAGAGCATGCTTGCTTATTGTCAAAAGCTACAGAAAAGGAATCAATCTTGTGGCACAGAAGAATGGGTCACATTAATTTTAGGAAAATGAACTTCTTAGTTAAGAATGATTTAGTGATTGGGGTTCCCAAACAAACCTTTTCACTAAATGATCACTGTATTTCCTGAAAAAAGCGAAAACAAACTAAGAAGTCTCATAAACCTAAATTGATGAATTCGATTAACATTCCTTTGGAACTTCTCCATATGGATTTGTTTGGACCCGTAAGTGTTCGGAGTATTGGGGGTAAATCCTATTGTTTAGTAATCACTGATGATTATTCCAGATTTTCATGGGTTTACTTCCTTAGTACAAAAGATGAGGCTGCTGAGAAAATTAAGTATCTAATTCTGAAATTAGAGACTTTGTTTTCTCTCAAAGTGAAAATTTTGAGAAGTGATAATGGCACGGAATTCAAGAACTACTTAATGGAAATGTTTTGTCTTCAGCACGGAATTACTCAACAATTTAGTGCTCCTCGAACTCCACAACAAAATGGAGTTGCTGAAAGGAAGAACAGAACTTTGATTGAAGCCGCAAGAACAATGCTCTCAGATGCAAAGTTGCCAACAACTTTTTGGGCAGAAGCAGTTAATACGGCTTGTTTCGTATTAAATAGAGTTCTTGTAGTCAAAGATAAGCAGAAAACGAGCTATGAATTATTGAATAATCGGAAACCGAATATTCAATTTTTGGAACCTTTTGGATGTCCGTGTTTGTTGTTGAAAACTAAGGATGGCATTGAAATTTCAACGAGTTGTAGAAGTGTGCTGCTCAAAAGGTATTTTTGCTGGATGCAATCTTCCTGAATATGCTTGAAGATTTGAAGAAAAGAATCAAGTATTATCAAAGGGGGAGTTTGTAGAGACAAAAGTTGATTAATACTTAATTTTGTCCAAGTATTTTAATCCGTGAATATTGTTCTATCTGTGAAAGACTTGCATAAATGTTTGTTCGACAATGCCTATTCAACAATGTTTATACGACAATAGTTGTGTCCGTGAATGACAAGGATTAGTGTCTTTGTATCCGTGAATAAGAATGGTTCGACAATATTCATCCGTGATTACAGAGGATTCACGGATAGTATAATTCCTTGAATAGCTATTCACGGAATACACTTAGAATTGTCGTAGGCTTAGCATTGTCGTAGGCTTGTCTATAAATAGATGTAAGTTGAAGTCATTTGTGACGCTTCTTGATGTAATATTGAGATCACTTGTACATCTCTTGTATATGAAAATATAATCAATATTTTCTTGTTGATTCTTTCATCTCATTCTTCTTTATTACAATTGTATTTGTGTGTATTTGTATTCCACACAAATAGACACAAGTTCTAGTTTGCGTTTCCTGATCCAGGACTCTAACATTGAGATAACGCTTCTTTGAGAAGACTAGCTGCAAATCTACTAGCTTTATTGGTCGGAAACTGAGCATCATGCACCAGTTCTGCAACTCCCTCCTCAACAGTCTTGGAGACCATTTCTGGTTCCACTGACTCAAGCAGTTTCTCAGCCTATAAAGTTAGATATAATTAAATAAGTAATTGTTACAGATAACTCTGTCTCAATCTCTAATTAAATATTTATAATACTCGTAGTACTAAACGTTTATCTCATACCTCAGATGATACAGATACTGGTTCAGTAACCACCGGTATCATCGTCTCTACCTGAGATGTATCTTGAGCAACTGTCACAGAATTATTTGTCTCAGTTTAACTCCTGATAAACAAAAAGTTAAGATTATCTAACTCTAAATAAAACATACCATCCTGAATGATTAATGTCCTGGAACTCTTACGGCGTTGAGAAATAAGAGAAATATCCTCTTCCTCAGGACCCTCATCAATAATACTGAAGTACGGATCGACTTCCTTAGCCGTTCTCTTTTCCTTCAGTGCTGGATCTGGAATCATCCTAGATCGATATCTAATATAACCAGCATCTGGAGGTGGAGAAGGAGTACTATCATCATCATCATCTGAAGCCGATTCACCATCACGGCCTCCAGATGGACCAACATCAGAATCCTAAATATTAAATATATTAAACATTTATGATTAGCTAAAAGCTCTATCATACAAGTTCTATATATTTATGATTAATCTGATAAATACCTTAGAAGGTAAACCCTCAGATCCATCTAGCTGTCCCTGCTCACCCTCAGGTCGAGTGACCTCTGGGTCTGCAGTCTCAGCTCCCTGATCATAATGATATTTATATTTTATAATCAGAAATATTATCTAATTAACTAAATATCTATAACATTTGTATTATATAATAATAATAATTTGATAATAATATAACAACTAAGTACCTATATTACTATATAATTATAAAATTACCTCAGGTGAAGCAACATAACTATCAATATCCCGTAGCAAGATATCAGTAGCATCATCATGCTCTACCAGCACCTCCTGTATCACCTGGGCAGCAACATATGGGTTCACCTGTTCCCCAGCATGTGCAGGTTGTTCCAACACATCCTCAATGAGCTCTTGTGGATCTTCAGAAGGAACCACATCAGCTCTCGGGTCTGGAACAGCAACATCAGCACCAACATCCAACCAACCATTGTTCGGTGGCGTCACATAGGCAGGATCAACAATAAAACCAAAAAGCTCTCGCTCCTCAGGCTTTACTACCCCTTCCTTCCTCACTGTCTGCAGAAACATCGCATTGTAGCCTCTAAGCCCAATAGTATCTACACGTAAAAATGGCCCAGGAATAACAAGCTCTGGCAGACGAGCGCGAATGATCAGCATACAAAAATGTGGATAAACCAGAAACCGTGATCTAACAGAACCCGAAATCTGTCTAACCAGCTCTCCAAAAAGATAATCACAAAAACTGTATGGTTTATTGTAAACCAGTGACAGTGCAACTGATACAAGGGTAGGGCTCAATTCATTGAAACCTCCCTTCTTTGGTGCAAAAACCGTGACAATAACATGCCACAAAAACCTCCACTGTCCAATAACCAGAGGTTTTTGGAACTGTCTTCCTCTTCTATCTCCCATATAGCCCATACGGCCTATAGCTCCCTCAATAAAATCACTAGGGTACTCAGTCGGACCATCTTCTTGGTCTACTGTCCCCAATTGTAAAATCTGACATAGATCAGAAGCAGAGAAAACAACCGGTCTCTGATTAACCGTAGTACGTATCACCGGTGGATTGACGGTCTGATCATACTGAATATTCGTCTAAAAATCATTCAGTATCGTCTGAGAGATCTGAGGAGACTCGGTAATCGCATACCGAATGTGTGAACGTGCAAAGAATGACAACACTTGAGCAACTTGATGTGCTCCATGTGCTGAAAGATCCAGATCAACAAGAATATTGTGACCTTTATCGAATTGTCTCGCCATATCTATAAAAACACAAATGACAAAAACAATTAAACACGTTAATCAATTGTAAACTATAACGTATTATGAATAAAAATTCATCAAACATCTTAGTTTTTAAAATTATATATAACTTGTTACATTACAATCTCAAGTCGTATATAATTATTTCTAACATATATAACTTATTACTAATAAGTCATAAGTTCAATATGTATGTCTCATTAATTACTTGTTAATTTGAAATTCTCAAGTCGTTAACATTTTTTTTAAGAAATATAAGTTATACCGCTAATATAAAATTAGGACACGCCACTCATTTACCTCTTGAATTGGTAGACTTTCGATATAAACATATATAATTTTAATACAAGTCCATGATATAAAAGTTATTACTGAAAAAGTCTTAACATTTATATAAAACTTTTTAAAATTTTTCTAAATACTGGACTCGCAGAGGCATCATGTGCGAATCGAGTTCAACTCGGTTCGCAACTCAGCTCGCAACAATGTCAACTTGCTAACCAAGTCAATCCGCCATTCGATTCGCAAGTTGATTCGCTAATCAATTCGATCCGCAAGTCAACAAACAAGATTTCAACTCACAAAAATAAATCTGCGAATCAAGAAATATCTCAACTCGCTAATGTATCTCTGCGAATCGAACCTCTGTTCAACTCGCAACATAAACTGGTGTGGCGAGTCGAAACGAAAATTAATTAATCCTTCAAAATTATTAAGATCTATTGATTAGTTCACGTTTATTAAGGATCGTTTAACATTAATCTATAGAATTCTTGTCAAATAACACCTGTAATCTACGTAAATCGTTTAAATGAAAAGCGAAACCCTAGATTAATAAAAACTTCGATTTCGTGTAATTTAAACGGTGAAATCCGTTGATTGATACCTCAAAATGTTCGCAATTCGAAAGTATATATAAACTACGGATCAAAAACTCATCTCTTGTAATCGAGAATTTGAAATCAAACGAAACACTGTGTTCGTCTCGTTTCGCACTATCTGGATTCGCAAGTATAAGTGAGTTCACAAGTGAAATGGGTTCGGTAGCTTTGACTCGTTTGACCTCGCACCTTTTATATAGTTACTCGATTCGCAAGGTTAATTTCAACTCGCAAGATTGGACTCGCTTCGCAGCTTTGACCAGTCAAACTCGCAAGTTTTGAATAAAAATGCAAATTAAATACAAAGTATAAATATAACCCCATTCACAATTAATAGTTAACTCTGTAACTATGTAGCCTAAACATTTTAAAGAAAATGTTTTCGCTTAATTTTTCCTCAATGATAATCTTCTTACATATATTAACCGACTAAACCCGTGATACAGTTAATCTTGTATAAAGAAAAATCTAGAGCTAAAATTATGTACTTATATACCTTTATGGTCTTAAGTATAAAGACAAGTCTAAAATATATCTATATAAGTTATAATAGAAAAATTAACCGCCGATATAAAATCAGGACACGCTTCTCGACTTCATGTGAGTTGGAAGACTTTCGATTAATATTCCTCGTAACCTATATATATATATATATATATATATATATTATTTTTCAATTGTCAACACACATTTGTTCAACATGAAATAAATAGCCAGTATAATTCAATTCTAAAGGGTAACACATTGAATAAAATAAACGGAAACTTTCTATTAATCATTAAACATAAATACAAAATAAGAAATAAAAATTTAAGAGTACTAACATCTATGAAAGCAAACAACTTAAAAAAAATATCATGCTTAAAATTTTAACTGCTTTGGGATCATATTAGGAAGAATAAGCTGTACTAATTAGATTGTAATAAGCATAAGACAATTGTTAGTATACATACCTTATGAAATTCATATAAGCACAATAAAATCACAACTTTAATCAGTAATAAACTTATATTTATAAAATTATATCTTATTTACCTTTATCCACATGATATAACACTTCTTTAAAAAAAAACTTATTATTTCTTATTATTCACAAAGGTGAATGTTCGAATATCATAGTCAGTTCAAGACGATTACCGATATTGTGATCCACATAAACAAATTACACACAGATTTCTGAGCAAAACTTTTATTGTTAATGTACACAATATCTAGTATTTTCTACTATACAACATACTGAAGAATTCAAGTACAACACATAACACTGTATCTTGTATTAACAAGGTAGAGATTACTAAATGATGTTCTTTAGAAGCATATAACATACACTTGACATTAGATACTTTGTATCTTTCATATGTAAGGTAGAGGTTACTAAATGATGCTCTTTAGAAACATATAACTCACCTTTTGACATTATGATACTTTGTATCATTTTATATTTATTTTTTATTTTAGATCACAGTGCATGGCAGTACTATCATTCAACAATTAAGACATATGTCATACATTATATAGCAGATCACATTAGATAAGACACATGAAATTTATACTTCTTAACTGCTCGGAAATGTTAGCATAACCTGCCTACCAATAAATCGTATGATGAAGCTGACTAAACTTAAGTTATTCTTATCACTTGTTAATTAAAAGGACAAGTTATAATCAGTGGATATAGGTGTATAATAAGATAAATATAAGTGTAATCCTAGTTAAAAATCGTTATTCTAGTGCAACTTATAAGAATCTACTAACACATTGTACTTAATACTTAAGGTTATTATTCTTAGGCTTATTCTCCTAATGTACTATCATCTCCAAAGTTTTTACAGCTAAAAACTTAAAGCTTTTTCTAAAAGAACTTCTTTTGTTCTTTTATTGGAGGCGATTCCCCTCAGGTAACAAGCAAATAAATGCCATATGCCCCTTTTTATTTTTTATTTATTTTTAAATAAACATAAAACTGACTACTAACTATTACAAAAATACCCTTGGAAGACTAATCACTCTGGATTTCTCATTCCGTTAAGTTGAACCAACATCTCAAATCGAGCTCTGTCGAATGCCTTGGTGTATAAGTCTGCTAAGTTATCCAAAGCTGAAACCTTAACTAACTTTATCAAATTCTTCTCAGCACAGTCTCTAATAAAATGATGTCGAATATCAATCTGCTTAGTTTTACTGTGCTTCACCGGATTGTTGGTGATCGACATTGTCGATTCATTATCAATCATCATAGGAGTATTGGTTATATTTAACCCGTAATCCCGCAGTTGCTGTTGAATCCAAAGAACTTGAGAACACCAGCTGCCAGCTGCAACATACTCAGCTTCACATGTAGAAATGGCTACCGAGCTTTGCTTCTTGCACTGCCAAGAAACTAATCTACCTCCTAAGAATTGACATCCTCCAGTTGTAGATTTCCTATTCTGATTGCATCCTCCATAATCCGAATCAGTATAAGCTAGGAGATCTAAGTATCCATCAATCGGATACCAAAGTCCCAGCTTCAGTTTCCCTTTGAGGTAACGAAAGATCTTTTTCACAGCTTGCATATGTGACTTTTTCAGATTTGCCTGATATCTTGCGCATATACAAACAGCAAACATAATGTCAGGCCTAGAGGCAGTTAAATACATTAGTGATCCGATCATGGCTCTATAAAGAGTTGGATCCACATCGCTATCACTCGATGTATTTGGTCCAAGGTTGTGATTGACTGGAATTGGAGTATTATAGACCTTACTTTCATCCATCTTAAAGCGTTCCAATAGCTCATATGTATATTTAGATTGATGAATAAAGAATCCATCCTTCTTTTGATCAACTTGTAATCCTAAGAAGAAATTTAACTCTCCTATTGCAGACGTCTCAAACCTTTTTCTCATGACTTTCTCAAATTCTTGACACATCTTTTCATCAGAAGATCCAAAGATAATATCATCAACATATACTTGTACTAATAGAAAGTCATTTATATTCCATTTTACAAAAATTGTACTATCAATTGATCCTCTTGTAAATCTATTCTCAAGTAGATAAGTTGATAACGTTCCATACCATGCCCTAGGTGCCTGATGTAATCCATATAGAGCCTTATTCAAATGATATACTCTATGTGGATAGTCAGAATCAGTAAACCCTGGCGGTTGTGAAACATACACCAATTCTTCAACTTTGCCATACAAAAAGGCACTCTTAACATCCAACTGATAAACTTTGATACCTTTAAAAGAGGCAAATGCTAAGAATACTCTAATTGCTTTTAACCTAGCAACTGGTGCAAACACTTCGTTGTAATCTATCCCCTCTTGTAGATTAAACCCTTGAACCACTAGACGAGCTTTATTGCGAGTATGACTCCCTGGTCATCTCTCTTACACTTAAATACCCATCTAGTTCCAATTGGATATTCTCCCTTTGGAAGGTCAACCAACTCCCATACTTGTAATTTTGAGAACTGTTGCAGTTCTTCTTGCATAGCTTCAACCCACGAACTTTCTTTGAGAGCCATTTGCACATTTTTAGGCTCAACTTGTGAGATAAAGCATGAATATAGACATTGATTATGAATCCCTGTCTCTGTCATAGTAGTATACAAGCTTTCTAAATTTTCAGTTGTACTAGCTTTAGATTGAGTCCTAGTTTGAACAGGAGTATTAATATCACCGATGATATTTTCAACGGGATGATTCTTACTCATTCTTGTAATCGATATAGGGTCAACTATTAACTCATCTCCTAAGTTAGTACCAATCTCTTCTAATGAAGGCATTTCTTCTAAACTTGCTGAAGAGATCTTTAAATGGTTCAAAGAAGTAAGTACATCATCAAACGTTGTTTGAAGATCCTCTTCAGAATCTTCTGTTTCTTGATACTTATCCTTTGAAAATTGTTGAGACTCACTTGAAGAAGCTTCATTTGAGTCATCTGTTGCCCGGATTCCAGATTTCGGAACACTCGATGTTGAAGACGAACCATTGTCCAAGTCTCCATTCAATAAGTGTTGTGAAATCTCTGAATCACTGACAAAGTCACTTATTGGAACTTTAAATGACTGAAAGAGATCTGAATAGGCAAATTGCCAATCTAATCCCTTATGCACAGCAGGTACATAGCTCGTAACTTCAATGTTATAAACGATTTCCAGTCGTCCCGTGACTTTATTGAAAACTCTTTTATTTGGTGAGTTGGGCACATAACCTAGGAAAAATCCTTCGTCAGTCTTTTCACCAAATTTAGCTTGATTTCCTGTTTTCAATATTGTACAAGCAACTCCAAAGGGTGCAAATCCTTTTAAGTTTAGTTTCTTATTGTTCAAAAGTTCATAACAAGTCTTGTTATGCTTTTTCACCGTAAGAACTCTATTCAGAACATGACATGCTGTATTCACTGCTTCTGCCCAAAAGATGACCGGAAGCTTTGAATCTGCAAGCATTGTTCTAGCAGCTTCAATCAACGTTCGATTTTTCCTTTCAGCAACACCATTCTGTTGAGGTTCATATGGTGCATAGAATTGATGTTGTATCCCTTTGCTTAAGCAATAGATATTCAACGTTGAGTTCTTGAATTCCGTTCCATTATCACTACGAATACGCTTAACTCTTGTTTTATAGATATTCTCTACTAGATCAAAGAACTCCATTAAAATTCCTGGAGTTTCATCCTTAGATCCCAAAAAGAATACCTATGAGAATCTAGAGTAATCATCTGTGATAACTAAATAATACCACTTTCCACCTAGACTTCTCTTGCTTATTGGGCCAAAGAGATCCATGTGTAGTAGTTCAAATGGCGAGGAGATTGTGTTTTCAGTCTTAGACCTGTGTGGTTTCTTGTGCTGCTTTCCTTTTAGGCAAGGAACACACTTGTCTTCAGACTCGAAACGTTTATGTGGTACACCCAAAACTAAACCATTTTTGGTTATGTAGTTCATCTTTCTCCAGTTTAGGTGTGCCATTCTCCTATGCCATAAAAGTGCGTCTGCTTTTGAAGCCTTGGATAATAAACATGTCGACACCATTGAAGAATTAGAAACACCCATGTTTATAGCATAGATGTCCTTCTTCCTTGGTGCCCTCATCAAAATCCATTCTTCAGGAATTGTGAAACCTGGCTTCAGAACTAAAGCTTCCTTTTCATTGAAATGAACTGGATGGCCTTTATCGCAGACTTGGGAAACACTCACTAGGTTATGAGTTAGTTCTTCAACATAATTCACATCCTCTAGAGTCAAAGTTCCATTTGAAACTTTTCCTTTCCCAGTAATTACTCCTCCTTTGTCTCCTGCAAAATTTACTTTTTGCTTGAAATCTTCTCTGAAGTCCTTCAGTAGACTTCGTTCACCTGTCATGTGTCTTGAGCATCCACTGTCTACATACCACCAGCTGTCCTTGTTCACAGTCTGCTCCTACACATAACAAGTTGTACACAGTTAATTATCAAGAGGGACCCAAGCCATTACGGTCTTGGTTTGTCCTTGATCATCTACAATCTGAACCTCCTTAAAGTAACCATAACTGTTCCCATCGGGAGTCTTGGTAACCTTCACAGGAGTTTGAGACTGTTGATGATATGTAGTCTTAGGCCTATGAGGAGAGTGAGTAGAAAACCTCCTAGGCACATACTTAGATCCCTGTGCACTCGAAGTAGAGCCATTCTCAAATTGACTATGGTATCTACTTGGGGTCCTAAACCTCGAAGGTGTCTTATCTCTTGGCTTATTGAAAGTATTTTCGTTTAGAGTATAAGCCCTTTTAGGTTTAGGTGGAGAGACACTATGATTACCATCTCTTTTCAGAATGTTTACAGGTTTGCTTCCTAATCCCGGTTTGGAGCCTAACTTATCTACAATCGAACTAGAAGTGGTCGGTGTCTTTTCAGTATTCACTAACTTATGTGATGCTTCCAACTTCTTATTTGGGCAACAAGAAGCTACGTGTCCTTTTTGGTGACACTTAAAGCAAGACATTTGTTTTCGTGACTTACTAACTTTTGCATCCGCTATCGGAGTCTTAGGCACTAAAGATTCAATCACATGTTCTTTATTAACCACTTCATCAGTCTTAGTATCATTAATTACTCCACCCGGTACAAAATGTACTTTGGTGTGAGGAATTTTCTTACTATCATCAGATGAAGGGTTCTTAATAACATTCTTTTGTGCCTCTGACTGATCAGGTTTAGCTACGGGTTTTTCAGAACATACTTCAGTCATTTCAGTATCTTCTAGAAGTCTAGTGTAATTCGAATTGAAAGGAGGAGGTGTCTCATTATAACCTAGTCCTGACTTATCCTTTACACTTCGTTGAGCATCTAGCATCTTGTCCATCTCAGTGGTTCTATAATTTTCTATCTTTCGATTTTGCTCAACTAACTTCAACTTACAGTCAACTAACTCTTTCTCCTTATTAGCAATTGTCTGATTTAAGTCTTTTAGGTTCATATAGAGACCATCTATGATGACAGCTTTTTCATTAATGGTATCTCTAAGTGCACTCCTATTAGAAGCATTAGACTTAATTTTATCTTTTAAGTCCTGTTTATCATCACTTAACCTACGCACATCAATCTTAGCTAGTTCAAGTTCAGATCTAACAGTCTTATTAGATTCAGTCAATATGTTAACTTGAGAAGATAGGTTTTTGTTTGAAACAGTTAAAACACTAACCTGTGACTGTAAATTAGTAACCAAATAACATACATCAGCAAGAGTAAGAATATCAATACATACCCTTTTCTTGTCTGTTTGAATTTCAGCCATGCGTGCTACAAAGTCTTCAGGATTCATATTTTCAGTTGACTCCATGTACAACACGTCTTCATCACTTGCTTTCATTTCAACCTCATGCACCTTTACATCACACTCTGTATCTGTAGGCATGTAGGATGTTGACTCATCAATTTCAGCCATGAAAGCTTCCTCAGACTGAGCTTTCCATTCATATGAGCCATCCAACTGTTTTACAACCAAGGCTTTGGAAGCAAGAGTGCTTCCCGAACCCTGTTTTCCATTGCCAACTTCTACTTTAGGTCGTTGGCATTCTCAAGCAAAGTGTCCGTAACCCTGACAGTTATAACACTTGATCTTGGTCTTATCAAACCCTGATCGATTGCCAACTACCTTTCTACCAGTTTTCTTTAAGAAATTCTTTACTCTTCTAGACAACATTGCAAGTTGATCCTGAAGTTCTATTTCTTCAAGATATTCAGGGTCTATCTGATCATAATCCTCTTCAAACAAAATTGGATCATTGAGTTTGCCCTGAATGTAGTTCTCATACGAAGCTACAAAGGAAGCGAGAACAGATAATTGCTGTTCTGCAGATTTCACACTCATAGGCATCTTTTGATGTTCTTGAGGTGACTTCTCAGTTGGTTTACCCTTTGCTTCACTACCAGATGAGGTAACAAGACACTGATCATCAGTAATCATTTCACCCTTTCCATCAGCACACCAACAAATAAAGCAGTGGTCGAGCTCGAGGAAGTAGTAGAGATAGTAGATTTTCCATGATATAGTCCCGGATCCTGAGCCTGATCAGAATCAGTATCTCTAGTCTTCTTGGTGAAATCATAAACTCTGAGCTTATCAATTGCCTGCTCTAAGGTCATGGTTGCATACCTCTCATCATTGTCTTTAAGCATTATGCCATGTATTTCCCACTTAGACGGTAAACCCTCAATAAACTTGTTGGTTTTCTCAGTCTCGGTAGTCACAATCTCATGGTCATCTAGCTCACTCAACAAATGGTAGTATCTTATGGTATAAGCATCAAGATCTTCTCCTTTCAAAGCTTTGAACACAGTAAACTGCTTTTTCAGGAGATTCCTCTTGCTTGCTTTAACTTGTGGACTACCTTCACACCTTTTCTCAAGAGCTGTCCACAAAGTTCTAGCAGTATGGAAGGACTTCAGTTGATGATTAAGTTCCTTAGGAAGACTCATCTTAATAGAAGAACGAGCCTTGTTTTCAACCTCAAATTCCTTCTTTTGTGCTTCACTCATCTGTTGATAAGTGAGAACCACAATAGCATTTTCAACAGATTGTGTAGGTGCCGTGTATCCATTCTTGATACACATCCAGATAAATAGATCATGAAATCTACAGTAAGATTCAAACCTATCCCTCCAGCTATAATAATCCTCAACTCTCAACAATTTTGGTGGAACATTAGATTTTCCAATCTCGTGGTCCATCTCAATCATTTTGCTAAGGTCAGACATCGTAAAACTTAAAGTTAAAATGTATTCGCGAATTCAGAAAACAAAAATCTCGACTCGCAAGAACTCAGTTCAACTCGCAATCTCAGCTCGACTCGCAGAATCTCGGTTCGCAAGTCTCAGTTCGGATAGCAGTGATGTCAACTCGCAAGTGATCTCGTTTCGCAGGAGATCTCGGTTCGCAGAGTATTTCAACTCGCAACTTAGTTCGACTCGCAAAATGTCAACTCGCAAGAATGTCAACTCGCAAGTTCAACTCGGTTCGCAGACTTATCTGAAACCATAATCTCGACTCGCAAAACGGCTGAAAAACGCGAAAACCAAAATTTTTTGGTATTTTTACGATTGAAACAGGAAATTTCGACCGTAAACAAACCCTAAATCGTCTAGAGAATGATTTTAATCGTTTTTACACACTAATGCACGTCAAAACAATCCTAAATCTCACGCAATTAACCCGAAAACTTCGAATTACCTTCGTTATCTAGCCCGAAAGCTCTGATACCAATTGTAAGTCACTAGTTCTAGGATCGATAACTTCGTTATCTGTAGTATTAAGGTGCGGAATTCCTCAATACGATGTTATCTTACTAACAATGAATATATTCGCATTTCGGTTAACTAATTACTTTGTTTTAAACGAATAATCGTCAAAACCTAGTCGTTAGGTTTATTTTCTTTTCTCTGGAAATTGGATTCGCAGGAAAAAATGTGATAGGAAAAGTTTTCTCTCCAAGTTGTTATGTCTAGTTGTTATGTTTTTCACGTATTAAAAACATATATATAGATCGTCTTAACTCGCAGCCTTTTGGGCCTGCGAGTTGACTCGACTCGCTACGCAGCCCAAGCCCAACTCAACTCGTTTGACACCTATTGAGTTTGGCTCTGCGAGTTCAGATCTCACCTCGCTTCGCAATCCTTTGCGACCTGAGATCTCGACTCGCAGCAAACGTAATTAATAAAATACAATATTTTGTCTATTATAAAAACAAAATATTCATTTACAAATCTAAACTAATACACAAACATAATAATGATTACACCAGTTCTATTTCAAGCTAGATCTGTTATCACAATCTATGTCTCAACACCTGGTTCTTGGATCACAACCCTTGTTCGTTGGCGTCTTTTGTGGGGCTAATCCGCATATGAAGGAGTAGACCCAACTGGTCGCTTGCCCGGATTCCTTGGTACATGAACCCTGCCCTCATATATCCTTCTCAAAATACGCTTAAAGCGTCTCGGGTTAACCATTTGAATCGCGTCTAAAGCATCTTGAGGAGGCACATCACCCTCAGAATCGGGTGGTGTGGGTCCCCCATCATCATCATCGTCAACATCAACGCGCTGAACCTGTTCGATATCATCTAAATCCTGAGTGACTTCGTTATCAACCAAATCCTCTTCATTAACCACGGGAGGAATAAGAACATCCTCAAACCCATCGTTCGATGGCGCAACATAGTTTTCATTTACTATGTGCCCAAACAAATCATGATCCGGTAGCACCGCTGAATCCTTCGGTGGCAGTTTGCAGTCATTGAAAACTCGTAACAGCATCGGTGTCAGGACCAATAACGACCGCTAATCCGGAGCAATACCCAAATCCAAATCATTCAGAAGAAGCTGCACAAAACGTGGATATTGCAGCCATTTATCCTTGCCCGCCCAGATATTCTGGACCATATTCCCAAAATGTATCCACTGATGTTGTATGGCTTGTTGTAATTCAAAGCCAACATCAAAGACAAAGTGGAATAACTTGCAGCATCATAACCTCCCTTCCTCAGAGATAAACTAACTATAATAATGTGACACAAAAATCTCCAAACCCTGCACAGATACTGTTTCCTGAAATCAAAAAGCTGATCCGCCGGATAGCCCATCCTCATAAGACCCCCAAAAATAAACGTCATCTCAAACAGGGTTGGCATGTCATGTGTATCATGAAATTGCAATACCCGACGGACTGTGTCCTCGGTAATCTCAATCTGCTGACCGAACATGGTAGAGACAATTCTCGGCACCTCATTCTCCGTTTTGATAAGCGCATGGTCATAGAATTCCTCAATCTAATTCATATACACTGGAGTAGTGGCCGTGATAGCATGATGAATCCTGGAACGTCTTAGAAAATCGATCATCGGCTGAAACGGGATTGAATTCTTGTGCGTTGAATCCAGAAACGCAACAATATTGTGTCGAGTGTTGGTTCGGCGATAATAATCTTGAAGAGTTGCCATCTGGCTAAAATACAGAAAAGATAACCAGAAATATTGTTACAGATTAAGCTCAAAGTTAAAATTTAAATTCTGATTTTAGGCGTCACTTAGTAAGTGACGCATGAAATAGTACCGACACTTAGGAAGTGTCGCATGGTATAGTGAAATAAAATCAAGAATCACATGAAGCGTCACTTGGGGTAAGTGACGCTAACACTGCATCACTGGTGTAAGTGACGTTGTCGGGATACGCGTCATTAAAGGCGACACTTAGAAAGTGTCGGTTTAAAAGTATGCGGCAGTCAAGGCGTCAGTTAACAAGTGACGGGTAAACCAATGCGTCACTGGTAGAGTCACTTAAGGTAGTGACGCATATCAAAGTGTCATTCAGGAGAGTGACGGTAAAAGTGACAGTGTAGACCTAGGCGTCACTAGGGGAGTCACTTGAAGAAGTGACGCACATAAAAGGCGTCACTTAGACGAGTGACGGTCTAAATGACGGTAAAAAAAACATAAGCATCACTAAGGGAGTCACTAAAGGGAGTGACACATAGAAATGCGTCACTCAGAAGAGTGACGGTATAAGTGACGAAAAGCTTGACAAATTACCAAATAGCGTCACTTACGGGAAGTGATTCATGAAGTGACGCACCGATGAAGATCATCGCGCCACTGTTCAAACCCACAAATCACGAAGAAAATTTTTTGGGGTTTTTTCAAAACGAGGGTACCAAAAGATGCGTATAATAAAGATGAGTGAAACCCACCAATTATTAACACAAAACTTTAATAAATCGAACCCCAATTCGCGTGATTTCGACAAACCTTAAAACCCGTAACCCTAATATACGCTTAAACATGAAATACGTAATGAAAAGAGTTAAACGTTATACAAATAGATGCGTATGAGTGCGATGAACGAGAATATGTAGACCGATTGCACGAACACAGGCTAGAAATCCATAAACAAATCGAAATATCGCACCAGTCGAAGTGACGCACAGATAGCGGAAGTGACGGATATTGAATAATGTTGTGGTGAATAGAGTGTCGGTTTGGGAGGTATTTATACCGAAACCCTAATCAGCGTCACTCACCCCGACACTTATAGCGTCACTTGGAGCGTCACTCATCCCGACACTTATAACGTCACTTTTAAAGTGACGCATAAGGTCACTTAGTGAAAAAATTTGCAACTTTTGAGGGTTTTTTTTTTCCGATCATTTGCGTTTTGATTTTGGTACTCAAATTTGAAGGTAACTGTAACTTGATTATAATCACAAAATAAAACTAAATAAGATAAAATAATTAACACAGAAGTAACGCAAAATTACAAATACAAAATTAACACATTCTTTTTGGAGTTGATTGAGTCTGGTTAGGGATCGTATTGGAATAACATGCAATTATTAGGAATAATAAGTGTTATTTCGATCATCAGTATATTTGTCCACTTTAAATTTACTTGGCATGCTAAAAACACCTTTTATAAAAATTATTTCAAAATGATTATCAATATATTTGTCCTCTTAAACATGTTACACTTACATCTAGGAGCTAATTTATTATTATTCGTATGTATATTTTGTTGTGGTCCCCACCATAGATATACATCTTAACTTAAGACATAGACCATACTTCCATTTACAGAAAGAATATAAGAAAATCAATTTTAAGAATCAAGTCAGCGGTGACAGGTCTGTACTTACGTACAATAGAGCGACATAGCTTGATTCAGGTTTAAGCAAAACCAGACTTGGTCAAACCATTTTGGCGACCTCGTTAGGTATCTCAATTTTAAAGACTTTGCAAGTACTTTAACTTGTGTTTGCTTAATTTTAAGTATATATTAACAAATACCAGGTCTATACTTACGTATAACAAAGGAAACTGTCAATATATACCCCCAAATGATTTCAAATAAACTTCATCCACAAAAATATATCTAGCATAAATAAGATATTAAGACTTTTGTCATAAATCTGACGATTTTATACACCTTGAAATAAACAAGTATATATTAGGCTTCTTAAAAGGACTCAAAGAGTTTTGTGTAACATGCCTACTAATACATCGTATGATGATGTTCATAAAAACTATTTTTAACATGTAAGATAAATCTACTGACACATCCAAGATAAACCATAAAATTCTATTTTGTGCATGTCACCCGATGTACTATCATATCTCAAGTTGTTTACAGACACAACTCAACGTCTATTTTAAAAATGTAGCAACCGTGCATTTCTTTGATACTAAAGAGTATAAAGAGTGGTTGTTGCCATTTTTTTTAAACAAACATAAAAGCAGATAAATTTACATTCCAAGTTACAAGTTACTTTTTAGTCACAAAGAACCTTAAACCAATCATATTGATTAGTTCATCAAATCGAGTACGCGAAAAAGCTTTGGTGTAAAGGTCAGCATTTTGCTTAAGGGTGTCTATTTGGACAAGGTCTATCAGGTGTTTTTTATAGCAATCCCGTATAAAGTGGAACCTAAGTTCTATGTGTTTAGTCTTAGAGTGTTGTACGGGATTGCGTGTGATAGATATGGCAGCAGTGTTATCTATATGAATAGGAGTCATAGTAAGAAGTAACCCGTAATCAGGCAGTTGATGCTGAATCCACAGAAATTGAGAACAACAACTAGCAGCAGCAACGTACTTAGCCTCCACTATTGAATGAGAAACTATAGTCTGCTTCTTGCACTGCCACGAGACCAAGCGCGATCCGAGAAATTGGCATCCACCAGTTGTGGACTTCTTGTCTATGTTGCAGCCGCCATGATCAGAATCTGAATAGGCAGTAAGAGTGAATGTTTTCTCATTCGGATACCATAGACCAAGATTGGGTCTATGTTTGAGATAACCAAAAATTCGCTTTACCGCCTTCATATGAAACACCTTGTGTAACACCCTCAATTTTCGGGTTGCGGAAGCGGTCGGGTCGGGTGTTACCAAATCAACTATCACAGCGTAAGATACGTAATGAACGACTCTAAATGAGACGTTGAAAATATAATTATTACATTGCCAAAATAATAGTTTACAATGTCTACGAGTTCGCCAAGTGCGTCCCAATACATAAGTAGAAATACAAAAGTCATGCAAAGAAATCCAGTTGTTTGAAAATATGCGACTCGAGCTAGCTTATCTCGTAGCAATCCTAATCCTACTGGGCACCTGAGAACTCATGCTAAAACAAGTCAGCTATAAAGCTGGTGAGTTCATAGGATTGTTAGTTGAAACATAAAGTATAAACCTTAAATGTTTTTGAAAAGTAGTTCAAAATCTACGATCTTGTTTTGTATTGTTATAAAGTTGTAATATCGATGTGTATGCGTCTAACGAGGTATCTCATACCTAAGTATTTGGGGTGTGTACCTAAGTACCTAAAGCAGGAGGCATTCCATGCCTGGATACCTATCAGGTATAAATAAGTCTACAACGTGGGGCACCATGTGTCTAAGAACTATCGAGTAAGTGTATGACTACATCATGTGATAATAGTTAATATTATTACCTATCCAGTAGTAATATACTAGGATGCCGCGTGGCATAGTTTGTTGCCTTCAAGCAACAAATGAGTGTAGTCCCGCAGAAATATGATTGAGTATTCAAACCAATACTGAGCCATCGATCTCGAGGATAAGCTCGCCGATCCGTTGCTGAATATGAGTAACCGTGCAGTCATGCAGACTACGATAGAGCGTTTATCCGAATGCTGAGCCAACGATCTCAAGTATGAGCTTGCCGATCCGTTGTTGAATACGAGTAACCGTGTAGTCATGCAGACTACGATAGAGCGTTTATCCGAATGTTGAGCCAACGATCTCGAGTATGAGCTCGCCGATCCGTTGCTGTATCAACGATCTTGAGTGTAAGCTCACAGGTCTGTTGATATGCGCGAATCTCAGGTGGTAGCCCGCAGATCCCGTATTTCGTATCGCTTTACCACGATATCGTTTTGAATCACTTACCGTGATCTCGTTTTGTCCCCACTGAAATCCGTGGCATCGAACAGTGTTGCTTGAGATAGTGTACAAGTATATGTATATAAATATATATATATGTATATACGTACATATATAGGTCTTAGTCACAACGCATCTAACAGGTTGTCATGTAACCCGTGAAAGTAGTTTATTGTATCTAAATATGTACATACACTATTTAGATATAAGGTGCAGCACAGGGAACCTAGGCATGAATAATCATCACCTAGTTGTTTGACATTAGTATAAGAAACTATACTATCATATGTTACTACCGCATACTCCTAGCCTACAGCTCAGCAAGTATGTTGTGGTCTCTGGAAAAGTTCACTTAAGTACAAATCCATTCGAGAAATCCTGGAGTGTATAGGCAGTCTTAGCTCCTAAAAGGAAAACTAGCCCTGCATAAAGTCTAGTTGTTGACTAGTGTAGGTAGGACTAACCAGTTCTAACATATTCGATAATATTCTCCCACAACAATATGGCCAACGTATAGTGATAACTTAATTAAGTTATGTAAGGGTAATTGTTTTTCGACGATCAAGTGGTGTACAATGGTAACCTATCTAGGTTAAGTAGTGATATTGTTCTATAACAATGTGATGGGTGTAATCCCTAAGTATTACACATTCCGTACTACATACAGTAATAGAGTTAAGTGGGAATTATAAAAGTTTATCATTATACTTCGAAAACAGTAATTGTGCATGCGTCTCACCCCGAAAACAGTAAAACAGTCTGAAAGAGTGGGGCTATGAACTCACCTGTGAGTTGTCGGCGATCCTACGATATGTGCGTTGTGCGAATAGTAACCTCTTAATGTCCTAAACATGTGAGGTTATATAAGTATGAGACAATCAGTTTGTCTAAGCGAGTTGTGTAAGTATTCATTTGTTGTTCAGGTTTGAATACTGTGTACGGGGGTCCGGGGGCAGCGCCCCTCGTAGCGGGGTCCAAGGGGTGGCAACCCCTGGCGGGGTCCAAGGGGCAGAGCCCCTGGCTGGGTTTTAAAAATTGATTTGCGAAGTCAATTTTTATTTCTACTACCTTACTTTATTAAAAATCGTATCTGGAATTTAAATTTAAGTCATTTGAGTTAAATTTCAAGACATTGAAAAGTTGACTGCGAAGTGAGGTTTGAGTTTGCTGCGAACTGAGTTTCAGTTCGCTTCGCAGTTCACTTTGCAGTTTTGGTTTCGGTTCGCAAGTCTTGACTCGCAGGTCTCGACTCGCAGTTCAGTTCGCAAATTGACTTCGCAAGTCGGTTCGGTTCGCAGGTTCGATTCAGTTCGCAGGTTCGGTTCGGTTCGCAGGTTCGGTTCGCTTCACGAGATGAACTGGGATCTGGGATCTCAGTTCGCAGGACGAACTGATGCGAGTTTTGAAATGGGTTTCGATTTTTAAAACGTTTTTAGCCGATTTCTTGGCTACATTCTTGTTGTATGGACTCAATAACATGTTAATAAACATAAATCAAGTGTTTTATGGTGTGAAATCGAGTGTTCTTACCAAATGTCGATTTCGAGCTCAAAAATGACGGATGGGGAAGATCTTGATGAAGAAGATGATGGTGAAGCTGCTGTTGTTGTTCTTGATGATGGTGGCGACGAGGTGGTGGTGATTCCGGTGGTGGTGGTGGTGTAAACCGAGAGGGAGAGGGAGATATGAGCTAGAGAGGGTGTTTGTGTGTGTGTGTTTGAAATGAAAAACAAAAGAAATGGGGAGGGGAAAAGGGCAGCCAGCCCTCCCTTTTGGTGGGGGTTGGTTGTCTCCAATTTCAGTGTAAAATACCCGTGTTTGTTCGCCCGATCATAAAATAATTAAATTATTTTAAAATCATAATTTTGTTCATACAAATTCGTATATATTTTCAGTTAAAGTATTTTGTAAAAATACTTCATTCGGGTTATAAAAATATAACTTTGTTTTGAGTTGTTTGACGGATACATTTCGTATGGTTTCTTCGCGCAAAATACGTTTTAGACAAAACGAATTATGTTCTAAAATAGTGTAATATTTTCCGTGTAAATAACGTTTATTTAAAATAATAACACATTATTTAAAGTAATGCGTACCAAGTACGTGAAATGAAAGTTATAAGTTTGGCGCAAAAATTGTCTTTTTGACCAGGTGTTACACCTTGGGCTTAGCTTGATAGCGTGAGCAGATGGATACAGCGAACACAATATCCGGTCGAGAGGCAGTCAAGTACATAAGAGAACCTATCATAGAACACTAGTCCTTTTCTTTGCAATCTTCTTCATCCTCAGCAAGTTTAAGATTGTGATTAATCTCGATAGGAGTCCCATAGGTTTTACAATTGAGCAAGTCATACCTAGTCAACATGTCATTGATATATTTTGACTGATGAATATAGATACCTTTGGCGGACTGCTCAACTTGTACACTTAAAAAGAATTTGAGCTCCCCCATCGCACTCATCTCAAACTCAGACTTCATGATTTGCTCGAAGTTCTTGCACATTGCCTCGTTTGTAGAGCCAAAAATGATGTCATCCACGTAAACCTGCACGAGTAACATATATTCTCTATCCCCAGACTGTTCTCTATGGATGAATAAAGTACTATCAATGTTGCCCCTAACAAAACCCTGTTTCATCAGATGAGTAGTAATCCGCACATACCAAAGCCTCGGAGCTTGATGAAGACCATATAACGCCTTGTTCAATTTGAAAACGTATTCTGGATGCACAGGGTCTTCAAATCTTGGAGGCTGCTTAACATACACCTCTGTATCCACTTGTCCATACAGAAAAGCACTTTTTACATCAAGTTGATTGACGTGAAATCCTTTGTAGGAGGCGTATGCTAAGAAGATGCGAACTGACTCCAGTCGAGCAACAAGAGCAAATACTTCATCATAGTCCAAACCCTCAATTTGACTGAAGCCTTGAACTACCAAACATGCTTTGTTACGAACGACAATGCCCTGATCATCCATCTTATTTCGATATACCCAACGAGTGCCAGTCAAGTGGGCACCTTTGGGTAACGGAACTACTTCCCAAACATGTAGCTTCTGAAATTGCTGTAGTTCCTCTTGCATGGCCTCAACCCAAGATGGATCTTTTAAGGCCTCATCAACCTTCTTTGGTTCAACTAGAGATAAATGACACGAATTAATCTGAGCAACAAGAGTCAACAGTTGCTGAGTTTGAGACTGTTTCACTTGTTGTCGTGTTTGAACCGAAGCATGAGGATCACCAATACTATTTTCAATGGGATGATCCTTATGTACACGAGTCACTGGAATTGCATCCGGTGCAAGGACCAACTCCAAGTTGTTCATATCACCCTCAGTGGCAGGAACAACTATAGACTCAGGAACAGTAGAACTTTCAAGAAGCAAGGGTTCTTGTGGGGCCTTATCTTCTCCTTCATTAGTAAAGAAATGAGAATGAACCATTTCTTCTTCTTCTTCCTCTAAAGGAGGCATGTTTGGATCATCAGGAAGATCCTTTGCATTGATCGATCCTGAAGTAGAAGGAACATCCAAAGATGGGGTAGTGGGAGATGGTACAGTTAGAGTAGGTGATGGAGTAGGTGATGAAGTGGGTGTTGGAGTAGGTGTTGAGGCACATGTTCCTTCTTGAAAGGGGTTTGGGTCAGATGGTTTAAAGATGGAGTGGGTGTTGGTTGGATGTCGATTCGGGGTTTGGGTCAGATGGTTTGAGAGTGCCCCTTGACGTTGGATCTAGATGACTATTGACTACAATCGAAAGGCGGAATCAATCAATTGCAAGTATGACTAACAAACATAAACCGAACAAATGTATTTCAACAATGAGAACGTGTATATCAACTTGTATAACTATTTGGGAACGATTACAAGGTAGCTTAGTCGACAAATGGAGCTAGGGTTTCGTAAACCCTAGCTGGAAACCCGTAGGTTTGTATTTATATTAAAAGTCAGCCGACATGCGTCACTTGTGGAAGTGTCGCATGTGGCCTCCTTCATGCGTCACTTACCTAAGTGACGCTATGCGTCACTAAGGCAACTGACGCCTAACCTAAAACTTGAGTGTCGCATATAACAAAAACTATATTTTCACTATAAGACTAATGACACTTATTACAACTCGATAGACCACCTGACAGACAACCTAATATGCATCAACAAACTCCCCCGTGTCTTCAGCTTGGTCTTCAAAATCTTCAAATCTAGCATTTAGCACCAACCTTCTGGGAATGTACCTCCAGCGTGTATTCCCACCTTTAAACATATCTCGACCACCCTTGTGAATTTTGAAGCCTCTTCTAAATCAGCTTGATTGTACTGAAGTTTATTCTTGTAGAGAGCTTTCAAATCTTTCTTCGTCAAGTTGATTAGGCTGATCGGATCAAAAACGCGAATTGACTTTCCCACATATTCCTTAATCGGCCATTCTTCCCAAACATCCTGTGCTTGTGCCACAACTGTCTTTGTAGAATATTCGATTACAGCTTCTTGAGTTACAGAGTCAAACCACCAATACTTAAGATCGCGTAAGAAATCCAGTGGCAACTCTTGTAAGGGAATAGTCTTAAGACTAGCAGCTGGTGGATAATGATATTTCACGATCGGTTGTTGAGTTCTCAAATCAATCTTCTTCTTGTATGAGTATCGAACTCCCAGCTCTGGCCTGATCCACAAATATTTCTTGCTATAAATCTCTTTTCTCAAAATTCTCTGAAAAAGAATTTCTCGAGTATCTTCAGAGTGATTAACAATGTTTAGCTGAGCAAGACGATTCAATTCAACCTTCGGCAAAGTGCTAATATGATTAAATCTCGGTTTGAAGTATTGCACGCCGTCGCTTCTCTTTATCAGAATCAAAAAGTTATCAACATCGAACTTCCAGCTTCTGATCAACCCAGTCAATTCACCTCTAACCAGATAAGTTTTACATGTTTTCAATTCAGGTGCAATTGACTTATAAACCACTTGCGGTTTCGAAATTCCAGAAGATGTAGACGCGGGAACTGATTCTGCAGTAGATTGTCCCATTGGAGGTTCTGCCTCATCCTCGGAAGAATCTGTTTCGATAACCGGAGCATCAAAATCAAATGCTTGAGCAGGTTGCCTTAACGCTGGCTCCGGTTCACGTTCAGGTGCCGGTTCTTGATTAGGATTATCCATGTATTCCTCATCCGACCCTGGAACTTCAGCATCCATCTCAATATCTTCGGGATCAAAAGATCTATCAATTTCATCAAATCTATTAACCAAACTCTGCAGATATGTCAGATTGACATTTGAGTAGTCGGCTGCAATCGGAGTCGGTTGTCCCGGAACATCAACAAAATAATCTAAAGCGATGTTTTCATTGATATCAGAAGATTGTACATTTTCTGGTTCAGGAGGAGGAGTTACATTTGTTTCTAACTCTCTAGGAGTATCCTCCCATGAAACTATTGTAACAGACTCCAACTCTAAGACCCTAGACGACAGATTCGTCACCTGAAGCTGGAGATTGTCAACCTCAGCAGCCTTGAGCTCCAAATCTTTAATCTGAGAAGCCTGAGCAGCAATCAGAGCCTGTTGATCATCAAACCTTTTCTGCAAAAGATCCATCTGAGCCAGAATCATCTGTAATGACGGCATATCAGATGGTGGTGGTGGTGGTTGTTGTCGTTGAGAGGTCGGCTCCTCAATAACCACCGAGGTCCGCTGGCGTCTTCGATGAGGTAAATCCGCATACGAAGGCGAAGACCCAGCCGGATGCTTACCTGGATTCCTCGGTACATGGACTCTGCCAGCAGAAATCCGTCGCAAAATACGCTTGAAGCGTCGAGGATCCGCTAACTGAATCCCATCTAAAGCAAATTGTGGTGGCACGTCACCCTCAGAATCGGGTGGAGTGGGCCCACCATCATCAGAATCAGCCTCGACTCGGTCAACACGATCAATATCGTCTAAGTCTTGAGCTATATCAGCGTCAACCAAGTCGTCCTCGTTGACCGGAGGAACGACATCATCCTCAAAACCATGATCGCGCGGCGCAACATAGTTTTCGTTTACTATGTGCCCGAAGAGTTCGCGATCCGCCAAAACTGGCTCGCCCTTTGGCGCGAGCTTGCAGTCGTTGAGGACTCGCAAAAGCATAGGCGTCGGTACCAAAAGAGACCTTTGATCCGGTGCAATCTCGAGGTTCAGATCATTCAGTAAAAGCTGCACAAACCTCGGATACTGCAGCCATTTATCCTTACCTGCTCGGATATTCTCCACCATGTTGCCGAAAATGTAACCGCTGAAGGTGTACGGTTTGTTGTAAATCAGGGCCAACATGAGAGAAAGTGTCAAGTGACTGGCAGCATCGTATCCCCCTTTTCTCGGGGATAAACAAACAATGACAATATGGCACAGGTACCTCCAGACCCGGCAGAGATACTGTTTCCTGAAATCCGAAAGCTGGTTCACTGGATAACCCATCCTCTGAAGTCCCCCATATATAAACGTGGTAGGGAACATGGTGGGCATCGTAGAGTTGTCAGCAAACTGGAGAACCCGTCGAATTGAATTCTCAGTGATCTCTATCTCTTCACCAAACATTGTAGATACAATCCTTGGAACATCACCCTGAACCCTGATCACCGCATGATCATAGAACTCCTCGATTTGGTTCATATAAACCGGGTTCGATGCGGTAATCGCATGATGAATCCTTGATCTTCGTAGAAAGTCGATCATTGGCCTAAAAGGCGCCGAATTCGCATGCGTAGACTCAAGAAATGCCGTAATGTTGTGTCGGGTGTTGGTACGACGATAGTAGTTCTGTAGTTCAGCCATCTGTAAGCGAAAATACAAACAAAAATAACCGAAATCGTTATAGAGTTAGCCCGAACACAGATAGGTTAAAAAACGAATTTTGACTTTAGGCGTCACTTATGGTAAGTGACGCATGGCCACTACCGTCACTAAGGAAGTGTCGTAGTATACAGTGTTCAAAATTAAATTTAAAGTATAGCGTCACTTATGGTAAGTGACGCTACCAAGCGTCATTGATGTAAGTAATGTTTGTATTTAGTGATTAAAAGTATACGACACTTAAGAAGTGACGGGTGAAGAACATGCGACAGTTAACATAGTGACGATATCCTAAGGGAGTCACTTAAGAAGTGACGGTATAAGTGACGTATAGACATAGGCGTCACTTAGACAGTCACTTGGGGAAGTGACGCATTTAGAGGCGTCACTAGGATGAGTGACGATCTTAACAATTCAAGCAAGTATATGCGTCACTACACGAGTCACTTAAAAAGTGACGCAAGAATAAGCGTCACTTATTAAGTGACGGTATGGGCTTTCAAAATTACCAAATAGCGTCACTTGAGGTAAGTGACGCACGAAGTGACGCAACGATGAAGATCATCGTGTCACTGTTCATACCTAGATTTCAAATTTGGGGTTTTTCGAAATCAAAGTTACCAAGTTATGCGCATCATAAAAACGAATGGTACACACCCTTTATTACACGAAAACATTATCAAACAAGCATTAAATCAATCGATTTTCAATGTTAAACCCAAACCGTAACCCTAACTCAAATTTACAGCATGAATAATGAACGATAAAGGTTAAGGTTAGTACCAAATAGATCGTGGGAATGAGGGGAACAAAGATATATCAATGGAATGCACGTACAAGCCGTAGAAATCACGAACGTAACGGGAAAAATCGCACAGCTGAAGTGACGCAGAGACAGTATGAGTGTCGGTATGTCAGTGCAAGTGACGCTATGAGTGTTTGAAAAGTGGTGAGGTTGAGTGTCGTGGGGAGGAGTATTTATACACTGACCCTAGTATGCGTCACTCAACCCGACACTTAAAGCGTAGCTTACCCTGACACTTACTGCGTCACTAGAGTAAGTGACGCAATATCGTATGCGTCACTGGCAGCGTCACTTATGAAAGTGACGCGGAGTTCACTTTTAGTGAAAAAAATGCAATTTCATCGTTTTTCGCGTTGTGATTTCGGTTCTCAAATTTGAAAGAGTAACTGTAACTTGGATAGTTACTAAAATTAAACTAACTTAGATAAAATAAAACACATACAAGAATGTAAATTGACAACTAGAAAATTAACATAATCTTTTTGGTGACGGAGTTGATATAGTCTGGTTAGGGATCATATCGGAATAACATGCATTTATTAGGAACATTAAATGTTATTTCGATCATCAGTATATTTGTCCTCTTTAAATTTACTTGACATACGAAAAACACTTTTTATAAAAATTATTTCAAAACGATTATTAGTATATTTGTCCACTTAAACATATTACACTCACATCTAGGAGGTATTTTAATTATTGTTGATATGTGCATTTCTATAACACCCGCCAAATTAGGACTAGTGATTAGTGCCTAATCAACTGTTAATACATGTAATTAGTTCTGTGTTAGGCTAATTAATGTATCGCATTTTATATTGATGAATATATACAATTTTGCGATTTGATTAAATCGTACGCAATTTACATCGAATGTAATTCGATGTAATTTTATACGGACGTTGGTGAACAAAATTATTAAATAAGATAACATTATTTAATAACGCTATTATATCTAAAATAGTATTTTGATGATAATTCATACATGTTTCGTATCGTACAATTAAAAGCCTACGCGATTAGAATGTTAAACGCGCAAACAATGTTAAGTTATACTTTATAACTCAATTATTAAAGTAATTGGAGAAATATTTTAAGTAATAATATTGGGTAATTATTCGTGCCTTAAAACGGGTGTATAACGCGCGAAATAATTATCTAACGTTTAAACAATCAGGAAAACGAACACCGCACGGAACGCAAACGCGAGGAACAAGTTTGGGACACACCCACATAGGGTGGGCCCCACGAAAAATCTGCCAAAAGGGGTGAGGTCACCACCTCCCCACCCCATTTTCACTTTACTCTTCTCTCTCTCTTCCTCTCTTTTCTCTCTAAATCACAAACCACCACCACCTCACTAAATCCTAAAATAACACCTCCAAACGACTTCGAATCTTCACACTCGTTTGGAAGAAAATAACCACGAAGCAACGATCTACACTTCCATCTTTTCGGAATTTTCATCCGACAAATTGTAAGTTTCCGACAAAACCCGCAACTCCTCGATTTTTAGTGTTTTTAGAAAGTAGTTGTTTCTTTAAGCTTAAAATGTCCAAATATGGGTTGGGTAAAAGTTTCAGGCCAAACGGTGGCCGGAAAACTCGTTTTGGCTCAAAAATCCGTCAAACAGACCTAAGTGTCGCAAAGATGACCAGTATAGTGTCACTTCGTGCGTCACTTAAGTGACGCATTGAGTGTCACATGAAACCCTAATTTTGCCTAAGTGCCGCATAAAACACCTTTTTCCCGACACTCCTACCGTTACTTGACTAGTGACGCACAACAACTTTAACCGACACTTCTAGCGACACTTCCTAAGTGACGCCTAGACCCATACCCGACACTTATAGCGACACTTCCTAAGTGACGCCTAGACCCATACCCGACACTTATACCGACACTTACCTTAGTGACGCCCTACCATGCGTCACTTCCCTTAAGTGACGCATATGCTCAGATTTACTATTTTTAGCGACACTTCCCAAGTGTCGCCCAAGCCCCTAAGTGACGCATAAACAGAAGGTTTCAAACTAATTTTACACTAAGTTTTGAGGCCCAAATTTGACGCCCCATTTCACCCAAATTCAAGTCCAGGTGCGTTTTTCACCAAAGCAATATAGTCGAAATTCAAGTCCAGGCTCTGCCCCTTGGACCCCGCCAGGGGCTGCCGCCCCTTGGACCCCGCTACCATTGGCGCTGCCCCCGGACCCCCGTCATTAACGGGCTTCGCCCTTACCCTAGGTTCACCAGTAACGGTGTTACATCTAAACTTTCACACAAAGTGTTAAACTTGTACAACATCAAACACGAATGCGACACAACTACTAAAACACATTGGAACTTACTTTTAGGTATAACACATCAAAATCATCAAAATAATAATGTGGGATTATTATTACAAACAATCACCAACGGGCCGTACACATTTTCAATACTTAAACAAACAACCAAATCATGGTAATTTGGACATTCTAGTTGAACAAACAACTACAAGGGTGATCTTTGAGATACTCAATCATGTCATAACCATCGCGTGTCGTGGACACCCTCAGGTTACAAGTCTTTGGATTTCAATTCTTGGCTAATCAACTTCAGTTTATTAAGATAAACTCTCAAGACTCAGGTGAGTCTCATGGCCCCTCTTTTTACTGTTTTACTAGGGGTGTGATACATTGCTCTGTTTTTAACACATGAACGCGAGTACATATTTCAATATACTACATGAGTTGTTTTCAACTAATCAAACCAAAGTCCTCCGTGAGTATAGTCTGGTAATACGAAAGTAGCGTGAATATTAGTATATGGTACCATATAGGATTGACCCTCCTCGTCCGGGTTAGCAAGCACTAACCGGGTAAACGGACGTACTAATATTTGGGAAGACGAGTGTAGATTAGGCACTCGTGGAGGCACCTCGCTCGGAATTCTCTATATGGGACCCAACCCTCGAGTTAAGCTCAGACTATGCGCTCATGGTTGTATACATTATCCATAACTTTATTTGCTGGATGCAAAGCAATACTTAAATCTTGCGGTTCATAGAATATTATTTGATACTCAAACCTGTGAGCTCACCAGCGTTAGCTGACCCATTTTAGCATGTATCACAGGTACTCAGCAGTAGATTTGGACTGCCCATCAGGATGCATCTTAGCTCGAGTCTTCATGCAAACTTCAGAGATTTCATTGCATTATTAGATTTTGTATAACTAATTATGTACTTAAATCTCTCATATTACGAACACGAGTTATGTATGAGTTCAAACTGTTGTAAACCATTTAATATTAATATATTTTGTTAAAACGACGCATATAGAGTCGTTTGCTATATATCTGTGTGCTTTGATTATTGATTAGTAACACCCAAAGTATGCTTCCGCGAATCATTAAATTTGGGGATGTTACAGATTGGTATCAGAGCCTAAGGTTATAGTGAACTAGGTTGCATTTAGTGGGCCTAGACTATGACCGTTAGGCAGTATTTCTTATTAAGTATGATTAGGTTCAATGACTACGTGGTGTTGGTTTAATTTAACATAGCATGATCAACTATGTATAATTAAAAGAATATGATGTGGAATCTGAAAGGAATCATGACTGAAAAGGATACACTAGTTGACTCTGACCACGAGAGAAACCGGGACCCAAACATGTATGTGTTAGACACCTTAGGCTATTATGTAATATATAAGTATATACATAGATAGGCCTCACTCTTTTTAACGCTTTGTCTCAGAATGGCAAACACACCACCCAATTCGTCACGCTCTCAATCCGGGTCGCAGAACCCGAGGGTAGCTAGGAGGAACGCCAAGTTGCCTCGAGCTGGCCCGTATCCTACCCACTTCACTCTGCCGGCCTTGGCCGCTAGGCTGGACCGTCACGAGCAACGACTTTGTACCATGGATGTCGCTTTGCAAGAAACCAATGAAAAATGGAGACTCACAGCGCTTGAGCGTATCAACCAAGTCTCCGAGGACCACGAAAACACCGTTAACAACATGAACATACTCCATGACCGAGTGGTGGAATCAGGAATAGAAGTCGAACTTTTGCGACTCAGGTTGGAACAATGCGAGCAGCGCCTGCAAGAGGCTGAAGAATACTCAAGAATGCTGGTACAACGACTAGCATTGGCAGAAGACAACGCCCGACAAACCAGCAGACTCGTAACCACCGTTGATCGACTCGTCACACTAATGGAAAGGATCAACTTGCATTAGAACTAGTGTGGCTGTCATCTTGTAATCTATATCTACCTATGTAGGACATTCACTATTCTAACCGGATGTAACAATTCCCGGTACCTTTTGTACTCCCCGTATTATGTAATCTTTTGAAAACTCGTGTCATGTACCAGACTTGGTTATTTAAATGAAATATAATTATCACTTTATATCGTATATTCCATCATATACACATGTGATACATCAGAATTTCACACAAGAATCTCATTGTCTTTTCTTGATCTTGTTCAGTAAGATGCCACCGAAGCGATTCACCTTCAGCGAAACTGAAATCGCCCAACTCATAGCCCAAAGCGTGGCTCAAGCTATGGCTACCCGACAACCCAGTTCGGGCAGCGAAGACACAACTGCCAACATGCCTCAATCCAAGCCTTGTTCATACAAGGACTTCCTGAGCTGCAAACCCTTGAACTTTAAGGGAACTGAAGGAGCCATCGGACTGATAAGATGGTTCGAGAAAATGGAGTCCGTCTTCCACATCAGCAAGTGTGCGGAAGAGGACAGAGTCAAGTACTCCACCTGCACCCTCGAGGATGGTGCACTCTCATGGTGGAATTCATATGCCCAGTCTGTGGGTATTGATACCGCCTACCTACTCCCTTGGGAGGAACTAAAGACAATGCTTACTGCTAAGTATTGCCCCATCGAACAACTCCAAAAGCTGGAGGAAGAGTTCTGGCACCTAAAGGTGCAGGGAACTGACATTGACGGATATACCGTCAGATTCCAACAGCTTGCCATCCTTCGCCCAGCAATGGTGAGCACCGAACCCGATAAGATCCGAAGGTACATCCGCGGTCTTCCGGAACCTGTCCGGGGGAACGTCGCCTCCTCAAATCAAACCACCATTGATGGTGCTATCCGATTGGCCCATGAACTCATGGCCATGAACGAGGACTCAGAACCACCCACTTCTTCCTCCAACCACCTCAAAAGGAAGTGGTCTGACAACCACAGCAACAACCAAAACAAGAAACCCGACACCATCAAAGCCTACAACTCAACCACCGAACCCAGGCGTGGTTACATCGGGAACAAGCCCTACTGTTCCAAGTGCAACCGCCACCATGAAGGTCCTTGCGGTCCTTATTGCAACAACTGCAAGAGGTACGGACACCTCACCAAGGACTGTAGATCCCCCACTAACAACAACAACTCCAACTACAACCCCAAGGCACCCAAGACATGTTTCGGGTGTGGAAACACCGGGCACTTCAAGAATGATTGCCCAAACCAGAAGAAGAAGGGCAACAACAGCAACAACAACAACAATAATGCAAAAGGTAGAGCGTTCGTACTCAACTCTGGGGACGCCCGGCAGGACCCGAATGTGGTCTCGGGTATGTTTCTCCTCAATAACTTAACTGCTTTTGTTCTGTTTGATACTGGTGCCGATAGGAGCTTTATTTCTGATGAGTTTTACCCCTTACTTGACATCACTCCTGTTGCCTTAGATGTTAAGTACACTGTAGAGCTAGCAAATGGTAAACTCATAGAAACCAACAGTGTGATACCTAATTGCACTTTAAACCTAGCCGATGAAACCTTTTTGATCGACCTTATGCCTGTTGAAATTGGGAGTTTCGACGTCATCATTGGAATGGACTGGTTGTCCAAACATCGAGCCGAAATCGTCTGTTACAATAAAATCATCCGCATCCCTCTCGCCGTCGGTAGAACCTTGATCATACACGGGGAGACTGACAGGACGAGACTAAACATCATCTCTTGTTTGAAAACCCGAAAATTTCTGAGAAAGGGTTATCCAGCAATCCTCGCGCACATCACGGAGAAAAAGTCGGAGGAGAAGCGACTTGAGGATGTGCCAATCGTTAGAGACTTTCCCGAAGTCTTTCCGGAAGAACTACCTGGCTTACCTCCACATAGACAGGTTGAGTTCTCAATCGATCTCGTGCCGGGTGCCGCACCGGTAGCCCGAGCACCATACCGCCTAGCCCCATCCGAACTTCAGGAGTTGTCCACCCAGTTACAGGAACTCCTGGACATAGGATTTATTAGACCAAGTTCTTCACCATGGGGAGCTCCGGTTTTATTCGTGAAAAAGAAAGACGGTTCTTTCCGAATGTGTATCGACTATCGAGAGTTGAACAAGTTGACCGTCAAGAACCGGTATCCACTTCCTCGCATCGATGACCTGTTTGACCAACTACAAGGGTCGAGTATTTATTCAAAGATCGATCTTCGGTCAGGTTATCATCAACTTCGAGTTCGCGACACTGACATTCCGAAAACTGCTTTCCGAACTCGTTACGGGCATTATGAATTTCAGGTGATGCCCTTCGGTTTAACAAACGCACCGGCTGTATTCATGGACCTTATGAATCGGGTGTGCAAACCTTATCTCGACAAGTTTGTCATTGTCTTTATGGATGACATTCTCATCTATTCGCGCAACGAACGAGAACACGCACAACACCTTTAAACCATCCTAGAGCTACTTAAACACGAGGAGTTATATGCCAAATTCTCCAAGTGTGAGTTCTGGATACAATCCGTTCAATTCCTTGGACATGTTGTTAATAGTCAAGGAATCCATGTCGATCCATCAAAAATCGAAGCTATCAAAAACTGGCAAGCGCCAACTACTCCAACCGAAGTACGCCAATTTTTGGGATTGGCCAGGTATTATCGTCGTTTCATCGAAAGTTTCTCCAAAATAGCTCAACCACTCACGACACTGACTCAGAAGGAAAAGAAGTTCGATTGGACTGATAAACAAGAGTCAGCATTTCAGCTATTAAAACTCAAGCTTTGCAGTGCTCCTATTCTATCCTTACCTGAAGGCACCGACGACTTCATGGTATACTGCGATGCTTCCCACCAAGGTCTCGGTTGCGTGTTGATGCAACGAGATAAGGTCATTGCTTACGCTTCCTGACAACTCAAAGTTCATGAGAAGAACTACACGACTCACGACCTCGAGCTAGGGGCCGTGGTGTTCGCCCTCAAAATCTGGAGACACTACCTTTATGGTACCCGAAGTACCGTATTCACCGATCATAAAAGTCTCCAGCACATATTCGACCAAAAAGACCTTAATATGTGACAACGTCGTTGGGTAGAGTTGCTCACCGATTATGATTGCGAAATCAAATACCACCCAGGCAAGGCAAATGTTGTTGCCGATGCCCTCAGTCGAAAGGAACGGGCGAAACCACTTCGAGTCCGAGCCCTCAGTATGACCATTCACAATGATCTAAACATTCAGATTCTCACCGCTCAACTCGAAGCTCTGAAACCCGATAACATCAAGAACGAAGCCTTGCGAGGCATGGACAAACAACTCGAAATCAAACCTAATGGCATTAGGTACTTCTCAAATTGAATTTGGTTGCCTAACTTTGGGAACCTGCGAGACTTGGTGATGGATGAAGCTCACAAGTCTAAATATTCTATCCATCCGGGATCCGACAAAATGTATTACGGCATCAAAGAATTCTATTGGTGGCCGAACATGAAAGACAAAATCGCCACATATGTCAGCAAGTGCCTTACTTGCTCGAGAGTCAAAACCGAACATCAAAAACCTTCTGGTTTACTTCAACAACCCAACATTCCTGAATGGAAATGGGAACAAATCGCCATGGATTTCATAACCAAACTACCCAAGTCATCGAGCGGTTGCGATACCATTTGGGTGATCGTCGATCGTCTCACCAAATCTGCTCATTTCCTGGCGATCAAGGAAACCGATAAAATGGAACGCCTCTCACAAATCTACATCAAAGAAATTGTTTCTCGACATGGTGTTCCAACCTCAATTATCTCTGACAGAGACGCTCGTTTCACATCTCACTTTTGGCAATCACTCCAAAAATCATTAGGTACCCGACTTGATATGAGTACCGCATACCATCCTCAAACCGATGGCCAAAGTGAACGAACCATTCAGACACTGGAAGACATGCTACGAGCTTGCGTAGTTGACTTCGGTGCAAACTGGGAAAGATACCTACCATTGTGCGAGTTTTCCTACAATAACAGTTATCATACCAGCATTAAGGCTGCACCCTTTGAGGCACTGTACGGTCGTAAGTGCCGATCACCGATCTGTTGGACCGAAGTGGGAAACAGCCAACTCACTGGTCCTGAACTCATACACGAAACCACTGAGAAAATTGTCGAGATCCAAAACCGACTTAAAGCCGCACGTGATCGTCAGAAAAGTTATGCTGACGTGATCGAGTACTCCTTAAAGTATCGCCTTGGAAAGGCGTAATCCGATTCGGCAAACGCGGGAAGTTAAACCCCAGGTACATTGGGCCCTTTGAGATCCTTGAGAGGATTGGCCCCGTGGCATATCGATTGCAGCTGCCAGCCGAACTCAGCAGTGTGCACCCCACCTTTCACATTTCTAACCTAGAGAAATGCCTGTCTGACGAGACACTTATCATCCCACTCGACGAAATTCGCATTGATAACAAACTTCATTTTGTCGAGGAACCTGCGGAAATCATGGACCGTGAGGTCAAACAACTCAAGCAAAGTCGTATCCCCATCGTTAAGGTCAGGTGGAATTCGCGGCGTGGTCCGGAATTCACTTGGGAACGGGAAGACCAAATGCGACTCAAGTATCCTCAGCTATTCCCTGCCTCTACATAAACACGACCACGAGCTAAATTTCGGGACGAAATTCTCCTAACAGGGGGAGAATGTAACACCCGCCAAATTAGAACTAGTGATTAGTGCCTAATCAACTGTTAACACATGTAATTAGTTCTGTGTTAGGCTAATTAATGTATTGGATTTTATATTGATGAATATATACACTTTTGCGATTTGATTAAATCGTACGCAATTTACATCGAATGTAATTCTATGTAATTTTATACGGACGTTGGTGAACAAAATTATTAAATAAGATAACATTATTTAATAACGCTATTATATCTAAAATAGTATTTTGATGATAATTCATACATGTTTCGTATCGTACAATTAAAAGCCTACGCGATTAGAATGTTAAACGCGCAAACAATGTTAAGTTATTTTCACTTTACTCTTCTCTCTCTCTTCCTCTCTTTTCTCTCTAAATCACAAACCACCACCACCTCACTAAATCCTAAAATAACACCTCCAAATGACCTCGAATCTTCACACTCATTTGGAAGAAAATAACTACGAAGCAACGATCTACACTTCCATCTTTTCGGAATTTTCATCCGACAAATTGTAAGTTTCTGACAAAACCCGCAACTCCTCGATTTTTAGTGTTTTTAGCAAGTAGTTGTTTCTTTAAGCTTAAAATGTCCAAATATGGGTTGGGTAAAAGTTTCAGGCCAAACGGTGGCCGGAAAACTCGTTTTGGCTCAAAAATCCGTCAAACAGACCTAAGTGTCGCAAAGACGACCAGTATAGCGTCACTTCGTGCGTCACTTAAGTGACGCATTGAGTGTCGCATGAAACCCTAATTTTGCCTAAGTGCCGCATAAAACCCCTTTTTCCCGACACTCCTACCGTTACTTGACTAGTGACGCACAACAACTTTAACCGACACTTCTAGCGACACTTCCTAAGTGACGCCTAGACCCATACCCGACACTTATAGCGACACTTCCTAAGTGACGCCTAGACCCATACCCGACACTTATACCGACACTTACCTTAGTGACGCCCTACCATGCGTCACTTCCCTTAAGTGACGCATATGCTCAGATTTACTATTTTTAGCGACACTTCCCAAGTGTCGCCCAAGCCCCTAAGTGACGCATAAACAGAAGGTTTCAAACTAATTTTACACTAAGTTTTGAGGCCCAAATTTGACGCCCCATTTCACCCAAATTCAAGTCCAGGTGCGTTTTTTACCAAAGCAATATAGTCGAAATTCAAGTCCAGGCTCTGCCCCTTGGACCCCGCCAGGGGCTGCCGCCCCTTGGACCCCGCTACCATTGGCGCTGCCCCCGGACCCCCGTCATTAACGGGCTTCGCCCTTACCCTAGGTTCACCAGTAACGGTGTTACATCTAAACTTTCACACAAAGTGTTAAACTTGTACAACATCAAACACGAATGCGACACAACTACTAAAACACATTGGAACTTACTTTTAGGTATAACACTTCAAAATCATCAAAATAATAATGTGGGATTATTATTACAAACAATCACCAACGGGCCGTACACATTTTCAATACTTAAACAAACAACCAAATCATGGTAATTTGGACATTCTAGTTGAACAAACAACTACAAGGGTGATCTTTGAGATACTCAATCATGTCATAACCATCGCGTGTCGTGGACACCCTCAGGTTACAAGTCTTTGGATTTCAATTCTTGGCTAATCAACTTCAGTTTATTAAGATAAACTCTCAAGACTCAGGTGAGTCTCATGGCCCCTCTTTTTACTGTTTTACTAGGGGTGTGATACATTGCTCTGTTTTTAACACATGAACGCGAGTACATATTTCAATATACTACATGAGTTGTTTTCAACTAATCAAACCAAAGTCCTCCGTCAGTATAGTCTGGTAATACGAAAGTAGCGTGAATATTAGTATATGGTACCATATAGGATTGACCCTCCTCGTCCGGGTTAGCAAGCACTAACCGGGTAAACGGACGTACTAATATTTGGGAAGACGAGTGTAGATTAGGCACTCGTGGAGGCAACTCGCTCGGAATTCTCTATATGGGACCCAACCCTCGAGTTAAGCTCAGACTATGCGCTCATGGTTGTATACATTATCCTTAACTTTATTTGCTGGATGCAAAGCAATACTTAAATCTTGCGGTTCATAGAATATTATTTGATACTCAAACTTGTGAGCTCACCAGCGTTAGCTGACCCATTTTAGCATGTATCACAGGTACTCAGCAGTAGATTTGGACTGCCCATCAGGATGCATCTTAGCTCGAGTCTTCATGCAAACTTCAGAGATTTCATTGCATTATTAGATTTTGTATAACTAATTATGTACTTAAATCTCTCATATTACGAACACGAGCTATGTATGAGTTCAAACTGTTGTAAACCATTTAATATTAATATATTTTGTTAAAACGATGCATATAGAGTCGTTTGCTATATATCTGTGTGCTTTGATTATTGATTAGTAACACCCAAAGTATGCTTCCGCGAATCATTAAATTTGGGGGTGTTACAATTTCGCTGTGGTTCCCACCATAGATATACATCTTAACTTAAGACATAGAGCATGTTTCCATTTACAGATAGAATATAAGAAAATCAATTTTAAGAATCAAGTCAGTGGTGACAGGTCTGTACTTACGTACAACAGAGCGACATAACTTGATTCAGGTTTAAGCAAAGCCAAACTTGGTCAAACCATTTTGGCGACCTTGTAAGGATCCTTAATTTTAAAGACTTTTCAAGTATTTTCACTTGTGTTTGCTTAATTTTAAAGTATATATTAACAGAAGCCAGGTCTATACTTACGTATAACAGAGGAAACTGTCAATGTATACCCCCAAATGATATCAAATAAACATCTTTCATGAAAGCATGCCTAGTATAAGTAAGAAATTAAGACTTTTGTCATACATCTAATGATGGTGTACCACTTGAAATAGACAATTAATGATTAAGCTTCTTAAGACTTCTCAAAGAGTTTTGCATAACATGCCTACTAATACATCATATGATGAAGACAATGTTTATAAAAACCGTTTTCAATACGTCAGATAAATCTACTGACACATCCAAGATAAACCTTAAATTTCCATTTTTATGCATGTCACCCGATGTACTATCATATCCCAAGTTGTTTACAGACACAACTTCAACGTCTATTTCTAAAATGTAGCAACCTTGCATTTCTTTAATACTAGAAAGTATAGAGAGTGGCAGTTGCGTTGTTGCCCAAAAATATTTTTTTTTTTTTAATAAAACATTACTTTAAAACCAATCCAAGTCACAAATTACTTTTTCATGGTAAAGAACCTTAGAC
Organism: Pseudognaphalium luteoalbum; assembly: GCA_963422505.1. Classification (NCBI taxonomy): domain Eukaryota; kingdom Viridiplantae; phylum Streptophyta; class Magnoliopsida; order Asterales; family Asteraceae; genus Pseudognaphalium; species Pseudognaphalium luteoalbum. Next base: position 71,834,299 of record OY730198.1, read on the forward strand.
TGATCATGTTGACTAATTCATCAAATCGGGCTCTAGAAAAAGGCTTAGTGAATAAGTCAGCATTTTGTTTTAGGGTATCTATATGGACAAGGTCGATAAGGTGTTTCTCATAGCAATCCCGTATAAAGTGAAACCTAATTTCTATGTGTTTGGTTTTAGAGTGTTGTATGGGATTGCGTGTGATTGATATGGCAACAGTATTATCAATATGTATAGGAGTCATAGTTAAGAGTAACCCGTAGTCGCGCAGTTGGTGCTGAATCCAAAGAACTTGAGAACAGCAACTTGCAGCAGCAATGTACTCGGCCTCCACCGTTGAAGTAGAAACCGTAGTCTGTTTTTTGCATTGCCATGACACCAATCGGGATCCAAGGAACTGATCCTCCTGTTGTTGACTTCTTATTGATGTTGCAGCCACCATAATCTGAATCTGAATAGGCAGAGAGCGTAAAATTCTTCTCATTGGAGTACCATAGACCGAGAGTGGGTTTATATTTGAGATAGCCAAAAATCCGCTTCACCGCCTTCATATGAGAAACCTTTGGTCGTGCCTGATATCTTGAACAAAGTGAAAAAGCAAAGACGATATTAGGCCTTGAGGCAGTGAGGTACATTAGAGAACCTATCATCGAACGATAATCTTTTTCTTTGCAGTCCTCATCATCATCAGCAGGTCCAAGATTATGGTTGAGTTCAATAGGAGTTCCATAAGGTTTACAAGTGAGCATATCATATCGTGTCAACATGTCATTGACATATTTTGACTGATGAATATACATTCCTTTGGATGACTGCTCAACTTGCACACCAAGAAAAAAAGTGAGATCTCCCATTGCACTCATCTCGAAGGCTGACTTCATGACCTCTTCAAATTCTTTACAGAGAGCCTCATTCAACGACCCAAAAATAATATCATCGACATACACCTGAACTAGTAACAAATCATCCCCTTTCCCTTTTGTGAAGAGAGTACTGTCGATGTTGCCCCGAGTAAAACCATTTTCCACCAGATGAGTAGCAAGCCTCTCATACCATAGGCGAGGAGATTAATGCAGTCCATACAATGCCTTATTTAGTTTGTAGACATAATTTGGATTCACCGAATCTTCAAAACCCGGAGGCTGTTGAACATATACTTCCGTATCAATTTGACCATAAAGGAATGCACTTTTGACGTCAAGTTGCTTGACACGAATCCCTTTAAATGATGCAAAGGCCAAAAAGATACGAACGGATTCCAATCTGGCGACAGGGGCAAAAACCTCATCGTAATCTAGTCCTTCAACTTGAGTATACCCTTGAACAACTAGTCGAGCTATGTTCCTTGTAACGACCCCTCGATCATCCTTCTTTACTCGATATACCCATCTAGTGCCTTTTGGATCAGCACCCTTGGGTAATGGTACTAGCATCCACACTTGCAGCTTGTGAAATTGATACCAGTTGAGAGTGCCCCTTGACGTTGGATCTAGATGACTATTGACTACAATCGAAAGGCGGAATCAATCAATTGCAAGTATGACTAACAAACACAAACCGAACAAATGTATTTCAACAATGAGAACGTGTATATCAGCTTGTATAACTATTTGGGAACGATTACAAGGTAGCTTAGTCGACAAATGGTGCTAGGGTTTCGTCAACCCTAGCTGGAAACCCGTAGGTTTGTATTTATACTAAAAGTCAGCCGACATGCGTCACTTGTGGAAGTGTCGCATGTGGCCGCCTTCATGCGTCACTTACCTAAGTGACGCTATGCGTCACTAAGGCAAGTGATGCCTAACCTAAAACTTGAGTGTCGCATATAACAAAAACTATATTTTCACTATAAGACTAACGACACTTATTACAACTCGATAGACCAACTGACAGACAACCTAATATGCATCAACATGGTTTAAAGAAGGGATCAGGTGTTTCTTGAGAAATACTGATTCCATGAAGCATGGTGACCAACTCTTCCTCTTCATCTACTTCTGGTATGTTGAAAGAGTTAAAAATATCCGCATAATTGAAAAACCAATCCGGACCCGTTCCTTGAGGAGGATCCGTATAACGCAAACATTTGACCTCAAAATGTTCCTCTAATTGGTGTGTTGATTTGATGTAAACTCTTTTATTCAGGGAATTAACCGAATAGCCAAGAAAGATACCTTTAACGGCTTTCTCACCAGACTTCGAGACTTTATCTTTTGTAATCATGATCAAACATGGACACCCAAACGGCTCTAGAAACTGCAGATTTGGCTTACGGTTATTAAAAAGTTCATAACATGTCTTGTTCTTCTTCTTAACTGTAAGCACCTGATTCAGAACATAACAAGCAATGCTAACTACCTCAGCCCATAATATGATAGGTAACTTTGAATCAACTAACATAGTCTGAGCTGTCTCGATGATGGTCCTATTCTTACGTTCTGCAACTCCATTCTGTTGAGCAGTTCTAGGAGCACTGAATTGATGATCAATGTCTTTTGAAGCACAATATAACTGGAGAGTAGAATTCTTGAATTCGGTTCCATTATCACTGCGCAGTCTCTTCACCTTTAAGTTGCACAAATTTGCCAACTTATCCAAACCAAAATATCTGCTGTCTCCCCCTTTGAAGCCAGAAAATAAACCCACAAAAATCTTGAGTAGTCATCAATAACTACCAAGCAATAAGATTTGCCACCAATGCTCTTTGTAGAAATGGGACCAAAAAGGTCCATATGCGTAATTTCTAGTGGTGCAGCAATAAAATTCACTGTCTTAGACTTATGGGACTTTTTGTGGAGTTTGCCCTTGTGGAAAGAAATACAGTCATCTTCTAAAGAAAATGACTGTTTTGGAACTCCATTTACCAATTTGTTATCAATAAGAAAATTAATTTTGCGAAAATGAATATGTCCCATTCGTCTATGCCAAAGAAGTGATTCCTTTTCCGAAGCCTTTGAAAGGAGACAAGTATATTCGCTTGTCGTCTCCACGGTTCGCATATTCATCATATAAGTATCACTTCGGTGCTCGCATAAGCACCCATTCCTCAAGAATAACATAACCCGGCTTCAGAATCACACATTCAGTTTTTGTGAATGCGGTGGTATAATCCTTATCAAAAACTTGTGAAACGCTCAGCAAGTTGTGATTGAGTTGAGCCACATAGTTCACATTTTCAAAGCTAACTTACCCATTGGTTAGCATTCCTCTACCCGTAATTGTTCCTCCAGTATCTCCTGCAAAGGCAACATGTCCTCCAGCGCATGGTTTAATATCCGTCAGAAGAGATACATCGCCAGTCATTTGTCACGAGCAGCCACTGTCCATATACCATTCACTATCTTTAACACGTTTAGACTGCTGCAATACATAAAAGTAAGGAGATTAGTGAGAAACGGTGACCCAAGCCTTTCCAGACTTAGGTCTACCGAGGTCATCAACAATAAGCAAATCAGTCAGAATTTTATTTTTCAACAAATCAGAATTTTCATCTGATTTGTTATTGTTGACGACGGAAGAGTCAATTAAATGCTCTTTTCTTTACCAAACTTTGGATTGTTTGGAAGTTGGCTTGAGAGAAATGTCGGGTTTTTGTTTTGGCAAAGGCTTTTGCCCAACATTTCTTTGCTTCTCAACCGGCTTGGGAGAATTGGAATAACGCCTAGGTGGGGAATTTGAAAACGAATTTCGATACAAAGATGTTCTTGGAATATCTCTCCCATTGCGTTGATGAGAAAGCTTGGGACAATCACGAATTAAATGTCCCTGTTTCTTGCAGTAGAAACATGTACGGTTCTCAACAAATGGTTGAGGCTGAGGATTTACCAAAGGAGATGGCGAAGCATTTTTAGAACATGCACATTGTGTATAGGTTTTAGAAGATGCTTGCCTTGGTTGATCAGTTGAAGTTGAAGGTTTATTACAAGAAAATTTTTCATTATTAACAGTTAAATTACGTTTCAAAATCTTTACAGGTGTCTGTAAAGTTTGAGGTTTCTCATTTAAACCCTTTTTCTTACCCTTCTCAGTTTGTACTTGATATCGCTCATTTTGTCTATATAAATCTCTGTATGGATATCATTGTTTTGCATTTACATTTGAGTAAATTTCGAGAAATTTCGGTACTTATTTTGTTTGAAAATTTATCTCAGGTTCAAACGTTGGGAAAACATGTAAGTTGGTGAAATTTTGAAAGTCTGGAGCTTAATCTGGGACTGAACTGATGATGAGCTGAAACTGCTTCATTGCCGATCGGCTATAGCCTCTCAGCCGATTGGCTAATGCTTGATAGAGGATCGGCTCAAATGAGCTGATCGACTAGTTTAGTTCAAATCCTTTACAGCAGCTTGCCCGTGTGGAAAGCATCAGATCGAGGACACAGAAGCCGATCGGCTAAAACCCTCCAGCCGATCGGGTATGATAGTTGAGCCGATCGGCTCTGGGTTTCCAGCATATCGGGTAAAAAGTCGGGGTACCAGATTTGGATAAAAACACCTGCGGACTGAAGAATATTAAGTGCATGTGCAGCTGGGAATGGAGCAGAAATGGAGCCCTTTAACCTCTTTTTGGTCCATGGTTTCCCTCTTCCTTTTTACACAAAGGATGGAGCAATTTTGGAAAGTTTTTTATATGACGCCAATATCATCTCAACAATAATCATCTAACCACTACCATACTCATCACCTCTCCAACTCACTTTTGTGTGTTTTTCTCTCATGGAAGAACACCTCATCTCACCTTACTTCACTACACAAATTTCACTCATTTCACTAGTTTTCACTTGAAAACACTTGGGTTTCATTTGTAAGATTGTGGAGAAGAACAACCAAGCAAATATTTCACCAAGAACAATTATTTCAATTTGTGTAATCACTTTGATAAAATTTTATTCCATTTAATTTCAAGTTAATTATGGTTTCTTTGATATTTAGCACTTGTTTCATGATTCTTGAGATGATGAGTTGCTAGTTATCTATGTACTTGTTTGGATAAATTATCTAGTTGATTAGGGGTGTATATTTTGGTGTAAGATTTGTGCCTTGAGTTTATGATTCATCCATGAATTTATATGTAACTAGTTGTTTGTTGGTTGAACTTGGGGTATTTTAGCTAAGCAATCTTCGAATGTTGTTGCTTATTAAAAATACTTGTCATTTGTTTGTTATGAATGAATGAGCCATAAATTGCAAAAGCAAACTTTGGTGTAAGTAACACTAACGACCTAGATATATATATAAGTTAGCAATTATTGCGAATGTTGTTCATGTGGATGAATTGTAAACTCATAGATTGTTAATTTATGTTTAATCAAAGAACCTTGTGTGTTTGAGCTTGAATTGAATGGTTTCACTTATTTGGTGGTTTACTAATAGATATAGCGAACATTTTTTCTACCTAGTAAATTGCTATTGATTGTTTGTCTATAAATGATTGGACAAAATTGCGGATGTAGTTTTGGAATGGGTTAAATGATTTAAGCTAAATTGTGCAAGTTAGTAACCATGGCGAACGTCCGTTACTAGATTAAATCGTAGGTTAGTTAATTGAAGTTGAACTTTGGGTGTTGGCAAATGTTAAGCTTATGTTTGATGGATGTTACATTAGCGTATATTTAACCGGTTATAACTTCACACCCTGAAATCACTAGTGAAATAATCCAAGCAAGTATTGTTTTTAATATACGAAAGTCTCAAATCAATCAATCCGACTTTTCAAAGTCCTCTTGCCTAGTTTTAACTTAAAAATTGTAGTGTTAAGCATCGTGACAATTCGGTCACACAAACCCCCATTTTTATTTCTATTTCATAAATTGCTCACACTTAGGCTAAGATACCTAAAACTAAGTTCCCTGTGTTCGAACCCGAACTTACCCGACTATACTACTACACGATAGGGTCCACTGCTCGGTTGTATATTGGTCTTAGCTAGGTATTTTCTTGTTCACATTTCAACGATAAATTTTATAACTAGATTTTACACATCAAGTTTTTGGCGCCGCTGCCGGGGAACTTGTGTTTTAGATTATAATCTAAGTGTGATTAGTTGATCCTTTTTAGGAATTCATTCTTGAAAAGTTACTTTTAATTGTGTTGCACCGGTGCATTTTACGTTTTTATCTTTTGTGTTCTTACAGGTTTATATGGTAGTGGATGAACACGAGGAGCTCCAGTAAAGAGCTTCTTAGCCCCTTGTCCAATCTGGAGAAAACCACCAAGAGCAAACGAAGGAAGAAACCAAAGCAAAAACCGACGGATTCAACAAGTAGTCAAACGAAAACCGAATCATCTTCGGGGAACGAAAGTGTTGAGGAGATTTTTGTGGATGAACTTGTATCACAGGAAGAAGAGGAAGAAGTTGTGCCAAGTGAGGAAGAGATGGCGGACGAAGATGACATACCTATATTATCACGAACGAGGGCCGTTGCACTTACACCTGAGTCGGCCATTCAAAGGCCAAACATCGACAACAATAATTTCTCTTTGAAAGGACATCATATGCAAGCCCTCAAGGATGCTCAATTTGATGGAAGAGTGCGGGCCGATCCACACAAACACATAGCTACCTTTCTTGAGATCGGGGAGTACTTCAAGTACGGCTCTAATATGGATGAAGCAATTCGGCTAAGGACTTTTCCAATGTCCTTATGTGGTGAGGCTAAGATTTGGTACCAAGAGTTTGAACCAAATACTATTAGAACTTGGGATCAAATGAGGGAAGCATTTGTTAGTAGGTATTTCCCTCCGGCTTTGGCCGAAAAGTTGTTGAATGAAATTCGGGCCTTCAAACAACAAGAAGGAGAAACTTTGGAAGAAGCTTGGTGTAGGATAAAGGAAATTCTAAGGAATTGTCATGGCCACGGGTTATCGAAAGGTGAGATAATTGTTTGATTCTATAATGGTCTTAATATCCAATCGGCAAGTGTTCTTGATGCCTCGGGAGGAGGTTTATTTCTTTACAAGAAGCCGAATGAAGCTTGGAAAGTGCTTGAAGACAAAGTAATCCAAAGTTTGAATTGGGCAAAAGATAGAGGAGGAAATCCGGTTAGGAAACATGTGGCTATTGCGGAAGGTAGTAGTGGTAGTGGAAGCTCGGATAATTCGGCAATGATGAAAGAATTGAAAACTCTATCTTCAAAGTTTGACTCACAATTCAAGACTCTAAAAGGTGAGATTAAAGAGCTTAGAGATGGTAGTGGTAAGTGTGGAGGTAATCATGCCATGATCAGTTGTATGCAAGATGACCAACCAATCATGGGGGATGAGGAAGATGTGAATTTCCTCCAACAAGGCAATTACCAAGGTGGTGGAAACTACCAACTGGGTGGTTGCCAAAATAGAAATTCGGGAGGATACCAACGAGGAAACTACAATCAAGGAAACCGATTTTCTCAACCCAACCAACGTTACAATCAAAGCTACAACCAAACCCAAAATCTAAACCAAAACCAAAACAACAACCCATCTCCGGTTCAAAAACAAGAACCAACTCTATCACCAATGGAGCAAATGATGAAAGAGTTTATGGCTAAACAAGATGCTTGTACCGAGAGGTTGAAAGCTCAAATGACCAATATAAAGTTATACATGGAACAAGGCCAAAAGAACCAACAAGATTCCATTCAAGACTTAGAGCGAAAGATGGACAAGTTGTCAGAGGGACAAAGTGGTAGACCAATCGGTGGCCTACCAAGCAACACCCAACAAAACCCTAGACAAAACCCTAGACAAAACCCTTCAAGTAGTGGATCAAAGCCGTACCAACCACCTCCCGCAAGGAACGAGCATGTGAATGCTATCACCACAAGGAGCAGAAAATAACTTCCACCACCTCAAGTCAAGAATCAAAATGTTTCTAACCCTATTGTGCAGGAAATTGAGGTGGAAGAGATTGAAGAGCAACTTGATGCCACTCCACCAACGGTTACACCGGTGTCACCAACATCGGTTGTCAAGGCCTACAAACCCAATATCCCTTACCCCCAACGGTTAAGGAAGGAAAAGATTGCCACTCAATACGGCAAGTTTGTTGATATGATTAAGGGCATTAGGATCAACGTTCCTTTGGTGGATGTATTAGTCGGGATGCCCAATTATGCCAAATTCATCAAGGATTTGGTGAGCAACAAAGACAAATTATCAGAGGCATCGGCTATGTTTTTAAATGAGGAATGCTCGGACATTGTACAAAACCAAATTCCACCGAAGCTTGGAGATCCCGGGAGTTTCATCATTTCTTGTACCTTGGGTAAAATAATTACTTGTGATGCTCTTGCGGATTTGGGTGCTAGCATTAATTTGATACCATATTCATTATATGCTAAATTGTCCTTAGGATCCCTAACACCCACACGTATGAGCATAAGACTTGCTGATAGGTCATTCCAATATCTCGTTGGGATTGCGGAAAACATGATGATAGAAGTTGGCCAATTTACCGTCCTGGTTGATTTTGTGATCCTCGAAATGGAGGAGGATAGTAAAGTGCCCTTGATTTTAGGAAGACCATTTTTGCACACCGCGGATGCTATCATCCAAATTAAAAACAAACAATTGACCTTAGGATTAGGAAAAGAAAGGATTGCTTTCACGATCGATAAGGCCATGAAGCATCCTTATTCTACTGACGATTCTTGTTTTAGAATTGATGTGATAGATGAAGTAGTGGATGAAGAGTTGAAAAGCTTAATTGGCATGGAATCGGAGCTTGTTGAATTGTTAGAATCAAGTAATGAATGGATGACCGAGGAAGAGTTGGTGATGAGCATGGGGGATGCATTGGAGGAAGATGAGCAAGAAGATGATGGTGCTTTTGAGGAGCTCACAAATGATGATAGGATGCGAATCAAGACCTCTTTGGAGGATCCACCAAAGGATTTGGAGCTAAAACCACTCCCAAGCCATTTGGAGTATGCATTTTTACAAGAGGATAACTTATTGCCCGTTGTAATTTCTTCAACTCTTGAAAACTCTGAAAAATGCATGTTATTAGATGTGTTGAAAGCTCATAAAGGTGCCTTTGCTTGGCGTACATCCGACATACCCAGAATAAGCCCCTCATTTTGCAAACACAAAATAAATTTTTTAGATGAGGCAAAACCCGTTGTTCAAAGGCAACTGATGCCAGCCGAACGGTCGGTTTTTAGGAATTGCTTCCTGTCGTTGCGGGACTCCCGCTTGGCTGGATCATTGGGTTTTAAAATTTGTTTTTGCGGGGCCTAAGTATACTAAAGCTATGGGTGAGTACAGCGATAGGTATGACCTAGGGTCGTTCTTCAAACTACAACGGGCATGGGATCTAGGACTTTAGTTATCTATGGGGATTTAACTAGGGTTTAAAAGAGGTTTTGGTTTGTTTTGGTTTTAACTAACTACTAATTATCTAAAATTAAATTAAAATAAAGTAAAGTGGAGGGGAGGTGGCAACGAGAACTTATAGGTGAAGCGAGTGTTTACTATGATAACTACTCATGCTATTTAGGGGTAGTTAATGGGATAAAGCCTTAGTTAAGATGACAACAATATTTCCTAATGAGCCATAACTCCTAGCCTATTATCTATCTAACGTAGAGTTGTCCGCAATCAGATAAATAACATGTCACGTGGATAACAGTTATGGAATGTAAACTACACCGGAAGTTGTCCCAAATGTAGCAACCAATTTAACCAACAACCATCCTTGAGTCTTGTCCCCCAATCTCGGACATTTGAGATATCCAAATCATGGCATGAATTGTTGAATAAACAAAAACATGAACGGGGGTTTCCTACCGGGACAAGTTGGGATGGTCTGGTCTAACGGCTGATTAAATTGTTCATAATTATTTCATATAAGTCATTTTAACTATTCTATGCATGTCAAACTAGTGTATGCCATTGATAAATATTCGAAAACCTAATCATGTAACTAATCAACATAACAGATACTAGCATGCAAACCCTAAGCAATAATCAAACAAGAACATGCAGAAAGGCGGCATAGCAGGGATCAATTATGCTGAGTGACGGGGTATATGGTTAAGTCACAAGTGTCCCGAAAGTTCTCTCTAAGACACTTGTTAAATGACCTGAATCTAATCTATCTCTAATCCTACGCTCCGTGTCTCCCTCCGGTAATATTTCAACCAGGAGAACACCGGCCATGTCGAGTTCAACGATCATCAGACACAGAATAATTAGCGGCATACAACTAGCAATTGGCCAAGCCTAGAAGGATGTTACTAACCACAACATAAGTTGGATAGATAAACATTTGAGATTCAATTCATAGATTCAAATATAATTCAACAACATATAGACAGAGTAACAGCATGATTTAAGTATAACTACCCTAGCATGTCAACTATCATAGCAAACACAGATTTGTCTAGCTAAGCATGGCAATAATCCTAGCAAGTAATTCTAAACAAGTATAGCAACAGCACAACATTATTTAAAATAACAAGATAGAGATTATAATAGAACCTGACAAAGCGTTATTACAAATCGTGCGACACCGCAGTCTCGGAGCACCTCTGCTACAAGTAAGCTACTAATCTACTAGCTTAACTAACCTAATTAACTAACTAACTAATTTTTAGAGAGAGAGTAGTGAGAGAAAGTATGTGTGTAGTGTAGTTGTTGTGATAAGTGTGTAGAAGTGTGTTTGGATGATGAAATGAGGCTTGTATTTATAGAGATTGCACAATCGTATCCGTATACCGTATCCAAACCTTCAAACGCACAACCGTATCGCAAAGGTGAATAAAAATCAGATTTTTATCACCCAAACGCACGATACGGCTGAGCTGGACCGTATACGGCTGAGCATAGGGTGAATACGGCTGAACTAGGCCGTATACGGCTGAGCACAAGCCGTATACGGTCTGTGCATGCCGTATACGGTCCAGGCCCAGCCGTATACGGTCTGGACCAGCCGTATACGACCTGGTTCAGCCGTATGCTGGTTCTTCATTTCTTCGTTCGGGCGTAACTTCTTTGTCGCTTATCCATTTTGAGCGTTCTTTATATCCACGCGTTCGTATTTTCCTAACGAAGAAAATGACATAAGTTAGAGGTCATAATTCTTTGTGTAGCTCAAAAAGTGCTAGAACGAGTGAACGAGAATGCTATTATCGTATTCGTTTAGATTTATCGTGTTTTTCGACCATTTTAGTTGATTTTTGAAACATTGTCTATATTTTGGCCCATGTGACGAGTTTTAATGATAAGGTATCTATTTTGATTAGTTTCGTCACATATTGGGCTAAAAAGGTGAGAGTAATGCACGTAAAAACATGGCTTTTTGCGTGTTATCAGCAACGGAGGCTTAACCCGAATATGAAGTATCTAAAGGTTTTCAAGATGATTCACTTAGGCAAACTTTCAATTCTCAAATTTGTGGAATATACACGACTGGGCGATCTCACTGGTGGTCACTCAATTCACTCAAAGTGTATCGGGGTTCCTATTATCCTAAGCCAAATGAAAAATCACTCAAATACCAGTCGTGCAGCATTCATCGTCATAGGCTTACCCGAGGATCAAATCTTCATCACTTAGACAGGAACGGTACTGATTATCCCAGGACATTCAAATGGGTTGTAGTGTTTGGTGTGGGTTTAAAAGGGCATGGATAGATTGGGGGTATCTAGGTTTCTAAGGGTGTTTACTTATCTTGGGACTTCCGGAAAAAACTCTATCTAGATATCCTTTTTAATGAAAACGGAAACGGATAACACTTTTGGGGGATAAGATAGCTATTTTGACTTCTATCTTTTGAAAACACACGGAATGATATTTCTTTTGAAGAGTTGAGTTTTCGAGAGAGTCGAAGCACTTAGCTTTATTTCAGCTATTTTCTATTTCTATTTCTATTTTTGGGCTTAGATTTTTCTTGCCAAGAAATTTCTAAGGGATTTTCTTTTATTTCCCTTCTTGAGATCCCTTCTTATTTTCATTTTTCAATCCTTTGATGATTTTTGAGTTTATTTTGGTGCCAATTTTTCGCACCACATAACTCTCGATTTTTCCTGTATAGATCAATAAAACGCACACGAGAAGTTTTAGTAAACATTATTTGTGATTTTTGGAGTAAAAGAAAAAAGGAATACATAAATAT